>CM049309.1:95988722-97396722 GCA_026874595.1 Sipunculus nudus
TGATCTCAAATTCTGCTGTGGCAGGAAAATAATGAACAAATGTTTGTATTAAATCCTAATTTTTTCATCACCAATTTTTTTTAAATTTAAGTTTATATTTCTATACATTTCCAATAAAACAGATACATCTGAATATAAAAGTTGATTCATAATTCTCAATTGCATCATCATAAATCTCAATCTTGTCATATAACACCACACCATGCATACAAATGTTTATTTATTTTTTACCACAAAAATATATCTTTTAAATCTGCAAAACAATAAATATCTAAAAATAATACTTGATTTAGATTTCACAATTTTCAATTGTGTCTTTATTTATCCATATTGTGCTTCATATTTGATAAATTTACACATACTGATGGGTTCAATTATATCTGTTAAAATCATTTAAAAGAAAATTAATTTCTTTAAAAATGCTACATTAACACAACATGGCATCTTCTGGATTACACTTGAATTACTTTTTTAAGGAAAGTTTTTGTATATTGGAGTGGAAACAGTGTTTCAATTAAGGAAATACAGTGAAAACAATAACAATTACTGCATTACACTTAGTGGGTTGGGTTTGCCGGGGGGGGGGGGGGAGGGATTGGGGTGGTGATATTAGAATAACTGTACACCTGTCACAGCAGGGGGTCTCCCCCAGTGACTGTAACAAATCAGAAACCTTGGCATAGCCCGACTTCCAGTGGCCTGGAGTTGGACCCTGCATCTGTAATCTGTTATCAAAGCAAATGACTACAGTAGAGCCTCAAGAAAAAAAATCAATAACTAGCTTAATTTTCAAGCTTTTATTTTCAAATTTCAGATTTAAACAAATTAAATATTTACTGTTACATGCTGCGAAAATTAAATCAATGGTACATACAGGAGAAAAACGTGCCATGGTCAAAGTTGGGCTAAATTTAAGGTACTGATTTTATTTTTATGCTAATAACTTAAAAAATTTATAAAATTCAGATCTAATTTTGGGTAAACAATTAAATCTTAATTAAACATAGTTATATACTTTGGAAAATAGACTCTAGTTTCAAAATTTCTCATGTTAAGTGAGTAAATATTTTTCCTGATTTTTTACAAAGTCTATTATGTTCAGGCCCATAACTTAAAGAATTTATACTTAACAGACTTAATTTCTGGCATGTACATAGGAACTATATAGAAGAATATTTATGGTAAATATGAGGAAAAACAGATGAGTGGTTTTGATATTAGGCAGTCCTGAAGAGTGAAAATAGGTTTTTAATAAAAATTTGAGGTTTTTCCTTAATTTCTCAAAGGAACGAAGTCGCAAAGACCCAGTTTTCGGCTTGGTAGGAGATCTTGGGGACATCTAACATTATGCTTAATTTTGGATTCCTAAGTCTTACGGTTTCAAAACGTGCCACATCTACGGACAGACGGACGGACGGACGGACGGACAGACGGACGGACGACGGACAATGGACCACGACTATAGCTCAGATGACTTATAGTCAGCTGAGCTAAAAACACTTAATGGCCAATATCCATGCTAAGAATCATGGTGATCTCTGCATTAGTTGTTCAGATACTTCAGCTTTTGTATCAAATTTTCCATTATTCTGAGGATACTTCGGAGTCCTATAGCTTGAAGGATATGGGTAGCAGAGACCTAATTTCAAGTTTCCACAGACACTTTTCATGGGCCTCCTTGCATGGCAAGAATGAATATTCTAGGTCCAGTTGTTACAATTTGTGCCATGTTAACAGATGACAACATCCTTAAAGGTCTCAAAAATAGAGAAAAAAATTTGAAAAATTGAATAAACTAGACATTTCTTTGCACCGCAGGTGCCAGAGTATCCCCAGACATAGTAGCCCCCCCCCCCACCTTTAAGAACAGACCCCCATTTTTAGCAGCATATACTGACACTTGGCATATTTATTGTTTCTTCCATCTAACAATCCACAATCTTGTTGAAGATGTTAGTCCTGTGACCTTGATCTTTTTAAAGATGTGTCCTGTGACCTTGACCTTTGACCTCATGACCCCAAAATCAATTGGAGTTTTGCTTTTTCAATGGGACATATTTAAGTCAAATTTGAAATCAATACATCAATAAAAGCAGGAATTATCATCCAGAAACTAATTTTTGGACAGATAGCTCCTGTGGCCTTGACCTTTGACCTTGTGACCCCAAAATTTATATGGATCATCCACTATTGGCAAGTGAGCTATATATTCAAGATGGAAGACCTGGGATGAAAGTTTGGCTTAAAATGCATCCACAGTATCTTTTAAAATGCCAGTCCAGTGACCTTGACCTTTGACCTCATGACCCTAGAACCTATAGGGTTCTTACTTTAGTGGTGGGCCATACATAAGTCATGTTTGAAATCCATATGGCTATCAACACTGGAGATATCATAAGAGGTGTGTGATTTTCACCATATATGGCAATATTCAAGGTCAAGGCCACTATCATAGGAAAGGTCATGACCCCAATTTAAATAAACATCATCCCATAACCCATACCTATGTATATGCATAATATAAAAGAAATCTGTCCATTAGTTTTTGACTTATAATGCTCACAGTACTGTAAGGTGGCAATTTTGGGGGTATTAAACGGCATGAAAACAAGTAAAGAATAATAGGTGGCGCCACCAGTTTCTGAAACATGACAACCCTATCCATGATCTTCCATCGACTTGATTTTGGGATAAATCCATGCAAGATTTCTTGAGATATTAAAGAATTTGTATGATTTTCCCCAAAATTGGACCTATTCAAGGTCAAGGACACTCTCCTAGTAAAGGTCATGACCTCATTTTAAATAGGCATCATCCTCTTACCCATATCTATACATATACCAAGTTTGGTAAAGTTCCGTGAAATATTTTTTGGGTTATTGCGGCAACAAGATTTATATGCGGCGGCGGCGGCGGTGGGACCGGTATGGGGATACAAATATAGGTGGCACCACCAGTCTGCAGAAACTGATGAAACAGTCCCTAATCAATAACCATGCAAAGAATCATGGTGATCTCTGCATTAGTTGTTCAGATACTTCAGCTTTTGTGTCAAATTGTCCATTATTCTGAGCTGTACTTCGGAGTGCCATAGCTCAAGGGTATGGGTAACAGAGACCTAATTTCAGGTTTCCATGGAGACTTTTCATGGGTCTCCCTGTGTGTCAAGAATGAAGATTCTAGGTCCAGTCGTTACAATTTGTACCCTGTTGACAGATAACTAAATCCTTAAAGTTCTCAAAAATAGAGAAAAAAAAAAATTGAAAAAAATTGAAAAAATACAGGTGGTGCCATCAGTGTGCAGGAACTGATGGAACACATCTTGATCAATATGTTACCAAAAATCATGACCATCAGTGTTGTAGTTATTGAGATGTTGCAGTTTCTTTTTATCAAATTTTCCATTATTCTGGGGGGTAATTAGGAGCCCCACAGCTCAAAGGATATGGGTAACAGAGACCTTATTTCAGGTTTCCATGGAGACTTTTCATAGGTCTCTCACTGTGTCAAAAATGAAGATTCTAGGTCCAGTCTTTACGATTTGTGCCCTGTTAACAGATGTTCACATTTTTAAAGGTCTCAAAAATAAAGAAAACAATTCGTAAAAATTGAAAAATACAGGTGGCGCCACCAGTCGGCAGAAACTGATGGAATATCTCATGATCAATATGTATGCCAAAAATCATGACCATCAGTGATGCATTTAATGAGATATTGAAGTTTTTGTATGAAATTTTTGACTATTCTGGGGGGGTTATTTGGAACCCCATAGCTCAAAGGATATGGGTAACAGAGACCTTATTTCTGGTTTCTAAATAGATTTTTCATGGACCTCTCAAAATGTCAAGTTACAAGATTCTAGGTCCAATCATTACGATTTGTGCCTGGTTAACGGACAGACAGATGGACAGCTAGATGGACGACGGACATAGAGTGATCACTATAGCTCGTATGACTTACAGTCAGCTGAGCTAAAAACTGAGCATGAAACTGGAGGGATATAAAATGTAACCAGGCAAAAACCGCGGCCTAATTGTGTGTAAAGAAAACTGAGCATGACACTGGAGGGATATAAAATGTAACCAGGCAAAAACCACAGCCTGATTGTGTGTAAAGAAAACTGAGCATGACACTGGAGCAGCTAATGTTTTACTATGTTGTAAAAAAGGACAGAAAATAAAATTTTGTATTTTGGAGGGATATAAAATGTAACCAGACAAATACCACGGCCTGATTGTGTGTAAAACAAATGAGAGGGATATATAAAGGTCGAAAGCAATACTTCTGTACACCATCATGAAACTAATGCTGACGTGGCAGGTTTCTTCTCCTGGAGAATGTTTCTTGCCAATACACTGAGACATGTGGCAGACTGCCTGCATGGTTGCCTAAATGTCATGCAGATAAAATAACTGTCTGTTTATTTTCTAGATGGCCCAATTATTCCCAGACATTATTCTGACATTGAATATAACATCCAAAGCACAAAAATGTCAAGTGTTCCCTTAATCAGTAACACACACACAGATATAAAAGGTGGCTCCCTGTCATCATTTAATTTGGTTCTTTTTTGCCTCAATATGTCTTTTGCTATTAGATTTCACTTACACCACCAGTGCTTTTCAATACCTACAATATACTTAAAACCCCACCTTCACACATGCATACATATTATTTAAGTAATCACCTAAGAAATGTCTGATTTATAATGAAACTCAGCTGATAGATTCTTCACAAAAGTTTGAAGTTCACAGCCCCAGTGTATTAAAGACTTGTATCCTATAACAACCCCCTTTTTCCTGATGATACATTTTAGAGCAAAAAGTCATGTTTGTTGCAATCCAGATGGAGAATTTAAAGGTGCAAAAACAAGAAAAATAATAAAGAATGTGCTAGCAGTCTAAATAAGGCAAAGCAATCAAAGATCTTTGTTCAGCCTGAAATATAATTTTGGACCAATCCATGCAACCTTTCTTGAGATATTTAAGACTGTGTGATTTTCACCCAAAATGAGATCCACTCAAGGTCTAGGTCACCATTTTAAATAAGCTTTGTCCTCTCACCCGTCTATCAATGCACATATGATATATCCCACCAACTGAACTTAAAATCAGCTGACCCAATGAATATATATCAATATACATTTTGGTTCATTTTCTGAAGTACGTGTACTGCACCTCCCTTCATTTATCTAAACAGATTTTAGTGATATATTCTATAATTATAAATAATTGATGTAGAGTACTGGTTAAAATTGCTGAAATCATTTCAAATAGCTAAATATTAAATGTTTGTTCAAGCTGTGGAGACTGATGACTTCCCATGAAGCTGAAGGTCCCCAGGATGAACCGTGTGAAATGGTGAAATCTCAACAGCAGCTGAGAAATCCGTTTAAATGTCTTAAAAACAGGTTATGCTGACTTAATAATAGCAAATCACTCTTATGATATGGAACTTTCATCAGTGCCACTGACAGGAAAAATAAATCTAATAAAAAGACCGACTGAGAGGCATCTGAGATATAGCAACCAATCTTTGTCCGTTGTCCAGCTGTCTATTGACAGGGCACAAATCTTATAACCACTGGACCTAAACTGAATTCTGTGGCTCAGAACTCAAAGCTGGGAGGTTGTGAGATTTTCAAGGTCAGCCCCAACCAAGGGTGAGGGCAGTGCAGGCTCAATGGGAAGGCTGTACCCAACAGGGGTGTACCACTCACAGTGCGTCTTTGGGAGGTTCCTTTGTCTTATGACCAAGCAATGGGGATGATTAAACACCCAGCACATGCAGGTGCGGTAGACACCAGGCCTGGTTGGCACCAGGATATAAAATAAATTGACAGGAAGTGAGTGCTACCACCCTGTTACACAGTCCCAAACCAAAATTGAACTCTGCAGATGTAAATTTGTTAAGTCAGCATTAAAGCAATTAAGGGACCTATGGGTCATGGTGCTCAGCTGTAATTGATTCTGAGAATATTGTATAAATTTCTAGTGGTTGTGTTGACTGTGCATTCTTACTGACTACATGAAAGAAGCAGGAGCCTCTCATGATCACAAACATGTATTTGTAAAGTTTCAGTATTTCAACTAAGTGACCTTAATATGGATGTAAATATATCCACTGGGAACATACAGAATATAACCCCTGCAAATTATGGAATAATGGTCATGAGCTGAAGCAAAATAATACAGATTTAATTTATTAACTGATAAAAAATGTTGTTTAAAAGTAAAATTTTCCATTTTCATATGAGCATAAACTCAATTTGATAAGAAAGTTAAAAAAGGCCAATTAGGGATATATTGCATCTGCACTGTGTATTTATAAGATACTTGTAGCTTGAAAGCATTTAATGATGCAATAAGGAAAAAATTGTATTTTTTTAGCATATCCTTTTTTTGCATGAATAGTTTTTACCATATTCAATTTTTGTTTAATTTACAAATTTTATAAATTTGCATTAAAAAAATCTAAAAATATAAATTAATTCAGAATTGTAAGTTGCATCATTATTAATCCTTTGTTTGCATGCTGACATAACAAGTCAAATTATGCATACATATATATTTTATTATTTTTTTAAATCACAAAATGTTCAAACTGAATTTAAAAGATTTTTTAAAAAGGAAATAATACTTTAAAATCATAATGCCACATCATGGCATCTTTAATATTATTTTTTGAATCATTATTCTAAAAAAAGGTTTTGTACATTGGCATTTTCAGTGTACATGCTTATTTTAATAACTAAATAAAAATTCAGTAAATTTTATTAAAAATTCCCTTTTCAAATCACGTATACACACTGTTGGTTGAGGGAGAAACAATATCATTATGCTAATTACCATCTCAACTACAATTTAATAATGAAATTAATATTCAATTTCACTCACGTTAAAAAAGAACCCAAAGATTTTACTCTTCTGCAGTAAGCGATTCCTCATGTTATGAACATTAACACTTTTATAGCAATACATCACTTTTTTGACACAATAAAATGTTTATTTTAATCATTGTTACCCCTTGTGATAAAATACAAAAATTCAAAATGTAGCAAAAGTCTAGAATAAGAATTAAATAAATATATAGAAAGTTATGACATTCATCTACTTTATGCATCCTGTCGATGGGGGGGGGGGGGGGATGTACTGTAAACCACACTTGACATAGTGTATGAAAACTTAAATAAAAGCTACCCTTTTTCCACCAATTCCTTACAAATTTCAGATTTTATGAGCTTAAACCTTTATCTGTCCATCATGTGAAAATAAAAGTGAATGTACAAACAGGAAAAAGATGTGCCATAGTTAAATTTGGGCAAAATTTAAGTTAATGGTTTTACATTTATGCTATTAACTTAGAAAATTTACAAATGTTGATCAAATTCCTGGTAAATAATTAAAACTAAGTTGACTCTAGATATATGCTTGATATAAACTCTCTAGCTAAAAAAAATAATCATGTTAACTGAGTAAATATATTTCCTGATTTTTGACAAAGTGCATTATGTTTGGGCCCATAACTTCAAAGATTTAAGCAATATTGACCAAATTTCTGTCATGTACATAGGAAATATACGTAGAATGGTAATATGACTTTTATCAACTATGAATATATCAATAACAGTGGTTTTCAAAATGGGCAGTTTTGAAGTGTAACAATAGGATTTTACTGGAAAACAGAGGTTTTTCCTTAAATTCCAGAAGGAACGAAGTAGCAGTGTCTGAGTTTCAGGCTCGGTAGGAGAACTTCTAAAGGAACATCTAACTCTATATTGAATTTTGGATTTGTAGGTCTAATGGTTTCAAAACGTGCCCTGTTAATGGACTGATGGATGGATAGTGGACAAAAGACCATGACTATAGCTCAGACGACTTACAGTCAGCTGAGCTAAAAATGGAGGTGGTTATATATACCTCCAATAAAAAAAAAACTAAAAAGAAAATGCTTGACCTAGAAACTTCTAACTGAACATCCAGGAAGTTCAATAACAAGTGACCCAGTGGTCATGACGCTCAGCTGACTAGGAAAACATTCACAATAGGAATTTTATCAATGCCAAATTTGTAGATGGTATCCATATTCAACTTAAGCATAGCTCAGAAGATATGGGTAACAGGGATCTACTTTCAGGTTTCCAAGGAGATTTTTCATGGACCTCCCTGGATGTCAAGCTAGAGATTCTAGCTGCAATATTGGTTACAATTTGTGTCCTGTTAACAGACAACCACATCTTTGAAGGTCTCAAGATAATTCGTAAAAATATGAAAAGTGCCTGGATATGGGTAACAGAGACCTAATTTCAGACTTCCAAGGAGATTTTTCTTGGACGTCTCTGCATTTTAAATAAGAAGATTCTAGGTTGAATGGTTATGATTTGTACCCTGTTAACAGACGACTGCATCTTTGAAAGGCTCAAAAATAGAGAAAAAATGCATAAAATTTTTTTAAAAAATCCAGGTGGCACCAACAGTCTGCAGGAACTGATAAAACACTCCATGATCAATATGCATGCAAAGAATCATGGTGATCAATGCATTAGTTGTTCAGATACTTGAGCTTTAGTATCAAATGTTCTATTATTCTTTGGGGTACTTTTGAGCCCCATAGCTCAGAGGTTATGGGTAACAGAGACCTAATATCAGGTTTCCTAAGAGACTTTGCATGGGTCTACCTGCATGTCAAGAGAGAAGATTCTAGGTCCAGTGGTTACGATTTGTGCCTGGTTTGTGCACCTAATCTCAGGTGATTTCCCCAGGATCTCCTTGAATTTTTTAGGTAGAAGGTTCTGTATTGATTTCTGCCCATCAGTGCTGAGTTTTTTTCTTTAATCCACAGAATGCAAGTAACAGTGACCAAACCTCAAGACTCAAAGGAGACTTTCCGTAACAAGGTTCTAGGTCAAAAGGTTACTGCTTCATTTGAAGGTCTCAAAAATTAAGAAAAAAATGTGTAATAATTAAAAAAAATAAAGAGGGCACCACCAGTCTTCAGGAACTGATGAAACATTCCATGACCAATATGCATGGAAAGAATCTGGGTCTTACGTTTGAAGTTTCTAGGCCAAATGGATACAATTTGTGCCCTGTCTGACTCAGCCAGTAGTTCGCAGAATATAGGTCACTATGTTAAAATACGCTAAACGTTTCTATAGGTCTAACTGTTTTGGTTGTGCCCTGTTAACGTCCAGACTAGAGTGAAAAATAGAGAAAATAAGGCGAAAAAATACAGGTGGTGCCATCATGCAGTCTTCATGAACTGATGAAACACTCAATGCATTAGTTATTATCCCCTTGCAACAATATGGCAAAAGGGATATAGTAACGCCTCTGTTTGTGCATGAATTCTGTCTGTCTGTTTGTCTGTCCATCCAGAATTGGCTTGTGGATTGATTTAAAACCAAACTGTTTGTCCAAAAACCTTTCATCTTGCAAATATGGCTCGCCCACCCATAGATGAAGAAGCCTTTCAGTTCTGAGGTCACGGGGTCAAAGGTCACGGCCAAAGGGCCCTCTTCTTAAAAAAGTTTATAGACCCATTTAAAGCCAAACCATTTGACCAAAACCTTTCATTTTGCAAATATAGCTTACCCACCCTTGGATGAAGAATCCTATAGATTTTTAGATCATGGGGTCAAAGGTCATGGCCAGGGGGTCCACTTCTTGAAAAAAAACTTGTAGACCCATTTAAAGCCAAACCTTTTGACCAAAACCTATCATCTTACACATATGGCTCACCCACCTATGGATGAAGAACCCTGTCAATTTTGAGGTCAGGGGGTCAAAGGTCACAGTCACAGGGTCCACTTCTTGAAAAGCTTGTGGACCAATTTAAAGCCAAACTGTTTGACCAAAACTAATCTATGCATGAAGAACCCTATTTAGTTTGAGGTCACAGGAGGTCAAGGCCAGAGAGCTTCCCTCTTCATTTTCACACTGTGTAATACACCCATTCTAATTATGCCCCGTGGGAGGGGATGCTCTGCTTTGCAGTGCCCTTGTTCAGACACTGCAGCTTCTGCAGTTATTCTGGACTTGCAATAACAGGCCCCATAGCTCAGAGAATAAAGGTCGCAGTGACCTAATTTCAAGTGAGTTTCAACCAACAATTGTTTTACATATGAGCAAGGGGTAATTAACCTCTTTAGCTAAGTAAGATGTGTTTAAAGCAATTGCAGCTGCAATAGAATAAGTATGCACGTGTATTATTGTATATTTTTTTGTCTCTGAGTAACAGCAAAGGGTCATTTATGGTTATTTTCTTATGACTGAAGTGACATGTTCAGCATTAGATCATTGTCCCCTGCTGTGTTGCATAATTCTGAGCCTTGTCCTCTGTATCACTGTGTATCTTTGTATAATAAGACCAATTACTGTTAGTTGTATACATCAAATAATTCTATACATCAGATCATTAACATTAGATTAAAAAGTTTCCAATATCAAATCACACTTAAACAACTACGTAACTAATCGGCTAATGTCATCCCGTATCCATCCCCATCCAGCAAATTCTTTGAATCAGCTCGACCCACCCTGCACAATATGGTTAATATTCCAATCACCATGCCCAATACAGTAACACAAACTGTTCTACTGTTGTAAAATTATTGGCAAAGATTGTGATTTTAAATTTTTATTAAGAATCAAACCCAGACCTTGCGATTCAAGTATCTATATAAAATTATATTTTTTGCACGTTTTTCTGTGTATGTGATAATGGTTTTGTTATATATTTGAACAAATATATGTTATGAAAAAATTGTGTAGAACAAATGCAGAATAAAAATCTTACAATTTTATTTTAATGATATTTACATAAATGGACCAGACTGCTTGGACCCGTCCACCTACTGGACCAGACCATGATGTACTGGACCACAGTGGGACGGTCTGGTACTGTCCGCACCTCTAATGCTAGCTCCTTCCATATCTGAGATAGTACATTAAGTTAACACACAGATGACAGATGATAATGCACCATCACATAACAGGTTCAGTAAAAATCATATGGTGATTACAATTACCTCCAAAGTTTAATGGATTGTTCCTTGTTTGTTCTTTCAACCCTCCATAAAATTTCATCAATATTGGTTCAAAACTTCTTTGAGTAAAGGTTTTAACAACAAGTGACCCAAGGATCATGATGCTCAGCCAACTGACATGTTGACAATATGTCCTTGCACAGGCAACTAATTAAGATAATGTAAATGGCATCATCGTTCATGCGTATTAGCTCTAGTACATCAAGACCCATAAGCACACCAAATTTGATGACAACCCAACCAGCCTTTCCTGAGGAATCTGGCAATTTGTGTGTATTTTGCATTATTTCTGGGGTGCTCAAACATATCCCGAAACTCTGAGAATATAGGTCACAGTGACCCAATTTCAGCTTTCTGGGGAGAACTTTTGAGGAACTCTCAGGATGTCAAGTTAGCAGATTCTGGGTCAAATGGTTATGATTTTTTCCCTATTTTGGTATCAAATTTTCAATTATTCTGGGGGGTGCTTATAAGCCCAATAGCTCGGAGAATATGGGTAACAGAGACCTAATTTCAGGTTTCAAAGGAGACTTTTCATGGACCTTGCTGGATTTTAAGTTAGAAGATTCAAGGTCCAATAGTGATGATTCTAGGTTCAGTAGTTAAAAGATGTATCATCTGTTAACATGGCACAAATTGTCTCAAAAAGAGAGGAAATCATAAACAAGGGACCTATGGGTCACGATGCTCAGCTGTTATATATGATAAAAAAATATTATTTAGAAATGAGGCACATGCTGGTTTTGTGTGGTAATAAATATAAGCTGTATTATGAGTTGTTGTTGTTTAGCTTATGTATGATTTTGATAGTACCTTTGGAGACAGGGAAGAGGATTGATTTCACTTATTTTATTAACAAATGGAGTACTATTGTCACACAGATTTTGACTTGGCCTTATAACTTATAAGCAGAATATATAATATAAGGGTTTAACTATTAATTAAAAAAAATTACAAATATTATCCCAAATATAATTTTTATTAAAACTAATAAGAGAATCATATGATTTTTTAAAATGAAATATAACTGAAATGATTATTAAAATAATATTAAAGAATATATTCATGAATGCATTCATGAATACATTTTGAAAGTATTTACACTGGTATTCATATACTTTCATTTTTACCTGAATTCCCATTCTTCATGCAAGAAATTTTTTAATGGAGTACATAATCATATTCGTATTTAAATACAATTACAAAGTATTCGCACCATGTCTGGTGTTTATTCAGTTTTCACCAAACAATGATGTTGAGAATCCAGAATATACAAAATTCACACATTTAAATAATGATCATAAGTACCTGGTTTTATGGTTTTTATTTTTATTAAAAAATAACTGTAATAAATTCATTTTGGACTAATTTCACATCAATGTACACACTAGACACAGTAGGAATCTAGATCAATATTATCAACTGCATCTTTGTCTATCATTAATTTCTTTCATATGATCTCTAATGATTAGTAATGAATGATATGATTTACTTCTTTATCATTAATATTGAACTGAAAAATACCATAGGTGACTGCATGGTGTTATTTGGAATACGTGACATTCTATCCATTGATACAAGATTCTTATATCATCAGTAACTTCAAGTTAATTTCCTGTTATTATAAACTAACAAATTCCTTTTCTATTTTTCTTTAATTTTTTATTAAAAACCAATAAAAATTTATTAATTTATTGTTAATTGTTATGTTGTTGGTTAAAACTACTAGATGAGTTGGGTTGGACACCTGGATCAACTGTGGCTGGCCATAAGCTGCCTCGATTCCCGTGTATGCCTCGCCTTAAGCATGCATTATTTGCTGAAAGTTCAACAAGGTCAACATACAGGTGACTCAAGAGGGGCAGGAGAGAGCCAAAGTCTAACAGGGTCTCATAAAAACATTAATAAAAGCTACAATTTTTGGCAAATTTCTTTCAGCTTTCTAAACTTTCTAAAATTTGAAAAATTCATAACTAATTTTGGGTATTCAATTGAATCTTGATTAAATAATGTTACATCCCTGACAAAAAATCTCTAGCTTCAGCAATCCCCTTGTTAAGGGAGTAAATATATTTCTTGATTTTTTACAAAGTGCATTATGTTTGGGCCCATAACTTAAAACAATTACGCAATACTGACATCATTCTGGCATGTGCATAGAGAATGAAAAATATGTATATTATTTATGATTAAAGTCAGATCAGTGGTTTTGATATTAGGCAGTCTTGAAGTGTAACAATTGGTTTTTAATGGAAAAATGAAGTTTTTCATTAATATCTTGAAGGTATTAAGTCCTAGTGACCAAATTCTTGGCATGGTAGGGGATTTTGGAGACATCTAACTGTATGCCGAATTTAAGGAACTAAGAGCTGAAGCTGGGGAGCTGAGCTCTTGCAAACTGCATAACACTAGCTTGATGTGAACAATATGTTACATGGTGCTTGAAAACTTGAATAAAATCTACAGTTTTTGATCAACTGGTTTCAAATTTTTGGTGTTAACAGTTGAAAAGCTAACAAAAACATGCTGTGAAAATTAAATCCACAGTACTTACAGGAAAAAAAGTGCCATGTTTGGGTCCATAACTTTTTTAAATTATATAATACAGACATAATTTCTTGAATGTACATAGGAACTATATAGAGGAATATTTATGGTAAATATGAGGAAAAACAGATGAGTGGTTTTAATATTAGGCAGTCCTGAATTGTGAAAATAGGTTTTTAATAAAAAATTGAGGTTTTTCCTTAATTTCTCAAAGGAACAAAGTCGAAAAGACCCAGTTTTCGGCTTGGTAGGAGATCTTGGGGACATCTAACATTATGCCGAATTTTGGATTCCTAGGTCTTACGGTTTCAAAACGTGCCACATCGACGGACGGACAGATGGACGGCACGACAGACGGACGGACGACGGACAATGGACCACGACTATAGCTCAGATGACTTATGGTCAGCTGAGCTAAAAATTGAAAAAATAAAGGTGGTGCCACCAGTCTGCAGAAACTGATTAAATTTTCCATCATTCTTGGGGGGTACTTCAAAGCCCCATTGCTCACAGGTTTTGGGTAACAGAGACAGATGGACGAAGGACAAAGAGTGATTGCTAAAGCTCAGATGACTTACAGTCAGCTGAGCTAAAAAACCAACCACCTTACAAACCATTAAACATTATTTGTATAACCACTTGGTTTTGAAACTTTTTTAACACTGTTATGTTAGAATATGTTATATATGGTAATATTCCATAATATCTGTCCTTATTGTTTAGCTCTGCTGTTTTGTTGCTCTAACAGATACTACTGGTCTGAAAAGGCAAATTCACCATCGGATACTGGTACATGATTGGTGTCTAAACCCACTGGGGAAATTACAAACAAAATTAAATAAGATGAGCTCGCAGCACACAGGCCTTTTGTCCTGACAGATTATTTCAGCGATCTGGCACCACTCTAAGACTGTTTATTCCCTATCTTCTTGCAGATGACGGTCCCGTGGAGATCACGTCCATGCGTTGGCTGTGATTTGATGTCAGCTGGGGAATACCATGTCTTCTACAGTTAGTGTTTATGAGTCAGATCCAGGAACTACCTGCCATTACTGAGCTGGTTACTGAATTGTTATCAAATATTAATCTGTAGCCTGAATCTGATCACTGTATGCCTGAAAGAAAAAGTGGAACCAATTCGTAGACTGAGCTGCAATGATATCATTTTCATGCCTTATTTGTTTTAATTAAATGCTGTAAAATCATACATGGCCTACAGGTTCAAATCTCAGCCATCTCTCACTGTCAGCCAACACCCAAGGTGAGCGCTCTGCAGGCTTAATGGGAAGGCCGTGCCCAAGGGCCATGTTTCACTCCTATACAAATGTGCCTTTCAGGGGCTTCTCCGTGGTATGACCCAGCAATGAGGATGATTACACACCCAGGGCCAGCAGGTGCAGTACTCACCGGGCCTGGTTAACACCAGGATATAAAATGAGTAGAAGTGTGTGACACTGACCTGTCACGTAGCTCTGCAGATGTACATATATGTAGTTGAGTAAGCATAAAAAATGGAGGCGGTTAGGTCCACCAAAAAAAAAATATGATTGTAAGTGGCACCATCAGTCTTGTGTACGAGAAAGCCATCAAAGTTGTATGGACATGAAAAATTTCATTCAGATACGTCAAACCTCTGTAAGGCTATGTGCACAGATGCATGAAACAACTAGAAAATGAGTAGTCAACAAGTGACAATGTGTATCTGCCGAAGTCAGAGTAAAGGTGAAGTTAGGGCTAGTGATGGGAGTCGGTTCCTTTTTCATTATCGATCATCGGTTTTGGCAAATCGGTTCAGACAAATATAAAGAAATAAACTCCTGAGAAAAGGGCATTAATTTATTTTACAAAAAATGGAAGGTAGGTGGCGCCACCATTCTGTTTTATGTGACAACTTTTTAAGTTGGATGAGCATGCCAAATTTCAGACCAATACTTTGACCCACTCCTGAGATATGGGCAATTTTCACCCGAAGCACATGTACAAATGGAGGCCATGGGAAAATTATTGTAAATAGCACCACACGTCTTAAGTATAAGATGGAGGAGTCCACAATCTATGAATATGCATAATTTCAGGCCAATACTGCAAATCACTCTGGAGAAAAGGGTATTAATTTATTCCTCAAAACTAGAAGGAAGCAGGTGCCACCCGTCTGATTTATGTGACAATTTTCAAACAGGGATGAACATGGCTAATTTCAGACTGATACCTTGACCCACTCCTGAGATATGACCAATTTTTCACCAACTTGAAATAACTTTGAAATAAACAGACTTGCATTAACTTGTTTTAAATAAAACGATGAACTTACCATGAAAACACCACACCAAGCTGTTATAGTAGTGTAGTGAATGCATGGTTCCATGGGGGTCAGTCATACTGCAGGTGATCGGGTTAGCTGCGTATGTCACTTACGTAAGTGGTGTTTGTCCGCTGGCTTGTAACAGCGACGTAGTGCTGGGTGATAACTGCCCATACAGGGCTGACCATGCTGAGACCGCTCTGACAGTAACCGTCCCCCTTTAGCCTATAAGAAGAGCGCACGCAGAGCATGTCAAAGGAGTGTGGAGTGTTGCTGGGTCTGTTCAAAGGGTGGTCAGCTTTGTGGCAGCCTTAGCAGTGATTCATTAACTCCCCATAAGGATTCTGTACTGGAATGTTCACATTTACTTTTGGATTACCTATACTGCATAGGAGTTTATATAATTGGATAATTCTACCAACCTATGTTTACTGGGATTACTGTTTAGGGTATTGTGTGTAGTGGAGTGACACCACGCCCCCGGCTTAGCCTGCAACAGAGTGAGAAAGCGCCTCACCATAAACTTCTGCCATCTGAAAGTTATCGCTGAGTTGTATTAAAACCCTATTTATGTACTGCTGCCTTATTTCATTTGTGAATGCATGCGACTTACGGTAGAGTGTCAAGTACAGATACAACAACCCAAGCCGTTAGGACTTAATTAAACTAACCTGAACTCTTGTGTGTTACATACCCCCCTCTACCCTCCCCACCGGGTGTAACAACTTAGTAAGACTGCAGCACATAGGCCTCTTCCAATCCTGGCATAGTGCCAAAGCTATTTACAGAGCTTACACAATCTTGGCCAGTGGCCTGGACATCCGGGCACTACTGAATGCTGCCATCTGTGCACAGAAATGATCCCTACTTTAAATAGCTTAGAAAAATTTTCCCAATACAAAATGCCTTTTAGCTGAATTTTCATAAAAAGACTAGATGTGTCGGAAAAACATGAATGCCCCTGCCTGGGGCAAATTAGAAACATTTGTTAAATTATGTAAAATTTTTTTAAGTTCAGGAGGTGTCATATGGTCAAAAGTAGGTCAACAAGGGCAAAATGCAAACTCGATCTATAACGGGTCATTATCAAGCAACACACCAAAAATCAGGCCAGTATCTGCAGGCATTGTGAAAAAAAGTCCATACGTGCATTTTCATAAAAATTTCTGTCTTTCATGAAATTTTCTATGTTCAGGATCTGTCATATGGTCAAATATAAGTCAACTGGGATGTTACGCGAACTTGATCTGTAAGTGGTGCCATTATGCGCCAACAGACCAAACATTAGGCTAGTATCTGTAAGCATTGCATTGCAAAACTAGAATATTAGGAAAAGCTGATTATCAGTTATAAATTTAAATTGGAGAGGTATGTACCATGTTTCATAACAATCCACCAAATGCTTCCTGAGAAAAAAGCTCCTAAGTTTTTTTCTATACTAAGCTCTGTGACCTTGAAAAGTAGGTCAAGATCACCCATCTTTGAACTTGACCAAAATTTTGTAAATATTATGCATTAGCACTGAAGAAATTAAGTTCCTGTGTTGAATACCTTTGGAGATATCCTGCACAAAAGGCCAAAATTGAAAAATCTGATAAAAATTCATTAAACAAGGGACCCATGGGTCACGGCGCTCAGCTGATCATGATTGGACTATAAATGTTTCTCCACTGTGATACTATATCGAGCCGAGAAAGCTTAGAAATATCATGGACATGTTGGGCTATTATAAAGGAATGTAATGTAATATGTGAGTAAATGATAAATGAAATTACCTGACTGATGGATTAATAGAGTAAAATATAGTGGTTTATTTTTATTTATTTAGGAGGGGTTGAAAATTGTGATATATTTGAGCAAATATGAATGCAATGACAGCAGTAATAAGCAGTAGTAGAATGATGATAAGGCTATTTGTTGAAGGATCTAAAGTGTATGGTAGTCTGCAAGCTTTCAATTTGACAGATATGAAGTTATGGTTAACTATGCTGATGAAGTGATTTATGAATTTGTGACTGTATGACACAACATCTCTTTAGTCTTGACAAGGTACATTATTGTGATGCCCACTATGTCTACATATTACACAATATTGACATAATTTCTGGCATGTACATAGGTACCTATGGATGAATAGTTATACAAAATATTAAAGTATGAATATATCTGATTCATCTTGTTCTTGCTTACTGAGGCTGACTTTGGGATGGGGTCGGAGAAGGGAAAAGTGAGGGCAGCACGAAGGTGGATGTAGAAATATTCTATTGTAATGTTTTGCATTTATATAAGAATATGAAAAGCTATGAGGAATGGGGCCCTCCTACTTGGTTATAGTAAATTTCTAAATATATGATTGCAAACTAATACTCTGACAAGACTATCATGAAGAAAAACAGTAAAGTTTTGAGATAATGTGATGCATATGAAAATTTACAGATGGACAGGCAAGTGGACAGAATGGACTAATACCTTTATTTCACTTTCAAGGGAATAATGCATTTAAGTTTATATATAAGCCTATTTTTTTTAAGCATATCCACTTTTTCCATTTAGAAGTTTTTATCTGAATCATTTTTTTATTTACAGGTTTTATAAATTTTTAATAAAAACACTGAAAATATAAGTTAAAATATTAGAATTGTTGCAAAAGTTGCAATCATTATATATACAGAGTAAAAAACTGAAACTATAAGTTTAAATATTAGAATTGTTGCAAAAGTTGCAATCATCATATATCCAGAGTGTAGCTCATATTGGGTCATATTATGCATACACATATATTTTATTATTTTTAAATCATAAATGTTTAAACTGAATTTAAAAGAAAATAATGCCACAACATGGCATCTACAAGAATATTCCTTGAATCACTATTAAAAAGTTTTGCACACTGGAGTTTTCAGTACATGCTTAATTTTATTCACC
The DNA here is from genome assembly GCA_026874595.1 of Sipunculus nudus. NCBI lineage: Eukaryota > Metazoa > Annelida > Sipuncula > Golfingiida > Sipunculidae > Sipunculus > Sipunculus nudus. The sequence continues at coordinate 96,007,544 of CM049309.1, forward strand.
AAAATAAAATAAAAGATTCAGTAAATTTGATAAAATAAAACATCTTTTCAAATAAAGTATACACACTGTTGGTTGAATGAGGGACAAACAATATCATTGTGCTAATTACTATCCCAGTTTTAATTTATTACTGGAATTAATAGTCAATTTCACACCTGGTGAAGTTTTTACTCTTCTGAAGTAAGGAATTATTTATCTGATAAACATCCACACTTTCACAGCAATACACCACTTTGTGGACACAATTAAATGTACACTTTAATCATTGTAACCCTGGTGGTACAATACAAAATCTAAAAAGTAGCATAGCCTAGAATAAGAATGAATAAAATACAGAAAATAATAACATTCATCTAGTTTAAGCACCATCTGGGGGGGGGGGGGGGGGGGAGGGAGTGCAGGGCAGAGGGGAAGCCTGCTGGTAGTGGCCAAGCTTAGCCAAGGCAAGCTGCCTGGGGTGTGTTACATAATGCAAGTGAAGGCTGTACTACTAGGTGGGCTAGATGTAAACAACACTTGACATGGTGTATGAAAACGTGAATAAAAGCTATTCTTTCCAATCATTTTCTTTGAAATTTCAGATTTTAAAAGATTAAATCCTTATGTTTATATGCTGTGAAAATTAAATCAACAGTGCCAAAGTTGGACAAAACTTAAGGTATTGATTTTTTATTTATGCAAATAACTTGAAAAAATTGCAAAATTCATATCTAATTTTGGGTAAACAATTGAATCTTGATTAAATAAAGTTATATTCCTGAAAAAAAGTCTCTAGGTTCAGCAATTCTCATGTTAGGCGAGTAAATAAATTCCTGATTTTTTTAAAAATTGCATTATATTTTGGTCCATAACTTCAAAATAATACCCAATACTGACCTAATTTTTGGTATGTATATAGAAAATGTATGAAAGAATGTGAATACTAAATATGATCAAAAACAGATCAGTGGTTTTGATATTAGGCAGCCTTGAAGTGTAAGAATGGCTTTTTTTATGGAAAACGGAGGTTTTTCCTTAATATCTCGAAGGAACGAAGTCCTAATGATCTAATTTTCGGTTTGGTAGGAGATTTTGGGGACATCTAAAATTATGCCAACAGCCTGGGGAGCATAGAGATGCACATAGCCTGCACTGAATGACCTACAGTCATCGAAGTGGACTGCTTGACAATGTAAGGAAATACAACAAGAGCCTCTAAAAAAATTCAATAACTAGCCTAATTTTACAACATTTATTCCTTAAATTTCAGATTTTAACAGATTAAATCCTTATGTGTACATGCTGTGAAAATTAAATCCACAGTACTTACAGGAAAAAAATGTGCCGTGGCCAAAGTTGGGCAAAATTTAAGGTACCAATTTTATATTTTTGCCAATATTTAAAAAAATTTAACAGATTTTGATCTAATTTTTGGTATACAATTAAATTTTGATTAATTAAAGTTGTATTACTGAAAAAAGTCCCTACCTTTAACACTTTTGGTCTTAAGTGACCAAATATCTTCCTGATTTTTTTACAAAGTCCATTATGTTTGGGCCCATAACTTTTTTAAATTAAACAATACTGACTCAATTTCTGGCATGTACATAGGAACTATATAGAGGAATATTTATGGTAAATATGAAGAAAACCAAATGAGTGGTTTTGATATTAGGTAGTCCTGAAGTGTAAAAATAGATTTCTAATAAAAATTGAGGTTTTTTTTCTTAATATTTTGAAGGAACGTAGTCCTATTGACCCAATTTTCGGCATGGTAGGAGATTTTGGGGACATCTAACTGTATGCCGAATTTTAGATTCGTAGGTCCAACGGTGTCGAAACGTGCCAGTCTTACGGACGGACATCCAGACGGACAGACTGACGGACAGCAAGACAGATGGACGGACGACGGACAATGGACCACGACTATAGCTCAGCTGAGCTAAAAATCAGAAATTGTAGGTGATGCCACTAAAATTGTGCAGCACGCACAGATCATCATTCCAAATGATCATAGTAAGTTTTGTGAAAATCCACACAATGGTTCCTGAGATATAAGCTTCTGAGTGTTTTTGTATAATCAGCTCTAAAACAAAGAAAAATAGGTCAAGGTCACCAATCTTTGCTCTTGACCAAGATTTTGTTGATATACATCTTCACTGATGAAATAAAATTCCAACGGTGAATCCTTTTAGAGATATCCCGCTCACAAGCCCAAAATTGAAAAATCCGATAAAAATTGATTAAAAAATCAGAAATTGCAGGTGGCGCCACCAAAATTGTGCAGCACGTACAGACCATCAGTCCCAATGATCATAGTAAGTTTTGTGAAAATCCACACAATGGTTCCCGAGATATAAGCTTCTCAGTATTTTTCTATAATCAGCTCTAAAATGTAGAAAAATGGGTCAAGGTCACCCATCTTCGAACTTGACTGAGATTTTATCGATATACATCTTCACTGATGAAATAAAATTCCAACCGTGAATCCTTTTAGAGAAATCCTGCTCACAAGGTAAAAGTTAACAAACGCGGACGGACGGACGTCACACGGACAGACAGACGGACGGACAGACGGACAGCTTGGGTGACGACAATAGCCCATCAGCCTATGAGCTGAGGGCTAAAAAGGGCTGTACATTTACATTTGTCATGAAAATTTATATTTTACATGCAATTTTCTATGTTTAGGAGCCGTAAATCAATCAAAAGTAGGTCAACCTTGACGAAACGCGAACTCGATCTGTAACTGGTCATTATCTGTCAACACACAAAAAATCAGGCCAATATCTGCAGGCATTGCGAAAAAAAAGTCTGTACATGTGTGTTTGTCATGAAAATTTCTATTTTTTCATGAAATTTTCTAAGTTAAGGAGCCGTTAAATGGTCAAAAGTAGGTCAACTGGGAGGAAACGCAAACTCGATCTATATCAGGTCATTATCTACCTACACACCAAAAATCAGGCCAATATCTGAAAGCATTGCGAAAAAAAGTCCGTACATGTGTATTTGTCATGAAAATTTCTATTTTTCATGAAATTTTCTAAGTTTAGGAGCCGTAAAACAGTCAAAAGTAGGTCAACAGGGACGAAACGTAAACTCGATCTGAAACTGGTCATTATCTGTCCACACACCAAAAATCAGGCCAATATCTGCAGGCATTGCGAAAAAAAGTCTGTACAACTGTTTGATTTCGGAATGACGGAATGACGGAAGGGCAGAAGGACAGATAAATGTATATTGTCTTAATGTAATAGAAGCTGATAAATGGGTGCCATGCTAGATGTAACTCCTTCACACAGCTAACATGTATGGTAAAACAACTCAATTCAATCTCCATAATTCAGCAAAAAATCATTCATGAGGAACCATTTAAGTCAATTATTATAAGAATATATTCTGGGTATTATTCTTGTAGAATATTAAAACTGGCTTCAGTAGCGTAAGTCTAAAAATGTTTTGCAGGTTAATAACTCATAAAGAAAAATACAGCAAACTCGCTAAGTTCAGCTTCCTGAAACTCAGCCAAAAATCACTGGACAAAAGCTATTTGAACAAACTTGAACTACCAACATCTGTGGATCATTAATGTGTGAGATTAAAGAATTTGGCTCAGTGGATTTTGAGAAGAAGACCTTTGTAGCCACTGAGCTAAAATGGGCTGTTATGGCATTTGACTAAATTCAGCTTCCCTTAACTAAGCCAAAAGTCACTAAATAGAGACCATTTGAACAAACTTGAGAAAGCACTACCCTAGGATCATTTCTGTGTGATATTTAACAATTTGGCCATATGGTTTCAGAGCAGAAGTTTTTTGTAGCCCTCAGTAACCCCCGTAGAAAAAAGCCAATGCAGGTGGCGTCACCAATACCTCAATTTCAGGGTGGGACTCATATGGCCAACACTGGCCAAAAATTTAGTGATGACAGCTCCAGCCATTTTTTAGATTTTAATTTTAGTATGCCTTTTTTTGATAAATGATTAAGTTCAACTTCCTATAACTTGGCAAAACAACACCGAACTGGAACCATCGAACAAACTTGAGAAAGATAGTTTGTGGAATTATTTCTGTGAAATATTGGACAATTTAACTGGACAGTTTCGGAGGAGAAGATTTTTAAAGGTTTTTAAGCTTTTCCCTATAAAATCTAAGTTAATACAAATATAAAAAAAAAACTAGAATACGGGTAGTTGACAAGTGACTACGTGTATCCGCCAAAATCAGAGTGGGACAGATGAAGTGAGGCATGGATTGAGTGGCAAGAAGAAATAGAGTGAGGTGTGTTGCATATTAGCATGGATGTCTGCAGCTGAAATGTGTATGTAGGTGGCACCACCTACCACAAAATCCAGAAAGCTATCCAAACTGTAAACATATGCAAAATTTTAGGCAGATAAGTCAAACCACTACTTGTATATGAGTGATTTTATCCCACAGCAGACAAACAGAAGGACGCTGTGCAAAAATGCCTCCAGTTTTGCGTATGATAAAGAGCTATGCGAGATCTATACACATGCAAAATTTCTGGAGTAAAGGCAAACCAGTCCTGAGATATAAGCCTGGATGTATGCAGCGTAAACATAATGTAGGTGGCACAACCTGCCACAAAATCCAGAAATATATCCAAGATGTACAAACTTGCAAAATTTTAGGCAGATAAGTCAAACCACTGCCGAGATATGAGTGATTTTATCCAACGGCAGACAAATAGACGGAAGCTGTGCAAAGATGGTTGCACTGGTGGTGTGACCAGTTTTGGATATGTTAAAAGAGCTATGTCTGATCTATACACATGCAAAACTTCAAAAGGATATGTAAAAACAGTCTGGAGATATAAGCCTGTATGTCTGCAGCTTGAATGTGAATGTCGGTGGCGCCACCTGACAAAAAATCAAGAATGCTATCCAGGATGTATACACATGCAAAATGTAAGTTGGATAAGTCCAACCAATGCAGAGATATGAGTGATTTTATCCCATCTGTGCAAAAACAGTTGCAGGTGAAGCCACTATTTTTAGTGTTTGTTATAAAGCTTTCCAAGGGCTACATTTGTGCAAAATTTTTAGCCTGATCGATCAAATGGTTTCGAGATATGTGGGTTTATGTGTGGAAACAGACGCACAAATGGATGCTGGGCAGAGAGGGAAGGTCAGAGGTCAACCAAAAATGAGGGCGCAGCAGTTCACGTGACCCAATCATAATTCCAAATTTTAAAAAGTTCTACCCAGTGTTTACGGAGGAGTTCTCCGGAAACCTATATTGCGGCATGCAACTGAAAACATAGTATCTGCAAAACTCTGTTTTGGCAGATACAATAAGCTTTATCTGATTAAGTTTGACATGTGATTGTTTCTTACATGCAATTAGGAGCTGCTAGCTCTAACGCTTTCTGAGATAGCATGGGTTAACCTACTCACAACCATGGACAGTGGATGGACAAAGCTGCGCCATCGCATAAGCTCACATGTTCCCAAAAACATACTGCTCAAACCCTATGCCAGACCAGGCTTCTGTGGCTCAGGGATAGAGGACAGGACTCAAAGCCAAGAGGATGTGTGTTCAAATCTCAGCCGAGGCAATGAGATTTTCACGGTTGGCTCTCACCTCGGGTGAACGCTCTTCAGGCTTAAAGGGATGGCTGTGCCCAACAGCTGTGTATCACTCACAAATGAGTGTGTCTTTGGAGGGGGTCCTTGGTGTTATGAAGCAGCGATGGGGATGATTATACACCCAGCACATGCAGGTGTGGTAGACACTGGACCTGTGACAACAAGATACAAAAATAATATGATAGGAAGCAAGTGCCTTCACCCTGTTACGTAGTCCCAAACCTAAATTGAACTCTGCAGATGTACATACTCAGATTAAGAATTAGATAAGAGAGCACAAAAAAACAGAGGCGGTTGCCTCAACCAAAAAAAACTTGAAAAAAAACCTATGTCTGCCTACCAGCACTGGTGAAAGAAAAATATTAAGAAGATTCTACATAATGCTCACAATCATTTGACAACAGACCTACAGTTTTTATTAAGATATATTACTAAATTATCAAATGATGTTTTATATGGACTTAACATTACAAATAGGTTTTGTTTACTGAATTCTGCATTTCTATGACCATAAATGCCTGAAACACAAGAAAGCATGTGGTTGGTAACATATCTAGATTGTACCAAGTATCCCATAGTGAACAATACCATTAAGAGCACATTGGTTCCTGGCCAGCACTAATTCTTGTCTAGGAAGTCAATTATGGGAGTTAGTTCTGACTGCTCATGGAGGTGACTCCTTCATACACAGACACAGGCGGTCATCCTGCATGTATTAGTGTGTAATAATATGTCAATCAGTGTCAGTAATGATGTGTGATGATATGTTAATCTGTGTCAGTAAAGATGTGTGATGATATGTTAATCTGTGTCAGTAAAGATGTGTGATGATATGTCAATCTGTGTCAGTAAAGATGTGTAATAATATGTCAATGTGTCATTAATGATGTGTAATGATATGTCAATCAGTGTCAGTAATGATGTGTGATGATATGTCAATCTGTGTCAGTAAAGATGTGTGATGATATGTTAATCTGTGTCAGTAAAGATGTGTGATGATATGTCAATCTGTGTCAGTAAAGATGTTTAATAATATGTCAATGTGTCATTAATGATGGGTAATGATATGTCAATCTGTGTCAGTAATGACGTGTGATGATATGTCAATCTGTGTAAGTAATGACGTGTGATGATATGTCAATCTGTGTCAGTAAAGATGTCTAATAATATGTCAATCTGTGTCATTAATGATGTGAAATAATATGTCAATCTGTGTCAGTAATGACGTGTGATGATATGTCAATCTGTGTCAGTAATGATGTGTAATAATATGTCAATCTGTGTCAGTAATGACGTGTGATGATATGTCAATCTGTGTCAGTAATGATGTGTAATAATATGTCAATCAGTGTCAGTAATGACGTGTGATGATATGTCAATCTGTGTCAGTAATGATGTGTAATAATATGTCAATCTGTGTCAGTAATGACGTGTGATATGTCAATCTGTGTCAGTAATGATGTGTAATAATATGTCAATCAGTGTCAGTAATGACGTGTGATGATATGTCAATCTGTGTCAGTAATGACGTGTGATGATATGTCAATCTGTGTCAGTAATGACGTGTGATGATATGTCAATCTGTGTCAGTAATGATGTGTAATAATATGTCAATCAGTGTCAGTAATGACTTGTGATATGTCAATCTGTGTCAGTAAAGATGTGTAATTATATGTCAATCTGTGTCATTAATGATGTGTAATAATATGTCAATCTGTGTCAGTAATGTTGTTTAATAATATGTTAATCTGTGTCGGTAATGTTGTTTAATAACATGTCAATCTGTGTCACTAACAATGTGTAAAAATATGCTAATCTCTGTCAGTAACAATATGTAATAATATTTCAATCTGTGTCAGTAATGATGTGTAATGATATGTCAATCTGTCACTAACTATGTGTAATAATATGTCATTGTGTCACTAAAGATGTGTAATGAAATGTCAATCTGCGTCAGTAGATTGTTTAATAATATGTCAATCTGTGTCAGTAATGACGTGTGATGATATGTCAATCTGTGTAAGTAATGACGTGTGATGATATGTCAATCTGTGTCAGTAAAGATGTCTAATAATATGTCAATCTGTGTCATTAATGATGTGAAATAATATGTCAATCTGTGTCAGTAATGACGTGTGATGATATGTCAATCTGTGTCAGTAATGATGTGTAATAATATGTCAATCTGTGTCAGTAATGACGTGTGATGATATGTCAATCTGTGTCAGTAATGACGTGTGATGATATGTCAATCTGTGTCAGTAATGATGTGTAATAATATGTCAATCAGTGTCAGTAATGACATGTGATGATATGTCAATCTGTGTCAGTAATGATGTGTAATAATATGTTAATCTGTGTCGGTAATGTTGTTTAATAACATGTCAATCTGTGTCACTAACAATGTGTAAAAATATGCTAATCTGTGTCAGTAACAATATGTAATATTATGTCAATCTGTGTCAGTAATGATGTGAAATAATATGTTACACTGTGTCAGTAATGATGTGTCATAATATGTAAATTTGTGTCAGTAAAGATTTGTAACAGCACTGTAACAGGAAACTCCTGGAAATACCACCACAGGAGATCCTAAATCACTGTGACAAGGAAGTTCCTTGAAATACCACCACAGGAGATCCTACAGCACAGTGACAAGGAAGTTCTTTGAAATACCACCACAGGAGATCCTACAGCACTGTGACAGGAAAGTTCATGGAAATATGACCACAGGAGATCCTAAAACACTGTCACAAGAAAGTTCCTTGAAATACCACCACAGGAGGAGATCCTAGAGCACTGTGACAAGGATGTTCCTTGAACTACCACCACAGGAGATCCTACAGCACTGTGACAGGGAAGTTCCTTGAAATACCACCACAGGAGATCCTAGAGCACTGTGACAAGGAAGTTCCTGGAAATATGACCACAGGAGATCCTAAAACACTGTGACAAGAAAGTTCCTTGAAATACCACCAAAGGAGGAGATCCTAGAGCACTGTGACAAGGATGTTCCTTAAACTACCACCACAGGAGATCCTACAGCACTGTGACAGGTAAGTTCCTGGAAATATAACCACAGGAGATCCTACAGGACTGTGACAAGAAAGTTCCTTGAAATACCATCACAGGAGGAGATCCTAGAGCACTGTTACAGGGAAGTTCCTGGATGTACCACCACAGGAGATCCTTGAAATACCACCACAGGAGATCCTAGAGCACTGTGACAAGGAAGTTCCTGGAAATATGACCACAGGAGATCCTAAAACACTGTGACAAGAAAGTTCCTTGAAATACCACCACAGGAGGGGATCCTAGAGCACTGTGACAAGGATGTTCCTTAAACTACCACCACAGGAGATCCTACAGCACTGTGACAGGTAAGTTCCTGGAAATATAACCACAGGAGATCCTACAGCACTGTGACAAGAAAGTTCCTTGAAATACCACCACAGGAGGAGATCCTAGAGCACTGTGACAGGGAAGTTCCTGGATGTACCACCACAGGAGTTCCTTGAAATACCACCACAGGAGATCCTAGAGCACTTTGACAAGGAAGTTCCTGGAAATATGACCACAGGAGATCCTAAAACACTGTGACAAGAAAGTTCCTTGAAATACCACCACAGGAGGAGATCCTAGAGCACTGTGACAAGGATGTTCCTTAAACTACCACCACAGGAGATCCTACAGCACTGTGACAGGTAAGTTCCTGGAAATATAACCACAGGAGATCCTACAGCACTGTGACAAGAAAGTTCCTTGAAATACCACCACAGGAGGAGATCCTAGAGCACTGTGACAGGGAAGTTCCTGGATGAACCACCACAGGAGATCCTACAGCACTGTGACAGGGAAGTTCCTTGAAATACCACCACAGGAGATCCTAGAACACAGTGACAAGGAAGTTCCTCGAAATATGACCACAGGAGATCCTAAAACACTGTGACAAGGAAGTTCCTGGAAATATGACCACAGGAGATCCTAAAAAACTGTGACAAGGAAGTTCCTTGAAATACCACCACAGGAGATCCTACAGCACTGTGACAGGAAAGTTCCTAGAACTATGACCACAGGAGATCCTTTTTCACTGTGACAGGGAAGTTCCTAGATGTACCACCACAGGAGATCCTAGAGCACAGTGACAAGGAAGTTCCTTGAAATACCACCACAGGAGATCCTACAGCACTGTGACAGGAAAGTTCCTGGTAATATGACCACAGGAGGAGATCCTACAGCACTGTGACAGGGAAATTTCTGGTAGTAACACCACAGGAGATCCCACAGCACTGTGACAGGAAAGCTAAAGAAATATCACCACAAGAGATCTTACATCATGTAACAGGGAAATTCCAGGTAGTAACACCACAGGAGATCCTACAGCACTGTGACAGGAAAGTTCCTGGAAATATGACCACAGGAGATCCTTTTTCACCGTGACAGGGAAGTTCCTGGATGTACCACCAGAGGTGATCCTAGAGCACAGTGACAAAGAAGTTCCTTGAAATACCACCACAGGAGATCCTGTGGCACTGTGACAAGGAAGTTCCTGGAAATATGACCACAGGAGATCCTACAGCACTGTGACAGGGAAGTTCCTGTAAATGTGACCACAGGAGATCCATAATCACTGTGACAGGGAAGTTCCTGGATGTACCACCACAGAAGATCCTAGAGCACTGTGACAAGGAAGTTCCTTGAAATAACACCACAGGAGATCCTACAGCACTGTGACAGGAAAGTTCCTAGAAATATGACCCTAAGAGATCCTTTTTCACTGTGACAGGGAAGTTCCTGGATGTACCACCACAGGGGATCTTAGAGCACAGTGACAAGGAAGTTCCTTGAAATAACACAACAGGAGATCCTACAGCACAGTGACAAGGAAGTTCCTTGAAATACCACCACAGGAGATCCTACAGCACTGTGACAGGGAAGTTCCTGTAAATGCGACCACAGGAGATCCTAAATCACTGTGACAGGGAAGTTCCTGGACGTACCACCACAGGAGATCCTAGAGCACTGTGACAAGGAAGTTTCTTGAAATACCACCACAGGAGATCCTACAGCACTGTGACAGGGAAGTTCCTGTAAATGCGACCACAGGAGATCCTAAATCACTGTGACAGGGAAGTTCCTAGACGTTCCACCACAGGAGGTCCTACAGCACTGTGACAGGAAAGTTCCTGGTAATAAAACCACAGGAGGAGATCCCACAGTACTGTGACAGGGAAGCTAAAGAAATATCACCATAAGAGATCTTACATCATTGTGACAGAGAAGTTCCTGGACGTACCACCACAGGAGATCCTAGAGCACTGTGACAGGGAAGACCTTGGTGATAACACCACAAGAGATCCTAGAGCACTGTGACAGGGAAGTTCTTGGTGATAACACCACAGGGGATCCTAGAGCACTTCATTTGGGACCAAATTTTATCAGAAAATTCAAATCACTTCTGTCAGCTGTCTGCAGCAGCCAGCCTGGCCTTTCCAAGATATGTCGGTAGTACCAGCAACAGGAAATAATCCTACCTGAGCTCACAGGTAGACAGGAATTATCATTCACAGTCACTCCCCCGACCCAACTTTGGGCTTCCTTAATTACATGAGGACACTGAATAAACCCCGGTTGGGAGCAGTTCGCCCACATCCACTGTCTAAATGCTGAGTCAACACTCCCTGCTGCAGCAGCCATGGACTCTTAAATTAGTGCAAAAGTGTAACAGATCAACTGAATATAAATCTCCTGCTTCCTTTTACGTCTCCCAATCATAACCATTGTTCTTATTCTCTTTGTGCTAATTCTGCATAAGCTTTAAGGAGTCATACACTGTTATTTACATAAAGACACCCACTCAAAGACAATCATAACCATTGTTCTTATTCTCTTTGTGCTAATTCTGCATAAGCTTTAAGGAGTCATACACTATTATTTACATAAAGACAATATATCACAACACATTTTTTGTGCTAATCTTCTAACATAAACTTTTGTTGATCCTGCAATTTTGTAAATTAGAGGAATAATTAATTTACCTGACTGTGTCAATAATATGAAGTGCCATGAGCATTTTCATGAGCATTCAATCATACTTCAAAAGTGGCTATAAGTTTATTTTTATACAATATCACTTATTAATTAAAGATCTCTTTAATAAACTATATCGAATCTGTGTTCTATGTAAAATTAGAATTTCTTGGCACCACAGGTGCCATAGTATCCCAAGACAATTAATCCCTCCCCCCCTTTAGAATGAGGCCCTTTTCCTCAGCAGCATATACTGACACTTGGTTTCAACCATGGTTTCTTCCATCTATCAACTTTAGAAACAATATTTTTCACCAAATATGGGAATATTTAAGGTCAAGGCCACACATACGAGAGGTTATGATCCCAATTTAAATATACCTCATCTTAAAACCTATATTAAAAAAGCTAACCAAGATCTTCAGTCAATTTCATTTTTGGACCAATCCATGATTGAGATAGTTATGATTTTGTGTGATTTTTTACCATATACGGAAATATTAAAGGTCAAGATCACTCTCACAGGAAAGGTCATGACCCCAATTTAAATATACATCATCCCATTACCTATATCTATGTATATGCAAAATATGAAAGAAATCTTTCCATCAGTTTTTTTAGTTATAATGCTCAAAGTACTGTCAAGTGGCCATAATTGGGTGTATTAAACAAGAAAAGTATAATAGGTGGCACCACCAGTTGCCGGTACATGACAACACTATCCAAGATCTTCAGTAAACTTGATTTTTGGATCAATCCATGGAAGATTTCTTGAGATATTTAAGAATTTGTGTGATTTTATCCCAAAACTCACCTATTCAAGGTCAAGGTCACTCTCCTAGTAAAGGTCACGACCCATTTTAAATAGACTTTCCTCTCACCAATATCTTTGCACTATCAAATTTGGTAAAGATCCGTGAAATATATTTAGGGTTATCTCTGCGGCACTGGTGGTGGCTGAGATGATTTTATGAGACTTTAATGGATATTAAGTTAGAAGTTTACAGGTATGACAACTACAATTTGTTGAGAAACTGACATATTGCTGTTATTTGGTAGGTTCATGTCAAGTTTAACATATAAGACATAATTTTTTTCTGGGTGTGTAAACACATTCCATAACATATAAGAGTTTTCAAGGAACTCCCTGGATAGGTTATTAGTTTCTAGGACCTGCATGTTTGTAAACACACATCATAATAAAGATAACTTAGTAGTTGATATCATTAAGTGCACTGATCATCTCTGTACATGTCATGATGATAACCTAGGTAATAATTTAAAAAATAAAATCTGCATGAATTATTCACTTTGTGTGTTTAATGGCTGGGTTCCACAGGTGAAAACTGCATGATAGCTGTTATTTGATAGTCTCGAAAATGGAAAAATAAAAAAATATTGCTATTCATAATTGATAAACATTCACAATTTCAGGACAACAGATGAAACCGCAGCTGAGAAACTGACAAACTGCTGCCATTTGATGCTCTTCTAATAAGAGAAATATATTATAGAAAAAATAAAGGTGGCACCACCGGTCTTAAGCAGGTAATGAACTGTTCATGATAAATGTGCAAAGCAAGAAGCAGGGCCATCTATGCATTTAGTAAAAGCTGAGATAATGGAGCAAATTGTAAGAAATGTTTAATTATTCTAGGGTGCACAAACAGGCACAAACATCAGAAAATATAGGTGGCAGTGAGCTAATTTCAGGTTTCAAGGGAGATTTTTGAAGGACCATCCTAGATATTCAGTTAAAGATTTCTATGTTAAAAGGTAATGATTTGTGTCCTGCTAACATCATGACAGTGACAAAAGCTGAATGCTACAGGTCAGCATCAAATTAAAGTCACTGAGCTAAAATCCCTGTTACTGAGAGCTGTTTCTTTCACCTTAATATTCTCTATTCCATAAGCATACTGATAAAATGTATTATTCAATGATCTTCAATGCCTGCCTGAAAAGAAAAGATGTTCCGGGAATTCAGAAAACAACAAGTACGGAAGTAAATCAATTCTGACTACATCCCCAGAACCTCCCCATACATAAAGTCAATTAGCCTAACAATTTATTCCTAGAACTACATGAATTTGCTTTGGGACTAAACTGCCACAACATATGCGTAGGCTTGGAATTTCATTTCAAACTCGTCTACATCCCAGTTAGTCTTGTACACAATGGTAAAACCTATCCAGCCAGTGTTGCATTTTTCTTCCTGTAGGACCACAAAATGACGTAATGTTCCATTCGGTGTGAGAGGGAGTATTGATTTTCTGTTTACTGACAGACTGAGCATTGCATTTCAATCATTTGCACTTCTGTTTCACATTCAAAATGTCTGGACTCCTCCCGCTGACCTGACAACATCAACCCACACATCAATTTATTTTCATTTTCTATTGACAAATTCCAATGAAAATTGTTTATATGTCCCAACTACATCTACTGTGGACAGTGGCCATTAAAGAAAATTCAAAATGAAACAATGTTTTGATCAGTGGTTACTTGGCGAGGTTGTTTTCATGATATCTCGCATGCAAGACCCTTGAAAAACAAACTCCACATCATTTTGGTGTTTATGCATGTTTGTCTCATTAAAACAGACAGAAACATGCAATACCACTATCAGAGGCAGTGAAGATTTAACTTAAATTAGATTCCTGCTTATAATAAAAGTTCTGTATGTTGATGTTAATAAAAACCAGATTAACATTCTTTGGAAAAACGGCCATTAAAATTAAGGCCGACTTACCATTACTCACTCTTTCCTCACTGCTTGATACCCAGAAAAACTAGAATACGGGTAGTCGACAAGCAACTACGTGTATCCGCCAAAATCAGAGAAGGACGGGTGAAGTGAGGCATGGATTGAGTGGCAAGGGGATATAGAGTTACATGTGTTAAATATTAGAATGGATCTCTGCCACATAAACATGGTTGTAGGTGGCGCCACCTGTTATTTGAACGAGAAACTATCCAAGATATATACACATGCAAAATTTCATGTGGCAAAGTCAAACCACTGCAGAGATATGAGTAATTTTATCCCACAGCAGACAAACAGATGGACGCTGTGCAAAAATGGCTGCAGGTGGCGCCACCATATTTGTTCATGTTATAAAGCTATCCAAGGGCTACATTTGTGTAAAAAAATTTTCCTGATTGGTTGAATGAGTCTGGAGATATAAGCATGGATGTCTCGTCGTGAACGTGAATGTAGGTGGCGCCACCTGTCATAAAATCAAGAAAGCTATGCGGGATGTATTAGCATGCTGAATTTCAGGTAATTTGGTCAAACCACTGCAGAGATATGAGTGATTTTAACCAAAGACAGACAAACAGATGGACGCTGTGCAAAAATGGCTGCAGGTGGTGCCACCATTTTTTGTGTATGTTATAAAGCTATCCAAGGGCTACATTTGTGTAAACTTTTTTTCCTGATTGGTCAAACGGTTCCCGAGATATGAGTTTGGATGTCTGCAGTGTTAACATGAATGTATGTGGCGCCACCTGTCAGAAAATCAAGAAAGCTATCTAGGATGTATAAACATGCCGAATTTTAGGTGAATTAGTCAAACCACTGCAGAGATGTGAGTGATTTTAACCCCAGGCAGATGAACAAATGGACACTGTGCAAACATGGTTGCAGGTGGCGCCACCTTTTGTTGTGTATGTTATAAAGCTATCCAAGGGCTACATTTGTGTTAAAATTTTTTTCCAGATCAGTCAAACGGTTCCCGAGATATATGGGTTTATGTGTGGAGTGTTAACGTGAATGTAGGAGGCGCCACCTGTCATAAAATCAAGAAAGCTATCTAGGATGTATATGCATGCCGATTTTTAGATGAATTAGTCAAACCACTGCAGAGATATGAGTGATTTTAACCCCAGGCAGATGAACAAATGGACACTGTGCAAACATTGTTGCAGGTGGCGCCACCTTTTGTTGTGTATGTTATAAAGCTATCCCAGGGCTACATTTGTGTAAAATTTTTTTCCAGATCGGTCAAACGGTTCCCGAGATATATGTGTTTATGTGTGGAGCGTTAACGTGAATGTAGGTGGCGCCAACTGTCATAAAATCGAGAAAGCTATCTAGGATGTATACGCATGCCAAATTTTAGGTGAATTAGTCAAACCACTGCAGAGATATGAGTGATTTTAACCCCAGGCAGATGAACAGATGGACACTGTGCAAACATGGTTGCAGGTGGCGCCACCTTTTGTTGTGTATGTTATAAAGCTATCCCAGGGCTACATTTGTGTAAAAATTTTTTCCGGATCGGTCAAACGGTTCCCGAGATATATGGGTTTATGTGTGGAAACAGACGCACAAACAGACGCTGGGCAGAGACGAAAGGTCAGAGGTCAAGGTCACTTGGTTAGGCACCAGTTCACATGTGACCCGATAATTTGTGTAAGTTTCGGAAAAATCTGTCCAGTAGTCTCAGAGGAGATCTCCGGAACGAACGCGGCGGCGGCGGCGGAACCCGGTCAAAAACATAGTATCCGCAAAACTTCGTTTTGGCGGATACAATTATATTCTAATCAAGGAAATGTTAAATATCTACTGATAATGTGAATGCCACAGCCAGCTTCCTTGAATCCCGTCTATGCTTGTTTGTAAACTACATAACATAAACACTCCCCAGACAGGACCTCTCTTTCAAAATCTTTGTCTGTCTGTCCAGAGAAATTAAAATTATCAGAAAGTAAATGTTACCACTAGATGTGGAGTGATTATTGAGACCTATCTGGAGTGAATATTCTTCTGATCTCCAGTCATATGCTTACCAATGGATTGCCTGTTTCTGGAGGAACCTTTGGGCATGCAGGGTGACATCACATTGATTCTCTGTATCCTTACACCTGCCTGCGGTCTCATGTCCTTGTTATGTCACCAAAACATCTGATCAACACCTGGGTCCCATAAACAACATGGGGATTCAGGGAGCTCACAGTTCTGAGTATTTCACAAAAATGAATCTGCTTGGAAATCTATTTCTTAGAAATGATAGTTAAATTTAATGTTCATGTTTGTCAACAATAACTGCATTTATGTAAACATTTCATCCTAGATTTACAAACTTTCTCTCCAGTTGCATATGCTTCATTTTCATGAATCATGTAAAATCATAGTTCACAGAAACATAGGAAAAACATATATATTACCTTTAAACAAGGCCTATAAGCTTATGCGAACCTGTGCAATGGGATATACACCAGATATAATGCTTCAATGCTGGACCATTACTTTTAAAGTACATTTTTAACATGTACATGAAAAATGCAAGTAATAAACATTTTGAACAAGAAACAATTATACAAACATAACTGCTGAAATTCTGGCATGGGTGCACACAACACAAAAACGATTCTAGCTGGCACCACCAGTCTTGTACACAACAAAGCTATCAGAGATATATAACATATGCCAACTTTCAGACTGATATATCAAACCCCTCCTGAGAAATAAGCAGGGACATACACTGTGCAAAAATCATTGTAGGTGGCGCCACCAGTCTTTTATACAACAAAGCTATCAGATATGTATAAATATGCCCAATTTCAGGCTGATATATAAAACTCCTCTGCAGAAGTAAGCAGGCACATACACTGTGCAAAAGTCATTGTAGGTTCTGACACATGTCTTGTGAACCAGAAAGCAATTACAGATGCATAGACAGGTCAAAATATCAGACAAATACATCAAACTTCCCTTGAATTTGATGTACTGGGCTGACAGTTGCCCCGAGTGAACTGTGACAAATTGCTGGCTCAAGCTACTGCACTGAGTGAAATCTTGAACTGCACCTTGCTAGATCGAATGAACTTTTGACCTGTACCTTGCTGCTCTGAGTGAACTCTTGACCTATTGCCTAATCTGACACAGTTGGCAGTCTGCCAAAGCTATAAATGTTCCAGGCTGAACTTTGGTGCCAAATCTGATGCAGTGGGCAGTCTGCCAAAGCTATAAATAGAATGCAGCTACTGCACTGAGTGAACTCTTGACCCATACCTGGCTGCACTGAGTGAACTCTTGACCTGTTGCCTAATCTGATACAGTTGGCAGTCTGCCAAAGCTATAAATAGATCCAGGCTGACCTTTGGCCAGTTGCCAAATCTGAAACAGGTTGGCAGTCTGCCAAGCTATTTATAGATACAGACACAATCTTGGCCTGTTGGTAAATCTGTTTACACACACTGAATGACTAAGGCTAAAATGCTTTTTTTAAGCTGATGCATCCAAAAGATTTTTTTTTATAAAAATGTTTAAAATAATAAAGGATAAAGTCATTTTATTAATAAAGGTCTGATAATTGTACCAAAAATCATTTAAAGAAACATGAACGGATGCCACCTAAGAATCATTCTTGTGCAATGTTACATAAATAATAGTTTTGCAGAAGGAGACTTTTGCAGCCCTCAATTTGAAATATGCTTACCAATGGCCTCAAAGCCAACTTAAGTTTTCTATGACTCTACCAAAATTCAATGAGCCAAACCTATTCTTATACAATTAAAAACCCCTATCCTAGAATATCCTTGTGAAAAATTAAACCATTCAGCTTGATAGTTTCATCATAAAACATGTTAAAAAATGGCTAAAATTACAAGGTTTCTGACCATAAAAACCAGTTCGATGTAGTTGGTGCCACAAAAACTGCATTTTCAAACATGAGTCACATGCCCAACACTTGGACAAAATTTAATGATCCGACCTCCTATTGTTTCTGAGATTATGTTAGTTTGCCTACTTGCCAGATGACTTGATTTCAAATTCCTGTATCTCGGCCAAAATTCATCAAACCAAAAGCATTTAGACAAACTTGAGAGAGCTGGTCTCTGGGATCATTTCTGTGAAATATTGAACCATTTGGCTGAATGGTTTCAGAGAAGATTTTCAAAGGTTTTTCAGCTTCTTCCCCATTAAATATAAGTTAATGCAGGTGGCGCCACAAAACACTAAATCCCACAACATTTGATATGTGACAGATTTTTGCATAAAATTTGGGGATGCTAGCTCCTGCTATTCCTAAACAAAAATGGGTTAATGTTTTGATGACCAATGACCCCTGTACAAAAAAGGTATATTGCAGGTGGTGCCACCAATACCTCAAGTTCCAATATGACTCCTGTGCCGACATTTGTTTAAAATTCGGTGATAACAGCTCCAGGAATTTCTGATATTGTAATTTTGGTATCCTTTCTTGGCCATTAAATACTAAATTCAACTTCCTGTAACTCTGCCAAAATTCACCAAACTGGAACCATTTAACCCAACTTCATAGAGAGAGTTTCAGGGATTATTTCTGTGAAATATTTAACAATTAGGCTAGACAGTTTCAGAGAAGAAGATTTTTAAAGTTTTTTTTAGCTTTTTCCTTATAAAATCTACGTAAATTCAGATAGCAAAAAAAAAAAAAGAAAATTCCATAGAGTTTTTTTGTTGACTGTATCCATGGAAGATACACTCCCAGAATGTATGCAGGTGATTGTAACTACACCCATGCATCAGTCCATGAAAGATACACTCCCAGAATGTATGCAGGTCATCTTAACTACACTGATGTATCAGTCCATGGAAGATACACTCCCAGAATGTATGCAGGTCATCTTAACTACACTGATGTATCAGTCCATGAAAGATACACACCCAGAATGTATGCAGGTCATCTTAACTACACTGATGTATCAGTCCATGGAAGATACACTCCCAGAATGTATGCAGGTCATCTTAACTACACTGATGTATCAGTCCATGAAAGATACACACCCAGAATGTATGCAGGTCATCTTAACTACACTGATGTATCAGTCCATGAAAGATACACTCCCAGAATGTATGCAGGTCATCTTAACTACACTGATGTATCAGTCCATGAAAGATACACACCCAGAATGTATGCAGGTCATCTTAACTACACTGATGTATCAGTCCATGAAAGATACACTCCCAGAATGTATGCAGGTCATCTTAACTACACTGATGTATCAGTCCATGGAAGATACACTCCCAGAATGTATGCAGGTCATCTTAACTACACTGATGCATCAGTCCATGGAAGATACACTCCTTGAATGTATGCAGGTCATCTTAACTACACTGATGCATCAGTCCATGGAAGATACACTCCCAGAATGTATACAGGTCATCTTAACTACACTGATGCATCAGTCCATGAAAGATACACTTCCAGAATGTATGCAGGTCATCTTAACTACACTGATGCATCAGTCCATGAAAGATACACTCCCAGAATGTATGCAGGTCATCTTAACTACACTGATGCATCAGTCCATGGAAGATACACTCCCAGAATGTATGCAGGTCATCTTAACTACACTGATGTATCAGTCCATGAAAGATACACTCCCAGAATGTATGCAGGTCATCTTAACTACACTGATGTATCAGTCCATGGAAGATACACTCCCAGAATGTATGCAGGTCATCTTAACTACACTGATGTATCAGTCCATGAAAGATACACTCCCAGAATGTATGCAGGTCATCTTAACTACACTGATGTATCAGTCCATGGAAGATACACTCCCAGAATGTATGCAGGTCATCTTAACTACACTGATGTATCAGTCCATGGAAGATACACTCCCAGAATGTATGCAGGTCATCTTAACTACACTGATGTATCAGTCCATGGAAGATACAATCCCAGAATGTATACAGGTCATCTTAACTACACGGATGTATCAGTCCATGAAAGATACACTCCCAGAATGTATGCAGGTCATCTTAACTACACTGATGTATCAGTCCATGGAAGATACAATCCCAGAATGTATGCAGGTCATCTTAACTACACTGATGTATCAGTCCATGGAAGATACACTCCCAGAATGTATGCAGGTGATTGTAACTACACCCATGCATCAGTCCATGAAAGATACACTCCCAGAATGTATGCAGGTCATCTTAACTACACTGATGTATCAGTCCATGAAAGATACACTCCCAGAATGTATGCAGGTCATCTTAACTACACTGATGCATCAGTCCATGGAAGATACACTTCCAGAATATATGCAGGTCATCTTAACTACACTGATGCATCAGTCCATGGAAGATACACTCCCAGAATGTATACAGGTCATCTTAACTATACTGATGCATCAGTCCATGGAAGATACACTCCCAGAATGTATGCAGGTCATCTTAACTATACTGATGTATCAGTCCATGGAAGATACACTCCCAGAATGTATGCAGGTCATCTTAACTACACTGATGCATCAGTCCATGGAAGATACACTCCCAGAATGTATGCAGGTCATCTTAACTACACTGATGTATCAGTCCATGAAAGATACACTCCTTGAATGTATGCAGGTCATCTTAACTACACTGATGCATCAGTCCATGGAAGATACACTCCCAGAATGTATACAGGTCATCTTAACTACACTGATGTATCAGTCCATGGAAGATACACTCCCAGAATATATGCAGGTCATCTTAACTACACTGATGTATCAGTCCATGGAAGATACACTCCCAGAATATATGCAGGTCATCTTAACTACACTGATGTATCAGTTCATGGAAGATACACTCCCAGAATATATGCAGGTCATCTTAACTACACTGATGCATCAGTCCATGGAAGATACACTCCCAGAATGTATGCAGGTCATCTTAACTACACTGATGCATCAGTCCATGGAAGATACACTCCCAGAATATATGCAGGTCATCTTAACTACACTGATGTATCAGTTCATGAAAGATACACTCCCAGAATGTATGCAGGTCATCTTAACTACACTGATGCATCAGTCCATGAAAGATACACTCCTTGAATGTATGCAGGTCATCTTAACTAAACTGATGCATCAGTCCATGGAAGATACACTCCCAGAATATATGCAGGTCATCTTAACTACACTGATGTATCAGTCCATGGAAGATACACTCCTTGAATGTATGCAGGTCATCTTAACTACACTGATGTATCAGTCCATGGAAGATACACTCCTTGAATGTATGCAGGTCATCTTAACTACACTGATGCATCAGTCCATGGAAGATACACTCCTTGAATGTATGCAGGTCATCTTAACTACACTGATGTATCAGTCCATGGAAGATACACTCCTTGAATGTATGCAGGTCATCTTAACTACACTGATGTATCAGTCCATGAAAGATACACACCCAGAATGTATGCAGGTCATCTGAACTACACTGATGTATCAGTCCATGGAAGATACACTCCCAGAATATATGCAGGTCATCTTAACTACACTGATGTATCAGTCCATGAAAGATACACTCCTTGAATGTATGCAGGTCATCTTAACTACACTGATGTATCAGTCCATGAAAGATACACACCTTGAATGTATGCAGGTCATCTTAACTACACTGATGTATCAGTCCATGAAAGATACACTCCCAGAATATATGCAGGTCATCTTAACTACACTGATGTATCAGTTCATGAAAGATACACTCCCAGAATGTATGCAGGTCATCTTAACTACACTGATGTATCAGTCCATGGAAGATACACTCCTAGAATGTATGCAGGTCATCTTAACTACACTGATGCATCAGTCCATGGAAGATACACTCCCAGAATGTATGCAGGTCATCTCAACTACACTGATGTATCAGTCCATGGAAGATACACTCCCAGAATGTATGCAGGTCATCTTAACTACACTGATGCATCAGTCCATGGAAGATACACTCCTTGAATGTATGCAGGTCATCTTAACTACACTGATGCATCAGTCCATGAAAGATACACTCCCAGAATGTATACAGGTCATCTTAACTACACTGATGCATCAGTCCATGGAAGATACACTTCCAGAATGTATGCAGGTCATCTTAACTAAACTGATGCATCAGTCCATGGAAGATACACTCCCAGAATGTATGCAGGTCATCTTAACTACACTGATGCATCAGTCCATGGAAGATACACTCCCAGAATGTATACAGGTCATCTTAACTACACTGATGCATCAGTTCATGGAAGATACACTCCTTGAATGTATGCAGGTCATCTTAACTACAGTGATGCATCAGTCCATGGAAGATACACTCCCAGAATGTATGCAGGTCATCTTAACTACACTGATGCATCAGTCCATGGAAGATACACTCCCAGAATGTATACAGGTCATCTTAACTACACTGATGTATCAGTCCATGGAAGATACACTCCCAGAATGTATGCAGGTCATCTTAACTACACTGATGTATCAGTCCATGAAAGATACACACCCAGAATGTATGCAGGTCATCTGAACTACACTGATGTATCAGTCCATGGAAGATACACTCCCAGAATATATGCAGGTCATCTTAACTACACTGATGTATCAGTCCATGAAAGATACACTCCTTGAATGTATGCAGGTCATCTTAACTACAGTGATGCATCAGTCCATGGAAGATACACTCCCAGAATGTATGCAGGTCATCTTAACTACACTGATGCATCAGTCCATGGAAGATACACTCCCAGAATGTATACAGGTCATCTTAACTACACTGATGTATCAGTCCATGGAAGATACACTCCCAGAATGTATGCAGGTCATCTTAACTACACTGATGCATCAGTCCATGAAAGATACACTCCCAGAATGTATACAGGTCATCTTAACTACACTGATGCATCAGTCCATGGAAGATACACTTCCAGAATGTATGCAGGTCATCTTAACTACACTGATGCATCAGTCCATGGAAGATACACTCCCAGAATGTATACAGGTCATCTTAACTACACTGATGCATCAGTCCATGGAAGATACACTCCTTGAATGTATGCAGGTCATCTTAACTACACTGATGCATCAGTCCATGGAAGATACACTCCCAGAATGTATACAGGTCATCTTAACTACACTGATGCATCAGTCCATGGAAGATACACTCCTTGAATGTATGCAGGTCATCTTAACTACACTGATGCATCAGTCCATGAAAGATACACTTCCAGAATGTATGCAGGTCATCTTAACTAAACTGATGCATCAGTCCATGGAAGATACACTCCCAGAATGTATGCAGGTCATCTTAACTACACTGATGCATCAGTCCATGGAAGATACACTCCCAGAATGTATACAGGTCATCTTAAATACACTGATGCATCAGTCCATGGAAGATACACTCCCAGAATGTATGCAGGTCATCTTAACTACACTGATGCATCAGTCCATGGAAGATACACTCCCAGAATGTATACAGGTCATCTTAAATACACTGATGCATCAGTCCATGGAAGATACACTCCTTGAATGTATGCAGGTCATCTTAACTACACTGATGCATCAGTCCATGGAAGATACACTCCCAGAATGTATACAGGTCATCTTAACTACACTGATGCATCAGTCCATGGAAGATACACTCCTTGAATGTATGCAGGTCATCTTAACTACACTGATGCATCAGTCCATGAAAGATACACTTCCAGAATGTATGCAGGTCATCTTAACTACACTGATGTATCAGTCCATGGAAGATACACTCCCAGAATGTATGCAGGTCATCTTAACTACACTGATGCATCAGTCCATGAAAGATACACTCCCAGAATGTATGCAGGTCATCTTAACTACACTGATGCATCAGTCCATGGAAGATACACTCCCAGAATGTATGCAGGTCATCTTAACTACACTGATGTATCAGTCCATGAAAGATACACTCCCAGAATGTATGCAGGTCATCTTAACTACACTGATGTATCAGTCCATGGAAGATACACTCCCAGAATGTATGCAGGTCATCTTAACTACACTGATGTATCAGTCCATGAAAGATACACTCCCAGAATGTATGCAGGTCATCTTAACTACACTGATGTATCAGTCCATGGAAGATACACTCCCAGAATGTATGCAGGTCATCTTAACTACACTGATGTATCAGTCCATGGAAGATACACTCCCAGAATGTATGCAGGTCATCTTAACTACACTGATGTATCAGTCCATGGAAGATACAATCCCAGAATGTATACAGGTCATCTTAACTACACGGATGTATCAGTCCATGAAAGATACACTCCCAGAATGTATGCAGGTCATCTTAACTACACTGATGTATCAGTCCATGGAAGATACAATCCCAGAATGTATGCAGGTCATCTTAACTACACTGATGTATCAGTCCATGGAAGATACACTCCCAGAATGTATGCAGGTGATTGTAACTACACCCATGCATCAGTCCATGAAAGATACACTCCCAGAATGTATGCAGGTCATCTTAACTACACTGATGTATCAGTCCATGAAAGATACACTCCCAGAATGTATGCAGGTCATCTTAACTACACTGATGCATCAGTCCATGGAAGATACACTTCCAGAATATATGCAGGTCATCTTAACTACACTGATGCATCAGTCCATGGAAGATACACTCCCAGAATGTATACAGGTCATCTTAACTATACTGATGCATCAGTCCATGGAAGATACACTCCCAGAATGTATGCAGGTCATCTTAACTATACTGATGTATCAGTCCATGGAAGATACACTCCCAGAATGTATGCAGGTCATCTTAACTACACTGATGCATCAGTCCATGGAAGATACACTCCCAGAATGTATGCAGGTCATCTTAACTACACTGATGTATCAGTCCATGAAAGATACACTCCTTGAATGTATGCAGGTCATCTTAACTACACTGATGCATCAGTCCATGGAAGATACACTCCCAGAATGTATACAGGTCATCTTAACTACACTGATGTATCAGTCCATGGAAGATACACTCCCAGAATATATGCAGGTCATCTTAACTACACTGATGTATCAGTCCATGGAAGATACACTCCCAGAATATATGCAGGTCATCTTAACTACACTGATGTATCAGTTCATGGAAGATACACTCCCAGAATATATGCAGGTCATCTTAACTACACTGATGCATCAGTCCATGGAAGATACACTCCCAGAATGTATGCAGGTCATCTTAACTACACTGATGCATCAGTCCATGGAAGATACACTCCCAGAATATATGCAGGTCATCTTAACTACACTGATGTATCAGTTCATGAAAGATACACTCCCAGAATGTATGCAGGTCATCTTAACTACACTGATGCATCAGTCCATGAAAGATACACTCCTTGAATGTATGCAGGTCATCTTAACTAAACTGATGCATCAGTCCATGGAAGATACACTCCCAGAATATATGCAGGTCATCTTAACTACACTGATGTATCAGTCCATGGAAGATACACTCCTTGAATGTATGCAGGTCATCTTAACTACACTGATGTATCAGTCCATGGAAGATACACTCCTTGAATGTATGCAGGTCATCTTAACTACACTGATGCATCAGTCCATGGAAGATACACTCCTTGAATGTATGCAGGTCATCTTAACTACACTGATGTATCAGTCCATGGAAGATACACTCCTTGAATGTATGCAGGTCATCTTAACTACACTGATGTATCAGTCCATGAAAGATACACACCCAGAATGTATGCAGGTCATCTGAACTACACTGATGTATCAGTCCATGGAAGATACACTCCCAGAATATATGCAGGTCATCTTAACTACACTGATGTATCAGTCCATGAAAGATACACTCCTTGAATGTATGCAGGTCATCTTAACCACACTGATGTATCAGTCCATGAAAGATACACACCTTGAATGTATGCAGGTCATCTTAACTACACTGATGTATCAGTCCATGAAAGATACACTCCCAGAATATATGCAGGTCATCTTAACTACACTGATGTATCAGTCCATGAAAGATACACTCCCAGAATATATGCAGGTCATCTTAACTACACTGATGTATCAGTTCATGAAAGATACACTCCCAGAATGTATGCAGGTCATCTTAACTACACTGATGTATCAGTCCATGGAAGATACACTCCCAGAATGTATGCAGGTCATCTTAACTACACTGATGCATCAGTCCATGGAAGATACACTCCCAGAATGTATGCAGGTCATCTCAACTACACTGATGTATCAGTCCATGGAAGATACACTCCCAGTATGTATGCAGGTCATCTTAACTACACTGATGCATCAGTCCATGGAAGATACACTCCTTGAATGTATGCAGGTCATCTTAACTACACTGATGCATCAGTCCATGAAAGATACACTCCCAGAATGTATACAGGTCATCTTAACTACACTGATGCATCAGTCCATGGAAGATACACTTCCAGAATGTATGCAGGTCATCTTAACTAAACTGATGCATCAGTCCATGGAAGATACACTCCCAGAATGTATGCAGGTCATCTTAACTACACTGATGCATCAGTCCATGGAAGATACACTCCCAGAATGTATACAGGTCATCTTAACTACACTGATGCATCAGTTCATGGAAGATACACTCCTTGAATGTATGCAGGTCATCTTAACTACAGTGATGCATCAGTCCATGGAAGATACACTCCCAGAATGTATGCAGGTCATCTTAACTACACTGATGCATCAGTCCATGGAAGATACACTCCCAGAATGTATACAGGTCATCTTAACTACACTGATGTATCAGTCCATGGAAGATACACTCCCAGAATGTATGCAGGTCATCTTAACTACACTGATGCATCAGTCCATGAAAGATACACTCCCAGAATGTATACAGGTCATCTTAACTACACTGATGCATCAGTCCATGGAAGATACACTTCCAGAATGTATGCAGGTCATCTTAACTAAACTGATGCATCAGTCCATGGAAGATACACTCCCAGAATGTATGCAGGTCATCTTAACTACACTGATGTATCAGTCCATGAAAGATACACACCCAGAATGTATGCAGGTCATCTTAACTACACTGATGCATCAGTCCATGGAAGATACACTCCCAGAATGTATGCAGGTCATCTTAACTACACTGATGCATCAGTCCATGGAAGATACACTCCCAGAATGTATGCAGGTCATCTTAACTACACTGATGCATCAGTCCATGGAAGATACACTCCCAGAATGTATACAGGTCATCTTAAATACACTGATGCATCAGTCCATGGAAGATACACTCCTTGAATGTATGCAGGTCATCTTAACTACACTGATGCATCAGTCCATGGAAGATACACTCCCAGAATGTATACAGGTCATCTTAACTACACTGATGCATCAGTCCATGGAAGATACACTCCTTGAATGTATGCAGGTCATCTTAACTACACTGATGCATCAGTCCATGAAAGATACACTTCCAGAATGTATGCAGGTCATCTTAACTACACTGATGTATCAGTCCATGGAAGATACACTCCCAGAATGTATGCAGGTCATCTTAACTACACTGATGCATCAGTCCATGGAAGATACACTCCCAGAATGTATACAGGTCATCTTAACTACACTGATGCATCAGTCCATGGAAGATACACTCCTTGAATGTATGCAGGTCATCTTAACTACACTGATGTATCAGTCCATGAAAGATACACTCCTTGAATGTATGCAGGTCATCTTAACTAAACTGATGCATCAGTCCATGGAAGATACACTCCCAGAATGTATGCAGGTCATCTCAACTACACTGATGCATCAGTCCATGGAAGATACACTCCCAGAATGTATACAGGTCATCTTAACTACACTGATGCATCAGTCCATGGAAGATACACTCCCAGAATGTATGCAGGTCATCTTAACTACACTGATGCATCAGTCCATGGAAGATACACTCCCAGAATGTATACAGGTCATCTTAACTATACTGATGTATCAGTCCATGGAAGATACACTCCTTGAATGTATGCAGGTCATCTTAACTACACTGATGCATCAGTCCATGGAAGATACACTCCCAGAATGTATACAGGTCATCTTAACTACACTGATGCATCAGTCCATGGAAGATACACTCCCAGAATATATGCAGGTCATCTTAACTACACTGATGCATCAGTCCATGAAAGATACACTCCCAGAATGTATGCAGGTCATCTTAACTACACGGATGCATCAGTCCATGGAAGATACACTCCTTGAATGTATGCAGGTCATCTTAACTACACTGATGCATCAGTCCATGAAAGATACACTCCCAGAATGTATACAGGTCATCTTAACTACACTGATGTATCAGTCCATGGAAGATACACTCCCAGAATGTATGCAGGTCATCTTAACTACACTGATGCATCAGTCCATGAAAGATACACTCCCAGAATGTATACAGGTCATCTTAACTACACTGATGCATCAGTCCATGGAAGATACACTTCCAGAATGTATGCAGATCATCTTAACTAAACTGATGCATCAGTCCATGGAAGATACACTCCCAGAATGTATGCAGGTCATCTTAACTACACTGATGCATCAGTCCATGGAAGATACACTCCCAGAATGTATACAGGTCATCTTAACTACACTGATGCATCAGTCCATGGAAGATACACTCCTTGAATGTATGCAGGTCATCTTAACTACACTGATGCATCAGTCCATGGAAGATACACTCCCAGAATGTATACAGGTCATCTTAACTACACTGATGCATCAGTCCATGGAAGATACACTCCTTGAATGTATGCAGGTCATCTTAACTACACTGATGCATCAGTCCATGAAAGATACACTTCCAGAATGTATGCAGGTCATCTTAACTACACTGATGTATCAGTCCATGGAAGATACACTCCCAGAATGTATGCAGGTCATCTTAACTACACTGATGCATCAGTCCATGGAAGATACACTCCCAGAATGTATACAGGTCATCTTAACTACACTGATGCATCAGTCCATGGAAGATACACTCCTTGAATGTATGCAGGTCATCTTAACTACACTGATGTATCAGTCCATGAAAGATACACTTCCAGAATGTATGCAGGTCATCTTAACTAAACTGATGCATCAGTCCATGGAAGATACACTCCTTGAATGTATGCAGGTCATCTTAACTACACTGATGTATCAGTCCATGGAAGATACACTCCCAGAATGTATGCAGGTCATCTTAACTACACTGATGCATCAGTCCATGGAAGATACACTCCCAGAATGTATGCAGGTCATCTTAACTACACTGATGCATCAGTCCATGGAAGATACACTCCCAGAATGTATACAGGTCATCTTAACTACACTGATGCATCAGTCCATGGAAGATACACTCCCAGAATATATGCAGGTCATCTTAACTACACTGATGCATCAGTCCATGAAAGATACACTCCCAGAATGTATGCAGGTCATCTTAACTACACTGATGCATCAGTCCATGGAAGATACACTCCCAGAATGTATGCAGGTCATCTTAACTACACTGATGCATCAGTCCATGAAAGATACACTCCCAGAATGTATGCAGGTCATCTTAACTACACTGATGCATCAGTCCATGGAAGATACACTCCTTGAATGTATGCAGGTCATCTTAACTACACTGATGTATCAGTCCATGAAAGATACACACCCAGAATATATGCAGGTCATCTTAACTACACTGATGCATCAGTCCATGGAAGATACACTCCTTGAATGTATGCAGGTCATCTTAACTGCACTGATGCATCAGTCCATGAAAGATACACTCCTTGAATGTATGCAGGTCATCTTAACTACAGTGATGCATCAGTCCATGGAAGATACACTCCCAGAATGTATGCAGGTCATCTTAACTACACTGATGCATCAGTCCATGGAAGATACACTCCCAGAATGTATGCAGGTCATCTTAACTACACTGATGCATCAGTCCATGAAAGATACACTCCCAGAATGTATGCAGGTCATCTAACTACACTGATGCATCAGTCCATGAAAGATACACTCCCAGAATGTATGCAGGTCATCTTAACTACACTGATGCATCAGTCCATGAAAGATACACTCCCAGAATGTATGCAGGTCATCTTAACTACACTGATGCATCAGTCCATGAAAGATACACTCCCAGAATGTATGCAGGTCATCTTAACTACACTGATGCATCAGTCCATGAAAGATACACTCCCAGAATGTATGCAGGTCATCTTAACTACACTGATGCATCAGTCCATGAAAGATACACTCCCAGAATGTATGCAGGTCATCTTAACTACACTGATGCATCAGTCCATGAAAGATACACTCCCAGAATGTATGCAGGTCATCTTAACTACACTGATGCATCAGTCCATGAAAGATACACTCCCAGAATGTATGCAGGTCATCTTAACTACACTGATGCATCAGTCCATGAAAGATACACTCCCAGAATGTATGCAGGTCATCTTAACTACACTGATGCATCAGTCCATGAAAGATACACTCCCAGAATGTATGCAGGTCATCTTAACTACACTGATGCATCAGTCCATGAAAGATACACTCCCAGAATGTATGCAGGTCATCTTAACTACACTGATGCATCAGTCCATGAAAGATACACTCCTTGAATGTATGCAGGTCATCTTAACTACACTGATGCATCAGTCCATGGAAGATACACTCCCAGAATGTATGCAGGTCATCTTAACTACACTGATGCATCAGTCCATGAAAGATACACTCCTTGAATGTATGCAGGTCATCTTAACTACACTGATGTATCAGTCTATGAAAGATACACACCCAGAATATATGCAGGTCATCTTAACTACACTGATGCATCAGTCCATGGAAGATACACTCCTTGAATGTATACAGGTCATCTTAACTACACTGATGCATCAGTCCATGGAAGATACACTCCCAGAATGTATACAGGTCATCTTAACTACACTGATGCATCAGTCCATGAAAGATACACTCCTTGAATGTATGCAGGTCATCTTAACTACACTGATGCATCAGTCCATGGAAGATACACTCCCAGAATGTATGCAGGTCATCTTAACTACACTGATGCATCAGTCCATGAAAGATACACTCCTTGAATGTATGCAGGTCATCTTAACTACACTGATGCATCAGTCCATGAAAGATACACTCCCAGAATGTATGCAGGTCATCTTAACTACACTGATGCATCAGTCCATGAAAGATACACTCCTTGAATGTATGCAGGTCATCTTAACTACACTGATGCATCAGTCCATGAAAGATACACTCCTTGAATGTATGCAGGTCATCTTAACTACACTGATGCATCAGTCCATGGAAGATACACTCCCAGAATGTATGCAGGTCATCTTAACTACACTGATGCATCAGTCCATGAAAGATACACTCCTTGAATGTATGCAGGTCATCTTAACTACACTGATGCATCAGTCCATGAAAGATACACTCCTTGAATGTATGCAGGTCATCTTAACTACACTGATGCATCAGTCCATGAAAGATACACTCCTTGAATGTATGCAGGTCATCTTAACTACACTGATGCATCAGTCCATGAAAGATACACTCCTTGAATGTATACAGGTCATCTTAACTACACTGATGCATCAGTTCATGAAAGATACACTCCCAGAATGTATGCAGGTCATCTTAACTACACTGATGCATCAGTCCATGAAAGATACACTCCTTGAATGTATGCAGGTCATCTTAACTACACTGATGCATCAGTCCATGAAAGATACACACCCAGAATGTATGCAGGTCATCTTAACTACACTGATGCATCAGTCCATGGAAGATACACTCCTTGAATGTATGCAGGTCATCTTAACTACACTGATGCATCAGTCCATGGAAGATACACTCCCAGAATGTATGCAGGTCATCTTAACTACACTGATGCATCAGTCCATGAAAGATACACTCCTTGAATGTATGCAGGTCATCTTAACTACACTGATGCATCAGTCCATGAAAGATACACTCCCAGAATGTATACAGGTCATCTTAACTACACTGATGCATCAGTCCATGGAAGATACACTCCCAGAATGTATGCAGGTCATCTTAACTACACTGATGCATCAGTCCATGAAAGATACACTCCTTGAATGTATGCAGGTCATCTTAACTACATTGATGCATCAGTCCATGGAAGATACACTCCCAGAATGTATGCAGGTCATCTTAACTACACTGATGCATCAGTCCATGAAAGATACACTCCTTGAATGTATGCAGGTCATCTTAACTACACTGATGCATCAGTCCATGGAAGATACACTCCTTGAATGTATGCAGGTCATCTTAACTACACTGATGCATCAGTCCATGGAAGATACACTCCCAGAATGTATGCAGGTCATCTTAACTACACTGATGCATCAGTCCATGAAAGATACACTCCTTGAATGTATGCAGGTCATCTTAACTACACTGATGCATCAGTCCATGGAAGATACACTCCCAGAATGTATGCAGGTCATCTTAACTACACTGATGCATCAGTCCATGAAAGATACACTCCTTGAATGTATGCAGGTCATCTTAACTACACTGATGCATCAGTCCATGGAAGATACACTCCCAGAATGTATGCAGGTCATCTTAACTACACTGATGCATCAGTCCATGAAAGATACACTCCTTGAATGTATGCAGGTCATCTTAACTACACTGATGCATCAGTCCATGAAAGATACACTCCTTGAATGTATGCAGGTCATCTTAACTACACTGATGCATCAGTCCATGGAAGATACACTCCCAGAATGTATGCAGGTCATCTTAACTACACTGATGCATCAGTCCATGAAAGATACACTCCTTGAATGTATGCAGGTCATCTTAACTACACTGATGCATCAGTCCATGAAAGATACACTCCCAGAATGTATACAGGTCATCTTAACTACACTGATGCATCAGTCCATGGAAGATACACTCCTTGAATGTATGCAGGTCATCTTAACTACACTGATGCATCAGTCCATGAAAGATACACTCCCAGAATGTATGCAGGTCATCTTAACTACACTGATGCATCAGTCCATGAAAGATACACTCCTTGAATGTATGCAGGTCATCTTAACTACACTGATGCATCAGTCCATGGAAGATACACTCCCAGAATGTATGCAGGTCATCTTAACTACACTGATGCATCAGTCCATGGAAGATACACTCCTTGAATGTATGCAGGTCATCTTAACTACACTGATGTATCAGTCCATGAAATATACACACCCAGAATATATGCAGGTCATCTTAACTACACTGATGCATCAGTCCATGGAAGATACACTCCTTGAATGTATACAGGTCATCTTAACTACACTGATGCATCAGTCCATGGAAGATACACTCCCAGAATGTATACAGGTCATCTTAACTACACTGATGCATCAGTCCATGGAAGATACACTCCTTGAATGTATGCAGGTCATCTTAACTACACTGATGCATCAGTCCATGGAAGATACACTCCCAGAATGTATACAGGTCATCTTAACTATACTGATGCATCAGTCCATGGAAGATACACTCCCAGAATGTATACAGGTCATCTTAACTACACTGATGTATCAGTCCATGGAAGATACACTCCCAGAATATATGCAGGTCATCTTAACTACACTGATGTATCAGTTCATGAAAGATACACTCCCAGAATGTATACAGGTCATCTTAACTACACTGATGTATCAGTCCATGAAAGATACACTCCCAGAATGTATGCAGGTCATCTTAACTACACTGATGTATCAGTCCATGGAAGATACACTCCCAGAATGTATGCAGGTCATCTTAACTACACTGATGCATCAGTCCATGAAAGATACACTCCCAGAATGTATACAGGTCATCTTAACTACACTGATGCATCAGTCCATGGAAGATACACTCCCAGAATGTATGCAGGTCATCTTAACTACACTGATGCATCAGTCCATGGAAGATACACTCCAAGAATATATGCAGGTCATCTTAACTACACTGATGCATCAGTCCATGGAAGATACACTCCCAGAATGTATACAGGTCATCTTAACTACACTGATGCATCAGTCCATGGAAGATACACTCCTTGAATGTATGCAGGTCATCTTAACTACACTGATGCATCAGTCCATGGAAGATACACTCCCAGAATGTATGCAGGTTATCTTAACTACACTGATGCATCAGTCCATGGAAGATACACTCCCAGAATGTATACAGGTCATCTTAACTACACTGATGCATCAGTCCATGGAAGATACACTCCCAGAATGTATACAGGTCATCTTAACTACACTGATGCATCAGTCCATGGAAGATACACTCCTTGAATGTATGCAGGTCATCTTAACTACACTGATGCATCAGTCCATGGAAGATACACTCCCAGAATGTATACAGGTCATCTTAACTACACTGATGCATCAGTCCATGGAAGATACACTCCTTGAATGTATGCAGGTCATCTTAACTACACTGATGCATCAGTCCATGGAAGATACACTCCCAGAATGTATACAGGTCATCTTAACTACACTGATGCATCAGTCCATGGAAGATACACTCCCAGAATGTATGCAGGTCATCTTAACTACACTGATGCATCAGTCCATGGAAGATACACTCCCAGAATGTATACAGGTCATCTTAACTACACTGATGTATCAGTCCATGGAAGATACACTCCCAGAATGTATGCAGGTCATCTTAACTACACTGATGCATCAGTCCATGAAAGATACACTTCCAGAATGTATGCAGGTCATCTTAACTAAACTGATGCATCAGTCCATGAAAGATACACTCCTAGAATGTATACAGGTCATCTTAACTACACTGATGCATCAGTCCATGGAAGATACACTCCCAGAATGTATGCAGGTCATCTTAACTACACTGATGTATCAGTCCATGGAAGATACACTCCCAGAATGTATACAGGTCATCTTAACTAAACTGATGCATCAGTCCATGGAAGATACACTCCCAGAATATATGCAGGTCATCTTAACTACACTGATGCATCAGTCCATGGAAGATACACTCCCAGAATGTATGCAGGTCATCTTAACTACACTGATGCATCAGTCCATGGAAGATACACTCCCAGAATGTATACAGGTCATCTTAACTATACTGATGTATCAGTCCATGGAAGATACACTCCCAGAATGTATGCAGGTCATCTTAACTACACTGATGTATCAGTCCATGGAAGATACACTCCCAGAATGTATACAGGTCATCTTAACTAAACTGATGCATCAGTCCATGGAAGATACACTCCCAGAATATATGCAGGTCATCTTAACTACACTGATGCATCAGTCCATGGAAGATACACTCCCAGAATGTATGCAGGTCATCTTAACTACACTGATGCATCAGTCCATGGAAGATACACTCCCAGAATGTATACAGGTCATCTTAACTAAACTGATGCATCAGTCCATGGAAGATACACTCCCAGAATGTATGCAGATCATCTTAACTACACTGATGCATCAGTCCATGAAAGATACACTCCCAGAATGTATGCAGGTCATCTTAACTACACTGATGCATCAGTCCATGGAAGATACACTCCCAGAATGTATGCAGGTCATCTTAACTACACTGATGCATCAGTCCATGGAAGATACACTCCCAGAATGTATACAGGTCATCTTAACTATACTGATGTATCAGTCCATGGAAGATACACTCCCAGAATGTATGCAGGTCATCTTAACTACACTGATGCATCAGTCCATGGAAGATACACTCCCAGAATATATGCAGGTCATCTTAACTACACTGATGTATCAGTCCATGGAAGATACACTCCAAGAATATATGCAGGTCATCTTAACTACACTGATGTATCAGTCCATGGAAGATACACTCCCAGAATGTATGCAGGTCATCTTAACTACACTGACGCATCAGTCCAAAGAAGATACACACTCCCAAATTTTAAGAGAAAAGAGTTAAGGAGAGAGACAGAAAATACTAATACAGAGCTAAGGGAAAAGCAGCATAAGCCTGTATTTCTGAAGTGTTGGTACGGGTTCAGGGTACTAACTAAATAAGATCTAAACAAGTAAAATGAAGCAAGAGTGATTTCTGATGTAAAAGCAAAATGTTGACTCCAATGTCTGGCTCTCTGGCCACTTTCTGATAAAGCTATCCCTGACAATCTGTTCTTATTTCTTATTCTTTTCAAGCGCGTAGTGGGGAGCCAATCAGGCAGTCTGACATGTAATCTTCTTGTGGACATAGTGGAGAGCCAATCAGGCAGTCTGACCTGTAATCTTCTGGTGGACATAGTAGGAGCCAATCAGGCAGTCTGACATGAAATCTTCTGGTGGACATAGTGGGGAGCCAATCAGGCAGTCTGACCTGTAATCTTCTGGTGGACACAGTGGGGAGCCAATCAGGTAGTCTGACATGTATTCTTCTGGTGGACATAGTGGGGAGCCAATCAGGCAGTCTGACCTGTAATCTTCTGGTGGACATAGTGGGGAGCCAATCAGCCAGTCTGACCTGTAATCTTCTGGTGGACATAGTTGGGAGCCAATCAGGCAGTCTGACATGTATTCTTCTGGTGGACATAGTGGGGAGCCAATCAGGCAGTCTGACATGAAATCTTCTGGTGGACATAGTGGGGAGCCAATCAGGCAGTCTGACCTGTAATCTTCTAGTGGACATACTGGGGAGCCAATCAGGCAGTCTGACCTGTAACCTTCTGGTGGACATAGTGGGGAGCCAATCAGGCAGTCTGACATGTAATCATCTGGTGGACATAGTGGGGAGCCAATCAGGCAGTCTGACATGTACTCCTCTAGTGGACATAGTGGGGAGCCAATCAGCCAGTCTGACCTGTAATATTCTGGTGGACATAGTGGGGAGGCAATCAGGAAGTCTGACATATAATCTTCTGGTGGACATAGTGGGGAGCCAATCAGGCAGTCTGAACTGTAATGTTCTGGTGGACATAGTGGGGAGCCAATCAGGCAGTCTGATCTGTAATCTTCTGGTGGACATAGTGGGGAGCCAATCAGGCAGTCTGAACTGTAATCTTCTGGTGGACATAGTGGAGAGCCAATCAGGCAGTCTGACATGTAATCTTTTGGTGGACATAGTGGGGAGCCAATCAGGCAGTCTGACATGTAATCTTCTGGTGGACATAGTGGGGAGCCAATCAGCCAGTCTGAACTGTAATCTTCTGGTGGACATAGTGGGGAGCCAATCAGGAAGTCTGACCTGTAATCTTCTGGTGGACATAGTGGGGAGGCAATCAGGCAGTCTGACATGTAATCTTCTGGTGGACATAGTGGGGAGCCAATCAGGCAGTCTGAACTGTAATCTTCTGGTGGACATAGTGGAGAGCCAATCAGGCAGTCTGACATGTAATCTTTTGGTGGACATAGTGGGGAGCCAATCAGGCAGTCTGACACGTTATCTTCTGGTGGACATAATGGGGAGCCAATCAGGCAGTCTGACCTGTAATCTTCTAGTGGACATAGTGGGGAGCCAATCAGGCAGTCTGACCTGTTATCTTCTGGTGGACATAGTGGGGAGCCAATCAGGCAGTCTGACACGTTATCTTCTGGTGGACATAATGGGGAGCCAATCAGGCAGTCTGACCTGTAATCTTCTGGTGGACATAGTGGGGAGCCAATCAGGCAGTCTGACCTGTAATCTTCTGGTGGACATAATGGGGAGCCAATCAGGCAGTCTGACCTGTAATCTTCTAGTGGACATAGTGGGGAGCCAATCAGGCAGTCTGACCTGTAATCTTCTGGTGGACATAATGGGGAGCCAATCAGGCAGTCTGACCTGGAATCTTCTGGTGGACATAGTGGGGAGCCAATCAGGCAGTCTGACCTGTAATCTTCTGGTGGACATAGCGGGGAGCCAATCAGGCAGTCTGACCTGTAATCTTCTAGTGGACATAGTGGGGAGCCAATCAGGCAGTCTGACCTGTAATCTTCTGGTGGACATAATGGGGAGCCAATCAGGCAGTCTGACCTGTAATCTTCTGGTGGACATAGGGGGGAGCCAATCAGGCAGTCTGACCTGTAATCTTCTGGTGGACATAGTGGGGAGCCAATCAGGCAGTCTGACCTGTAATCTTCTGGTGGACATAGTGGGGAGCCAATCAGGCAGTCTGACCTGTAATCTTCTGGTGGACATAGCGGGGAGCCAATCAGGCAGTCTGACATGTAATCTTCTGGTGGACATAGCGGGGAGCCAATCAGGCAGTCTGACCTGTAATCTTCTGGTGGACATATTTGTGGAAACAACCTTCAGCGCAGTCAACATGAGTGTAGATCAATAACCAAATACCACAAGTCTTATCTTACATTTTCTAAAGAGTCAATACAATACAAAAGGCATTGATCAGCCAAACTAAAGGTTTTCTTTGTGAAAAACTAATACAGACATATAATATCTATTACATTAACTCTTGACTTGATGATATTTCTTGAGAAATTAAAGTAAAAGAGCTAGCCACCTGGAGAGCTGTGAGGTCAACAACCAGCAAAACCTAGCCAATAAGTTGGGGGGGAGGGGACTGAGTGGAGGCAGAGTTCCAATGTTCATATCATTTGCCAGTGGCAAGTAGCAGGGTTAAGTGTATACATGTATAGAAACCATATGTATAAACTAGATATTTCTTGGCACCGCAGGTGCCATAGTATCCCCAGACAATTAATCCCCCCCCCCCCCCTTTAAGAATAGGCCCCCCATCTTCAGCAACAATTAATATCAGACCACACTCATAGAAAAGGTCATTCTCATAGAAAAGGTCATGATCCAAATTTCAATATACATCATCCCCTAACCCATGTCTATGTATATGCAAGAAATCTGTCCATTAGTTTTTGACTTATAATGCTCACAATACTGTTAAGTGGCAATGATTGGGTATTAAACGGCACGAAAACAAGTAAAAGTATAACAGGTAGCACCACCTGTTTCCCGTACATGACAGCACTATCCAAGATCTTCGTTCAAGTTGATTTTTGGACCAATCAATGCATCCCTTATTGAGAAATTAATGATTTTGTGTGATTTTCACCATATATGGCAATATTCAAGGTCAAGGCCACTCATTGGAAAGGTCATGACCCCTTTTCAAATAAACATTATCCTATAACCCATATCCATGTATATGCATAATATGAAAGAAATTTGTCCATTAGTTTTTGACTTATAATGCTCACAGTACTGATAAATGGCAATGATGGGGTATTAAACGGCACAAAACAAGTAAAAGAATAACAAGTGGCGCCACCTGTTTCCGGTACATGACAATACTTTCCAAGATCTTCAAACATGTTGATTTTTGGACCAATGCATGCATCCCTTATTGAGATATTAATGATTTTGTGTAATTTTCACCATATATGGCAATATTCAAGGTCAAGGCCACTCTAATAGGAAAGGTCATGACCCCAATTTATATATACATCATCCCATAACCCATGTCTATGTATATGCATAATATGAAAGAAATCTGTCCATTAGTTTTTGACTTATAATGCTCACAGGTTATAAATGTACTGTTAGGTGGCAATGATGGGGTATTAAACGGCACGAAAACAAGTAAAAGAATAACAGGTGACGCCACCTGTTTCCGGTACATGACATTACTATCCAAGATCTACGGTCAAGTTGATTTTTGGACCAATGCATGCATCCCTTATTGAGAAATTAATGATTTTGTGTGATTTTCACCATATATGGCAATATTCAAGGTCAAGGCCACTCATTGGAAAGGTCATGACCCCTATTCAAATAAACATTATCCTATAACCCATATCCATGTATATGCATAATATGAAAGAAATTTGTCCATTAGTTTTTGACTTATAATGCTCACAGTACTGATAAATGGCAATGATGGGGTATTAAACGGCACAAAACAAGTAAAAGAATAACAGGTGACGCCACCTGTTTCCGGTACATGACATTACTATCCAAGATCTACGGTCAAGTTGATTTTTGGACCAATGCATGCATCCCTTATTGAGGATTTAATGATTTTGTGTGATTTTCACCATATATGGCAATATTCAAGGTCAAGGCCACTCATTGGAAAGGTCATGACCCCTATTCAAATAAACATTATCCTATAACCCATATCCATGTATATGCATAATATGAAAGAAATTTGTCCATTAGTTTTTGACTTATAATGCTCACAGTACTGATAAATGGCAATGATGGGGTATTTAACGGCACGAAAACAAGTAAAAGAATAACAGGTGGCGCCACCTGTTTCCGGTACATGACAATACTTTCCAAGATCTTCGAACATGTTGATTTTTGGACCAATGCATGCATCCCTTATTGAGATATTAATGATTTTGTGTAATTTTCACCATATATGGCAATATTCAAGGTCAAGGCCACTCTAATAGGAAAGGTCATGACCCCATTTTCCATGTCTATGTATATGCATAATATGAAAGAAATCTGTCCATTAGTTTTTGACTTATAATGCTCACAGGTTATAAATGTACTGTTAAGTGGCAATGATGGGGTATTAAACGGCACGAAAACAAGTAAAAGATTAACAGGTGGCGCCACCTGTTTCCGGTACATGACATTACCATCCAAGATCTTCGGTCAAGTTGATTTTTGGACCAATGCATGCATCCCTTATTGAGAAATTAATGATTTTGTGTGATTTTCACCATATATGGCAATATTCAAGGTCAAGGCCACTCTCATAGGAAAGGTCATGACCCTAATTTAAATAAACATCATCCCATAACCCATATCTATGTATTTGCATAATATGAAAGAAATCTGTCCATTAGTTTTTGACTTATAATGCTCACAGTACTGTCAAGTAGCAATTTTGGGGATATTAAACGGCATGAAAACAAGTAAAGAATAATAGGTGGCGCCACCAGTTTCGTGAACATGACAACCCTATCCATGATCTTCGATCAACTTGATTTTGGGATCAATCCATGCAAGTTTTCTTGAGATATTTAAGAATTTGTGTGATTTTCCCCAAAATTGAACCTATTCAAGGTCAAGGTCACTCTCCTAGTTGAGGTCATGACCTCATTTTAAATAGGCGTTGTCCTCTCACCCATATCTATACATATACCAAATTTGGTAAAGATCCTTAAAATATTTTTTGAGTTATTGTGTCCAAAAGAAATCTCGGCGGCGGCGGCGGTGGCGGCGCGACCGTGCCTAAACCATAGTATCTCCAGACTATGTCTGGCGATACAATAACTATGGTCTCTTGAAAAAAATATATATGTGAAAGAAAACACCTGTCCCAATCCAACATGAACCTGATGATCATGAAGTACTTATACTAAAACAAAATCAACTGTAGTCCGAAACAGAATCGGTTGTAACTTATTTATGATGCTTGGTCCAATTGTAGAACTGCCAGGGTAGCTGTGTATGCAACTGACAATAATTGTAACTGCCCTCATCTAAAACCCACTGTGTGCAGTAAAATTATCATAAGAGTGAAAGACCCTCAGAATGACAGACAATGATTAGATGAATTACAAAGTCATTAAGACAGGTACTCAAGATTGTAGAGGAGAGGTCCAAAGAATAGATCCAAAATGATGCTTGCAAACTGCACAAAATACTTTGATATGCGTGACTTCTGCAATTTGTAGTCTTGATAACACATATAACAGCATGCAGCTTGCATCACATTGTAGCAGGCTAATTGCAGATGTCCTATTGACTCAAAATCTGAAACAAACCCTCCATGAAGTTGCTGGTAAAGCAAAGGAACAGCAGTATATGGAATAGCAGGATGGCTGTTAATGTCCTATATCCGGTAACATCTGGTCCCATTTAATATGACTAATAGAAGTGCTTGTCTTGTTGGCTGTTAATGTCCCATATATGAAAACACTTGATTCTATTCAAATGGGATCCTAGGATTCTATTCAACTGCTTTTTTGTACATGGCCTGGCAGTAGATTTTTCAAACAAATTTCTGTACATAAATTAAATTTCCACGGATTTCCATGGAAAATTTTTGAATTCAATGGATTTCCGCAGTTTTCCAAGGATTTCATGCATTTGCGGAAGATTTTTCTACGCACTTTCCCAAAAGTGCGGCAAATTTCCACAGATTTTGACAAAATTCTTGGACTTTTTGGTTGTGAAAAGGCTTTCTGGACATAGAAATTTTACTTAGACATGGAAATGTACTGTGACTGGATAAAAATGCTAAATTCAGCCATACTTGTTAAAAATTATAGAAAATACAATATGCTCCACTATTAGTAGAGATTTGGCATCTAACATACCCATATGTTAAAAAAGCACTGAAAATACAAATATAGAAAAATATTTTTTATTCAAAACAATAATGAAACAAGTGACCCATGGGTCATGACGCTCAGCTGACTGGGAAGAGATTCGCAAAAGAAAATTTTATCATCTGAATGGTAGTATATACCCATTCAACTGAAGCATCAAACAGATTAACCAACAGGCCAAGATTGTGTCTGTATTTATATATCTCAAAAACAGAGAAACTAGATGTGTCGGTACGACACGAATGCCCCCGCCTGGGGCAAATTAGAAACATTTGTTAAATTTTGTAAAATTTTTTTAAGTTCACGATGTGTTGTATGGTCAAAAGTAGGTAAAGAAGGGCAAAATGCAAACTCGATCTGTAACGGGTCATTATCAAGCAACACACCCAAAATCAGGTCAGTATGCAGGCATT
The DNA here is from genome assembly GCA_026874595.1 of Sipunculus nudus. Taxonomy (NCBI): domain Eukaryota; kingdom Metazoa; phylum Annelida; class Sipuncula; order Golfingiida; family Sipunculidae; genus Sipunculus; species Sipunculus nudus. The sequence goes on from CM049309.1 coordinate 96,050,691, forward strand.
GTGAAAAAAAGTCCATACATGTGCATTTTTCATAAAAATTTCTGTCTTTCATGAAATTTTCTATGTTCAGGATCAGTCATATGGTCAAAAATAGGTTAACTGGGACGAAACGCGAACTCGACCTGTGAGTGGTCATTATGCGCCCAAAGACCAAACATTGGGCCAGTATCTGTAAGCATTGCATTGCGAAACTAGAATATTAGCAAAAGCTGGTAATCAGTTATAAATTTAAATTGGAGAGGTATGTACCATGTTTTATAACAATCCCGATATGCTTCCTGAGAAATATCCCCCTAAGTTTTTTTTCTATACTAAGCTCTGTGACCTTGAAAAGTAGGTCAAGACCACCCATCTTTGAACCTGACCAAGATTTTGTAAATATAATGCAAAAGGACTGAAGTAATGAAGTTCCTTAGTTGAATACCTTTGGAGATTTTTGAAAAATCCGATAAAATTTCATTAAAAAATCAGAAATTGCAGGTGACGCCACCAAAATTGTGCAGCACGTACAGACCATCAGTCCCAATGATCATAGTAAGTTTTGTGAAAATCCACACAATGGTTCCTGAGATATAAGCTTCTGAGTGTTTTTCTATAATCAGCTCTAAAATGTAGAAAAATGGGTCAAGGTCACCCATCTTCAAACTTGACCGAGATTTTATCAATATACATCTTCACTGATGAAATAAAATTCCAACGGTGATTCCTTTTAGAGATATCCCGCTCACAAGGTAAAAGTTAACAGACGCGGAACGGACGGACGGACGGACGGATGGACGGACACCCGACAGACAGATGGACGGATAGATGGACAGCTTGGGTGATGACAATAGCCCATCAGCCTATGAGCTGAGGGCTAAAAACGGCTGTACATGTACATTTGTCATGAAAATTTATATTTTTCATGAAATTTTCTCTGTTTAGAGCCTTAAAACAATCAAAAGTAAGTCAACCGGGACGAAACGCGAACTCGATCTGTAACTGGTCATTATCTGCATACACACCAAAAATCAGGCCAATATCTGCAGGCATTGCGAAAAAAAGTCCGTACATGTGTATTTGTCATGAAAATTTCTAAGTTAAGGAGCCGTAAATGGTCAAAAGTAGGTCAACGGGGAGGAAACGCAACTCGATCTATAACTGGTCAATATCTGCATACACACCAAAAAACAGGCCAATATCTGCAGGCATTGCAAAAAAAAGTCCGTACATGTGTATTTGTCATGAAAATTTCTATTTTTCATGAAATTTTCAAAGTTAAGGAGCCGTAAATGGTCAAAAGTAGGTCAACAGGGAGGAAAGGTGAACTCGATCTGTAACTGATCAATATCTGCATACACACCAAAAATCAGGCCAATATCTGCAGACATTGCAAAAAAAAGTCCGTACATGTGTATTTGTCATGAAAATTTCTAAGTTAAGGAGCCGTAAATGGTCAAAAGTAGGTCAACGGGGAGGAAACGCAACTCGATCTGTAACTGGTCAATATCTGCATACACACCAAAAATCAGGCCAATATCTGCAGGCATTGCGAAAAAAAGTCCGTACATGTGTATTTGTCATGAAAATTTCTATTTTTCATGAAATTTTCTAAGTTAAGGAGCCGTAAATGGTCAAAAGTAGGTCAACAGGGAGGAAAGGTGAACTCGATCTGTAACTGATCAATATCTGCATACACACCAAAAATCAGGCCAATATCTGCAGACATTGCGAAAAAAAGTCCGTACATGTGTATTTGTCATGAAAATTTCTATTTTTCATGAAATTTTCTGAGTTAAGGAGCTGTAAAACGGTCAAAAGTAGGTCAACCAGGAGGAAACGAGAACTCGATCTGTTACTGGTCAATATCTGCATACACACCCAAAATCAGGCTAATATCTGCAAGCATTGCGAAAAAAAGTCCGTACGTGTGTATTTGTCATGAAAATTTCTATTTTTCATGAAATTTTCTAAGTTAAGGAGCCGTAAAACGGTCAAAAATAGGTCAACCGGGACGAAACGCGAACTCGATCTGTAACTGGTCGATATCTGCTCACACACCAAAAATCAGGCCAATATCTGCAGGCATTGTGAAAAAAAAGTCCGTACATGTGTATTTGTCATGCAAATTTCAATTTTTCATGAAATTTTCTAAGTTTAGGAGCCGTAAAACGGTCAAAAGTAGGTCAACCAGGACCAAACGCCAACTTGATCTGTAACTGGTCATTATCTGCCCACACACAAAAAATCAGGCCAATATCTGCAGGCATTGCGAAAAAGTGTACAACTGTTTGATTTCGGAAGGATGGAAGGACGGACATGGGTAAAACTATATGCCCCGGCCACTTTGTGGCGGGGGCATAAAAATGCAGGTGGCTCCACCAGTCTGCAGAAACTAATAAAAAGACTTAATGGTCAATATGCATGCAAAGAATCATGGTGATCTCTGCATTAGTTGTTCAGATACTTCAGCTTTTGTATCAAATTTTCCATTATTCTGAGGGATACTTCGGAGTCCTATAGCTTGAAGGATATGGGTAACAGAGACCTAATTTCAGGTTTCCAGAGACACTTTTCATGGGCCTCCTTGCATGACAAGAATGAAGATTCTAGGTCCAGTTGTTACAATTTGTGCCATGTAAACAGATCACAGCATCCTTAAAGGTCTAAAAAATAGAGAAAAAAATTCAAAAAATTGAATAAAATATAGGTGGCACCACCAGTTGGCAGAAACTGATTAAACACTCCATAATCATTATCCATGCAAAGAATCATGGTGATATCTGCATTAGTTGTTGAGATACTTCAGCTTTTGTATCAAATTGTTCATTATTCTGAGGGATACTACAGAGTCCTATAGCTCAAAGGATATGGGAAACAGAGACCTAATTTCAGGTTTCCACAGACACTTTTCATGGGCCTCCTTGCATGACAAGAATGAAGATTCTAGGTCCAGTTGTTACGATTTGTACCCTGTTGACAGATAACCACATCTTTAAAAGGTCTCAAAAAAAGAGAAAAAATTCGTAAAAATTTGAAAAAATAGAGATGGCGCACCCAGTCTGCAGAAACTACTGGAACACCTCATGATCAATATGTATGCCAAAAATCATGACCATCAGTGTTGTAGTTACTGAGATACTGCAGTTTTTGAATCAAATTTTCCATTATTCCGAGCTGTACTTTGGAGTGCCATAGCTCAAAGGATATGGGTAACAGAGATCTAATTTCAGGTTTCCAAGGAGACTTTTCATGGGTCTCCCTGTGTGTCATGAATGAAGATTCTAGGTCCAGTCGATACAATTTGTACCCTATTGACAGATAACTACATCCTTAAAGGTCTCATAAATAGAGAAAAAAAATTGTAAAAATTTGAAAAAATACAGGTGGCGCCACCAGTCTGCAGGAACAGATGAAACACCTCTTGATCAATATGTAAGCCAAAAATCATGACCATCAGTGTTGTAGTTATTGAGATGTTGCAGTTTTTTTTTATCAAATTTTGCATTATTCTGGGGGGTACTTTGGGGCCCCATAGCTCGAAGGATTTATGTAACAGAGACCTAATTTCTGGTTTCCATGGAGACTTTTTATAGGTCTCTCACTGTGTCAAGAATGAAGATTCTAGGTCCAGTCTTAAAGATTTGTGCCCTGTTAACAGATGTTCACATTTTTAAAGGTCTCAAAAATAGAGAAAAAAATCGTAAAAAATAGAAATATACAGGTGGTGCCACCAGTCTGCAGGAACTGATGGAACATCTCATGATCAATATGTATGCAACAAATTATGACCATCAGTGATGTAGTTAACGAGATATTGAAGTTTTTGTATGAAATATTTGACTATTCTGGGGGGTATTTTGGGGCCCAATAGCTCAAAGGATATGAGTAACAGAGACCTAATTTCTGGTTTCCAATGAGATTTTTCATCTACCTCTCAGTCCTAAAGTTACAAGATTCTAAGTCCAGTGGTTACAATTTGTGCCAGGTTAACAGACAGACGGACAGACAGACAGACAGACGGATGACGGACAAAGAGTGATCGCTATAGCTCAGCATGACTGAAGGTCAGCTGAGCTAAAAAAAACTTTAAAAGAGGCACAGTGTATTATAATTTGTTTATATATATATATATATATATATATATAAATATATAGATATATATTTATACATATATATATTTATATATATAGATCTGGTAAAAGAATAAAATAATGTTGAGAAAGATACATGTACTGCATATTTATTTCTAAGAAATGCTATAATGGTGTCCAGATTTAGCCACAGATTAAGTGTTCATCAGCTCATTAAAATAAGTAAAAGTATTTTTTATATAGAATGTACAACATTCTGATTCATCTGCAGCTTCCACAATGTGGCCGCTGGCTCTTCTGCCAATAGGATCAACTGAGCCCCCACAGATATGGAGACTGTAAGGCACATTTTCAGACAGAACATTGAAGACTTCCAAGAATTCAGCTGAGGCAAGTGATCAGTTACTCTGATCATCCAATATAGAGTACATTAGAACTGTTTTACCTGAAATACCTTTGGCATATACATTCACTGGGACAATCTTAGTGCAGGACCTTCCATACTGAACAGATCTCAAGGCAGTTTGAGATAACCAATGTAGGTGGACAGCAGCGGAAGCACAAAGCAATGTCCTTTAGGATCAGTTTGCGTTCATTTAAAGTTTGCCATAGAAACCTTTACAGTCGTTTAACTGATGACCGGTTTTATGCAGAGGACACCAAGGAATTGCTGAATCGAGCAACTCTATTTTGTTTACACAAACAATACATTTAGTCTTCCTCACATTACTACTCAAAGCAGACCATATATCCTTGTAAACTTCACTTCCATTAGAGAGAAACATAAAGGATGGGTCATTTCTAGTGTCAGCAATATCACAAATGAAATCCACAAAAACAACTAAAGGTGGAAACGTTACATTAGACTGCTTCTTATGCCTTGAGGCAAGGTTAATCAATTCCTCTTGGATATTGTATGGCAGCTTTTCAATCACAGGTGCCCTTGGCCATTTCGTAAACATTCCTTTGAGTTCTGGGTCCTTTTTTTCTGATATGTCATATTCCTCCTGAGAAAAAAGCAGGGATATACAGTGCAAAAATTATTGTATGTGGCGCCACCAGTCTTGTGTACAAGAAAGCCATCAAAGATGCATGGAATCTCATCTTTCAGCCCAATACATCAAACTTCTCTTGAGTCAGGTGCACTAGGCTGACCGAGCTCAGATAAGGAAGGCAGTTGTACTGAGTGAACCGGAACAAATTGCCAGCTGCAGCTACTGCACTGAGTGAACTCTTGACCTGTACTTACTGTTCTGACTGAACCCTTGACCTGTTGCCTAATCTGATACAGTTGAGTCTGCCAAAGTTATAAACAGATCCAGACTGAAACTTGGCCATTTGCCAAATTTTTAATGGTTGGCAGTCTTTCCAGCTATTTATTGATACAGACACAATTTTGGCCTGTTGGTTAATCTGTTTACACATACTGAAATACTCTGGGTATCTGGAAATACTCTGGGAATACTTTTTTTAAGATGACATATTCAGAAGTTTTTTTTTATCAGAAGGTTAAGAATAAAAATAGATGCCTATTGAAAGCAAAATCAGATTACAGATATGTTTTATTCATGGACATCTTACACATAAGTTGGATATGGAACCAATGATTTATACTGCCTGTACAGCTCTGCTTATATGCCCAAAGAGCTCAGTCTGTTAATACAATAAATCTACTAGCTTTGTTTACCAAAGTTTCTGGCAGTCATTTCATTGTAAAAGGTCTGATAATTCTGCCAAAAATCATTTAAAAGGTGCCCATTCACCTATCTTTTGAAAAAGAATTAATGTGATTTCTGGCTTCCTATTTTAGGTTGTGAAAAGTTCTTATAACTGCTTCGTGAAGGATGTATGAACTTGTGTATCAACAACATATTTGAAAACACAGCAATGTTGACAAACAGGAAAAACGTAACCTAGGTTGCCTATTTTTATAAAAGCTCCAAGGGATTACCTTTATTTTATAAAGGTCAGATAGGTGACTGGGCCCCTTTATTTGAACTTGGACAAAGGCCACTTAAGAATCATTTTTATGCAATGTTACTGAAGTTGAAAAACAGTTTTTCAGAAGACCACAAGACCATCTTCAGCTTTCTATGACCCTACCAAACATCAATGAACCCAATCTATTCTTATACAATTAAAAGAACCCTACCCTAGGATAATTCTGGAGAAAAATTAAACATTCTGACAGCTTACATTTTCATCATAAAACATTTTTAAGCTGAAAGAGGATATTATTATAAGGTTTTGGCCTATAAAAAGCAGGTTGATGTAGGGTGTGCTTCAAAATCACAAATTTAAATATGAGTCATGTGCCAACATTTGCACAAAACTTGGTGATGCCAGCTCCTGTCTTCTATGAGACTGTAATGTTAGTTTGCTTACTTGGCCAAATGACTAAGTTCAAATTCCTGTAACTTGGCCAAAATTCATCAAACCGAAACCAATTGATCAAACTTCAGAGAGCTCATCTCTGACATCATTTCTTTAAAATACCGAACAATTTGGCTGAATGATTTCAGAGAAGATGATTTTCTAAGGTTTTCAAGCTTTCCCCCCCGTAAAATGTAAGCTGCTGCAGATGGCACCACAAATAGCTCAATCCCACATAATAATTTGATGTGTAACAGACTTTTGCATAAAATTTGGGGATGGTATCTCCTGCTATTCCTGAGAAATTATGGGTTAATGTACTGATGACCTATGTCCCCCATAAAAAAGGGTCAATGCAGGTGGCACCACCAATATCTCAATTTCAAATATGAGCCATGTGACCAATATTTGCATAAAATATGGTGATGATAGCTCCAGCTGCTGCTGATATTGTAATTTTAGTATCCTTTTTTGGCCAAATGATGAAGCTCAGCTTCCTGTAACTTTGCCAAAATTCAACCATTTGGAACCATCCAAACAAACTTGAGAGATTGTTTCAGAGATAATTTCCATGAAATACTGAACAATTTGGCTGGACAGTTTCGGAGAAGAAGATTTTGAAAGTTTTTTTTTAGCTTTTTCCCCTATAATATCTAAGTTAATACAGATAGCAAAAAATGAGCAAAATCTGATAGAGTTTTTTAGATGACTGTATTTTTGCATAAAATTTGGTGATGCTAGCTCCTGCCGTTTTTGAGATAGCATGGGTTAATGTACGGACGACGGAAAATGCTGCACGATAGCATAAGCTCACAGGTTTGCTAAAAACAGTCAGTCACTGGAACACTGAATTCCAGAAATTATAACGAAAAACAGTCAGTCATTGGAACACTGAATTACAGGAAATAACAACAAGGGACCCATGGGATATGACACTCAGCCGACTGACATGTTGATAATATGTCCTTGCACAGACAACTAATTAAGATATTTGGCATCATTGTTCATACATATTAACTTAATTTCATCAAGACCCATAAGCACAACAAATTTGATGACAATCCAACCAGCCTTTCACGAGGAATTTGGCAATTTGTGTGTATTTTGCATTGTTTCTGAGGTGCTCAAACATACCCCAAAACTCTTAGAATATAGGTCACTGTGACCCAATTTTAGGTTTCTGGGGAGAACTTTTGAGGAACTCTCAGGATGTCAAGTTAGAAGATTCTGGGCTGCATGGTTATGATTTGTGCCCTACTTGGGTATCTAATTTTCAATTTATCTGAGGGGTGCTTATAAGCCTGATAGCTCAGAAAATATGGGTAACAGAGACCTTAATTCAGGAGACCTTTCACAGATCTCCCTGGATGTCAAGTTTGAAGATTCAAGGACCTATGGTTACCATTTGAGCCTTGTTAACAGTTGACCACATCTTTGAAGGTCTCAAAAATAAAGATAAAAATGCTTAAAATTTCAAAGAAATCCAGGTGGCACCATGAGTCTGCAGGAACTGATGAAACACGCCATGATACATATGCATGCAACAAATAATGCCGATCAATGCAATAGTTGTTCAGATACCTGAGCTTTTGTATAAAATTTTTTTTAGTTATTCTAAGGGGTACTTGTGAGCCCAATAGCTTGGCCAATATGGATGACAGAGACCTAATTTCAGGTTTCCAAGGAGACTTTTCATGGGCCTCTCAGCATGTCAAGAAATGATGATAAATATCCATGCAAAGAATCATGGTGATCAAAGTATTAGTTGTTCAGATACTTGAGCTTTTGTATCAAATTTTCTATTATTCTGGGGGGGAGGGGGCACCTGGAAGCCCCATAGCTTACATGTTTTGATGATGGCATCTTTTAAGGTCTCAACAATAGAGAAAAAAAAAATCTTAAAAAAAAAATACAGGTGGCGCCACCAGTCTGCAAAAACCTGATGTAACACCCCATGATCAATATCCATGCAAAGAATCATGGTGATCAATGCATTAGTTTTTCAGGTACTTGAGCTTTTGTATATACTAGCGCAATATCAACCCTCTGGCATTACGACCAGATTACTAGCGCCAGAGTGTCATAACATCTATGTCTGAGTAACGCATTAATGAAGATGCAAATATTTTCGTCATTTCTGACAACGCTTCATGGCCTACAGGTACACTGTCAATCAACATAAACCAGACTAATCGTTAGCATTTTCTGTGTTCTTTCTAATAATACTAAACATGAGTGAGAAAAGTTCTGTTTTCACCCAGAACATTGGTAAACCCTTTGGCGTGTTTGTTGAATTTATGACTGCATGAACACAAGCATGGCTCGCACGGGTTACAGGATGCAGGCAGCTTGCAGGCGATGCAGGAAATGACCCTTGTCCATGGAGACGGTGTTTCAGTTTGGGTTGTGAGCTCTCATGCACACTATTATGTAAATTCATTATTTTTAGCATAATATTGAGATTATGGGCCATTTACCAGGATATGAATGCACCCATTGCAAGACCACTGCGATACATTCCTAGATATAACTAACATCACGACTCGAGCAGGCTTACAAGCCCGATTATCTGATTGCCTTCTGAGTCAGGTTGTCACAGCTAATTATATACACAGATGTATTTATTTTTTCTTAAAATTTATTTTTTAAAATTTGCAAAATAAAAAATATCTGAAAATAACACTTGATTCAAGAAAAGTTGTATACATCAGATCGGAAACAGCAATGCAATTAAAGAATGTAACTATTGCAACATATCTGTGGGGGGGGGGGGGGGCGGGAAGGGAAGGGTTGCAACGTGATTCTACATTTGTGACAGCAGTGTTGCATCACTAATAAGATAACCCAGGCAAGGCTGTAGGGACCAGACATGGCTGGTCTGGAGGTTCAAAATGAAAATACATTAGAGCCTCAGAAAAACTTCAATAACTAGAATAATTTTTAAGCTTTTACTTTCAAATATCAGAACTTAACAGATTAAATTTATATATTATACCGACTGTGAAAAGTAAATCAAATGTTCTTACAAAAAAAGAAATATGCCATGGTCAAACTTGGGCAAAATTTAAGGTACTAAATTTATATTTTTGCTATTATTTGAAAAAAATTGTCAGATTTTGATCTAATTTTTGGTATTCAATTAAATTTGGATTAACTAAAGTTGTATTACTGATAAAAGGTCCCTAGGTTTAACATTTTTGGTCATAAGTGACCAAATATCTTCCCTGATTTTTTTACAAAGTCCATTATGTTTGGGCCCATAACTTTTTTCAATCATATAATACTGACTTGTACATAGGAACTATATAAAGGAAACAGTAAAAGTTTTGAGATACTGTGATGCATATGAAAAATTTACAGATGGACAGGCACAATCTTTGTACACAAGCTGAACATAGTTTAATGACGGCTCAGAGCTGGAAATGAACAAACTCCCTAAAAAAATCTAATTTGATACAGTTTGCAACTATGACCATGCAACCTTCTTTTACCAAGAAAAGAATACAAGTGGGTAAAAAAGTTGCAACTTTTGTTGCATTGAATCAAACACAGGAACCACTCAAATGATAATGGGGTTGCAATACATGTAATGACCCCAAAAGGCAAGTATCAAAGTTTCACCATTGCCTGGTCTATAATCCAGCATTCAAACACATTCATGACCTCTTCACAGCAGTGCAAATTGTGTTTGTCCAAGAAACTTGCAATCTTAAGCTCCAAACAAAAGAAAACTTACTGAACAAACATTCCAAATTGTATCTACCTGTCATCATGGCCCAAGGGCACTGAACAGTGTGAAAAAGAAATGATATAACTGATATCCCTGTAGTTGATGAGGCGAAACCAACAGCAGTGACTCAGATCTATCACATGCCTAAGTGTATCATGCTCTGTTGCTGAACATAGAGCACTGTGTGAGCTTGGAGGAAAGACTGTATTCCCCCAGATTAATTTGTCTTTATGTCTGGACAAGGGCTGAACCAGATCCCAATAAGGGTTTAGGCTTGACCAAATCCAGATCAGGATCTGGTCTGACCAATTGCTGATTCGTCCAGATGGGGATCTGGGCCTTAATATATGTGTAGATATATAAATATATATACATATATATATATATATATATATATATATATATATATATACATATATATATATATATATATATATGTTGAGCCCCAGATTAGAATCTAGCCCAGTTTAAAACTGGGCCAGCCCAGATCAAAAATTTTGATTTGGACCGGCCCAGATCAAAATTCTAATCTGGGCCAGACCAGTTTTAAACAAGGCCTGACCAGATTAAAATTTTGATCTGGGCCAGTCCAAATTAAAATCCTGATCCTGTGGAGAAGACATTAGGATTTAAATCTTGTCTGGACTGATTGTAAACTGGGCCAGCCCAGATTAGAATTTTGATCTGGGCCAGTCAAGGTAACAATCCTGTGTTGGACTGATTTTAAACTGGGCCAGCCCGATTAGAATTTTGATCTAGGCTGGTCAAGATTACAATTCTGTGATGGACTGATTTTAATCTGGGTTTAGCAGATCAGAATCCTTAGGCTAGCTTGATTTTTATCATCCTAAATCAGATAATACAGTATACATTTATTCCAGATACACCATTTTGAAGGCACAAAACACATAATGAACAAGATCATTTAAAATATTTTAGTGAGGAAAAAGCTAGTGAACAAATGTTATGTGCTTCTTTGGTTTCATCTATTCTTCATGCATGCAAGTCCACATCAACTACACCTAAACCAACTACCATAATTAATCACAGTTTAGAATATGTGCAGTTCTTAGACATCTACTATTAGATTAAGATTCTGATATGGGTAGGCCCAGTTTAAAATCAGTCCACCACATGATTGTAATCTTGACTAGCCTAGATCAAAATTCTAATCTGGGCCGGCCCAGTTTAAAATCAGTCCACCACAGGATTGTAAACTAAACCAGCCCAGATCAAAATTCTAATCTTGGCCAGCCAAGTTTAAAATCAGTCCAGACCAGATTTAAATCCTGAAGTCTTCACCACAGGATTGTAATCTGGACCAGCCCAGATCACAATTTTAATCTGGGCTGGCCCAGTTTAAAACTTGTCTGGCCCAGATTAGAATTTAGATCTGGGCCGGTCCAAATCAAAATTTTGATCTGGGCTGGCCAAGTTTTAAATTGGGCCAGATTCTAATCTGGGCCTCGACATATACATGAATAATTAAATACCAAATTTACTCATTTATAAATGAAAACTAGATGTGTCGGAACGACACGAATGGCCCCGCCTTGGGCAAATTAGAAACATTTGTAAAATTTGGACAATTTTTTAAGTTCAGGAGGTGTCGTATGGTCAAAAGTAGGTCAACAAGGGCAAAATGCAAACTCGATCTGTAACGGGTCATTATCAAGCAACACACCAAAAATCATGCCAGTATATGCAGGCATTGTGAAAAAAAGTCCATACATGTGCATTTTCCATAAGAATTTCTGTCTTTCATGAAACTTTCTATGTTCAGGAGCAGTCAAATGGTCAAAAGTAGGTCAACTGAGACAAAACAAGAACTCGATCTGTAACTGTCATTATCTGCCCACACAAAAAAAATCAGGGTGGTATCTGCAGGCATTGAGGAGAAAAGTCAGTACATATGCATTTGTTATGAAAATTTATATTTTTCATGAAACTTTCTATGTTCAGGAGCAGTCAAATGGTCAAAAGTAGGTCAACTGAGACAAAACAAGAACTCGATCTGTAACTGGTCATTTTCTGCCTACACACCAAAAATCAGGCCCATATCTGCAGGCACTGTGAAAAAAAGTCCATACATGTGCACCTTTTTATGAAATTTTCTATGTTAGAGCATCGTCAACGGTCAAAAATAGGTCAACTAGGACAAAACGTGAACTCCATCTGTAACTGGTCAATATCTGCCGACACACCAAAATTCAGGCCAATATCTGCAGGCATTGCGAAAAAACGTCTGTACATGTGTATTTGTCATGAAATTTCATATTTTTCATGAAATTTTCTATGTTCAGGAGCGGTAAAACAGTCAAAAGTAAGTCAACCAGGACGAAACGCGAACTCGATCTGTAACTGGTCTATATCTGCCCACACTCCAAAAATTAGGCCAATATCTGCAGGCATTGTGAAAAAAAGTCCGTACATGTGTATCTGTCATGAATATTTCTATTTTTCATGAAAATTTCTAAGTTTTGGAGCCGTAAAACAGTCAAAAGTAGGTCAACCAGGAAGAAACGCAAACTCTATCTGTAACTGGTCTATATCTGTCCACACACCAAAAATCAGGCCAATATCTGCAGGCACTGAGAAAAAAAACTGTACATGTGTATCTGTCATGAAATTTCATATTTTTCATGAAATTTTCTATGTTCAGGAGCCGTAAAACGGTCAAAAGTAGGTCAACCAGGATAAAATGCGACCTCCATCTGTAACTGGTCTATATCTGCTTACACACCAAAAATCAGGCCAATATCTGCAGGCACTGCGAAAAAAAATCCGTACATGTGTATCTGTCATGAATATTTCTATTTTTCATGAAATTTTCTAAGTTTAGGAGCCGTAAAACGGTCAAAAGTAGGTCAACCAGGACGAAACGCGATCTCGATCTGTAACTGGTCGATATCTGCTCACACACCAAAAATCAGGCCAATATCTGCAGGCATTGCGAAAAAAAGTCTGTACATGTGTATCTGTCATGAATATTTCTATTTTTCATGAAATTTTCTAAGTTTAGGAGCCGTAAAACAGTCAAAAGTAGGTCAACCAGGACGAAACGCGAACTCGATCTGTAACTGGTCTATATCTGCTCACACACCAAAAATCAGGCCAATATCTGCAGGCATTGCGAAAAAAAGTCCGTACATGTGTATCTGTCATGAATATTTCTATTTTTCATGAAATTTTCTAAGTTAAGGAGCCGTAAAACGGTCAAAAGTAGGTCAACTGGGACGAAACGCGAACTCGATCTGTAACTGGTCTATATCTGCCCACACACCAAAAATCAGGCCAATATCTGCAGGCATTGCGAAAAAAAGTCCGTACAACTGTTTCATTTCGGAATGACGGAAGGACGGAAGACGGAATGACGGACATGGGTAAAACTATATGCCCCGGCCACTTTGTGGCGGGGGCATAAAAAGTAATTTATCAGTCTTGATGCTCATTTGGGTGAGCAGCATGACATTGCCCTAACATGGGGCTGGGATGAGGTTTGTGATACCATTAACTGTAATATTCAATAGCAGAAAATCCACAGCTGAGAAAATGATATGAGTGCTGTCATTTGGCTGTCTAAAAAATAGAGGTGAACATGCGTGATTTAGAATTTTAATTCAGAGGGTAACAAACATGTAGGAGTTTTCACTTTGGAGTAAATAACTTAAAAAAAGCTAATCTATTAACTGATAACTAATGTAAATTGAAGATAGTTAAATGCTGCAATACAAATATTCTCTACCTTCAGTAGTTAAAATGCTCAGTTGGTGAATATTGTTCCTACTGTTCTATCTAAATACATTATGCTCTTGTTTATTATTCAACCTAATTTATGTACACTAGATATATATTTTCTGTCTGCTAAATTTCAGTCACCTAATTTCAATTATTTAAGTTCAGGTATCTTAATAGATGTTTCAGGGTCTTCTTTCCTTAATATGTAGTATGTCATATGTTCTAGGTCTAATGTTACGATATGTGAAAATTTTGCAAATGGGTGACGGGGGTGGGAGGAAGATCACAGACCAAAAACCCCAACTTAAAAAATTGATAAATGATAAATAATTCAAAATTCTAATCTGGGCCAGCCTAGTTTTAAATCAGTCCAGACCAGATTTAAATCCTGAAGTCTTCACCACAGGATTTTAATCTGGACCGGCCCAGATCAAAATTTTAATCTGGGCTGGCCCAGTTTAAAATCTGGGCCTTGACATATATATATATAGTTTAAAACTGGTCTGGCCCAGATTAGAATTTTGATCTAGGCCAGTCCAAATCAAAATTTTGATCTGGGCTAACCCAGTTTTAAATTAGGCCAGATTCTGATCTGGGCCTCGACATATATATATTTAACTGTAATTTTCTAATGAATACATTTATTTCCTTCATATATTTATGCTCTGTGTGAGTTATCGGAGGATTGTATTCAAACTGAGATTCCCCATGAGGCAGTCATTCTCATATAATATAAATGTGACAGATAAGCTGATACAGGTGACAGTTTCTTGTAGATATGATCATGAGTATAAAGAAATGTGTGGCTGGGATCTGGAGACAATATCTATGGTGATAGTGGTGAGAATTTCATTCAGGTAACTAGCTTTCAGTTAAGAAGATCCAGAAAACGAAAAAATAAACAACAACAGCACATTCAGTATAAAAATGTCTCTTCCTGCCCGCATCAAAAAGGACCATTAAGACTCTGATTAATTTAATCAGCAGCCATCACACGCAAGGCTCTAATAAATGAAGCAAAGTCAGGAAATTGACAAGAAAGGCCTTAAATGCCACAGGCAAGGTCAATGAAAGCTCAGGTCTGATTCATCTGATGGTTTACTCCTGTGTCAGGCTTAACATTCTACAGTAATAAAGAACTGTGTCTGCCACATAACTTGGTGCTTCTCCAACTTATGTTCTTACTGGTGATTCCTGAGTACTTCTAGGAACTTTACACTAAAATGTCAACTCTATTTAGACAGACTCTAAATGATTCTAAAGTGTACATGAACAATAATGAGAACATTAATCTGAAGTGTACATAAACAATAATGAGAACATTAATCTGAAGTGTACATGAACAATAATGAGAACATTAATCTGAAGTGTCCATGAGCAATAATGAGAACATTCATCTGAAGTGTACATGAACAATAATGAGAACATTAATCTGAAGTGTCCATGAACAATAATGAGGACATTCATCTGAAGTGTACATGAACAATAATGAAATCATTAATCTGAAATGTCCATGAACAATAATGAGAACATTCATCTGAAGTGTACATGAACAATAATGAGAACATTAATCTGAAGTGTACATGAACAATAATGAAATCATTAATCTGAAATGTCCATGAACAATAATGAGAACATGAATCTGAAGTGTACATGAACAATAATGAGGACATGAATCTGAAGTGTACATGAACAATAATGAGAACATGAATCTGAAGTGTACATGAACAATAATGAGTACATTCATCTGAAGTGTACATGAACAATAATGAGAATATGAATCTGAAGTGTACATGAACAATAATGAGAACATGAATCTGAAGTGTACATGAACAATAAAGAGGACATGAATCTGAAGTGTACATGAACAATAATGAGAACATTAATCTGAAGTGTCCATGAACAATAATGAGTACATTCATCTGAAGTGTACATGAACAATAATGAGACCATGAATCTGAAGTGTACATGAACAATAACGAGAACATGAATCTGAAGTGTACATGAACAATAATGAGAACATGAATCTGAAGTGTCCATGAACAATAATGAGAACATTCATCTGAAGTGTACATGAACAATAATGAGAACATTAATCTGAAGTGTACATGAACAATAATGAAATCATTAATCTGAAATGTCCATGAACAATAATGAGAACATTCATCTGAAGTGTACATGAACAATAATGAGAACATTAATCTGAAGTGTACATGAACAATAATGAAATCATTAATCTGAAATGTCCATGAACAATAATGAGAACATGAATCTGAAGTGTACATGAACAATAATGAGAACATTAATCTGAAGTGTACATGAGCAATAATTAGAACATGAATCTAAAGTGTACATGAACAATAATGAGTACATTCATCTGAAGTGTACATGAACAATAATGAGACCATGAATCTGAAGTGTACATGAACAATAATGAGAACATGAATCTGAAGTGTACATGAACAATAATGAGAACATGAATCTGAAGTGTCCATGAACAATAATGAGAACATTCATCTGAAGTGTACATGAACAATAATGAGAACATTAATCTGAAGTGTACATGAACAATAATGAAATCATTAATCTGAAATGTCCATGAACAATAATGAGAACATTCATCTGAAGTGTACATGAACAATAATGAGAACATTAATCTGAAGTGTACATGAACAATAATGAAATCATTAATCTGAAATGTCCATGAACAATAATGAGAACATGAATCTGAAGTGTACATGAACAATAATGAGAACATTAATCTGAAGTGTACATGAGCAATAATTAGAACATGAATCTAAAGTGTACATGAAAAATAATGAGAACATTAATCTGAAGTGTACATGAAAAAAATAATGAGTACATTCATCTGAAGTGTACATGAACAATAATGAGAACATGAATCTGAAGTGTACATGAACAATAATGAGAACATGAATCTGAAGTGTACATGAACAATAATGAGAACATGAATCTGAAGTGTCCATGAACAATAATGAGAACATTCATCTGAAGTGTACATGAACAATAATGAGAACATTAATCTGAAGTGTACATGAACAATAATGAAATCATTAATCTGAAATGTCCATGAACAATAATGAGAACATTAATCTGAAGTGTACATGAACAATAATGAGAACATTAATCTGAGGTGTACATGAGCAATAATTAGAACATGAATCTAAAGTGTACACGAAAAATAATGAGAACATTAATCTGAAGTGTACATGAACAATAATGAGTACATTCATCTGAAGTGTACATGAACAATAATGAGAACATGAATCTTAAGTGTACATGAACAATAATGAGAACATTAATCTGAAGTGTACATGAGCAATAATGAGAACATTAATCTGAAGTGTACATGAACAATAATGAGAACATTAATCTGAAGTGTCCATGAACAATAATGAGAACATTAATCTGAAGTGTACAATGAACAATAATGAGGACATTAATCTGAAGTGTACATGAACAATAATGAGTACATTAATCTGAAGTGTACATGAACAATAATGAGAACATGGATCTGAAGTGTACATGAACAATGAGAACAGTGATCTGAAGTGTACAATGAACAATAATTAGAACATTTATCTGAAGTGTACATGAACAATAATGGGAACATTAATCTGAAGTGTACATGAACAATAATGAGAACATTAATCTGAAGTGTCCATGAACAATAATGAGAACATTAATCTGTTAGCCATATTTGATTTTTAGCAAGTCTGTAATTCAGTTGGTCTGGAGCCCTCATATAGGCACCAAAGATCCCTGCGAAATTCGTAAAGCTGCAGTAGGGTGTTGTTGAGTTATCGCATGCAAAAGAAAATCAGTGATCAGGCTGTGGCGGCCATATTGCAATTCCAACAGGTCTGTAATTCAATAGGTCTGGAGCCCTCATATGTACCAATCATCCCTGTAAATTTGGGAAAGGTGAAGTATGTTGTAGTTGAGTTATCACTCTTGAGGAAAATCAGGGATTGGGCTGTGGCAGCCATATTAAAATTCAGACAGGTCTGTAATTCAATTGGTCTGGAGCCCTCATAGGTAACAATCATCCCTGTGCATTTGGGAAAGCTGCAGTAAATTGATGTTGAGTTATAGCGTGCAAAAGAAAATCAGGGATTGGGCTGTGGCAGCCATATTGGAATTCTGACAAGTCTGTACCAATCATCCCTGTGAATTTGGGAAAGCTGCAGTATGTTGTTGTTGAGTTATCGCAAGCGAATAAATAGACACTGACGGAAGGACAGAAGTAGGGAAGGACGGATAGATGGAAGGATGGCACGACAGAAAGACGGACTGACACAGTGATCACTATAGGGCTTCGCTTTTCAAGCGGGGCCCTAATAATGAGAACATTCTCTAAATG
Organism: Sipunculus nudus; assembly: GCA_026874595.1. NCBI lineage: Eukaryota > Metazoa > Annelida > Sipuncula > Golfingiida > Sipunculidae > Sipunculus > Sipunculus nudus. Next base: position 96,068,989 of record CM049309.1, read on the forward strand.
AATCTGAAGTGTACATGAACAATAATAAGAACATTAATCTGAAGTGTACATGAACAATAATGAGAACATTAATCTGAAGTGTACATGAACAATAATAAGAACATTAATCTGAAGTGCACATGAACAATAATGAGAACATTAATCTGAAGTGTCCATGAACAATAATGAGAACATTAATCTGAAGTGTCCATGAACAATAATGAGAACATTAATCTGAAGTGTACATGAACAATAATGAGACCATTAATCTGAAGTGTCCATGGACAATAATGAGAACATTAATTTGAAGTGTCCAGGAACAATAATGAGAACATGAATCTGAAGTGTCCATGAACAATAATAAGGACATGAATCTGAAGTGTACATGAACAATAATGAGAACATTAATCTGAAGTGTACATGAACAATAATGAGAACATTAATCTGAAGTGTACATGAACAATAATGAGAACATTAATCTGAAGTGTACATGAACAATAATAAGAACATTAATCTGAAGTGTACAATGAACAATAATGAGAACATTAATCTGAAGTGTACATGAACAATAAAGAGAACATGAATCTGAAGTGTACATGAACAATAATAAGAACATGAATCTGAAGTGTACAATGAACAATAATGAGAACATTAATCTGAAGTGTACATGAACAATAATGAGAACATTAATCTGAAGTGTACATGAACAATAATAAGAACATTAATCTGAAGTGTACAATGAACAATAATGAGAACATTAATCTGAAGTGTACATGAACAATAATAAGAACATTAATCTGAAGTGTACAATGAACAATAATGAGAACATTAATCTGAAGTGTACATGAACAATAAAGAGAACATGAATCTGAAGTGTACATGAACAATAATAAGAACATTAATCTGAAGTGTACAATGAACAATAATGAGAACATTAATCTGAAGTGTACATGAACAATAATGAGAACATTAATCTGAAGTGTACATGAACAATAATAAGAACATTAATCTGAAGTGTACAATGAACAATAATGAGAACATTAATCTGAAGTGTACATGAACAATAATAAGAACATTAATCTGAAGTGTACAATGAACAATAATGAGAACATTAATCTGAAGTGTACATGAACAATAAAGAGAACATGAATCTGAAGTGTACATGAACAATAATGAGAACATTAATTCGAAGTGTACAATGAACAATTTTGAGAACATTCAATTCATTTTGGCAATGCTCTACCTTCATGCCCTGTTCACCAGGCAAAAGCTGCAACTGAAATCTTATCTACTTTTACCTTTTGCATTTCCTATCTTTTAAGGAAATTAAATACTTCTATTCTTAAGGAATTCCTTTCCTGAGAGAGAATTTTCACTTATTCATACTAACTTACCTAACTAATACTTGACCAGAACTGCACAAAACAGTAAATTATGTAACTATGAAAAATATTTTTAAACAAATGACCCATGGGTCATGATGCTCAGCTGACTTACATGTTGACAATATGTCCTTGCACAGACAACCAATTAAGGAATTTTAGGTGGCATCATTGTTCATGCATTTTAGCTTAAGTTCATCAAGACCCATAAGCACATCAAATCTGATGACAAACCAACACGCCTTTCATGAGGAATCCGTCAATTTCTGTGTATTTTGCATTATTTCTAGGGTGCTCAAACATATCCAAAAACTCTGAGAATATAGGTCACTGTGACCCAATTTTAGGTTTCTGGGGAGAACTCTCAGGACGTCAAGTAATAAGATTCTGGGCCCAAAGGTCAAGATTTGTACCCTACTTTTGTATCAAATTTTCAATTAATCTGAGGGGTGCTTATATTTATAAGCCCCATAGCTCAGAAAATATGGGTAACAGAGACTTAAATACACGTTTCCAAGGAGCTTTTCATAGACCTCCATGGATTTTAGGTTAGAAGATTCCAGGTCCAATGTTAATGATTTGTGCCCTGCTTTGGTATCAAATTTTTTATTATGATTATAAGCCAAACAGCTCAGAGAATATGGGTAACAGAGACCTAATTTCAGGTCTCCATGGAGACTTTTGATGTACCTCTCTGGATGTAAAGTGAGAAGATTATGTCTAGTTGTTATGATTTGAGCCCTATTTGAGCTTTTGTATCAAATTTTTCATTATTCTGGGGGGTACTTCGGAGCCCCATAGCTCGAAGAATATGGGTAATAGACACCTAATTTCAGGTTTCCAAGGAGACTTTTCATAAGCCTCCCTGCATGTTGAGACAGAAGATTCCAGGTCCAGCGGTTACAATTTGTGCCCTGTTAACAGATGACGGCATCTTTTGAGGTCTCAATAATAGAAAAAAAGTCGTAAAAATTTGAAAAAAATACAGGTGGCGCCACCAGTCTGCAGAAACTGATGAAACACTCCATGATCAATATCCATGCTAAGAATCATGGTGATCAATGCATTAGCTGTTCAGATACTTGAGCTTTTGTATAAAATTTTTCATTATTCTGGGGGGTACTGCCCCATAGCTTGAAAAATATGGGTAACAGAGACCTAATTCCAGGTTTTCAAAGAGATTTTTCATGGACCTTTCTGGATGTAAAGTTAGAAGATTCCAGGTCCAGCTGTTACGAATTGTGCCCTGTTAACAGACAGACTGTTGGATTGCCGGACGGTCGACGGACAAAGAGCAATAGCTCAGATGACTTACAGTCAGCTGAGCTAAAAATTAATAACAACGACTCAGCCCATCAAGTAGCTATAGGTCTCAACAAGAAGACATACAAATGTAAGCTCCATGGGCAGCCCATCAAGTAGCTATAGGTCTTAACAAGAAGAAATACAAATGTAAGCTCCATGGGCAGCCCATCAAGTAGCTATAGGTCTCAACAAGAAGACATACAAATGTAAGCTCCATGGGCAGCCCATCAAGTAGCTATAGGTCTCAACAAGAAGACATACAAATGTAAGCTACATGGGCAGCCCATCAAGTAGCTATAGGTCTCAACAAGAAGACATACAAATGTAAGCTCCATGGGCAGCCCATCAAGTAGCTAAAGGTCTCAACAAGAAGACATACAAGTGTAAGCTCCATGGGCAGCCCATCAAGTAGCTATAGGTCTTAACAAGAAGACATACAAATGTAAGCTCCATGGGCAGCCCATCAAGTAGCTATAGGTCTCAACAAGAAGACATACAAATGTAAGCTCCATGGGCAGCCCATCAAGTAGCTATAGGTCTCAACAAGAAGACATACAAATGTAAGCTCCATGGGCAGCCCATCAAGTAGCTATAGGTCTCAACAAGAAGACATACAAATGTAAGCTACATGGGCAGCCCATCAAGTAGCTATAGGTCTCAACAAGAAGACATACAAATGTAAGCTACATGGGCAGCCTATCAAGTAGCTATAGGTCTCAACAAGAAGACATACAAATGTAAGCTACATGGGCAGCCCATCAAGTAGCTATAGGTCTCAACAAGAAGACATACAAATGTAAGCTACATGGGCAGCCCATCAAGTAGCTATAGGTCTCAACAAGAAGACATACAAATGTAAGCTACATGGGCAGCCCATCAAGTAGCTATAGGTCTCAACAAGAAGACATACAAATGTAAGCTACATGGGCAGCCCATCAAGTAGCTAAAGGTCTCAACAAGAAGACATACAAATGTAAGCTACATGGGCAGCCCATCAAGTAGCTATAGGTCTCAACAAGAAGACATACAAATGTAAGCTACATGGGCAGCCCATCAAGTAGCTATAGGTCTCAACAAGAAGAAATACAAATGTAAGCTCCATGGGCAGCCCATCAAGTAGCTATAGGTCTTAACAAGAAGACATACAAATGTAAGCTACATGGGCAGCCCATCAAGTAGCTATAGGTCTCAACAAGAAGACATACAAATGTAAGCTCCATGGGCAGCCCATCAAGTAGCTATAGGTCTCAACAAGAAGACATACAAATGTAAGCTACATGGGCAGCCCATCAAGTAGCTAAAGGTCTCAACAAGAAGACATACAAATGTAAGCTACATGGGCAGCCCATCAAGTAGCTATAGGTCTCAACAAGAAGACATACAAATGTAAGCTACATGGGCAGCCCATCAAGTAGCTATAGGTCTCAACAAGAAGAAATACAAATGTAAGCTCCATGGGCAGCCCATCAAGTAGCTAAAGGTCTTAACAAGAAGACATACAAATGTAAGCTACATGGGCAGCCCATCAAGTAGCTATAGGTCTCAACAAGAAGACATACAAATGTAAGCTCCATGGGCAGCCCATCAAGTAGCTATAGGTCTTAACAAGAAGACATACAAATGTAAGCTACATGGGCAGCCCATCAAGTAGCTAAAGGTCTCAACAAGAAGACAAACAAATGTAAGCTCCATGGGCAGCCCATCAAGTAGCTATAGGTCTCAACAAGAAGACATACAAATGTAAGCTACATGGGCAGCCCATCAAGTAGCTAAAGGTCTCAACAAGAAGAAATACAAATGTAAGCTCCATGGGCAGCCCATCAAGTAGCTATAGGTCTCAACAAGAAGACATACAAATGTAAGCTCCATGGGCAGCCCATCAAGTAGCTATAGGTCTCAACAAGAAGACATACAAATGTAAGCTCCATGGGCAGCCCATCAAGTAGCTATAGGTCTCAACAAGAAGAAATACAAATGTAAGCTCCATGGGCAGCCCATCAAGTAGCTATAGGTCTTAACAAGAAGACATACAAATGTAAGCTACATGGGCAGCCCATCAAGTAGCTATAGGTCTCAACAAGAAGACATACAAATGTAAGCTCCATGGGCAGCCCATCAAGTAGCTATAGGTCTTAACAAGAAGACATACAAATGTAAGCTACATGGGCAGCCCATCAAGTAGCTATAGGTCTCAACAAGAAGACATACAAATGTAAGCTACATGGGCAGCCCATCAAGTAGCTATAGGTCTCAACAAGAAGAAATACAAATGTAAGCTCCATGGGCAGCCCATCAAGTAGCTATAGGTCTTAACAAGAAGAAATACAAATGTAAGCTCCATGGGCAGCCCATCAAGGAGCTATAGGTCTCAACAAGAAGACATACAAATGTAAGCTCCATGGGCAGCCCATCAAGTAGCTATAGGTCTCAACAAGAAGACATACAAATGTAAGCTACATGGGCAGCCCATCAAGTAGCTATAGGTCTTAACAAGAAGACATACAAATGTAAGCTCCATGGGCAGCCCATCAAGTAGCTATAGGTCTCAACAAGAAGACATACAAATGTAAGCTCCATGGGCAGCCCATCAAGTAGCTATAGGTCTCAACAAGAAGACATACAAATGTAAGCTACATGGGCAGCCCATCAAGTAGCTATAGGTCTTAACAAGAAGACATACAAATGTAAGCTCCATGGGAAGCCCATCAAGTAGCTATAGGTCTCAACAAGAAAACATACAAATGTAAGCTACATGGGCAGCCCATCAAGTAGCTAAAGGTCTCAACAAGAAGACATACAAATGTAAGCTCCATGGGCAGCCCATCAAGTAGCTATAGGTCTTAACAAGAAGACATACAAATGTAAGCTCCATGGGCAGCCCATCAAGTAGCTATAGGTCTCAACAAGAAGACATACAAATGTAAGCTCCATGGGCAGCCCATCAAGTAGCTAAAGGTCTCAACAAGAAGACATACAAATGTAAGCTACATGGGCAGCCCATCAAGTAGCTATAGGTCTTAACAAGAAGACATACAAATGTAAGCTCCATGGGCAGCCCATCAAGTAGCTATAGGTCTAACAAGAAGACATACAAATGTAAGCTCCATGGGCAGCCCATCAAGTAGCTATAGGTCTCAACAAGAAGACATACAAATGTAAGCTCCATGGGCAGCCCATCAAGTAGCTAAAGGTCTCAACAAGAAGACATACAAATGTAAGCTCCATGGGCAGCCCATCAAGTAGCTATAGGTCTTAACAAGAAGACATACAAATGTAAGCTCCATGGGCAGCCCATCAAGTAGCTAAAGGTCTCAACAAAAAGACATACAAATGTAAGCTACATGGGCAGCCCATCAAGTAGCTAAAGGTCTCAACAAGAAGACATACAAATGTAAGCTACATGGGCAGCCCATCAAGTAGCTAAAGGTCTCAACAAGAAGACATACAAATGTAAGCTCCATGGGCAGCCCATCAAGTAGCTAAAGGTCTCAACAAGAAGACATACAAATGTAAGCTACATGGGCAGCCCATCAAGTAGCTATAGGTCTCAACAAGAAGAAATACAAATGTAAGCTACATGGGCAGCCCATCAAGTAGCTATAGGTCTCAACAAGAAGAAATACAAATGTAAGCTACATGGGCAGCCCATCAAGTAGCTATAGGTCTCAACAAGAAGAAATACAAATGTAAGCTACATGGGCAGCCCATCAAGTAGCTAAAGGTCTCAACAAGAAGACATACAAATGTAAGCTCCATGGGCAGCCCATCAAGTAGCTATAGGTCTCAACAAGAAGACATACAAATGTAAGCTCCATGGGCAGCCCATCAAGTAGCTAAAGGTCTCAACAAGAAGAAATACAAATGTAAGCTCCATGGGCAGCCCATCAAGTAGCTATAGGTCTCAACAAGAAGACATACAAATGTAAGCTACATGGGCAGCCCATCAAGTAGCTATAGGTCTCAACAAGAAGACATACAAATGTAAGCTACATGGGCAGCCCATCAAGTAGCTATAGGTCTCAACAAGAAGACATACAAATGTAAGCTACATGGGCAGCCCATCAAGTAGCTATAGGTCTCAACAAGAAGACATACAAATGTAAGCTCCATGGGCAGCCCATCAAGTAGCTAAAGGTCTCAACAAGAAGAAATACAAATGTAAGCTCCATGGGCAGCCCATCAAGTAGCTATAGGTCTCAACAAGAAGACATACAAATGTAAGCTACATGGGCAGCCCATCAAGTAGCTAAAGGTCTCAACAAGAAGACATACAAATGTAAGCTACATGGGCAGCCCATCAAGTAGCTATAGGTCTTAACAAGAAGACATACAAATGTAAGCTCCATGGGCAGCCCATCAAGTAGCTATAGGTCTTAACAAGAAGACATACAAATGTAAGCTACATGGGCAGCCCATCAAGTAGCTAAAGGTCTCAACAAGAAGACATACAAATGTAAGCTACATGGGCAGCCCATCAAGTAGCTATAGGTCTTAACAAGAAGAAATACAAATGTAAGCTCCATGGGCAGCCCATCAAGGAGCTATAGGTCTCAACAAGAAGACATACAAATGTAAGCTCCATGGGCAGCCCATCAAGTAGCTATAGGTCTCCACAAGAAGACATACAAATGTAAGCTCCATGGGCAGCCCATCAAGTAGCTATAGGTCTCAACAAGAAGACATACAAATGTAAGCTCCATGGGCAGCCCATCAAGTAGCTATAGGTCTCAACAAGAAGACATACAAATGTAAGCTACATGGGCAGCCCATCAAGTAGCTAAAGGTCTTAACAAGAAGACATACAAATGTAAGCTCCATGGGCAGCCCATCAAGTAGCTATAGGTCTCAACAAGAAGACATACAAATGTAAGCTACATGGGCAGCCCATCAAGTAGCTAAAGGTCTTAACAAGAAGACATACAAATGTAAGCTACATGGGCAGCCCATCAAGTAGCTAAAGGTCTCAACAAGAAGACATACAAATGTAAGCTACATGGGCAGCCCATCAAGTAGCTAAAGGTCTTAACAAGAAGACATACAAATGTAAGCTCCATGGGCAGCCCATCAAGTAGCTAAAGGTCTCAACAAGAAGACATACAAATGTAAGCTACATGGGCAGCCCATCAAGTAGCTATAGGTCTTAACAAGAAGACATACAAATGTAAGCTACATGGGCAGCCCATCAAGGAGCTATAGGTCTCAACAAGAAGACATACAAATGTAAGCTACATGGGCAGCCCATCAAGTAGCTAAAGGTCTTAACAAGAAGACATACAAATGTAAGCTCCATGGGCAGCCCATCAAGTAGCTATAGGTCTCAACAAAAAGACATACAAATGTAAGCTACATGGGCAGCCCATCAAGTAGCTAAAGGTCTCAACAAGAAGAAATACAAATGTAAGCTACATGGGCAGCCCATCAAGTAGCTATAGGTCTCATCAAGAAGACATACAAATGTAAGCTCCATGGGCAGCCCATCAAGTAGCTATAGGTCTCAACAAGAAGACATACAAATGTAAGCTTCATGGGCAGCCCATCAAGTAGCTAAAGGTCTTAACAAGAAGACATACAAATGTAAGCTCCATGGGCAGCCCATCAAGTAGCTATAGGTCTCAACAAGAAGACATACAAATGTAAGCTACATGGGCAGCCCATCAAGTAGCTAAAGGTCTCAACAAGAAGAAATACAAATGTAAGCTACATGGGCAGCCCATCAAGTAGCTAAAGGTCTCAACAAGAAGACATACAAATGTAAGCTCCATGGGCAGCCCATCAAGTAGCTATAGGTCTCAACAAGAAGACATACAAATGTAAGCTCCATGGGCAGCCCATCAAGTAGCTAAAGGTCTTAACAAGAAGACATACAAATGTAAGCTCCATGGGCAGCCCATCAAGTAGCTATAGGTCTCAACAAGAAGACATACAAATGTAAGCTCCATGGGCAGCCCATCAAGTAGCTATAGGTCTTAACAAGAAGACATACAAATGTAAGCTACATGGGCAGCCCATCAAGTAGCTAAAGGTCTCAACAAGAAGACATACAAATGTAAGCTACATGGGCAGCCCATCAAGTAGCTAAAGGTCTTAACAAGAAGACATACAAATGTAAGCTCCATGGGCAGCCCATCAAGTAGCTATAGGTCTCAACAAGAAGACATACAAATGTAAGCTACATGGGCAGCCCATCAAGTAGCTAAAGGTCTCAACAAGAAGACATACAAATGTAAGCTCCATGGGCAGCCCATCAAGTAGCTATAGGTCTCAACAAGAAGAAATACAAATGTAAGCTACATGGGCAGCCCATCAAGTAGCTATAGGTCTCAACAAGAAGACATACAAATGTAAGCTACATGGGCAGCCTATCAAGTAGCTATAGGTCTTAACAAGAAGACATACAAATGTAAGCTACATGGGCAGCCCATCAAGTAGCTAAAGGTCTCAACAAGAAGACATACAAATGTAAGCTCCATGGGCAGCCCATCAAGTAGCTATAGGTCTCAACAAGAAGAAATACAAATGTAAGCTACATGGGCAGCCCATCAAGTAGCTATAGGTCTCAACAAGAAGAAATACAAATGTAAGCTACATGGGCAGCCCATCAAGTAGCTATAGGTCTCAACAAGAAGAAATACAAATGTAAGCTACATGGGCAGCCCATCAAGTAGCTAAAGGTCTCAACAAGAAGACATACAAATGTAAGCTACATGGGCAGCCCATCAAGTAGCTATAGGTCTCAACAAGAAGACATACAAATGTAAGCTCCATGGGCAGCCCATCAAGTAGCTATAGGTCTCAACAAGAAGACATACAAATGTAAGCTCCATGGGCAGCCCATCAAGTAGCTAAAGGTCTCAACAAGAAGACATACAAATGTAAGCTCCATGGGCAGCCCATCAAGTAGCTAAAGGTCTCAACAAGAAGACATACAAATGTAAGCTACATGGGCAGCCCATCAAGTAGCTAAAGGTCTCAACAAGAAGACATACAAATGTAAGCTACATGGGCAGCCCATCAAGTAGCTATAGGTCTCAACAAGAAGACATACAAATGTAAGCTCCATGGGCAGCCCATCAAGTAGCTATAGGTCTCAACAAGAAGACATACAAATGTAAGCTCCATGGGCAGCCCATCAAGTAGCTATAGGTCTCAACAAGAAGACATACAAATGTAAGCTACATGGGCAGCCCATCAAGTAGCTAAAGGTCTCAACAAGAAGACATACAAATGTAAGCTACATGGGCAGCCCATCAAGTAGCTAAAGGTCTTAACAAGAAGACATACAAATGTAAGCTCCATGGGCAGCCCATCAAGTAGCTATAGGTCTCAACAAGAAGACATACAAATGTAAGCTACATGGGCAGCCCATCAAGTAGCTAAAGGTCTCAACAAGAAGACATACAAATGTAAGCTCCATGGGCAGCCCATCAAGTAGCTATAGGTCTCAACAAGAAGACATACAAATGTAAGCTCCATGGGCAGCCCATCAAGTAGCTAAAGGTCTTAACAAGAAGACATACAAATGTAAGCTCCATGGGCAGCCCATCAAGTAGCTATAGGTCTCAACAAGAAGATATACAAATGTAAGCTCCATGGGCAGCCCATCAAGTAGCTATAGGTCTTAACAAGAAGACATACAAATGTAAGCTCCATGGGCAGCCCATCAAGTAGCTAAAGGTCTCAACAAGAAGACATACAAATGTAAGCTACATGGGCAGCCCATCAAGTAGCTATAGGTCTTAACAAGAAGACATACAAATGTAAGCTACATGGGCAGCCCATCAAGTAGCTATAGGTCTCAACAAGAAGACATACAAATGTAAGCTACATGGGCAGCCCATCAAGTAGCTAAAGGTCTTAACAAGAAGACATACAAATGTAAGCTCCATGGGCAGCCCATCAAGTAGCTATAGGTCTCAACAAGAAGACATACAAATGTAAGCTCCATGGGCAGCCCATCAAGTAGCTATAGGTCTTAACAAGAAGACATACAAATGTAAGCTACATGGGCAGCCCATCAAGTAGCTATAGGTCTCAACAAGAAGACATACAAATGTAAGCTCCATGGGCAGCCCATCAAGTAGCTAAAGGTCTCAACAAGAAGACATACAAATGTAAGCTCCATGGGCAGCCCATCAAGTAGCTATAGGTCTTAACAAGAAGACATACAAATGTAAGCTCCATGGGCAGCCCATCAAGTAGCTATAGGTCTCAACAAGAAGACATACAAATGTAAGCTACATGGGCAGCCCATCAAGTAGCTATAGGTCTCAACAAGAAGACATACAAATGTAAGCTACATGGGCAGCCCATCAAGTAGCTATAGGTCTCAACAAGAAGACATACAAATGTAAACTACATGGGCAGCCCATCAAGTAGCTATAGGTCTCAACAAGAAGACATACAAATGTAAGCTACATGGGCAGCCCATCAAGTAGCTATAGGTCTCAACAAGAAGACATACAAATGTAAGCTCCATGGGCAGCCCATCAAGTAGCTATAGGTCTTAACAAGAAGACATACAAATGTAAGCTACATGGGCAGCCCATCAAGTAGCTATAGGTCTCAACAAGAAGAAATACAAATGTAAGCTCCATGGGCAGCCCATCAAGTAGCTATAGGTCTCAACAAGAAGACATACAAATGTAAGCTACATGGGCAGCCCATCAAGTAGCTAAAGGTCTCAACAAGAAGAAATACAAATGTAAGCTCCATGGGCAGCCCATCAAGTAGCTATAGGTCTCAACAAGAAGACATACAAATGTAAGCTACATGGGCAGCCCATCAAGTAGCTAAAGGTCTCAACAAGAAGACATACAAATGTAAGCTACATGGGCAGCCCATCAAGTAGCTAAAGGTCTCAACAAGAAGAAATACAAATGTAAGCTCCATGGGCAGCCCATCAAGTAGCTATAGGTCTCAACAAGAAGACATACAAATGTAAGCTACATGGGCAGCCCATCAAGTAGCTATAGGTCTTAACAAGAAGAAATACAAATGTAAGCTCCATGGGCAGCCCATCAAGTAGCTAAAGGTCTCAACAAGAAGACATACAAATGTAAGCTACATGGGCAGCCCATCAAGTAGCTATAGGTCTTAACAAGAAGAAATACAAATGTAAGCTCCATGGGCAGCCCATCAAGGAGCTATAGGTCTCAACAAGAAGACATACAAATGTAAGCTCCATGGGCAGCCCATCAAGTAGCTATAGGTCTCAACAAGAAGACATACAAATGTAAGCTACATGGGCAGCCCATCAAGTAGCTAAAGGTCTCAACAAGAAGACATACAAATGTAAGCTACATGGGCAGCCCATCAAGTAGCTATAGGTCTTAACAAGAAGAAATACAAATGTAAGCTCCATGGGCAGCCCATCAAGGAGCTATAGGTCTCAACAAGAAGACATACAAATGTAAGCTCCATGGGCAGCCCATCAAGTAGCTATAGGTCTCAACAAGAAGACATACAAATGTAAGCTACATGGGCAGCCCATCAAGTAGCTATAGGTCTTAACAAGAAGACATACAAATGTAAGCTCCATGGGCAGCCCATCAAGTAGCTATAGGTCTCAACAAGAAGACATACAAATGTAAGCTCCATGGGCAGCCCATCAAGTAGCTATAGGTCTCAACAAGAAGACATACAAATGTAAGCTACATGGGCAGCCCATCAAGTAGCTAAAGGTCTCAACAAGAAGACATACAAATGTAAGCTACATGGGCAGCCCATCAAGTAGCTATAGGTCTTAACAAGAAGACATACAAATGTAAGCTACATGGGCAGCCCATCAAGTAGCTAAAGGTCTCAACAAGAAGACATACAAATGTAAGCTACATGGGCAGCCCATCAAGTAGCTATAGGTCTTAACAAGAAGAAATACAAATGTAAGCTCCATGGGCAGCCCATCAAGGAGCTATAGGTCTCAACAAGAAGACATACAAATGTAAGCTCCATGGGCAGCCCATCAAGTAGCTATAGGTCTCAACAAGAAGACATACAAATGTAAGCTACATGGGCAGCCCATCAAGTAGCTATAGGTCTTAACAAGAAGACATACAAATGTAAGCTCCATGGGCAGCCCATCAAGTAGCTATAGGTCTCAACAAGAAGACATACAAATGTAAGCTCCATGGGCAGCCCATCAAGTAGCTATAGGTCTCAACAAGAAGACATACAAATGTAAGCTCCATGGGCAGCCCATCAAGTAGCTATAGGTCTCAACAAGAAGACATACAAATGTAAGCTACATGGGCAGCCCATCAAGTAGCTATAGGTCTTAACAAGAAGACATACAAATGTAAGCTCCATGGGCAGCCCATCAAGTAGCTATAGGTCTCAACAAGAAGACATACAAATGTAAGCTACATGGGCAGCCCATCAAGTAGCTATAGGTCTTAACAAGAAGACATACAAATGTAAGCTACATGGGCAGCCCATCAAGTAGCTATAGGTCTCAACAAGAAGACATACAAATGTAAGCTCCATGGGCAGCCCATCAAGTAGCTATAGGTCTCAACAAGAAGACATACAAATGTAAGCTACATGGGCAGCCCATCAAGTAGCTATAGGTCTCAACAAGAAGACATACAAATGTAAGCTACATGGGCAGCCCATCAAGTAGCTATAGGTCTAAACAAGAAGACATACAAATGTAAGCTACATGGGCAGCCCATCAAGTAGCTAAAGGTCTTAACAAGAAGACATACAAATGTAAGCTCCATGGGCAGCCCATCAAGTAGCTATAGGTCTCAACAAGAAGACATACAAATGTAAGCTCCATGGGCAGCCCATCAAGTAGCTATAGGTCTCAACAAGAAGACATACAAATGTAAGCTACATGGGCAGCCCATCAAGTAGCTATAGGTCTCAACAAGAAGACATACAAATGTAAGCTACATGGGCAGCCCATCAAGTAGCTATAGGTCTAAACAAGAAGACATACAAATGTAAGCTACATGGGCAGCCCATCAGTTGAGATACCTCTCTATAAAGTCGGCTGGTACCTTGGACATTTGTTCACCATTAGAATTACCAAAGATCTTGGTGGAAACATTTTGTGCATAAATTTTTGAAGAAAAGAAATGCTGTACTAAAAAAAATATGGGGTTAACAAACAAGGCCTACAGGCCTAATGCGAACCTCTGCAATGAGATTACACCAGGTATATTGCTTCAATGCTGCACCATTACTTTTCAAGAACATGTGTAACCAGTATATGAACAATGCAAGGACTAAACACTTAGAACAAGAAACAATTAAACAAACATCACTGCTGAAATTCTGGCATGGGTGCAAACAGCACAAAAACTAGAATACAGGTAGTCAACAAGCCAAAAGCCAAAATCATATTGGGACGGGTGAAGTGAGGCATGAATAGAGTGAGGTGTGTTTCATAATAGCCTGGATGTCTGCAGTCGAAATGTGTAAGTAGGTTGCGCCACCTACCACAAAATCCAGAAAGCTGTCCAAGTTGTATACATATGCAAAATTTTAGGCAGATAAGTCAAACCACTACTTGTATATGAGTGATTTTATCCCACAGCAGACAAACGGAAGGACACTCTGCAAAAATGGTGGCAGGTGGCGCCATGATTAATGTCAGATCTATACACATACAAAATTACAGGGGGATATGTCAAACCAGTCCTGAGATATAAGCCTAAATGTCTGCAGCGTATACATAAATGTAGGTGGCGCCACCTGACATAAAATCAAGAAAGCTTTTCAGGATGTATAAATCTGCAAAATTTCAGGTGGATATGTCAAACCACTGCTGAGATATGAGTGATTTTACGCCAAGGCAGATGAACAGATGGATGCTGTGCATAAATGGTTGCAGATGGTGCCACCAGTTTTGCCTATGATAAAGAGCTATGTGAGATCTATACACATGCTAAATTTTGGCCCAATCGGTCAAACAGTTCCCGAGATATGAGCTTGGATGTCTGCAGAGTAAACCTGAATGTAGGTTGCGCCACCTGTCATAAAATCGAGAAAGCTGTCCAGGATGTATAAACCTGCAAAATTTCAGGTGGAAATGTCCCACTGCTGAGATATGAGTAATATTATCCCAAGGCAGATGAACAGATGGGTGCTGTGCAAAAATGGTTGAAGGTGGCGCCACCATTTTTAGTGTATGTTATAAAACTATCAAAGGGCTACATTTGTGCAAAATTTTTAGCCTGATCGGTCAAACGGTTCTCGAAATATGCAGGTTTATGTGTGGAAACGCAAAAATGGACGCTTGGCAGCAAGGAAAGGTCAAAGGTCAACCAAAAATGAGGCGCAGCAGTTCACATGTGACCTGATGATTAACCTAATTCGCTTAAAATGCTAACCAACTTTTTTTCAAACAGTTGAAAGATATAGTTCCAATAATCTGGGAATTCTGCATCTCAACATTGTGTCTAGATGCTGTGTCTAGACGTCTAGACACATTGTCAAGACACCCCCCCCCCCTCGAGCCAGGTCAGTTGCCATGGTGATGTCTTGACCCCCACCTGTTTGTACTCAGTGACATCTTGACTTGGATGCTGAAACTCAGCATGTTGTCAAATCTGTTTTCAAATACAGAAAGCCTTTTTCAATTGGCTACAATGTTTTTTTTTAACTTTATTTACCCAATCTATTCTTATAAAACTGGCAGAACCCTACCATAGAATAATTTTTGTAAAGTTTAAACCAATCAGCTAAACAGTTTCATCATAAATCAGTGTATAAGCAAGAAGAGTTTAAAATTACAAACACATCAATGTAGGTGGCGCCACCAATACCTCAAAATCAGATATGACATATGTGACAAACATTGGTATAAAATTTGGTGGTTATATCTCTAGCCGTTTCTGAGATTTTAATTTTAGTGTGCTTTTTTGGGCAGATGACTAAGTTCAACCTCCCGTAACTCAGCCAAAAATCTCCTAACTGGAACTACTCGAACAAAATTGAGAGAGATTGTTCCAGGGATCATTTCTGTGAAATATTAGACAATTTGGCTGGACAGTTTCAAAGAAGAAGATTTTTAAAGGTTTTGAAGCTTTTTCTCTATAAAATCTAAATTAATGCAGATACCCAAAAAAAGCTCCAGGGCACCAAGTTTCACATGTGACTAATTCTTACATGTGATTTGGAGCTGCTAGCTCCGACGGTTTCTGACTTACAGCCATGGACAGCGGAAAGCCAGCCGTGGACGGTGGACGGCTGACGGCGGACAGCTGACGGACCACACTGCGCCATCGCATAAGCTCACAGGTTCGCTAAAAATACTCCCAGAATTTAAAAATCATTTAAAATAAAAAGTACACAGTAAAATATTCTCTGAAGAATAAGTACAATGACAGGCAAAGGTTAAACTAATCCTTCATTGCTTTTGTGAGGGTTAAAGTTTATAATTTTTTGTCCTTATTATCTTTAATTTAAAAAGTTATATTCAGCTGCCACTCAGTTGAAATACCACAGGTTTTACTTAATTTTACTAGATCAGAACTACCTGACAAAGCATCTATAGATTAGTAATGACTGTAGCATGGCCTCTGTTAATGGTTCTCTTAATCTCAGTTATAATGCAATGATTAGGTGTTACCAAACTTTTACAGATGGGATATTTAACCTTTTAAGTTACAGGAGAGTGGTCCATGCATATTTATCATGTCCAGAAGCTAGCAATTTGTCTGCTATCATTCCCATAAGGCCTCAGTTCTGAACTAAAATTATCCCATATATTCTAGGATTTTTTAGAATCATGGAGCCAAGATCTGCTGGAACTGCTTACAAATCTAATGATTCCCCACGAAGAGTGTCATTAAATTCACAAAGGCAGCAATTATTACCCCAGAGTGTTACAGCAGCGGCGTCAGGAAAAACAAACTGGAAATTTGCTAATTTTTATTTTAGTGTCAGAGCAGCTAGCCTTTCCAAATGTCAAGCTTGGTATGCTTTCTGATAGTGGTGGCTGTCCCACCCCCAGGGACACTCATCATCTGTATTCTTATCTGGCACCAGATACACTTGCCATCCCAGTTGTCAAGCACAAAGGCCACACGATCATACAATCATATTATATCAACAATCCTGGGGGCGTGGCATTGCATTATAACAGCTATCCCCGGCTCTGCTAGGAGAGGTCAGTCAAGGTCACCTGCTTTCTTCATAATGAAATTACTGGATTGCCAAATGAGGCTGATTAATTTCAAATTTACCACCCCTCGTTTATGGCCCGCAACCAGCTGTAAATGTCAAATGTGGCCCAATGCTGCCAACAACACGGTTCTGAGACTGAGATAAAAGCAATTACTGCTGAAGGTCAAAGAGTACAGAGGTAATTGTGCAGGCCTGTGGGCTGATCAAAATCGTTAAGAAACCCTGGATGTATGTCACAGCCAACTAAGACCAACTCTCAGGTCATTTAGTGCAATAACAACAGAAACATCTCGCCACATGGAAGGATGGGTTGCTTCCTCTCCCTGTGTACCACTTTACTTTCGAAGTCTAATGATTAAAGACTACACTAAAAATGGCACAATTTATTAATCATCAGATATGAAAGTATGTTTCAATCTCCCCTGGTCATTCACTCTACATCTTACAAGATGGTCTATGTGACAGGGCAGTCTCACACCTTTCCTCTCATATTATATCCTGGCTTAACGAGGCCCTGTGACTACTGCACCTGCAGCCCCTAGGTGCATAATTGTCCCAATTGCTTGGTCATACCATGGAGGAACCCCTAAAAGCGCACTCATTTGTGAAACAAGGTCGTTGCCCAATGGCCTTCCCATTAAGCCTACTAAGCACTCACCCTGGGTGGGGGCTGACTGTTAATTTCAGTCATCTTGATTTTAACATCGATCTGTGCAAGCATTCTTGAGATATTTATGAATTTGTGTGTTTTCACCAACAAGGCCTATAGACTTAATGCAAACCTTTGCAATGGGATATACATCAGGTATAATGCTTCCATGATAACATGCTTGACCATTATTTGAAAAATACTTGATTACTTGATTTACAGTGTAAAATACAGGGACTCTTTAAAATCAGTCCATTACAGGTGAGCTAAACAATAAAACACAGGGCCTGGGTTTTGTAAATTCAGGAGAACTAACCAGTAAAACACAGGGATTTTGTAAATTCAGTCCATCACAGGTGAGCTAAACATTAAAACATAAGACATTTTGTAAATTCAGGTGAGCTTAATAGTTAAACATAGGGTTTTGTAAATTCAGTAAATCACAGGTGTTTAATAAAATGAATGGAATTTTGTAAATTCAGGTGAGCTTAACAGAGAAACAGAGGGATTTAGTAAATTCAAGTGAGCTAAACAGTAAAACACAGGAACTCTGTAAATTCACTCTATCACAGGTGAGCTAAACAGTAAAACACAGGTACTTTGTAAATTCAGTCCATAACAGGTGAGCTAAATGGTTAAACACAGAGAATTTGTATATTCAGGTGAAACAAACAGTAAAACACAGTGATTTTGTAAATTCAGGAAACCTAAACAGTAAAACACAGAGATTTTGTAAATTCAGTCCATCAAAGGTGAGCATAACAGTTAAACACAGGGATTTTGTTAATATAGGTGAAATAAACAGTAAAACAAAGGGATTTTGTCAATTCAGGTGAACTAAACAGTAAACGCAGGGATTTTGTAAATTTAGTCCATCACAGGCGAGCTCAACAGTAGAACACCGGAAATTTGTAATTTCAGTCCAACAAAGGTGAACTAAACAGTAAAAATCAGAGATTTTGTAAATTCACTCCATCTCAGGTAAGGTAAACAGTAAAACACAAGGATTTTGTATATTCAGGTGAACTTAACAGTAAACGCAGGGATTTTGTAAATTCAGTCCATCAAAGGTGAGCCAAACAGTTAAACACAGGGATTTTGTAAATTCATGTGAGCTAAACAGTAAAACACAGGGATTTTGTAAATTCAGGTGAACTAAACAGTAAACGCAGGGATTTTGTAAATTCAGTCCATCACGGGTGAGCTAAACAGTTAAACACAAGGATTTGGTAAATTCAGGTGAGCTAAATAATCACAGGGATTTTGTAAATTCAGTCCATCACAGGTGAGCTAAACAGTAAAACACAGGATTTTGTAAATTCAGGTGAACTAAACAGTAAAACACAGGATTTTTTAAATTCAGGTGAACTAAACAGTAAATGCAGGGATTTTGTAAATTCAGTCCATCACAGGCGAGCTCAACAGTAGAACACCGGAAATTTGTAATTTCAGTCCAACAAAGGTGAACTAAACAGTAAAAATCAGAGATATTGTAAATTCACTCCATCTCAGGTAAGGTAAACAGTAAAACACAGGGATTTTGTATATTCAGGTGAACTTAACAGTAAACGCAGGGATTTTGTAAATTCAGTCCATCAAAGGTGAGCTAAACAGTTAAACACAGAGATTATTTAAATTCATGTGAGCTAAACAGTAAAACACAGGGATTTTGTAAATTCAGGTGAACTAAACAGTAAACGCAGGGATTTTGTAAATTCAGTCCATCAAAGGTGAGCTAAAAAGTTAAGGCCAAAATAAAAAAAAGGCATGGTTCTCAGGCACTTTTTTTCAGAAATCAATGCGGACGGGCATTTTTTTTATTTTAAATTTTTTGGTATGTTTCAATAAAAATTTCAAATGATAAGGGAAAAGCACTAAAATAAGTTTTATTTTGCTAAATAAGGAAAAGCACTACAAAACAAAGGAAATTGTATGGTTTTATCTTCTTGAAAGAAATGTCAGAGCAGCAGCAGCTCAAAATTGGAAGGTTTTTATTGAAAATCAAAATAAAAATTTTTGATGCGCGGGGGGGGGGGGGGGGGGGGGTTTCAAATTGATGCGGGTGGTACGTGATGGCAGGGCACTCACGGATGGACCTTAGAACCATCGACCCAGGAACAACAGGAACGCGTTGACCCGTGTCGCTTACAGTCACCTATTGAACTCCGGCAACAACAAATAAACGGACAAAGAGAACGTTTTCATTCATTCATTAACAGCGGTTAAACAACCTGAACTGGACTTAAAAGTGGATCGATCGATATTGCGTTAAGGTCCACAGACACTATAAATACCCTTCATTTAGTGATTTTGAATTGGGTTGCAAACAAGAACTGATATCCAGGGATATCCAGGCCTGATGATATGTAGTCTCCTTGTGATAAGGCGGAGACTTTTTGGACGTTTTGGATTTTATTATGGTTGTGCACGGATTATGAACTGAACTTTCGTTATGACTCCTCAGAGCAACCCCGGAGTCATTTTTATTTCGTCGAACCAGCACCAGTGACTTTGATTTACAGCAGATAAGTATTTCTTCATTTTGTACCGCACCCAGATTTAGTTATTATGTGTTAGAGACTTTGTGTTGATGTATTGTATATATTGTAAATAATGTTTGTTTAAATAATTATATATATTTTGTACTATATTTGTGAGTCAGTTTTTCATTTAACATCTTCGTTGTGTGAGTAGAACTCGGGGATGTTGTGTGCTACACGCAACATAAAAATGGGGGCTCGTCCGCTGGCTTTTCTCTTTTTGGCTCGCAACACAGGTGAACTAAACAGTAAAACACAGGGATTTTGTTAATTCAGTCCATCAAAGGTGAACTAAACAGTTAAACACAGGGATTTTGTAAATTCAGGTGAACTAAAGAGTTAAACACAGGGATTTTGTAAATTCAGTCCATCAAAGGTGAGATAAACAGTTAAACACAGGGATTTTGTAAATTAAGTCCATCAAAGGTGAACTAATCAGTAAAACGCAGGGATTTGGTAAATTCACTCCGTGAGCTAAACGGTTAAACACAGGGATTTTGTAAATATAGGTGAAAAAAACAGTAAAACAGAGATTTTGTAAATTCAGTCTATCAAAAGCGTTTAGTAAAACACTAAGGATTTTGTAAATTCAGGTGCATTAAACAGTAAAATGCAGGGGATTTGTATATTCAGGTGAACTAAACAGTAAAACACAGGGATTTTGAAATTCAGGTGAACTAAACAGTAAAACAAAGGGATTTTGTAAATTCACTCAATCACAGGTGAGATAAACAGTAAAACACAGGGATTTAGTAAATTCAGTCCATCAAAGGTGAACTAAACAGTAAAACACAGGGATTTTGTAAATTCACTCCATCACAGTTGAGCTAAACAGTAAAACACAGGGATTTGGTAAAATCAGGTTAGCTAAGCAATCACAGGGCTTTTATCAATTCAGTCCATCACAGGTGAGCTAAATAGTAAAACACAGGGATTTTGTAAATTCAGGTGAACTAAATAGTAAAACACAGGGATTTTGTAAATTCACTCCATCACAGTTGAGCTAAACAGTAAAACACAGGGATTTGGTAAAATCAGGTTAGCTAAGCAATCACAGGGCTTTTATCAATTCAGTCCATCACAGACGAGCTAAACAGTAAAACACAGGGATTTTGTCATTTCAGTCCATTAAAGGTGAGCTTAATGGGTCAACACAGGGATTTTATAAACTCCAATAATACTAGAAAATTGGACCTTATCAATAACAACTCCTAGATACATCTATAATTAAAACTGAAAAATCAAATTTAACTTAAGTGATTCCATCATAGTTACTTTTTCTATCTGCTTGTACCTGAATTAAAAAGATAAAATTTAACTGATGTAGATGACGATTAAAATAAGTATTCAATGTCCTCAATTTTTTAACTGTAAAATTTGAAGTTAAACAAAATTTAATACAAGAGCATACATGTACCTTGAATGAGTCAACTGATTGTCTGAAATTAAATAAACGAATGAACGTCAGAATACCTCCCTACAAACTTTTATCATGAAATAATAGATCTAAAGTGAATAACAAGACATGATACATTATATGTGTAGTTACTCGTATAATTCTTATTCTGTTCACTAGATGGCCCCTCCAGTTACAGACTTGGTTCTTCAGGGAAAGGTTCAGATTGTGTGTCTGCAGCATACTGACCCTCCAAAATAAAAAAAAATAAACAAGGGCCCTGTAGGTCATGAAGCAACAGTTTTATTTTTTTTATATTGTATATCAATTTCATATATGAGTTTACAAAATCACTGAGTTTAATTGTTTAGCTCACCTGTGATGGATTGCAAGGCAATGGCAAATGTCATCTGTCTAATTTAAATATACACACACACATTTTTGCTGACTGTGCACTTTTAAGTGAGTGTAGATGCAGTACATTACATAGTGCAGTACATATTGATGCTTGTACAATATGTTATTGGGGCTCAATAGGAGTATATTTGAATTACTTCATCTAAATATAGTGTTTATGAATGAAAACATAACTTGCTTATAATACTTTGCAACTGCTATGCTTGAAACCTTTCCTGATCAGAAACAATAATTTGCCTGGCCTTTTCTCAGAGAGACGGACTGTTGGCAGGTGATACATTGTTACAAGTTTCCTGCAGAGGCTGCTGGCTCAAGATGATTTGGCTAGAACACCAGACAGATACTTTTTGCAGCTTATCACCACAGATCAGTGCTTATCAAATGATACTTAAAGTGAACAAGAGACCCAGGGGTCTAATGTTCACCCTGTGAATTACTGTGCAATTTGGCAAGTGATTAAAAAAAAAGAATGTGAAAATACCATTCATTCCTTTCCAAGTAGACATTGTCCTATTGCACAAGGTAGGTGGTGCCACCTATCTGGTTTATGAGAAAACTTTCAAAGATGACTGCACATGCCAAATTTCAGACCAATACTCCTGAGATATGAGCAATTTTCACCCAAAGCAAATGTATGAATGGACACCACAGGAAAATTATTGCAGATGGCGCCACCAGTCTTGTTTATGAGATGGAGGTGACGAAGATCTATGGACATGCACAATTTCAACCCAATACACTGAACAAACACTAAGACGATCAGATGGCAAATGCAAAGTTGGACACTCCGCAAAAAGTATTGTAGGTGGCGCCACCTGTCTGGTTAACGAGAAAACTTTCCTAGATGGATAGACATGACAAATTTCAGATCAATACACTGAACCACTCCTGAGATTGAGGGTTGTTATATATAAAAGAAACCCAGGTTTGTACTGCACAGAAAGGTTCTCCATCATTGTTACCTACAACTACATAGGTGAGGGAACAAGTATGCCAGGTTTTGGAAAGATCAGTCCAAGGGTCCTAGAGGAGACTCTGTTTTTGTGGATTTTAACAAATAAATACTTAATGACATATTTTGGATAAAAGCAGAAAACACCATTACAGCCTGCTGAAAGTAGCTAAACAGGTGGCGCCACCTGGAGGTCAAAATCATTAAGCAGTCACATGATCAATATTCCTGTGTAATTTGAAACTGAAGGCTGCAGCAGTTCCTAAGATATTTGGTAACAGACAATACATCATGTATAGAAACACATCAACATGCATCTGTAGATATGCCATCTTGAAAATCACTTGACTGAATTTATACTCAAATTATTCCTCTTCCTCTTATTACTTTATGACTTATCTTGAAAGAAGTGGAAAGTAACATTTTGTCCCACAGAAAGTAGGTCAACATAGCTGGCGCCACCTGGAGGTCAAAATCATCTGGCAGTCACATGATCAATATTCCTTTGAAATTTGAAACTGAAGGTTGCAGCAGTTCCTAAAATATTTGGTGACAGACAATACATCCTGTATGGAAACACATCAAGTTGCTAAATTTTGCAACCCACACAATTTGAAGTTCTGTAGAGATGCCATCTTGAAAATGATTTGACTGAATTTACACACAAATTATTCCCCTTCCTCTTAGGAACTGCTGACTATGATATGAAGGCCAAATTATTAATATTTTGTGACTTATCTTGAAAGAAGTGGAAAAGATCATTTCTTCCCGCAGAAAATAGGTCAACACAGGTGGCGCCACCTGGAGGTCAAAATCATTTAGCAGTCACATGATCAATGTTCCTGTGAAATTTGAAACTGAAGGCTGCAGCAGTTCCTAAAATATTTGGTAACAGACAATACATCATGTATAGAAACACATCAAGCTGTCATATTTTGCGATCAACAGAATCTGAAGTTACGTAGAGACGCCATCTTGAAAATGACTTGACAGAATTTATACTCAAATTATTCCTCTTCCTCTAAGGAACTGTTGGCTAAGATATGGAGGCCAAAATATCAATACTTTGTGACTTATCTTAAGGGAAGTTGAAAAGACCATTTTTTCCCGAAGAAAGTAGGTCAACACAGGTGGTGCCACCTGGAGGTCAAAATCATTTAGCAGTCACATGATTAATATTCCTGTGAAATTTGAAACTGAAGGCTGCAGCAGTTCCTAAGATATTTGGTAACAGACAATACATCTTGTATGGAAACACATCAAGTTGCTAAATTTTGCAACCCACACAATTTGAAGTACTGTAGAGATGCCATCTTGAAAATGATTTGACTGAATTTAAACACAAATTATTCCCCTTCCTCTTAGGAACTGCTGACTATGATATGAAGGCCAAATTATTAATATTTTGTGACTTATCTTGAAAGAAGTGGAAAAGATCATTTCTTCCCGCAGAAAGTAGGTCAACACAGGTGGCGCAACCTGGAGGTCAAAATCATTTAGCAGTCACATGATCAATATTCCTGTGAAATTTGAAACTGAAGGCTGCAGCAGTTCCTAAAATATTTGGTAACAGACAATACATCCTGTATGGAAACACATCAAGTTGCTAAATTTTGCAACCCACACAATTTGAAGTACTGTAGAGATGCCATCTTGAAAATGATTTGACTGAATTTACACACAAACTAGAATACGGGTAGTCGACAAGCGACTACTTGTATCCGCCTAAATCAGAGTGGAACGGGTGAAGTGTTGCATATTAGCATGGATATTTTATCCCATGGCAGACAAACAGATGGGAGCTGTGCAAACATGGCTGCAGGTGGCGCCACCAGTTTTGCGTATGATAAAGAGCTATGTGAGATTTATACACATGCAAAATTTTGGCCCAATCGGTCAAAAGGTTCCCTAGATATGAGCTTGGATGTCTGCAGCGTAAACTTGATTGTAGGTGGCGCCACCTGTCATAAAATCAGAAAAGCTATCCAGGATGTATAAGCATGCCAAATTTCAGGTGAATTAGTCAAACCACTGCAGAAATATGAGTGATTTTAACCCAAGGCAGACGAACAGATGGACACTGTGCAAACATGGTTGCAGGTGGTGCCACCATTTTCGGTGTATGTTATAAAGCTCTCCAAGGGCTACATTTGTGCAAAAAAATTTTCCTGATCGGTCAAACGGTTCCTGAGATATGAGCTTGGATGTCTGCAGCGTAAACGTGAATGTAGGTGGCGCCACCTGTCATAAAATCAGAAAAGCTATCCAGGATGTATACGCATGCTAAATTTCAGGTGAATTAGTCAAGTCACTGCAGAGATATGAGTGATTTTAACCCAAGGCAGACAAACAGATGGACACTGTGCAAACATGGTTGCAGGTAGCGCCACCATTTTTGGTGTATGTTATAAAGCTCTCCAAGGGCTACATTTGTGCAAAAGAATTTTCCTGATCGGTCAAACGGTTCCTGAGATATGACTTTTGATGTCTGCAGCGTAAACGTGAATGTAGGTGGCGCATCCTGTCATAAAATCAGATAAGCTATCCAGGATGTATACGCATGCCCAATTTCAGGTGAATTAGTCAAGTCACTGCAGAGATATGAGTGATTTTAACCCAAGGCAGACGAACAGATGGACACTGTGCAAACATGGTTGCAGGTGGCGCCACCATTTTTGGTGTATGTTATAAAGCTCTCCAAGGGCTACATTTGTGCAAAAGAATTTTCCTGATCGGTCAAACGGTTCCCGAGATATGAGCTTGGATGTCTGCAGCGTAAACGTGAATGTAGGTGGCGCCACCTGTCATAAAATCAGAAAAGCTATCTAGGATGTTTACGCATGCCCAATTTCAGGTGAATTAGTCAAGTCACTGCAGAGATATGAGTGATTTTAACCCAAGGCAGACGAACAGATGGACACTGTGCAAACATGGTTGCAGGTTGCGCCACCATTTTTGGTGTATGTAATAAAGCTCTCCGAAGGCTACATTTGTGCAAAAAAATTTTCCTGATCGGTCAAATGGTTCCTGAGATATGTGGGTTTATGTGTGGAAACAGACGCACAAACGGACGCAGAGCGCAAAGGAAAGGTCAGAGGTCAAAACAAAATCGGGGCGCAGCAGTTCACATGTGACCCGAACATAATCCCGGGTTTCGGAAAATTCCGCCCAGCGGTTACGGAGGAGTTCTCCGGACACCTACGCGGCGGCGGCGGCGGCGGCGGCGGCGGCCAGCTGAAAACATAGTATCCGCAAAACTCTGTTTTGGCGGATACAATTATTCCCCTTCCTCTTAGGAACTGCTGACTATGATATGAAGGCCAAATTATTAATATTTTGTGACTTATCTTGAAAGAAGTGGAAAAGATCATTTCTTCCCGCAGAAAGTAGGTCAACACAGGTGGCGCCACCTGGAGGTCAAAATCATTTAGCAGTCACATGATCAATATTCCTGTGAAATTTGAAACTGAAGGCTGCAGCAGTTCCTAAGATATTTGGTAACAGACAATACATCCTGTATGGAAACACATCAAGCTGTCATACTTTGCGATCAACAGAATCTGAAGTTACGTAGAGACGCCATCTTGAAAATGACTTGACTGAATTTATACTAAAATTATTCCCCTTCCTCTAAGGAACTGTTGACTATGATATGAAGGCCAAAATATTAATACTTTATGACTTATCTTGAAAGAAGTGGAAAAGATCATTTAATCCCGCAGAAAGTAGGTCAACATAGGTGGCGCCACCAAAAGCTTATTTTTGCATGTCCATCCCATGATCAGTAATTCTGCAAAGTTTCATGAAGGTAGCTGATGTGGCTGTTGAGATATTTGGTAACAGACGGTGGACGGTGGACAGTTGACAGTGGACAGTGGACAGTGGACGGCGGACGCTGCGCCATGGCATAAGTTCACAGAGTGAACTAAAAACACTGCCTAGGTGTATTTTACATATGTTCATATTAAAAAATCTTTGATTTATGATTGATATGACATTTTTAGCTTAGACATCATAACTTAATTGTCATTCAATTTTAGAAGAATGTCTAGTTTTTTTTTTTCTTTTTAAATAAATTTTTTGGTGCAGGTAACCGCCTCCATTTTTTTAAATGCTGACTTATCTAATTCCTAAACTAAGTATGTACATCTCCAGAGTTCCCTTTTCGGTTTGGGACTACTTGACAGGGCAGTAACACTCGCTTTCTATCATTTTTATTTTGTATCCTGGTGTCACCCAGGCTCGCTGTCTACCACACCTGCGGGTCCTTGGTGTGTAATCATCCCCATTGCTGAGTCATAACACTGAGGAACCCCCCAAAGACACTCGTATGTGAGTGATACATGACTGTGGGGCACAGCCTTCCCATAAAGCCTGCAGAGAGCTCACCTGGTGGGGGCCGACCGTGAAAAACCTCACCGCCTTGGCTGAGATTCGAACCCATGATCTCCCGGCTTTTAGTCCTGCGCTCTACCCCAGAGCCACAGAAGCCGGTTAAGTCTAGTTTTCTCAAAGGATCTGCCAGGGCTCTAGCACAGCGTATGATTCACCTTGATTTAACATAGGTCCCCTCCTAAGCTATGACCATTTTGATGGAGTTACTATGCTAATCAGAATCCTATTTTTTTAAAGTCACATGCAACCTGACTTGCATGACACTGTATGGTGATGTTAGTAGATTTGAACATACAGTTAGAACAAAGGAAAGTATGCTGCATGTGGGACAAGGAAAAATAGTGATGTGCCTAAACGTTATAGGAAAGGACAGATTTGATTCACAGGAGAACGTGTACCAGGAATTAATATTTCTCAAAATAGGTTAAACATGAGGTCAGATGAGCTAACAAGTGACCAAGGAGTCATGATGCTCAGCTATCTAGGAAGACATTCAAAAAAAGGAATTTTATCATCTTAATGCCAATTTTCTAGGTGGTATCCCAATTCAACTGAAGCATAGATCAAAGGATATGGGTAACAGAGTTCAGGTTTCCAAGGTGATTTTTCATGGGTCTCCCTAGATGTCAAATTAGAAGATTCTAGATCCAATGGTTATGATTTGTGCCCTGTTAACAAAATCAGCATCTTTGAAAATCTCAAAAATAGAGGAAAACTAGATGTGTTGGAACGACACAAATGCCCCTGCCTGGAGCAAATTAGAAATATTTGTTAAATTTTGTAACATTTTTAAGTTTAGGAGGTGTTGTATGGTCAAAAGTATGTCAACAAGGGCAAAATGCAAACTCTATCTGTAATGGGTCATTATCAAGCAACACACCAAAAATCAGGCCAGTATATGCAGGCATTTTGAAAAAAAGTCCATACATGTGCATTTTTCATAAAAATTTGTGTCTTTCATGAAATTTTCTATGTTCAGGATCTGTCATATGCTCAAAAATAGGTCAACTGGGACGAAATGCAAACTCGTTCTGTAAGTGGTCGTTATGCGCCCACAGACCAAACATTAGGCCAGTATCTGTAAGCATTGCATTGCGAAACTAGAATATTAGCAAAAGCTGATATTCAGTAATAAATTTAAATTGGAGAGGTATGTACCATGTTTCATAACAATCCACCAAATGCTTCCTGAGAAATAAGCTCCTAAGTTTTTTTTTCTATACTAAGCTCTGTGACCTTGAAAAGTAGGTCAAGATCACCCATCTTTGAACTTGACCAAGATTTTGTAAATATCATGCAACATCACTAAAGAAATGAAGTTCCTGTGTTGAATATCTTTCGAGATATCCTGCACAAAAGGCCAAAATTGAAAAATCCCATAAAAATTCATTAAACAAGGCCTTCAGGCCTAATGCGAACCTGTGCATTGGGAAATACACCAGGTATAATGCTTTAATGCTGGACCATTACTTCTCATGTATATGAATGATACAAGTACTAAACATTTTGAATGAGAAACAAATACACAAACATCACTGATGAAATTCTGGCATGGGTGCACACAACACAAAAATGATTGTCGCTGGCACTGCCAGTCTTGTATGCAACAAAGCTATCAGAGACATATACATATGCCCAATTTCAGACTGATATATCAAACCCCTCCTGAAAATAAGCAGGGACACACACTGTGCAAAAATTATTGTAGGTGGCACCACCAGTCTTGTATACGACAAAGCTATTCGATATGTATATATATGTCCAATTTTGGGCTGATATATCAAATTCCTCTGTAGAAATAAGCTGGCACATTCACTGTGCAAAATTCATTGTAGGTGGCGACACCTGTCTTGTGAACGAGAAAGCCATGAAAGACACATAGACAGGTCAAAATATCAGGCCAATACATCAAAGTTACCTTGAGTTTGATGCACAGGCTGACCAGGCTTAGGTGAGAAAGGCAGTGGCCTGAGTGAACTGTGAATTTGCTGGCTCAGGCTACTGCACTGAACTCATGACCTGCAACTGGTTAGACTGAGGGAACTTTTGACCTGTACCTGGCTGCACTGAGTGAATTTTGATATGTTGCATAATCTGACACAGCTGGCAGTCTGGCAAAGCTATAAATAGATCCAGGCTGAACTTTGGTGCCAAATCTGCTGCAGTGGGCAGTCTGCCAACACTATAAACAGAATGCAGCTACTGCATTGTGTGAACTCCTGACCCATACCTGGCTGCACTGAGTGAACTCTAGACCCGGTACCTAATCTGATACAGTTGGCAGTCTGCCAAAGCTATAAATAGGTCCAGACTGACCTCTAGCCTACTGCCATATTTGAAATAGTAGCCACACCATTGCATAAGCTCATGCAGGGGCCCTGCCCTGAGGGGCATGACACCCATGAAGTGATCACATGGTGTCCATGAGGTGTTCACATGTCACCCATGAGGTGATCACATGCCTTGTGCTTGGCTGCACTGATTGAACCCTTGACTTATATCTGACTGCACTGAATGAACTCTTGATCTGTTGCCAAATCTGAAACAGTTGGCAGTTTCTCAACCTATTTAAAGTTACAGACACAATCTTGGCCTGTTGGTAAATCTGTTTACACATACTGAAAGACTTTGGCTAAAATGCTTTTTCCTTCAAGCTGACATATTCCCAAAATCTGCAACTTCAATGAGAGTCATGTGACCAACATTTGCACAATACTTGGTAATGCAAGCTTCTGTCATTTCTGAGATTACTATGTCAGTATGCTTACTTGGCCAAATGACTGTTCAAATTCATGTAAATCCACTAAAATGCATCAAATGCAAACCATTTGAACAAACTTTAGAGGGCCAGCCTCTGGGTTCATTTCTGTAAAATACTGAACAATTTGGCTGGACTGTTTACAAGAAGAAGACTTTTAAAAGTTTTTCAGCTTTTTCCCAATACAATCTAGTAAATACAGATAGCAAAAAAAAAATAAGCCAAATCCCACAACATTTGATATGTGACAGATTATTGCATTAAATCTGGAGATGGTAGCTATTCCTGAGAAATTATGGGTTAATGTACAGATGACCAATGACCCCTGTACAAAAAAAGGTCAATGCAGGTGGCACCATCAATACCTGAATTTCATATATGACTCATGTTACCAAGACTGGCATAAAATTTGGTGATGATAGCTCTGGCTGTTTCTGAGACTGTCATTGTATCCTCCAAAATGAAGTTTTGTGGATAATATGTTTTTGACCGGATTCCGCCGCCGCAGCTGCCGCCTTTTCCGGAGAACTCCTCTGAGACTACTGGATGGATTTTTCTGAAACTTATACCAATTATCGGGTCAAATGTGAACTGGTGCCTAACCAATTGACCTTGACCTCTGACCTTTCCTCTCTGCCCAGCGTCCATTTTTGCGTCTATTTCCACACATATCCCGGGAACCATTTGACCGATCGGGAAAAAAAATTTTGCACAAATGTATCCCTTGGATAGCTTTATAACATACACAAAAATGGTGGGTCACCTGCAGCCATTTTTGCACAGTGTCCATCTGTTTGTCTGCCTTGGGTTAAAATCACTCATATCTCTGCAGTGGTTTGACCAAATTACCTGTTATTCGGCATGCGTATACATTGTGGATAGCCTTCTTGATTTTATGACAGGTTGCGCCCCCTCATTCAAGTTCACGCTGTAGACATCAATGCTTTATCTCCGACACGTTTGACCAATCAGGAAAAATTTTTTACACAAATGTAGCCCTTTAATCTAATAAAATGCAGATTTTTTTAGATGGCTAATTTTTGCATTAAATTTCATGATGCAAGCTCCAGTCTTTTTCGAAATAGTAATGGTTAACGTACAGACGGCGGACTCTGCATCACCATCGCATTAGCTCACACGTTCGCTAAAAATTACTACAGATGCATATTGAATGCCAAATTATAATATAGATACATCTCACTGATGGCAAAATCTTGAATTAAGTTGAGTTTGGATACCTATTATTTATAATCCATGTACAGCCGTCTTTATATACCCACAGAGAGCTGTATACCTGTGATTGTAAACATTGCCTGGCATGAGGCATATCTAAAATCATAAATCTACATTTTTTAAAAGCTTTTAATAAACATTCTTGTCAATATTAACCACAGATAACCTGAAATCTAAATGTCTATAGGCATGATGTAATGGATGCTGATAAACAGGTGCCAGGCTAGATGTATCTGCTTCACACAGTTTACATATATGGTAAAATGACTTTATTCAATCTCTATAATTCAGCCAAAATTCATTCTCTGGAACCATAAAAGACAATTTTTATAGGAATTATTAAGGGGATTAATCTTGTAAAATATTAAACAAATTGGCCTCAGTGGCCTCAGTCAAAAAACGTTTTACAGGTTTATAACTCTTAAGGGAAAATACAGCAAAATGGCTAAGTTAAGCTTCTCATAACTCAGCCAAAAATCACTGAACCAAAACCATTTGAATAAACTTGAATTATCAACATCTGAGGATAATTAATGTGTGAGATTTAAGAATTTGACCCAGGGGATTTTGAGAAGACGATCTTTGTAGCCACTTAGCTAAAATGGCATGTTTTGGCATATGACTAAATTCAGCTTTCCATAACTCAGCCTAAATTCACTGAACTGAGACCATTTATACAAATTTCAGAAAGCACTACCCTAGGATCATTTCTGTGCAATATTAAACAATTTGGCCATATGGTTTCAGAGAAGAAGTTTTTTGTAGCCATCAGTATGATACGGGCACTGATGACCCCCATACAAAAAAGGCTGATGCAGGTGGCGCCACCAATACCTCAATTTCAGATATGACTCATGTGACAAACATTGGCAAAAATTTGGTGATGATAGCTCCAGCCATTTCTGAGATTGTAATTTTACTATGCTTTTATGGACAGATGACTAAGTTCAACTTCCTGTAACTCGGCCAAAAATCACCGAACTTAAACCATTCGAAGAAACTTGAGAAAGATTGTTCTAGGAATCATTTCTGTGAAATATTGGACAATTTGGCTGGACAGTTTCGGAGAAGAAGATTTTTAAAGCTTTTTTAGCTTTTTCCAAATAAAATCTAAGAAAATGCAGTTAGCCAAGAATAAGCAAAATCCGATTGAGTTTTTTTGATGACTAATTTTTTGCATATAATTTTGTGATGCTTACTCTTGCCGTTTTCAAGATAGTATGGGTTAACATACAGACTACAGATGCCAGACGATGCCACACCATCACATAAGCTGACAGGTTCGCTAAAAATTGCATTATATTTGGGCCCATAACTTCAAAACAATATTCAATACTGACCTTATTTCTGGTATGTTCATATAAAATGTATGGAAGAATTTGAATACTAAATATGATCAAAAACAGATCAGTGGTTGTGATATAAGACAGCCTTGAAGTGTAACAATGGTTTTTTATGGAAAACAGAGGTTTTTCCTTAATACCTGGAAGGAATGAAGGCCAAGTGACCCAATTTTTGGTATGGAATGAGACTTTGGAGACATCTAACTTTATGAAAAATTTTAGATTCATAGGTATAATGGTTTCAAAACATGCCCTGTTAACGGAAAGACAGACGGCCGACCGACAAAGGACCATGACTATAGCTCAGATGACTCATAGTCATGATGGCTCAGCTGTCAAAGGTATTTGGGCCAGGTGACGACATTATAGGGGTACTGACGTCCCATATAATATTTTTCATTTTTCAAATAAATACTGTTTTTCATACCTTTATATGAACATTTTATATATTCTACTACCTTATTAGGCGGTGACCTTTATAAAAGAGTTCATTTATTACCAAACTTATTTTTCCTCTTCACCTGCAAAGAAAATCTCAAACTGCAGTCATTCATACAATGCCCTCATACACAAAATAAAAGCATCTACAAATCAGTATCACTATTTTTCAAAACTTCACACAACCATCGCTAAAAGATGGTTGTTTTTTCTGAATTTTCCTGAAGGTGCTGTGAAGGCAAACACTTGTATACAGGGCACAGTGTTAAATTAGAGGGTTGTAATGCTCTTTGGAAGTTGGCTGATTGGGTTGGGGGAGTGGGTTGCTTATAAGGGTATAAAAACATTTGGAAAAATTAAATTTTGAAAGCGCCCGGGGCACTTATTATGTCGATTACAGTTTATATATATGTCTCCTCTCCCTTTGTCCCCGTGTAACCTAATTTAAGGGAAAATGTATGTACTAGTTTAAAAGGTGTGGGGTTTACTAAAATCTTAGAAATCTGAAGATTCAACCTTGAAGATGAAGGTCAAGTTCACCAGTTTTCAATCTCATTTGAGAACTTGGTTGAAACAACTTGTGTATCAAATTTGAGGAAATAATATCCAATGTTTCAAATGTTAAGGGGTTCACACATTTTTATATTTCGGCTATATGACCTTGAAGATTAAGGTCAAGATCATCAGTTTTCAAACTCATCTGAAATATTGGTAGAAACAATTCAAATTTGAACAATGCCTACAGGCCTAATGCGAACCTGTGCAAAGTTTGGGAGTTTGAATGGAGGTTTATTTTTAAAATCTAATATTGATCCTGCATGTCTACCTTAGTCATTATGATTTCAGCAAAATGGACGTTTCAGCCCCGAAAGTTTCAGACTAGGACATTTTAAAACTAAAATATGGGTAGTTGACTATGTGTATCGGCAGAAATCAGAGTAGGACGGGTGAAGTGAGGCACGCATTAAGTGGCAAGGGGAATAGAGTGAGGTGTGCTGCATATTAGCATGGATGTCTGCAGCGTAAACCTGAATGTAGGTGGTGCCACCTGTCATAAAATCAAGAAAATTGTCAAGGATGTATAAACCTGCAAAATCTCAGGTTGATATGTCAAACCACTGCTGAGATATGAGTGATTTTATCCCAAGGCAGATGAACAGATGGACGCTGTGCATAAGTGGTTGCAGGTGGCGCCACCAGTTTAGCCTATGATGAAGAGCTATGTGAGATCTATACACATGCAAAATTTTGGCCCAATCGGTCAAACAGTTCCCCAGATATGAGCTTGGATGTTTGCAGCGTACACTTGAATGAAGGTGGTGCCATCTGTCATAAAATCAAGAGAGCTGTGCAGGATGTATAAACCTGCAAGATTTCAGGTGGAAAAGTCAAACCACTGCTGAGATATGAGTGATTTTATCACAAGGCAGATGAACAGATGGACACAGTGCATAAATGGTTGCAGGTGGCACCACTTGTTTTGCCTATGATGAAAAGCTATGTGAGATCTATACACATGCAAAATTTTGGCCAAATGGGTCAAACAGTTCCCCAGATATGAGCCTGGATATCTGCAGAGTAAACGTGAATGTAGGTGGCGCCACCTGTCATAAAATTGATAAAGCTGTCCAGGATGTATAAACCTGCAAAATTTCAGGTTGAAAAGTCAAACCACTTCTGAGATATGAGTGATTTTATCCCAAGGCAGATGAACAGATGGATGCTGTGCATAGGTGGTTGCAGGTGGCGCCACCAGTTTTGCCTATGATGAAGAGCTATGTGAGATCTATACACATGCAAAATTTAGGTCAAATTTGTCAAATGGTTCCCCAGGTATGAGCTTAGATGTCTGCAGAGTATACGTGAATGAAGGTGGTGCCAGCTGTCATAAAATCAAGAAAGCTGTCCAGGATGTATCAACCTGCAAAATTTCAGGTGGAAAAGTCAAACCACTGCTGAGATATGAGTGATTTTATCACAAGGCAGGTGAACGGATGGACACTGTGCATAAATGGTTGCAGGTGGCACCACCTGTTTTGCCTATGATGAAGAGCTATGTGAGATCTATACACATGCAAAATTTTGGCCCAATCGTTCAAACGGTTCCCGAGATATAAGCTTGGATGTCTGCAGAGTAAATGTGAATGTGGGTAGCGCCACCTGTCATATAATCGAGAAAGCTGTCCAGGATGTATAAATTTGCAAAAATTCTGGTGGATAAGTCAAACCATTTCTGAGATATGAGTGATTTTATCCCAAGGCAGATGAACAGAATGCTGTGCATAAGTGGTTGCAGG
Organism: Sipunculus nudus; assembly: GCA_026874595.1. Lineage (NCBI taxonomy): Eukaryota > Metazoa > Annelida > Sipuncula > Golfingiida > Sipunculidae > Sipunculus > Sipunculus nudus. The sequence goes on from CM049309.1 coordinate 96,104,206, forward strand.
TGGCGCTACCAGTTTTGCCTATGATGAAGAACTATGGGAGATCTATACACATGCAAAATTTTGGCCCAATCGTTCAAACGGTTCCCGAGATATGAGCTTGGATGTCTGTAGAGTAGGTAGCACCACCTGTCATAAAATAGAGAAAGCTGTCCAGGATGTATAAACCTGCAAAATTTCAGGTGGAAAAGTCAAACCACTGCTGTGATATCAGGGATCTCCACTAGCCAATATAGCCTGGCGCATAGCCAGCCTTTCATTTCTCACTGCCAGCCTTTAATGTTACCCACCACTCTTTCATCTGTCCCTGCTACCCTCACCCTGTCAATGCCAGACATACAGTGGTCAGGGGTAACAAGGACTGGCCTTACAGACTGACCCTGCAAAGTGTCTTGCTGGGTGTTTGTTATCCTGGAGTAATTAAGCTGGTGTCAGTGCTGGGATCTTATCAACACAGCCAGTGACATTAGGTTACTGGATTGGTATAAGACAGCCCACTGCTGTAGAGAAGCCACAACTCCCTTGTTCCCTAATTGCTTTTTAAATACACAATGTCTGTTGGCATGGATATTCTTCAACATTGATACATATTCTGACTGTGGCTTGTAGGATGGTATATTCACTCAGTGTGCTGTCATAAAAGCTGGTCTTTATGTGTGGCTGATACAATAAATTTCTATATTTGCATTCTATTTGTTGTCTATTTTTCATATGACAGCTCATACAAACAAATTACACATGCCCTTCCTCTTGCTCTCAATGTTCTTACATGCATAAAAAAGCTATGCAGATTAAATTTTTAATCAGACAATAAAAAAGGCCTACAGGCCTAATGCGAACCTGTGCAAAGTTTAGAAGTATGAATGGAGGTTTATTTTTAAAATTTAATATTGATCCTCCTAAGTCCTGCATATCTACCTTAGTCATTATGATTTCAGCAAAATGGACATTTCTGACCTGCAAGATTCGGACTAGGACATTTTAAAACCAGAATATGGGTAGTCAACAAGCCACTATGTGTATCCACAGAAATCAGAGTGGGACGGGTGAAGTGAGGCATGGATTAAGTGGCAAGGGGAATAGAGCGTGATGTGTTGCATATTAGCATGGATGTCTGCAGCTTAAACATGAATGTAGGTGGTGCCACCTGTCATAAAATCAAGAAAATTGTCCAGGATGTATAAACCTGCAAAATTTCAGGTGGATAAGTCAAACCACTGCTGAGATATGAGTGGTTTTATCCCAAGGCAGTTCAACAGATGGATGCTGTGCATAAGTGGTTGCAGGTCACAAAACCAGTTTTGCCTATGATGAAGAGCTATGTGAGATCTATACACAAGCAAAATTTTGGCCCAATCGGTCAAACGGTTCCCGAGATATGAGCTAGGATGTCTACAGCGTAAACCTGAATGTAGGTGGCGCCACCTGTCATAAAATTGAGAAAGCTGTCCAGGATGTATAAACCTGCAAAATTTCAGGTGGATAAGTCAAACCACTGCTGAGATATGAGTGATTTTAACCTAAGGTAGATGAACAGATGGATGCTGTGCATAAATGCTTGCAGGTAGCGCCACCAGTTTTGCCTATGATGAAGAGCTATGTGAGATCTATACACATGCAAAATTTTGGCCTAATCGGTGGAATGGTTCCCAAGATATGAGCTTGGATGTCTGCAGAGTAAATGTGAATGTAGGTGGCATCACCTGTCATAAAATCGAGAAAGCTGTCAAGGATGTAAAATACCTGCAAAATTTCAGGTGGAAAAGTCAAACCACTGCTGAGATATGAGTGATTTTAACCTAAGGCAGATGAACAGATGGATGCTGTGCATAAATGCTTGCAGGTAGCACCACCAGTTTTGCCTATGATGAAGAGCTATGTGAGATCTATACACATGCAAAATTTTGGCCCAATCGGTCAAACAGTTCCCGAGATATGAGCTTGGATGTCTGCAGAGTAAATGCGAATGTAGGTGGCGCCACCTGTCATAAATTGAGAAAGCTGTCCAGGATGTATAAACCTGCAAAATTTCAGGTGGAAAAGTCAAACCACTGCTGAGATATGAGTGATTTTATCCAAAGGCAGATCAACAGATGGACGCTGTGCATAAGTGGTTGCACGTAGCCCCACCATTTTTAGTGTATGTTATAAAGCTATCAAAGGGCTACATTTGTGCAAAATTTTTAGCCTGATCGGTCAAACGGTTCCCGAGATATGTGGGGGTATGTGTAGAAACAGATGCACAAATGGACGCTGGGCAGCAAGGAAAGGTCAGAGGTCAACCAAAAATTAGGTTGCAGCAGTTCACATCAGTAACCTGATGATAAACCCTGTTCACTTAAAATGCAAACCAAGTTTTTTCAAACAGGTGAGAGATATAGTTCCAATAATCTGGGAATTCTGCATCTAGTCATTGTGTCTAGACGCTGTGTCTAGACATCTAGACACATTGTCTAGACACCCGCAAGAGCCAGTCAGTTGCCATGGTAATGTCTGGACCCCACCTGTTTGTACTGAGTGACCTCTTGACTTGGCTGCTGAAACTCAGCATGTTGTCAAATCTGTTTTCAAATACAGAAAGCCTTTTTCAATTGGCTACAATGCTTTTTTAAAACTGTATTTACCCAATCTATTCTTATAAAACTGGCAGAACCCTACCATAGAATAATTCTTGTAAAATTTAAACCAATCAGCTTAACAGTTTCATCATAAATCAGTGTAAGCTAGAAGAGTTTAAAATTACATTTTCGCTTGTAAAAAAACACATTAATGTAGGTGGCGCCACCAATACCTCAATTTCAGATATGACATATGTGACAAACCTTGGTATAAAATTTGGTGAATTTCTCAAACAAACTTGAGAGAGATTGTTCCAGTGATCATTTCTGTGACATACTAGACAATTTGGCTGGACAGTTTCAGAGAAGAATATTTTTAAAGCTTTTTCCCTATAAAATCTAAGAAAATGAAGTTAGAAAAAAATAAATAAAATCCGATAGAGATTTTCATATGACTGATTATTTGCAAAAAATTTGGTGATGCTGGCTTCTGCTGTTTTTGAGATAGCTATGGTTAACGTACAGACGACACATGACGCTGCACCATCACATAAGCTCACAGGTTCGCTTAAAAAGCTGATTGGTTCAAATGGTATAGTGTTCACAAGAAATGACACAGAAGAATGTTACACCAAAGCCAACATCATCAAACACTATATCTCACTTACAAGTAAGGGGAGACATAATAATGCAGGATTTTTAAGCTTACAGCTTACCAAATATAAAATAAATATTTTCAAATCTTGATTGAAAACATTAAAACAAATTTTTTTTTAAATAAAAATTCATTTTTTTTATTGATTCTGTCTTTAGTAGATGAACATCAACAAGACATCACTTAGCAACAAAGCATGCACTTATCACTGACTACCTGTGCAAGCTTAACACATGGTCCTGGTATAATCCCTGCAGTCCTGCTTGTTCAAAGTGGTCACACACTCCTTGTAATGATTCCTCTTCAATCACCTTAAAGTATTTAAACCTGCAACTGAAAAAAAACAACATGTAAGAAAAGTCTGAAAACATTTTAATCATGCATTAAAGCATTTAATCTGAACAGTTATTTTTAATGTAAAATTTTCAGAAAATTTACGGACACTTCAAAGTGTGTCTTAAAGAAAACCATTTTAAATAAATAACTATAACACATGTTTTGTGTTATTAACACAACGCAATGACTAGATATGACCAAATTATTTAAGTCAAGTTCAAACTGGTATTGATTTATTTATCCAAACAATATTTTGAAATTCTACCCATATTTTTCTGCTTAAAGCCTTATCTTAATTTCTGTGACAAATGTATGTCTGCTTTAACCAGATGAGTTTAGGAAATGTGATATTATCATAAACTGTAAATACAACTTGAAACATCTGGCATTGGAGATGCCATAGTATCCCCAGACATTTGGCAGTTTGCGTAGATTAAGTTCAAGGTCACCTGTCTTCAAACTTGTCAAAGATCATGGTTCAAACAAATGCTGTATCACACTTCAGGGAAAAGAATGCAGCACTTCACAAGTTATGGGAATCACAAACAAGGCCTACAGGCCTAATGCAAACCTATGCAATGTGATTACACCAGGTATAATGCTTCAATGTTGGACCATTACTTTTCAAGAACATGTGTCACATGTCTATGAACAATGCAAGTATGAAACACTTTGAACAAGAAAAAATTACACAAACATCACTGCTGAAATTCTGGCATGGATGCACACAATACAAAAATGATTGTAGCTGGCACCACCAGTCTTGTTTACAACAAAGAGATATATACATATGCCCAATGTCAGACTGACATGTCAAACCCCTCCTGTGAAATTAGCTGGGACATACACTGTGCACAAATTATTGTTGAAGGCACCACCTGTCTTGTACACATCAAAGACACAAAGACAGGTCAAAATATCAGGCAAATACATCGAATGTCCCTTGAGTTTGATGCACTGGGCTGAACAGGCTTAGGTGAGTAAGGCAGTTGCTCCGAGTGAACTGTGACAAATTGTTGGCTCAAGCTACTGCACTGAGTGAACTCGTGGCTAGACTGAATGAACTTTTGACCTGTACCTGGCTGCACTGAGTGAACTCTTGACCTGTTGCATAATCTGACACAGTTGGCAGTCTGCCAAAGCTATAAATAGATCCAGGCTGCCAAATCTGATGTACTGGGCAGTCTGCCAATGCTATAAATAGAACGCAGCTACATCATCTTGGCTAATGGCCAACATCAAGGCACTGGCAATCTGCCAATGGTAAACCAAGTGCTGCCATCTGTACACAAAAGTGGTCCCTACTTGAAATAACTTTGATATAAATTTTCCCAATACAAAATGCTTTTCAGCTGACTTTTTTATAAAAAATAAATCAGGAATATATGAAAAACTAGAATACGGGTAGTTGACAAGCAACTACGTGTATTCGCCAAAATCAGAGTGGAATGGGTGAAGTGAGGAATGAATTGAGTGGCAAAGGGAAAAGAGTGAGGTGTGTTGCATATTAGCATGGATGTCTGCAGCCGAATTGTGTATGTAGGTTGGGCCACCTACCACAAAATCCAGAAAGCTGTCCAAGTTGTATACATATGCAAAATTTTAGGCAGATAAGTCAAACTAATACATGTATATGAGTGATTTTATCCAACAGCAGACAAACAGAAGGACTTGTGCAAAAATGGTGGCAGGGGGTGCCACCAATTTTGTGTATGATTAACACATTCGCTGACAATGACGTGTATACATGTCATTTATTATGATTCCCCCAGTGCCAAGCACGTGTATACACGTCATTTTTTTATAAGCCATTTTCAGCAGGAATTCTCATAAATTTTTCAATAAATTCTTTGCAGATGAGTAGTAGTTCATTTTATAATAGTCTCACAGTATGAAAATGAATTATTTGTTATTTAACAGTGCGCTGCATCATTCGAAAGCAGGAAAGATGTGTAGATGGTGACAAGATCCACCGCTCCGGTCCATTGCCGTGAAATAACTTTGCGAATCGCTTCAGTTTGAAGTCGATTCCTTGTAATAATACTAGTTTGAATCAAATGAAAGCGAGGATCGTAAAAATATGTAGCTAGTTTTATATTAGAGCATGTTTTGGCCACTTATTTACGACAGACCCGGTTGGGAGACAGAGGTGTTATAGATTGCACTTTAGGTGTGAACTCAAGAAAGCAAGGCGTAAGGTCGTTCAGGTTTATTGCCCCGCGAGGACAGGGTATTGTGCAATCAACAACAAAGGGCATGTGCCACATGACTGACACACAGATCGGCAGGTTAATCAGAACGCGGCTGCTAATGATTCTTTTGGCCTATTTCTTGTTCCTTATTTACTTATATATAGATATATGCATATTTTAGTAACTTCACAAACAAGTCCAGGTAAATTGCAAAACAGGAATAATCTCCGTGTTTCGTGTGACTGTTACAATGACGAGGTCAATTGCATCAAGGCTCGCATGTCGGTATATATAAACAGTCTATGACTATGTTTGAAAATTACATATTTTTTTTATAATTATATTGATTGGTAGAATCGCTGTGTTTGTTATGGAAGTGTAAAAAATGTATGTTTGAACACTAAAACTACATGTTTGTAAAAAAAAAAACACCACGTAGGTTCGAATTCACATGGTTAGCTGTGTGGCACATGTGGACTACTTGTTCTAACAACTACGCCATTCTGGCTCTGCCGTTAGTTTTTGTGTTTATGGTAATATCACAAAATTGTACAAATCGATCGTGCCCGAAAATGCAGTACCGGTATAAAATTTATTTTGGTAAGACATAGGCCTATATATGTCAGTGACTCTCAGTCATTTGACTCTTCCAAATTCAGCATTTGTGCCAACATACACATTTTCATTTAGTTCATCATTTACAATAAATAAATTATAAAGATCTTTATTTGAATCAGTTGTTAGCTTTATGCTGGTGTCAATGTTGACGCTATGAGACCAGTCCACCGGCGCAATGCTTCGACTACTATCGACATTTGGCTCAGTGCCCAACTTCACATCTCTCCCGAGTTTTATTGCCCCTGTGTAATCCAAAGTCACACTTTCTTATCAGGTAATTAGCACCTAGTATTGGTACCACTGCAGCTCTTGGGGCTGCTGGGGTCCCTCTGTATGGCCCTGGCACCGGGGGTGAACATCGGCTTGGTAGTGAATGTGTTAAGAGCTATGTGAGATCTATACACATGCAAAATTTCAGGGGGGTATGTCCAACCAGTCCTGAGATATAAGCTTGAATGTCTGCAATGTTAACATAAATGTAGTTGGCACCACCTGCAAAAATAAACAAGAAAGCTATCCAGGATGAATAGACACGCAAAATTTTAGGCAGATAAGTCAAACCACTACTGAGATATGAGATTTTAGCCCATGGCAGACAAAATTGGTTGCAGGTGGCCCCTCCAGTTTTGTGTATGATAAAGAGCTATGTGAGATCTATATACATGCAAAGTTTTGGCCAAATCGGTCAAATGGTTCCCAAGATATGAGCTTAGATGTCTGCAGCATAAATTAGAATGTAGGTTGCGAAACCTGTCATAAAATCAAGAAAGCTGTCCAGAATATATAAACCTTGAAAATTTCAGTGGATAAGACAAACCACTGCCGAGATATGAGTGATTTTATCCCAAGGCAGATGAACAAATGGAAGCTTTGCAAAAATGGTTGCAGGTGGCTCTACCATTTTTGCAGATGATGAAGACCTATGTGAGATCTATACACATGCAAAATTTTGGCCCAATTGGTCAGACGGTTCCCGAGATACGAGCTTGGATGTTTGCAGGGTTAACATGAATGTAGGTGGCGCCACCTGTCATAAAATCACGAAAGCTATCCAGGATGTATAAACCTGCAAAATTTCAGGTGGATAAGTCCAACCAATGCAGAGATTTAAGTGATTTTATCCCAAGGCAGGTGAACAGATGGAAGCTGTGCAAAAATGGTTGCAGGTGGCGCCACCATTTTTAATATATGTTATAAAGCTATCTAAGGGCTACATTTGTGCAAATTTTTTAGCCTGATTGATCAAACCATTCCCAAGATATGTGGGTTTATGTGTGGAAACAGACGCACAAATGGATGATGGGAAGAGAGGAAAGGTCAGAGTTCAACACCAATTGGTTAGGCACCAGTTCACATGTGAACTGATAACTGGTGAAAGTTTCAGAAATATCAGTCCAGTAGTCTCAGAGGAGTTCTCCGGAAATGAACGCTGTGGCAGTGGCGGAACACCCGGTAAAAAAAATAGTATCTGCAAAACTTTGTTTTGGCATATACAATTACTACAGATGCAAACTGAATGCAAAATTATAATTAAGATACATCTCACTGAATACCAATCATTTATAATCCATGTACAGCCTTCTTTATACAGCCATAGAGGGCTGAATATCCATGATTGTAACATATGCCTGAATTGATAATTTAAAAATATAAATATAATTTTTTAAAAAGATTTTAAAAAACATTCTTGTTAATATTAACCACAGATAACCTGAAATCTAAATGTCTAGTGGCATGATGTAATAGAGGCTGATAAACTGGTGCCATGCTAAATGTAACAGCATCATACAGCAAACATATATTGTAAAATGACTCAATTCAATCTCCATAACTCAATCAAAAATCATTCATGTGGAACCAGTAGGTAAACTGGGATGAAACGCAAACTCGATCTGTAACTGGTCATTATCTGCCCACACACCAAAAATCAGGCCCGTACCTGCAGGCATTGCGAAAAAAAGTCTGTACACGTGCAGTTGTCATGAAAAGTTATATTTTTCATTAAAATTTTCTGTGTTAGGGCACCATCAAACGGTCAAAAATAGGTCAACTGGAACAAAACGCGAACTCTATCTGTAACTGGTCATAATTTGCCAACACACCAATAATCAGGCCAAAATCTGCAGAAATTGCGAATAAAAGTTCGTACATATGAATTTGTCATGAAAATTTAAATTTTACATGAAATTTTCTATGTTCAGGAGCCATAAAAAGGTCAAAAGTAGGTCAACTATAAAGAAATATGAACTTGATTTGTAACTAATCATTATCTGCCCACACACCAAAAATCAGGCCAATATCTGCATGCATTGGAAAAAAAAGTCCATACATGTGTATTTTTCAAGAAAATTTCTATTTTTCATGAAGTTTAGGAGCTGAAAAACGTTCAAAAGTAGGTCAACCAGGACAAAACGCAAACTCGATCTGTAACTGGTCATTATCTGCCCACACACAAAAAATCAGGCCAATATCTGCAGGCATTGCGAAAAAAAGTCCGTATAACTGTTGATTTCGGAATGATGGAATGACGGAAGGACGGAATGACAGACATGAGTAAAACTATATGCCCCGGCCTCTTTGTGGAGGGGGCATAACAAGTTCAGGGTCATTAGTCTTCACACTCCTCAAAAAACTTGGTTGAAACAATTGGGGTATCCAAATTTGAGAAAAAAATATGCGATTTTGCCTGATATGACCTTGAAGTTCAAGTCAAGATCATCAGTTATCGAAACTGAGAAATCCCAATCCATGATATTTCATTATCCTGTTTTTCAGCACAATCCATCAACCCGTTCTTAAGAAATCTAATGTTTTATGGAATTGTCACCAAATATGGCCTTATTTTAGGTCAAGGTCGCTTACCTTAATTTTTAAAAGGATTATCCTAGGGCCTATATCTATTCATCTGCACAATATGTAAGAAATTTGTCCATTAATTTTTTAATTTTATTGCTGACACTATTGTCAAGTGGCAGGGAAAGGGGTATTAAATAGCAGAAAAACAAGAGAAAGATTACAGGTGGTGCCACCAGTCTCCCACATAAGACAAGGATATCAAAGATCTTCATGAAACCTGATTTTCAGACCAATCCACTGAGTATTTCCTGAGATATCTCATGTTTTGTATAATTTTCAGCAAAATTAGACCAATTTAAGGTCTAGGTCACTCTCCTGGTCAAGGCCATGACCCCATCATACATAGGCTTTGTCCTCTCACCAATATCTATGTACGTGGAAAATTTGAAGAGGATTGGTGAAATCTTTCTCCAGTTACCTCACCTGAAAGAAATCTCAACGGCAGCAGCAGCAAGACTATGCCTTAACCATAGTGTCCACCAAAAGTATAAACATACTCCACTTTATATTTTAGGGTAATGTCAATCAAACAAAGGTTATTGCCATGGCATACAATTCAGGGGCAGATCCAGGATTAAGGTAAAGGGGGGGGTCCAACCCAGGAGGACAAATGATAATCCTAAAAAAAAGGTCATCAGGTCTGGAAAGGGGGGGTCCAGGCCGCAAAATTATGTCTAAAACCCCTAAAAAAGGTTGCTTCGGGTGAAAAAGGGGGTGAACCCGACCCCCTGGACCCCCCCCCCCCCCCGGGATCCACCTCTGCAATTACTGTGACCTGCCATGGCATACAATTACTGAGACCTGCCATAGCATACAATTACCGTATTGTGGCCTGCCATGGTATACAATTGCTGTGACCTAAGTTTATAAGTTTTTTACATTTCCTTAGATCCAATTGGCAGGATTCTCATTATGCATCTCATTCCTTTCTTGTGTAAAGATAACATTGGATGTGTAAATGCTGCTGCCTGACTAACTAAACACAATGTACCTGAGCTGATGATCTGTCAGGTCCTCTTCCCCTAAAACTGTCAGCATCCTCTCCTTACAGCTGCGCCCCCTGTAGTCTACGTCCACATTCACCGTCTTGTGTCTCGTCAAGTACTCCTGAAACATGTAATATAGACAGGCATATGCAATCAGTGCAAAAAAGAGCACTGGGGTTAAAGTTTTCTTTTCAGTTTTACTTCAACATTTCTCAATTTGACTATACTGGTTACAGGCTTTGTCCTTTAAGGAACCTGTTATGACCCACACGGCAACCAAGTTCATACTGCCATAATACCAGTTAACCTAGTCCTTGGATCCTAATAGTAAAGGAGAAATATTTTCCAGCTCTAAGATCAACTTTTTCCACATAAAACTGAAAGGAAACCCTGAAATTGCCTTTTAAAGCTGTGGAGATAAGTACCAATATGTACACAAGGTAAGAGCTAGGGCTCCAGTCTCTAAACATCCTATCAGCAACAAATTTATATTAAATCTACAAGAGAATGCAACAGAGTCATCTAATCCCTATATCACACATAAAACAGACATACCAGACAAACTTTTATTATCTAAGCCATACACAACATATACAACAGACATACCAGATAAGCCTATATTATCTAAGCCATACACAACATATACAACAGACATACCAGACAAGCCTATGTTATCTAAGCCATACATAACATATTTAACAGACATACCAGACAAGCCTAAATTATCTAAGCCATACATAACATATTTAACAGACATACCAGATAAGCCTATATTATCTAAGCCATACATAACATATTTAACAGACATACCAGATAAGCCTATATTATCTAAGCCATACATAACATATTTAACAGACATACCAGATAAGCCTATATTATCTAAGCCCTATATCACACATAAAACAGACATACCAGATAAGCCTATATTATCTAAGCCCTATATCATACATAAAACAGACATACCAGATAAGCCTATATTATCTAAGCCCTATATCACACATAAAACAGACATACCAGATACGCCTATATTATCTAAGCCCTATATCACACAAAAAACAGACATACCAGACAAGCCTATGTTATCTAAGCTATACATAACATACACAACAGACAAACCAGATAAGCCTAAATTATCTAAGCCCTATATCACACAAAAAAAAACAGATATACCAGATAAGCCAATGTTATCTTAGCCATACTTAACATATTTAACAGACATACCAGATAAGCCTAAATTATCTAAGCCCTATATCACACATAAAACAGACATACCAGACAAGCCTAAATCATCTAAGCCATACATAACATATTTAACAGACATACCAGATAAGCCTATATTATCTAAGCCATACATAACATATACAACAGACATACCAGACAAGCCTATGTTATCTAAGCCATACATAACATATATAACAGACATACCAGATAAACCTATATTATCTAAGCCATACATAACATAAACAACAGACATACCAGACAAGCCTATGTTATCTAAGCCATACATAACATATATAACAGACATACCTGATAAGCCTATGTTATCTAAGCCATACATAACATATTTAACAGACATACCAGATAAGCCTATATTATCTAAGCCCTTTATCACACAAAAAACAGACATACCAGACAAGCCTAAAATATCTAAGCCATACATAACATATTAAACAGACATACCAGACAAGCCTAAATTATCTAAGCCATACATAACATATTTAACAGACATACCAGATAAGCCTATATTATCTAAGCCATACATAACATATTTAACAGACATACCAGATAAGCCTATATTATCTAAGCCCTATATCACACATAAAACAGACATACCAGATAAGTCTATATTTTCTAAGCCCTATATCACACATAAAACAGACATACCAGATAAGCCTTTATTACCTAAGCCCTATATCACACATAAAACAGACATACCAGATTAGCCTATATTATCTAAGCCCTATATCACACATAAAACAGACATACCAGATAAGTCTATATTATCTAAGCCCTATATCACACATAAAACAGACATACCAGACAAGCCTATGTTATCTAAGCTATACATAACATACACAATAGACATACCAGATAAGCCTAAATTATCTAAGCCCTATATCACACAAAAACAAGTGACCCATGGGTCATGACGCTCAGCTGACTGGGAAGAGATTCACAAAAGGAAATTTTATCACCAGAATGGTAGTATATACCCATTCAACTGAAGCATCAAACAGATTAACCAACAGGGCAAGATTTAGTCTGTATTTATATATCTCAAAAATAGAGAAAAATGTGTAAACTTTTAAAACTAGAATACGGGTAACCGACAAGTGACTACATGTATCTGCCAAAATCGAGAGTGAGGCATGGATTGAGTGGCAAGGGGAAATAGAGTGAGGTATGTTGCATATTAGCATGGATGTCTGCAGCCTAAATGTGTATGTAGGTTGTGCCACCTACCACAAATCCAGAAATCTGTCCAAGTTGTATACACCTGCAAAATTTTAGGCAGAAAAGTCAAACCACTACATGTATATGAGCGATTTTTGCCCATGGCAGACAAACAGACAAACACCGTGCAAAAATCTTTGCAGGTAACCCCTCCAGTTTTGTGTATGATAAAGACCTATGTGAGATCTAAACACATGCACAATTTTGGCCCAATCGGTCAAATGGTTCCTGAGATATGAGCTTGGATGTGTCCAGCGTTTACTAGAATGTAGGTGGCGCCACCTGTCATAAAATCAAGAAAGCTGTCCGAGATGTATAAACCTGCAAAATTTTAGGCAGTTATGTCGAACCACTACAGAGAAATGAGTAATTTTAGGCCACGGCAGACTAACAGACAGACGCTGTGCAAACATTGTTACAGGTGGCGCCACCATTTTTTGTGTATGTTACAGAGCTATCAAAGGGCTACATTTGTATAAATTTTATTTCCTGATCGGTCAAACGGTTCCCGAGATATAAGCTTGGATGTCATCAGCGTGAACGTGAACATAGGTGGCGCCACCTGTCATAAAATCAAGAAAGCTATCCTGGATGTATACACATGACGAATTTCAGGTGAATTTTGTCAATTCACTGCAGAGATATGAGTGATTTTAACCCAAGGCAGATGAACAGATGGACACTGTGCAAACATGGTTACAGGTGGCGCCACCATTTTTTGTGTATGTTATAAAGCAATCCAAGGGCTACATTTGTATCAATTTTATTTCCTGATCGGTCAAACGGTTCCCGAGATATGAGGGTTTATGAGTGGAAACAGACCCACAAATGGACACTGGATAGAGAGGAAAGGTCAAAGGTCAATGCAAATTGGTTAGGCACCAGTTCACATGTGACCCGATAATAGGTGTAAGTTTGGGAAAAATCGGTCCATTAGTCTCTGAGGAGCTCTCTGGAAACGAACGCCGCCACGGCGGAGGAACTCGGTCAAAAACATAGTATCCGCAAAACTTCGTTTTGGTGGATACAAAAATACAGGTGGCTCCACCAGTCTGCAGAAACTAATAAAAACACTTAATGGTCAATATCCATGCAAAAAATCATGGTGATCTCTGCATTAGTTGTTCAGATACTTCAGTTTTTGTATCAAATTGTCCATTATTCTGAGGGATACTTCGGAGTCCTATAGCTTGAAGGATATGGGTAACAGAGACCTAATTTCAAGTTTCCACAGGCACCTTTCATGGGCCTCCTTGCATGACAAGAATGAAGATTCTAGGTCCAGTTGTTGCGATTTGTATCCTGTTGACAGATAACCACATCTTTAAAGGTCTCAAAAAAAAGGAAAAAATTCGTAAAAATTTGAAAAAAAAATAGAGGTGGCACACCCAGTCTGCAGACTGATGGAACAGCTCATGATCAATATGTATGCCGAAAATCATGACCATCAGTGATGTAGTTAATGAGATATTGAAGTTTTTGTATGAAATTTTTGACTATTCTGGGGGGTAATTTTGGGCCCCATAGCTCGAAGGATATGGGTAACAGAGACCTAATTTCTGGTTTCCATGGAGACTTTTCATAGGTCTCTCAGTGTGTCGAAAATGAAGATTCTAGGTCCAGTCGTTACGATTTGTGCCACGCTAACAGATGACAACATCCTCAAAGGTCTCAAAAATAGAGGAAAAAATCGTAAAAAATCAAACAGTACAGGTGGCGCCACCAGTCTGCAGGAACTGATCGAACATCTCATGATCAATATGTATGCCAAAAATGAAGACCATCAGTGATGTAGTTATTGAGATATTGAAGTTTTTGTATGAAATTTTTTACTATTCTGGGGGGTACTTTGGGGCCCGATAGCTCAAAGGATATGGGTAACAGAGACCTAATTTCTGGTTTCCAAGGAGATTTTTCATGGACCTCTCAGTGTGTCAAGAATTAAGATTCTAAGTCCAGTCTTTATGATTTGTGCCTTGTTAACAGATGTTCACATTTTTAAAGGTCTCAAAAATAGAGAAAAAAATTCGTAAAAAATCGAAAAATACAGGTGGCGCCACCAGTCTGCAGGAAGTGATGTAACATCTCATGATCAATATGTATGCCAAAAATCATGACCATCAGTCAAGTAGTTAATGAGATATTGAAGTTTTTGTATGAAATTTTTGACTTTTCTGGGGGGTACTTTGGGGCCCCATAGCTCGAAGGATATGGGTAACAGAGACCTAATTTCTGGTTTCCAAGGAGATTTTTATGGACCTCTCAGAATCCCAAGTTACAAGGTTCTAGGTCCAGCGGTTACGATTTGTGCCTGGTTAACGGACGGACAGACGGACAGACGGACAGACGGACGACGGACAAAGAGTGATCGCTATAGCTCAGATGACTTTCAGTCAGCTGAGCTAAAAAAACAGATATACCAGATAAGTCTATGTTATCTTAGCCATACATAACATATTTAACAGACATACCAGATAAGCCTAAATTATCTAAGCCCTATATCACACAATAAACAGATATACCAGATAAGCCAATGTTATCTTAGCCATACATAACATATTTAACAGACATACCAGATAAGCCTAAATTATCTAAGCCCTATATCACACATAAAACAGACATACCAGACAAGCCTAAATCATCTAAGCCATACATAACATATTTAACAGACATACTAGACAAGCCTAAATCATCTAAGCCATACATAACATATACAACAGACATACCAGATAAGCCAATATTATCTAAGCCCTATATCACACAAAAAACAGACATACCAGACAAGCCTATGTTATCTAAGCCATACATAACATATATAACAGACATACCAGATAAGCCTATATTTTCTTAGCCATACACAACATATATAACAGACATACCAGACAAGCCTATGTTATCTAAGCCATACATAACATATATAACAGACATACCTGATAAGCCTATATTATCTAAGCCATACATAACATATACAACAGACATACCAGACAAGCCTTTGTTATCTAAGCCATACATAACATATATAACAGACATACCTGATAAGCCTATGTTATCTTATCCCTATATAACACAAAACAGGCATACCAAACAAGCCCATGTTATCTAAGCCATACATATCATACACAACAGACATACCAGATAAGCCTATATTATCTAAGCCATACATAACATATTTAACAGACATACCAGATAAGCCTATATTATCTAAGCCCTATATCACAAAAAACAGACATACCAGATATGCCTATGTTATCTAAGCCATACATAACATATTTAACAGACATACCAGATAAGCCAATATTATCTAAGCCCTTTATCACACATAAAACAGACATAGCAGATATGCCTATGTTATTTAAGCCATACATAACATTTTTAACAGACATACCAGATAAGCCTATATTATCTAAGCCCTATATCACACAAAAAACAGACATAGCAGATATGCCTATGTTATCTAAGCTATACATAACATACACAACAGACATACCAGATTAGCCTAAATTATCTAAGCCCTATATCACACATAAACAGATATACCAGATAAGCCAATGTTATCTTAGCCATATAGAGAGATGTTTGAATGGCCATGCTGGTCTATTTCAGAGATATATAACAGAAATATTCACAGAAAAGGAATCGATCCCATGACCCTCTGAATGCCTGCCATCTGCTCTACCACTGAGCTAACAGGGATCCCCAACTTCCTCTGTGTATCAGCACACTTCACAGGAGCCAGTGAACTGACGTCACTACTATGTAGTACCGGTCACAGGATTATGAATGACCTAATGTTCTCACCTTTATCTGATCACTTGATCCTTGTAATATAATCAATATCAGTTTCCCACAGAAGATCAGTCGGCCAGCTAAGCCCAGCTCCTGGATCCACTTAACGAGAAGTCTGGTATACTTGACCCTTGACCTCATGTGATCAAGGTGAAGGAGAACTGTCCTGAGGTCAGAGGCGACATCAGCTCGAGCCTCAGTCTTTTTGTGCAATTCTTTATCAGCATAAACATGAAAATTATCCTTTAGCCAAGTAATCAATTCTAAAACCATAGGCTGGTTTATAAGAGTTTTGGCATATTCCATCATGTCATTTTTCATGTATAAACTCTTTTCACGAGACAGCCTTGACCCTTGAAGAGAAACCTTGGGGAGTTCATTTGGATAGGCAGGTGGCAACATGAAGGTCATCTGCAGGTCACTTTTAACTTCATCATCCAGGTCCAATTTGATTGTGAAAACTGTGTCATCTTCTTCAGAACCTATGTGTTAAAATATCAAATGCATGTAAGAAGAGGTTCTTTAGAAAGTGACTTTTGATAAGGTCCAACATAGAAGGGTACTGGCACTGTAATATCTATCCATGGTACATAGAGGTCCCACACAGAAGGGTACTGGCACTGTAATATTTATCCATGATACATAGAGGTCCCACACAGAAGGGTAGCGGCATGGTGTAATTTATCCATGGTGCATAGAGGTCCCACACAGAAGGGTACCAGCACTGTGTAATTTATCCATGGGGACAGAGGTCCCACACAGAAGATTACCAGCACTGTGTAATTTATCCATGGTCCACAGAGGTCCCCACAGAAGGGTACCGGAACTGTGTAATTTATCCATGGTGCACAGAGGTCCCACACAGAAGGGTACCGGCACTGTGTAATTTATCCATGGTACACAAGGTCCCACACAAAAGGGTACTGGAACTGTGTAATTTATCCATGGTCCACAGAGGTCCCCACAGAAGGGTACCAGCACTGTGTAATTTATCCATGGTGCACAGAGGTCCCACACAGAAGGGTACCAGCACTGTGTAATTTATCCATGGTGCACAGAGGTCCCCACAGAAGGGTACCGGCACTGTGTAATTTATCCATGGTGCACAGAGGTCCCCACAGAAGGGTACCGGCACTGTGTAATTTATCCATGGTGCACAGAGGTCCCACACAGAAGGGTACCAGCACTGTGTAATTTATCCATGGTGCACAGAGGTCCCCACAGAAGGGTACCGGCACTGTGTAATTTATCCATGGTGCACAGAGGTCCCCACAGAAGGGTACCAGCACTGTGTAATTTATCCATGGTGCACAGAGGTCCCACACAGAAGGGTACCAGCACTGTGTAATTTATCCATGGTGCACAGAGGTCCCCACAGAAGGGTACCGGCCCTGTGTAATTTATCCATGGTGCACAGAGGTCCCACACAGAAGGGTACCAGCACTGTGTAATTTATCCATGGTGCACTGAGGTCCCCACAGAAGGGTACCGGCACTGTGTAATTTATCCATGGTGCACAGAGGTCCCCACAGAAGGGTACCGGCACTGTGTAATTTATCCATGGTGCACAGAGGTCCCACACAGAAGGGTACCGGCACTGTGTAATTTATCCATGGTGCACAGAGGTCCCACACAGAAGGGTACCGGCACTGTGTAATTTATTCATGGTGCACAGAGGTCCCCACAGAAGGGTATAGGCACTGTGTAATTTATCCATGGTGCACAGAGGTCCCACACAGAAGGGTACCGGCACTGTGTAATTTATCCATGGTGCACAGAGGTCCTCACAGAAGGGTACCGGCACTGTGTAATTTATCCATGGTACACAAGGTCCCACACAAAAGGGTACTGGAACTGTGTAATTTATCCATGGTACACAGAGGAAGGCACGAGAGGAGATTTCCTAATACAACAGGAGATACCCACGTGCCAGAACCAGTGTAATCAAACAGACAAGAGCATAGGTGGCATATTTAATATTTTGGGCTGGATGCACAAAGCAATACCACACTCTCATTACATGTAGTCTGATTACAGTTGTTTGCTCTGTGCCTACCCTCATGGCACAACCAAGAGAACCTTGCTATACAAAGCAGGGGTTAAACAAAAGGAGTTCCAGGAAGACAGCAGTGTATATTATCCTGTATAAGTAGTGAAATGGAAGCTAAATAATATCTTCTTATGACCACAGCTAGTCAAATCACCATTTGTGGAGTTATTATGCAAGAAAGCAACCTATAATGCTGTATCTACTTTAATAAAATGGAGACCTGTGTGTAGTAGCAATAATAAAATGGAGACCTGTGTGTAGTAGCAATAATAAAATGGAGACCTGTGTGTAGTAGCAATAATAAAATTGAGACCTGTGTGTAGTAGCAATGGTGTTATAGGTTGTTTTCTTGCATAATAACCCTACAAATAGAAATTCGACCATCTCTGATCTGAGGCAGTATTTCTGTTTTTGGGTGCAATATTAGACATGTTAAGCAGGCTATCTTATCATATCATGCTGTAACACAGTCGGCTTCTGATTGGTTGACTGCAGTAAACATAAATGTAAGAGACCTGAATTTTGACTGGTCCCACTATCAAACAAGGGACCAATGGGTCACTATGCTCAGCTGATGTTGACCTTGGAGTTTAAATCTAAAAATAATATCAAACAGAGATGAAGTCTAAGAGGAAAAGGTAATGTAGGCCATGGCTGGTTGACATGATTGGTTTGTATTGATCAGTAAGAAATTATTGCAAATTTTTTTTTACCAAACCATGCATTTCCTAATGTAACAAGGGACCCATGGGTCACATCGCTCAGCTGAATTTTGGAAAATATTAGTAACTGCAAAATATTTTTATTTCTTTTGTTTTTTCATGTATATTATCATTAGAAAAGCTATGAGAAAATGGCCCTAGCAGTGAAACTCTGTAAATTATAGAATAATGGACATGAGCTAAACCATTTAGTGATGCACCAAGGGAACAAATAGGCCTACGGTAAGTGTTATATAAAAGTAACATTTCATAAACAAATTATGTGTGAAGGTAATTAAGTTTTCAAAAGTTAAATATATGGCCATATGAGTAAAAATTAATCCTACAAAGTTTGACCAATATTCCTAATTTTAATACTAAGTTAACAGTGTTATTCACACCTAGGCCCCGCCAACTTTTAGAGTTATGAATGAAATGCTACAAAGTATTTATATCTTCTTAAATCTTGTCAGTTAGCAATTACATTAGATCCTAATATTTTATCACATTTGAATATTAGGATTAAATTCCTGAAATTTCTTTCTTAAAAAAAAATAAAAATTGTCCAAGTCTCATCAAAAAGAATTTATTTAACATTAAAATTATAAGATTCATCTTGTTTATTAGTCCTGTGTATTGAAGAGGTGGGTGGGGGGAGGGGTCTCCGTTGTTACTGCTCGTTGCTGAAAAAAATGTTAATTTTAAGATTCATCTAGTTCATAGTACAGGTCTGTCAAAAGAATGGGGGGGGGGGGGGGGGGAGAAAAAGGCTCCCTGTGGTATGGTATTAACTGCAGAAAGCCTGATCAAGCTCAACTCGGTGGAGAGAGGGCTTGCCCTAGAGATGGGATTGCATAACATTATGCCAACAGCCTGGGGAGCATAGAGAGCTGCACTGAATGACCTACAGTGACCAAAGTGGACTGCTTGACAATGAAAGGGAATACAACAAGAGCCTCCAAAAAAATTCAATAACTAGCCTAATTTTGCAGCTTTTATTTTTAAATTTCAGATTTTAACAGATTATATCCTTATGTGTACATGCTGTGAAAATAACATCCACAGTACTTACAGGAAAAAAAACGTGCTGTGGCCAAAGTAGGGCAAAATTTAAGGTACCAATTTTTTATTTTTGCTAATATTTTAAAAAATTTAAAAGATTTTGATCTAATTTTGGGTATACAATTTAATTTTGATTAATTAAAGTTATATTACTGGAAAAAAGTCCTTAGCTTTAACATGTTTTGTGTTAAGCGATCAAATATCTTTCCTGATTTTTTACAAAATGCAATTAAGTTTGAGCCCATGACTTTTTTTAATTAAATAATACAGACCTCATTTCTGGCATGTACAAAGGAACTATAAAGAGGAATATTTATTGTAAATATGAGAAAAAACAGATGAGTGGTTTTGATATTAGGCAGTCCTAAAGTGTGAAAATAGGTTTTTAATAAAAAATCGAGGTTTTTCCTTAATTTCTCAAAGGAACAAAGTTGCAAAGACCCAGTTTTCAGCTTAGTAGGAGATCTTGGGGACATCTAACATTATGCCAACAACCTGGGGAGCATAGAGAGCTGCACTGAATGACCTACAGTGACCAAAGTGGACTGCTTGACAATGTAAGGGAATACAACAAGAGCCTCCTGAACCTTTGACCTTATGGCCCTAAAATAAAAAGGAAACTTCCCCTATTGGCAGGTGCACCATATGTTGATGATGGAAGGATTGAGATGAAAAGTTTGGCTTAAAATACATCCACAATCTTTCTGAAGTAGTGGGTCCTGTGACCTTGACCTTTGATCTCATGACCCCAGAATCAAAAGGATTATTACATTATTGGTGGGTCATATATAAGTCAAAATTGAAACCAATATGTCAATTCAAACTGGAGTTATCATCCAGAAACAAATATGCGGACAGATGGGCCCCTGTGGCGATGACCTTTGACCTTGTGACCCCCAAATCAATCAGTTTCTTCCCCTATTGGCAGGTTAGCAATATCTTGAAGATGGAAGGTTTGGGATGAAAAGTTTGGCTTAAAATGCATACACATTCCTTTAAAAGAAATGAGTCCTATGACCATGACCTATGAGCTTTGGACACTTAAATGACAGGGTTTTTACTATAGTGGTGAGCCATGTATAAGTTAAGTTTAAAACCAATATGTCAGACTAAACTGGAGTTATCATCTGGAAACTAATTTGTGAACAGATGGTCCCTGTGACCTTGACCTTTGACCTTGTGACCCCAAATATATTTATGCTCTCCCTATACTGGCAAGTCAGCTAAATGTGCAAGATAGAAAGTTTGGGATGAAAAGCTTGGCTTAAAATGCAGCCATAATCTTTTTAAATAAGTGACTCTTGTGACCTTGAACTCTGACCTCATGACCCAAAAAGCATTCAGGTTCTTTCTTTAGAGGTGGGCCATGTATGAGTCATGATTGAAATCCATATGGAGTTATCATCTGGAAACAAATTTGTGTATATGGACGTATGAACAGAAAGACAGAACGGGGGGTTACTATAGGGCATCCACTTGTGATCAATAAACACACCAGGTTTTGGGACACTAGATGGAATCATAGCTGAGAAACTGACTGTTTGTTGTCATTTTATAGTAAAATAAAATATTTGTAAAAATAAGAAAAAAACAGATTGCGCCACCACTTTTCGGGAACTGTCAAAACTAGTCATGGTCAATAATCAAGACAAGTTTCATGACAATCCACGCATTAACTAGAATATGGGTAGTCGACAAGCGACTACTTGTATCCGCCTAAATCAGAGTGGAACGGTTGAAGTGTTGCATATTAGCATGGATGTCTGCAGCCAAATTGTGTATGTAGGTTGCGCTACCTACCAAAAAATCCAGAAAGCTCTATACACATGCAAAACTTTGGCCCAATCGGTCAAACGGTTCCCAAGATATGAGCTTGGATATCTGCTGCATAAACTAGAATGCAGGTGGCGCCACCTGTCATAAAATCAAGAGAGCTCTCGGGGATGTATAAACTTGCAAAATTTTAGGCAGATATGTCAAACCACTGCCGAGATATGAGTGATTTTATCCCATGGCAGACAAACAGATGGGAGCTGTGCAAACATGGCTGCAGGTGGCGCCACCAGTTTTGCGTATGATAAAGAGCTATGTGAGATTTATACACATGCAAAATTTTGGCCCAATCGGTCAAACGGTTCCCTAGATATGAGCTTGGATGTCTGCAGCGTAAACTTGATTGTAGGTGGCGCCACCTGTCATAAAATCAATAAAGCTATCCAGGATGTTTACGCATGCCGAATTTCAGGTGAATTAGTCAAACCACTGCAGAGATATGAGTGATTTTAACCCAAGGCAGACGAACAGATGGACACTGTGCAAACATGGTTGCAGGTGGTGCCACCATTTTCGGTGTATGTTATAAAGCTCTCCAAGGGCTACATTTGTGCAAAAAAAATTTTCCTGATCGGTCAAACGGTTCCCTAGATATGAGCTTGGATGTCTGCAGCGTAAACGTGAATGTAGGTGGCGCCACCTGTCATAAAATCAGAAAAGCTATCCAGGATGTATACGCATGCCAAATTTCAGGTGAATTAGTCAAGTCACTGCAGAGATATGAGTGATTTTAACCCAAGGCAGACAAACAGATGGACACTGTGCAAACATGGTTGCAGGTAGCGCCACCATTTTTGGTGTATGTTATAAAGCTCTCCAAGGGCTACATTTGTGCAAAAGAATTTTCCTGATCGGTCAAACGGTTCCCGAGATATGAGCTTTGATGTCTGCAGCGTAAACGTGAATGTAGGTGGCGCCACCTGTCATAAAATCAGAAAAGCTATCCAGGATGTATACGCATGCCAAATTTCAGGTGAATTAGTCAAGTCACTGCAGAGATATGAGTGATTTTAACCCAAGGCAGACAAACAGATGGACACTGTGCAAACATGGTTGCAGGTGGCGCCACCATTTTTGGTGTATGTTATAAAGCTCTCCAAGGGCTACATTTGTGCAAAAGAATTTTCCTGATCGGTCAAACGGTTCCCGAGATATGAGCTTGGATGTCTGCAGCGTAAACGTGAATGTAGGTGGCGCCACCTGTCATAAAATCAGTAAAGCTATCCAGGATGTTTACGCATGCCCAATTTCAGGTGAATTAGTCAAGTCACTGCAGAGATATGAGTGATTTTAACCCAAGGCAGACGAACAGATGGACACTGTGCAAACATGGTTGCAGGTGGCGCCACCATTTTTGGTGTATGTTATAAAGCTCTCCGAGGGCTACATTTGTGCAAAAAAATTTTCCTGATCGGTCAAACGGTTCCCGAGATATGTGGGTTTATGTGTGGAAACAGACGCACAAACGGACGCAGAGTGCAAAGGAAAGGTCAGAGGTCAAAACAAAATCGGGGCGCAGCAGTTCACATGTGACCCGAACATAATCCCGGGTTTCGGAAAATTCCGCCCAGCGGTTACGGAGGAGTTCTACGGACACCTACGCGGCGGCGGCGGCGGCTGCGGCGGCGGCGTGCAGCTGAAAACATAGTATCCGCAAAACTCTGTTTTGGCGAATACAATTATCAAGATATTGGAGGTTTTGTATTAAATTTTTTATTATTCTGGGGGGTATTTACAAGCCCCATAGCTCAGACGATATAAGTCACAGTGACCTAATTTCAGGTTTCCAAGGAGATTTTTTATTGACATCCCTGGATGTTCAGTAAGAAAATTCTAGGACCAGCAGTTACTATTTGTGCCCTGCTAATGGACGACCGGACAGCTGGACGGCCAGACTGCCGACAGACAAAGCGCCATTCCTATACCTCAGTTGACTTACAGTCAGCTGAGCTAAAAAACCTATCATATTCACTTTTGAACACTGTAACATTACTGTCTACATGACACCTATGACAATTGTTAACATTATAGACATAATAGAGCTTGTCTTTAAGATCTGATTTTTTTATCGCATTTAAATTTTTTTTTTACGATGTATCAGAAATAAAAGATAAGTAATCTCAGCTGTGAAACAAATACATGTGTTAAAAAATAACCCCAGGATCAAAACAAACCAATATATTATACATGGAGCAAATTGGAGTTGGGAATGTTTAATTTTATTAACTGAAATAAAGGAATCAGTAATATAAATTTTGATTATTTACCCAGTATCATGTATACAGCTGATACAGCCATGAGTCTTTATGTCATTAGTCAGACACTGACATCTTTAATGAGCACTTGTCTGAATAATATTTAACATTTTTTTTAAGTTTAATTTTTTTAAAATTTTGTAATAAATATAAACAAACAAACTAAACACCTGAAAAAGACCTGGAAATTTAGATTAATTTAATATAATCAACTGCATCCTTGTCTATCATTAACTTGCTTTATATAATCCCTATTAGTAAACAACAATTTGATTTATTTATTTTTCATTTTTATGATTGAAATGAAAAATACCCAATGGTGACTGCATGGTGTCATTTAGAAATACATTTTCGGCTATCCATGGAACATCCATAGAACATCAGTAATTGCTAGGTAATACTCTGTTACTCATTAACTATAAAATTCCTTTTTCCATTAATTCTCTTAAAGCTGTTATTATAAACAATTATTTTTTTTTTTAATTATAGTTTGTTGTTATGTTTATGGCCAAAACAACTACTAAAGGATGGGGGTTGGACAGTTAAATCCAGCTGAAGCCATCTCAAGCATGCATAATTTGCCTGAAAGGTCAATAAGGGGACATATTAAGGGGGCTTCATTATAGCCTAGGTGTGACATGGTCTCATAAAAACTTGAATAAAAGCTACAGTTTTTGGTCAATTCCTTTCAAACTCCAGAAATTAGAAGCTGATATCCTTATGTGTGCATGATATGAAAATTCAAATTGAATACTGGGAAAAAATGTGCCATGGCCAAAGTATTTCAAAATTTAAGGTACAGATTTTATATTAATGCAAATAACTTTAATATTAAATTTGAAAAATTCAGATCTAATTTTTGGTATACAATTGATCTTGATCAAATGAAGTAATATTCCTCAAAAAAGTCTCCAGCTTCAGTAATTCCTATGTTAAATGAGTAAATATATTTCCTAATTTGTTTACAATATGCATTATGTCTGGGCCGATAACTTCAACAAACTTGAATACGGGTAGTCGACAAGCGACTATGTGTATCCGCCGAAACCAGAGTAGGACAGGTGAAGTGAGGCATGGATTGAGTGGCAAGTGGAAATAGAGAGAGGTGTTTTGCATATTAGAATGGATGTCTGCAGCCGAAATGTGTATGTAGGTGGCACCACCTGCCACAAAATCCAGAAAGTTATACCTGTTGTATACAATTGCAGAATTTTAGGCAGATAAGTCAAACCAGTCCTGAGATAGAAGCCTGGGTGTCTGCAGCCTGAACATGAAAGAAGGTGGTGCCACCTGCCACAAAATTGAGAAAGCTATCCAAGATGTATATACATGCAAAATTTCAGGCAGATAAGTCAAACCATTGCGGAGATATGAGTGATTTTATCCCACAGCAGACAAACAGACTGACAATGTGCAAAAATGTTTGCAGGTGGCACCACCAGCTGCGAGTATGATAAAGAGCTATGTAAGATCTATACCCAAGCAAAATTTCAGGAGGACACTTCAAACCAGTCCTTAGATATAAGCCTGGTTGTCTGCAGCCTGAACGTGAAAGTAGGTGGCGCCACCTGCCAGAAAATCAAGAAAGCTATCCAGGATGAATACACATGCAAAATTTCAGGTGAATAAGCCCATTCACTGCAGAAACGTGAGTAATTTTATCCCAAAGCAGATGAACAGATGGATGCTGTGCAAAAATGGTTGCAGTTGGCGCAACCATTTATAGCTCAGCTGACTATAAGTCATCTGAGCTATAGTCGTGGTCCATTGTCCGTTGTCCGTCCGTCTGTCTGTCCGTCCGTCCGTCCGGATGTCCGTCCGTAAGACTGGCACGTTTCGACACCGTTGGACCTACGAATCTGAAATTCGGCATACAGTTAGATGTCCCCAAAATCTCCTACCATGCCGAAAATTGGGTCAATAGGACTTCGTTCCTTTGAGATATTAAGGAAAAACCTCAATTTTTTATTAGAAATCTATTTTCACACTTCAGGACTGCCTAATATCAAAACCACTCATCTGGTTTTCTTCATATTTACCATAAATGTTCCTCTATATAGTTCTAATGTACATGCCAGATATTAAGTCAGTATTATATAATTAAAAAAAGTTATGGGCCCAAACATAATGGACTTTGTAAAAAAATCAGGAAGACATTTGGTCACTTAAGACCAAAAGTGTTAAAGGTAGGGACTTTTTTCCAATAATACAACTTTAATTAATCAAAATTTAATTGTATACCAAAAATTAGATCAAAATCTGTTAAATTTTTTTAAATATTGGCAAAAATATAAAATTGGTACCTTAAATTTTGCCCAACTTTGGCCACGGCACATTTTTTTCCTGTAAGTACTGTGGATTTAATTTTCACAGCATGTATACATAAGGATTTAATCTGTTCAAATCTGAAATTTGAAAATAAAAGCTGCAAAATTAGGCTAATTATTGAATTTTTTTGGAGGCTCTTGTTGTATTCCCTTACATTGTCAAGCAGTCCACTTCGATGACTGTAGGTCATTCAGTGCACATCTCTATGCTCCCCAGGCTGTTGGCATAATTTTAGATGTCCCCAAAATCTCCTACCATACCGAAAATTGGGTCATTAGGACTTTGTTCCTTCGAGATATTAAGGAAAAAAACTCATTTTCCATAAAAAAAGCCATTGTTACACTTGAAGGCTGCCTAATATCAAAACCACTGATCTGTTTTTGTTCGTATATAGTATTCACATTCTTTCATACATTTTCTATGAACTTACCAAAAATTAGGTCAGTATTGGGTATTATTTTGAAGTTATGGGCCAAAACATAATGCAATTTTTTAAAAAATCAGGAAATATATTTACTCACCTAACAAGAGAATTGCTGAACCTAGAGACTTTTTTTCAGGATTATAACTTTATTTAATCAAGATTCAATTATTTACCCAAAATTAGATCTGAATTTTGCAAATTTTTCAAGTTATTAGCATAAATAAAAAATCAATACCTTAAATTTTGTCCAACTTTGGCACTGTTGATTTAATTTTCACAGCATATATACATAAGGATTTAATCTTTTAAAATCTGAAATTTCAAATAATTGATTGGAAAGAATATCTTTTATTCATGTTTTCATACACCATGTCAAGTGTTGTTTACATCTAGCCCACCTAGTAGTACAGCCTTCACTTGCATTATGTAACCCACCCCAGGCAGCTTGCCTTGGGTCAGCTTGGTCACTACCAGCAGGCTTCCCCTGTGCCCTGCACTCCCTCCCCCCCCCCCCCCCCCCCCCCCCAGATGGTGCATAAACTAGATGAATGTTATTATTTTCTGTATTTGATTCATTCTTATTCCAGGTTATGCTACATTTTAGATTTTGTATTGTACCACCAGGGTTACAATGATTAAAGTGTACATTTAATTGTGTCCACAAAGTGGTGTATTGCTATGAAAGTGTGGATGTTCATGAGATAAGTAATTCCTTACTTCAGAGGAGTAAAAACTTCACCAGGTGTGAAATTGACTATTAATTCCAGTAATAAATTAAAATTGGGATAGTAATTAGCACAATGATATTGTTTGTCCCTCATTCAACCAACAGTGTATATACTTTATTTGAAAAGATGTTTTATTTTATCAAATTTACTGAATCTTTTATTTTATTTTGGTGATTAAAATTAAGCATGTACTGAAAACTCCAATGTGCAAAACTTTTTAATAGTGATTCAAGGAATATTCTTGTAGATGCCATGTTGTGGCATTATTTTCTTTTAAATTCAGTTTAAACATTTATGATTTAAAATAATAAAATATATGTGTATGCATAATATGACCCAATATGAGCTACACTCTGGATATATGATGATTGCAACTTTTGCGACATTTCTAATATTTTAACTTATAGTTTCAGTTTTATACTCTGTATATATAATGATTGCAACTTTTGCAACAATTCTAATATTTTAACTTATATTTTCAGGTTTTTTTATTAAAAATTTATAAAACCTGTAAATAAAAAAAATGATTCAGATAAAAACTTCTTAATGGAAAAAGTGGATATGCTTAAAAAAAATAGGCTTATATATAAACTTAAATGCATTATTCCCTTGAAAGTGAAATAAAGGTATTAGTCCATTCTGTCCACTTGCCTGTCCATCTGTAAATTTTCATATGCATTACAGTATCTCAAAACTTTTACTCTTTTTCTTCATGACAGTCTTGTCAGAGTATTAGTTTGCAATCGTATATTTAGAACTTTACTATAACCAAGTAGGAGGGCTCCTTTCCTCTTAGATTTTCATATTCTTATATAAATGAAAAACATTACAATAGAATATTTCTACATCCACCTTCGTGCTGCCCTCACTTTTCCCTTCTCCGAACCCCATCCCAAAGTCAGCCTCAGTAAGCAAGAACACGATGAATCA
Organism: Sipunculus nudus; assembly: GCA_026874595.1. Lineage (NCBI taxonomy): Eukaryota > Metazoa > Annelida > Sipuncula > Golfingiida > Sipunculidae > Sipunculus > Sipunculus nudus. The sequence continues at coordinate 96,132,955 of CM049309.1, forward strand.
GATATATTCATACTTTAATATTTTGTATAACTATTCGTCCATAGGTACCTATGTACATGCCAGAAATTATGTCAATATTGTGTAATATGTAGACATAGTGGGCATCACAATAATGTACCTTGTCAAGTCTAAAGAGATATTGTGTCATACAGTCACAAATTCATAAATCACTTCATCAGCATAGTTAATCATAACATCATATCTGTCAAATTGAAAGCTTGCAGACTACCATACACTTTAGATCCTTCAACAAATAGCCTTATCATCATTCTACTACTGCTTATTACTGCTGTCATTGCATTCATATTTGCTCAAATATATCACAATTTTCAACCCCTCCTAAATAAATAAAAAATAAACCACTATATTTGACTCTATTAATCCATCAGTCAGGTTATTTCATTTATCATTTACTCACATATTACATTACATTCCTTTATAATAGCCCAACATGTCCATGATATTCATAAGCTTTATCGACTCGATATAGTATCACAGTGGAGAAACATTTATAGTCCAATCACGATCAGCTGAGCGCCGTGACCCATGGGTCCCTTGTTTATGTATGTTATAAAGCTATCCAAGGGCTACATTTGTGTAAAAAATTTTTCCAGATAAGTCAAACGAGTCAACAGATATGTGGCTTAATGTGTCAAAACAGCCCCGGTCAAAAACATAATATCTGCAAAACTTTGTTTCAGGAGATAAAATTACGCGATATTGACCTGAATTTTGGTATGTATTCAGGAAATGTGTGGAAAAATATGCATATTTACTATGATCAAAAACAGATCAGTAGTTTTGATATTATGCAGTCTTGAAATGTAACAATGGGTTTTAATGGAAAACGGAGGTTTTTCCTTAATAATTCAAAGGAATGAAGTCCTAGTGACCCAATTTTTGATACTGTATGAGATTTTGGGGACATCTAACTGTATGCTGAATTTCAGATTAGTAGGTCTAAGGGTTTCAAAACATGCCAGTTTAACGGAGGGACAGACGGACAGACAGCCGACAGACAAAGGACCCTGACTATAGATCTGATGACTTATAGTCAGCTGAGCTAAAAAGGACAGACAGACTGGTAGACAAACAATATTACACAACTGAATAAATAAATTGCTTTCAAATTGCAGGCTTTAATAGCTTAAATCCATACACAAATAGCATATGAAAGTTATTTCAACAGTGCTTATAGGAAAAATTTCATAATTAATATATATTCAACCTGCAATGCCATAGTATCCCTAAACAGTATCCCCCCCCCCCTTTAAGAATAGGCCCTCCCCCCCTCTTCAGCAGCATACACTGACACTTGGCAAGCAACTATGGTTTCTTCCATCTATCAACTTGATAAACAATATTTTTCACCAAATATAGGGGCCAATATTATGAATCTCTCTTGAAAAAAAAGCAATAATTTGTTTTATGGAAACAGGAAGGTAGGTGGTGCCACCTGTCTGGTTAACGAGAAAAATTTTCCAAGATGGATAGACATGCAAAATTTAAGACTAATACCTTGACCCACTCCAGAGATATGAGCAATTTACACCCAAAGCACCTATTCGGATTGACAACATAGGATAACAATTGCAGATGGCGCCATCAACCTTGAGTACAAGATGGAGGACTCCAAGATCTATGGATATACACAATTTCAGGCCAATACTGATGAACATTCCTGAGGAAAGGGAATTAATTTATTCTATCCCGGAAGGTAGGTGGCACCACCTGTCTGGTGTATGTAACAACTTTCCAAGATGGATGAACATCCCAAATTTCAGACCAAAACCTGGACCACCGAAAAACGATTGCAGATAGTGCCACCAGTCTTGAGTACATGATGGAAAAGTCAATGATCTATGGATATGCACAATTTCAGGCAAATAAAGCATCAAATCGACCCTTTGGCATTACAACCAGATCACTGGTACCAGAGTGTCATTGCATCTAAGTCTGAGGAACATATTATAAGGCCTTATGAAGATGCAAATATTTTCATCATTTCTGACAACACTTTATGGCCATCAGGTACACTGTCAATCAACATAAACCAGACCAATGGTTAGCATTTTTTGTGTACAATCTACCGAAACCAAACATGAGCAAGAAAAGTTCCATTAAACCCAGCACATTGGTAAACCCCTCTGCTTGGAGAATATGGGTCACAGAGCATTTCTTGTTTATAAAAGAGACTTTTCATTGACCTCCCAGTATTTGACATAAGAAGATTCTAGGTGCAATGGTTACAATTTGTGCCTTGTTGACGGAAGTCCCTTTCATTTGAAGGTCTCAAACAGAGAAAAAAATACATAAAAACTCGAAAAAAATATAGGGGGCACCACCAGTGTTCAGGAACTGATTAAACACTCCATGATCAATATGCATGCAAAAAATTCTGGCCATCAGTGCATTAGTTATTCAGATAATGGAATTTTTGTATCAAATTTTTAATTATTCTTAGGAGTACTTTTGAGCCCCATAGCTCAGAGGATATGAGTAACAGAAACCTTATTTCACATTTCCATGAAAACTTCATGGAAGCAGATTCTAGGTCAAACAGTGATGATTTGTGCCCTGTAAACAGATTAGGCTTCATTTGAATGTCTCAAAAATAGAGAGAAAAATGTGTAAAAATTCAAAAAAATTAAGACGGTGCCACCAGTCTGCAGGAACTGATGAAACACTCCATGATCAATATGCATTCAAAAAAATCAATGCAATCAGTTATTCAGATACTGGAGCTTTTGAATCAAATTTTAATTATTCTGAGGGGTAATTTGAGCCCCATAACTCGTAGGATATGGGTAACAGAGACCTAATTTCACTTTTCCACAGAGACTTTTTCAGGACCACCCTTGAGGTTAAGTTAAAAGATTCCAGGTCCAGTCATTACGATTTGTGCCCTGTTAACAGATGACCACATCTTTTAAGGTCTCGTAAATAGAGAAAACTAGTGGCCCATGGGCCATGACACTCAGCTGAATTCAAGGATTGTTGAATTCGATTACAAGATGGAGAGATCCAAGATCTATATACATGCTAACTTTCAGCTTAATACATTGAGTCACTCCTGAGATATCGGCTGTTATCTAAAAGACACCCAGATTCAGACTGCCCAGAAAGATTTTTGCAGGTGGTGCCACCTGTCTTTGTTATGCACAACTACAAAGGTGAGGGAACAACTATGCTGGGTTACGGAAGATCAGTCCAAGGGTCTCAGAGGAGTTCTCCAGAAACAAACACTGTTTTTGATCAAATTTTTAATTATTTCGGGGGTACTTATGAGCCCGATAGCTCAGATGATATGGGTAACAGAGACCTGACCTAATTTCTTTCCTAAAGACTTTTCATGGAGCTCACTAGATGTCAAGTATGAAGATTCTAGGTCAAGTGGTTACGATTTGTGCCCTGTTACAAGATGAGGCTTTATTTGAAAGTCTCAAAATGAGAAAAAAATGCGTACAAATTAAAACAAGGCCTACAGGCCTAATGCGAACCTGTGCATTGAGATTACACCAGGTATAATGCTTCAATGCTGGACCATTACTTTTCAAGAACATGTGTAACATGTATATGAACAATGCAAGAACTAAACACTTAGAACAAGAAATAATTAAATAAACATCAATGCTGCAATTCTGGCATGGGTGCACACAACACAAAAACTAGAATATGGGTAGTCAACAAGGGACTACCTGTATCCGCCAAAATCAGAGTGGAACGGGTGAAGTGAAGCATGGATTGAGTGGCATGGGGAAATAGAGTGAGGTGTGTTGCATAATAGCCTGGATGTCTGCAGCAAAAATGTGTATGTAGGTTGCGCCACCTACCACAAACTCCAGAAAGCTGTCAAAGTTGTATACATATGCAAAATTTTAGGCAGATAAGTCAAACCACTACTGAGATATGAGTGATTTTAGCTCACGGTAGACAAACAAAAGGACTTGTGCAAAAAAGGTGGCAGGTGGTGCCACCAATTTTGTGTATGATTAAGAGCTTTGTGAGATCAATACACATGCAAAATTTCAGGGGGATATGTCAAACGAGTCCTTATATATATGCCTGAATGTCTGCAGCTTAAACATAAATATAGGCGGCGCCACCTGCCTAAAAAAAAATTACACCACCAATTTTGTGTATGATTAAGAGCTATGTGAGATCTATAAACATGCAAAATTTTTGCCTATTCAGTCAAATGGTTCCTGAGATATGAGCCTGGATGTCTGCAGCGTAAATCTGAATGGAGGTGGTGCCACCTGCCACAAAATCCAGAAAGCTATCCAAGATGTATAAACCTGCAAAATTTTAGGCAGATATGTCATACCACTGCCGAGATATGAGTGTTTTTATCCCAAGGCAGATGAACAGACAGACGCTGTGCAAAAAGGTTGCAGGTGTCGTCACCATTTTTAGTGTATGTTATAAAGCTTTCCAAGGGCTACATTTGTGCAAAATCTTTAGCCTTATCGGTAAAACGGTTCCCGATATATGTGGGTTTATGTGTGGAAACAGACACACAAATGGACGCTGGGCAGAGAGGAAGGTCAGAGGTCAACCAAAAATGACGGCGCAGCAGTTCACATGTGACCGATCATAATTCCGAATTTTAAAAAATTCTGCCCAGTGGTTATGGAGGAGTTCTCCGGAAACCGATGCGGTGATGGCGGCAGCGTCTGCGTCCGACTGAAAACATAGTATCCGCAAAACTCTGTTTTGGCGGATACAATGATTGTAGCCGGCACCACCAGTATTATATACAACGAAGAGATATATACATATGCCCAATGTCAGACTGATATGTCAAACCCCTCCTGTAAAATAAAAGCAGGGACATACACTATGAAAAAATTATTGTAGGTGGCGCCACCAGTCTTGAACACTATAAAGCTACCCGATATGTATAAACATGCCCAATTTTAGGTTGATGTATCAAATTCCTCTGTAGAAATAAGCAGGCACATACACTGCAAAAGTCAATGTAGGTGGCACCACCTGTCTTGTAAATAACGCATAGACAGGTCAAAATATCAGTCCAATACATCAAACTTCCCCAGAGTTTGATGCACTTGGCTGACAAGGCTAAGGTGAGTAAGGCAGTTGCCCCCAAGTGACCTGTGACAAATTGCTGCCTCAAGCTACTGCACTGAGTGAACTCTTGACCTGCACCTGGCTAGACTGAGTGAACTTATGACCTGCACCTGGCTGCACTGAGTGAACTCTTGACCTGTTGCATAATCTGACACAGTTGGCAGTCTGCCAAAGCTATAAATAGATTCAGGCTGAACTTTGGTGCCCAATATGATGCAGTGAGCAGTCTGCCAAAGCTATAAATAGAATGCAGCTACTGCACTGAGTGAACTCTTGACCTATACCTGGCTGCACTTCTTCCAATCCTGGCACTGTGCCAAAACTATTTATAGAGCTGACATCATCTTGGCTAATGGCCAACATCAAGGCACTGGCAATCTGCCAATAGTATACCAAGTGCTGCCATCTGTACACAAAAGTGGTCCCTACTTGAAATAACTTTGAAATTTATTTTCCCAATACAAAATCCTTTTCAGCTGACTTTTTTATAAAAAAAAAAAGAATTCAGGAATATATGTAAAATTATTATGGTTGCATACTGAATGCAAAATTAAAATACAGATATATCTCATTGATGGCAAATTCTTGAATTAAGTTGAGTAGGGATACCAATAATTTATAATCCACTTACTGTTGTCTTTATATAGCCACAAAGAGCTGAATATCCATGATAGTAACATTGCCTGGTATGATGAATAACTTAAATCATAAATCTAAATTTTTTTTAAAAATTTTAAAAAAACTTTCTTGTCAATATTAACCAAAGATAACCTGAAATCTTAATGTCTAGTGGCATGATGTAATAGATGCTGATAAACTGGTGCCAGGCTAGATGTAACAGCATCACACAGCTAACATATATGGTAAAATGACTCAATTCAATCTCCATAATTCAGCCAAAAATCATTCATGTGGAACCATTAATGACAATTATTATAAGAATTATTGTAGGGATTATTCTTGTAAAATATTTAACAAACTGGCTTCAGTGGCATCAGTCGAAAAACGTTTTGCAGGTTTATAACTCATATAGGAAGATCCAGCAAACTGGATAAGTTAAGCTTCCCGTAACTCCAAAAAGCACTGAACCAAAACCATTTGAACAAACTTGAATTATCAACATCTGAGGATTATTAATGTGTGGGATTTAAGAATTTGGCCCAGTGGTTTTTGAGAAGAAGATCTTTGTAGCCACTGAGCTAAAATGGGCTGTTATGGTATATGACTAAATTCAGCTTCCCATAACTTAGCCAAAAGTCACTGAAAAGAGACCATTTGAACAAACATCAGAAAGCACTACCCTAGGATCATTTCTGTGCCATATTAAACATTTTGGCCATTTGGTTTCAGAGAAGAAGTTTTTCTAGCCCTCAGTGTGATACAGGCACTGATGACCCCGTACAAAAAAGGCCGATGCAGGTGGCGCCACCAATACCTCAATTTCAGATATGACCTATGTGACCAACATTGGCATAAAATTTGGTGATGATAGCTCCAGCCGTTTCTGAGATTTAAATTTTAATATGCTTTTCTGCACAGTTAACAAAGTTCAACCTCCTGTAACTCGGTAAATAAATCTCTGAACTGGAACCATTCGAACAAACTTGAGAAAGATTGTTCCAGGGATCATTTCTGTGAAATATTGGACAATTTGGCTGGACAGTTTCGGAGAAGAAGATTTTTAAAGCTTTTTTAGCTTTTTCCCTATAAATTCTAAGAAAATGCAGTTAGTAAAAAAATAAACAAAATCCGATATAGTTTTTTGGATGACTGATTATTTTAAAAAAATTTGGTGATGCTAGCTCCTGCTGTTTTTGAGATAGCTATGGTTAATGTACAGACAACGCATGACGCACGACACACGACGCACGACGAACGACCCTGCACCATCGCATAAGCTCACAGGTTCGCTAAAAAAATAGGTGGTGCCACCAGTCTGCAGGAACTGATGAAACACTCCCTGATCAATATGAACGCAAAAAATCATGGCCATCAGTACATTAGTTATTTAGATACTGCAGCTTTTGTATCACATTTTTAATTATTCTTAGGAGTACTTACAAGCCCCATAGCTCGAAGGATATGGAAACCTGAAATTAGGTCTCTGTTACCTATATCCTTCAAGCTATGGGTAACAGAGACCTAATTTAAGGTTTCCATAGAGACTTTTCATGGACCTCTCTTGATGTCAAGTTAGAAGAATCCAGGTCCAGTGGTTACAATTGTGCCCTGTTAACAGATGACAGCTTCTTTGAAGGTCTCAAATATATAGAAAAAAAATCGTAAATTTGGAAAAAAAGCAGGTGGCGCCACCAGTCTGCAGGAAGTGATGGAACATCCCATGATCAATATTCATGCAAAAAATCATGGTGATCAATGTAGTAGTTTTTCAGATACTTGAGCTTTTGTATCAAATTTTGCATTATTCTGGGGGGGTACTTCAGAGCCCCATAGCTCGAAGGATATGGGTAACAGAGACCTAATTTCAGGTTTTCAATGAGATTTTTCATGGACCTCCCTGGATATAAAGTTTGAAGATTCCAGGTCCAGTGGTTACGATTTGTGCCCTGTTAACATATGACAGTTTCATGGCAGGTCTGAAAAAAAGAGAAAAAAATTTGTAAAAAATTGGAAAAAATACAGGTGGTGCCACCAGTCTGCAGGAAGTGATGGAAAATCCCATGATCAATATTCATGCAAAGAATCATGGTGATCAATGCAGTAGTTATTCAGATACTTGAGCTTTTGTATCAAATTCTGCATTATTCTGGGGGGTACTTCAGAGCCCCATAGCTCGAAGGATATAGGTAACAGAGACCTAATTTCAGGTTTTCAAGATTTTTCATGGCCCTCTCTGTATATTAAGTTTGAAGATTCCAGGTCCAGTGGTTACGATTTGTGCCCTGTTAACATATGACAGTTTCATTGCAGGTCTGAAAAAAAAAGAAGAAAAAAATCGTAAAAATTGGAAAAAATACAGGTGGCGCCACCAGTCTGCAGGAAGTGATGGAACATCCCATGATCAATATTCACGCAAAGTATCATAATGGCCAATGCAGTAGTTATTCAGATACTTGAGCTTTTGTATCAAATTTTGCATAATTCTTGGGGGTACTTCGGAGCCCAATAGCTCGTAGACCTAATTTCAGGTTTTCAAGATTTTTCATGGCCCTCCCTGCATGTCAAGAGAGAAGATTCCAGGTCCAGTCATTATGATTTGTGCCCTGTTAACAGATGACCACATCTTAGAGTCTCAAAAATAGAGAAAAACATCTGTAAAAATAGAAAAAATACAGGTGGCGCCACCAGACTGCAGAAACTGATGAAACATTCCATGATCAATATCCATGCAAAGAATCATGGTGATTAATACAATAGTTGTTCATATACTTGAGCTTTTGTATCAAATTTTCCATTATTCTGGGGGGTACTTTGGAGCCCCATAGCTCGAAGAATATGGGTAACAGAGACCTAATTTCAGGTTTCCACAGAGACTTTTCATGGGCCTCCCCGCAGGTCAAGTGAGAAGATTCTAGGTCCAGTCGTTATGATTTGTGCCCTGTTAACAGATGACCACATCTTAAGAGGTCTCAAAAATAGAGAAAAAAATTCGTAAAAAATACAGGTGGCGCCACCAGACTGCAGAAACTGATGAAACACTCCGTGATCAATATCCATGCAAAAAATCACGGTGATCACTGCATTAGTTGTTCAGATAATTGAGCTTTTGTGTCAAATTTTCCATTATTCTGGGGGGTACTTTGGAGCCCCATAGCTCGAAGAATATGGGTAACAGAGACCTTATTTCAGGTTTCCAAGGAGATTAATATGAACCTCCCAGGATGTCAAGTTACAAGATTCTAGGTCCAGCAGTTACAGTTTGTGTCCTGTTAACAGACGGATGGCCGGACGGCCAGACGGCCGGACTGACGACGGACAAAGAGTGATCGCTATAGCTCAGATGACTTACAGTCAGCTGAGCTAACAAGGGACCCATGGGTCATGGCGCTCAGCTGTTATATATGATAAAAAATATGATTTGGGAATGAGCCACATGCTGGTTTTGTGTGGTAATAAATATAAGCTATATTATGAGTTGTTGGTGTTTAGCTTATGTATGATTTTGATAGTATCTTTGGAGACAGGGAAGAGGATTGATTTCATTTATTTTATTAACAAATGGAGTGCTATTGTCACACAGATTTTGACTTGGCCATATAACTTACAAGCAGAACATATAATATAAGAGTTTAACTATTTATTAAAAACAAGGGACCTATGGGTCACTGAGCTCAGCTGACGTTAACCTTGAAGGTAAAAATCTAAAATAATATGAAATGGAGATAAAGTGTAAGAGGAAGAGGTAATAAAGGCCATGGTTGGTTTATATGATTGGTTTGTATTGATGAGCAAGAAATTGTTGCAAAAAATATTTTGTGACCTGACCTGAAACTAAAGCATGTGAGCAGTTTGTGAACAAATGATCTGTACTATTACCATGATCATTAGTTGGTTTTTGATTAACTGTTGACATTTCAGTAGTTTACACATTTGTTCAATTGAATCAATTTTTTTGTATAATATATATTATTAAATATATATGTATTTTTTTATGAAATGTATACAGTTGAAATATAGCTAATTAACAACATAAAACAGGGCAAACAAAGCCTGATCTCAAATTCTGCTGAGGCAGGAAAATAATGAACAAATGTTTGTATTAAATCCTGATTTTTTAATCACATCAATTATTTTCTAATTTAAGTTTATATTTCTATACATTTCCAATTTAACATATATATCTGAATATAAAAGTTGATTCATAATTCTCAATTGCATCATCATAAATCTCAATCTTGTCAGATAACACCACATCATGCATACAAATGTTTATTTATTTTTTACCACAAAAATATATCTTTTAAATCTGCAAAACAATAAATATCTAAAAATAATACTTGATTTAGATTTCACAATTTTTAATTGTGTCTTTATTTATCCATAATGTGCTTCATATTTTATAATAATTTAAGCATACTCATGGGTTCAATTAGATTTGTTAAAATCATTTAAAAGAAAATTGATTTCTTTAAAAATGCTACATTACACAACATTGCATCTTCTGGATTACACCTTGAATTTTTTTTCAAGGAAAGTTTTTTCATATCGGAGTGGAAACAGCATTACAATTAAGGAGATACAGTGAAAACAATAACAATTACCTCATAACACTTTGGGTTGGGTTTGCAGGGGGGGGGGGTGATTGGGGTGGTGATATGAGAATAACTGTACACCTGTCACAGCAGGGGATCTCCCCCAGTGACTGTAAAAAATCAGAAACCCTGGCATAGCTGACTTCCAGTGACCTGGAGTGGAACCCTGCATCTGTAATCAAAGCAAGTGACTACAGAAAAAAAAAATCAATAACTAGCTTAATTTTCAAGCTTTTATTTTCAGATTTCAGATTTAGACAAACTAAATATTTATGTTTACATGCTGTGAAAATTAAATCAATGGTGCTTACAGGAAAAAAACGTGCCATGGTCAAAGTTGGGCAAAATTTAAGGTACTGATTTTTTTTTATGCTAATAACTTAAAAAATTTACAAAATTCAGATCTAATTTTGGGTAAACAATTGAATCTTAATTAAAAATAGTTATATACTTGAGGAAATAGACTCTAGTTTCAAAATTTTTCATGTTAAGTGAGTAATTATTTTTCCTGATTTTTTACAAAGTCCATTTTGTTTGGGCCCATAACTTAAAGAATTTATACTTTACAGACTTAATTTCTGGCATGTACATAGGAACTATATAGAGGAATATTTATGGTAAATATGAGGAAAAACAGATGAGTGGTTTTGATATAAGGCAGTCCTGAAGTGTGAAAATAGGTTTTTAATAAAAAATTGAGGTTTTTCCTTAATTTCTCAAAGGAACGAAGTCGCAAAGACCCAGTTTTCGGTTTGGTAGGAGATCTTGGGGACATCTAACATTATGCTGAATTTTGGATTCCTAGGTCTTACGGTTTCAAAACGTGCCACATCTACGGACGGACGGACGGACAGACGGACGGTCGACGGACAATGGACCACGACTATAGCTCAGATGACTTATAGTCAGCTGAGCTAAAAATTACAAATATTGTCCCAAATATAATTTTTATTAAAAATAAAAAGAGAATTGTATGATTTTTAAAATAAAATATAACTGAAGTGATTTTTAAAATAATATTAAAGAATATATTCATGAATGCATTCATGAATACATTTTGAAAGTATTTGCACTGATATTCATATACTTCCATTTTTACCTGAATTCCCATTCTTATGCAAGAAATTTTATAACTGAGTACATATTCATATTCGTATTCAAATACATTTGCAAAGTATTCGCAACATGTCTGGTATTTATTCAGTTTTAGCCAAACAATGATGTTGAGAATCCAGAATATAAACAAAGGACCCATGGGTCACGGCGCCCAGCTTAAGTTAGAAATTTTTGAAAATGCAAAATACGAAAAATATTCTATTGTAATGTTTTTCATTTATATAAGCATATGAGAAGCTAAGAGGAAAGGGGCCCTCCTACTTGGTTATAGTTAAGTTCTAAATATATGATTGCAAACTAATACTCTGACAAGACTGTCATGGAGAAAAACAGTAAAAGTTTTGAGATACTGTGATGCATATGAAAAATTTACAGATGGACAGGCAAGTGGACAGAATGAACTAATACCTTTATTTCACTTTCAAGGGAATAATGCATTTAAGTTTATATATAAGCCTATTTTTTTAGCATATCCACTTTTTCCATTAATAGTTTTTATCTGATTCATTTTTTTATTTAAAAGTGTTATAAATTATTAATAAAAAAAACTGAAAATATAAGGTAAAATATTAGAATTCTAAGTTGCAATCATTATATATCCAGATTGTAGCTCATATTAGGTCATATTATGCATACACATGTATTTTATTATTTTTAAATCAAATGTTTAAACTGAATTTAAAGAAAATAATGCCACAACATGGCATCTACAAGATTTTTCCTTGAATCCCAATTTAAAAGTTTTGCACATTGGAGTTTTTAGTTCATGCTTAATTTTATTCACCGAAATAAAAAAAGTCTCCAGCTTCAGCAATTCTCATTTTAAGTGAGCAAATATATTTCCTGATTTTTAAAAAATTGCACTATATTTGGGCCCATAACTTCAAAATAATATCCAATGCTGACCTAATTTTTGCTATGTGCACAGAAAATGTATGGAATAATATGAATACTAAATATGATCAAAAACAGATCAGAGGTTTTGATATTAGGCAGCCTTGAAGTGTAACAATGGCTTTTTTATGGAAAACAGAGGTTTTTCCTTAATATCTCGAAGGAACAAAGTCCTAATGACCCAATTTTCGGTATGGTAGGAGATTTTGGGGACATCTAATGGTATGCAGAATTTTGGATTTGTAGGTCCAATGGTTTTAAAACGTGCCCTGTTAACGGCCGGATGGAGGACGGACAAAGGACTACGACTATAGCAGGCTTGGGTCAAGTACATGTACTTGTACTTGGTACTTGTACTCAAGTACAAAATTTTCAGTACTTGGCCTGTAATTGTACTTGGTGCTTTTTACAAAGTACAGTACTTGTACTGTACTTGTACTTGCTAAAAATGTACTTGAAAAATCAAGTACATTTCAAGTACTAGTCAAGTACATGTATTTTTTTTAATTATTTTGAATACAGAGCCACCTATCTACTTACCATAAACACAGCATTAGGAGACCTAATTTATTTTTATTTCTTATGGTTTTTCCATGTATATTACCATTTGAAAAGCTAAGAGAAAATAGCCCAGCTTAAATGAAACTCTGTAAATTATAGAATAATGGACATGAGCTAAAGCATATGGACTGTGTAATAAATGAAACCTTTGGCCTGAAACCATTTAGTGATGCACCAAGGGAAAAAATGGGCCTACAGTAAGTGTCATATAAAAATTCCATTTCATAAACAAATAATTTGTGAAGGTAATTAAGTTTTCAAAAGTTAAATATATGGCTATATGAGTTAAATATTAATCCCACAAAGTTTGATCAATATTCCTAATTTTAAAAACTAGGTTTAACAATGTCATTCACACCTAGGCCCGCCAACTTTAAGAGATATGAATGAAATGCTACCAAGTATTTATATCTTCTTAAATCTTGTCAGTTAGCACTTACATTAGGTCCCAATATTTTACCATATTTGAACATCAGGATTAAATTCCTGAACATTTTTTTCTGAGAAAAAAAATCAAAATTGTCCAAGTCTCAACAAAAAGAATTTTTAACATTAAAATTATAAGCTTTGTCTTGTATATTAGTCCTGTGTATCAAGGCGGTGGGTCAAGAAGGGTCTCTGTTGTTACTGTTCATCGCTGAAAAATGTGAAATGATGAAATTCATCTTGTTTAGAGTACAGGTCTGTCAACAGAATAGGGTGGGGGGTGGGGGAGAGAAAGGCTCCCTGTGGTATTTATGCTAGCAGCCTGATCAAGCTCAACAAGAGAAAGGGCTTGCCCAAGTGATGGGATTACATAACAGCCTGGGGAGCATAGAGAGTTACACTGAATGACCTACAGTGACCTCAGTGGACTGCTTGACAATGTAAGGGAACACAACAAGAGCCTCCAAACAAATTCAATAACTAGCCTAATTTTGCAGCTTTTATTTTTCAAATTTCAGATTTTAACAGATTAAATCCTTATGTGTACATGCTGTGAAAATAACATTCACAGTACTTACAGGAAAAAATTGTGCTGTGGCCAAAGTTTGGCAAAATTTAAGATACCGATTTTATATTTATGCTAACAACTTAAAAAATTGCAAATTTCAGATCTAATTTTCGGTATACAATTGAATCTTGATTAAATGATGTTATATTCCTGAAAAAAAGTCTCAGCCATTCTTATGATAAGTGAGTAAATATATATCCTGATTTTTTACAAGGTGCATTATGTTTGGGCCTATAACTTCAACAAATTATGCAATACTGACCTAAATTTTGGTATGTACATAGGAAATGTATGGAAGAATATGAATATTTACAATTACATCTAACATTATGCCAATTTTTGGATAACCAGGTAAACAAAAATAGGGTCATGATGCTAGAAAATACAAATACATTAAGGCTTCTAAAAAACTTCAATAGCTAGACTTTTTTTTAAGCTTATACTTTCAAATTCAAAATTCATCAGATTAAATCTATATGTAAACTGGCTGTGAAAATTAAATCAAATGTACTTATAAGAAAAAAACGTGCCATGGTCAAATTTAGGCAAAATTTAAGGTACCAATTTTTTATTTTTGCTTATATTTTAAAAAATTTAACAGATATTGATCTAATTTTGGGTATACAATTTAATTTTGATTAATTAAAGATATATTACTGGAAAAAAAAAAGTCCATAGCTTTAAAATGTTTTGTGTTAAGTGATCAAATATCTTTCCTGATTTTTTACGAAATGCATTATGTTTGAGCCCATAACTTTTTTTAAATCATATAATACAGACCTAATTTCTGGCATGTAAATAGGAACTATATAGAGTAATATTTATGGTAAATATGAGGAAAACAGGTGAGTGTTTTCGCAGTCAGGCTGTCCTGAAATGTGAAAATAGGTTTTTAGTAAAAAATTGAGGTTTTTCCTTAATTTCTCAAAGGAATGAAGCTGAACTAAAAACTCTAAAATACATATAACCAATCACTGTAATCAGCTAGTAATCTAACTGTAATATATAGCTAAACTTTATTTGTTCCAACACCCCTGTCCACCTGATTTTCAGAATTATTTCTATCAAATTCATTTTGTTTGCCACAATAAATCAGCTTTTAATAAAGGAGGTAATGTGGCAATTTATGATGAATTACATAAGCATGAAATAAATATATTTTTTTTGCTATGCCGGGATGGTGTAGACCTCTCTGGAACGAGGTGCAAAATGAATGCCATCAGTTCAAGTGGCAATATCTGTTTATCCATGAGATGTAAGGCAGTTGCGAATTGAGAGAGGAGGAGCCCACGGAGTGCGCCCCCTAGTTGAGCTGTCACATCTCTCATTTTATCCATAGCAAATATTTTACCATTCTTTGTTTTGAAGTTTTAGTTCTTAAAGAAGTGAATTACATAGTAATTATAGATAGGGCCATATACTATCATTTTAGTATTGCTATACTATAGGCACATTTATATATAATAAAAAAAAAATCTAACAAGAAATATATGCACAATGTGCAAGAATTTTCATAATATCCAACCCCCTACCCAGTATTTGCACCCCACCCTCCTGTTCCCAAATTTCTCGATCTGCCACTGTAGCGGGGAAGTATCTGTGACGTGACAAACATATGATATGACAAACAAATACCACTGTGATGTTATCGCTACAAATCATCAAATGGATGTTTTTTTAGTCAGTCATGTTCAATAATGTCATCACTGATAATATGTTGAACATGCAGCAAGACCTTACATCCGTTCATTCATATTTCTTTCTGAATTAATCATATGGAATATATATAGGAAGTGGCTAAACAACCGGCAGGGTGCAGGCAGTTTAGTCCACAGGCTAAACAGCCGGCAGGGGAAATTGACCTTGCCAGCAGTCTACCCCACTGGCTAAACTGCTGGCAAATTAATGTATGCTCTATTAAAACTATTTCAGTCTATTTCAGTGTTATACTAATACTCTGTAGTTTCCATTATCATTATTATTTGGACAATGAGCTGACAATATAGTGATGACTTACCAAATTATCTATTTTGCCGGTCTATATGTAATAAGTATGTTGAGTAATAATGAGTAGGTTTAAAAGTACACATCTGTGATATTTACAGGGTACTTTAATATAAATTTTCTGATAAAATTTGTAATATTTACAGGATAGTTTATAGATTTTGTCATAAAAATTTATCAGAAATGTGAATGTGTGTTCAAACTCAGGTTATGTCAAATTAATGGCCAAAGGATCAGCTAATTACTTGATCAAAGGTATAATCACACAATCTTACACCACACCTAATTAAAGTTGCTGAGCCTATAGATATTGTGTTGTGAGATGATGCAAGAAATATCCACACCAAATAGCATTTCTCATGAAAAGGCTATCAAAATATCTAATTTGGTAAGTCAGCTCATTGTCAAAATGATAATGAAAGTACAGAGAATCACACTGAAATAGAGCATACAATGTTACATTCATTTGCAAACAGTTCAGCCAGTCGGCTTTAGACTCAAGGTCAAGGTCAGTATTCCCTGCTGGCTGTTTAGCCTGTAGACTAAACTGCCGGCACCCTGCCAGCTGTTTAGCCACTTCCATACATATACATCAGAGAGTATTATTTTGCTCTTAGATAATCAGTGATAATCGCCACATTTGTCTGATTTGCCTCTGGAATTAATAAAGGAAAGCTTTAGTGCTTTGTACAAAAATTATCACAAAAAATCTGGTTGACAAGGGTGGTGGAATGGCTTATAGTGCATGGGCGTGGGAACATCTTTCTAGTTGGTTGGGGGGGGGGGGGGGGGGTTCACTGGAAGGTTGAAAGTTCTGGGAGGGGGTAGTACTAGTATGGCCATGGAAACTTAAAAATGTTTGAAACTAAACCCCCCCCCCCCCCCCCCAAACCCACAAAAGTCCATCCCCCCCCCCACCCCGGGTTCGCACGCCTATCCGTATACTATATATTAAATGAACTATAACTAAGCTTATGTTGTACCTCAAGTCAAAACTCAGGGTAAATATAGTTTTAAATTTAATGGAATAAAATTATGGAATGAACTGCCATCTAGTATTAAAACTTCAAACAGTAAGAGATTATTTATGAAGAACTGCAAAGACTACTTATTTAGGAAAATGAAGGATCTGGAAAATGGAATTTTTATTACATAATTATTAATCATGGTCATTTTTATCTTTGAATCTCTTAGTCACAGTATTTAATAGATGTAACTCACAGTTACATGAATGTCTTTGTCACTCTTAGTTTTTTTTTTAGTATTTCTATTATTATTTTTTTTAATTATGAACACTCAGTCGTTTTAAACTATACATGTAACTATTATTATCACTGTAATTTTTAAAATTTTGTAGTCAATAGTTTTTACATATATGTAACTGACTGACATATGTACATGTACAAGTGTTCCATGTTCGATAGTCATAGTCAGCACTTTGAAATCAACTAATATGATAAATTATCTAAATTGTATGCATGGTCTGCCATCTTGTTAAATGTGTTTCAAGGTCCACTATGGAAATAAGTATACCTCACAAACGTAAGGTTACTTTTTAGTGCTCCTTTTTCATGGCTTTTAACACTTGCAGATTTTATGAATATAATTTTGATAGATACATGTTTATTTTATATTTATCCATTTTATTGTGATCTGTATGTGTTTGTTGTTGTGAATAAAATATATAAAAAAGCAAGTATACGTCTGTGACAGTGAGAGTCAGTGTTCATTGAAAATGGAATTTACCAGTGACGTGAACACAAAACTCGTTTGGCCCGTAAAATATTGCTGCCAATGCTTGGACCTCCTCATCTGCCATGCTGCTGGCTGTATATAAATGTGCTAGACCTTCCTCGATGTGTCCCTTACATGTTTACATGTAACTTGCCATGTGCGAGGCCGTTTCCGTCAACGTTGCTGTCAGCAGCAGAATGCCTAAAATGCGTGCACGCGGGCGTGCACGCTTGAGTACAGCAGAATCGATTCATTTGGCCAACGCATGCAGCCAGATTTTGGTACAGCATGCACCTGCAATCGCCTGCACCAAAAGAGGCTGCACATAGTCCATTGGCTGAGAGGACGAGACCCGTGTGTATGATATGTGCCGTAAGTCAATCTTTGTATTAATGAACTAGACCATGGGACATGACATAACATAATTAAAAGTAAGGGTAGACTTTTGGTAACCTGGCAATCACTCAGAAAATGACGTCATTAACCACACCCCCGCTTCTTGAAAGGAACAAAAATAAGGGGCAGTGGAAACTTACACTGATATATCTTTGGATCTCCAAACACACAACAATAAATTATAACCACTCAAAATGTTCATATTTGAATTCTCTATTAATTGCACTCATCAATATTATCATTACCATGATAATGAGGTCATCAAAGGTCAAAAGATCAGGAACACAGGGGAAAATGAAATTTTTACGTATCCCAGAAATCATTGCTCTGATAGTATGAAAATGCTTGCAATTACACAAGGAAAAACATACAATCATCAAGAAAGACGTTAATAAGACTTTGATATGTTGTTAGTGCCATTATACCTAAAATTATGCACAAAATATCTGTTACAAAAGTTCGTAAGTTCACATATTTGGATTTTTTTCTAAATCGTCAATCTTTAAAGGGAAGTCTGTTTGTTGGTATCATCTTTTGCATAAATCAGTATATTAACAATGTATATATATATTTATAAGTGCATTTATCATCGGTGGCTTTAAGTCAATAAGCATCAAAAGGCTATTAAACTCCAATGAAATGCGACTTTCTGCTTTAAACAAAAGTGCCTTGCATTAAAATCTTTGTTCAGCCTTGACACTGTTCTCCCTGCCCGACATTTGATATATTTAACAGTGATAGGGAACGTGCTGGGCCCAAACAACTAATTTTTTTTGGTTAAGCCAATACGTTATTTAATTGGCAGCATTATGTAAATTGTGTTATCTGACGGGATCAGAGTAAAAGGTGGTGTTATCAGCATATACTGACCATTTCGCAAAAGTGACAGTATCACAACTATCTTATCGCTAAGGTGCAATAGAAAAAACTTGGTCAATTACGCTGTACCCTGTACATTGATGAACCAATTCTTCAGTTCTCAATTGCAAATTGTTATCAAATCAGAATAACTGTTGGCGTTTATAAGAGTAATTAAAAAAAAAACAAAGACAGGAAGAGTTAGACTGGCCCAGTCAATGAAATCGCTCTGACAGAGATATCAAACGGCTCTCACTGTGTCGCACTTAGTGTCGGTACTGCTACCTCGCGGCAACTTACATAACTAATTTCCATTCTCTGACCCTCTAATTTCATCGACTGGTAAACTTGGGCCGTACCGGACAGTCAGCGCCACACATCACCGCCTCGCTGAACTAAGGTCTTTCCCAGTGACGTTAGGAGTGATTATAGTGGTCTTTCCCAGAATCTTTTTTTCCAAAACCAACATGGTTAATTCAGTAACCGCCTATTGTGGGCTTCCAGCTTGCTATACACACACACACACACACACACACACACATATATATAGAAGGTAGTGTTACCCTCCGATGTAAAGTGCTCTATGGCCTACAGACTAGGCCAGAGCGGTATAACTCTGGAGAAAAACAACACTGTAAATTCACTACAGTCTGTTTCACGGGATGCGTCCCGATCATCAGGTGAATGTTGTTAGAATCAGTTTGTTGAAAGACTGACACTGATTATAACAACATTCACCTGATGATCGGGACGCATCCCATGAAACAGACTAGTGAATTTAGTGTTGTTTTTCTCAAGAGTTATATATATGTTTCACGGGATGCGTCCCGATCATCAGATGAATGTGGTTAGAATGAAGCTTACGGCGTGGTTTGAAAAGCCGAGACTTTACGAGATTACGAGATCATGCTTTGTGCGATTCGGGGCGGGGGGGGGGGGCATGTGAAAGACTGACACTGATCCTATAAAAATTCACCCTGAAATATTTTAAAACCTAGCATTCGTACTAATTTTCAGCGTGCCCCCTTCAACCCCCCCCCCCCCCAACGAGGATCCGCTGGGCAGACTTACCTGTTCAGGTAGTTGTTCTCTCACTGCTTTGCAGTGATGAGGGACATGGCGTTACCACTACTTCATGGTGAGTTTACCGAGTGGATTCCACTTGGTATGAGTATAGTATAGTATATTTGCCTTTATATTGTATATTTGCCTTGTATATATTGTGTATTTTCATAGTATATGTGTATTTTTATCATATGTATACTACTGATATGTTCACTGCTTCCAAGACCCTATTACAAATCAGTTCTATATGCTAATTGAGCATCCTGGTATATCTCTGTATTATATATAAAATTTAAAACAATAAATAACCTCCTTGCCCTGCCCTGTTATGTTCCAGTATCGCACGTGTACCCCGACCAATCCTATTGTGCACCCGAGGACTATAGGATCAGTGTCAGTATTATTATGTTAATACCTTTTATTTCACAATTTGATCTTATTGCACATGCTAATAATTCTATGGATAAAACAAATAAGTATGGCGATAATGGACAACCCTGTCTTACCCCCCTTGTTACAGAAAAAAAAAGATGAAGCCCATCCGTTATTTATCACACAGCTGGTTATACTATTATTAACAGTTTTAATCATATTTATAAGATTATTGTCAAAATTCATATTTTTTAAAGAATTGTATATATATTCCCATTCCAAAAAAATCAAAAGCTTTTTCAAAATCGACCAGCATCAACAAACCATCATTATCACATTGATCTGCAAATTAAATTAAATTGATTATTTTATTAATGTTTTCGCCGATATATCTGCGTGAAATAAATCCAGTCTGATCTTCATTGACCAAATCAAAAATCACTGTTTTAAATCTATTAGCAATGCTTTTGGTAATAATTTTGTAATCTGTGTTAAGTAAAGTTAGGGGTCTCTCGTATAATTATCATGACCCACTTGAGCTTGATGATATTATGTCCCAGAACTTATGGTTTAATTCTCATATTAAAATAGAAAATAAAGTTTTATTATTTACTAAATTCAACAATTATAGAATTCGGTACATATCAGATTTGACAATGTACACAGGAACTGGCTTTAGATTCTTAAACTATCAAGAATTTAATCGAATTTATAATGTTAAAATAGATTTTTTAGATTATTCTAGTCTCTTAATGGCTGTTCCATTAAGATGGAAACATATAATTTTTAACACTACTGATAAATTTCATAGACCTCATAATATTAACAAACAATTTTACAAATATTTATGTAGTGAAAAGAATTTGAAATATGTTTATAATTCACTGATAGAGAAAATTTAGTCACTCCAGACTTAGTAGTTAAGAAATGGAAACAAGATTTAATTGATGTATCAGAGGAGATTGTTTATATGGGATTCTCCAAGATTTTTTACACAACAATTTCCGTACCACTGAGGAATTTTCAGTATTATGTACTACAACGTCGGATGACGTTAAACCCATTTCTTCATCGACTGAATGTAATAGATTCTCCTACTTGTATCTTTTGCAAATTAGAAAGAGAAACTTTATCACGTTTTTTTTTTTAATTGTTCTTTTGTCGCTAACTTGTGGTTAAAAATAAGAGGTTTTGAATAGTTCGTCATTAAACTCCTCTGTTAGGTTTTCAGTATCTGAAGTTCTGTTAGGGTCAAGTGAACATAGATGGTTAAATATGCTAACACTGGTTGTAAAAAAATATGTTTATAATTTCAGATGTCTCAAAATGTTACCGAACTATCATGGATGTATAAGCTATGTTAAACAGATTTATTCAATAGAAGATAAAATTGCTAAAAAAGGAGGTAAATTAACTCAACATTATTCAAAATGGGAAAACCTTACCTACCTGCTCTCCTCTACATGAATAATCTTCACGATTCATGTTTAAATTGTTTTGAAATATTAATTTCTATATGTATGTTTGTATGTATGTATGTATTTTTCCGTTATGCATGTACTACGTTTATGTATGAAAAAGAAAACACGCCGTTAGCTTCATTCTGACCACATTCACCTGATGATCGGGTCGCATCCCGTGAAACAGACTGTTGTGAATTAACAGTGTTGTTTTTCTTCAGAGTTATACCGCTCTGGCCTAGTCTGTAGGCCATAGAGCACTTTACATCGGAGGGTAACACTAACTTATATATATATATATATATATATATATATATATATATATATATATATATATATATATATCCATTTTATCAGTCTTAATATGTTTAGGTCCTCGGCTATTTAAGTACGGCAAGATTTTTAACACTATACATAACCCTCAGCCTCAGTGAGTCAGGGTTTCACCGTTTAACAGACCATTGCTTATCGCAGCAGGCCGGTTTTAAAATGTGTCTCCAGCTCAGCCAATCAGCGTGAGATATTCAGGTCCACACGCGACGAACGCAGTCAAACTGTTACATAGTATTCATGTACCGGCTGACTGAAACGATCACGACGTTCAGCGTGTTGGCAACTCAACAGTGGCAAAACTTTCATGTGTAACTTGAACACTAACAAATACACAGCACAAAATCGATGCGACATTGTCTACAATACACTTAAATTTGCCCATGGACCGTATGTTCGAACAGCAGAGATATATCATAGGACACGAAGGTCCATGTATGGACTTCATAAAAAATGCATGATTTTAGTGCGAATGTTACCAAGCGGGTTAAGCTGTCTATTGCCTATGGGACGCTGTTAGCCTCCTCATAGCAACGATGCCATTCTTAGGAGCCATAGTACATCTTATCTATCGCCTAGTCAACAGTACGACATTTATTATCACAAATGCGTTATATGTACTCATGTCCAACATCAGGGTGCGTATGAGAAATTCCGCATTTCTGAATTAGACAGAGCCAAGAAGTTCTTAGAAAGCCACCGTTTTCCTCAAGGACAATGTATATGTCCGAACATGTGATTTGCAAGATGTGAACAGTGCATTTTAAGCAGATCAATTTTGCCACAACGCATGCATCAAGAGATACTTGTTGAATTTTGATCGTGCTAAAACCAAAAAGGCAGATGAACCGATGAACCAAAAGCGAATAGCATGGCTAACTTTTTTTGCAGTCCTTTCTAATTTTAACGTGAATTGATTCTGAAATGTCAATACTTCAGACTAAAGTAAGACAAGTACAAAGTATATTTTAAATTTTGTATTTCATGTCGTACCATGGTGGGAAAAGAACATCTATGCACATTATGAACAGTCAGGAGGTTTATGACACCTGCAAAAGTGCAATTCTAATAGTTTCAATCGCTTTGGGTTGTGCTGTAGCAATGATGAACACTTCGTCATGACACTAACATGGCTACACATATTGTGGAGTCTAGTTGTGATTGGATCCCCTTTCCAAACCATTTCACCATAACGCCTTTGACAATTTTGACATTAACGAGGCCACATTAACTGGTATAGGTCCTACTCAAGATACTGTTAGTGTCCTTTTGCAAGAGGACCACCAGGTAAGCCTAGGCTTTCTGAGACTAGAACTGAACAAGGACTTAAAAAAAACCTTTGACTGTGAGCTGAAGTGCTAAGAATGGCGACCCTTCTACAAACCTGCAAAGAAGGCTGATCTACCAACTGATTATAATATGCAACCAACTCCACACAAGGTGAGTGGGGATTTACTGAATGATGCAAGAATAAAAGGTTTGGCTTGGTCACGTTCCCGATTGGACCTTTGTGAGGCAGATCCAAATGGGATCAATATAAAGCCTCAGGATCAAACCATGCCATCATGAAGTGTTACCAATTACATTCTCTCTGAGCGTCATGTCTAACAGAAGCATACCTGGCGGCACTTATGAGCAACTGCCTGCGAAAATCCGAAAAGTCCCATAAGGTTAACTACAGGCCACTACCGAAAACCGGCAGTTCCCGCCTATCTCCTGTAGAGTTCGTGACAAGAAGACAAATGTCAACAACACTCCAAACTTATTTATTACACGCTGAACATACAATGTCGCGCGAACACCGCTCAACAAGATTGCGATCACTTTCAGGAATGTCTACCCATGATGCAATGCGGTTACCGTAAAGTACAGTTAAACATTACCGTAAAGACTAAGTTAAGTGGCGACATCTCGACCATATCACATCTCCCCACTGAAGATGTATTGTACTTAATGGATTAACATCTCAATATTAAAAATAACCTTTAGCCATAATGAGTCCTTGTAACAGAAATACTATTCACTCATTTGTCGAAGATTCGATGATGACGATTCTCTTCACATGAAAATAACTTATGAGCTTGATACGGAGAGATAACACCTTTTAGATGAAATTATATAATACTGATTACACCAAAATATTAACTTCTTAACATGAATGTGAGTGCAACTTATTCTAGGAAGGAGGGGTAGACTACCCTGCTTCCCAACTGGTGGCCCAGGGATTATTCTGCCCTGTAAGCTATTCACCAGCTCCTATCTAAACTGGTAATCACTTATATATCACATAGTCCTTTAAATACCCTAGTGGTTTACGATTTCTCGGAGCGCGGATATCCGAACAGTCTGGTGTAGTAACTGGTCTCAGTTAATTCCACACTCTGATCGATATCTGGCTCTGTGACGGTTTCATCTTCCTGAACCATCCTCGTCAGTTGGCGACGATTGCGACGCAGATCCCCATTCTCACTGCTTACAATATACGAACATGGAGTATCTGCACTCTGTCGCACAACACCTTCCCCGGAACCTTGGATCCAAACAGTGTCACCGGATTCAAGTTCAGGCAGTAATTTCGCTCTGTGGCGTCGATTATAATTGGTCTCCTGCTTTTTGCGATAGTTGATTTCCTTTTGTCGAAGAACCTCTGGGTTAACACATGCGACTGCGAGCTGTGATGGTAACACCGGAACGGTTGTGCGGATTTGTCTACTGAATAAGAGCTGAGTAGGCGTATAGCCATTAGCAAGGGGTGTTGCCCGATACGCCTGGATTCCGATCCAAGGATCGTTTGGCTTTTTGAGGATTGACTTTGCCGTTTTCACCGCGCGTTCGACTTCCCCATAGCCCTGCGGATATCGCGGGCTACTAGTAACATGTGTGAATTTCCACTGTTGTGCAAAGTTCGCAAACTCACCACAAGAGTATTGTGGTCCATTATCGGAGAACAAGATCTCAGGGCTACCATGTGCTGCGAAGAACTGCTTCAGTTTCTCAATCACAAATTTCCCTATAGTCTGTGACAATTTGGCAATTTTGAAGTATCTCGAATAGTAGTCAACTGCAATGATGTATTGTTTTCCTTGAAGTTCAAATAAATCTCTAGCCACTTTTTGGCCACGGTCTTTCTGGGAATTCCCTTGAGATCAATAGTTCTGGTCAGTTGACGTGTTCTCTAGAACATCTGCGACATGTAAAGACCATATCGTGCAACTGTTTGCATAGTCCAGGCCACCATACACTCTGCAGGGCTCTTTCCCGGCATTTCGTAATGCCCAGGTGACCTTCGTGAAGTTTGTCTAATATCTCCAACCTCATGGCAGAGGGAATTACAATTCGAGTCCCTTTCAACAGGAGTCCATCCACTACGGAGAATTCACTTTGATATTGCCAATAACTGTTCAGTGCACTTGGCAATTTGTGTTTGAGTGGCCATCCTTCATCACAATAGGCTTTGAGCTGTATGCATACTTCATCTGCATTTTGCGCTGCTTTGATTTCTTGTAATCTCTGGTCTGTTGCAGGTAAGTTGTCTACAATCATTGCGACATACATGCTAGTATTTCTCGCTAGCTCATCATCCATGTGATCTTGCACGACTGGATTCCGTGAAAAGGCATCTGCTGTGTTGAGATCTTTTCCAGGCACATGAGCTATAGTAAACCTGTAACGCATTAATCTGAGCTTGAACCGTTGTATGCGTGGTGGCATATCATCCAAGTCTTTGGTGCTAAACAATGATACGAACGGCTTATGGTCAGTTTCAATATGGAAGTCCATGCCAAATAGGTAGTCATTGAATCTTTCACATGCCCATGTGATCGCAAGAGCCTCTTTCTCGATCTGTGTGTATCAACATTCTGTACTTGTTAAAGCGCGAGATGCAAACGCGACTGCTTTGAAACGTCCGTCTGGCTGTTTCTGATGCAGCTCTGCTCCAATCCCACATGATGATGCATCGGCAGCCACTGTGGTCTCTCTCTTGGGGTCATAAAAGGCAAGAACTGATGGCGATGTGAGCAATTTCTTGAGTTCTAGAAAAACACCGTTCCTGTTCAT
The DNA here is from genome assembly GCA_026874595.1 of Sipunculus nudus. Taxonomy (NCBI): domain Eukaryota; kingdom Metazoa; phylum Annelida; class Sipuncula; order Golfingiida; family Sipunculidae; genus Sipunculus; species Sipunculus nudus. The sequence goes on from CM049309.1 coordinate 96,159,102, forward strand.
TGGCCCAGTATCCAACTTGTTTTGGAACTAAGGAGGTCTCTTAGAGGTTTTGTTATAGTGGCAAGATCTGGTAGGAATTTCCCCTGGTGATTGACCATTCCAAGGAATCTTCTAAGTTCTGCGACATTCTGTGGCGCTGCCATGTCCATAATAGCTTGGATTTTCTGTGGATCTGGATGAATGCCCTCAGAATAAATAATCTGGCCAAGAAATCTAATGCGTTCCTGAGAGAACTTGCATTTCTGAATATTCAACGTCACATGGCACTCTTGCAGTCTTGCAAGTACGGCTTCAAGACGACGATCATGTTCTGTTTGTGTTGTTCCGTGGACAACTATATCATCAACAAGACAAACTACCCCTTCCAGTCCATCAAGGGTTTCAATGACTCTCCTTGTAAAGTGCTCAGGAGCTGATGAAATTCCGTAAGGCAAACGATGATAGCGGAAACGCCTGAATGGCGTGATGAATTTTGTCAAGTATGAGGATTCATAATCTAATTTTAGTTGCCAAAATCCTGAGTTAGCGTCTAGTTTGGTAAATATCTTAGCTCCAGCAAGCTTGGCTAGTGATTGTTCTACAGTAGGCAACATGTATCTTTCACGTATGACGCTAGCATTGAGTTAAGTCAGATCTGCAAAAATTCTTAAATCACCATTCGGCTTCGGAGCGACGACCATTGGTGAACACCAATCTGTAGCCTCAGTAACAGGAGCTATGACATTTAATTGTTCCATTCTCTCTAGCTCTGCTTTGACTTTGTCCATAAGGGGCAAAGGAATTCTTCTGGGGGAACTGAGTACATACGGTTTTGCATCAGGAATGAGTTTAATCTTGTACTCTCCTTCCACTTCCCCTAGACCTGTAAAAAGTTCTGGGAACTTTTGCTGGTACCGCTCGTTAGAAGTTGTACTTCCAATTCTGGCAAGAATAGCCAAGTCCTGAATAGCTGGCCTACCAAGCAAAGCACTTCCTGATCCTTTGAGTACATACACATCTTGTACTGTACTAGCTCTCTCAACTTTGAGCTGTAATGAAACCTTTCCTTTAACAGGCAATGTTATGTCACCTGGCCCATATAACACTCTGTCAGGTGGGGAGAGCTGGCCAAATGTATCTGTACTGTAAATTGACTCTGGTATCACTGTGACATCAGCACCTGTATCAATTTTAAAGTCAACTGGTGTTCTGATTACCAGTTATTAGACCTAGAAATAAATCTTTCTGTATCTGTGGCGTTTCTTGTTATTCTATCTCATTTACTCTCTTGGTCCTACAAACACGTGCATAGTGACCACGACCTGAACATCACTTGCATACGGCGTCCTTTGCACCCTAGAATGTGATGGCTTAAAACCACACCTACCACATTCATTCGGTTTGCTGACCTGTGGTGGCTGGCTTGAAGTGTCTTTTCTGTGATTAAACACTTGTGGTTTAGGCTTATACTGATGCCTGGGAACAAACTGAGATTTCTTCTGCTTAGAACGCACTGCATCAACATCTAGACAGTTTGAACTTAGTGGCTGTCTTACAGTGGCCTGTTGCTTTCAAACTACTTCACTCTGTCTAGCCTGAGTGACAGCTTTTTCAAGTGTCAAATCTGGGTCAAGTTGCAGCCTCTCTGACAATTTAGCATCTCTGAGTCCGATCACAAGACGATCTCTAATCATTTGATCTTTTAGGGATCCATACCCACAATGCTCTGACAAGCGATATAAAGCAGTGATAAAATTGTCCACGCCCTCATCTGGTAACTGACTGCGCTGGTTAAACTTCGCTCGCTCGAAAATTACATTACGGCGGGCCACAAAGTACTGGTCAAATTCATCAAACACTTTCTTGTACCTTTTCCCATCTGCAGTGGACAGTGAAGTAGTATTAAGGATATCGTCGGCCTTATCCCCCATGGTGTACAATAAAACATTTACCTGTTCTTCCTCAGGTTTTTCTGCAAGTCCGCTCGCCATGCGAAATCGTTCAAAGCGACGGCTCCATGTGGGCCAATCCTCGGGCTGACTGAAGTCAAATGGCGGGGGTGATGGTATCTGGAATCTTGCCATGTTCCAGCTTCTGCCACCATGTAGAGTTCGTGACAGTAAGACAAATGCCAACAACACTCCAAACTTATTTATCACACGCTGAACATACAATGTCGAGCGAACACCGCTCAACAAGATGGCGATCACTTTTAGGAATGTCTACCCATGAGGCAATGCGGTTACCGTAAAGTACCGTTAAACATTACTGTTAAGACTTAGTTAAGTGGCGACATCTCGACCATACCACATCTCCCATGGCCAATATTTAGCTGCGATCGCATTCCGCAATGTGCGCGGTAGCGAGTTAGCAAGTTGCTGTCAGCTGCTACCCAAGTGGGCTTGATTTTCCGATCGCAATTTCTGCTACTATTCACGTAATCTAGTATGAATTTGCGATCGCAAATGCTGCTACTTTTGACGTAGTGCAAGTCTTTCCCGCCAGTGGTCGCTTGGACAGGATCACCCAAAGCAATATGCGCGGTAGCAATTAAATTCACAAAGTAGCAAACTGATCTGCGTGGTAGCCAATTCCATGGGCCATAGTCATCTGCGATATACATGTTTGTATATATATATATATATATATATATATATATATATATATGCATTAAATCAGTTGCTGATATATGCTATCAGTGGCGGATCCAGAGGGGGGGCCTTCGTCGCGCGGCCCCCCGTTGAGCTGCAAAATCTCTCATTTTATCATATTTCCAATTTTAGTGATGAATTTTCGTTTTTATGTTTCTTATGATTAATAAGGAATTAGACTTACTTAAGTTATCTGCAGTTACAATTACTTTCAAATTTATTAACGGAGTATAAGGGTATTTATTAACAGCTGCAGAACAACTGCAGATCGGTCGAGCGCCGGGCCCTGGTTTGGGTCGACCGTGAACAATCTTACGGCTCCTCTGGTGATACCGGTACTCAAACTCGCAATCTGTGTTGAGCTCTTAGGAGTCCCGTGTGCTGTCGAGACCACGGAACCCGGTAAAATGCAAAGTTTAACATAATAATTCAGTTTATCAGTTATTTCACCACGAGAATTACATTTAAAAGATAAAATTTTGATAGTTACAAACGTGATTACGCTCTTGCGCCATTGACTCCTTTGAAAGCGATTGAAATTTTATATCCTAATTTTGAAGAAATATAAATATTAAACATTGAACCTCTCAACAGTTTGACTACATAACGCAATGACATAAGGGAACAGTTTTTCAGGAACAGGAAATCCTTATTTTTTTGTTAAAATTTCCTCAAAATGTCCTCTTTACATTGTTTATTCAAAAATTTCCCAATATGAAAGGGGGAAACCCCCTCCCATACCCTCCCCATGTACCTGTAACTAACCTTAATTACACCATGGTTCATAATTGAAAATAAAAAAGATATGTATTTTCATACACGAAAATATATAAAGTATAGTAAAAATTTATAATAATAATAATAATAATAATAACAATAATATATTTATATATATATATATATATATATATTACCGTTTTCCAATATCCCATACATGCAAAATAGCGCCCCTACACCCCTCCCCCCTCGTTTTCGAATTTCTTGATCCGCCACTGATGATGGCCCTCCCCTCCCTTAATCCTGGCTACGCCCCTGCCTACAGAGTTGTCCAAAGTCAATTTCACTCAGGAATACGCGACTAATACAAATTAGTTAATCAAAAGGGAACAAACCTGGTTCCTGAGGTAACAAATCCTTGTTTACAGTACATGTTTTGCAGAGGTCCCAAGTATCCATGGCAAATATACTGCGACTTGTAACATTTTATAGCTGCTTATTTATTCTGGGAGGAAATTGGGCTTGGGCAACATGCACTCGCACAATTTAAAGAGATAAAATAACACTTTTTTTACTGGAATAAAATTTAGAGCCTAAACCTTCAAAATATCAGGACTGCATATTATTATCTAGACTTATAAATGAAACAGAAAGATACTTACCAGGCTAGTAAAAAGGACTGCTCTTTGATAGTGGGTGGCTCTTCACCTGGGTAGCCGACACTGTCGTAAAACCAACCCCAAGGTGAAAAAGAAGCCATATAGCCTCTGCCTGCCACAGAGGGCAGGCATAGGGGTCCACTGCTTGATGATCCAAGAGAGGGTGAGTTTCGGAGTTTTTCTCCCTTAAATACAGGCTACAGAAAGCAGGGTAGAAACCAAGCATTGTGAATGGTTATGGGGCAAGTTGAAAAATTTGCGCCAGCAGTCATCATATTTAGCCTTTGGAGAGGAGGATTTGTTTTTGTTTGTTTGTTATATGACCAAAACATGGCTGGCAGGCTGTGTATAGGCTGTTAGCCGGCTACCCAACCCCTAACTCCCATGTTGGGAGGGGGGAGGTAGGTTTATCCAATGCTACAAGAGCGGGCAGGGAGTGTTCTCTCCCCACACAGTACCTTCAGTGATTACGGACTTTGCAGTCTGATAGTTGTTTTGAAAGTTCAGGGATTGTGTAATTTTTGTTGGACATTCAAAAACAATATAAAATATTCAAAGACACATCACTGACATTCAACATGCACCAGGTACAATAAGTTGTTACATGTTATAGTCCAATAGTGAGCCAGGTGTCAATATAGGTTTTAATAACATATCTGTCTAGTTGGTGGCGCCACAGGCCTCAGTATTAACTCAAGGTGTTCTGCATTTATAAAAGCGTCCAATATCTGGCTGTAGTGGTGTGTTAACTCAGGTTCATATTGCTGTCGCAGAAGAGCTGAGCCGGACCACACGCGGAAGGCTGCACTGATGGCCGACAACTGGTTCATGCGAAAATGGAGCCTCTGAAAATAAAATACAACAGCGGCAGTACCTGTCCTTATGACACAAGTATAATTTTTGCGATAAATACCTAGACATGACTATTTAAAAAAATAGCTCTTACAAAAATTTACACCAAATCAAACATAAAGATTGCTGATATGCGGCCCCTTGGTAAAACACTAAGATTTAAACACTTGATCTAAGTTTTCAACTACACATGATTAAATAAAATTGACAACGGTTACATAAAGGGACCATCCAATAGGCATAATCTGGGCTCATTTATCCGTTTTATATGGAGTATATAAAACTAGGGTTAACTATGGTCCCCAACCCGTGTATAGCCCAAAGATACAAGGTGGGCAAAAGTAACCACTGTATCAGATTAAATGGACAGTATTTTCTTTGTGCCCTGTCAGGCCTCACAACTGTAACGGTATTTATTTGACGCTCCGTCTGGCTGAAACATGCCCCTCACTGGGCTAATTAATATTTCTACCACTGGTCTACTAATACAGCGAGATTCACTCGCACACTGCATCATCATCTGATCAGTGTTAAGGCGTATATGCATTACCTTCAGGTTAGCTTTTCATAAACAGTATTATACTGTGCTCTGCTTGGCCTCAAAATATAGACGGTATTTTTAGCCCCGCAAGGCCGAAACATGCCCTCTCACTGGAGTGAAATATTAAGATCATGGGTCGACTAATCTAGCAAGATTCACTCGCACACTGTATCATCATCTAATCAGGTAAGCATTTCATAATCAGTATTTTTTCTGTGCCCTGTTTGGCCTCAAAATCTAGACGGTATTTAAAGCCCCGCTTGGCTGAAACATGCCCTCTCACTGGGCTAAGATACGAACTACAACTGACCAAGTAATAATAATCTGGTAACAGCGCGATTTCTCGCTCAATGTAAGATCACCTTAGATTATTACAGGTGAACTTAAGTAAAGTAATACATGAAATAATACTACAGATAATTCAATGATTGCACAGTAGTTTTAATCAAAAGAGAGTCTACCTGTAATATACATCACCTATACGTGACTTTTATTGAGGGAAAATGGTAAGCAGTGCTACCAAAGAATTCGTTAGAGCATAGTTATTTATTTATTTATTTATTTACAAGACTAGTTAATATGAATATAACATTCAAATTAGATATCAGGGTTAGTTACCTGTTCATTAGTTTATTTGAATAATTAGAATTTCTTTCTTTAATCTGTTTCTAGCATCATCAACAATATCATCATCCTGATTATTATCATTATTTATTTCTTTTTCATTAAGCTCTTTAGATTCAGGTTATGTGTAATAGCTGACTTAGTTTGTAGTACTCAGAGTTACACAACAACATTAACGTTTCTTAACTCGAATCCGCAGTGAAATATGTATTTTGGTTACAAAAAAATGTTCTACCCATCCAACAATGTATATGTGGTTTGTTATTTATTTTAAATATAATTTCTCTCAAATGCAATTGGAGTGGACATAAACTTGAAGTCAGCTTATTTATTCATTTTATTCGTGTATTTATTCAACTTATTTGGTATTTTGGTGTGTTGCTCACCTATTAATATTATTGATAGAATTTCACTGAAATTAACCTAATTAAACAAGTTAAGCTTCTAAATGAGTGATGCCAGTTTAACTGGTGTGTTAAGTATGCACACTGGTCTAATTTATTTTAATTACTCCCAATAATTAAGAGAGACAAATTTGTGCTTTTTGATGTTATAGCTAGGTTTAGATATGATGACAGGTACAATCGTATGCAAGTGACGCCACCATACCAGAAACAAAATACTCTAAGTGAAAGGTGGTACCCTGCCAAATTCGAGAACTCTCTAGGCAGAAAGACACTGGAGTGCAATATGCAAAACCTATAAGGCAAACATGAAGCCATGTCAGACACCACATTCACTTGGCAAAAATTGTTTCCATGCCGGAGAACATCTACGGAGCCCGGGAGACGACATTGTGAAAAAAATTTATTAATTCGTGCGCACGAATTAGTAATCCGTGCGCACGGATTACTAATCCGTGCGCACGAATTACTAATTCGTGCGCACGAATTACTAGGTGTGAAAAATATATTTCCAAGGTGGGAAAAATATTTATTAATTCGTGCGCACGAATTACTAATCCGTGCGCACGAATTACTAATCCGTGCGCACGAATTACTAATCCGTGCGCACGAATTACTAGGCGTGAAAAATATATTTCCAAGGTGGAAAAAATATTTATTAATTCGTGCGCACGAATTACTAATCCGTGCGCACGAATTAGTAATCCGTGCGCACGAATTACTAGGCGTGAAAAATATATTTCCAAGGTGGAAAAAATATTTATTAATTCGTGCGCACGAATTACTAATCCGTGCGCACGAATTACTAGGCGTGAAAAATATATTTCCAAGGTGTAAAAAAAATATTTATTAATTCGTGCGCACGAATTACTAATCCGTGCGCACGAATTACTAATCCGTGCGCACGAATTAGTGGCCAATAAGAACAGCTTTCTTATGTTGCTGGCTTAATGCTCATTGGCTACTAATTCGTGCGCACGAATTAATAACTCGTGCGCACGAATTACTAGCCAATGAGAAGCAAGCACACATCGACTCAGTCCAGGCACCCGTTGACAAAATGGAGCCCAACACCTTAAGACAGCTGCAGTTCAATGATTTTCTACGGGAGAGGGGTCTATCAGAGGAGACAATCTCCTCCATAGAAAATGAGAAGGTCAGTCCCACCTTTAACTATGTATTTTTAAATTTAGGCTGGCGTGGTTTATACGGTATGCTATATATGTCAATAAACTATAAAAGAAACTCCGTTTCAGAATTCATAAATCGTTTAATTATCGCTCTCAGGTTAGCCCGCCTTGTGAGACCGACAAGTAAACCCAAACGTGTGCTCCAGTAATAATCAGTATATCGCTGAAAATTGCCAGCAAATGGATGTGTAGAAAATGTAGACATAGAAGTAATCATGATGTTTATGTATTCACACTCATGACACTGCACTTTTTAAATTTTATAATATTTTCTTGCCGCCGGCAGCAACCCAATAGGCCTACAGGCAATAGGGCGATAGGCGAGCTCGGATAGGCGTTCATGGATTTTCGTGTGACTATTGTGGGGGCCAGACATTTTCACACGAGTGACAAGACCATTGCCTGCACCTTTAATGAGAAAAGAGACATTTGTACACACAAAAGATAGATTTACCAACAATATAAGCTGTTCATCAGTTTTTTTATGGATGGATGTATTAACCAGTTAACAAATGAATGGCCAGGGATTTAACAATATGTAGTCATATCACCTCGGTGAAATTAAAAGTGGCTAAACTGTTTCTAAAATGAAATATAGCAAGCAAAAATTTCTGATGAATATTTTGATTACACTTGGTTTATTTGGTGGATACTAGGATATCACTTAAAGATATATCAGAACATTCTATTCTATTCAGTCTATTCACAAATAATGCGTAGATTGACATGCACATAGATTATTAAAAGCAATTACAAGTATTTAAAAATGTATTATGTTCCCAGTATTTCAAGTTTATTTGGTGCTCGGTCAAGATTATAGGACCCACTTACCATATAATGTGTGCAAATTAATACTTAAAACACTATATAATACTAGTGGCTTTGATTAGGTGTTGGAGTGCCTCATGCACTGTACATATTTCTAAATATTAATTCACAGGTAGCTATAATGTTATCAAATTCATTTGGATTAAGACTGATAGAATTAAGAACAACTTTCTAAAATAGCTTACTTTTAATCTTTTAAATACAATTTACCATTTATGTGGCAATGAAGAGAAACAAAAATACATCATCTTTGGCATTGTAAGACATATTTTTCATTTATTGTCTCTTTTATAACTAAAAAATATATCCCAGATCTCTTTGGGATTTTGTTTAAACATATATATGGGTGAGAGGACAGTCTTTTTAAAATGAGGTTATGACTATCGCTTGTAGAATGACCAATTTTGGCCAGAATCACACATAACATCACAATCATTCATGCAGGCAAGCCGCATACCCAGCCAGCAAGAAATGTATTTTACTGAGAAAAAAAAAATTTGCATTATCCTTACATAAAGACAGGTCTGACTCCATGAAAAATAAATGAAATTAATTGGTTAACCTGGTTCATCAAGTGAAACTTTTTATGTCTGGAGCCATTTCTGTTCTAAACACTAACTTGACCTTGTCACACCTGGTAACCTACTTGTCCCTAATCTACTGGGTCTTTATTTTTTCTTATAGCTTAACTGCTTACTTTTTCTGCTGTTAATTGGGAAAGATTAACTTTATTTCTCTGGCTTTTTATGTTTGTGAAAGAAAGAAATATTTTTAATAATAACTGTTGCTATTTTTGCACATTGCAAAGATACCATTTTTAATTGCACAGAAATATATAATTATTCCCTTTAGTACAAGGTGTTGCCATCTAAATTTGTGTTCTCATATAATTTTTATTTTTAACTTTCAAAGGAATAGCTGTTGATTGAAATTTTATCAGGCCATTAATTTTGGACATCTTTTCCTATTGCACCAGACTTATGCTGACATCTATTTAGCATGTAAATAAAGATGTTAGTGTTTGATGAAACCTGAACGGGTGTCTGATGAAAGTCTGGGAAACTATGGCATCCCTGATGCCACTTTTCTGGATATCTCAGGGTTTGATAAATTGGCATTGTTTGGTAAATTGTCTACCCATTTCAACCCTTATCCAAGATCATGGTGCTAACAATAAGTTGGTCAATTTTATTGGTCTTTATTATTCATGCAGAAGCAGTTCTAGGGGAGGCACTCAGTGGTTATGCATACACCTTCAGAGCTTTAATGTAACAACACAGGAAGCTATTCAGTTGTATGTTTTCTGTCAAAGGCTCATAAGATTAAAAGTCAGCAGTATAAAAGGATATCCTTGAGTAGTATTTACAGTAATTTGCTATTAATTCTTGCTTTTCAGCCTGTTATGGGTTCCATTATCTTTACTCAGATTTTTAAATGCTCTTGTTATTGCAAATTATTGAAAAAATTACCACAAGTTATTTTCTCTGATGTGTTATAGATATTTTTATATAATATTTATCATTGGCAACTTATTAAAAAATCTTCTAGATCACACTGTTTAAAAGAGGAATTAGTTATTATTTAAAAATTTAATTTTCATGGTCTTAAGGTCTCAGACTGTGAGGGTTTGTCTAAGTGTTCCCATTTTTAAACTCCCATGGTGTTAATATATTTTAATTTTATATTTTCTATCATATATATATATATATATATATATGTATTTATTATTGTTAATCAATCCTGATATCTAGATCTGCTTTCTCACTTCATATAAGGCACCCTTTATCATACCAAGATGTGCAGCATAATTCCTGAACTTCTGTTGTACTACACCATTTATAATATCAGTAATGATAACTTTAAATTCTTAGTGTGGTATTTCATTATTTTGGTACAATGATCACAACTGGAGTTTTTGTAATTGCAGATTGATCCTAAGGTTGTGATAGAGATGTCTGAAGAAGATTTAACTAAATTTTTCCCCAAAATGGGTGACAGGATTGCTGTACGGCAATTTTGTCACAAGGAGGATAGCAGTGAACTTGATCTGCCTACTATAAGAAGTACTTTGAAATATAAACTTTCAAAACAAAAATGTTCTGACAAACGTGCGGATTGCACAAAGAGATATAAGCTTACTGGGAACAGAAATGCTGAGAAGGAAATCCGTAGGTTAGAGGTAGGTTGGAGAAACTTTGATGGCAGAGAATATCGACAAGTACGAGAGAGGAATGGGGGTGGTACAAGGCACCTAAAACTGAGTAAGAGCACCACAGTTGAAGAGATTGAGGGTATTGCCAAAGCATTATTTTTCCCTGATGGCACTTCAAAACTTGGGGATCTTGGTGATTTTGTAATATCTATTCGAGACAGTACAGACACCATTTTAACAGCTGGGAGTACTTTGGCAGAGCTTTACTCAAAGTACAAAATGAAAATGCTAAGACTGTACTTGTGTACAGAAAAAGCAGAACAACAGGAAAATGTGTTGGAGTCCGATGTCTCCCCTGATACAGATGTGTCCAGGTCTCCATCTGCACCTTCTGAGAGGTCAGCTTGTAGAGAAACTGATACGTCTCACTCCTGCATGGAGGATCATGAAGATAAACTTCCAGATCTTTCCATTCAGCAATTACCTGAGGAACCTGATAGCCCAACTATAACATTTCATAAAAGTGAGTATGAACAGTCTGGATTTCTCGAAGACACTTTGCCTTTATGTTCATCAACACCAAACAAAATACCAAAACAGCTAAAACTACACAGGGGGCATGTCTTTAAAGACCTGAATGATGCGGTGAAAGAGGGAAAGTTAAGTGCAGATGATATTACCCTTGAAGTAGTGATGATTTTGCCAAATGGCAATGTTGAACAAGGTGAGGATAATGGTGGGATCTTAAGGGATGCTCTCAGTGAGTATTGGGACACTTTTTACAAGAAAGCAACCACAGGCAGCACCTTGAAAGTGCCCATGATCAGACATGACATGAAGGAAACATGGGAATGTGTTGCACACATTATTGTTCTTGGATACAAAATAGTTGGCTATTTTCCCATATCCATTGCAAAACCTTTTCTTGAGCATTGTTTTGGTGGAAAACCTGACAATGAGACTTTATTAGAAGCATTCCTGGAATTTGTTCCGCAACATGACAAGAAAATCATTGAGGAGAACCCTAAAGATTTCAGTGATGAAGACTTTCTGGACTTTTTGGAAACCCATGATGTCAAAACTGTAGTTACAGAAAAAAACTGGCACCGAGTTTTGTATGAAATTGCTCACAAAGAGTTGATTCAAGAACCTGCATATGTCTCTGAGTGCTGGAATAGAATTTTTGCGCGCCATCTGCAGATGAATTCCACAGAAATTCAAGACCTCATCTCAACACTTACTCCAAAACCAAAGAAGGTTATCTCATGCTTGAAATTCGAGGATAATCTGGGACCAAAGGAAAAGTGTTGTGCTGAATTCTTGAAGAAATTTATCAGAAACAGTGCAGGGGACCTTTTGAAACGTTTTTTACGATTTTGTACAGGTAAGGCATTTATAATTGTGATTTTTAGCTCAGCTAATTGTGTAACATGTAAGATAATATGGTAGTGATGGCTTTTTGTCTGTCATCTGTCAATCCTGCCAGCTGTATGGTTGTCTGTGAACAGGGCAAAAACTTTAAGGTCTAAGATCATTAACCTCTGCAGCCCTGGAAGACCTAATAAGTAATTAAAGTTCTCCTTGGAAAAACTAGAATATGGGTAGTTAAATAGCAACAACAGTGAATTACATCAGAGAGTTGTTGACCAAGGGAGATATATAATATTAAGTCATATTAGTGGGAGGAAGTCATATTAGTGGGAGGACTATAATGTGCACTACTAGAAAGTACTATATGTTTTGCCACCTGTCTTGTTTATGAGGTAAAGCTATCAATGTTCTGTGCCTAAATAAAATTTCAGGCCATTTCACCTGACCCGAATCTCAGGAGTGGTCAGGTGAAATGGCCTGAGATATGAATGATTTTAACCCAAAACAGACTCACAAATGGAAGCCACTGTGAAACTTTTTTAGGTGGTGCCATCTGTCTTGTGTACGAGAATAAGCTATCAAAGTTTCATGCACATGCAAAATTTCAGGGCAGTCCATCATAATACACTTGAGGTATTGGCGATTTTCACCATAAATAAATGAACAAACAGAGGTTTTGCAAGGACGATAGTTAGATAACAGATGGGACAGGTGGGTGTAGAACAAAAGCCCCCCAGTTAAAAAGCTTCCTATCCCCATCAAAAAGCCCCCTCCTTTTATGAGAAAGAGGACAAAAGCCCCCCCCCCCCCCCCAAAAATAAGATATAGAGTATCATTAAACTATTATTAAAAGTGTTATATTATAATAATAATATAATATACATATATATGATTAATATATCTATATTATGGTATTATCATAAGAGTATTACTACTCTATAAATTCTGTAAATTTAATTCATCATAATCTAAATCTAATAATGTGCAGAATATTTTACTTTTTTCAGCTGGTGTACTATAACATATTGTATACATATACAGTCATTTTCCATAGTCATTAAGGTGAAACAGGCCTTGTGAAACTATCCCATGGGTTTTGTTTCCTGATGAACAGATAATTGAGATAATTTATATTTTTATAACTCATATCTTTGTTAACCATGATCATTGACACATCAGTAGCTCAGTTCTGGCTTTCTACCTCTTTAACCAGGAAACCTGTCCTGAACTTGAACTTGAACATATCTCACTGTTTGTCTGTCTGTCTGCCTGTTTGTCTGTCAGTCAGTCAGTCTTTCTGTCAGTCAGTTTGTCTCACAGTCTGTCAGATGTTCAATCAGTCATCTGTCTGTCTTTCATTCTGCCATTCTGTCTGTCAGACAGTGAGTCAGTCAATAGTCTGTCTTGTCTTTCAGTCAGTCAGCCGATCAGTCAGTCAGACAATCTGTCTGTCTGTCAGTCTGTCTGTCAGTCTCTCAGGGTGTTGGTCTTTATGTCTTTCAGTTAGTCTGTTGATCAGTCAGTCAGACAATCTGTCTGTCTGTCAGTCTGTCTGTCAGTCTCTCAGGGTGTTGGTCTTTATGTCTTTCAGTCAGTCAGTTGATCAGTCAGTCAGACAATCTGTCTGTCTGTCAGTCTGTCTGTCAGTCTCTCAGGGTGTTGGTCTTTATGTCTTTCAGTCAGTCAGTTGATCAGTCAGTCAGACAATCATTCTGTCTGTCAGTCTGTCTGTCAGTCTCTCAGGATGTTGGTCTTTATGTCTTTCAGTCAGTCAGTTGATCAGTCAGTCAGACAATCTGTCTGTCTGTCAGTCTGTCTCTCAGGGTGTTGGTCTTTATGTCTTTCAGTCAGTCAGTTGATCAGTCAGTCAGACAATCTGTCTGTCTGTCAGTCTGTCTGTCAGTCTCTCAGGGTGCTGGTCTTTATGTTTTTCAGTCAGTCACTTGATCAGTCAGTCAGACAATCTGTCAGTCTGTCTGTCAGTCTCTCAGGGTGTTGGTCTTTATGTCTTTCAGTCAGTCAGTTGATCAGTCAGTCAGACAATCTGTCTGTCTGTCAGTCTGTCTGTCAGTCTCTCAGGGTGTTGGTCTTTATGTCTTTCAGTCAGTCAGTTGATCAGTCAGTCAGACAATCATTCTGTCTGTCAGTCTGTCTGTCAGTCTCTCAGGATGTTGGTCTTTATGTCTTTCAGTCAGTCAGTTGATCAGTCAGTCGGACAATCTGTCTGTCTGTCAGTCTGTCTGTCTGTCTCTCAGGGTGTTGGTCTTTATGTCTTTCAGTCAGTCAGTTGATCAGTCAGTCAGACAATCTGTCTGTCTGTCAGTCTGTCTGTCAGTCTCTCAGGGTGCTGGTCTTTATGTCTTTCAGTCAGTCACTTGATCAGTCAGTCAGACAATCTGTCAGTCTGTCTGTCAGTCTCTCAGGGTGTTGGTCTTTATGTCTTTCAGTCAGTCAGTTGATCAGTCAGTCAGACAATCTGTCTGTCTGTCAGTCTGTCTGTCAGTCTCTCAGGGTGTTTGTCTTTATGTCTTTCAGTCAGTCAGTTGATCAGTCAGTCAGACAATCTGTCTGTCTGTCAGTCTGTCTGTCAGTCTCTCAGGGTGTTGGTCTTTATGTCTTTCAGTCAGTCAGTTGATCAGTCAGTCAGACAATCATTCTGTCTGTCAGTCTGTCTGTCAGTCTCTCAGGGTGTTGGTCTTTATGTCTTTCAGTCAGTCAGTTGATCAGTCAGTCAGACAATCTGTCTGTCTGTCAGTCTGTCTGTCAGTCTCTCAGGGTGTTGGTCTTTATGTCTTTCAGTCAGTCAGTTGATCAGTCAGTCAGACAATCATTCTGTCTGTCAGTCTGTCTGTCAGTCTTTCAGGGTGTTGGTCTTTATGTCTTTCAGTCAGTCAGTTGATCAGTCAGTCAGACAATCATTCTGTCTGTCCATCTGTCAGAGAGTCAGTCAGTCTGTTGGTCTTTATGTCTGTGTGCCAGTCAGTCTGTCAGTCAGTCTCTGTGTCAGGCAGTCAGTCTGTCTGTCAGTCAGCCTGTCAGTCTGTCTGTAAGTTTCTGTCAGATTGTCTGTATGTCAGTCAGCCTGTCTGTCTTTCAGTCTGCCTGTCAGCCTGTCTGTCTAGCTGTCATCCTGTCTGTCAGACAGTCAGTCTGTCAGTCTGCTGTCTTTCGATTAGTCAGTTTGTCAGTCTGTCTGTCAGTCAGCCTGTCAGTCTGTCTGTAAGTTTCTGTCAGATTGTCTGTATGTCAGTCAGCCTGTCTGTCTTTCAGTCAGTCAGTCTGCCTGTCAGCCTGTTTGTCTGTCAGTCTGTCTTTCATCCAGCCAGTCAGTCAGTCAGTCTGTCTGATGCTCCATTTGTATTTCAGTCAGTCTAACTGTCAGTCTGTCTGCCTTTTGCTTTTCTGTATTGTGTAGCATTTTATTAGCTCCACCCAATCTAATAAAATCAAATCTCGCAGCCTATATATTCTCAGTCTTATGGGACAAATCCATATGTTTGAGCATTTTAAAAGTCATGAATCTTGTGACTGAAATACATCAGATATCTCAGGAAAGGCTGCGTGGATTGTTTTGAATTTGGTGTAACTAAACGTCATGATGAACTCTGTGAGCTGCCGGAGTCTGAAAGTGCCACTTACATTGTATTAATTGTTATGCTTATTTCCTTTTAACTTTTGGAACTCAAGTTTGCTGCCTTTAACAGGACACAAGCCATGACTGTTAGACCCAGAAATCCCCCACTTCACATAAGCACAGATTCTGAGATAACGACGAGTCAGGCCTGAAATGAGGTCACTCTGTCTTGTATTCTCAAAATTATGAGTTTAAAACCTGTGTTTGTCATTAACGTTCATAAAAAAGGTCTGATATCTCAGGAATGACTAAATGGATTTTCATAAATTTGGGGTATTTATAGATCTAGATGTACACTAGCTGCTCCACAAGACTAATGGTGCCACCTATATGTTAATTTAAAAGAATTTTATCTCAGTATTTGACATTGATAATTTGCAGTAATTTTTTAGCGAACCTGTGAGCTTATGCGATGGTTAGGCATCGTCCATCATCTGTACGTTAACCCATACTATCTTGAAAACGGCAGGAATTAGCATCACGAAATCTTATGCATAAAATTAGTCATCTAAAAAAGTCATCAGATTTTGCTTAATTTTTGGCTAACTGCATTTTCTTAGATTTTATAGGCTAAAAGCTAAAAAAGCTTAAAAAAATCTTCTTCTCCGAATCTGTTCAGCCAAATTGTCCAATATTTTACAGAAATGATTCCTGGAACAATCTCTCTCAAGTTTGTTAGAATGGTTTAAGTTCGGTGATTTTTGGCCGAGTTACAGAAAGTTGAACTTAGTCATCTGTCCAAAAAAGCATACTAAAATTACAATCTCAGAAATGGCTTGAGCTATCATCACCAAATTTTATTCCAGTGTTGGTCACATGAGTCATATCTGAAATTGAGGTATTGGTGGCGCCACCTGCATCAGCCTTTTTGTACGGGGGTCATCAGTGCCCGTATCATACTGACGGCTACAAATAACTTCTTCTCTGAAACGAAATGGCCAAATTGTTTAATATCGCACAGAAATGATCCTAGGGTAGTGCTTTCTGAAGTTTGTTCAAATGGTCTCAGTTCAGTGACTTTTGGCTTAGTTATGGGAAGCTGAATTAAGTCATATGCCATAACAGCCCATTTTAGCTAAGTGGCTACAAAAATCTTCTTCTCAAAAACCACTGGGCCAAAGTCTTAAATCTCACACATTAATTATCCTAAGATGTTGATAATTCAAGTTTGTTCAAATGGTCTCGGTTCAGTGACTTGGCTGAGTCATGGGAAGCTGAATTTAGTCATAAGCCATAACAGCCCATGTAAGCCATTTGGCTACAAAAATCTTCTTCTCAAAAACCAATGGGCCAAATTCTTAAATCTCACACATTATTATCCTTAGAAGTTGATAATTCAAGTTTGTTCAAATGGTTTTGGTTCAATGATTTTTGGCTGAGTTATGGGAAGCTGAACTTTGCCATTTTGCTGTATTTTCCCATATGAGTTATAAACCTACAAAACGTTTTTCGACTGATGATACTGAGGCCAGTTTGTTTAATATTTTGCAAGAATAATTCCCTGAATCATTCTAATAATAATTGTCTTTTATGGTTCCAAAAAAATGAATTTTGGCTGAATTATAAAGATTGAATTAAGTCATTTTACCATATATGTTAGCTGTGTGAAGCAGTTACATCTAGCCTAGCACCAGTTTATCAGCATCCATTACATCATGCCTCTAGACATTTAGATTTCAGAATATCTATGGAAAATATTGACAAGAATGTTTTTTAAAAGCTTTTACAAAATGTAGATTTATGATATTACATATCATCTGTACACTATTCATAATTTCTCAGGAATAGCAGGAGCTACCATCCCCAAATTTTATGCAATTATCAGTCACATATCAAATGTTGATGGATTCAGCTTATTTTTGCTATCTGCATTTACTTAGATTTTACAGGGGAAAAAGCTGATAAAAACTTCTTCTTCTTGTAAAGAGTCCAGCCAAATTGTTCAATATTTTACAGAAATGATCCCAGAGGCGAGCCTTCTCAAGTTTGTTCAAATGGTTTGTGTTGGATAAATTTTAGCAGAGTTACATAACAGGCCAAGATTGTGTATGTTTCTTCAATAGGTTGAGAAACTGCCAACTGTTTCAGATTTGGCAACAGATCAAGAGTTCATTCAGTGCAGCCAGATTTAGGCCAAGAGTTCAATCAGTGCAGCCAAGCACAAGGCATGTGATCACCTCATGGGCAGCATGTGATCATTTCATGGGTAACATGTGATCACCTCATGAGTATCATGTGATAACCTCATGTTCATTCAGTGCAGCCAAGTACAGGTCAAAAGTTCACTCAGTCTAGCCAGGTGCAGGTCAAGAGTTCACTCAGTGCAGTAGCCTGAGCCAGTAATTTGTCACAGTACACTCAGGGCAACAGCCTTTCTCACCTAAGCCTGGTCAGCCCGGTGCATCAGACTCAAGGCCTGATATTCTGACCTGTCTATGTGTCTTTAATGGCTTTCTCGTTCACAAGGGGTGTCGCCATCTACAATGACTTTTGCAAAGTGTATGTGCCTGCTTAATTCTATGGAGGAATTTGATATATCAGCCTGAAATTGGGCATATTTATACATGTCAAATAGCTTTGTCGTATACAAGACTGGTGGTGCCACCTACAATAATTTTTGTGTTGTGTGCACCCATGCCAGAATTTCAGCAGTGATGTTTGTGTATTGTTTCTTGTTCAAAATGTTTAGTACTTGCATTTTTCATATATATGAAAAGTAGTGGTTCAGCATTGAAGCGTTAAACCTGGTGTATATCCATATGCACAGGTTCGCATTAGACCTGTAGGCCTTGTTTTTTTTTAAATAATTCAGAAGCTTAAATTTTCAAATACTGGTAATGAGTGTCTGAATATTCCTACCAGTGTTCTCTGTGCTCTCAAACAAGTTTTGTCAGTCATGTTCACTCCTGGGTTGTACATGCAGTTACTTGCTTTTATTTCAGTAGAATATTGATGTTAATTATTAAAAATGAGAATGAGGGATATCTGTGATAAGTTTCCTGAAGAATAATATGTGGATACCTTTAAATCATCCAAAGATGAGTATTACTTATTGTTCCTTTCTATTTGAACAGAAGTTCTGTATTTATATGGGTCATGGTGTCACACAGTGCATTCATTAGGTTAACATCATGACCTGTGGTTCACTTGTATTGGATATGGTGTACATGTTGATCAGTGTTTTTACACTTCTAGTTTTCTATTAAAAGTTTTATGTTGTACTTGCTGTACTCATTGTACTTATTGTACTTGCAGGTGCAGATATACTGACTTGTACCAACATCACCGTTCAGTTCAGCATACCTATGAGTGAGTATGCATGGACACCTGTTGGACATACTTGTGGATGTGTCCTTGACTTGCCTAACACCTACCAGTCAGCTCTTGAACTATCTGAAGAGTTTACTGAATAGCTTTCATCCAACGTTTGGGTCATGGCTTTAGTGTAGGATACACTGACTATTTTCTTCTAGGATATTTGGGCTACTTTCCATTCCTTGAGCACAAACACAGATATATCAGTGAACAATTTCAGAAATAAATGAGCCATTCTTAGTGACCAAGAATTAGGTTGCCTGAACAGCTTTCTCATAGTGAAGTTGTCATCTCACTTTTGTTAAATCTAATTTTGTTATAATATGAAACAAAATCTTGTAATTTATTATCGAGCAACATAATCCTGTTTTTGTGTAATTGATAAGTACGGAGCCCAGGAGACGACATAGTGAAATATATTTATTAATTCGTGCACACAAATTAGTAAATTGTGCGCACAAATTAGTAGCCAATGAAGATCATTGTTTTAAAGAGCTGGCTTAATTCTAATTGGTTAATCCATAAGTCAGTAATCTGTGCGCACGAATTATCAGCCAATGAAAAGCAGCCTGACTAAGCTTATATGTAGCAGTCAGTGGCGATATGGAAGAGCGTAATCAACTTATTCGTCTTTATTTCGACTTTACCCCACAAGGACATACTGGCTATTCTAAGTGGAAAGCATGGAATAGTGGTATCAATGCGGCACCTGCAGATGATACTTAAACAACTAGGTCTAGTTCGCTGGAGATACGCAGATATTGGTGTCACTGTTAGGTTTATTAATCATCAAATTCAGACATTAGGATCATTACATGGCTACAGATGGATGTTTCATAAATGTGTACAAAATGATATTAAAATAAGAAAGTAGGATGTCCGTGGACTCTCAATTCTTGACCCAGCTGGTTCTGCAGAATGCAGGTCCCAAAGATTACATCGGCGTTCCTAGTTTTCTGAGGGTCTAAATTTCATCTGGCATATTGACTCCTACGATAAATTGAAACCCTTTGGAATCTGTATAAAAGAATGCGATGACGGATTTTCAAGAAAGATAATAAAATGATATATATTAAAATAATAAATATGTAGTATTTATAAATTATATATATATAAATTACATATATATGATTTATATGATTATAAATATTATATATTTTTTCAAAATAAAATATGTTTAAAATATTATAATTTATGGGCATGGATTATTAATTTGTGTGCACAAATTAGTAATTCGTACACATGAATTAATACATTTTTCACCATGTTGTCTCCCGGGCTCTGTAGTGATAAGCCTTTTATATGGTTTAGTTATAAATGGTACTCTTGAAGGGAAATAATTACAGAGAACTGTGTAAAAATATTTTATCCTTTCAACATCAGTGTTAGTGTATGATAATAATAAAACTTGATTTACTACAGTTTTTACAGTAACAAAACCAAGATTGGAGGTTCCATGTGATGCTAAAACAGATAAGGTGCAAGCTTTCTTCAAATGTTAAAGAAGTGTATGTATTCATTTAAAAAGGTGTTTACAGAATAAGTTGCACTGTATCAGTAATTTATGTGTTGTAAATTATAAAAAGAAGGCAATATGAATAATCATTCATATGTTGTTTCTGAGGATTTCTTTTTTACCACATGTGGAACAGAGATCGGAAACCGTCTCTCTTTATTTCATTATTTAGTTTCAGATGAGAATATTCAGTACTTCAATTTGCTGAAATGATGCTCATTTTCTTGAATGATTGCTACCATGACAAAAAAACTATATTTTAATGTTTATTGATAGTTTTCAAGAAAACACTAATTTCCAAGTGTTCAGATGTCAAATTAAATACACTTTTTTGTGTTACCAAAAACTTAGCATGCATAGATGCACCTAACAGTAGTTTACAGTATTTGTATTGGCCTGTTGTACTTTATACTAGAAAATGTGTCTCTTGTTTATAACTTAAAACAAAATTGTATGAAGCCGTACCTGGAAACCTGGAAGTATATTTCTTGTTCTATCTCAATAAGTATAAGATAATTCCCAGCTGAATGCTATCAAAAATTTCATATTGGTTTTATGTAATTTGCTCATATTGGTTTTATAATGCTTTTTTATCTGACATCTTGTTGGTTGTCTATTCTGCACTGCAGTTTTACGTGTGTGTGTGTGTGTGTGTTTTGGTTGCCACTGCGACAGCCAAGCCCAAATCCCAGTCACAATTTTTTCTGGCCTCAATGCTGATATTCAAGTGTAGTTTAGTGAATTTTACATATTTTTCTCAAGACCACCACTCTCAAATAGTATCAGTTGAAAAAAAAAAATACTGTCAGATCCTTCTAAATTATTACAAATCCAGGAACATGGATAAATATCTCAATGAGAATATTAGTATGACATTTAACATTTTAGAGAGTCCTTGCTAAACATCCAGTTGGGTCTGCAGAAATCTCCTTTGAAATACATAATTGGATCATGGTTACATTCTGCATGCTAATGGGCAAAACCTGATATCAAGCACCTAGAAAGTCTGACCCCTGAGAATATTTAAGGCTAATCTTTCTGTGTGATTTCAAATTTAAAATCAGTGCACCTCAATTATATATATTGCTTTCAGTGGGGGAGACGGCTTTTAGCCTGTCGTTGTCATCATCATCAGTCTTCCTCTGTGTAGTTTTTTTGCTCAGCTGACTTTCAGTCATTCTGAGCTATAGCGATGGGACTTTGTCCTTCCATCCGATCGTCCATTAGCAGGGAACAAATTTTAACCGTAAGGCAAAAAAAAAAAAATAAAAGTTATGGTTCTCAGGCACTGCCCGCATCAATTTTAAACCCCCGCATCAAACATAAAAAAATTTTATTTTGATTTTCAATAAAAACTAACCAATTTTGAGCTCCAGCCACTCGGGCATTTCTTTCAAGAAGATAAAATCATACAATTTTGATAAAATTTCCTTTGTTATGCTTTTACTTATTTAGCAACATAAATCTGTTATTATCATGCTTTTCCCTTATCATTTGACATTTTAATAAAATCATACCAAAAAAAATAAAAAAAAAAACGCCCGTCCTCATTGATTTTTTATAAAAGTGCCTGAGAACCAAATCTTATTTATTTTTGGCCTAAGGGCTAGGATCACGAACCCTATGCAATCTTAGAGGTCCTTAAAGGATCTCCTTGGGAAAGTGAATTTAGGTAGTTGGGACCTATATTCTCCGAGTAACCGGGTGTGTGTGCACCCAACAGAATTAATTCTTATAGCCAAAAGATTCATTCCAAACCTTCCATCTTTCACATATGGCTCACCTACCAACAGGGAAAGAACCATATTTACACATAGCTACACAAGGTTAAAGGTCAAGGTCACAGGACCCACTTCTTTGAAAAGCTTGTGGATGCATCTAAAGCCAAACCTTTCATCAACAAGATAACGGTGCTATAACTAGACATATATATTTCTGTCATCTTACAAGGTTTCAGCTAAATTAGCAAACAAGGTCTTCAAATATTTGACTAGAAGTTGTGAATCTCAGCCCATAATGTCATAGCTCAGCTGAGCGTCATGACCCATGGGTCGCTTGTTTTTTCTGTCACAATTTTTAATGTACTCCATATTTTACCTTAAATGAGTACACAATCTACTTTCTTTTTTTAATTTAAAGTGTTTGGGGGCCTTTGAAAAGTACACTCTTTTAGCATTGTGCCTTGTGGCTTATAGTGCATGCTATTTTGTAAATAACGCAAATATTAAGAGGCTTCGCATCATCTCCACTTAATATCCCATTTTCCATGCAGATTTTAACCAGATGGATTTATATGATATTTAGAACTGGTGCATGTACCTTTTCAAAAGGAAATTTGGAACCTTTGGAGATTCAGTTCCATCAGTTTGCAATTGCTGAAAAGGATTGTTCTTGACACTTTTGAATCCAGTGTACTTTTTTTATCACCAGCTTCTTGCATATCATTACTTTTTCCTTCACATTAATTGAGCCTGACCGAATGATTAATTTGGAAAGAAATAAGGGATTCTGTTTGGACACCTTTGTAGCTGTAACTTTGAATAGACTTGGCTGGTTGACTCCTGATTTTCAAACCAAAACAAATATTAAACAAATATTGACAAATACCTCCCATCTTTTCCAGAAACTGTGGCCTGTAGGCAGTGTTTGAGTGACAGACAAAATACTACCTGCAAGGAGAAAGACTCCATCTGGATAAAGATCCTACTGGAAAAGTTTCCTCCCTAAACCCACTACTCTTGCTCTATCATTGAATTCCCTGCTGGGAATGCTAGCCTCTTAAGATGCAGATTCTGAAAACAGGTTCGAGAGGGCAAAACCTGAGTTCGGGGGGGGGGGGGGGTACTCGTTTAATGTTTTATTATTGCTAAGTAAAATGGCAGGTGAACAGGGGAGTGTCAAGAAAGGATACAAGCAGAGGGGCTGGTGACATTAAGCGTCAGTCTAAACTAAGCTAAAATTTTGGTGAAGCACTTATGCATTAAAATTATTCATTTAATAAGTTAAATAATAGTAGAATATAGTGGACATGAGGGCATAACCTGAACCCGAGTTAGGGACTGGGGGATGAAGCTGATTTCATCTTTCATAAAATATATGTTGCTCTTTTTATTAGAATAAAGGGGATCAAATAGTTAATTTTGTGCCTACATTAAAATCGTTTCATTACAATCTCCTTTAGAGAAAAGCAAGAATTATAATTATATTACATTTTTGCACCAAGATGAAAACTCATCTCTTAAAATAAAAATGGTAACAGATACACTGGAGATATGCAGCAGGCAAAATGTCGACAGGCCAAAAATTGTGCAAAATCAACCAAGCACTTAAGCCTAAAAATGGGTAAAGGCCAGTCTGGATTATAGACAATGCCTCCTCAGGTTCGGAAACGGCTCCAAATATGCAAATATCACCTTGCAGGACATGGTCTCTGGTCTCAAGCTCGTCCGAGAGCTTGGCACAAATCCTGCATGTGCAAGTTTGAAGACAAAATATTGTGCCCTAATACTATCCATGTTCACAAAACAATTAAAGCAGACAACGACGATATGCCAAAAACAGTATCCCCCACCCCACCCACTGGAATTAAGGTTTGCCATCATAAGTGTTTTTAGCTCAGCTGACTGAAAGTCAACTTAGGTATAGGAATGGCGCTTTTTCTGTCTGGTCGTCCGGACACAAATTGTATCCGCTGGGCCTAGAGACATTTAAGTGAGGTCAAACAAATTTCTTTTCGAACGTGAAATTAGGTCACTGCGAACTATGTCATCCAAACTATGGGATTTGTAAGTCCCCCCCCCCCCCTGGGGTAATTAAAATTTTGAAACAAAGCCTCCAGTACCTTTATAATTAAAGCATGGATTGCCATTAATCTTGCATAAAATATTGACAGGGAGTAGTTTGATCAGTCCCCTTAAGTTGGTGGCGCCACCTGTATTTTTTCCAATATTACGATTTCCCCACTTTTTGGTGACCGTCAACTGACAGCAATCGTATATTTTTTTCTCAGCCGACTGAAAAGTAATGGTATGTCTTTTCGGCGTACTAATGAACAAATGCGCAAGATCGGCGTAGTCCCTGCGTAGGTTGTGCATAGGCTGGCGTACGATGGCGTAAAGGGTACGTAGGTTTGCTTACGGTTGGGTAGTATAGCGTTCTCTTGCGTAGGCATGGCGTACAATAGCGTAGTGTTGCCTAGACTTGCGTAAAACTGCATACTTTCTTCACCCAGTGCTTTACTCCGATAGTACGCCAAAAAAAAATAAACAGGTTTATTTTTTTGCGTCCATCTCGCGTACCCCTTTGCGTCCCTCGGCGTTTTGCCACGTAGGCCAGCGTCGGGCGACGTAAGCTCGGCGTAGTCGGTACCCCGCCCTACGCAACTCTACGTAGGCCTGGTGTGAAAGGGGCTTTACCAGTGGCGTATCCAGGATTTGAAGATAGGGGGTGCAACACCGAGGTCGGCGAGGGGTGGGGGAGACTTTACTTTGCCTTTTAGACACGTTTTCCTTGTATATGTATATAAACATATCATGTTAATGAGAAGAATGAGAAGAATTTTACATTGGACAGACCCCACACGGTAAGATGACCATACAAGGTGTACATGGTGTTATGGTTGTGTGTGTTGGGGGGGGGGGGGGGGAGACGTGCAGGCGAGGATCCAGTTATTTTCCCCGGCGGGGGATGGGTGGGGAATAAGATGCTTAGGCACTTGTATATGTTGTATTATATTATATAAAAATGCACTAGTCAGGAGGCCCTCCCAAGAAACTTTTGATCATCTAGAAGGCCGTACACGCCATTTCCCGGCTTTAAACATCTCACGAAATAACTTTTACGGTGTCTCCTTTTCGGCGCAAAATTAAAAAAAAACGGGTAACGTCAATCGATATAGGATTAAAATAAAAGTGTTATTCATAAGAAATTGAATTTGGAGTCCTTTATTTTCTTACACCTCCGTTCTTCAGTCAAGCCATACATTTGTATACTCATATTTCTCAGTCACTGTCAGTCATTATCTTGTAAGATAATGGTATGATTAGATAAAGTATACATTTAATAATGACAGGTAGGCGAGGGATGTTTGGGCACGCTATGTAGCGGCCCACTTAAAAAGCTGGATCATGGATATATGGAAATGGCCTGAGGCTAAATCACTACTAGGTTTGATAAAACCTAGTATTTTATATAGTGCCGACAAATATGATAAATAGTGTCTTTTAGGATATTTTGAGCAAATTGTTTAACATACTTCATAAGTCTCTTGGGGAAAAAAATGGTGATCAGGAGCGGGTAGGGGGCAGGGTGACTGGGTCCCCCCTCCGGATCCGCGCCTGGGTACCGGGTGCAATTGTCCATTCTTACGTCCCTGTATCACTAAAAGCTGAGTTCGGAATGTTTGAAAGGCTATACATGTACATGTATATGGAAAAGGTCTATATACGCCGGCAAATTTTAAAATTGCTAGTGTGTGTGTGATTTTAGCCACATTTGCTGAAGTTAATGAAGCTGCCTTTACACACGCGTGAATAAGATAATGAAACATCTGCAAATCTTCAATTATTATCCTTGACTGACTAGTCAGTGAGGTTTATTGTGAGTTTGTTAATATTAGTTTGTAAAACCATAGTTTGTAGACAGTTGTCAGTAGCAGGCTAACATAATTTATGCCAATAAGGCTCCCCCCCCCCCCCCATTGAATACGCCCCTGCTTACCATGAAAAAGCTCGTATACAAATATCCCTATACACAAATTCAGCTGAGCGTTGAGACCCATGGGTCCCTATTTTTCATGCGTTTTCTAGGTCCTCAAGTTTCCCCCACTATTGCCAAGGAGAGGAGGGGGTATCTACACCTTTTTTTTACTTTGTTCACTAGCAACTTGTTATGTAAATAAAAGATGTGCAAGAAAAATAAGAGAACCGTTGATGGCATCCAAAATCATGTTCTACATATATTATTACGTTAATAATACAGAGGGGACTTTAAATTAAAAACCAACTTTTTTTGAAGGAATGCACTGCAACATCATGAGTATATTGCTGCTAGCTTTTATGCACTTTTTTTCATGTATCAATCAGTCCTCTTATAACTGTTCTGAGTTCAATGTACAGGTCCAGTGCCTTGTAGGCATCCCTCTGGGGACTAAGGTCATGCTCTGCCATCAACCGAGTGCTTAGATTGAAGATGTCTTTATCACAGGCAATGGAGCTCCGGAACGTGCACTGAACACCGAGTTCATTGATGTTTTCATCTTGCACGCGACATACATAGTTCTGAGTTGCATATAACTCTGGAACACTGTACATTACAATAGGTCGACCATGAGGAACCTTTTCATTTTTTGATGGTCTGATGATGTGATTGTTCCAAACATCAACCGTCTCATCCAGTTCATCCTGCCAAAATATAAAATATGAAAGGCCATGCAGATAATAATGTAGAACATCAGTATAACAGGAGTAAAATATCACAGGTAGCTGTATCTCATAAACACAACAGATGTCCGGCGAAAATCTTTATCAGGATTCGGGGTAGACCATATCAAAATCAGGTTTAGGTCGGACAAAACCCCGATTAAGATTTAGTCCTTGATAATGGTTCACCCCATATCCTAACCCCTTGGACACAACCCCTTACTGCTCAACGTTTGGACATTCTTATTCTATATGTTTAGTGAACAAGGCAATTAAAGCCAGCCATTCACTTACCTTGCATATAAAATTTATCGTATTCTTGGCTATCTCTTGGTACAAATTCATGATCAGGAAGTAACTCCCGCCCAGAAAAGCATTTATAACGTTCCTGTAGCCTGTTTCGTTTTTGTTTGTTTATCAACAGGCTGTTTGTAAACATCAATAAACAGTTTGTAAATGGGCACCTGCCCATGTTTACAAACTTTAATTAGCCAAAACATCTTTTATCTTACGAATTTTGATACCAAAGGTTGAAACTGCATGTGCTAAGTAAACTTAGATGGATTTCCAGGTTGTCCAGAGTGCCCTGTCTGCCTCTACATGTCGTTGGAGTACAATGTGGTGGGTCCATCACATGTTATCAACACAAGAATATGAACAAGACGGACAACCTAGGCACCGCGGGATCTTTTAGTTTAGTTTTATGAAAGGTTCAAGATATTATGTTCATTTAATACACGTCAAATATCGAAATAGGCCCCTTTAAATAATACAACCGTCCATACAGGTGATGATACAGATTAGCTTAAACTGGCTGATAAAGAGAACGAAAATTCTAAGCAACAATTCCCCTTAGTAAAGATTAAAGTATGTCAATTCGGCTTTAAAAAACAGATATACATAGTTACTTGAAATGGTTGTATTTGCGAAAAATACACAGCCAATAAACTCGAAAGTGTAATGAAAGGATTCCGTGAAATATCTGGAAATTAGTCCATATTTATATGTTTAAAACAGCTCCGGTTTATTGCTCTAATGGTGTGGACTAATTTAATCAATAATATTACGAGCACTTTTTAGTGGAACCAAAAATACATTACGTTAACTTCACGTCACCTGAACTTGAAAATTGAAAACTTTTCTGCCATTGTACATGAAATTTTATACATTATACTCTTTTTAACATTTGATAACATGAAACAAGAATAAATTATAATTTATTTTTATTAACTGAGGCATATAAACAGGAAGGAAACTTTTAGTGCATGTGTACAGTTCCCATCTGTCATTCTGTCATTTATAGATAGGCTTGAACAGCAAGAGAACAAACGAAAGAGGCCGTTATTTTGAAGTGATATCCAAACTAGGTGAGCGTCAGGCAAAGTTTTACTCTATCAAATATATATATATATATATATATATATATATATACACACACACATATATATATATATACTATACACAAATGGAACCTTTGGATTTGTAATATTGGGTTACTTGGAATTATTCATTTATAAATACCTCCACTGTGGTAATAAAAATAATAATAATAATATTATTATTATTATTATTATTATTATTATTATTATTTCAAAAATGTTATAATTATTAAAAAGAATTTATACCTGTATTATGCCGAGGAAGCAGAAGATCATTAAGTTCTTGTCAATAAAATCTCCTTCAAAGTGTCCTTCGTCCTTCAGTCTGTGGAAAAGTGCGATCCAGAATTCTATGCATTCCTTCCTCAAGAAACCCCACCAGCTCTCAATGCGTTGATTCGTTGTACTTGCGCCATAAAGGAAACTTTTTTCTCCTTTAATAAAAAAATAGTAAATACCAAATATCTCCATCATCACCATCATATATAAAGTACAACTGACAGTAAATAGCACATGACCATCATCATATAGCATGCAGTTAGCCTGGTAGATAATAAATGTGGCCTCTATCATTTCAACATAAAAATCACAGTCACATAGTAGATCACTTGCCGTAAATAGTTTAGCCCTCCTCCATCATAATAGAATAGTTAAATTAAATAAGTAATCGAGGTTAAGTTCCATCCAAATCGATGGGCATTCACTGGATGGTTTTAACTGCTGTCCAAGCTTTGTTTTCTTTTATATATTCATTATTCTTCACAGTTAGCAAACTCAGGATGGTGAACTTTTATTACCATAATAACCGTTTATTAATTCTCTACCATAGTATATATTGTTTACAAATCACCAGGGGTATTTGAATAAATTTCAGTAGTGCTAAAATTTTGCGCTATTGTTTTTGTAATAATTCAGAGGTAATGTGTCTTTAGTGTTAGAGTTGAATACTTAACAGATAAAATATCAGACGCTTCATTTTAGATAGGACAAATTCAGACGCTATGTTCATTTAAGATAGGAAATTAAAGCAAATACCTGCAAAGGAGTCTTCATCATCTTGACGCAAGGAGCGCTGGAACTGGCATATACTGACATTTTCGGTTCCTCTGTCCCCCCTTACAATTCTTGGGCAACCACCAGTCTCACTTAACGCTTCAATAAAATATCCCCCAACAAGTTTCGGATCACTGCTGGTGTGATATGCTTTCACCCAAATTATCTTTCTTGAAAATCCGTCAACGCATCCATTTATACAGATTCCAAAGGGTTTCAATTTATCGTAGGAGTCGATATGCCAGATGAAATTTGGACCCTTAGGAAAAATAGGAACGCCGATGTAATCTTCGGGACCTGCGTTCTGCAGAACCAGCTGGGTCAAGAATTGAGAGAATTCCACGGACATCCTCCTTTCTTATTTTAATATCATTTTGTACACATTTATGAAACATCCATCTGTAGCCATGTAATGATCCTGATGTCTGAATTTGATGATTAATGAACCTAACAGCGACACCAATATCTGCGTATCTCCGGCGAACTAGACCTAGTTGTTTAAGTATCCTCTGCAGGTGCCGCATTGATACCACTATTCCATGCTTTCCACTTAGAATAGCCAGTATGTGTTTGTGGGGTAAACCCAAGTCAAAATAAAGACGAATAAGTTGATTACGCTCTTCCATATCGCCATTGACTGCTAAATATAAGCCTAGTCAGGCTGCTTTTCATTGGCTGATAATTCGTGCGCACGGATTACTAACTTACGGACTAACTAATGAGAATTAAGCCAGCTCTTTGTTACAACGATCCTCATTGGCTACTAATTCGTGCGCACGATTTATTAATTCGTGCGCACGGATTAGTAATTCGTGCGCACGAATTAATAAATATTTTTTTCCACCTTGGAAATATATTTTCCACACCTTGTATTTCGTGCGCACGATTTACTAATTCGTGCGCACGGATTAGTAATTCGTGCGCACGGATTAGTAATTCGTGCGCACGAATTAATAAATATTTTTTCACCTTGGAAATATATTTTTCACACCTAGTAATTCGTGCGCACGGATTAGTAATTCGTGCGCACGGATTAGTAATTCGTGCGCACGGATTAGTAATTCGTGCGCACGAATTAATAAATATTTTTCCCACCTTGGAAATATATTTTTCACACCTAGTAATTCGTGCGCACGAATTAGTAATTCGTGCGCACGAATTAGTAATTCGTGCGCACGGATTAGTAATTCGTGCGCACGAATTAATAAATATTTTTCACCATGTCGTCTCCCGGGCTCCGTAAACATCTCCTAAAAAGCGACTGGAAACTTTGCCAGCACAAAACACTGCATAAGAAGGGACAACCACGCCGGGTACCACCCAAGGCAACTGGTATATATTTTATGCCCTTATATGCTAACCTAAAAAAAACTCAACCAGGAAAAGCACATACTATGCCGGGATAAGAACACTAAAAAGCGACTAGTAAAGCTCTCAAAGTTGAGGCAGAATAAATGGTACTATGCCAGATACAGAGATCTGGGCAAATAGAATACCAATAAAAACCTTCCAGGTGTGTCACACGGTGTCATTCCTGATTGCAGAAAACCGGAATGCCTACTACCACCTTGCCGATTCCTTTTTGCCGAAACGCCGGTTGGCCGACTGTTTCAGTTAATCTGTAATATGAAGATGTTTTCTGCATATGATTGCTTGAAATACATGCTAAAGACTAAAATTCATTATGTTGTATGTACAATATGAGAAAATAGTTGTATCCCAGGCTGGAATTTGAATTTGCAATACAGGACTCGGCAATAGCCTGGCGGGCCCATGCGTCACCCACGCCCGGCTGTCGGCAAGTCGGCTGAAGATTAGCTTCTTATGATCAAGCAAATTCAATTAAAAAACCGTGATCAGTGTTGAAAATGTATGCTGTACTCCTCTGTGGATGCATGAGCATTAGACCATATATATATGATGGTAACACCTGATCGAGGGATCGTAAAAGGGCAAATATCAAATAGCTAATGCTTCTGTGTTTCATGACACTTGTATGAGTATTTGTGTGCGTATTGCACCAATTTATTCATCAATAAAAAAAATTGATAGGGATGCATAACTTGGAATTTTTGCGCTCTCCGCATTAAAATAATCAGGATATAAAAGTATAAAGTTTAATTTTCAGATAAAAACAGCAATTGGATTTTGGATTTGAATCAAGCGTTAATCCACTGTTCGATTGTATTTTATATCGATATGTTGTTTTGTCGCCCCGTATTATCATAAAGATTAGAAATGAAAATGAAAGGTGTAAAATACGAAGAAATAACTGCATGCACCATGAATAGATTTTAGCCGACACAAAGAATTAGAAACTCCCAAAATGAATATCAAAAGGGACCACATTGATATGGGGGTTTCTTGTTAATTAATGGATCAATGGGATTACGAGTAACCGTGACCAATTGATTGTTGTAACAACACCAGAGTAACTGACTCATCGTGAGTACTTGGTAATTATGGTCACTTTAGGGCAACAATATGACAGATAATACTGAGAGAAAGAGAGAGAAAACTTTATTGGTGAGGGAGAGCGATTAGTAAAATATGAGAGAGTGCCTTATATATTATTATGAGAGAGAGAGAGAGAGAGAGAGAGAGAGAGAGAGATCAGTATAATATTATGAGAGAGAACAATATTATAAATGAGAGAGCTACTAATACAATAAGTGGGAGAAAAAAGAGAGAAAGCGATCAGTGTAATAAAAGAGTGAAAGAGAGATCAATATATTATTATTATGAGAAATAGAGATAGAGCAGACGAGGACTAACAATAGACTGGAACCTTGGCACAGTAGTTTTGGAAGGACAGTAGGAAAAGTCTCTCCGAATATTTTTGAATTTTATCATGCACGTACAAGGCAAATAGACGAACACGGAAATAACGATATCGAATGCGAAGTTGGGAGCACAACAAAATTCACCCAGCAGAAGATATAGGATTCGGAGGGAGGAACACGTGGAAGCCGGCGAACTCACCATCCACTCTTATCTAAGATGCATGAGGAGACGTGGGCTACAAGCGTTTCTAGGTCAAAATGATACTGAAAAGACTCTTGCTGCATGTGTTAGTTTTTTTAGTGTCATTTGTGTCACATGATGATGATTTTTTCATATCAGTAAATTATTTTTGCAGACGGTGATTCTTGCGTGTATAAAAAAGTGTCACATGATGATGATCATTTGTACATTTCAGTAAATAATTTCAGCAGATAATTTTTTTTGCATATCAATAAATTATTTCTGGAGGTGATTTTTACGTATTTATTCTTTCGCATTTACTCCCATGATTGCACATATACCATATATATAATATATACAAGTAACATTACATATATCCCCGCCGCCCTCTTATGATAAAAAGATAAAACATAAATATCCTCTCTTTTATATCTGTCGTGTAAAATTTTGACTTATAGATATGTTTCTCCATTTAAAATACTTTAATCAGAATATTTTCTCATAATATTATATTGATCTCTCTCTCTCTCGCTCTCTCTCTCTCTCTCTCTCTCTGCATATATTATATTACACATTAATACATATATTTTACTCTTTTACATATAAAGTATATTTAACATTATAAATTATATTTTTTTAATCACTCTCTCTATCTCTCTCTCATATATTGATCCCCGTCTCTCTCTCATATAATATTATATTGATCTCTGTCTCCCTGTCTCTCTCTTTCTCTCATAAAATATTATACTGATCTCTCTCTCTCTCTCTCTCTCTCTCTCTCTCTCTCTCTCTCTTTCATATTACAGTTTAATTGACACAGTCGGCAAACCGGCGTTTCGGCAAAAAAGGAATCGGCAAGGTGGTAGTCGGCATTCCGGCATTATGGCATGTTACATCCAGCCTATAGGTAATTAATGTCACCAGAGAAATTCAAAGTAATACTCATGCATATCTAGTCCAGCAGTATGTTAGGCAGAATAAAATGCTTTTAATTAAATTTATAAGTATCATACTTATTACTTCTGAATTTGTCTAATTAAGA
The DNA here is from genome assembly GCA_026874595.1 of Sipunculus nudus. NCBI lineage: Eukaryota > Metazoa > Annelida > Sipuncula > Golfingiida > Sipunculidae > Sipunculus > Sipunculus nudus. The sequence continues at coordinate 96,192,392 of CM049309.1, forward strand.
AGAGTTATTGGTGTTAATCACTATAATTGGAAATAACTAAGTTTTTAAAAGTTTCATTTTAGAATGAGAATGTTATAATTCAAATGTAATTAATAAATAAATGTTTATGAACAGTTTAAATAGCTTTGAGATAATAGTCTACATTTGTATTAAAATTTAATGCTTAAAATCCAAAATCAACAAATGAATTTAGTCAAAGTGTAAATAAAATATGAGCAAAATATGAGAGGTAATCCTCTGAGAAATACTTAATTTCTATTAAAAAGATTGATCTAAATATTAAAGTACTGATCTTTTTAATTGGTTATATTTATAAGTATAAATATTAATATAAGTATAATTATTAATATTAATATGATTATTTAGGACAAGGTAAAAATTCTGAAGTCTACATGTTTGATATACAAGGAGTTGACTTTACTGATACATTCACATGACTTTGTGACCAGGTGTATAATCCGCTTAACACAAGTACCTGCATGTGGTGTTAAGATAATCAGTGCTGGCCTGTTTGAAATATCAGCCTCATTGGATGTTATATAACCCTATATGTGACACAGGGGTTAAATCACAGATTAAGTCACGGATTAAGGGGTTAGTGTACGGTTTGTTTTAAAGCCTAACTGAGAGATAAATAAGATGACAGGTAGGCCCTGTGACAATGGATAACTCTGACACCTGCATGGGGGTGATGGGTGTTCAGCCCTTTGTGATACAATAGCTTTGGGCATGGCCTTTTGGTTTTGCTATTAATATTAGACCCCAAATCTAAACCCCAGGTTTATCAGAACTATAAGAACCAGAAACACAGCTGTTATCATGCAACAACGTGTGACCCTCGTGACATTTGGTTAGACGGTCAATCCTTTGAATTACATTTGCACAGGTTCTTGAAACCGCTATTTAAGGTAAATGAATTACAGACTTGTTTTAAAAATAGCATGTAGGTTAAATTTCTCTACACAAGAATTCCATTTGATTTTAACATAAGATTACACATTTTAGGGTTTATACAATTCTAATTTTGGCAGATGAACATATGAAATCTTTACAAAATAGAAGCAATGTTACATTTATTCAAGAGACAGCTACGCATAATAAAAGGTTGAGCTGTTACTCTTATTTCAGTAAATATCCAGCTAATTTAGATCAAGTCCTGAAAGTTTTTATATACTTTGTTACCTGTGTGGATGATAAACTTTGTAACCTGTGTGAATGATTAACTTTGTTACCTATGTGGCTGTTAAACCTTGGTACATGTGTGGATTATAAACTTTGTTACCTTTGTGGATGAAAAACTTATTCACCTTCGTGGATGATAAACTTTGTTACCTGTGTGGATGATAAACTTTGTTACCTGTGTGGATGGTAAACCTTGGTACCTGTGTGGATGATAAACTTTGTTACCTGTGTGGATGATAAACTTTTTAACCTGTGTGGATGATAAACTTTGTAACCTGTGTGAATGATTAACTTTGTTACCTATGTGGATGAGTAACAGTTACCTGTGTGGATGATAAACCTTGGTACCTGTGTGGATGATAATTTTTGTTACCTGTGTGGATGATAATTTTTGTAGCCTTTGTGGATGAAAAACTTATTCACCTTCGTGGATGATAAACTTTGTGACCGGTGTCGATGATAAACTTTGTTACCTGTGTGGATGATGAACCTTGGTACCTGTGTGGATGATAAACTTTGTTACCTGTGTGGATGATAAACTTTGTCACCTTTGTGGATGAAAAACTTATTCAGCTTCGTGGATGATAAACTTTGTGACCTGTGTGGATGATAAACTTTGTTACCTGTGTGGATGATAAACTTTGTTACCTGTGTGGATGATAAACTTTGTCACCTTTGTGGATGAAAATTTATTCACCTTCGTGGATGATTAACTTTGTGACCTGTGTGGATGATAAACTTTGTGACCTGTGTGGATGATAAACTTTGTCACCTTTGTGGATGAAAAACTCATTCACCTTCGTGGATGATAAACTTTGTGACCTGTGTGGATGATAAACTTTGTTACCTGTGTGAATGATTAACTTTGTTACCTCTGTGGATGATAAACTTTTTAACCTGTGTGGATGATAAACTTTGTAACCTGTGTGGATGATTAACTTTGTTACCTATGTGGATGAGTAACAGTTACCTGTGTGGATGATAAACCTTGGTACCTGTGTGGATGATAATTTTTGTTACCTGTGTGGATGATAATTTTTGTTACCTTTGTGGATGAAAAACTTATTCACCTTCGTGGATGATAAACTTTGTGACCTGTGTGGATGATAAACTTTGTGACCTGTGTGGATGATAAACTTTGTTACCTGTGTGGATGATGAACCTTGGTACCTGTGTGGATGATAAACTTTGTTACCTGTGTGGATGATAAACTTTGTCACCTTTGTGGATGAAAAACTTATTCACCTTCATGGATGATAAACTTTGTGACCTGTGTGGATGATAAAGTTTGTTACCTGTGTGGATGATAAACTTTGTCACCTTTGTGGATGAAAATTTATTCACCTTCATGGATGATAAACTTTGTGACCTGTGTGGATGATAAACTTTGTGACCTGTGTGGATGAAAAACTCATTCACCTTCGTGGATGATAAACTTTGTGACCTGTGTGGATGATAAACTTTGTTACCTGTGTGGATGATTAACTTTGTTACCTCTGTGGATGATAAACTTTTTAACCTGTGTGGATGATAAACTTTGTAACCTGTGTGGATGATTAACTTTGTTACCTATGTGGATGAGTAACAGTTACCTGTGTGGATGATAAACCTTGGTACCTGTGTGGATGATAAACTTTGTTCCCTATGTGGATGATAAACTTTGTGACCTGTGTGGATGATAAACTTTGTTACCTGTGTGGATGATAAACCTTGGTACCTGTGTGGATGATAAACTTTGTGACCTGTGTGGATGATAAACTTTGTCACCTTTGTGGATGAAAAACTCATTCACCTTCGTGGATGATAAACCTTGGTACCTGTGTGGATGATAAACTTTGTGACCTGTGTGGATGATAAACTTTGTTACCTTTGTGGATGAAAAACTTATTTACATTCATGGATGATAAACTTTGTGACCTGTGTGGATGATAAACTTTGTGACCTGTGTGGATGATAAACTTTGTTACCTGTGTGGATGATAAACTTTGTTACCTGTGTGGATGATAAACTTTGTTACCTGTGTGGATGATAAACTTTGTTCCCTATGTGGATGATAAACTTTGTGACCTGTGTGGATGATAAACTTTGTGACCTGTGTGGATGATAAACTTTGTTACCTTTGTGGATGAAAAACTTATTTACATTCATGGATGAAAAACTTTGTTACCTGTGTGGATGATAAACCTTGGTACCTGTGTGGATGATAAACTTTTTGACCTGTGTGGATGATAAACTTTGTCACCTTTGTGGATGAAAAACTCATTCACCTTCGTGGATGATAAACCTTGGTACCTGTGTGGATGATAAACTTTGTGACCTGTGTGGATGATAAACTTTGTTACCTTTGTGGATGAAAAACTTATTTACATTCATGGATGATCAACTTTGTGACCTGTGTGGATGATAAACTTTGTGACCTGTGTGGATGATAAACTTTGTTACCTGTGTGGATGATAAACTTTGTGACCTGTGTGGATGATAAACTTTGTTACCTTTGTGGATGAAAAACTTATTTACATTCTTGGATGATAAACTTTGTGACCTGTGTGGATGATAAACTTTGTGACCTGTGTGGATGATAAACTTTGTTACCTGTGTGGATGATAAACTTTGTCATCCTTTGTGTATATGATAAACTTTTTATCCTGTGTGGATGATAAACTTTGTTACCTGTGTGGATGATTAACTTTGTTACCTCTGTGGATGATAAACTTTTTAACCTGTGTGGATGATAAACTTTGTAACCTGTGTGGATGATTAACTTTGTTACCTATGTGGATGAGTAACAGTTACCTGTGTGGATGATAAACCTTGGTACCTGTGTGGATGATAAACTTTGTTCCCTTTGTGGATGATAAACTTTGTGACCTGTGTGGATGATAAACTTTGTGACCTGTGTGGATGATAAACTTTGTTACCTGTGTGGATGATAAACTTATTTACATTCGTGGATGATAAACTTTGTGACCTGTGTGGATGATAAACTTTGTTACCTGTGTGGATGATAAACTTTGTTACCTGTGTGGATGATAAACTTTGTCATCCTTTGTGTATATGATAAACTTTTTATCCTGTGTGGATGATAAACTTTACCTGTTTGGAAGACAAACTTTGTTACCTGTGTGGATGATAAACTTCGTAACCTGTGTGGATGATTAACTTTGTTACCTGTGTGGATGATAAACATTGTTCTAATTAACCAGATCTGTTTGCAGTAGTTCTACAAATTCAAAAGAAAATGTCTTCATACTATAATTTAAAGAATGATCCCATACTAGCCCGTGTTCAAATACTGATAAATACAAACTCATAGGTGATACCACCACCGTAGCTTAACTATTTAATCAATACATTGATTTCTCAGTTGTTATGGATCTCTGTGGAGTAAACCCATGTGTGACGGTTTATGTAACAAGACTGCATGACCAGAGGTCCAATCTTGCGCTTGCATGACAACTTCCCTGTACTTTCTGTCGGGGATAAGCCAGTAAAGTTAGTGCTACTCACAAGTTTCAATTTTCGTCCATGATATGTTGGCCCCCCTGACTCTTCGGCCACATAGAATCAGCTAAGTAAGTGTCACGTTGTAAGGTTTTAACTGGGGGTAAGATGACTCAAGCCAGGTTTACTGAAGAGACGTGTTTATTCATCTTTCTCCAAAAAAATACAATCCTCACCTTTTCTGCCGGTCACCCTACCTACCGACCCTTGTCCCCGTCAATCATTCAACCCGGCTCGCCATTGGCCGACGCTCCCGGTGCCCCACCTCAGAAGAGACCAGGCTGGGGAGGCCAGACCAATAAAAAGACGGGCGCCGGCCGCGGGGCTATGCCTTTGTTTAAAAATATGAACTACCTGTTACAAAGCCCGATCACTATTAGCTTGTTCTAATAACTCCGGCATCTAATGCCTGTCAGCTAAACAAACATGTACACAGAAGATTCTACTTCATATATTTTATCTTAATCCTAGCCAGGTGCGGCTAGGTATAATTATCAAAGTAATGACACCGGTGACTCGGCAAGGGTCACGATATCGGCCGTGGAAACCAAGTCAAGACTAATTGGTAATATTATAAAATATACACTCCTTGGTGAGAGATGTAACAACAAATTACAAAATGACTAAAATCTAAATACTTGTAATAATATAAAAATTAAATAGGCGTAAGATATACTGATTCTAACATGACAATAAAAAAGGATAGATTCGTATATAATAATCTTCAAGATTCCGTAACAATGAGAGAGAGCCAAGGGTGACCGGGCGGCTTGTGGTTCTTATACTACAGTTTACTATGTTCACCTTTCGTGTATATATATATATATATATATATATATATATATATTATATAAACATGTAACTATAAAATGCACTTCATATACATAACAGTATTCTTAGTTCACTTCATATACATAAAAACAGTATTCTTAGTTCTATATATTTACAACTATGGTATGACTTTAAATTAGTCAGTAAGATATAATAATATTTCTGCTGTCTCTGTATGTTTTAGTTGAAAACATGATATTGAATTACAATTTAAGAGGTGGGCGGCATGTCAGATCTTACAACGTGTTATACGGGAAGTCCTGATATGGGCAACTGTAACCCTCCTTGCACTGACTGCTCAAGTAAGTGCTTTTTATTGGTCTCGTGTTACATGTCTGTGATATGGGTAACTCTAACCCTTCGGGCATGGGATACTGCAGTGTGTGTTTTTTCCAAGGTTTCATTAAATGTCCGTGTTATGGGTAACCCGAACCGTACGGGGAAGGCTAAACCAGTAAGTAGTTGTCACAGGAATTATACGATTTGTCCATAATGTGGGTAACCCTAATCCTTCGGGCATGCAATACTCCAGCAAGTGCGTTTCACAGGTCTCCTTTTATGTCCGTGTTATGTGTAACCCTAACCCTTCGGGCAAGGATAATTATTAAGGGCTTGTCTCAGGTTCCGTTTAATGTCCGTGATATGGGTATCCTTAACCCTTCGGGCATGGAATTCTAAAGTAAGAGCGTGACACTGATGACATTGTAACATTCTTTCCCTTTGACCTGGACCTCAGTTAGCCATGCAGGGGCGGGGCATCAACACTGATTGACAGTCAATATAGAGTCAATATAGAGATGCCCCATAACCAATCACAATGCTGGGTTTCTACTCTGCTTTCTGTAGCCTTATTTAAGGGAGAAAAACTCAGAAACTCACCCTCTCTTGGATCATCAAGCAGTGGACCCCTATGCCTGCCCTCTGTGGCAGGCAGAGGCTATATGGCTTCTTTTTCACCTTGGGTTGGTTTTACGACAGTGTCGGCTACCCAGGTGAAGAGCCACCCACTACCAAAGAGCAGTCCTTTTTACTAGCCTGGTAAGTATCTTTCTGTTTCATTTATAAGTCTAGATAATAATATGCAGCGTATAGCTAATGAAACATATGAGAGAATAACGATTGGTAAAACAAATAAAATACTAAATAAACAGCCAAAGTGGTGGAACAATGAATGCATGAAAATGAAGAGAGACAAATATGTATCATTAAATAAGTTTAGAACAACAAACAGTAACTATGATTTTCTGGAGTACAGAAAAGCAAAATCAAGATTTAAAAATTTCTGCAGTTCACTTAAGAAAGAATATAGTAACACAACTATACAAAATATACAACAGTCTAGATCCTTAAATGATATGTTTAAGAAAATTAAAACTTCCAGGAGACAGAAGGTAATAAATAACATATCAAAAGAGAAATGGGTTGAATATTTTAGGTTGTTGCTAAGTAAAAGTTTTGTTGCATTAGATGTTGATTTTGAAAAATACATTGATGAATATAACCAAAATATTGAATACCCCTCTAGTAGTATGGATGAAATTAATATGAATATAAAGCAAGAAGAAATTAAGAAAACTTTAACAGGTATGAAAAGTGGAAAAGCACCAGGACCAGATGGTATAACAGTGGATCTTATAAAAGAAAATCAAGGGTTATTAATACCACTTTTGGAACAGTTGTTCAATATTATATATACTACTGGTGAATTTCCAGTTGAATGGTCTAAAGCTATCATAATTCCAATACACAAGAAGGGATCCATTAATGATACAAATAACTATAGAGGCGTATCACTTTTAAATACTGTAAGTAAATTGTTCACAAACATTCTGAATGAAAGATTGGTTAAATGGGCTGAAATCAATGATAAATTTCTGGAAGAGCAAGCAGGATACCGAAAGAATTACAGTGCAGTAGACAATATGTTCACATTAATGGCTTTGATTGAGACATATTTATCAAGGGGAAAGGGAAGATTCTATGCTATTTTTGTCGATTTTTCTAAAGCTTTTGATTGTTTGCAACATAAAATATTATTCTATGTACTACATAAGTGTGGAATAAATGGAAAAATGTTGAATATATTGAAATCCATGTGTGCAAAATTTATGTCGTGTGTATTGACAAAAGAAGGTCTGTCTGAATATTTTCCTTGTAATATTGGAATAAGACAGGGCTGCATGATAAGCCCATTACTATTTACATTTTTTATTAATGAATTTTATCATATAATTCAGACATTAAATGAGGGTATATTTGTAAGTCAAGAAGTACCATCGTTGACAATGTTAATGTATGCAGATGATATTGTCTGTTTTGCAGACACTGTTGGTAGATTACAGAAACAGATTGATAAATTAGAGTATTTTTGTAATACATATGGAATGAAAGTAAATTTAGACAAAACTAAAGTCGTTGTATTCAGAAGGGGTGGAGCTCTAAAAAGATATGAGAAATGGTATTTTAAAGGGAAAAAACTTGAAGTGGCCAGTAGTTATAAATATTTGGGAGGGCTCTTCACTTCATTTCTTAAATGGTCTGAAATGAAAAAACAAATGGTATACCAAGCAAATAAATCTATTCTAATGATAAAAAGTTTATTTCTGAGAACAAATATATCACTGTAAAAGAATCATTTTCCTTGTTTGATAAAATGGTACTACCAGTTCTGTCTTATGGCAGTGAACTATGGGGTTATATGAAAAGGGATAAAATAGAACAAGTACACACCAGATTTTGTAAATATATTCTTGGTATTAATTCATCGTCACCCAATGCTGCAGCACTTGGAGAATGTGGCAGACTGTCAATTAAAACCACGTATATGATGAAATGTATTTTTTATTGGATTAAAATATTGAGAATGCCAGAAAACAGATTCCCGAAGCAACTTTACTATAAACTATACAAATTAGATGAAAAGGGTAAGGAAAACTGGGCAACAAGAATAAAACATATATTATTCTCACTTGGTTTTGGATATGCATGGCTATCACAAGATGTAGGGGATATAAATTCATTTTTGTCATGTTTTAAGCAAAGACTGCAGGATAATGAAATGCAAGAATGGTCAGCAAGCATAGAAAATAATGGTAGATTAAAAACTTATGTTATATTCAAAAATACATTAGATACAGAATTATATTTATCATTCATTCAAAATAAGAGATATCGAACTAGTTTGGGAAGACTAAGAACATCTTCCCATGAACTAGAAATAGAACGTGGTCGTCATAAGAAAATAAATTGGGAAGACAGACTCTGTAGATACTGCTTAAAACCATGGAGAAGCATATGTAGAAAATGAATACCATTTCATTATGAAATGTCCTTTGTATGATAACCTGAGGAGAAAATATATGTCTAAAGTAAACAATCCACAATTCCACTTACTAATGTCAAGTAAAAACCCATTCATAACAAATAGCCTTGCAGCCTTCACATATCATGCATTTGATAAAAGAAAAACTGCACTGGATGGTATTCCATAGTAAAATTATATGAAAAGTGTAAGCTTGTAAATCAGAGAAAGAAAAGAAGAAATTAAAATATCAAGTATCTTTATTGGGTAATTTAAACTTTTATTATATTCTAGGAACAATAACAATGAGTATTGAAAATGTTGGATTGTGTGATCCTTTCAATAAATTATTATAAATATCTAATTTTGCATTTTCATCACAAATAATAACAACCCGGATGGTAATAGATAAACTATAAAAACTGCCCTGGTGTTTTGCACAGACTTTTAATTTAATAAATGTACCTGCATTTGCTAAATGTATATAAATGATGTTTCCAATGCAAGGTAAACAGGTATTGCTACCTGGTTACTTAGTACATAGATGTATGCACAACAGATGAATATATTGCAACTTTCTTGCATCAATGCAACAGTGTTATATAATGTGATATGAATGTTGTAGATACATAATATAAATTCTACCAGGTTATTTATTTATTATAATCATTTAAAGGTTTCCATTTTTGCAAATGATGAATATCATAAATGAAAATATAGTTTTGGACTGAACTGCCATTATGATGATTATGTCAATTGTGTTTTATTCTTTTATGTAAATAACAGGACTGTTATAACCACTTTTATGCAGGAGTGAACAACTGAATAATGTTTGCATCACAACTAAACTTAGAATTATGTTAAAATTTCATGAATATATATCGCATCGCAAAAATGATAATGTGTAATGTTAATATACACATTTTCAGTTGACTAGCCTTTCTTATAAAATTCTACAAACATCAGTTTCTTGTAATTGATTTAAATTGTCTTGATGGCTTTCCTTTCCAATTGGAAATTTGACTGTAAGGCACTAGAAACAGGTTTGTATATACAGTATAGATTAGATATTTAAACGTATTGCTAAAATCGGTGTAAACTGTAAATCATAATCAAAACTAAAGTTACTCATTTATACCCTTGTTATGTACAATATTTGTTCTTCTATTTATTATTTATTATGTATGTTTGCATTATTTATTCTATTACCATTATTTATTATCCATTATTATTACAATTATTATTATTATTATTGATTTTTGTTGATACTGATAAGATTGTTATTATTTTTTTTTTATTTTTTTGTTGTTGTTGTTGTTTTGTTCTTTGATTTTGTATTTTAATGTTTTGAGTATTAAGTCACATGACTATGTATTAATGCATTATGTGAATCTTATTGTGAAGCTATGGGCCTGAGGCCTATATTTTCTGAATAAAAACTCATTCAATTCATTCAATAATAATATGCAGTCCTGATATTTTGAAGGTTTAGGCTCTAAATTTTATTCCAGTAAAAAAGTTATTTTATCTCTTTAAATTGTGCGAGTGCATGTTGCCCAAGCCCAATTTCCTCCCAGAATAAATAAGCAGCTACATCTTGCAAGCAATGCTTTTTAGCTGTTATTAGCAGCTAGGAGACGAATTCTGGTTAATAAATTGCTTATTTTAAGTTAATTCTGGGTTTTTTAGCATCAGTATATACTTAAGGGCTTAGGTTGTAAAAATCTGCTAAATAAGCGATCTGTTCAAATGGAAACATAGTAACAGCAGTAAGAGTTTCATTTCTTAAGGAAATTCCTTTTATTTAGTGCATTTATTTTGTGAACCAGAATAGGGGCTTTTTATAAATATAGCCCCGTCTCTGTTTAAAGAAGAATGCGCATTATTTTATTTGAAAAGGCTAGTACTACCTTTTAAAAAGGACTAGGACTCCTTTAAAAAAAAACATTATAGCAATTTGCTCTTCTTTGGCTATGAAGTGGTGTATACATTATAGAACAGTGTATGCTTCAATAATCATCTTTTAAATTCTAAATCATTGGTATATAAAGGTGTACAGTAATCCCACAGTACTGAACCTTTATATGTACAATTTACAGTAAATACTACGGTTATTGGGAATTTTCATTGTGGATTAACTATTGTTATAAAATGAGAGCCTTAATATCATTGTATTTCTTATTACTTCAATTCTTAATTGAAATTAAATCCCACAGTGTTAAACTTGAATTGTGTGTTCTCACTAGGAGGTTATAAAAAAATAAATAAAAAAGTGTATAATAATTATGTATATGAAATATATGTGACTACGATGTTAATGCAAAAAAAAAATAACATGCTATATGTACTTTTAGGGGATGTGTAAAAACTGTAACGCACATCTTCTTATTACATTGGGCATAAGTGTAACCTGCAAATGTTTAATGCCTCCCATGTAAACAGCCAGGCAACTTTTGCCTGCAATTGTATACATGTAATATTATACTTATAATAAATAACCTTTCCTTTGCAAAATTAATCAGTCGATCAGATTTTATGTATATCATCCATACAGGTAACAAAGTTTATCATCCACACAGGTCACAAAGTTTATCATCCACACAGGTCACAAAGTTTATTATCCACACAGGTCACAAAGTTTATCATCCACACAGGTAACAAAGTTTGTCATCCACACAGGTAACAAAGTTTATCATCCATGAAGGTAAATAAGTTTTTCATCCACAAAGGTAACAAAGTTTATCATCCACACAGGTCACAAAGTTTATCATCCACATAGGTACCAAGGTTTATCATCCACGAAGGTGAATAAGTTTTTCATCCACACAGGTAACAAAGTTTATCATCCACGTAGGTGAATAAGTTTTCATCCACAAAGGTGACAAAGTTTATCATCCACACAGGTCACAAAGTTTATCATCCACACAGGTACCAAGGGTTATAATCCACACAGGTAACAAATTTTATCATCCACACAGGTATCAAAGTTTATCATCCACACAGGTACCAAGGTTTATCATCCACACAGGTAACTGTTACTCATCCACATAGGTAACAAAGTTAATCATCCACACAGGTTACAAAGTTAATCATCCACACAGGTTAAAAAGTTTATCATCCACACAGGTAACAAAGTTAATCATCAACACAGGTAACAAAGTTTATCATTCACACAGGTCACAAGGTTTATCATCCACACAGGTCACAAAGTTTATCATCCACACAGGTCACAAAGTTTATCATCCACACAGGTCACAAAGCTAATCATCCCCACAGGAAACAAAGTTTATCATCCACTTAGGTAACAAAGCAAATCATCCACACAGGTAACAAAGCTAATCATCCACACAGGTAACAAAGTTTGTCATCCACACAGTTACAAAGTTTATCATCCACACAGGTCACAAAGTTTGTCATCCTCACAGGTGACAAAGTTTATCATCCACACAGGTCACAAAGTTTATCATCCACACAGGTAACAAAGTTTGTCATCCACACAGGTTACAAAGTTTATCATCCACACAGGTCATAAAGTTTGTCATCCTCACAGGTGACAAAGTTTATCATCCACACAGGTGACAAAGTTTATCATCCACACAGGTCACAAAGTTTATCATCCACACAGGTCACAAAGTTTATCATTCACACAGGTCACAAAGTTTATCATCCACACAGGTACCAAGGTTTATCATCCACACAGGTAACAAAGTTTATCATCCAAACAGGTCACAAAGTTTATCATCCACACAGATCAGAAAGTTTATCATCCACAAAGCTGAAGAAGATTTTCATCTACAAAGGTAACAAAGTTTATCATCCACACAGGTCACAAAGTTTATCATCCACACAGGTAACAAAGTTTATCATCCACACAGGTACCAAGGTTTATCATCCACACAGGTAACTGTTACTCATCCACATAGGTAACAAAGTTAATGATCCACACAGGTTACAAAGTTTATCATCCACACAGGTTAAAAAGTTTATTATCCACACAGGTAACAAAGTTAACCATCCACACAGGTAACAAAGTTTATCATTCACACAGGTCACAAAGTTTACCATCCACACAGGTACCAAGGTTTATCATCCACACAGGTACAAAGGTTTATCATCCACACAGGTGACAAAGTTTATCATCCACACAGGTAACAAAGTTTATCATCCACACAGGTCACAAAGTTTATCATCCATGAAGGTAAATAAGTTTTTCATCCACAAAGGTAACAAAGTTTATCATCCACACAGGTCACAAAGTTTATCATCCACACAGGTACCAAGGTTTATCATCCACGAAGGTGAATAAGTTTTTCATCCACAAAGGTAACAAAGTTTATCATCCACACAGGTAACAAAGTTTATCATCCACACAGGTACCAAGGTTTATCATCCACACAGCCACATAGGTAACAAAGTTAATCATCCACACAGGTAACAAAGTTTATCATCCACACAGGTCACAAAGTTTATCATCCACACAGGTCACAAAGTTTATAATCCACACAGGTTAAAAAGTTTATCATCCACACAGGTCACAAAGTTTATCATCCACACAGGTAACAAAGTTTGTCATCCAATCAGGTTACAAAGTTTATCATCCACACAGGTAACAAGGTTTATCATCCACACAGGTAACTGTTACTCATCCACATAGGTAACAAAGTTAATGATCCACACAGGTTACAAAGTTTATCATCCACACAGGTTAAAAAGTTTATTATCCACACAGGTAACAAAGTTAACCATCCACACAGGTAACAAAGTTTATCATTCACACAGGTCACAAAGTTTATCATCCACACAGGTACCAAGGTTTATCATCCTGACAGGTACAAAGGTTTATCATCCACACAGGTGACAAAGTTTATCATCCACACAGGTACCAAGGTTTATCATCCACACAGGTAACTGTTACTCATCCACATAGGTAACAAAGTTAATCATCCACACAGGTTACAAAGTTAATCATCCACACAGGTTAAAAAGTTTATCATCCACACAGGTAACAAAGTTAATCATCAACACAGGTAACAAAGTTTATCATTCACACAGGTCACAAGGTTTATCATCCACACAGGTCACAAAGTTTATCATCCACACAGGTCACAAAGTTTATCATCCACACAGGTCACAAAGCTAATCATCCCCACAGGAATAAAAGTTTATCATCCACTTAGGTAACAAAGCTTATCATCCACACAGGTAACAAAGCTAATCATCCACACAGGTAACAAAGTTTGTCATCCACACAGGTTACAAAGTTTATCATCCACACAGGTCACAAAGTTTGTCATCCTCACAGGTGACAAAGTTTATCATCCACACAGGTCACAAAGTTTATCATCCACACAGGTAACAAAGTTTGTCATCCACACAGGTTACAAAGTTTATCATCCACACAGGTCATAAAGTTTGTCATCCTCACAGGTGACAAAGTTTATCATCCACACAGGTGACAAAGTTTATCATCCACACAGGTCACAAAGTTTATCATCCACACAGGTCACAAAGTTTATCATTCACACAGGTCACAAAGTTTATCATCCACACAGGTACCAAGGTTTATCATCCACACAGGTAACAAAGTTTATCATCCAAACAGGTCAAAAAGTTTATCATCCACACAGATCAGAAAGTTTATCATCCACAAAGCTGAAGAAGATTTTCATCTACAAAGGTAACAAAGTTTATCATCCACACAGGTCACAAAGTTTATCATCCACACAGGTAACAAAGTTTATCATCCACACAGGTACCAAGGTTTATCATCCACACAGGTAACTGTTACTCATCCACATAGGTAACAAAGTTAATGATCCACACAGGTTACAAAGTTTATCATCCACACAGGTTAAAAAGTTTATTATCCACACAGGTAACAAAGTTAACCATCCACACAGGTAACAAAGTTTATCATTCACACAGGTCACAAAATTTACCATCCACACAGGTACCAAGGTTTATCATCCACACAGGTACAAAGGTTTATCATCCACACAGGTGACAAAGTTTATCATCCACACAGGTAACAAAGTTTATCATCCACACAGGTCACAAAGTTTATCATCCATGAAGGTAAATAAGTTTTTCATCCACAAAGGTAACAAAGTTTATCATCCACACAGGTCACAAAGTTTATCATCCACACAGGTACCAAGGTTTATCATCCACGAAGGTGAATAAGTTTTTCATCCACAAAGGTAACAAAGTTTATCATCCACACAGGTAACAAAGTTTATCATCCACACAGGTACCAAGGTTTATCATCCACACAGCCACATAGGTAACAAAGTTAATCATCCACACAGGTAACAAAGTTTATCATCCACACAGGTCACAAAGTTTATCATCCACACAGGTCACAAAGTTTATAATCCCCACAGGTTAAAAAGTTTATCATCCACACAGGTCACAAAGTTTATCATCCACACAGGTAACAAAGTTTGTCATCCAATCAGGTTACAAAGTTTATCATCCACACAGGTAACAAGGTTTATCATCCACACAGGTAACTGTTACTCATCCACATAGGTAACAAAGTTAATGATCCACACAGGTTACAAAGTTTATCATCCACACAGGTTAAAAAGTTTATTATCCACACAGGTAACAAAGTTAACCATCCACACAGGTAACAAAGTTTATCATTCACACGTCACAAAGTTTATCATCCACACAGGTACCAAGGTTTATCATCCTGACAGGTACAAAGGTTTATCATCCACACAGGTGACAAAGTTTATCATCCACACAGGTAACAAAGTTTATCATCCACACAGGTCACAAAGTTTATCATCCATGAAGGTAAATAAGTTTTTCATCCACAAAGGTAACAAAGTTTATCATCCACACAGGTCACAAAGTTTATCATCCACAAAGGTACCAAGGTTTATCATCCACGAAGGTGAATAAGTTTTTCATCCACACAGGTAACAAAGTTTATCATCCACACAGGTACCAAGGTTTATCATCCACACAGCCACATAGGTAACAAAGTTAATCATTCACACAGGTTACAAAGTTTATCATCCTCACAGGTTAAAAAGTTTTTCATCCACACAGGTAACAAAGTTTATCATCCACACAGGTCACAAAGTTTATCATCCACACAGGTCACAAAGTTTATCATCCACACAGGTTAAAAAGTTTATCATCCACACAGGTCACAAAGTTTATCATCCACACAGGTAACAAAGTTTGTCATCCAATCAGGTTACAAAGTTTATCATCCACACAGGTAACAAAGTTTATCATCAAAACAGGTTAAAAAGTTTATCATCCACACAGGTCACAAAGTTTATCATCCAATCAGGTTACAAAGTTTATCATCCACACAGGTAACAAAGTTTATCATCCAAACAGGTCAAAAAGTTTATCATTCACACAGGTCACAAAGTTTATCATCCACGAAGGTGAATACGTTTTTCATCCACACAGGTACCAAGGTTTATCATCCACACAGGTCACAAAGTTTATCATCCACACAGGTACCAAGGTTTATCATCCACACAGGTGACAAAGTTTATCATCCACACAGGTACCAAGGTTTATCATCCACACAGGTAACTGTTACTCATCCACATAGGTAACAAAGTTAATCATCCACACAGGTTACAAAGTTAATCATCCACACAGGTTAAAAAGTTTATCATCCACACAGGTAACAAAGTTAATCATCAACACAGGTAACAAAGTTTATCATTCACACAGGTCACAAGGTTTATCATCCACACAGGTCACAAAGTTTATCATCCACACAGGTCACAAAGTTTATCATCCACACAGGTCACAAAGCTAATCATCCCCACAGGAATAAAAGTTTATCATCCACTTAGGTAACAAAGCTAATCATCCACACAGGTAACAAAGCTAATCATCCACACAGGTAACAAAGTTTGTCATCCACACAGGTTACAAAGTTTATCATCCACACAGGTCACAAAGTTTGTCATCCTCACAGGTGACAAAGTTTATCATCCACACAGGTCACAAAGTTTATCATCCACACAGGTAACAAAGTTTGTCATCCACACAGGTTACAAAGTTTATCATCCACACAGGTCATAAAGTTTGTCATCCTCACAGGTGACAAAGTTTATCATCCACACAGGTGACAAAGTTTATCATCCACACAGGTCACAAAGTTTATCATCCACACAGGTCACAAAGTTTATCATTCACACAGGTCACAAAGTTTATCATCCACACAGGTACCAAGGTTTATCATCCACACAGGTAACAAAGTTTATCATCCAAACAGGTCAAAAAGTTTATCATCCACACAGATCAGAAAGTTTATCATCCACAAAGCTGAAGAAGATTTTCATCTACAAAGGTAACAAAGTTTATCATCCACACAGGTCACAAAGTTTATCATCCACACAGGTAACAAAGTTTATCATCCACACAGGTACCAAGGTTTATCATCCACACAGGTAACTGTTACTCATCCACATAGGTAACAAAGTTAATGATCCACACAGGTTACAAAGTTTATCATCCACACAGGTTAAAAAGTTTATTATCCACACAGGTAACAAAGTTAACCATCCACACAGGTAACAAAGTTTATCATTCACACAGGTCACAAAATTTACCATCCACACAGGTACCAAGGTTTATCATCCACACAGGTACAAAGGTTTATCATCCACACAGGTGACAAAGTTTATCATCCACACAGGTAACAAAGTTTATCATCCACACAGGTCACAAAGTTTATCATCCATGAAGGTAAATAAGTTTTTCATCCACAAAGGTAACAAAGTTTATCATCCACACAGGTCACAAAGTTTATCATCCACACAGGTACCAAGGTTTATCATCCACGAAGGTGAATAAGTTTTTCATCCACAAAGGTAACAAAGTTTATCATCCACACAGGTAACAAAGTTTATCATCCACACAGGTACCAAGGTTTATCATCCACACAGCCACATAGGTAACAAAGTTAATCATCCACACAGGTAACAAAGTTTATCATCCACACAGGTCACAAAGTTTATCATCCACACAGGTCACAAAGTTTATAATCCCCACAGGTTAAAAAGTTTATCATCCACACAGGTCACAAAGTTTATCATCCACACAGGTAACAAAGTTTGTCATCCAATCAGGTTACAAAGTTTATCATCCACACAGGTAACAAGGTTTATCATCCACACAGGTAACTGTTACTCATCCACATAGGTAACAAAGTTAATGATCCACACAGGTTACAAAGTTTATCATCCACACAGGTTAAAAAGTTTATTATCCACACAGGTAACAAAGTTAACCATCCACACAGGTAACAAAGTTTATCATTCACACGTCACAAAGTTTATCATCCACACAGGTACCAAGGTTTATCATCCTGACAGGTACAAAGGTTTATCATCCACACAGGTGACAAAGTTTATCATCCACACAGGTAACAAAGTTTATCATCCACACAGGTCACAAAGTTTATCATCCATGAAGGTAAATAAGTTTTTCATCCACAAAGGTAACAAAGTTTATCATCCACACAGGTCACAAAGTTTATCATCCACAAAGGTACCAAGGTTTATCATCCACGAAGGTGAATAAGTTTTTCATCCACACAGGTAACAAAGTTTATCATCCACACAGGTACCAAGGTTTATCATCCACACAGCCACATAGGTAACAAAGTTAATCATTCACACAGGTTACAAAGTTTATCATCCTCACAGGTTAAAAAGTTTTTCATCCACACAGGTAACAAAGTTTATCATCCACACAGGTCACAAAGTTTATCATCCACACAGGTCACAAAGTTTATCATCCACACAGGTTAAAAAGTTTATCATCCACACAGGTCACAAAGTTTATCATCCACACAGGTAACAAAGTTTGTCATCCAATCAGGTTACAAAGTTTATCATCCACACAGGTAACAAAGTTTATCATCAAAACAGGTTAAAAAGTTTATCATCCACACAGGTCACAAAGTTTATCATCCAATCAGGTTACAAAGTTTATCATCCACACAGGTAACAAAGTTTATCATCCAAACAGGTCAAAAAGTTTATCATTCACACAGGTCACAAAGTTTATCATCCACGAAGGTGAATACGTTTTTCATCCACACAGGTACCAAGGTTTATCATCCACACAGGTCACAAAGTTTATCATCCACACAGGTACCAAGGTTTATCATCCACACAGGTAACTGTTACTCATCCACATAGGTAACAAAGGTAATGATCCACACAGGTTACAAAGTTTATCATCCACACAGGTAACAAAGTTTATCATTCACACAGGTCACAAAGTTTATCATCCACACAGGTACCAAGGTTTATCATCCACACAGCCACATAGGTAACAAAGTTAATCATCCACACAGGTTAAAAAGTTTATCATCCACACAAAGGATGACAAAGTTTATCATCCACACAGGTAACAAAGTTTATCATCCACACAGGTACCAAGGTTTATCATCCACACTGGTAACAAAGTTTATCATCCACACAGGTCACAAAGTTTATCATCCACGAAGGTAAATAAGTTTTTCATCCACAAAGGTAACAAAGTTTATCATCCACACAGGTCACAAAGTTTATCATCCACACAGGTACCAAGGTTTATCATCCACGAAGGTGAATAAGTTTTTCATCCACAAAGGTGACAAAGTTTATCATCCACACAGGTAAAGTTTATCATCCACACAGCCACATAGGTAACAAAGTTAATCATCCACACAGGTCACAAAGTTTATCATCCACACAGGTCACAAAGTTTATCATCCACACAGGTCACAAAGTTTATCATCCACACAGGTCACAAAGTTTATCATCCACACAGGTCACAAAGTTTGTCATCCACACAGGTAAAGTTTATCATCCACGAAGGTGAATAAGTTTTTCATCCACAAAGGTGACAAAGTTTATCATCCACACAGGTCACAAAGTTTATCATCCACACAGGTACCAAGGGTTATCATCCTCACAGGAAACAAAGTTCATCATCCACACAGGTAACAAAGTTTATCATCCACACAGGTACCAAGGTTTATCATCCACACAGGTAACTATTACTCATCCACATAGGTAACAAAATTAATCATCCACACAGGTTACAAAGTTTATCATCCACACAGGTCACAAAGTTTATCATCCACACAGGTCTCAAAGTTTATCATCCACACAGGTCACAAAGCTAATCATACCCACAGGAAACAAAGTTTATCATCCACTTAGGTAACAAAGTTTATCATCCACACAGGTCACAAAGTTTATCATCCACACAGGTCACAAAGTTAATCATACACACAGGTAACAAAGCTAATCATCCACACAGGTAACAAAGTTTATCATTCACACAGGTAACAAAGTTTGTCATCCACACAGGTTACAAAGTTTTTCATCCACACAGGTCACAAAGTTTGTCTTCCACACAGGTGAGAAAGTTTATCATCCACTCAGGTAAAAAAGTTTATCATCCACACAGGTAACAAAGTTTGTCATCCACACAGGTAAAGTTTATCTTCCATGAAGGGGAATAAGTTTTTCATCCACAAAGATGACAAAGTTTATCATCCACACAGGTCACAAAGTTTATCTTCCACACAGGTACCAAGGGTTATCATCCACACAGGTAACAAAATTAATCATCCACACAGGTACCAAGGTTTATCATCCACACAGGTAACTGTTACTCATCCACATAGGTAACAAAGTTAATCATCCACACAGGTTACAAAGTTAATCATCCACACAGGTTAAAAAGATTATCATCCACACAGGTAACAAAGTTAATCATCCACACAGGTAACATAGTTTATCATCCACACAGGTCACAAAGTTTATCATCCACACAGGTAACAAAGTTTATCATCCACACAGGTCACAAAGCTAATCATCCCCACAGGTAACAAAGTTTATCATCCACACAGGTCACAAAGTTTATCATCCACACAGGTCACAAAGTTTATCATCCACACAGGTAACAAAGTTTATCATCAAAACAGGTTAAAAAGTTTATCATCCACACAGGTCACAAAGTTTATCATCCAATCAGGTTACAAAGTTTATCATCCACACAGGTAACAAAGTTTATCATCCAAACAGGTCAAAAAGTTTATCATTCACACAGGTCACAAAGTTTATCATCCACGAAGGTGAATACGTTTTTCATCCACACAGGTACCAAGGTTTATCATCCACACAGGTCACAAAGTTTATCATCCACACAGGTACCAAGGTTTATCATCCACACAGGTAACTGTTACTCATCCACATAGGTAACAAAGTTAATGATCCACACAGGTTACAAAGTTTATCATCCACACAGGTAACAAAGTTTATCATTCACACAGGTCACAAAGTTTATCATCCACACAGGTACCAAGGTTTATCATCCACACAGCCACATAGGTAACAAAGTTAATCATCCACACAGGTTAAAAAGTTTATCATCCACACAAAGGATGACAAAGTTTATCATCCACACAGGTAACAAAGTTTATCATCCACACAGGTACCAAGGTTTATCATCCACACTGGTAACAAAGTTTATCATCCACACAGGTCACAAAGTTTATCATCCACGAAGGTAAATAAGTTTTTCATCCACAAAGGTAACAAAGTTTATCATCCACACAGGTCACAAAGTTTATCATCCACACAGGTACCAAGGTTTATCATCCACGAAGGTGAATAAGTTTTTCATCCACAAAGGTGACAAAGTTTATCATCCACACAGGTAAAGTTTATCATCCACACAGCCACATAGGTAACAAAGTTAATCATCCACACAGGTCACAAAGTTTTTCATCCACACAGGTCACAAAGTTTGTCTTCCACACAGGTGAGAAAGTTTATCATCCACTCAGGTAAAAAAGTTTATCATCCACACAGGTAACAAAGTTTGTCATCCACACAGGTAAAGTTTATCTTCCATGAAGGGGAATAAGTTTTTCATCCACAAAGATGACAAAGTTTATCATCCACACAGGTCACAAAGTTTATCTTCCACACAGGTACCAAGGGTTATCATCCACACAGGTAACAAAATTAATCATCCACACAGGTACCAAGGTTTATCATCCACACAGGTAACTGTTACTCATCCACATAGGTAACAAAGTTAATCATCCACACAGGTTACAAAGTTAATCATCCACACAGGTTAAAAAGATTATCATCCACACAGGTAACAAAGTTAATCATCCACACAGGTAACATAGTTTATCATCCACACAGGTCACAAAGTTTATCATCCACACAGGTAACAAAGTTTATCATCCACACAGGTCACAAAGCTAATCATCCCCACAGGTAACAAAGTTTATCATCCACACAGGTCACAAAGTTTATCATCCACACAGGTCACAAAGTTTATCATCCACACAGGTAACAAAGTTTATCATCAAAACAGGTTAAAAAGTTTATCATCCACACAGGTCACAAAGTTTATCATCCAATCAGGTTACAAAGTTTATCATCCACACAGGTAACAAAGTTTATCATCCAAACAGGTCAAAAAGTTTATCATTCACACAGGTCACAAAGTTTATCATCCACGAAGGTGAATACGTTTTTCATCCACACAGGTACCAAGGTTTATCATCCACACAGGTCACAAAGTTTATCATCCACACAGGTACCAAGGTTTATCATCCACACAGGTAACTGTTACTCATCCACATAGGTAACAAAGTTAATGATCCACACAGGTTACAAAGTTTATCATCCACACAGGTAACAAAGTTTATCATTCACACAGGTCACAAAGTTTATCATCCACACAGGTACCAAGGTTTATCATCCACACAGCCACATAGGTAACAAAGTTAATCATCCACACAGGTTAAAAAGTTTATCATCCACACAAAGGATGACAAAGTTTATCATCCACACAGGTAACAAAGTTTATCATCCACACAGGTACCAAGGTTTATCATCCACACTGGTAACAAAGTTTATCATCCACACAGGTCACAAAGTTTATCATCCACGAAGGTAAATAAGTTTTTCATCCACAAAGGTAACAAAGTTTATCATCCACACAGGTCACAAAGTTTATCATCCACACAGGTACCAAGGTTTATCATCCACGAAGGTGAATAAGTTTTTCATCCACAAAGGTGACAAAGTTTATCATCCACACAGGTAAAGTTTATCATCCACACAGCCACATAGGTAACAAAGTTAATCATCCACACAGGTCACAAAGTTTATCATCCACACAGGTCACAAAGTTTATCATCCACACAGGTCACAAAGTTTATCATCCACACAGGTCACAAAGTTTATCATCCACACAGGTCACAAAGTTTGTCATCCACACAGGTAAAGTTTATCATCCACGAAGGTGAATAAGTTTTTCATCCACAAAGGTGACAAAGTTTATCATCCACACAGGTCACAAAGTTTATCATCCACACAGGTACCAAGGGTTATCATCCTCACAGGTAACAAAGTTCATCATCCACACAGGTAACAAAGTTTATCATCCACACAGGTACCAAGGTTTATCATCCACACAGGTAACTGTTACTCATCCACATAGGTAACAAAATTAATCATCCACACAGGTTACAAAGTTTATCATCCACACAGGTCACAAAGTTTATCATCCACACAGGTCTCAAAGTTTATCATCCACACAGGTCACAAAGCTAATCATCCCCACAGGAAACAAAGTTTATCATCCACTTAGGTAACAAAGTTTATCATCCACACAGGTCACAAAGTTTATCATCCACACAGGTCACAAAGTTAATCATACACACAGGTAACAAAGCTAATCATCCACACAGGTAACAAAGTTTATCATTCACACAGGTAACAAAGTTTGTCATCCACACAGGTTACAAAGTTTTTCATCCACACAGGTCACAAAGTTTGTCTTCCACACAGGTGAGAAAGTTTATCATCCACTCAGGTAAAAAAGTTTATCATCCACACAGGTAACAAAGTTTGTCATCCACACAGGTAAAGTTTATCTTCCATGAAGGGGAATAAGTTTTTCATCCACAAAGATGACAAAGTTTATCATCCACACAGGTCACAAAGTTTATCTTCCACACAGGTACCAAGGGTTATCATCCACACAGGTAACAAAATTAATCATCCACACAGGTACCAAGGTTTATCATCCACACAGGTAACTGTTACTCATCCACATAGGTAACAAAGTTAATCATCCACACAGGTTACAAAGTTAATCATCCACACAGGTTAAAAAGATTATCATCCACACAGGTAACAAAGTTAATCATCCACACAGGTAACATAGTTTATCATCCACACAGGTCACAAAGTTTATCATCCACACAGGTAACAAAGTTTATCATCCACACAGGTCACAAAGCTAATCATCCCCACAGGTAACAAAGTTTATCATCCACACAGGTCACAAAGTTTATCATCCACACAGGTCACAAAGTTTATCATCCACACAGGTAACAAAGTTTATCATCAAAACAGGTTAAAAAGTTTATCATCCACACAGGTCACAAAGTTTATCATCCAATCAGGTTACAAAGTTTATCATCCACACAGGTAACAAAGTTTATCATCCAAACAGGTCAAAAAGTTTATCATTCACACAGGTCACAAAGTTTATCATCCACGAAGGTGAATACGTTTTTCATCCACACAGGTACCAAGGTTTATCATCCACACAGGTCACAAAGTTTATCATCCACACAGGTACCAAGGTTTATCATCCACACAGGTAACTGTTACTCATCCACATAGGTAACAAAGTTAATGATCCACACAGGTTACAAAGTTTATCATCCACACAGGTAACAAAGTTTATCATTCACACAGGTCACAAAGTTTATCATCCACACAGGTACCAAGGTTTATCATCCACACAGCCACATAGGTAACAAAGTTAATCATCCACACAGGTTAAAAAGTTTATCATCCACACAAAGGATGACAAAGTTTATCATCCACACAGGTAACAAAGTTTATCATCCACACAGGTACCAAGGTTTATCATCCACACTGGTAACAAAGTTTATCATCCACACAGGTCACAAAGTTTATCATCCACGAAGGTAAATAAGTTTTTCATCCACAAAGGTAACAAAGTTTATCATCCACACAGGTCACAAAGTTTATCATCCACACAGGTACCAAGGTTTATCATCCACGAAGGTGAATAAGTTTTTCATCCACAAAGGTGACAAAGTTTATCATCCACACAGGTAAAGTTTATCATCCACACAGCCACATAGGTAACAAAGTTAATCATCCACACAGGTCACAAAGTTTATCATCCACACAGGTCACAAAGTTTATCATCCACACAGGTCACAAAGTTTATCATCCACACAGGTCACAAAGTTTATCATCCACACAGGTCACAAAGTTTGTCATCCACACAGGTAAAGTTTATCATCCACGAAGGTGAATAAGTTTTTCATCCACAAAGGTGACAAAGTTTATCATCCACACAGGTCACAAAGTTTATCATCCACACAGGTACCAAGGGTTATCATCCTCACAGGTAACAAAGTTCATCATCCACACAGGTAACAAAGTTTATCATCCACACAGGTACCAAGGTTTATCATCCACACAGGTAACTGTTACTCATCCACATAGGTAACAAAATTAATCATCCACACAGGTTACAAAGTTTATCATCCACACAGGTCACAAAGTTTATCATCCACACAGGTCTCAAAGTTTATCATCCACACAGGTCACAAAGCTAATCATCCCCACAGGAAACAAAGTTTATCATCCACTTAGGTAACAAAGTTTATCATCCACACAGGTCACAAAGTTTATCATCCACACAGGTCACAAAGTTAATCATACACACAGGTAACAAAGCTAATCATCCACACAGGTAACAAAGTTTATCATTCACACAGGTAACAAAGTTTGTCATCCACACAGGTTACAAAGTTTTTCATCCACACAGGTCACAAAGTTTGTCTTCCACACAGGTGAGAAAGTTTATCATCCACTCAGGTAAAAAAGTTTATCATCCACACAGGTAACAAAGTTTGTCATCCACACAGGTAAAGTTTATCTTCCATGAAGGGGAATAAGTTTTTCATCCACAAAGATGACAAAGTTTATCATCCACACAGGTCACAAAGTTTATCTTCCACACAGGTACCAAGGGTTATCATCCACACAGGTAACAAAATTAATCATCCACACAGGTACCAAGGTTTATCATCCACACAGGTAACTGTTACTCATCCACATAGGTAACAAAGTTAATCATCCACACAGGTTACAAAGTTAATCATCCACACAGGTTAAAAAGATTATCATCCACACAGGTAACAAAGTTAATCATCCACACAGGTAACATAGTTTATCATCCACACAGGTCACAAAGTTTATCATCCACACAGGTAACAAAGTTTATCATCCACACAGGTCACAAAGCTAATCATCCCCACAGGTAACAAAGTTTATCATCCACACAGGTCACAAAGTTTATCATCCACACAGGTCACAAAGTTTATCATCCACACAGGTCACAAAGTTTATCATCCACACTGGCAACAAAGCTAATCATCCACACAGGTAACAAAGTTTATCATCCACACAGGTAACAAAGTTTATCATCCACACAGGTTACAAAGTTATCATCCACACAGGTCAGAAAGTTTGTCATCCACAAAGGTGACAAAGTTTATCATCCACACAGGTCACAAAGTTTGTCATCCAATCAGGTTACAAAGTTTATCATCCACACAGGTCACAAAGTTTATCAACCACACACGTCACAAAGTTTATCACCCACAAAGGTGACAAAGTTTATCATCCACACAGGTAACAAAGTTTATCATCCACACAGGTTACAAAGTTATCATCCACACAGGTCAGAAAGTTTGTCATCCACAAAGGTGACAAAGTTTATCATCCACACAGGTCACAAAGTTTGTTATCCAATCAGGTTACAAAGTTTATCATCCACACAGGTCACAAAGTTTATCAACCACACAGGTCACAAAGTTTATCATCCACAAAGGTGACAAAGTTTATCATCCACAAAGGTAACAAAGTTTATCATCCACACAGGTAACAAAATTTATCATCCACACAGGTAACAAAGTTTATCATCCACACAGGTACCAAAATTTATTATCCACACAGGTAACAAAGTTTATCATCCACACAGGTAACAAAGTTTATCATCCACACAGGTAATGTTAATCAGCCACACAGATAACAAAGTTTATCATCCACACAGGTGACTAATTAACTGGGCCTATGGTGTTGCTTAGTGAATGTCTGGTCAGGTTGGCTTTAAATTGTGCAAATCAGAACTCAATTTACTGAGACTTTTGTCATGTATTACAGACAATCCCAAAATATAAAACAAAGTCTAGATTTTGGACCACTTTATTTCCCAGGTGTGCATTAGATCCGACACAGAAGGTGAAGTATAAGAATTTTCCAAATAATAACATCAAACACAAAAGTCCATTACTTGTAAGAAAAATCCCTAGTCATTCTGATAATAAAAATGTTTTACTGGACAAATTAATCCCACATAATACATGAGTGGTAAAAACAAAGCAGGTTTTAAATAAAAATGCACTCTGCATTTGATATATAAACTAGGAACATTAACAAACATTCAGCATAATGATTCCATAACTATGTATACATCAATGGTAATGAGTCATGTTTACAGGTGAATCCTCATGAGTTTCCCGTTATTGTCCAGTCATTGTGATTGCTTCGTTAGACAGGCATACCTGAAAAATACAAGATAAAATGTGTATACTTTACAAAAGGCATAACTAATATAGGTCCAAATAATGATTCTCCTGCTCCTATATTAGATTATAATGCAGTAACATTGTAAGGATTATAATGCAGTAACACTGTCAGGATTATAATGCAGTAACACTGTCAGGATTATAATGCAGTAACACTGTCAGGATTATAATGCAGTAACACTGTCAGGATTATAATGCAGTAACACTGTCAGGATTATAATGCAGTAACACTGTCAGGATTTAAATGCAGTAACATTGTCAAGATTAAAATGCAGTAACACTGTCAGAATTATTGTAACACTCAGGATTATAATGCAGTAACAGTGTCAAGATTATCATATTGTATCACTGTCAGGATTATAATGCAGTAACACTGTCAGGATTATCATGCAGTAACACTGTCAGGATTATCATGCAGTAACACTTTCAGGATAATCATGCAGTAACACTGTCAGGATTATCATGCAGTAACACTGTCAGGATAATCATGCAGTAACACTGTCAGGATAATCATGCAGTAACACTGTCAGGATAATCATGCAGTAACACTGTCAGGATTATCATGCAGTAACACTGTCATGATTATCATGCAGTAACACTGTCAGGATAATCATGCAGTAACACTGTCAGGATAATCATGCAGTAACACTGTCAGGATTATCATGCAGTAACACTGTCAGGATAATCATGCAGTAACACTGTCAGGATTATCATGCAGTAACACTTTCAGGATTATAATGTAGTAACACTGTCAGGATTATAATACAGTAACACTGTCAAGATTATCATATAGAAACATTGTCAGGATTATAATGCAGCAACATTGTCAGGATTATCATGCCGTAACACTGCACATAATTCATCATGTTCAGCTTTCTGTGTCATTAGTCAGTTCTAAATCAGATTGGACAAACATAGAACTTAACTACATGAAAGCTGTCTAAGCAATAACTGGCTCTGACATACACACTGTGATCTGGATAAAGGTTAATTACAATCCAGTTTAATTGTTCAGTGATTAATATTTACAAATGTGAAATGTTCCATATGTTCACTTTATCTTTAAAACTTGTGACATCACACAAGTTCATCTTATAAAAATACATGGAAAATCAGTTTCATTAACTAGAATATACGTAGTCGCTTGTGTCGACAAGCGACTACGTGTATCCATCAAAATCTGAGTGGAACAGGTGAAGTGAGGCATGGATTGAGTGGCAAGGGGAAATAGAGTGAGGTGCGTTGCATATTAGCATGGATGTCTGCAGCCGAAATGTGTATTTAGGTTGCGCCACATACCACAAATGCAGAAAGCTGTCCAAGTTGTATACATATGCAAAATTTTAGGCAGAAAAGTCAAATAACTACATGTATATGAGTGCTTTTATCCAACAGCAGACAAACAGAAGGACTTGTGCAAAAATGGTGGCAGTTGGCGCTTTGTGAGATCTATACAAATGCAAAATTTCAGGGGGATATGTCCAACCAGTCCTGAGATATAAGCCTGAATGTCTGCAGTGTTAACATAAATGTAGGTGGCGCCTCCTACCAAAAAATATAAAAAGCAATCCAAGATGTATAAACACGCAAAATTTTTAGGCAGATAAGTCAAACTACTACAGAGATATGAAAGATTTTAGCCCACAGCAGACAAACAGATAGACAATGTGCAAAAATGGTTCCAGTTGGCCCCTCCAGTTTTATGTATGGTAAAGAGCTATGTGAGATCTATACACATGCAACATTTTGGCCCAATCGGTCAAAAGGTTCAAGAGATATGAGCTTGGATGTCTGCAGCGTAAACTAGAATGTAGGTGGCGCCACCTGTCATAAAATCAAGAAAGCTGTCCAGGATGTATAAAACTGCAAAATTTTAAGCAGATTTGTCAAACTACTGCAGAGATATGAGTGATTTTAACCCAAGGCAGATGAACCCGGTCAAGGCCATAGTATCCGCAAAACTGTGTTTTGGCGGATACAATTATTAAACTGCGTGCCATTCATTATAGCAGGTTTGACCAAAATTCAGCAAATCACTGGTTATAAACATGACTCTTTAAACCTGTATGAAAATACAGCTATACACACACACACAAATCTTTTTTTTATCAATTCTTTATGCCAAATATGAACAAATATGGACCCATGGGTCTCAAAGCTCAGCTGAATTTGTCTATAGGGATATTTTTAAAGATTTTTTTCAGAATGACAGTTCTGTGACCTTAACCAATGACCTTGTGACCAAAACATCTTAGAACTTACTATCCTTGAACTTGCAGCATTATTGTAACAATCTTTTAAAAAGTTACCTTGACATCTGACCAAATAACCTCAAAATCTACAGATTTCCTCACTTTGGCCAAGTAAGCCATGTGTGATCTACTAGTTCAAGTGCATCTACAATCTTTTTAAAGATGTAGCTCCTGTGACCAACAACTTTTATCTCTGGACCCTGAAAATCAAAATGAATTTACTTAAGTGGTGGGTCTTTAATAAATCTAGTTTGAAGCCAATCTGTCTATCCAAAGCAGAATTATCATCCAAAATCTAATTTGTAAAAGGATAGGCCCTGTAACCTTGACCTTTGACCCTATGACCCCAAAATCGAATAGAATCTTCCCCTTTTGGCAGAATGGCAAGATCTTGAAGATGGAAGGTTTGTGATGAAAAGGTTGTCTTGAAATGCATACAAATTCTTTTAAAAGAAATGGGTCCTGTGACCTTGACCTTTTACTGTTGGACCCCAAAAACATAATTATTACTTTAGTAGTGATCCATATAAAAGTTAAGTTTGAAACCAAAATGTCAAACTAAACCAGAGTTATCATCTGGAAACTAATTTGTGGCCCCTGTGATCTTAACCTTTGACCTTGTGACCCCACATTCATTTATGCCCTTCCCATACCAGCAAGTCAGCTAAATGCACAAGATAGAAAGTTGGGGATGAAAAGCTTGGCTTAAAATTTAGCCATAATCTTTTTAAATGAGTGAGACCTGTGACCTTGACCTTTGTCCTCTAACCCAAAATTCATATAGGTTCTTGCTTTAGTGGTGGTCAATATGTAAATCAAGTCTGAAATCCATGTGTCAATCCAACCTGGAGTTTTCATCTGGAAAAATTTGTGTGGATGGATGGATGGGCAGACAGACAGACAAACAGACAGGGTGATTACTACAGGGCATCAACTTATGATTAATAAACACACCAAGTTTAGGACACTAGATGTATTCACAGCTGAGAAACTGACATGACTGTTGTCATTTTATAGTAAAAAAAAAAAAAAATATTCGTTATAATAACAAACAAGGGACCTATGGGTCACGGCGCTCAGCTGATCATGATTGGACTATAAATGTATCACCATTGTTATACTATATTGAGTAGAAAAAGCTTATGAATATCATGGTCATGTTGGGCTTTTATAAAGGAATATAATGTAATATGTGAGTAAATGATATATGAAATAATCTGACTGATGGATTAATATGGAGTAAAATATAGTGGTTTATTTTTTATTTATTTGGGAGGGGTCGAAAAAACAATTTATTTGAGCAAATATGAATGCAATGACAGTATACTAAGCAGTGGTATAACGATGATAAGGCTATTTGTTAAAGGATCTATAGTGTATGGAAAACTGCAAGATTTCAATTTGACAGATACAAGGTTATGATTAACTATGCTGATGAGGGGATTTATGAATTTGTGACTGTATGACATGATATCTTTGTAAGATCGGTCTTGACAAGGTACATTATTTTGATGACCCTCACGTCTACATATTACACAATATTGACATAATTTCTGGCATGTACATAGGTACCTATGGACAAATGGTCAACAGTACTGGACCACCTAGAAGGTTAAAATCATAAAAATATGATGAAATGTAAATAAAGTTTGAGAGCAAGAGGTTATTAGGGCCATGGTTGGTTTATATGATTGAAGAAAATGTTGCAAATAATATTTTAGATCTGACCATACCTTTCCATTGGTTACATTTTTGATAAGTTGTTGACAGTTCAACAGTTTACACATTTGTCTGATGAGATCCAATTTATTTGGTAAACCTTTTTTATCAATTTTATTATTTGTATACAGTTGACATAACGTCCCCTCTCCACAGGTGCAATGACTTGATGGGGGGGGGGGGGGGGGGGTTGTTATGATCAGAGTTACAACGCCTCTGTCTCTCTGTAGATATTTTCTTTAATTATTAATTTTATGCTATAGCCGTAGAACTATTGTTCACAGTGCCAAGGAGCAAAGCCTCAGTGGGATGAAGAAGGGGATGGTGAGAGTTACAACACCCTTTCATATACATACAGGATATGAAATTTAATGCAACAGTGCTTATAAAAAAAAATTTATTCATGAACATTAAATATTTAAAACAGGCAGAAAGATGGAGAAACAAAGCAAATAATTTTTTCCCCATTCTACTGAGCCAATAAAAAGTTAACAATATTTGCATTTATTCCTTTTTTTCATTACATAATTTTTATCCAGGTTTACAAATGTTACTATAAATTTACAGTATAACATACATGTGATTGTGAATATAACAGTTGATTACATTTCTAAATTGCATCAACATTTACAGCTAATGCATCTAGTTTATAGTACCTGTCAACAGAATGGGATGGAGGGAGGAAGGGAGGCAATAAGGGAGAGAGAGACAGAGAGAGAAAGATGAAGAGAGAAAGAGAAAAAGCAGAGGAGAGAGAGAGAGAGAGAGAGAGAGAGAGAAAGAGAAAGCTGGACTGCCAGAGAGAGAGAGAAAGGCTCTCTGGTAACTACTGCCTGACCCAGCCTGACCCAGACACTCACAGTGGCAGTAGGTCACACCTGAAGGTGTTATGTAACTGCCCAGTACACTGCATTTTAACTGATCTTATGTAAACAATGAAGACTTGGTACCTGGAAACTTAAATAAAAGTTCAGATTTTACCAGATGAAATGCTAATGTGTACATGCTGTGAAAATTAAATCCACAGCACTAACAGGTAAAATTTGAATATTTATATTTTTTTAAATGGTATCAGGAAAAAAAGGAAAAGTATTCTCAGCGATGAAACTAATACATGTGTTAAAATCAATCCAAGGATCAAACACCCACTATATTATACCAGGAGCAAACTGGAGTTGGGAATGTTTAATTTTATGAACTGAAATAAAGGATCAGCAAAATAAATTTTGATTATTTAGCCAGTATCATGTAACAACTGATACAACCACGAGTTATAAGTCAAACAAATTAAAATCTTTAATGAGCACTCTGATGAACATCCACACTTTCATAGCAATACATCACTTTGTGGACACAATTAAATGTGCCCTTTAATCATTGTAACCCTGGTGGTACAATACAAAATCTAAAATGTAGCATAGCCAAGAATAAAATAAAATACAGAAAATTATAACATTCATCTAGTTTATGCACCAGCTGGGGAGGAGGGGGAGTGGAGGGCAGAGGGGAAGCTTGCTAGTAGTGGCTAAGCTGAGCCAAGGCAAGTTGCCTGGGACAGGTTACATAATGCAAGTGAAGACTGTATTACTAGGTGGGCCAGATGTAAACAACACTTGACATGGTGTATGAAAACTTGAATAAAAGCTACTCTTTTCAAACAATTCCTTTGAAATTTCAGATTTTAAAAGATTAAATCCTTATGTATATATGCTGTGAAAATAAAATCAACAGTGCTTACAGGGAAAAAACGTGCCATTGCCAAAGTTGGACAAAATTTAAGGTATTGATTTTTTATTTATGCTAATAACTTGAAAAATTTGCAAAATTCAGATCTAATTTTGAGTGAACAATTGAATCTTGATTAAATAAAGTTATATTCCTGAAAAAAAGTCTCCAGCTTCAGCAATTCTCATGTTAAGTGAGCAAATATATTTCCTGATTTTTAAAAAACTGCATTATATTTGGGCCCATAACTTCAAAATAATACCCAATACTGACCTAATTTTTGGTATGTGCACAGAAAATGTATGGAAAAATAAGAATACTAAATATGATCAAAAACAGATCAGTGGTTTTGATATTAGGCAGCTTTGAAGTGTAACAATGGCTTTTTTATGGAGAACAGAGGTTTTTCCTTTATATCTCGAAGGAACGAAGTTCTAATGACCCAATTCTCGGTATGGTAGGAGATTTTGGGGACATCTAATGGTATGCAGAATTTTGGATTCGTAGGTCCAACGGTTTTAAAACGTGCCCTGTTAACGGACGACGGACCACGACTATAGCTCAGATGACTTATAGTCAGCTGAGCTAAAAATACAGGTGGTGCCACCAAAACTGATAACACTAGTCATGGTCAATATTCAAGGAAAGATTCATGACAATCCATGCATTATTTATCAAGATACTGGAGGTTTTGTATCAAATTTTTTATTATTCTTGGGGGTACTTTCAAGCCCCATAGCTCAGAGGGTATAGGTCGCAGTGACCTAATTTCAGGTTTCCAAGGAGATTATTTATTGACCTCCCTGGATATTTACTTAGAAGTTTCTAGGACCAGCAGTTATGATTTGTGCCCTGCTAACAGACGACAAAAAAAGGACAATTACTATAGCTTTGATATAAACAAGTTATAGTTAGCTGAGCTAAAAACCAGGTTTCCTGCTGGTGCAAAACTAATAGTTAAGAATCCCCTGAAATATCTTTATTCATCAGGAAATGTACAGTTTTCAGACGGTATAACTGTATTAAGAAGCAACAATTGTTGAAAATTTCAAATTAAGGTACATAGCCATTATTTTCATAAATCTATTTTACAGTATACAGTGGAACCCCGCCTTGCGACCACCCCACAATTGCGACCACCCCACAATTACGACCATTTTGCTTGGTCCCGAATTTTTTATAGTTTATTTATGTTTAAAAATGACTCAAAATTACGACCACCCCTGAATTCAGAATTACCACCAGATTTTCTGGCCCCAGCGCTAATGCGACCCCGCTAATGCGACCACCGCCGAGAAGTACTGAAACAACATTTGTCACGAGTCAATGGCTGCGTCTTGTCACAGGCGCCTTAACGAAAGATCAAAGAGGTAACAAGGTTTCTTAACCCGAGTTTTAATCTGATCCCGCATATCTTCCCGACTCGGTGTCTTCGCTGAGACTCTTTGAAGTGTTGGTTATAGGTCAAAGAGGGTAACCATCGGCCTGATTACTTAATGAGCCGGTCTGACCTGGGGTCAGATGCTAATTGCCCCTCAGTGATCACCAGTATTACAGCTACCCTAAGTGTGGGGTTGCGGGCTTAATATTTCAAATCATCACATATTGTTCGATCCTCATTGGTAAAATTAACGACCTAGTTAATCCTAAATGTGTTCATACCTTACTGACACTGAGTATTGAGCAGTCAGTGAAATGTATAAATAAAGCTTGCATAGGGGGAAAATCCTTCACATTAACTTGCCTTTTCTGATAGATCGTTGTCAGTTTATTTCTCTACTGGTTAAGTTTTCATTTAAATTGCTTGCTG
Source organism: Sipunculus nudus (assembly GCA_026874595.1). Lineage (NCBI taxonomy): Eukaryota > Metazoa > Annelida > Sipuncula > Golfingiida > Sipunculidae > Sipunculus > Sipunculus nudus. Next base: position 96,227,434 of record CM049309.1, read on the forward strand.
TTAGGCAACCCTGCCTCTGAAAGAGCTCTCCTTGAAGGATAAAGTGGCGTTATAATCAAGGCGGCAACACCAAATGGCTTAGCATTTTAGCGTCGGGAAAACTCAAGTGCACGCAATATATACTCGAGCGGAAGGCTAAATATATTTAACAGCCAAGTATTATGTTCAATATGCATTCAGTAGGTTGTTATCGTATTGCCTTAGTGTTATTATTTGTTAATCATCAGTCACTACGTATGTGTACATGTATATTAATTTTTATCATGAATAAATATGTATAGCTACACACAAAAACATTCATAATAAGGATCCTCCGCTAAGTAAAATATTTTGTTATGATTCACATTAAAGATATGCAATAGATAAGCTCTGATACACATTAAATATCTGCGTGTTATATGCGACCACGGTAAGAGTTTCACAAATACGACCACCCCCAAATTACGACCACTTTGCTCAGTCCCCAGGGTGGTCGTAATTGTGGGGTTCCACTGTACATCCATTGACTACATACCAATATACAGTTTGCACTGCTTGAGTGCTTCATTAATGGTCGACATATCATAATGTCCATCTGGGTCTGAGAAAACATCCATAAACTACATACCATTATACAGTTTGCATTGCTTGAGAGCTTCATTAAAGGCCTGACATAACGTAATGTCTGTCTGGGTCTGAGCACATTCCAAGAACTGCCTCATCTCATAAGCACAGGGGCCCCCCTGCTGGTCTGGTTGTACAGGCTGCTGCTGGTATGCTGGAGCTGGTGCTTGCTGTGGTGCTGAAGCAGCCTCAGCTTGGCCACCACCACCACCCCCGAGTATGGCACCAGCAACTGTGTGACCCTGAGTAAGGAAAAGACCATCAGGTACATTCATTATCTTGCTATCTAAAGAGCAATCAAGTGAAACATTTACTCTAGTTTATAAACATTTACATGTACTAAAAACTGCTCAATGTGAAACATTTACTCTAGTTTAAACATTTACATGTAATAACAAGTGACCCATGACGCTCAGCCGACTGACATGTTGACAATATATCTTTGCATAGGGAACTAATTAAGATAATGGAGGTGGCACCATCATTCATGCAAGTTAGCTTAGGTTCATTAAGACACATGAGCAAACCAAACTTTAGGACAATCCATTCACCAATTCCTGGGGAATCTTGCAATTTGTGTGTATTTTGCATTATTTCTGGGGTCCTCAAACATGCCACATAAATTGGAAAATATGAGTAATGGACACCTATAATTTCAGGTTTGCAAAGAGACATATTATGGATCTTCCTGGATGTCAAATCAGAAGATTCTAGGTCCAATGGTTAAGATTTGTGCACTGCTTTTGTTTAAAACTTTTAATTGGTTTAAGGGCACTTTTGAGCGCCATAGCTCAAATGGTAAGGGTAAGAGAGACCTAATTCAGGTTTCTTTGACGACTCTTCATGGACTTTCAAGAATGCCAAGTTGAAAGATTCTAGGTCCAGCGGTTGCAATTTGTGCTCTGTTAACAGATGACCGCATCTTTAAAGGTCTCAAAAATAGAGAAAACAAGGGACCTATGGGTCACTGTGCTCAGCTGACATTAACCTTTAAGGTAAAAATCTAAAATAATATCTAATGGAGATAAAGTGTAAGAGGAAGAGGTAATAAAGGCCATGGTTGGTTTATATGATTGGTTTGTATTGATGAGCAAGAAATTGTTGCAAAAAATATTTTGTGACCTGACCATGTGTTTCCTAATGTTGAAACTAAAGCATGTGAGCAGTTTGTGAACAAATGTTCTGTACTATTACCATGATCATTAGTTGGTTTTTCGATTAACTGTTGACATTTCAGTAGTTTACACATTTGTTCAATTGAATCTATTTTTTTGCATAATATATATTTTTAATTATATATGTATTTTTTTATGAAATGTATACAGCTGAAATATAGCTAATTAACAACATTAAACAGGGCAAACAAAGCCTGATCTCAAATTCTGCTGAGGCAGGAAAATAATGAACAAATGTTTGTATTAAATCCTGATTTTTTTATCACATCAATTATTTTCTAATTTAAGTTTATATTTCTATACATTTCCAATTTAACATATATATTTAAATATAAAAGTTGATTCATAATTCTCAATTGCATCATCATAAATCTCAATCTTGTCAGATAACACCACATCATGCATACAAATGTTTATTTATTTTTCAGCACAAAAATATATCTTTTAAATCTGCAAAACAATAAATATCTAAAAATAATACTTGATTTAGATTTCAAAATTTTTAATTGTGTCTTTATTTATCCATAATGTGCTTCATATTTTATAATAATTTAAGCATACTGATGGGTTCATTTATATTTGTTAAAATCATTTAAAAGAAAATTGATTTCTTTAAAAATGCTACATTACACAATATTGCATCTTCTGGATTACACCTTGAATTATTTTTTTCAAGGAAAGTTTTTGCATATTGGAGTGGAAACAGCATTACAATGAAGGAGATACAGTGAAAACAATAACAATTACTGCATAACACTTGGTGGGTTGGGTTTGTGGGGGGGGGGGGGTGATTGGGGTGGTGATATGAGAATAACTGTACACCTGTCACAGCAGGGGATCTCCCCCAGTGACTGTAACAAATCAGAAACCCTGGCATAGCTGACTTCCAGTGACCTGGAGTGGGACCCTGCATCTGTAATCAAAGCAAGTGACTACAGAAAAAAAAATCAATAACTAGCTTAATTTTCAAGCTTTTATTTTCAAATTTCAGATTTAGACAAACTAAATATTTATGTTTACATGCTGTGAAAATTAAATCAATGGTGCTTACAGGAAAAAAACGTGCCATGGTCAAAGTTGGGCAAAATTTAAGGTACAGATTTTTTTTTATGCTAATAACTTAAAAAATTTACAAAATTCAGATCTAATTTTGGGTAAACAATTGAATCTTAATTAAACATAGTTATATACTTGAGAAAATAGACTCTAGTTTCAAAATTTTTCATTTTAAGTGATTTATTATTTTTACTGATTTTTTACAGAGTCCATTATGTTTGGGCCCATAACTTATAGAATTTATACTTTACAGACTTAATTTCTGGCATATACATAGGAACTATATAGAGGAATATTTATGGTAAATATGAGGAAAAACAGATGAGTGGTTTTGATATTAGGCAGTCCTGAAGTGTGAAAATAGGATTTTAAAAAAAAATTGAAGTTTTTCTTTAATTTCTCAAAGGAACGGAGTCGCAAAGACCGAGTTTTCGGCTTGGTAGGAGATCTTGGGGACATCTAACATAATGCTGAATTTTGGATTCCTAGGTCTTACGGTTTCAAAACGTGCCACATCTACGGACGGACGGACGGACGGACGGACAGACGGACGGACGACGGACAATGGACCACGACTATAGCTCAGATGACTTATAGTCAGCTGAGCTAAAAATCATAAACAATAAAAAAATATAGGTGGCGCCACCAGTCTGCAAAAACTGATGAAACACTCCATGATCAATATACAAACAAAATATTAATGTGATCAATGCAATAGTTGTAAAGATACTTGACCTTTGTTATGAAATTTTCCATTATTCTCGGGGGTACTTTGGAGCCCCATAGCTGGAAGAATATGGGTAACAGAGACCTAATTTCAGGTTTCCAAGGATTTTCATGGACCTCTCTGGATGTCAAGTTAAAAGATTCTTGGTCCAGCAGTTACAATTTGTGCCATGTTAACAGATGACCATATCTTTAAAGGTCTCAAAATAAGAGATAAAAATCGTAACAAATAAAAACAAGGGACCCATGGGTCATGGCGCTAAGCTGATTGTGATTGGACCATAAATGTTTCTCCATTGTGATACTATATCGAGTCGATAAAGCTTATGAATATTATGGACATGTTGGGCTATTATAAAGGAATGTAATGTAATATGTGAGTAAATAATAAATGAAATAACCTGACTGATGGATAAATAGAGTAAAATACAGTGGTTTATTTTTTATTTATTTAGGAGGGGTTAAAAATTGCGATATATCTGAGCAAATATGAATGCAATGACAGCAGTAATAAGCAGTAGTAGAATGATGAATAGGCTATTTGTTGAAGGATCTATATGGTATGGAAGTCTGCAAGATTTCAATTTGACAGATATGATGTTATAATTAACTATGCTGATGAGGGGATTTATGAATTTGTTACTGTATGACACAATATCTCTTCTGTCTTGACAATGTACATTATTTTGATGCCCACTATGTCTACATATTACACAATATTGACATAATTTCTGGCATGTACATAGTGTAGAGTATCAACTCTTATAGGTATTCTATATATTTTAATGCTATATATTAGTGTAATATTTTGCATGTATTCTATATAGTTTAATGTTATATTTTAGTGTAGTATTTAGTTGTAATTCATAATGTCAGGACCAGTAGTTATTCAAACACATTGTATAAGGTATATTACATCATTCGGGCATACTTAAACGCTGACACTAAGGCCAAAATAAAAAAAAGGTATGGTTCTCAGGCACTTTTTTTCATAAATCAATGCGGGCGGGCGCTTTTTTTATTTTAAATTTTTTTGTATGTTTCGATTAAAATGTCAAATGATAAGGGAAAAGCATGAAAATAACAGTTTTATTTTGCTAAATAAGTAAAAGCACTACAAAACAAAGGAAATTGTATGGTTTTATCTTCTTGAAAGAAATGTCGGAGCGGCAGCAGCTCAAAATTGGAAAGTTTTCATTGAAAATCAAAATAAAAATTTTTGATGCGGGGGTTTAAAATTGATGCGGGCGGTGCCTGAGAACCATACCTTTAATTTTTTTTGGCCTAATGCGACATTGAAACGTACATTGTATATAGACATAGACCCCATGCAGTTTACATAACAATACTTCTAGTTACGTGTCATCCACAATCTGTTCACTCAGCTTGAGGTGACACAACGATCTAATTAAGATTACTTCCTATACCTTTAGTTACGCCCATGCCTCCTCTAATTATCAAGGTACTGATGCCTTCTCAGTTGCTAATTGCAATCAGGGTAGCGGCCGGCTGGTAGAGAGCCGAGGCCGAGTGAGTTGAAGGTCAGACTGAGAGCCGTTCGGAAGTCCGGCTCATACTTGTCAACTTATTATTATCAAATACCATCGATGTTTATGCCTGTATCAAGTTATATTCTACAAATAAACGTTTTATATTTATCAGCTGCATCCTGACTTATCGGGGGACCTCTACACTGGCGAGCGTACCTAAAAGTGGACCTTTACCGCTGTGAGTACTTAGTTCATCCGAAATCATAATCCTACAAGTAAGTGGTGAGAACTTTTATTTTGCCAGTAAACATGAATGAAGGACAACAACAGGCGATTCAGGCCCAACCAGTAATGATCCACCCAGAGCAAATGGCACTACTTCAAAATTGCATGCAAGCCCAAGCGGGCCAACATGCCATCAACCAAAGACGCTATCAGATAGAAGACTTAGTGAGAAGAACACGTACCTGTGATGCTTCCACATACACAGCCTTGAAACGCTGGCTTAAAGAGGTCGAGTACACCCCAAGCTACACAGCGGATAATATGGTGCTTATAGAGGTCGCCCTAAAAACGTCCGACGGCGAACTTATGGACGAAATAGAACAATTTCTGACAGAGTACGCCGCCGGGGCCCCAAACAGAGACCCAATTCCGCGTAACCAAACACCTTGGGGACACTTAAAACAACATATTTCAAGGACATTCTTGCCTCCAAATGAGGAAGAAGAGCTACGAGAAAAATTGCACCGCATGAAACAGGGCCCAGGCAAAACAGTCGCCTCCTTCAATCGCCGCTTCAAGTCCGCAGCAGAAGAGGCTTACCCAGCAGCCCTCAGGAATCTGGACCAGCAACGTGTGCTTCTTAAAGACTACACAGCGGCACTACACGATCTGCAGGTAAGACGCCCTGTTGTCCATTCCGATCCGCAAACAGTTGAACAGGCCATGGTTAAAGCTGCTGAAATAGAGGTAGCCGAAAAACGATTAAACTCCCTAGTTACACCAACTGAAAGAATAGAGGAGCCTATGGACATTTCGGCAATTCACCCAAAACAAGCCCCCTTAAATGAAACTGACATCGCTAGAGTAATCGACCAGAGACTAGCTGCCCTGTCCATTTCGGCCGTTTCGCACGCACAGCCCCATCAAAATTCAAAATTTCCCGCCCAAAACAATCCACAACGACAAACAAACCGTGGATCCAACACAAGACATACGAACCCCCTAGCTTCGACAACAGACAGCCGACCAATATGTTATGAATGTGGTAAGGAAAACCATTTAGCGAGACAATGCTTAGTACGACAGTCCAGACTCGGAATGGAGGGACTTATGTACCCCGACAACCAAACAGACAACCGACAGGTCATAGATGCCCTTTTGGCCCAGGTTTCACCCAAAGATTCCCCTCAACCTACTATTACAATTTAAACTAGAAATCGCCTCAGCCCTAGGTACAGTCAGGCCACAGATCACACTAAACTGCAATGATATCACAATCAAGGCTTTAATTGACACTGGAGCATCTCGTACCCTGCTGCGGCGAGACCTCTTTGAGCATATCTGTTCACAAACTGAGAGAATCCCTTTGCTTAAATCCACATCAATTTCACTCCAGTCCGTCACTGGTCAAAAACTTACAGTCATGGGAAAAATTGAAATTCATGTTGACCAGATAGGTCCGTTACAAGTGATCGTTATCACCAATATGTCGGATGAAATGATTATTGGGATTGATGCTTTAACCCAGGGAAAAGCCTCCCTTAACTTACATCATAAAAGCATGTCTTGGTTTACACACACGTGGCCTCTGATCTCTCATGCATCACATGGTGTCGCTGGTTGTTCTGATACACTCCCTGCCACAGGTTTCCCAGAAATCGATGATGTTATTATTGAATTTAAGAATGTTTTCTCCGGCCCTGGCGATCCTAATGGTTTTCATAAAGGTACGCCTATGAGAATCATAACAGATGGTCCCCCTATTTATCAGAGGGCATACCGCACACCACTGAAAAGACGAGATGTGATTTTTGACAAAATTGATGAAATGTTGGCGGCAACGACATACGGCCCTCGTGTAGCCCGTGGGCTAGTCCAGTCACTTTAGTACCTAAGAAAGAACCAGGATCAGTCCGTTTTTGTGTGGACTATAGGGCTTTAAATGGTGTCACGAGAAAAGATCGATACCCTTTACAACGTATTGACGAAATTTTTGACCTCCTGGGCGGTAGCGCTGTATTTACCACATTAGATTTGAAGAGCGGGTTCCACCAACTTGCAATAGATCCCCGTAATACGGAAAAAACGGCTTTTATCTGTCACAGAGGCCAATTCGAATTCCTCAGGGTCCCGTTCGGACTTTGTAATGCGCCCAGTTTCTTCCAAAGGACAATGGAAACAATATTTCGCGACCTCATAGGGGTCTGTGTATTTGTGTATATAGATGATATTGTCATTTATAGCCCGGATATGAAATCTCATGTGCAACATGTCCGTAGTGTTCTTAAATGGTTACAAGAGGCTAACCTGCGACTCAAACCGTCCAAATGTGCTTTTGCACGTGAGAAAGTCAAATTACTGGGTTATATCATTAATGCATCCGGGGTCCACCCAGATCCAGACAAAACAGCTGCTATTCAAGCGATGACCCCCCTACTAACCAAAAACAGTTAAGATCGTTTTTGGGCATGACCAATTACTACCGTAATTCAATTCCAGGTTATGCAGCAAAAGCAGCCCAATTCACTGATCTGCTAAAAAAGAAGTGTGCTTTTGTATGGCGTCCCAAGCACGATCTAGCTTACAGAGACCTCCAGAATGCCCTGGTGTCAACCCTTGTCTTAGCTTTCCCCCGCACAGATTTGACCTACTCCTGGTATTCGGACGCCAGGGACGTAGCTATAGGAGCTGTGCTTACACAAACCCATGGAAATGGCCAACACAAGGTGATACAGTACTTTTCACGGCAACTAACAGACGTCCAACGACGCTGGTCCACAATTGACGCTGGTCCTTCACAACCGACGCATGCGCATATAACAAAACGTGCCCGGTCACCCTCCCCCGTAGACTCCACACCTCACTCTGTACGTAACCCTCGACTCAGACAGATCAAGAGAGTTAAATACAATAATGTGTTGGAAGCTACTGATTTTTTGGACGACATACTTTCTGATAATTCAGATGATTAATGGCCGACATATACCTGACGATGTACACATTATTCAATACCCTCAAGGTGTCGCAGCCCAAATTGTTGACAATATATATGGCCTGAAAGTGGAATGGACAACACTTGTCTTACTGCAGAAACCAGAACCAGACCCTCGCCTGTCCTAAATTCACCAGGCACTGAAGAAAATTCTACAGAGAAATAATTTCAATAAGTCTGAAATCAAGAAAAAAACGGGCACCATTTGAATTTGTCGGCACTCTGTCCAACTGGCTATTTGGAACTGTCACCGAAAGACAACTAGGTGTGTATCGACGGGCGGTAGACCTCGCTCTCCAATCTACTAATCGCACAATTCACATGGTAAACGACCTTCTCACAGTGACAAAGCATGTAAGGCTACAGGTGGTAAGCGCACAGCATAGAATTTCTAGTCTCGCTTCGTACGTTAAAAATTTCACTATATCGGTCACCCGGCATCTTCAAATCATTCACAACTTTATTCAACATATGTCTTTTCAAATGAACTATGAACATTTATTAGTATCCCTCGAACAAGCTATATTCTTGTACTCTCGTCAAATGGACATATATTCTACACAGAGGCGATCTTTAGAAAGTCAACACCTAACAGAGGAAATACTACCCCCCGCTGAACTTGAAGCTATCATTAAGCAAGCGAGACGGTTCCAATATTTCGCCGCGCGCGCTTCCTGGTATTACTCACATATCGGAAAAATGCCAATTTGGATGGACTCGAACGTATTAATATTTCAAGCCATGTTACCGTTCCACGATGGAGACCAGTACCTTCGTTATCGTCTGCAGTCATTCCCACTACCCCTCTCCCCCGGATTGTATTCACAGTTCCTGCTGGTTCCAGATATAGCCCTTCACACCAAATCAGGCCTCATGTTAACACCAACAAATTGTACTGGTTCGTCTCCAACAATCTGCCGTACGGGGCCTCTCGGGGCTAGGAACCAGTACCTTTGCGAAAGAGCTATAATAAACCAAGATGAATCACTAAGAAATAAATGTAGAATCAAATTATTCTGAGCTGACGAACCTTTGATATATGAACTTTACCCTGGAGTATATGTTCTTGCTACCCAACATCTAGCTGCATACCAAAATTGTAAGGGAAAGCATGAGCGTAAAAGGACATTATCAGCCGGCGTGTATTCTATCCAACTCACAGACTATTGTTCCTTGAAATCTGAAAACTTGACTTTGAAAGGTATATACCATGCGCAACATACATTCAATATAAGTTTGCTGCCGATAATCGCCGATCTGGTGTCCCCACTCCGAGAGCGGGTACCTAAGTTTGATTCAACAGCGCTGGCCAAATTATCTGAGTGGAACACCCTTGACCAAATTATTGCACTAAATACCTCCGAACAGCTGCCACTAGAACAACTAAATTATATCGAGCCTTTGGAGAATATAGTTCCTCCCCCGACGCATTCTTGGGTCAACACTTCGCTCATCGTCTCAGTTCTTAGTGTTGTGATCCTGTGCGTTATTTTACTCAAGTGCGCTCTTCCCGCCTGCCGTCGGCACCTGGAAAAACCGACCTCAGAATCAGCCACACAGGGAAATCAACATCATCAAGTTTGGGCCCGTATCTCAAACCAAGTGATGCAAGTGTAATGCTACACCGCTTATTTGGACTTCATTATTTCTCTTTTTAATATTATTGGACTCTTTGCTTGTCTTTTTTTTTTCTTTTATCTATTGTATATGTGTCATGTATTCACTTATCTATATAGTTAGATCAAATAATGTTCGTATCGGATGTACCTTGAATTATCCTAAGTGAGGGTTTTCCCGCTTTACATTATCGCCATTACTCTATATGAATAAATTTATTTGCCTCCATGATATGATGTATCAGTAAAATAATAATGATAATAATTAATATTACTTGTTGTCGTAGAATTAGTACCAGTATTAGTACCAGCATCAGTTTGTTTTCGAGCGCTTGAGCGCAGTTTGATATTTTGGTGAACATAACATGTGTGTCTTTATGTTAAAAGTAAAAATGTCAGCATTTTTACTAGATAGATGGGGGAGGTGTGTAGAGTATCAACTCTTATAGGTATTCTATATATTTTAATGCTATATTTTAGTGTAATATTTTGCATGTATTCTATATAGTTTAATGTTATATTTTAGTGTAGTATTTAGTTGTTATTCATAATGTCAGGACCAGTAGTTATTCAAACACATTGTATAAGGTATATTACATCATTCGGGCATACTTAAACGCTGACACTAATGCGACATTGAAACGTACATTGTATATAGACATAGACCCCATGCAGTTTACATAACAATACTTCTAGTTACGTGTCATCCACAATCTGTTCACTCAGCTTGAGGTGACACAACACTCTAATTAAGATTACTTCCTATACCTTTAGTTACGCCCACGCCTCCTCTAATTATCAAGGTACTGATGCCTTCTCAGTTGCTAATTGCAATCAGGGTAGCGGCCGGCTGGTAGAGAGCCGAGGCCGAGTGAGTTGAAGGTCAGACTGAGAGCCGTTTGGAAGTCCGGCTCATACTTGTCAACTTATTATTATCAAATACCATCGATGTTTTTGCCTGTATCAAGTTATATTCTACAAATAAACGTTTTATATTTATCGGCTGCATCCTGACTTATCGGGGGACCTCTACAATAGGTACCTATGGACGAATAGTTATACAAAATATTAAAGTATGAATATATCTGATTCATCTTGTTCTTGTTTACTGAGGCTGACATTGGGATGGGGCTCAGAGAAGGGAACAGTGAGGGCAGCTATGAGGTGGATGTAGAGAGAGAGAGAGAGAGAGAGAGAGAAAGAGAGACAGAGAGAGGGGATGGAGCATTCAACAGTATTTAAACACCTGGAAGGTTAAAATCTAAAATATTATGAAAAGCAGATAAAGTCTGATCGGAAAAGGTAATCTTGGCCATGGTTGGTTGATATGATTGAAGAAATTGTTGCGAATAATATTTTGAGATCTGACCATGTGTTTCCATCGGTTACCTTTTTGATAAGCTGTTGACAGTCCAACAGTTTACAGATTTGTTTAATGAGATCCAATTATTTTAATAAACCTATTTTCTATTTTATCATATGTATACAGTAGCCATAATGTCCCCACTTAACAGATGGAAGGATTGACGGGGAGAGGGGGTTATGATGGGAGTTAAAACGCCTCAGTCTTTCTGTATATATTATCTTTAATTATTAAATTTTATGGAAAAGCAATAGAACTATTGTTCACAGTGCCAAAGAGCAAGGACTCTCTGGGTTGGGGGAAGGGGATGGTGGGAGTTAGAGCACCCTTGCATATTCATACAGGATATTAAATTGAATTCAAGTGCTTACAGAGAAAAATGTTTATTCATAATTAATAAATATTTAAGCAGGCAGAAAGGTGGAGAAACAAAGCAAATCATTTTTATTCCCATTCTACTGAGCCAGGAAAAATTAACAATATTTGCCTTTATTCCTTTTTTTCAATACATCATTTTTTCCAGGTTTAAAAATGTAACTACACATTTACAGTATAACAAATATATATATATATATATATATATATATATATATATGAATGAATATTTCAGTTGATTCACATTTCTAAAATACTAAATTGTATATACATGCTGTGAAAATTAAATCCACAGCACTAACACTAGTAACAGGAAATAAATGTCCACTGTAAGTCATGTTAATTATCAAGCATGCTTTTTACAAATGAGTTAACTGCATGTTATTCAATAATTTCACGTTGCCAATAGCCAAAGGTACCACTAGCACAAATGATTGAAAAATTAAGTAGCAATTAAATATTAATTAGAATTATTGGGCAAAATATAATTTTAATTGAAAAATATTAACAGTAACATAAATATTTCTTTTAATAATATAATTGAAATAAATGATTAAAAATAAATTATAAAATATATTCATGAATGCATTAATGAATACATTTTGAAAGTATTTGCACTCAAATTCTTTATTTTTACCTGTATTAGTAACTGTTTTAATTTTCATTATTGAACTATTGAATTTTTTTAAATCATATTTGAATCGATTATTAAGTTTTCACTCAAGGTCTCATATTTATTCAGTTTCAGTCGAATGAAGCTGTTGAGAATCCAGAATATACAAATTTCACAAATTTAAATAATGATCGTAACTACCTGGTTTTATGGCTTTAATTTATAAACAAGGCCTACAGGCCTTATGCGAACCTATGCAATGAGATAACACCAGGTATAATGCTTCAATGCTGGACCATTACTTTTCAAGAACATGTTGTAAGGTTTTAACTGGGGGTAAGATGACTCAAGCCAGGTTTACTGAAGAGACGTGTTTATTCATCTTTCTCCAAAAATACAATCATCACATTTTCTGCCTGTCACCCTACCTACCGGCCCTTGTCCCCATCAATCATTCAACCCGGCTCGCCATTGGCCGACGCTCCCGGTGCCCCGCCTCAGAAGAGAACCAGGCTAGGGAGGCCAGACCAATAGAAAGACCGGCGCCGGCCGCGAGCTATGCCTTTGTTTAAAAATATGAACTACCTGTTACAAAGCCCGATCACTATCAGCTTGTTCTAATAACTCCGGCATCTAATGCCTGTCAGCTAAACAAACATGTACACAGAAGATTCTACTTCATATATTTTATCTTAATCCTAGCCAGGTGCGGCCGGTACTTCGACCCGGTATAATTATCAAAGTAATGACACCGGTGACTCGGCCAGCAGGTTAATTGCATAACCCCATATGGCAAGGGTCACGATATCGGCCGTGGAAACCAAGTCAAGACTAATTGGTAATATTATAAAATATACACTCCTTGGTGAGAGATGTAACAACAAATTACAAAATGACTAAAATCTAAATACTTGTAATAACTTAAAAATTAAATAGGCGTAAGATATACTGATTCTAACATGACAATAGAAAAGGATAGATTCGTATATAATAATCTTCAAGATTGCGTAACAATGAGAGAGAGCCAAGGGTGACCGGGCGGCTTGTGGTTCTTATACAACTATACTACAGTTTACTATGTTCACCTTTTGTGTATATATATATATATTATATAAACATGTAACTATAAAATGCACTTCATATACATAACAGTATTCTTAGTTCACTTCATATACATAACAACAGTATTCTTAGTTCTATATATTTACAACTATGGTATGACTTTAAATTAGTCAGTAAGATATAATAATATTTCTGCTGTCTCTGTATGTTTTAGTTGAAAACATGATATTGAATTACAATTTAAGAGGTGGGCGGCATGTCAGATCTTACAATGTGTAACATGTATATGAACAATGCAAGTACTAAACACTTAGAACAAGAAACAATTAAACAAACATCACTGCTTCAATTCTGGCATGGGTGCACACAACACAAAAACTAGAATATGGGTAGTCAACAAGCAACTACGTGTATCTGCCAAAATCAGAGTAGGAAAGGTGAAGTGAGGCATGGATTGAGTGGCAAAGGGAAATAGAGTGAGCTGTGTTGCATAATAGCCTGGATGTCTGCAGCCGATATGTGTATGTAGGTTGCGCCTTCTACGCCAAAATCCAGAAATCTGTCCAAGATGTATAAACATGCAAAATTTTAGGCAGATAAGTCAAACCACTTCTGAGATATGAGTTATTTTAGCCCATGGCAGAAAAACAGACGGATGCTGTGCAAAAATGATTGCAGGTGGCACCACCAGTTTTGTGTATGATTAAGAGCTATGTAAAATCTATTAACACACAAAATTTTTGCCAAAACGGTCAAATGGTTCCTGAGATATGAGCTTGAATGTCTGCAGCGTAAATTTGAATGCAGGTGGGGCCACCTGTCATAAAACAAGAAAGCTGTCAAGGATGTATACACATGCAAAATATCAGGTGGATAAGTGAAACCACTGCCGAGATATGATTGATTTTATCCCGATGCAGATGAACAGATGGACGCTGTGCAAAAATGTTTACAGGTGGCACCACCAGTTTTGCATATGATAGAGCTATGGGAGATCTATACACATGCAAAATTTTGGCCCAACTGGTCAAACAGTTCCCAAGATATGAGCTTGGATGACTGTATCTAAAATGTGAATGTAGGTGGCGCCACCTGTCATGAAATCAAGAAAGCTGTCCATGATGTATACACATGCAAAATTTCAGGTGGGTGAGTCCAACCAATGCAGAGATATATGTGTTTTTATCCCAAGGCAGATGAACAGATGGACGCTGTGCAATGATTGTTGCAGGTGGCGCCACCATTTTTAGTGTATGTTATAAAGCTTTCCAAGGGCTACATTTGTGCAAAATTTTTAGCCTTATCAGTCAAATGGTTCCCGAGATATGTGGGTTTATGTGTAGAAAAAGACGCACAAATGGACGCTGGGCAGAGAGGAAAGGTCAGAGGTCAACCAAAAATAAGGGCGCAGCAGTTCACATGTGACCGATCATAATTTCAAATTTTAAATATTCTACCCAGTGGTTATGGAAGAGTTCTCCGGAGTCCTATGTGGCGATGGCTGCAGGGTCGGTGTCCAACTGAAAACATAGTATCCGCAAAACTCTGTTTTGGCGGATACAATGATTGTAGCTGGCACCATCAATCTTATATACAACAAAGAGATATATATACATATGCCCAATGTCAGACTGATACGTCAAACCCCTCCTGTGAAATAAGCAGGTACATACACTGTGCAAAAGTCAATGTAGGTGGCACCACCTGTCTTGTAAATGAGAATACCATCAAAGACGCATAGACAGGTATCAGTCCAATACATCAAATTTCCCCAGGGTTTGATGCACTGGGCTGACAAAGCTTAGGTGAGTAAGGCAGTTGCCCCCGAGTGACCTGTGACAAATTGCTGCCTCAAGCTACTGCACTGAGTGAACTTTTGACCTGTACCTGGCTGTACTTAGTGAACTCTTGACCTGTTGCATAATCTGACACAGTTGGCAGTCTGCCAAAGCTATAAATAGAATGCAGCTACTGCACTGAGTAAACTCCTGACCCATACCTGGCTGCACTGAGTGAACTCTTGACCTGTTGCCTGATCTGATACAGTTGGCAGTCTGCCAAAGCTATTAATAGATCCAGTCTGACCTCTAGCCTGTTGCCAAATCTGAAATAGTAGCCACACCATTGCATAAGCTCATGTAGGGGCCCTGCCCTGAGGGGCTTGACACCCATGAAGTGATCACATGGTGCCCATGAGGTGTTCACATGTCACCCATGAGGTGATCACATGCCATGTGCTTGGCTGCACTGATTGAACTCTTGACCTATATCTGGCTGCACTGAATGAACTCTTGATCTGTTCCCAAATCTGAAACAGTTGGCAGTTTCTCAACCTATTTAAAGATACGGATTAAATCTTTGCCTGTTGGTATATCTGTTTACGCATACTGAAAGACTTTGGCTAAAAATTTTTTTTTCAAGGCAACATTTTCATAAACTTTTTATCAAAATATCTAGAATAATCAAAGATGCAGTACTTTCATTGTTAAAGGTCCAATAGTTCTGCCAAAAATCATTCTAGTAAACTTGAACCAAGGCCACCTAAGAATAATTTTTGTGCAATGTTACAGAAGATATAACTGAAATAATAATTTTGTAGAAGAACACTATTGCAGTCCTCATAATAATTTTAGTATGCCTTTTTGGACAGATGACTAAGTTCAACTTCCTGAAACTCGGCCAAATTCACCAAACTTGAACCATTGGAACAAACATGAGAAAGATTATTCCAGGAATCATTTCTGTGAAATATTGGACAATTTGGCTGAACAGTTTCGGAGAAGAAGATTTTTAAAGGTTTTTTAGCTTCAGATGGCTAATTTTTTGCATTAAATTTCATGATGCTAGCTCCAATCATTTTCAAAATAGTATGGGTTAATGTACAGAAGACAAATGCCGCCACACCATCGCATTAGCTCACAGGTTCACTAACAAGGGACCCATGGGTCACGACGCTCAGCTGTTATATATGATAAAAAAATATAATTTAGAAATGAGGCACATGCTGGTTTTGTGTGGTAATAAATATAAGCTTTATTATGAGTTGTTGGTGTTTAGCTTATGTATGATTTTGATAGTATCTTTGGAGACAAGGAAGAGGATTGATTTCATTTATTTTATTAACAAATGGAGTGTTATTGTCACACAGATTTTGACTTGGCCATATAACTTATAAGCAGCACATATAATAAAAGAGTTTAACTATTGATTAAAATTTAATAACAAATATTGTGCCAATATAATTTTTATTAAAACTAGATGTGTCGGGACTACACGAATGCCCCCGCCTGGGGCAAATTAGAAACATTTGTCAAATTTTGAAAATTTTTTAAGTTCAGGAGGTGTCGTATGGTCAAAAGTAGGTCAAGAAGGGCAAAATGCAAATTCGATCTGTAACGGGTCATTATCAAGCAACACACCAAAAATCATGCCAGTATATGCAGGCATTGTGAAAACTAGAATATCAGCAGAAGCTGACAAAAGCCCTCAGCCAAAAGAACAGTGTTTTGAGGTGGTAAGAGTAACAAGTACTAAATATCTGTTCTCACATGGATGTATATCTGTACATGTCTCCGTTATAAATTTAAAATGGAGAGGTATGTACCATGATTCATAACAATCCACCAAATGCTTCCTGAAAAATAAGCTTCTAAGTTTTATTCTATTATAAGCTCTGTGACCTTGAAAAGTAGGTCAAGGTCACCCATCTTCGAACTTGACCGAGATTTTGTTGATATACATCTTCACCAAAGAAATAAAATTCCTACTGTGAATCCTTTTAGAGATATTCCACTCACAAGGCCAAAGTTGAAAAATCAAAGAAAAATTCATTAAAAATCAGAAATTGTAGGTGGCGCCCCCAAACTTGTGCAGCAGTTACAGACTATCAGTCCCTATGATCATAGTAAGTATTGTGAAAATCCACCCAATGGTTCCTGAGAAATAAGCTTCTCAATGTTTTTTCTATAATCAGCTGTAAAACGTAGAAAAATAGGTCAAGGTCACCCATCTTTGATCTTGACCGAGATTTTGTCAATATACATCTTCAACAAAAAAAAAAATTCCCATGGTGAATCCTTTTAGAGATATCCCGCTCACAAGCCCAAAGTTGAAAAATCCGATAAAAATTCATTAAAAATCAGAAATTGTAGGTGGCGCCACCAAACTTGTGTAGCAGGTACAGACCATCAGTCACAATAATCATACTAAGTTTTGTGAAAATCCACCAAATGTTTCCTGAGTAATAAGCATATAAGGGTTTTTCTATAATCAGCTCTAAAATGTAGAAAAATAGGTCAAGGTCACCCATCTTGGAACTTGACCGAGATTTTGTCGATATACATCTTTACCGAGGAAATAAAATTTTGACGGTGAATCCTTCTCAAGATATCCCGCTCACAAGGTAAAAGTTAACGGACGCCGGACAGACGGACAGCTTGGGTGAAGCAATAGCCCATCAGCCTAAGGGCTGAGGGCTAAAAAGTCCATACATGTGCATTTTCCATAAAAATTTCTGTCCTTCATGAAATTTTCTATGTTTAGGAGCCGTAAAACAATCAAAAGTAGGTCAACCGGGACGAAACGCGAACTCCATCTGTAACTGTCATTATCTGCCCACACATAAAAAATCAGGGTGGTATCTGCAGGCATTGAGGAAAAAAAGTCAGTACATATGCATTTGTTATGAAAATTTCTATTTTTCATGAAACTTTCTATGTTCAGGAGCAGTCAAATGGTCAAAAGTAGGTCAACTGGGACAAAACAAGAACTTGATCTGTAACTGGTCATTATCTGCCAACACACCAAAAAATCAGGCCCGTATCTGCAGGCACTGCGAAAAAAAATCCATACATGTGCACTTTTTAATGAAATTTTCTATGTTAGAGCACCGTCAAATGGTCAAAAGTAGGTCAACTGAGACAAAACGCGAACTTGATCTGTAACTGGTCAATATCTGCCCACACACCAAAAATCAGGCCAATATCTGCAGGCATTGCGAAAAAAAGTCCGTACATGTGTATTTGTCATGATATTTCATATTTTTCATGAAATTTTCTATGTTCAGGAGCCGTAAAACGGTCAAAAATCGGTCAACCGGGACGAAACGCAAACTTGATCTGTAACTGGTCTATATCTGCCCACACACCAAAAATCAGGCCAATATCTGCAGGCATTGCGAAAAAAAGTCCGTACATGTGTATTTGTCATGAATATTTCTATTTTTCATGAAATTTTCTAAGTTTAGGAGCCGTAAAACGGTCAAAAGTAGGTCAACTGGGTCGAAACGTGAAGTTGATCTGTAACTGGTCTATATCTGCCCACACACCAAAAATCAGGCCAATATCTGCAGGCATTGCGAAAAAAAGTCCGTACAACTGTTTGATTTCGGAATGACGGAAGGATGGAATGACGGACATGGGTAAAACTATATGCCCTGGCCACTTTGTGGCAGGGGCATAAAAAATTAGAAGAAAATCATATGATTTTTTAAAATAAAATATAATGGAAATGATTATTAAAATAATATTATAGAACATATTCATGAATGCATTCATGAATACATTTTGAAAGTATCTGCACTGGTATTCAAATACTTTCATTTTTACTTGAATTCCCAATCTTATGCAATAAAATTTTTTAATGCAGTACATATTCATATTCAAATACATTTGCAAAGCATTTGCATCATGTCTAGTATTTATTCAGTTTTAGCCAAACAATGATGTTGAGAATCCAGAATATACAAAATTCACAAATTTAAATAATGATCATAAGTACCTGGTTTTATGGCTTTTATTTATATTGAAAACAAGGGACCCATGGGTCACGGCAATCAGCTGTTATATATGATAAAAAAATATGATTTTGAAATGAGGCACATGCTGGTTTTGTGTGGAAATAAATATAAGCTGTATTATGAGTTGTTGGTGTTTAGCTTATGTATGATTTTGATAGTTTCTTTGGAGACAGGGAAGAGATTGATCTCATTTATTTTATTAACAAATGGAGTGCCACTGTCATACAGATTTTGACTTGGCCATATAACTGATAAGCAGCACATATAATATAAGAGTTTAACTATTTATTAAAAAAATTACAAATATTGTCCCAAATATAATTTTTATTAAAAATAATAAGAGAATCATATGATTTTTTAAAATGAAATATAACTGATATAATTATTAAAATAATATTAAAGAATATGTTTATGAATGCATTCATGAATACATTTTGAAAGTATTTGCACGAGTATTCATATACTTTTATTTTTACCTGAATTCCCATTCTTTATGCAAGAAATTTTATAATGGAGTACATAATCATATTTGTATTTAAATACAATTACAAAGTATTCGCACCATGTCTGGTATTTATTCAGTTTTCACCAAAAAAATATGTTGAGAATCCAGAATATACAAAATTCACACATTTAAATAATGATAATAAGTACCTGGTTTTATGGCCTTTATTTATATTAAAAAATAACTGTAAAAAATTCATTTTGGACTAATTTCACATCAATGTACACACTAGACACAGTAGGAATCTAGATTAATATTATCAACTGTATCTTTGTCTATCATTAATTTCCTTCATATAATCCCTAATGATTAGTTATGAATAATATGATTTGCTTCTTTATCATTAAAATTGAACTGAAAAATGCCATAGGTGACTGCATGGTGTTATTTGGAATATGTGACATTCTACCCATCGATACAAGATTCTTATATCATCAGTAACTGCAAGTTAATTTCCTGTTATTATAAACTAACAAATATCTTTTCTATTTTTCTTTAATTTGTTATTAAAAACCAATAAAAATTTATTAATTTATTGTTTATTGTTATGTTGTTGGTTAAAACTACTAGATGAGTTGGGTTGGACACCTGAATCAACTGTGGCTGGCCATAAGCTGCCTGGATTCTCGCCTCAAGCGTGCATAATTTGATGAAAGGTCAACAAGGTCAACAAAGTGGTGACTCAAGAGGGGCTGGAGAGAGCCAAAGTCTGACAGAGTCTCATAAAAAACATTAATAGAAGCTACAATATTTGGCCAATTTCTTTCAGCTTTCTAAACTAAAAAGCTGAAATCCTTATATGTGCATGATATGAAAATTATATCAACAGTGCTCACGGGAAACAAACGTGCCATGGTCACAGTTGGGCAAAATTTAAGGTACTAATTTTATATTTATACTAATAACTTATAAAATTTGAAAAATTCAGAGCTAATTTTGGGTATTCAATTGAATTTTGATTAAATAATGTTACATCCCTGACAAAAAAATCTCTAGCTTCAGCAATGCCCTTGTTAAGGGAGTAAATATATTTCTTGATTTTTTACAAAGTGCATTATGTTTGGGCCCATAACTTAAAACAATTACGCAATACTGACATCATTCTGGCATGAGCATAGACAATGAAAAATATGTATATTATTTATGATTAAAGTCAGATCAGTGGTTTTGATATTAGGCAGTCTTGAAGTGTAACAATGGGTTTTTAATGGAAAAATGAAGTTTTTCATTAATATCTCGAAGGTATTAAGTCCTAGTGACCAAATTCTTGGCATGGTAGGGGATTTTGGAGACATCTAACTGTATGCCGAATTTAAGGAACTTAGAGCTGAAGCTCGGGAGCTGAGCTCTTGCAAACTGCATAACACTAGCTTGATGTAAACAATATGTTACATGGTGCTTGAAAACTTGATTAAAATTTACAGTTTTTGATCAACTGGTTTCAAATTTTTGGTTTTAACAGTTGAAATGCTAACAAAAACATACTGTGAAAATTAAATCCACAGCAGTTACAGCAAAAAAACGTGCCATGGTCAAAGTTGGGCAAAATTTAAGGTACCAATTTTTTATTTTTGCTAATATTTTTAAAAATTTAAAAGATTTTGATCTAATTTTGGGTATACAATTTAATTTTGATTAATAAAAGTAATATTACTGGAAAAAAAGTGCTTAGCTTAAACAAGTTTTGTGTTAAGTAATAAAATTTCTTTCCTGATTATTTACAAAATGCATTATGTTTGGGCCCATAACTTTTTTAAATTGAATAATACAGACCTAATTTCTGGCATGTACATAGGAATTATACAGAGGATTATTTATAGGAAATATGAGGAAAAACAGATGAGTGGTTTTGATATTAGGCAGTCCTAAAGTGTGAAAATAGGTTTTTAATAAAAAATTGAGGTTTTTCCTTAATTTCTCAAAGGAATGAAGTCGCAAAGACCCAGTTTTCGGCTTGGTAGGAGATCTTGGGGACATCTAACATTATGCTGAATTTTGGATTCCTAGGTCTTATGGTTTCAAAACGTGCCACATCTACGGACGGACGGACGGACGGACGGACAGACGGACGGACGACGGACAATGGACCACGACTATAGCTCAGATGACTAATAGTCAGCTGAGCTAAAAAAATATATTTTTTTTCTGTAATTAATGGCTGAGCGAGCAATGTTGATCTCTTTCAGGTCTACGTCTAAACAAGAAACGCCGTACGGTCAGGTAAGATCAGTTTACTTCAAAGACTATTACTAAAATGAAATTTACAAAGGCAGTAAAAAAGAAACACAACCTAAACAAACACGTTTGCTAAAATTTTATGCATGTTTGATGAGCTGTGGCCCATAAAAACGATTTGTCTGCTCACAAAACCCTGTCATGGTCACCACAAACTGATGAAATCACACGTTTGCAGTACCAAACATCTGATTTGTGGAGATCGTGCGTTAGACGTCAGTTGCAGTTTCCAGTAAATGGGCCCGTGTCATTTGCTTTACATACTCACGGAGCCACCGTCAATGTAGCTGAAAATTTTAACCACTGTAAATGACACGATGCCAGTGAACATTTTCCCACCAAAATATTCAAGAATGAAGTCACATGGGGTGAGCTTTTACTACAAACATCTTATTGGCCTTCTGCTTATAACACGTGACAGCTCCACCAATCACAATATCGTTTGTGTGGGCCAGCCTGCCTAGGCTTGTGTTTATGCAAATCAATGTGTCACATGGTTTAAACACCCACATCGGCCGGTGACAGTGTAAATATCGAGAAAACTTATATCAAATGCGACAGGGAAGAGCTTCCGCTTTATTTGTAGTAAAATCAGAACCTTTTCTAATTGCTCAATGTTTTTGCAGGAGGTTTTGTCCGCTGTTTCGAACGAGTAATGAACACTGGTAGTTTTTTTTCCTGGCATTTTTCTCCACTTGTGCATGAGTGTACCGATCGTTCCACGCATATAAGTACAATCCGATTAATTTTTATGGCTCAGATTAAACAATCAGCACCGTCGGGAAATACCTCTTTATTATGGTAATTAAGAGCATCTAGGAACAACAAAGAAAAAAAGAAAAAAAAAGAAAAAAAAAAGAGCATCTAGGAATATAACAGAAAGGTTGTTTTTGAAGCACATGTAGGCAAATTTTTACGCGTGGCCAGATGCATTTGCAGCAGATTATACCGACAAAAATTATATAAAAGCTAGTCCAAAAAAAATTTCCAGCTGCTGTCGAAAATCTTGATTGGCTGGGTTAGCCCAAACACAATTTTTTTAAGGATGACCTATATAATATGAAACATTTATGCATAATTTATACATTGGATATTAAATGTTTGAAATGAAGTTTCAACCTTGTTAAAAATGGTGGCACACGTGGTAAGCTTGGTTAGAATGGAAAAACAAATGTTAAAATTTCTCAGGCTACTAGCCAGTTTGACTTTTAGTAACGAGATTGTACAAGTCCGTCGAATTTCACACTAGCCGAGGTGAGCATTAAGATCGAATCCTGGCTCCATGTAAAACATTTACTCTAGTTTATAAACATTAAAAGTACTAAGAACTGCTCCATGTGAAACATTTACTCTAGTTTATAAACATTTTCATGTACTAAAAACTGCTAAATGTGAAAAATTCAGAATATTGGTAACTATCTGTGCAATCCTTGGCGTGAACATATTTGCATGAAATTATTTTTTGTCACTGTGTACTTCAAACATTGTTAATGTTGTTATAATGTCATTGTTGTCAAAACTATCATGCTTTACCTCAATGGAATGAGGACAAACTAATTATCATTTCTCTGTTATTTTCACAAATTTGCTTTAATTAGTGTTGTCCTACAATTTGATAAAACCAAAGATTTCCTCATCACTTATCTTTGACCAACACACCCCCAGGAAACAATAATCACAGCTATACAACAAAATAAGAGTTTTATACAAGTACTGATGTACAGAAGTTAGTCTTACCACTGCTGAGCCAACTGCTACTCCTGCTGCTGTAGTAGCCATCTGAGCAAACATCCCTGGCTGCTTGGGCTGGGCCATCTGAGGGGCGGGGGCCATTGGTGGAGGGTGTGCAGGGACAGACGGGGGAGGGGGTGCCTGACGAGGGGCACTGAAACCTCTGCAAAATCAAAAAGTAAAATACATACAGGTACTCAGGTAATGACTACCAACCTTGCTAACAACACAAGTTACACCCCTTTTCAATAGGGTGATTTGTTCCTCATAAGGTTTCAGGTAATTCTATTTTAACTATGACAATTCCCATTAAGTAAACATTAACAACTGAAACAGAAAATGATGAGTCAATCTTCAGACTTTGGCGCAACAATAGGATTAGTGACAATATGACATATTGTGAATACAGTGGTTGGAAATTTGTAATATTTGCGAAAGAATTACGATTTGTGCCTTGTTAACAGATGACTGCATCTTTTCAGGTCACAAAAATACAGAAAAAATATTGTAAAAAATTGAAAAAATATAGGTGGCGCCACCAGTCTGCAAAAACTGATGAAACACTCCATAATCAATATCCATGCAAAGAATCATGGTGATCAATGCATTAGTTGTTAAGATACTTGAGCTTTTGTATCAAATTTTCCATTATTCTAGGGTTAATTTAGAGCCCCATAGCTCAGAGGTTATGGGTAACAGAGAACTAATTTGAGGATTCCCAGAAGACTTTTCATAAGCCTGCCTGACTGTTTAGATACAACATGCTAGGTCCAGTCATTAAGATTTGTGCCTTGTTAACAGATGACCACATCTTATAAAGTCACAAAAATACATAAAAAAAATTTAAAAAATTAAAAAACAAGGCCTACAGGCCTAATGCGAACCTGTGCAATGAGATTACACCAGGTATAATGCTTTAATGCTGGACCATTACTTTTCAAGAACATGTGTAACATGTATATGAACAATGCAATTACTAAACACTTAGAACAAGAAACAATTAAACAAACTTCACTGCTGAAATTCTGGCATGGGTGCACACAACACAAAAACTAGAATACGAGTAGTCAACAAGCGACTATGTGTATCCGCCAAAATTAGAGTTGGACGGGTGATGTGAGGCATGGATTGAGTGGCAAGGGGAAATAGAGTGAGGTGTGTTGCATAATAGCATGGATGTCTGCAGCTGAAATGTGTATGTAGGTTGCGCCACCTACCACAAAATCCAGAAAGCTGTCCAAGTTGTATACATGCAAAATTTTAGGCAGATAATTCAAACCACTACTTGTATATGAGTGATTTTATCCCACAGCAGACAAACAGGACTCTGTGCAAAAATGGTGGCAGGAGGCACCACAAATTTTGTGTATGATTAAGAGCTATGTGAGATCTATACACATGCAAAATTTCAGGGTTATATGTCTAACCAGACCTGAGATATAGGCCTGAATGTCTGCAGCGTATACATAAATGTAGGTGGCACCACCTGCCACAAAATCCAGAAAGCTATCCAAGATGTATAAACCTGCAAAATTTTAGGCAGATATGTCAAACCACTGCCGAGATATAAGTGACTTTATCCCATGGCAAACAAACAGTCGATTGCTGTGCAATGGTGGCGCCACCAGTTTTGTGTATGATACTTTCTAATTTTTGCCTTATCTGTCAAAGGGTTCCTTAGATATGAGCTTGGATGTCTGCAGCATAAATGTGAATATAGGTGGCGGCTGGCCCCACCTGTCATAAAATCAAGAAAGCTATCAAGGATGTATAAACCTGCAAAATTTCAGGTGGATAAGTCAAACCACTGCCGAGATATGAGTAATTTTATCCCAAGGCAGATGAACTAATGGACACTGTGCAAAAATGGATGCAGGTGGCACCACCAGTTTGCCTGTGATGAAATGTTATGTGAGATCTATACACATGCAAAATTTTGACCAAATCGGCCAAACGGTTCCCGAGATATAAGCCTGAATGTCTGCAGCGTATTCATAAATGTAGGTGGTGCCACCTGCCACAAAATCCAGAAAGCTATCCAAGATGTATAAACCTGCAAAATTTTAGGCAGATATGTCAAACCACTGCTGAGATATAAGTGATTTTATCCCACGGCAAACAAACAGAAGGACGCTGTGCAAAAATGGTTGCAGGTGGCGCCACCAGTTTTGCGTATGATAAAGAGCTATGTGAGATCTATAAACATGGAAAATTTTTGCCCAATCAGTCAAATGGTGTCTGAGATATGAGCTTGGATGTCTGCAGCGTAAATGTGAATGAAGGTGGTGCCACCTGTCATAAAATCAAGAAAGCTGTCAAGGATGTATAAACCTGCAAAATTTTAGGTGGATAAGTCAAACCACTGCCGAGATATGAGTAATTTTATCCTAAGGCAGATGAACAAATGGACGCTGTACAAAAATGGTTGCAGGTGGCGCCACCTTTTTTTGGGTATGATAAAGAGCTATGGGAGATCTATACACATGCAAAATTTTGGCTCAACTGGTCAAACTGTTCCCCGAGATATGAGCTTGGATTGCTGCAGCTTTAATGTGAATGTAGGAGGCGCCACCTGTCATAAAATCAAGAAAGCTGTCCAGGATGTACACACATGCAAAATTTCAGGTGGATAAGTCCAACCAATGCTGAGATAAGAGTGATTTTATCCCAAGGCAGGTGAACAGATGGACGCTGTGCAAAAATGGTTGCAGGTGGCGCCACCATTTTTAGTGTATGTTATAAAGCTGTCTAAGGGGTACATTTATACAAATTTTTTAGCCTGATCAGTCAAATGGTTCCTGAGATATGTGGGTTTATGTTTGGAAACAGACGCACAATTGGATGCTGGGCAGAGAGGAAAGGTAAAAGGTCAAGCAAAAATGAGGGCGCAGCAGTTCACATTTGACCGATCATAATTCCAAATTTTAAAAAATTCTGCCCAGTGGTTACAGAGGAGTTCTCGGGAAACCTATGCGGCAGTAGCGGTCGCAGCGGCATCTGACTGAAAACATAGTATCCACAAAACTCTGTTTTGGCGGATACAATGATTGTAGCTGGCACCACCAGTCTTGTATACAACGAAGAGATATATACATATACCCAATGTCAGACTGATATGTCAAACCCCTCCTGTGAAATAAGCAGGGCCATTCACTGTGCAAAAATTTTTGGAGGATGCATCACCAGTCTTGTACACTATAAAGCTACCTAATATGTATAAACATGCCCAATTTTACGCTGATGTATCAAATTCCTCTGTAGAAATAAGCAGGCGGATACACTGCAAAAGTCAATGTAGGTGGCACCACCTGTCTTGTAAATGAGAATACCATCAAAGACGCATAGACAGGTCAAAATATCAGGCCAATACATCAAACTCCCCCAAACCAAAACCACTTGAACAAACTTGAATTATTAACATCTGAGGATAATTAATGTGTGAGATTTAAGAATTTGGCCCAGAGGTTTTTGAGAAGAATATCTTTGTAGCCACTGAACTAAAATGGACTGTAATGGCATATGACTAAATTCAGCTTCCCATAACTTAGCCAAAAGTCACTGAACAGAGACCATTTGAACAAACTTTAGAAAGCACTACCCTAGGATCATTTCTGTGCAATAATAAACATTTTGGCCATTTGGTTTCAGAGAAGAAGTTTTTTGCAGTCCTCAGTGTGATACAGGCACTGATGACCCCGTACAAAGAAAAGCTGATGTAGGTGGCGCCACCAATACCTCAATTTCAGATATGACCTATGTGACCAACATTGGCATAAAATTTGGTGATGATAGCTCCAGCCGTTTCTGAGATTTAAATTTTAACATGCTTTTTTGGACAGATGACAAAGTTCAACCTCCTGTAACTCGGGCAAAAATATCCAAACTGGAACCATTCAAACAAACTTGAGAGAGATTGTTCCAGGGATCATTTCTGTGTGATAAAGAACAATCTGGCTGGACAGTTTCTGAGAAGAAGATTTTTAAAGCTTTTTTAGCTTTTTCCCTATAAAATCTAAGAAAATGCAGTAAGGAAAAAAATAAACAAAATCCGATATAGTTTTTTGGATGACTGATTATTTGCAAAAACTTTGGTGATGCTAGCTCCTGCCGTTTTTGAGATAGCTATGGTTAACTAACAGACGACACATGATGCACGACGTAAGACGCCACACCATCACATAAGCTCACAGGTTCCCTAAAAATACAGTCAGCAGAAAGTGATGATACACTCCATAATCAATATCCATTGTAAGAATCATGGTGATCAATGCATTAGTTGTTCAGATACTTGAGCTTTTGTATCAAATTTTTCATTATTCTAGGGGGTACTTCAGAGCCCCATGGCTCAAAGAATATGGGTAACAGAGACCTAATTCCAGGTTTCCAAGGAGATTATTCATGGACCTCTCTTGATGTAATGTTAGAAGATTCCAGGTCCAGCGGTAATGATATGTGCCCTGTTAACGGACAGACAGACAGTTGACGGACAAAGAGTGATTGCTATAGCTCAGATGACTTTCAGTCAGCTGAGCTAAAAATCAAAAGTGTTCTTGCTTTAGAGGTGGGCCATTTATATTTCAAGTTTGAACAAGGCCTACGGGCCCAATGCGAACATGTGCAAAATTTGGGAGTATGAATGGAGGATTATTTTATAATTTAATATTGATCCTCTTTTGTCCCACATATCTACCTTAGTATTATGATTTCAGCAAAATGGACCTGCAAGTTTAAATAAAACTAGAATACGGCTAGTCGACAAGCGACAACATGGATCCACCAAAATCAGAGTGAAATGGGTGAAGTGAGGCATAGTTTGAGTGGCAAGGGGAAATAGAGTGAGGTGTGTTGCATGTAAGCATGGATGTCTGTACCGGAAATGTGTATGTAGGTTGCGCCACCTACCACAAAATCCAGAAAGCTGTCCAAGTTGTATACATATGCAAAATTTTAGGCAGATAAATCAAACCACTACTTGTATATGAGTGATTTTATCCCACAGCAGACAATCAGATGGACTGTGCAAAAATGGTGGCAGGTGAGATTTATACATATGCAAAATTTCAGGGTGATATGTCAAACCAGTCCTGAGATATAAGCCTGAATGTCTGCAGCGTAAACATAAAAGTAGGTGGCGCCACCTGCCACATAATCTAGAAAGCTATCCAAGATGTATAAACATGCAAAATTTTAGGCAGGTATGTCAAACCACTGCTGAGATGTGAGTGATTTTATCCCACGGCAGACAACCAGACAGATGCTGTGCAAAAATGGTTGCAGGTGGCGCTACCAGTTTTGCATATGATAAAGAGCTATGTAAGATCTACACACATGCAAAATTTTGGCCCAAACTGTCAAACAGTTCCTGAGATATGAGCTTGGATGTCTGCAGCTTAAACGTGAATGAAGGTGGCACCACCTGTCTTAAAAAAAAGAAAGCTGTCTAGGATGTATAAACCTGCAAAATTTCAGGTGGATAAGTCAAACCACTGCCGAGATATAAGTGAATTTTTCCCAAGGCAGATGAACAGATGGACGCTGTGCAAAAATGGGTTGCAGGTGGTGCCACCAGTTTGTGTATGATAAAAAGCTATGTGAGATCTATGTACATGCAAAATTGTGGCCCAATCGGTCAAACGGTTTCCGAGATATGAGCTTGGATGTCTGCAGCGTAAACATGAATGTAGGTGGTGCCACCTGTCAAAATCAAGAAAGCTGTCTAGGATGTATAAACCTGCAAAATTTTTGGAAGATATGTAAAACCACTGCCAAGATGAGTGACAAACAGATGGACCCTGTGCAAGAATTGTTGCAGGTGGTGCCACCAGTTTTGCGTATGATAAAGAGCTATGTGAGATCTACACACATGCAAAATTTTGGCCCAATCGGTCAAACAGTTCCTGAGATATGAGCTTGGATGTCTGCAGCATAAATGTGAATGAAGGTGGCGCCATCTGTCATAAAATCAAGAAAGCTGTCTAGGATGTATAAACCTGCAAAATTTCAGGTGGATAAGTCAAACCACTGCCGAGATACGAGTGATTTTATCCAAAGGCAGATGAACAGATGGATGCTGTAGAAAAAAATGGTTGCAGGTGATGCCACCAGTTTTGCGTATGATAAAGAGATTTGTGAGGTATATACACATGCTAAATTGTGGCCAAATCTGTCATACAGTTCCGGAGATATAAGCTTGGATGTCTGCAGCGTAAACGTGAATGAAGGTGGCGCAACTTGTCATAAAATCAAGAAAGCTGTCTAGGATGTATAAACCTGCAAAATTTCAGGTGGATTAGTCCAACCACTGCCAAGATATGAGTGATTTTATCCCAAGGCGGATGAACAGATGGACGCTGTGCAAAATGGTTGCAGGCGCCACCATTTTTAGTGTATGTTATAAAGCTATCAAGGGCTACATTTTTAGCCTGATCAGTCAAATGGTTCCCGAGATATGTGGGTTTATGTGTGGAAACAGACGCACAAATGGACGCTGGGCAGAGAGGAAAGTACAGAGGTCTACCAAAAATGAGGGCGCAGCAGTTCACATGTGACCCGATCATAATTCCGAATTTAAACAAGGGACCTATGGGTCACTGTGCTCAGCTGACATTAACCTTGAAGGTAAAAATCTAAAATAATATCAAATTGAGATAAAGTGTACGAGGAAGAGGTAATAAAGGCCATGGTTGGTTTATATGATTGGTTTGTATTGATGAGCAAGAAATTGTTGCAAATAATATTTAGTGACCTGACCATGTGTTTCCTAATGTTGAAACTGAAGCATGTGAGCAGTTTGTTAACAAATGCTCTGTACAAATACCATGATCATTAGTTGGCTTTTCGATTAACTGTTGACATTTCAGTAGTTTACACATTCATTCAATCGAATCTTTTTTTTGTATATATATATTATTAAATATATGTTTTTTTTATGAAATGTATACAGCTGAAATATAACTAATTAACAACATAAAACATGGCAAACGAAGCCTGATCTCAAATTCTGCTGATGCAGGAAAATAATGAACAAATGTTTGTAATAAATCCTCATTTTTTTATCACATCAATTTTTTTTTTAATTTAAGTTTATATTTTTACACATTTTCAATATAACATATATATCTGAATATAAAAAGTTGATTCATAATTCTCAATTGCATCATCATAAATCTCAATCTTGTCAGATAACACCACATCATGCATACAAATGTTTATTTATTTTTTACCACAAAAATATATCTTTTAAATCTGAAAAACAATAAATATCTAAAAAAATACTTGATTTAGATATCACAATTTTTAATTGTGTCTTTATTTATCCATAATGTGCTTCATATTTTATCATAATTTAAGCATACTGATGGGTTCCATTATGATTGGTAAAATCATTTAAAAGAAAAACGATTTCTTTAAAAATGCTACATTACACAACATTGCATCTTCTGGATTACACCTTGAATTACTTTTTCAAGGAAAGTTTTTGCATATCAGAGTGGAAACAGCATTACAATTAAGGAGATACAGTGAAAACAATAACAATACTGCATAACACTTGCTGGGTTGGGTTTGCAGGGGGGGGGGATGGGGGGGGGGGGTGATTGGGGTGGTGATATGAGAATAACTGTACACCTGTCACAGCAGGGGATCTCCCCCAGTGACTGTAACAAATCAGAAACCCTGGCATAGCTGACTTCCAGTGACCTGGAGTGGGACCCTGCATCTGTAATCTGTAATCAAAGCAAATGACTACAATAGAGCCTCAAGAAAAAAAAATCAATAACTAGCTAAATTTTCAAGCTTTTACTTCCAAATTTCAGATTTAAACAAATTAAATATTTATGTTTACATGCTGTGAAAATTAAATCAATGGTACTTACAGGAAAAAAACGTGCCATGGTCAAAGTTGGGCAAAATTTAAGGTACTGATTTTATTTTTATGCTAATTACTTAAAAAATTTACAAAATTCAGATCTAATTTTGGGTAAACAATTGAATCTTAATTAAACATAGTTATATACTTGGGAAAATAGACTCTAGTTTTAAAATTTTTCATGTTAAGTGAGTAAATATTTTTCCTGATTTTTTACAAAGTCCATTATGTTTGGGCCCATTACTTAAAGAATTTATACTTAACAGTCTTAATTTCTGGCATGTACATAGGAACTATATAGAAGAATATTTATGGTAAATATGAGGAAAAACAGATGAGTGGTTTTGATATTAGGCAGTCCTGAAGTGTGAAAATAGGATTTTAATAAAAAATTGAGGTTTTTCCTTAATTTCTCAAAGGAACGAAGTCGCAAAGACCCAGTTTTCGGCTTGGTAGGAGATCTTAGGGACATCTAACATTATGCTGAATTTTGGATTCCTAGGTCTGACGGTTTCAAAACGTGCCACATCTACGGACGGACGGACGGACGGACGGACGGACAGACGGACGGACGACGGACAATGGACCACGACTATAGCTCAGATGACTTATAGTCAGCTGAGCTAAAAATTCTGCCCAGTGGTTACGGAGGAGTTCTCAGGAAACCTAAGCGGCGGCGGCAGCCTCTGACTGAAAACATAGTATCCGCAAAACTCTGTTTTGGCTGATACAACGAGGATGTATCAGTCAGGATATTTCGGATATGTTCTTTTAACCAGGGAAGATTATTGGAACAGATGAACGGACAATTTGGAAACAGTGTTTCGGAGAAGAACATTTTTTAATGTTTTTTAGCTTCTTCCCTATAAAATCTAAGAAAATGCAGTTAGCCAAGAAATAAGCAAAATCCGATAGAATTTTAAGTTGACATATTTTTTGCAAAAAAATTGGGTGATGCTAGCTCCTGCCCTTTTAGAGATAGCTATGTCGCATGACAGACAACAGAAGACGGAAGATGCCACACCATTGCATAAGATCACAGATTCGCCAAAAATGCAAACCAAGTTTTTTCAAACAGTTGAAAGATATAGTTCCGATATATCTAATCTGGGCATTCTGCATCTAGACGATGTGTCTTAGATGTCTAGACCCTGTGTCTAGACACATTGTCTAGACACCAGACAGAGCCAGGTCAGTTGCCATGGTGATGTCTGGACCCCACCTGCTTGTACTGAGTGACCTCTTGACTTGGTTGCTGAAACTGGGCATGTTGTCAAATCTGTTTTCAAACACAGAAAGCCTTTTTCAATTTCCCTACACTGCTTTTTTAAAGCTGCATTTACCAAATCTATTCTTATAAAACTGGAAGAACCCTGCCATAGAATAATTCTGGTAAAGTATAAACCAATCAGCTTAACAGTTTCATCATAAATCAGTGTATAAGCTAGAAGAGTCTACACTTACATTTTTGCTTGTAAAAAAAACAGATCAATGTAGGTGGCACCACCAACACCTCAATTTCAGATATGACTCATGAGACAAACATAAAATTTGGTGATGACAGCTCCAGCTGTTTCTAAGATTTTAAGTTTAGTATGCTTTTTTGCACAGATGACTAAGTTCAACTTCCTGTAACTCGGTCAAAAATCATCAAACTGAAACAATTCGAACAAACTTGAGAGAGATTGTTCCAAGGAACATTTCTGTAAAATACTGGACAATTTGGCTGGACAGTTTCAGAGGAGAAGATTTTTAAAGGGTTTTTAAGCTTTTTCTCTATAAAATCTAACTAAATGCAGATACCCAATAATAAGCTCCAGGGCACCAAAGTTTCACATGTGACTAATTTTTACTGTAATTTGGAGCTGCTAGCTTCGACGGTTTCTGACTTACAGCCCTGGACGGCGGAAAGCCAGCCCTGGACAGCAGACGGCTGACAGCGGACGGACGACGCTGCGCCATCACATAAGCTCACAGGTTCACTAAAAAGATGCAAATCAATTTTTCAATCCCAACTGGAGTTATCATCAGGAAACAAATTAGATAGACATACAGAGAGATGAACAGACGGTCGGACAGGGTGACCACTATAGAGCATCTGCTTATTCAAGTGGGGCTTTTACAACACACAAGGTTCCGGAACACTAGATGAAACCACAGTTGCAAATCTGATAGTATCAATATAATTCTGAAGTCTCAAAATAAAGGAAAGAATTCTTCACTAGACAAGCAAAGGTCAAAGGCTTGCCGGAAATTGAAACGATAGACAGACAGACAGATAGAAAATACTGTCGGTTTTCTATCAATGGAATGATTCTCAGGGCCATTGCTGAGAAGTTGTGATCCGTAGAATGACATATCAGACAAAAGAACAAGCAGGCAGACAAAGCTGACAATAAATGACGAACAGACAGACATACTGCCAATGTGAGACAAGACTGACACCAGATAACTTTACCTTGCTATGGAAAAGGATCAGAGGAAGAAAATAAGTTATAATTTATGTAATTGCCGTTTGTAGTTTTGGAGATATGGCAAAATAATATTTTATTGGGGATGTTTGACTGCAGCGCCCTCTAGTGGACATATCCTGAAGATGACAAATGCGTTTCGTGATATTAGTGTATGACTTAAGATGTCCCAGTTTTAAAAAGGATTCCTCCTAATCTCTGGCCTATTGAATGCCAAATGAGAGATGCAAGAACCAGCAGGTAGGTGAATTTGAGGACAACTGACAAACACACAGACATACTGACAAAGTGACACAAGAATGAGACCAGGTGACTTACTCAGGTTATGGAAAAGACCAAGAGGAAGAAAATATGCCATAGTTTCTGTAATTGAGGTTCATAGTTATGGGGATCTGGCCAAAAAATTATATGTTGGGGAGGGTCGTGTGCATATCCTGAAAATGAAAAATAGTTTCAAAAAGATTCTTTCAAAACTGTGGCCTGTAGAATGCTATATGTGAGACGCAAGAGCAAGCAGGCGAATTTGAAGACAACTGACTAACAGAGAGACACACTGACAAAGTAACACAAGATTGTTACATGATAACTAAACCAGATTATGACTTAGAGGAAGAAAATAAGCTATAGTTTATGTAATTGAGGCTTATAATTTTAGAGATATGGCAAAAACATGATATGCTGAGGTGTGCATCTAGCGTGCCCCCTGCAGCTTTATTTAAAAAATTATTTGACACGATATTATACACGATATTGCGAGACTTGTAATGCAACCTTTTAGTACTAAATGAATGCTACCTAATGCAAAAAACTAGACCTCTTAAGCTTTAAAATTGACAAAGTTAGAAAAATAAGACCGTTTTCCCCCGAAAATGTGTTACCATGGTTACCGCAAATTGAGTCAGCTAACACAAGAAGACAGGCCTTGGAATGATGATTAAAATGAGCTACTGTTGAAGCAGATACAACTTATAGTAACACAGTTATGAAGAAAAAACCGTTTAGTATACTTTGATGACCTTGACCTTTGACCTATAATGACCAAAAACAATAGGCTCCTGTCATTTTAAATTTTCCACTAACTGTGTAAGTTTGAAAGTGACTGCTGCAAAATTGTGACCAGTAGAGAGGGAACAGACAAATTGACAGACAGACAAACAGACATCCGCAACTGACCAACCAGCTTGCCAAAATCAGAGATTTCGAGCAAGCAAAAAAAATAGAAAAACCAGACATTTCTTGGCACCACAGGTGCCATAGTATCTCCAGACAATTAATCCCCCCCCCCCCCCACTTTAAGAATAGGCACCCCATCTTCAGCAGCATATACTGACTCTTGGCAAACCACTAAGGTTTCTTCCATCTATCAACATGAGAGACAATATTCTTCACCAAACACTGGGGCCAATACAGTGAACCACTCTTGCAAAAAGGGGATCATTTTATGCTGTAACAAGGCCTACATGCCTAATGCGAACCTGTGCAGTGGTTTATACACCAGGTAAAATGCCGCAGTCCTGGGCCATTACTTTTCAAGTAGGCCTACAGCCTTGTATTAATATGACAAAGCTTTACAATATGTATAAAAATGCCTTATAAGTTATTTCAGGCTGATATATCGAATTCCTCCGTCAAAACAGAGACCTGTATACCCTTAATGACCATCTCATACTTCCATCTTTGTGGACTCTTTTCTGTAACGGTCATCACGCAGCATCTGTGTTCATAGCTTACCACGTGTTAATGTGCCTAGTTTCCGTAAAAACAAAAACTCATCTTAATAAATACTTGGAATCAGTCTAATGTTTGGAGATAGAATTCAAATGTAAAATTTTGTCCAACAAGGAGAAATTATTTGCGTAATTTCCCTATTTTCATTCTTCGTGATCATCTGGTGAAATTCAACATGGCTCCATCACAGTCCATCAGCAGATACCGTGTTTTAAACCAACATCCATCAATTTCTTTTGCAATTAAAATTTATATAAGAAATATCAACAAAAAATATATAAGACTCCAAGAAAGAAATTTCAGTTTTTTTTATTAAACTATCTCTGATCTTGTTTTAACAATGCATGACCATAATTCATTTCGATGGAGAATCCCCCATGTCAAGGCTATTGGCTGGTTCCGCTTTTAACACCTTAGTATTAAATAATCTGCTTTGTATGTTAATTATTAAAACACTTAAAAGAAATACAAATGTCACATAATGATGATGATATTTTGAATATCCTTTCAACCTTTGAAGAATTTGACCTATACATGTATCATTTATTATCTCATATTTTAATTGTTACCTGTCACTTCAATGCCAGTGCCTGAGAAATAATTTATATTTTACGCTAAAAAAATAAAATAAAAAGGCACCCACCCATCATTTTCCGGAAAAAGTGCCTGAGAAACATATAATTTTTTTTTTTGGCCTTATTAAATATTTTGGGAGCAAGTATAGAATGTGGTCTACATGGACGAGGTTATAAGTGTATACAGACGGTGAAATGATGTTTAGGATTTATATAATGGAGAAGAAAGAGGCATGTCAATGTCATATCATCAGGCATGTCATGGCTTATGTTGATTATTACTAATATTATAGACGGTCCAGTCAGTTCAGATCAATTTTGGAAATGAAGACCGGATTCTATAGTATACTCGGGCCTTTTTTGTGCTCTGGATCTTTAACGTTACTCCTTGAAACGTTACTTAAATAATTAAAGTGACGCAATTTAGTTGAAGTCTTGGTTGACATTGACAGCTCGTTAGCGTCTGTGAGGAGAGTGCGGGCTGAAGCTGATTCGCTTGTGTCACTGAGTAACGCAATATTCGGGTTTTCGTAACATTTAACTTGGTGCATCTGTGTATTATTTTGTGAAATACCTTGAAGGAGAAGCTGATCTTCCGCGTCGTGGCATTATCGACTATGATAAATATATTTTTTGAGTAAAGAGTGGATCACGATCTCACGCAACTGGCTTTCGGCTTGCACGTTTACTCCAGAACACAGGGTGAAGGTCAGAGTACGCAGGACACATAATCATAATATGCTCGGCTGTCTGCTCATGTCAAAAAAAGAAATGATTGGCCCTAACTCAGTGAATGAAACAATTCTACCATAAAGATTTCTGTTCATGTCAGTAATGCCACCTGTCGTGAATTTGTGTAATCAATAGGAGACCGTGGGTGAAGTAGATTATACATCAATATTATATATGAAGCATTCATCTCTCTGTTGTTCATTATTTTATACACTATACATCCCTTTTACGAATTACAAAAGAAATGGAACTGTACAATATTACTTTAATGAAGATGTTCACCCATTGGAAAGGTTTCTGCAGTTTTATCATAGGAAGTGCTTTTTTTCAACTCCCTCAGGGAGTGGATATAAGGAATGTTTATTTCCACATCTGAAATATAATAGAAAAGTTAAATATTAAAATAGGTTTTGCGTTTAAAATGTTATTTACATCAGCTCTTTATAGGATTGCATGGGGTGAACTTAATGAAAGATGGTTATTTGTCTTACATTTAATGTCCAAATTGGTGACAACAGTCTTATAATAATAATATGACCATTAAATGCATCCTATGTTTCCTTGTAGTTTCTAGTTTTTCTTAGACAAAGATCATCTTTTTGGCACTTCAGTCATGTCATTCAAATTGAACTGGACAAAATCAGTGGGGGGGGGGGGGGGGGGTTAAATTCATGAAATAACCAACCAGAGTAGTGGGTACTGGTCCAGTGCAACTGTCTAAACTTTACCTGTGCACTGAGCCAGCAGAAGTCTTGGCATATGGAGACAGACTCTGGGCTAGCCCTACTGATGTGGTGCTTACCACCTACTGATAAGGACTGAGCCAGGACTTAACTGTGGTCATAACATTTCTCACCCCTATTGTTCTCATGCTCAATGCAAATCTAAAAATGTATTAAACTAAACTAGTTGGCAAATTTTAACTATTTGCTGAAAAATATACATTAATTTGTCTTTAAAAACTTGGTCACAAATACAAATGTAATTTAACTACAAGGTTTTACTCATGCAAATCTTAAATTTTTTCAACTTATGTTTACTACAGTACTAATTTTAACTTTGAAATGAATTTCATGTAATATTTTTATATATTTGCTCAGATTACACCAGCCTTTACCATAAGGGGGAATGGATATAAGCATCCCTTATTACCACATCCCCAGGGGGAGACTCCCATGGCGTGGAAATAAGGCCTGCCTTTATTATAATTTTTATATAACAATGTTACCAGGGCACAAGTACCATCACAAGGCCAGAGACGGACAGACATGAGCTTCACTCAAAGTGATTACTTTCTAAAGAATCACATTTTTATAAGCAATCAAAAGCCGTATATATTACTTGAGTCTTGATAAAACCTTCATATATGGCCAGGTTCCAATGTCTACTTTTTTATTACTTTATTTACTTTTTTTACTTTATTTTTTAATAGAAAGAGTGGCCTATGTTATGCTTCAAATTGTCACAAGACACATACAAAAACAAACTGTGTTATGATTGCTCTGCATATGTATAACTGAGAAATTATGTTAAGCTCTTATGTGGAGGGTTGTAGAGTACTCCAATACCGGAGTCCAGGTAACACTTAACAAGTGCTTCAGTACTGGAGTCCAGGTAATACTTAACAAGTACTCAAATACCAGAGTCCAGGTAATACTTAAGTACTAGAGTACCACAATCCAGGTAATACTTAACAAGTGCTCAAGTACCAGAGTCCAGGTTATACTTAGCAAGTACTCAAGTACCAGAGTGCAGATAATACAAGTTTAACAAGTTCTCTAGTTCCATAGACCAGGTAATACTTAACAAGTACTCGAGTACCAGAGGCCAGGTAATACTTAACAAGTACTCGAGTACCAGAGGCCAGGTAATACTTAACAAGTGCTGGAGTACCAGAGGCCAGGTAATACTTAACAAGTACTCGAGTACCAGAGGCCAGGTACTACTTACCTAATACTCGAGTACCAGAGGCCAGGTAATACTTAACAAGTACTCGAGTACCAGAGGCCAGGTAATACTTAACAAGTGCTGGAGTACCAGAGGCCAGGTAATACTTAACAAGTGCTGGAGTACCAGAGGCCAGGTAATACTTAACAAGTGCTGGAGTACCAGAGGCCAGGTAATACTTAACAAGTGCTGGAGTACCAGAGGCCAGGTAATACTGAACAAGTACTCGAGTACCAGAGGCCAGGTAATACTTAACAAGTACTCGAGTACCAGAGGCCAGGTAATACTTAACAAGTACTTGAGTACCAGAGGCCAGGTAAATTTTACAAGTACCTGTGTGTGCAGACATGCTTATCTGAATATAAAATTTAGTTTCCAACGAGGGAACCTAGTAAACGTAACCTCTGCTAGATGGCTCAAGCCTAAATCCACTGGATCATGACATGCCAAGAAAAGCCAATCTTGTACTAAGGTACCTTAATACACAACGTGACCAAGCCAGCAGTCATTTGA
Organism: Sipunculus nudus; assembly: GCA_026874595.1. NCBI lineage: Eukaryota > Metazoa > Annelida > Sipuncula > Golfingiida > Sipunculidae > Sipunculus > Sipunculus nudus. Next base: position 96,266,831 of record CM049309.1, read on the forward strand.
CTGGCAACAACTGCACGGCATGCACACACTTACCTACAATCATACCACATTAGTATTATAATACCATATCTGAATATTACAGCAAATGTACAGAAAAATCTATATCAATTCATTACTCCAAGGCTTTACCAAGTTTTGTTTAATTTACACAATAAATATACACAATCCTTATTTCAATGTGACTTGAATTTTCGAATTACAAGGTTATAGCTACTCCATCACTGGGAGAAAATTAAGCCGTCACAAAGTCAAATTTATACATATTTTGCATTGGAAAACATGTCCATTTATAAATTTAATTTTGCCATTGCAAGGTGTTCTACGAGTCTTAGTTAGAAGACCCAAGCCAAAACTTTTGTATAAATTTCAGCATTAAATGTGATTAATGCTCTTTTACATGATGTGAACATAATCCTTGAAAAGTGTTGACAGTTCCTGCATTGGAGAAATCCTCCAAGAATCACAATAAAGACAAAGCTTCTAAATCTTGTAATGGTTATTTGGGTGAGAGAGGGTTCAAAAAGACTTGTAAAAAAGTCCTTAAACTTCTATTAATTTGAATCTCCTTAATCTATTTAAATATTGGAGGGTTGGTTATCCCTCTATTTTAATATTGGAATGTTGGTAATCGTCTATTTTTAATATTGGAGGGATGGTAATGCGTCTATGAAGGATTCCATGAAAGAATTTTGACTGTAACAGTACTGGATATGCAATGTACAATTGTGTTTTTGGCATAAACTGCAAATATTCAATAATGGAATGTCTAAACTCTGGCAAATATGCAAATATATTTGGGTGATCTCAGATTACATGAATCAGAATATCAAGTGAGAAGTACGTGGTTTATGACTTTTCCAACTCCAAACTGCATTAAAAAAAAACACTTGGATATGTATCAGAAAATGGGGATTTATTCCCTGCATACTGTTTACAAAGAGACTGCACATACACGTTCTGACCTCACAATATAGACACATCAGACACAGTTAAATTATCATTACCTATCATACCCTTGCACAGAAAAATTTCAATTTCATATACTGACATAAAAAATACCTTCACACATGAAGACAATACCTAATTTCATGCTATGATTACATACTGTGTACCCTAGTGGATAATCACATATAATTTACAAGGCATTCATTTTATGCCTTTGATTTAAGAAAGAGGTGTAATTTTTTATTAAGCTAATTAGGTAAAGAGATACTGGTGCTTATTTTTTTTTTAGTGATCACTAAAATTATCCTAATGAACAAGGTAACGGATAATTTCGCTTTCATTCATGAAAATATACTCTGAAATACCCCTTTATCATTAAAATTTAACTTCATATTTTCCTATAATAATAACATTTTATTAATTAAAGCCCAATTATTCCATTATTTTGCAAATCACCAATTACCGTATGCTTTGCACATTAGGCAAAACAAATGACTAGTTTGTTCAAATTTACAGCCACATTATCTTCTAATCACATACAAAATAATAATATATGCACTTATCACAAAACAAACAAATGTTCACAGTCACTAAGTATGACATTACAGATGTTTCATAATCTTAATATTAATAATATAAAACACTTCATATGCACCTTAACCACAATGACATGCATTTAATTGCATACATTTTCATGTACCAATATAGATGTGGACCACACCAGCATTTGTCAGATATGTCATGTAAATATCTTCTCCTTTTAAATGCTTAAAATTCAAAATGTGACTTCACGCAAGTAACACAGATTTAGTCCCTGTGGTCATGACTTCATGCCAGTAACATAGATTTAGTCCCTGTGGTTATACCCTTAGCATTTGGAAGCTCATTTATGTTATATCAAGGAACATCCCTCAGATGCCACTGGTATGTAGACCGTTCAGTTGTCACCTGCAAAAAGGTTTCTCATTAAAAAAAAATTCTGTAAAAACTGGACAATAAAGTGCACAGAATATACAACCACAGCTCTCAGAAAATGGCTCTCCAGAGCACCGGTTTCAAAGCCTGTTAAAAATACTACACATCTTAAACTATCCAGTGTAATGGACAGAAGAGAAATTAAGCAGAATGAAAAATGTTTCTCATACATGCCCAAATGCATTAAAGTTTAATCTGCTTTAAAAATCAGACACATTTTTCTTATACATAAAGATTACAGCTTAGAACAGTTGTACCTGATAATTCTTTTGGAAAAATTAAATAATTTACTGTAAATATATAAATGCATCAAAATACCTGTACAATTAATACATGCCTAGCTGGACAGAGGTAGGGGTTTAATTGCAATTTGTCATACTATGATCACAAGATTTGATGATTGCAATGGTTATGATAAGTCAGATGAATATTTATGGTTTAAATGCTAGTAAAAAAATCACCTAACAATAAATTACCTATGTGGTGTGGGTTTTAAAATTTGCAATGCAACCATGAACATGATGTTCAAATAAAGATGACTTATGTGATGGAAGGGGCCTGATCTTAAATGCTGCCACATGTAACCTCAGCCCACAGGAAAACGTTATTTATTCCCAATGTGTCCATTCATGTGTCAAATGAGATCTTAAAAAATGATTTTTTTGCATATTGTGCATATTGTTATCTGTAGAATCTCTAGAATAAAATTTAATGAAACCTGGTTATACTGACAATAACTGAACTGTTTCAATGAACCGTACTGGTTTCTTACCTTCATTCCATTATTTTTTTTATTATATGTCAATGGATCTTGCCTTCATTTGTTTATATTATATCTGATGGTAATAATATAAGCATTGCAGTGAAATGGCTAAAGAGAGAAAAAGCTGAGTTCACTTAAATCCAGTGATTTAAAATTGTGGTCCAGTAGTTTTTGTGGTTGATTAAAAATAGGAAACTCTAATAATTAAAGGTTTCATAATATTGAAATTTATATTCTGAACATATAAAGTGCTTAGCATAAAAAATGTGAGTAAACACCTTTCGTTAAATGATTAGACAGCTGTGATATCAGTTAAAAATACTGTTTCCTCAGATAGTTGTCATTCTGGCCATAAACATTTGCAGTAAGAGCTGTAATCTAGTAGTAAACAATGTAAACAAAAAGTGGTGACAGTGTAACAAAATCTTACAGCCAATGCAGGCTCCATCTGTTAAATTCTTTTGACTGAATTATCCTGCTTCTAATTAGTAATTCATTATTCAAATTTACTGGTATAACATTAAACTTGTTCTCTAGTCTTGTACAAGGTTTCTGAAATATAAACCGTACTTGCTTCTAAGAATTTACATAGGAGTTGAGATTTTTCCCTTTCTTTCAAATACAGATTCATTGTTTTTGAGTTTATATCAATATTTTAAGATTTACTTCATCAATATTAAGGCAATTTATCACTCAGAATATAAACTTATGCTGCATTGTTGTAGATATAACACAGGATATGTGGGTAAGAAAAACCAGATTCATTTTACATAATGGATTATATAAATAATAAAGCAATCTGGCCTTGATATCATTTCACAAGGAAACTTGTACAGCATTATATGGAAATGTACATCTACTCATGGAGCTGGTGATATCATACAGGGATTGTTCATTAAAGAATTAATAAACAAAGATCATGATCATGACAATAAGAGCAAAACAGACAGACAAAGCACAACAAAACAGTAACGAAACTATAAATTGAAAACAAAACAATGTCAAAACAGACTGCCATATAAGCATATGACATCCTATATCAACTAAATTAAATATAATAATTAAACATTGGAAAAGGCCAGACTTTTATACATATGTAATGTTCTCTTAATGTATATATTACATATTGTCATTAGCCAGGTCAGATGTATCCACTTTGACACAGATGATTAATAAATAAATGTTGGTTAATTTAATATTTACATAAGCTTATTATAAACATGTCACAATGCTATGATTGGCATAGGATAACCTGCTCATAAACGAGTGTATTATACATACCTAACAAGTTCACATTAAAAACTGAAGAGCTGTGATTTTGCAAAATATGCATATACAGTGGTATAAAAGTAGCTACACACATACTGTAATAATATCCTTCAAAGCATACAGCAGTGTATCATTGAATCTTTAACATATAACTGCCTTTGCATAATGTGATAATGAACATGTTTGTCAGTCAGGGATTTATACTGCCTCAGAGTAACAGCTTTTCAAATATAATTGAGAACACACATGACTTTGAACATGGATCTATAAATAAGGATGTGACTTAAGCACAGTGGTTAGGCCACTTTTCACAGACACACAGGACAGTCACAGAACAAGCATTTCAAAAATACCCTTTCATGTGAAGATCTAATGTAATGAGGTAGTTGTCTTGCAATGGACAATATCTGGGCATGTATTTCCATTCTGGAATGGCTTTAATAAAATAACTGTTGCCTATACATGAATTTTGTTATCAAGCATGTTTCTGTAAATGATAGGATGTCTCATGATTGAACAATTTGTTTATTTAATGCAGTCACGATGCCCCTGTTCCATAATTTGTGAGTCACCATGCCTCACTTCTTTAATTTATTCATGACTTGTATATAACTATGCCCCATTTCCATTTATTTTACTCTAACTAGGTGACTTAATAAACAGATCCTCTTTCTTCAGTAGAATGCCTGGAACTATTTTATACAAACTGATGTAAAAAACTGCCCATTCAGTTTTGTATAAACAAACATATTTTGGGAGGTAGGAGAAAGGTTTACACCATGGTTTTTTTCAATTTTCAGTTGATTTGCAAACACAGTGTCAGCAAACTGTGTAGTAGATCGTGAGTGGAGCACACACTCTGGTTGCTTCCTGCTTCTTTCCATCAGCTAATCTCGGACACTATGGACACTATAATACTGCCAACATCCGCTATGTGCAGCAGTGCTGTAAGACTTATCGTACACAGTATGAATATATTATCTACATAATGATTATGATGTTAGCCTTCCCTATAAACCGAACCTCTCTCTGATTAGAAACATGAGTTTCTTTTTGCCTTTATAGACTAGTTTCATGTTTTCAATAAGCTGAGCAAACTGAAGATGCCCATCCGGAGACAGTAAGAAAGTTTCTCGGGCTTTGGTAAGGAACTCTATGAAGTCACTGTAATGACGCGGACTAATGTGAGTTAGACGGGAATGTGTGGTATTGATGTAGGCACATATCGTTGCTTCTAGTAGCTGTCTTAAAGGTGCTTTGTCATAACTGAGAAGTCTTATTGCCCTGCGCTTGCCATCATCTGTTGCTAAACCTGGTGCTGTTAATGAACATCGTCGCAGTATATCTGACAGCACTGTGGCACACTGTACATTTTTTACAAGAAGAGGAATCATGTTGGTGAGTTCTGTTTTCCCTAATGAATGACTCAGTGCACAAGCCCAGTGTATATCATTGATGGCAGGATGGGTGTCTTGGTTGTATGCAATATGGAGGTTCTGCATAGCGAGAAGCGAAAGCTCATATGCCCTCCTCGGGTAACCTCGATGTTCCATGTACCGAGCAATCGTAAAGAGCTGAGTGTAGTTCATGATACATGAAGCAGCATCCACCACGATTTTGTAGGCTACTTCAAACGCACTAGGATCTTTCTCACACAGGGTGAGAGCACACAAGGCACAGTTGGGGGGGTCTTTCCTCGCACACTCTAAAGCCAAAGTCCTCGCACACAGGGCTAGCTCCTCCTGCCTATGGTAATCTAAATTGAGCTGGATCATCGTAGGGGCCGACATGATGCTGGTTGCTACAGTACCTAAAAAAAGAAAGCATTCATTTACTGGGAGGCACTGATGATGCTAATACAATAGTTGCACAGTATGATGGTAGTACTGATGACTGTTATTATGATAGTTGTACTGATGACTGCTATTATGAATGTTGTACTGATGACTGTTATTATGATGGTTGTACTGATGACTGTTATTATGATGGTTATACTGATGACTGTTAATTAGAGGTTTTCTTCAGGGATACTGGTTTGTTTTCATGTAATCACAATTTCAAATGCATAAAAGTATATGTATTGTTCAAACTAATTAAGAATATTTAAAAAAATATTAATAGTCCTGGAGATTTTTTTAATATTATCATTTTATAAACTTTCTACAAAAGTTGAAACAAAATTTTCTACAAAAGTTTTCACAGGTGATGGTTGACATAAAATGATCTTGCCACTAGATTTTTGTATTTGCAGATTTACTTTGCACTCTCTTAGAAGTTTTACTGCATTTAAAATACTGCATGTTCCTGCACAAGAATACAATGAGGTGTAAAGGTGACACTATCTACAAACCTGTGGCCTCCATTGGTGTGAACAAAGTGAACCAGTTCCTCATGATGGACAATAACGCATCTTTCCCAACCTCTGTAGCGCAAGTAACCAACCATCGAACCATGTCTCTTCGACGCCAGTTCAAGGTCGACAAGGTCATTCGCATTACCTAGAGAGCAAGTGACACAAGTTAGGACAACGTAATATCACAAAAATAAAGTTTCTAACATGTTCTCCGACTGCAAAATAAATTCAGACGAAGCTGTTATTCTGGATCTTTTTATATGGATAATTGCCAAATCATGATTGTAAAAACACTCCAAATGTAATCTGTCAAAGTAATAATTCATGAATAATAGTGAGTTGTTCTCATTTTATATCTAAATCCAAATAAACTGATTATGTACTGAATATAATCATTTAGAAGTCAAGAGTGAACACGTCTGAACAATATCATGTACACAGTCCAACATACACATAAACACACAGCAGTCCCTAACATACACATAAACACAAGGCAGTCCCCCACATATACATAAGCACAAGGCAGTCCCCCACATACACAAACACTCAGCAGTCCCTCACATACACATAAACACACAGTAGTCCCCCACATACACATAAACACACAGCAGTCCCTCACATACACATAAGCACAAGGCAGTCCCCCACATACACATAAACACTCAGCAGTCCCTCACATACACATAAACACACAGTTGTCCCGCACATACACATAAACACAGCAGTCCCTCACATACACATAAGCACAAGGCAGTCCCCCACATACACAAACACTCAGCAGTCCCTCACATACACATAAACACACAGTAGTCCCCCACATACACATAAACACACAGCAGTCCCTCACATACACAAGCACAAGGCAGTCCCCCACATACACATAAACACTCAGCAGTACCTCACACATAAACACACAGTAGTCCCCCACATACACAAACACTCAGCAGTCCCTCACATACACATAAATACACAACAATCCCAAACATACACACAAACACAAAACAGTCCCCCACATACACATAAACACACAGCAGTCCCTCACATACACATAAACACTCAGCAGTCCCTCACATACACATAAACACACAGCAGTCCTTCACATACACATAAATACACAACAATCCCAACGACACACAAACACAAAACAGTCCCCCACATACACATAAATACACAACAATCCCAAACATACACACAAACACAAAGTAGTCCCCCACATACACATAAACACACAGCAGTCCTTCACATACACATAAACACACAGCAGTCCCTCACATACACACAAACACAAAACAGTCCCCCACATACACACAAACACAAAACAGTCCCCCACATACACATAAACACACAGCATTCCTTCACATACACATAAACACACAGCAGTCCCTCACATACACATAAATACACAACAATCCCAAACATACACAAAAACACAAAACAGTCCCCCACATACACATAAACACACAGCAGTCCCTCACATACACATAAACACACAGCAGTCCTTCACATACACATAAACACACAGCAGTCCTTCACATACACATAAACACATTTCCCACATACACATAAACACAAAACAGTCCCCCACATACACATAAACACACAGCAGTTCTTCACATACACATAGTGGCGGGAGTCTGTTCCTTTTTCATAATCAATCATCGGTTTGAGCAAACCGATCGATGATTGATTAATAATCGGTTCGGGCAAATATAAAGAAACATGCAAACTGTAATTTCTTAACCACGCCCGCATGTCTTAGTAATTCTACCTTAAGAAAAGAAGTTTTTGCCTTTTTTTATATTTTCCTATTATAAGTAAAATATGCTTTTAAAAGTTTCATTTTAATTATTTATAATAATCAAGAATTAAACAAAAATCCAGGACATCTACTTGCTGCATAGACCCGGAGAATTTATGGAGCATTTTAACACCATACCGCCCATATTGTGCAATGTACATCTCGTTACAAAACTCCCCGCTAATTCTGCGGCTCCCTGTCAGTTCACAGAGGTTTATTACGTCCTCTGTTCTCGCTTCTACCGTGTGATACTCAGTTACATACGGAAGTTATTTGGGAAAAAAGACTCATTATCATGATTATGATGTAATCGATAGTTGCCTTTGGTAATCGAGCGCTTGAAAGTGGCAGCAAACCGACTGACTTTCGAAAAAACTCGATGATCGGTCCACCACTACATACACATAAACACACAGCAGTCCCCCACATACACATAAACACACAGCACTCCCTTACATACACATAAACACTCAGCAGTCCCTCACATACACATAAATACACAACAATCCCAAACATACACACAAACACAAAACAGTACCCCACATACACATAAACACACAGCAGTCCCCCACATACACATAAACACACAGCACTCCCTTACATACACATAAACACACAGCAGTCCCCCACATACACATAAACACACAGCACTCCCTTACATACACATAACTCAGCAGTCCCTCACATACACATAAACACACAGCAGTCCCCCACATACACATAAACACACAGTAGTCCTTCACATACACATAAATACACAACAATCCCAAACATACACACAAACACAAAACAGTCCCCCACATACACATTAACACACAGCACTCCCTCACATACACATAAACACACAGCAGTCCCCCACATACACATAAACACACAGTAGTCCTTCACATACACATAAATACACAACAATCCCAAACATACACACAAACACAAAACAGTCCCCTACATACACATAAACACAGCAGTCCTTCACATACACATAAACACATTTCCCACATACATATAAACACACAGAAATCCCCACATACACATAAACACACAACTGTTCCCACATAAACACACAGCAGTCCTCACACATAAACGAACAGTGCTCAGTCCTAACACATAAACACAGTGCTCTGTCCTCACACATAAACACAGTGCTGTCCTCACACATAAACACAGTGCTCTGTCCTCACACATAAACACAGTGCTCTGTCCTCACATAAAACCCAATGCTCTGTCCTAACACATAAACACAGTGCTCTGTCCTCACATATAAACACAGTGCTCTGTCTTCATACATAAACACAGTGCTCTGTCCTCACACATAAACAGTGCTCTGTCCTCACATATAAACACAGTGCTCTGTCCTCACACATAAAGAGCACAGAGCAGTCCTCACATAAACACACACCAGTCGTTGGTCCTTTGTTGTCCTACCTGTAAACCAAGCTCTAATGCCACATTAAGGAGGGGCTGATGCCTTGGACCATCAGTTGGTACTGCGATTTTAAAAGCATCCTGAGCTAACTTGAATAGCTGTGATGAACTGTGGATGTTCCTCTGAGATGACTCAAGCACGGTCCCCAGGCGTTCCATATCACCTTATATAGAAAGTTAACATTGTGATAACTGTAAGTTATTAAGGTTTTCATGACAAACGGTTATTTATGTTGGCTATGAGTCTTTAAATACCATAAAACAATCCAAAATTCATGTGAAGGAAGAGATAAACCTCAGTAACAACAATTAACATTAATTTACATGCTGGTATTGAAATCAACATCTGTGATTACCCACCATAACAGAGTTGAGGTCAAATCAAGATTTATATTTTGCAGGTTTCCACAGGGTCTGACCATGGCCACAAAGCCCTGATGTGTGGCGCCATCTGCAGGACCTGCTTACCTTTGGCTGCACTGAGCATGATGGCTGCCAAGTCACACTGTTGGTTTTCAATCACCTCCAGCGTAAACCAGCGGGGGTAACGATGTAGCACTGCTGCTGGCCCGATGGCATTTAGTAGATCTGTTGGATTGCTGGTATCTTCCAGTACTGGAAGCCTGATAATAATAATGGTATTACCATTCAACATAGTAGTCATGCTAGGGCTTTTTAAGTCTGAAAAATACACTTTTGGTAACAAATTATGAATTTGTTAAAGAGCAGAAAATTTCATTTGACTGTTTTGTGAAGTAAAAGCACATAAGTTGTTGCTGTCAATTTAATGTAGAAGTAGAAAAGAACAAAAAGGAAAAAGTTTAATATTTTCACTAATTTTTACAGGTAATTCCCTGATGATTCTTCATTTAAAATATGATCAGTACATGGTTAATGAGGTGACAACCATTATAAATTTGTTATCAAACATAACAAATAATTTACAACTCCATTGTTACACAGTGTACCAAGTTGTTATTAACAGTTTATCTATATCCTTGTCTATTTTATTCTGACCTCATTGCACGAAGCCCGACTCTGTATGCCAGGTCACTGTCATAGGGAAGGAGACTGGAGAACAGGAACTTGGCAAACGTGTGCATTGGTACGCTCTCTGGGTGTATACCTAAACCAAGACCACTGGTGGGGCCTCCTGTTACAAGAAAACAGAGTTATACATAGTTAAATGAATATATCATAGAGCAGCATACAGTTCAATGCTGCTTTATTTAATGCACACAATTTTATTTTATCTCATTTATATTTAATCATTTGTATATATAAATGGGAGGCATCTGAAACAAAACTAGATCTCAATGGTTCTGCTTTTTATAAAGTTTTCTGACAATGTCCCAGCGAAATTTTAAAATCCAAGTTGCAAACACCACAATGGGCAAAATGGATCCAGGACCCCTCCTTTGATATTTGAACAAACAGACAATTTTGTCCAACTTCTGGCAACTTTTTCTTCTTTTTTTGGTGGAGTTGCCCCCTTGTCACATCTTCTTGTTTCTTCATTATCAAAAGTATCTAATGCTTGCTCTTTTTCCACCATCTTGTCAGGTGTTATAACTCAATAACTAAGTATACGTCCAAAGCGTTCACATACAAAACGGGCAGCCACTATACCAGGTCAGTGGCTAATATACTATATGTATGACCAGTTTACTCTACATGTGAAACTGAGATGATACCGGGAAAACCCAATTATCCAGTTATACCTGAACACAACCTGAAGAAGTTGATAACCTTTAAAAGAACATGGATACTCTGAATCAGTGACTGCACCAGCAAGATAGTCTATATGCTTATCCAAGTGTACTAATTACATTAACATCTTTGTAAAAAACATTGTTTTACTGTTGTTTCAAATGTGTGACCTCAGTGCCATAATCTAATGGTGAACAACCTAGGTTTAGATTCTTTGTAAATGTCTTGTTTTTTTATAGGAACTGGTTGCTTTTTCAGTGACTACATACCTTCAAGCAATATCTTAGCTTGTCTTTTCATCACTGAGACTAATGTTTTGTCAAGCTCAATCTCTTGGAGCCGAGCAGTTAACCTCTCCTCCTGTTTGACAACCTTCTCCTGTGAGTACACCCCCGGAGGCATCAACCTTTGTTGACCCAGACCTACATGAATAACAAATGACCCATCAGTCACGACGCTCAGCTGACTGGCATGAGATTATAGCCTAACATTCACAACACAAATAATATAATCTGGAAACCAAAAGCTATAGATTAAGTATAATTCAGCTGATTTGACCCTGAAGATAAAGACCAACATTAAAAGATTTTGAAGTCCTCAACTTTGTTAGAACATTCGGTCTATGAAATGTGAGGACAAAACATGCAATACTTCAAAAGTTACCAGGGTCACAAAAACTTTACTTACAGTGTGCTAAGCTTAAAATGACTGCATGACTGAATTGTTAAAAGGTTCACACACATGCAGAAATAAAAAGAAACTTTTGTAGGCCTCCTTTATCTGGAAATATACATTGTTTATTCTGGTTGGATAAAGATTATCAGATTTCACATTCAATAAAACATTTGATTTCATTTTCATATTAATCATCTCTGATCATGATAATTAACACCCATTACATGATTAAAATTAAAGCTCTGCTGCAAAAGGAAAACTAAGTATATTAAATGAAGCAAGCATTAATATACTATCAGTAACCATGTATCTGTAGACAGGTACAGGTTTGTATATATGTATCTGTAGACAGGTACAGGTTTGTATACATGTACCTGTAGACAGGTACAGGTTTGTATATATGTATCTGTAAAAAAGGTACAGGTTTGTATACATGTATCTGTAGACAAGTACAGGTTTGTATACATGTATCTGTAGACAGATAGAGGTTTGTATACATGTATCTGTAGACAGGTACAGGTTTGTATACATGTATCTGTAGACAGGTACAGGTTTGTATACATGTATTTGTAGACAGGTACAGGTTTGTATACATGTATCTGTAGACAGGTAGAGGTTTGTATACATGTATCTGTAGACAGGTAGAGGTTTGTATACATGTATCTGTAGACAGGTACAGGTTTGTATACATGTATCTGTAGACAGGTACAGGTTTGTATCCACGTATCTGTAGACAGTTAGAGGTTTGTATGCATGTATCTATAGATAGGTACAGGTTTGTATACATGTATCTATAGACAGGTACAGGTTTGTATGCATGTATCTGTAGATAGGTACAGGTTTAAATATATGTATCTGTAGACAGGTAGAGGTTTGTATGCATGTATCTGTAGTGAGGTACAGGTTTGTATGCATGTATCTGTAGACAGGTACAGGTTTGTATGCATGTATCTGTAGACAGGTACAGGTTTGTATACATGTATATGAAGACAGGTACAGGTTTGTAGACATGTATCTGTAGACTGGTACAGGTTTGTAGACATGTATCTGTAGACTGGCACAGGTTTGTATGCATGTATCTGTAGATAGGTACAGGTTTGTATGCATGTATCTGTAGACAGGTACAGGTTTGTATACATGTATCTGTAGACTGGTACAGGTTTGTATGCATGTATCTGTAGACAGGTACAGGTTTGTATACATGTATCTGTAGATAGGTACAGGTTTGTATGCAGGTACAGGTTTGTATGCATGTATCTGTAGACAGGTACAGGTTTGTATACATGTATCTGTAGACAGGTACAGGTTTGTATACATGTATCTGTAGACAGGTACAGGTTTGTATGCATGTATCTGTAGATAGGTACAGGTTTGTATGCATGTATCTGTAGACAGGTACAGGTTTGTATATATGTATATGAAGACAGGTACAGGTTTGTAGACATGTATCTGTAGACTGGTACAGGTTTGTAGACATGTATCTGTAGACTGGTACAGGTTTGTAGACATGTATCTGTAGACAGGTACAGGTTGTAGACATGTATTTGTAGACAGGTACAGGTTTGTAGTCATGTATCTGTAGACTGGTACAGGTATGACGTGACAGATAATGAGAGGCACTTACCCATGAGTGCCACTTCCATTGCCAGTGTGAGGTAGGATTCATGCCGATCTCTGCCCGGCACCATAGCATGATGGTACTTAGGTTTTGATGAACTTCCACTGCTGTTTTGTGTTTCTGTATTTTAAAGATATAACAAGAGAACAGAACAAATTAACAATTAATATTCAAAGCTAATACTCAAACATATAAACTTCTGCTAAGTTATATCAAAATTAATAGTCTAATGTGGATATTAAACGTATATATTACCCTGTTCTCACAGTAAATTTTAACTGTATAAATATCTTACCCTTTACTCACCGTAAATGTTAACTGTATAGATATCTTACCCTGTTCTCACAGTAAATGTTAACTGTATAAATATCTTACCCTGTTCTCACAGTAAATGTTAACTGTATAAATATCTTACCCTGTTCTTACAGTTAATGTTAACTGTATAAATATCTTGCCCTGTTTCTCACAGTAAATGTAATTTGTATAAATGAAGCGAATCTGTGGAATTATATGATAATTTCATACAGATAATGGATTCATATGAGAATGATTTTGTTTATATATTACTTCAACATATCATGACCCTTACTCAGGAAGAATAGCAATGAATCATACCTGATTTATCGGATGTTAACAAGGAAGCCTCGGTTAATGTGTCAAATAAGCAGCCAATGGGATTCAAGGGATGTCCGATCCAGCCTTCAGAGTTAGCAGAGGCCTGACTGGTGTGTGAAACACCTTTACTTGTACTGGGTAAACCTGTAGAGTAAATCAGTCAATCAGGCATCATTAATTTATTCTGGGCTTCACATTATGCCTACTGTACAAATACATGCTGCACTAGATGTATCAGATGGAACACACACACGTCTTCATCTGTATTTGTTTAAAGCTCACCACACCTCCTCAGATTCAGATTGAAATCTGGTCAAATACAGCCTACATTATGGAGCAGAAACATAAAAAAGACCCAACGATCACCTGTTTATTTACTGGAAAAGCTATCATTACTCTAATTCAATTTCATATAGGGAACTTCTTGAAATTTAAAAAGTTCATTTCCACTGCAAATCATATTTCCTATGACATTAAGAAGTTTGTAAATTTGACATGCCTGCTATCAGGAATTAATCTCCTGTAATTTTAATCAGTTGACAATTTGTGCTATGGTGAGATTTCACACAATACCGTATTAGACATAATTAGCGCTCTCAAAATTTTTTTTTTCCCAAATGTTATTTAAAACCCTAACCCCCCCCCCCCCCAACCATCTGCCAACTCCCAAAGTGAGTTACGATCCTCTGACACTGTGACTTGTGTACACGTGTTTGACTTTACAGCACATTCACAACAATTCAGAAAAAACTATCTAAAGCGATGGTTGTGTGACGTTGTGATTACTGTATTTCTTCTATTTTAAACTGCACATCTATTTAATACCACACACCTAGATTTCACCAAATTTCACACAAAATCCCTCTAGACGGTCAATAAGAAGAACCCCCAATTTCAACCACACCCAGAGCTCATAACCTCAAGGTGGAGTTTCATTTTCAGAAGTATTAATCAATAGCAGGGCTCCTGTACCCTTACATCCTGTATCTATCGTTTTTTCTTGCTTTGTTCAATCTGTTATCAGCCATGGAATTGTCCTCACCTGGCGAGACATGATTATGTCTCATGTGTTCCGTTTTGTAATCGACCTGTTAGTACATTGTTTGTAAGAATGATCGTAAATAGGTTCTGATGTAAAAAATTAAAACCATAGTTCCCAGAAATTATTGAAACATTATGAATGGTATTGTTTTCAAGGTCAGAAATATATGTTATCATTCTTCCTTAACACAAATTCCTAATAATATGCTGTTACAAAGAAAGAGGTACGTGACTTGTCTTCCTGGTTGATAGAATAATCCTTAAATATAAGCTCGTGGCTTTATTTGAACAGGTGCGCACTCGGCCTTACCTGAAAAATTTAAATGCCAATGAGTATTTTATACTCAGCTAGAGGTGACATGCTTAATATTTGATACTCTGTTTACGGTATGGACATAAAGTATTTACGTAGCAAATAGTTAAAACCAAACATTTGGGCTGTTTTGACCGACATAATTCGGGATCCTTGTGATTGAGAAATGACCTATAAGAAAATGTCGGACATTTCACAATTGAAGGCAGAAATATAAAAATGTCTTTGTTTTAGTCTGGCAAACTAGCTATAGAAAATGGACTGTAATATATGAACACGTACAGAAAAACATATTGAGAATTGCTTTATGTCAAAATTGACCAAGGTTCAGGGTCACACTAGTCTGCAGTATAAATATTTTTCATTTGGTAGTATTTAGTGGAGGCTGTAAAGCAAAATGAATAATAATCTTCCTTCTGTCACATGTTGTCCATTTGGATTACCCAAATGAAGGTTTCTCAGGATATTTAGGCAATTGTCTCATGTTGCCGAGATTTTAAAAATATTTGCCTACTCGATCTATATTGATGTTAACATAAATTTGTATACTTTGTTGATTAAAGTATAGATACACATTTATCAATGTAACAAAAGAATACTAAATTTTATTTTTTTCCCAAATCTTTTAAGTGTTCATCCTTCAAAGGCACCATATTATCACTCAAGTACCTGCCCTCCAACCATGTCTGCATAGAAGATAGACAAGAAATCTTCCATTTTAAACCTCACGGTCTTGTTAGAAAATAACTAGAATATCAGCAGAAGCTGACAAAAGCCCTTAGCCAAAAGAACAGAGTTTAAAGGTGATAACAGTAACAAGTACTAAATATCTGTTCTCACATGGATGTACATCTGTACATGCCTCAGTTATAAATTTAAAATTGGAGAGGTATGTACCATGATTCATAACAATCCACCAAATGCTTCCTGAAAAATAAGCTTCTAAGTTTTATTCTATTATAAGCTCTGTGACCTTGAAGAGTAGGTCAAGGTCACCCATCTTCGAACTTGACCAAGATTTTGTTGATATACATCTTAACCAAAGAAATAAAATTCCCATTGTGAATCCTTTTAGAGATACCCTGCTCACAAGGCCAAATTTGAGAAATCCAAGAAAAATTCATTAAAAATCTGAAATTGTAGGTGGGGCCCCCAAACTTGTGCAGCAGTTACAGACAATCAGTCCCTCTGATCATAGTAATTATTGTGAAAATTTACCAAATGGTTCCTGAGAAATAAGCTTCTAAATGTTTTTTCTATAATCAGCTCTAAAATGTAGAAAAATAGGTCAAGGTCACCCATCTTCAAACTTGACCAAGATTTTGTCAATATACATCTTTACTGAGGTAATAAAATTCTGACGGTGAATCCTTTTCCAGATATCCCGCTCACAAGGTAAAAGTTAACGAACACCGGATGGACGGACGGACGGACAGACGGACGGACAGCTTGGGTGACAACAATAGCCCATCAGCCAATGGGCTGAGGGCTAAAAACTAGTTTAAGGATCTGAGATTCTATTTTAAAACACATAAAAAAAAGGAAATACTGTTATTCAAGCAATAGTTCATGAATTCAGCTAATTGTAATTGCTGGTGTTAACAAATAGATGACGGACACACACCACACCATTGCTACTGACCACAGGTGAGATTAAAATGACATATAATAGGTGTTGAATTAGGCTTCTACACCACCCAACTATTTTTATTAATTTTCACTGTACAGTTTTAATTATTAATATATATATATATATTAATTTACTATTAACGATTAAAAACCCGTTTTCTTATATTATAAAGACAACTTGTAACAAATATCTTTATTCCAAAGGTATACTATAAACCCTTATGATATAAACCCTTGACTTTTGTTTGACCAACTATCTAATTTTCAATGAATATTGTTTTTCTAATTACTGTTGCATTTGGGAAAATATTATTCAGCCAAAACACAGTTCAGTGACCTAAATATCAGGTCATGGCTGTTATTAGATCTTATAAACTCCCATGAATCTTGTGAGGATAAAAATGAAGTTTGCAAGCAGTAAAGTGCTACCCCTGAGACAAGGCCTTGATACCACAATAATATCACAGATACATGTATCCTTTGTGGGAATGGTTTTTCTAAGTTTATCAGCTGAATGACTGAAATGTCGTGCAGTCTCACATACCAAAGTCCATGAGTTTTTTGTGTTTTTCATGTTCAGCTTCCTGTCGTTTTTTCATAGATGAGACAATAACTACAGCTAAACGCAATGCCTCCCGCTGGTAACCATGCGAACGCAGAGCATCCACCCTGGCGCAAGCTGTTGGTATGTGTTCTGTAAAAGTAAAGCAAAATTCCAATTTTCTTTGGATGTATCACTTTCATGTATTACATCCTATTAACACAGAAAAAAATATGACACAAGAAAACAGATGAAGCCAACAAATATGTTAATGTATATATAGATTTATTTGCTCAGTTATCGAAAAGTCTTTACGTTTTTATCATGTTTGATGATTGGTGTAAATAAGGCATCATTTTTACTAAAAAACAAGGGACCCATGGGTCATGGCGCTCAGCTGTTATATATGATAAAAAAATATGATATTGCTATGAGGCACATGCTGGTTTTGTGTGGAAATAAATATAAGCTGTATTATGAGTTGTTGGTGTTTAGATTATGTATGATTTTGATAGTTTCTTTGGAGACAGGGAAGAGATTGATATCACTTATCTTATTAACAAATGGAGTCCTATTGTCATACAGATTTTGACTTGGCCATATAACTGATAAGCAGCACATATAAGATAAGAGTTTAACTATTTATTAAAATTTAATAACAAATATTGTGCCAAATATAATTTTTATTAAAAATAATAAGAGAATCAAATGATGTTTTAAAATAAAATATAACTGAAATGATTATTAAAATAATATTATAGAATATATTCATGAATGCATTCATGAATACATTTTGAAAGTATTTGCACTGGTATTCAAATACTTTCATTTTTACCCGAATTCCCATTCTTATGCAAGAAATTTTAAAATAGAGTACATATTCATATTCGTATTCAAATACATTTGCAAAGTATTTGCACCATGTCTGGTATTTATTCAGTTTTAGCCAAACAATGATGTTGAGAATCCAGAATATAAACAAAGGACCCATGGGTCACGTCGCCCAGCTTAAGTTTGAAATTTTTGCAAATGCAAAATATGAAAAATATTCTATTGTAATATTTTTTATTTATATAAGCATATGAGAAGCAAAGAGGAAAGGGGCCCTCCTACTTGGTTATAGTAAAAATCTAAATATATGATTGCAAACTAATACTCTGACAAGACTGTCATGAAGAAAAACAGTAAAAATTTTGAGATACTGTGATGCATATGAAAAATTTACAGATGGACAGGCAAGTGGACCGAATGGACTAATACCTTAATTTCACTTTCAAGGGAATAAGGCATTAAGTTTATATATTAGCCTATTTTTTTAGCATATCCAATTTTTCCATTAATAGTTTTTATCTTATTCATTTTTTTATTTACAAGTGTTATAATTTTGTAATAAAAAAACTGAAAATATAAGGTAAAATATTAGAATTCTAAGTTGCAATAATTATATATCCAGATTGTAGCTCATATTGGGTCATATTATGCATACACATATATTTTATTATTTTTAAATCAAATGTTTAAACTGAATTTAAAAGAAAAATAATGCCACAACATGGCATCTACAAGATTATTCCTTGAATCCCTATTAAAAAGTTTTGCACATTGGAGTTTTTAGTACATGCTTAATTTTATTCACCAAAATAAAATAAAAGATTCAGTAAATTTGATAAAATAAAAACATCTTTTCAAATAAAGTATACACACTGTTGGTTGAATGAGGGACAAACAATATCATTATGCTAATTACAATCTCAGCTATAATTAATTACTGGAATTAATAGTCAATTTCACACCTGGTGAAGTTTTACTCTTCTGGAGTAAAGCATTACTTATCTGATGAACATCCACACTTTCATAGCAATACATCACTTTGTGGACACAATTAAATGTGCACTTTAATCATTGTAACCCTGGTGGTACAATACAAAATCTAAAATGTAGCATAGCCAAGAATAAAATAAAATACAGAAAATTATAACATTCATCTAGTTTATGCACCAGCTGGGGGGGGGGGGGGAGTGCAGGGCAGAGGGGAAGCCTGCTAGTAGTGGCCAAGCTGAGCCAAGCCAAGCTGCCTGGGGTGGGTTACATAATGCAAGTGAAGGCTGTATTACTAGGTGGGCTAGATGTAAACAACACTTGACATGGTGTATGAAAACTTGAATAAAAGATTCAAACAATTCCTTTGAAATTCCTTTGAGATTTTAAAAGATTAAATCCTTATGTATAAATGCTGTGAAAATTAAATCAACAGTGCTTACAGCGAAAAAACGTGCCATTGCCAAATTTAGACAAAATTTAAGGAATTGATTTTTTATTTATGCTAATAACTTGAAAAATTTGCAAAATTTAGATCTAATTTTGGGTAAACAATTTAATCTTGATTAAATAAAGTTATATTCCTGAAAAAAAGTCTCTAGCTTCAGCAATTTCATGTTAAGTGAGAAAATATATTTCCTGATTTTTAAAAAATTGCATTATATTTGGGCCCATAACTTCAAAATAATACCAAATACCGACCTAATTTTTTATGTGCACAGAAAATGTATGAAAGAATATGAATACAAAATATGATCAAAAACAGATCAGTGGTTTTGATATTAGGCAGCCTTGAAGTGTAACAATGGCTTTTTTATGGGAAACGGAGGTTTTTCCTTAATATCTTGAAGGAACAAAGTCCTAATGAGCCAATTTTCGGTATGGTAGGAGATTTTGGGGACATCTAATGGTATGCAGAATTTTGGATTCGTAGGTCCAACGATTTTAAAACGTGCCCTGTTAACGGACCGACAACCGGACGGCCAGACGGCCGGACAACGGACAAAGGACCATGACTATAGCTCAGATGACTTATAGTCAGCTGAGCTAAAAAAGCACAGGTTTTACGGTAAACAAGTAACCATTTAATTGTTTTTTAACTTCAACATTTATGTTTAAATATTTTAGCTTTGATATCCTTTTTTATTAACATGATACAGGTACCCTCCATGTAACAGCAAGACAAAGCACTCATTACTGTAATTACAAAGTGACTTTTCTACTATAAAGTATTATTAGGGATGCTACATTTGACTGTGTTTATTTTAATCAATGTACTTATCATGTTGCTGGATTCTTATGGTTGAGCCACACTCATCATGACAAGAAAACAATTTTCCTTACCATGCCACAATGGCATTCCCTGAGAGTCTAAATGCTTGTTATGCTGGGCACGGCCTGCATGGGAGCCATCATGTGAGAGAATTTGTTGTAAAAGAGAATCATTCCATCGCAAACGACAAGCTTCCAAAGGTCGATGGAATATAGTTCTAGGTTGAGATCTGTGTACAGCACCTGAAATATATAGAAAATGGAACAAGGCCTACAGGCCTAATGCAAACCTGTGCAATGGGATATATATGAGGTATAAAGCTTCGATGCTGGAATTTTCAAGTACAAGTGTGACATGTTTCAATGACAATGCAATCACTGAACATTTTGAACCCAAGTACATGCACCACTTACACAAATGTCACTGCTGAAATACTGGCATGGGTGCACACAACACAAAAATCATAGTGGATGGCACCTACAAGTCATGTGCATGTGAGAGCCATTAAAGATGTATGGACATGCAAAATTTCAGGCAAATACTTCTAACCACTCTTCAGCTGTGAGTACAGATGCATGAATCAATTGTGGGTGATGCCACAAGTCTTGTATACAACAAAACAAAACTATCCAAGATGTATTCACATGTATAATTTCAGGCTGATATGTCAAATCACTCCTGAGGAATAAGCAGGGGCATACAGTGCAAAAGTTTTTGTAGGTGGTGCCACCTTTCTTGCATATGACAAAGCTATCTGAGATGTATACATATGCCCAATTTCAGGCTTATATTTCAAATCCCTCCTGGAAAATAAGCAGGGGCATACACTGTGCAAGAATTGTTGTAGGTGGCACCACTGGTCTTGTGTATGAGAAAGTCATCAAAGATGCATGGACAGGTAGAAAAAAAACAGGCCCATACATCAAACTTCTCTTGAGTCAGGTGCACTGGTCTGACCAGGCTAGGTGAGAAAGGCAGTTGCCACGAATGAACCAGAACAATTTGTTAGCTGCAGCTACTGCACTGAGTGAACTCTTGACCTGTTGCATAATCTGATACAGTTGGCAGTCTGCCAAGGCTATAAATAGATCTAGACTAACTTTTGGCCTGTTGCCAAATCTGAAATAGTTGAGTCTGACAAGCAAGTTATAATTACAGACAAAATCTTGGCCTGTTGGTAAATCTGTTGACATATACTGAAAGACTTTGGCTACAATGGTTTTTTTTTTGCAAAACTGACATATCCATAAGATTTTTTTTATCAAAAGGTTAAGAATAATAAAAGATGTCGTCCTTGCCAACAATCATTTAAGTAACTTGAACAAAGGCCTCCTAAGAATCATTTTTGAGCAATGTTACAGAAGCTGAAACAGTTTTGCAGAAGAAGACTATTGCAGTCCTAAGTTTGAAATAGGCTTACTAATGGCCACAAGACCAACTTCAGCTTTTTTTTAATCTACCCATGATCAACAAACCTAACTTTCCTTACAGAATTAAAAAAAACATACCCTAGGATAATTCTTGTGTAAAAATTAAAAGTTTCAGCTTGACAGTTTCATCATAAAATATTTTTAAGCTGACAGAGGCTCAATTATGAGGTTTTTGTCCATAAAAACAGGTCAATGTAGGTGGTGCCACAAAAACTGAAATTTCAAATATGAATCATGAGACCAACAGTTGCACAAAACCTTGTGCTGCTAGCTCCTGTTGTTTCTGAGATTGTTATGTCAGTATGCTTTCTTGGCAAAATGACAAAGTTCAAATTCTTGTAACTCAGCCAAAATTCATCAAATCCAAACCATTTGAACAAACTTGATACAGCTCATCTCTTGGATAATTTCTGTGAAATATTGAACAATTTGGCTGAACGATTTCAGAGAAGAAGATTTTCAAAGTTTTTTTTTAGCTTTTTCCTCGTAAAAATGAAAGTTAATGCAGGTGGCGCTACAAAACCTCAATCCCACAACAATTGATATGTGAAAGATTTTTGCATACAATTTGGGGTTGCTTGCTCCTGCTATTTCTGAGAAATTATGGGTTAATATACTGATGACCTTTGTACAGAAAAGGTAAATGAAGGTGGTGCCACCAATACCTCAATTTTATATACGAGTCATCTGACCAACAGTTGCATAATATTTGGTGATGATAGCTCCAGCTGTTTCTGATATTATAATTTTAGTATCCTTTTTTTGGCCAAAATTTTGACAGTTTTGGAGAAGATTTTTTAATTTTATTTGCTTTTTCCCTATAAATCAAAGTACATGCAGATAGCAAAACTAAGGACTCATGGGTCTCGACACTCAGCTGTATTTGTCTAGAAGGATATTTTTAAAGACATTTTTATGAATGACAGTCCTTTGACCTTAACCAATGACCTTGTGACAAAAAAAATTGAGAACTTATTATCATTGAACTTGCAGCATTTAGATTAATGTAAATATCTTCTAAAAAATGCGGGTCTGATGACCTCGACCTCTGACCAGGTAACCTCAAAATCTACAGATTTCTTCCTCTTTGGGCATGTAAGCTATGAGTGAAAGATGAAAAGTTTGGGATGAAATGTTTGATTTACAGTGCATCCACAATCATTTTAAAGATATGGCTCCTGTGACCTTTACCTTTTGACCTCTGGACCCTGAAAATCAAAATGTTTTTTTACTTAAGTGGTGGGTCATTAATAAATCAAGTTTGAAGCCAATCTGTCCAGCCAAAGCAGAATTATCATCCATAAACTAGTTTGTGAATGGATGGGTCCTGTGACCTTGACCTTTGACCCTATGACCCCAAATCATAAAGAATCTTCCCCTTTTTGCAGGTGAGAAATATCCTGAAGATGGAAGGTTTGTGATGAAAAGTTTGGCTTGAAATGCGTACACATTCCTTTCAAAGAAATGGGTCCTGTGACCATGACCTTTGGACCTTAAAATGGACAGGGTGCTTACTTTAGTGGTGAATCATATATAAGTTAAGTTTGAAACCAATATGTCACACTTAAGTGGAGATATCATCTGGAAACTAATTTGCGAACAGATGGCCCCTGTGACCTTGACCTTTGGACCCCAAATTCATTTATACTCTCCCTATACTGGCAAGTCAGCTAAATGTGCAAGATGGAAAGTTTGGGATGAAAAGCTGGGCTTAAAATGTAACCATAATATTTTTCAATAAGTGAGTCTTGTGACCTTGACCTTTGACTTTGTAACCCAAAAGTCATACAGGTTCTTTCTTTAGTGGTGGGCCATGTGTAAGTTATGTCTGAAATCCATATGTCAATCCAACCTGGTGTTATCATCTGGAAACAAATTTGTGTGGATGGACAGATGGACAGACAGACAGACAGATGAACAAACAAGACAGACAGGGTGATTACTATAGGGCATCCACTTGTGATCAATAAACACACCAGGTTTTGGGACACCAGATGGAATCATAGCTGAGAAAATGACATGATTGTTGTCATTTTATAGAAAAGAAATATAAAAAATTAGTAAAAATAAGAAAAATACGGGTGGCGCCACCACTTTTCGGGAACTGACAAAACTAATCATGGTCAATATTAAAGGCAAGATTCATGACAATCCATAATTTAATTATCAAGCTATTGGAGGTTTTGTATCAAATTTTTTATTATTCTGGGGGGTACTCTCTGGGCCCCAAAATCTGAAGATATAGGTTGCAGTGACCTATTTTCAGGTTTCCAAGGAGATTTTTTATGGACCTCCCTAGATATTTAGTTATAGGCTTCTAGGGTCAGCGGTTACGATTTGTGCCCTGATAACGGACGACTGGACGGCCAGAAGGCCGCACGGATGACGGACAAAGCGCCATACTTAACCTCAGTTGACTTATAGTCAGCTGAGCTAAAAATAAACAAAATCCAACGATTATTCAGATGACTGATTTTTTTTGCATATAGTTTGGTGATGCTAGCTCCTGCCATTTTTGAGATAGTTTGGGTTAACTTAAAGATCACACCACACCATAGCATAAGCTCACAGGTTCGCTCACAAATGATAAGCAGAAGCATCTTGCAGGTACACCAGGTGCAAACATATTTAAAAGGCATAACCTTATTTCCTGTTTCACAAAAAGCAATAAAAATTTTTGTAGTGGAGTACTGATGATGCCTAGTTATCACATATAGGGTGCTCCCTCCAGTACTGATGATGCCTAGTTATCACATATAGGGTGCTCCCTCTAGTACTGATGATGCCTAGTTATCACATATAGGGTGCTCCCTCCAGTACTGATGATGCCTAGTTATCACATATAGGGTGCTCCCTCCAGTACTGATGATGCCTAGTTATCACATATAGGGTGCTCCCTCTAGTACTGATGATGCCTAGTTATCACATATAGGGTGCTCCCTCCAGTACTGATGATGCCTAGTTATCATATATAGGGTGCTCCCTCCAGTCCTGATGATGCCTAGTTATCACATATAGGGTGCTCCCTCCAGTACTGATGATGCCTAGTTATCACATATTAGGTGCTCCCTCCAGTACTGATGATGCCTAGTTATCACATATAGGGTGCTCCCTCCAGTACTGATGATGCCTAGTTATCACATATAGGGTGCTCCCTCCAGTACTGATGATGCCTAGTTATCACATATAGGGTGCTCCCTCCAGTACTGATGATGCCTAGTTATCACATATAGGGTGCTCCCTCTAATACTGATGATGCCTAGTTATCACATATAGGGTGCTCCCTCCAGTACTGATGATGCCTAGTTATCATATATAGGGTGCTCCCTCCAGTCCTGATGATGCCTAGTTATCACATATAGGGTGCTCCCTCCAGTCCTGATGATGCCTAGTTATCACATATTAGGTGCTCCCTCCAGTACTGATGATGCCTAGTTATCACATATAGGGTGCTCCCTCCAGTACTGATGATGCCTAGTTATCACATATAGGGTGCTCCCTCCAGTACTGATGATGCCTAGTTATCACATATAGGGTGCTCCCTCCAGTACTGATGATGCCTAGTTATCACATATAGGGTGCTCCCTCCAGTACTGATGATGCCTAGTTATCACATATAGGGTGTTCCCTCCAGTACTGATGATGCCTAGTTATCACATATAGGGTGCTCCCTCCAGTACTGATGATGCCTAGTTATCACATATAGGGTGCTCCCTCCAGTCCTGATGATGCCTAGTTATCACATATAGGGTGCTCCCTCCAGTACTGATGATGCCTAGTTATCACAT
Organism: Sipunculus nudus; assembly: GCA_026874595.1. NCBI lineage: Eukaryota > Metazoa > Annelida > Sipuncula > Golfingiida > Sipunculidae > Sipunculus > Sipunculus nudus. The sequence continues at coordinate 96,292,807 of CM049309.1, forward strand.
ATAGGGTGCTCCCTCTAGTACTGATGATGCCTCGTTATCACATATAGGGTGCTCCCTCTAGTACTGATGATGCCTAGTTATCACATATAGGGTGCTCCCTCTAGTACTGATGATGCCTAGTTATCACATATAGGGTGCTCCCTCCAGTACTGATGATGCCTAGCTATCACATATAGGATGCTCCCTCCAGTACTGATGATGCCTAGTTATCACATATAGGGTGCTCCTTCTAGTACCGATGATGCCTAGTTATCACATATAGGGTGCTCCCTCCAGTACTGATGATGCCTAGTTATCACATATAGGGTGCTCCCTCTAGTACTGATGATGCCTAGTTATCACATATAGGGTGCTCCCTCTAGTACTGATGATGCCTAGTTATCACATATAGGGTGCTCCCTCTAGTACTGATGATGCCTAGTTATCACATATAGGGTGCTCCCTCCAGTACTGATGATGCCTAGCTATCACATATAGGATGCTCCCTCCAGTACTGATGATGCCTAGTTATCACATATAGGGTGCTCCCTCTAGTACCGATGATGCCTAGTTATCACATATAGGGTGCTCCCTCCAGTACTGATGATGCCTAGCTATCACATATAGGATGATCCCTTGAGGTAAATCCTGAAATTTATTGTGTATTTACTTATATATATCACCGGTATATGCTGAACACATTCCCAGTTAAAAGAAGAATTGTTACTGTTCCCTTTGAAACAGATCCATCAAAGTCTTATTATTTTTCAATTCTGGAGATATATAGGTATATCTGGCCAATTTTCAGTAAAAAGAGCCTGATAAATATGAATGCTGATTATAGTCTGGTTTGGATGTAATGCCAGCTTGTAACATAACTAACCATTGCGATTGGCACCAGAGTTGTTAAGATAACTAACCATTGTGATTAGCACCAGAGTTGTTAACATAACTAACCACTGTGATTAGCATCTGAGTTGTTAACATAACTAACCATTGTGATTAGCATCTGCATTGTTACCATAACTTACCATTGTGATTTGCATCTGAGTTGTTAACATAACTAACCATTGTGATTTGCATCTGAGTTGTTAACATAACTAACCATTGTGATTAGCATCTGCGTTGTTACCATAACTAACCATTGTGATTTGCATCTGAGTTGTTAACATAACTAACCATTGTGATTAGCACCAGAGTTGTTAACATAACTAACCACTGTGATTAGCATCTGAGTTGTTAACATAACTAACCATTGTGATTAGCATCTGCGTTGTTACCATAACTAACCATTGTGATTAGCATCTGCGTTGTTACCATAACTAACCATTGTGATTTGCATCTGAGTTGTTAACATAACTAACCATTGTGATTAGCACCAGAGTTAGCCCCATTGTGGGGTATTTGTGGCTGAAGGGCATGGGCATCGGGGTCTTCAAATGGACAGACATCCAGCTTTGACCATCGTCTCAGCATTGTGTACCAGCTGTCCCTCTCAGCCGATGTGCTCTGTGGATTTAATACGACACACACCCAAAGGGCACCTGAAACATCAACAGCAAGCAGTCACTAGTCATTATCAACAGTTTATAATACAATGAAGATGTATTACTCTATTGTGAAAACTATGTGAACCTGAGAAAACAACTTGCAAAAGTTTATCAACATGTTTTATCAAGGCTCTGTATTTGGACTGTGTGTTATAGCATGGATCAGGACTGGTTGTGTTATAATGTGGCTCTGTATTTGGACTGTGTTATAACAAGGATCATGACTGGTTGTGTTTATAATGTGGCTCTGTATTTGGACTGTGTATTATAGCAAGGATCAGGACTGGATGTGTTTTATGTGGCTCTGTATTTGGACTGTGTATTATAGAAAGGATCAGGACTGGTTGTGTTATAATGTGGCTCTGTATTTGGACTGTGTGTAATAGCTGGATGTGTTATGACATTACTTAGGATGGGAACATTACAACATCAGTAATGACCAATAATGTTCAGATAAGAAGAGGTGACAATACTTTTTTTAGGACCTGATCATGCAATATGATTTATATAATCTCTGCTTGTTAAGTATGGTCTTACATACCAAGTTCATCCCAGAGTTGCCTGCACTTGTCAGTCATGGGGGTCCCCTGAGTTCTCCACACCTGTAACCGAGGGTCAGCGAGGAACTGCTCCGTGATGAGAGTCAACATTCTAGCACCATTGGAATCACGGGCATGCAGCATTTCACGCACCTGAAAAAAAAACAGTTTATGTCTACATTACAAGATGGTATTAAATACTTTTCATTAAATTTTGACATTAATATCAAAAGGACCACACCTACATAATATCAGGTCAAAATGATGACTGGATTATATTTTCGCAGTGACAAGAGCGGGGGGCATGGGGGGGGGGGGGGGGAAGCATTATCCTGATCAAGCCCAGATCTTTTTCTGCCTGACACCTGAAACCATCATGCAAAGTTTTTGTTAACCTCTTTGAAAATTTTTCAGAAATCTTGCCAACAGACAAACAAACCAACAACAAATACTGATGAAAGCATGGACTCCTACTGAAAATTATCCCTGTGTGAAGAGGGTAATTTCAGGAGGACAGTTTCATGACACTTATGATTCAATGAACTGCAGTCAAGTTTAATCATTACCATGAAAAATAAATTTCTTTACATGACACATGCAATTCAATGAACTGCAGTCAAGTTTAATCATTACCATGAAAAATAAATCTCTTTACATGACACATGCAATTCAATGGACTGCAGTCAAGTTTAATCATTACCATGAAAAATAAATCTCTTTACATGACACATGCAATTCAGTGATGTGGACCAGTTACATGAGAATTGAGATATCCTATCTAGTACAGGACAAGTCTATGTTACATGTAAACTCTCAGGCCAGACCAGTACCTGATGTAGCTGATGTGGACCAGTACATGGGGTGTTAATTGTTTTATATATATATATATATATAAATATATATTTATACAGCTCAACATAATTAATCTTGTATGCATAATCATGGCCTTGTACATATACTTAAACATTGAAATTAATAATATAGAATTAAATTATAAATAAGTTTATTATAAGCATCCCCTAAAACATCAGAAACCAATAGAATATGCTTACCTAAACAGAAGGGTCTTTAAATGACTCTTAAAACAAGTCAAGTTGTCAGAACAATGATCATTTGACAGGAGTTAGTTCGAAATTTCTGGCACAACATTTGCAAAAGCCCTGGCAAAAAGATGGATAAATTTCCTGCTGGCTTAACAGGTAAGGACTGATTGGAAGGTCTGAGAGCACAAGATGGCTGATATATTAAAACCAGTTCAGTTATGTATTTTGGCAACAGACCATGCAATGCATGATTTGTAATAAGGAATGTCCTAGGATAAAGTCTATTTCATGTAAACTCACATGGAGACTTCTTTGGAGAACATCGAATGAGTTGGCTGGAATAGGAATTGCACATTTTTACTTTGGAGAACATCAATCTAAATTTGTGGAAAGAGTTATAGCCAAGCTTTACCTTGGAGAACATGGAACTGAGTTGGCTGGAAGAGTTACAATACAGCTTTACCTTGGAGAACATGGAACTGAGTTGGCTGGAAGAGTTACAATACAGCTTTACCTTGGAGAACATAGAACTGAGTTGGCTGGAAGAGTTACAATACAGCTTTACCTTGGAGAACATGGAACTGAGTTGGCTGGAAGAGTTACAATACAGCTTTACCTTGGAGAACATGGAACTGAGTTGGCTGGAAGAGTTACAATACAGCTTTACCTTGGAGAACATGGAACTGAGTTGGCTGGAAGAGTTACAATACAGCTTTACCTTGGAGAACATGGAACTGAGTTGGCTGGAAGAGTTACAATACAGCTTTACCTTGGAGAACATGGAACTGAGTTGGCTGGAAGAGTTACAATACAGCTTTACCTTGGAGAACATGGAAGTGAGTTGGCTGGAAGAGTTACAACACAGATTTACCTTGGAGAACATGGAACTGAGTTGGCTGGAAGAGTTACAGTGGATTCCCTGAGAGAGGTAGCACTTGACTTGTTCACGGACTTGCTCTTCATCCATATGCCAACAATGCTCGTCATCAACGGAGGCCCCAGCCGTAGGATCAGGGGCACCTGCAAATCCAGAAAACACAGCATCCATGTAGCATGGAAAAATGCTCATGTGTAATGGATAAAATTAGCAACAATACCAATAGAAAGCTGAAACTAAAAAAAACTCTAAACACTACTTTAGATATTCAATATTCTAATTAGTCAGTCAACCTTAACTTAAATTCAAAATAACAGTTTAAGCTTTAAATTAAAGCAGAAGTACAAACTTTAAGTTAGCACTTAAATCATGAGACCATATTACACTGTCTATATCTCTTTTTAGTTGGTGATATGGCCACCAGGAAATGTATTTTCTAATATACCATAATGTAAACATGTAGTCCATAAATATTGGTTTATCAAAATGAGCAACTCATTTCAATGGCACAATTGGTTGGAGTCAAATATCAGAAAGCCTCATGATCACTTTTATCAATGTGAGTAAAACAGGAAGAATATAGTTCTTTCAAAAAATAAATTTCCAAGTAAATCTGCTGATATCCTGTTTCCCTTATCTGCACTGTCCAATTCTTCTGTTGTGGTATCCAACTGTTAGCTAAAGGCCAGAGACATTCACTGGTAGAATGAACTGTCAGCTAAAGGCCATAGACATTCACTGGTAGTATGAACTGTCTGCTAAAGGCCAGGGACATTCACTGGAAGAATGAGTTGTCAGCAAAAGACCAGAGACATTTACTGTTATTATGAGCTGTCAGCCAGAGACTAGAGACATTCACAGGTAGAGTAAGGTGTCAGCCAAAGGCCAGAAACATTCATTGTTAGTATGAGCTGTCAGCCAAAGACCAGAAACATTCACTGGTAGAATGAGTGGTCAGCCAAAGGCCAGAGACATTCACTAGTAGAATACGCTGTCAGCCAAAGACCAGAGACATTCACTGTTAGTATGAGCTGTCAGCCAAAGACTAGAGACATTCACTGGTAGAATGAGCTGTCAGCCAAAGACCATAAACATTCACTGGTAGAATGAGTGGTCAGCCAAAGACCAGAGACATTCACTAGTAGAATGAGCTGTCAGCCAAAGACCAGAGACATTCACTGGTAGAATGAGGTGTAAGCTAAAGACTCAGAGACATTCACTGTTAGTATGAGCTGTCAGCCAAAGACCAGAAACATTCACTGGTAGAATGAGTGGTCAGCCAAAGGCCAGAGACATTCACTAGTAGAATACGCTGTCAGCCAAAGACCAGAGACATTCACTGTTAGTATGAGCTGTCAGCCAAAGACTAGAGACATTCACTGGTAGAATGAGTGGTCAGCCAAAGGCCAGAGACATTCACTAGTAGAATGAGCTGTCAGCCAAAGACCAGAGACATTCACTGGTAGAATGAGGTGTAAGCCAAAGACCAAAGACATGCACTGTTAGTATGAGCTGTCAGCCAAAGACCAGAAACATTCACTGGTAGAATGAGTGGTCAGCCAAAGGCCAGAGACATTCACTGGTAGAATGAGCTGTCAGCCAAAGGCCAGAGACATTCACTGTTAGTATGAGCTGTCAGCCAAAGACCAGAAACATTCACTGGTAGTATGAACTGTCAGGCAAAGACCAGAAACATTCACTGTTAGTATGAGCTGTCAGCCAAAGACCAGAAACATTCACTGGTAGTATGAACTGTCAGCCAAAGACCAGAAACATTCACTGGTAGAATGAGTGGTCAGCCAAAGGCCAGAGACGTTCACTAGTAGAATGAGCTGTCAGCCAAAGACCAGAGACATTCACTGGTAGAATGAGCTGTCAGCCAAAGGCCAGAAACATTCACTGGTAGAATGAGCTGTTAGCTAAAGGCCAGTGACATGCGTTGGTCAAGGCTGTGTGTGCATCTGCACTTGACCGTTAGAAATGGAGTCTTTGACCTGCATTCATATTTTACATGTGGTGGTTTTACTGTAAGGTCAAGGGTCAATCAGAGAGTTGGCTGATCTTATCCACAATGCTCTGGAATTTGGCATTCGGCCTTTCAGGAAATCCCCAAAACTTTGACACAACTGAAGCGGTGCTAGAAGAGTTAGGCATTAATAAATCTCCAAATTGATAAATTATCATAGAGTGAAGTAGTTTTAGTATAGTTCATGCATTATTTAGTTTCACATATAATTATATTCCACGAAATACTGATTTAGAAATTTTAGTTGTCAATGGACTGATCTTTCATTCAGCAGTTCTTCACATATCTGTGAAACCTGGGAATCTCTAACCTTGACAAATAATGGAAGTGGCACTGGAGCAGCTGGAGCAGTTCAACATTAAATAATCTTCAAATTGATAAATTATCACAGACGAAGTTGTCAAATTACACGTAATTTAATGTTTTATTTACATATGAAAATGATTTATTGACATTCAGCTGAGATATTTGCATGCATTTGACCATACACAGGGATGTAGCTTCAGTATCGTCTCATCTTTTTGATGTCTTGACCGCGGGCATGCTTGATGTTATGCCTTTTTCTGAAAGACACTAATTTTCAAATTGTACTGTTTTATTACAAATATCTTGGAATTAAATTATTTTTTTCGAGTTTGAACATAATCAGAGCAGACGGTATGAGGTGTTAGCCAAAGGCCAGAAACATTCATTGGTATTATAAGCTGTCTTTGTTTTAGACCTCACATATGAACCAACCACAGAGTCAGTGAACCGTGATACACATTTTTCCTTGCAGCACACAGCACAGTTTGCTTAGGATCCTGGTGGAGTGTTTGTGTTATTTAATATACAACAAGTGTTGGTCAATAGGTTCAAAACATGCCTGTTATGCTGACACATACCTGGCAGTTTGTTGATTTGCGATTCGCTCTGCAGTATTTCGTCTGCCAGCTGTTGTGCTGTTGGTAGTACCTCTGTGTGGTGCTCCGAGATCAGATACTGTGCAAACTTCTGCAACTGCTCCCTACTCATCTGTAGTAATGTTTCTGTAATGTAAGAGCAAAAGATCCTTGTTATATGACAGTGTTACATACAGAATGGTTTCCTGTAAAGCCAACCATGGATTAAACAAATATATCACCTCTCCTGTATTGTAGTAGCAGAGCACATGTGATATTCCAGCTGTACAGTGTCATAAAAAGAAATGTTTCTGGTAAAACTTACTCCTGATTACCACATATAATGTCACTCTGCATGGCAGAAGTTTATGATCCATTAGATGTATAATATTACCCATGTATCATAATCCATCTGCCGTAATGTCTTTATAAAACTGGTCACTAAGGCATTAAATATCAATATAAGCATGCATGAAATTCTGTCAGTGACATGTGCTTTTATTTTTTTTTAATTCACAGTATTATATATCTACAGTATAATTTCATAAACTTTACCTTGATATATGAAGCCAGCCAAAATACAACTGAGCATCAACATTTATAGAGAATACATCAAGAAATTATATATATCAGGTGATGCAGTCCTTTGTAGGATTTTGTTTTATTAACAAACAACTCTCACTCACTAGAATTTGTATTTTATTAACAAATAACTATCAATTTAGAATTTATGTGAGACCTCTGTATAATTCATAGAATGTGAGGTAAATTGGTTGATATTTATTCATATTTTGTGATTACTTTATTTAAAGGAAATGTTTTGTGAATCACAGATCAGTTTGAAAATAGAGGAAGCAACCATTAAGTGTAATTCTGTGTACATAGCAATACAAGAATACTTCCTTTAATTTACTCAGATAAGAAACAAAGATGCTGGATATTTGTGAGCATACTGTGTTAGATTTATACAGTAAAAACAACCAGCAAGGAAGGTTAAAGAAGAATGTTTCCTTGATGAAGGGAATTTACACTTCACAACCTGAGTAACCTTTGCTACACAGGTGACAGTTGAGAGCTGCCTACCCTGAGTGCTAGGGATCAAGTAGAAGATAACAGAATATATGAGCCATTGCTCAAGTTCACCGGGTCATGGTATTCTTCTTCATAGAGGAAATGGGTCAATTAAACCATTCACTGTAGATACTATGATAAGTATACATGTAACATGTAAATACCTGTACTATTAAGTTTTTGATTACTAAGTATACATGTAACAGGTAAATACCTGTTCTATTTAGTTTTTGATTACTAAGTATACATGTAACAGGTAAATACCAGTTCTATTTAGTTTATGATTACTATGATAAGTATACATGTATTATGAAGATATCTTTTTTATGTTCTTAAGTATCTGTATATATGAAAATTCTTTAAAAATGTATTCATATGTAAAGAACATCTAAAAAAATATGCTTTCTAATATCTCCACAAAAAAATGCAAATATACTTTACTGCATGATGACATATTATTACATTCACACAGGAATGATAGATAAATTTCATGTGGCATTTCCAGTGTAATCATCCAGTGTATCCTGTGGTGTGAGAAACTCAGCCACAGATAGGTACTCAGAGGATACTCAGCCCAGGTAGGTACTCAAAGTATTGCCCAGTGTATCCTGTGGTGTGGGAAACTCAGCCACAGATAGGTACTCAGAGTACACTCAGCCCAGGTAGGTACTCCTAGTATTACCCAGTGTATCCTGTGGTGTGAGAAACTCAGCCTCAGATAGGTACTCAGAGGGTACTCAGCCCAGGTAGGTACTCCTAGTATTACCCAGTGTATCCTGTGGTGTGAGAAACTCAGCCTCAGATAGGTACTCAGAGGATACTCAGCCCAGGTAGGTACTCCTAGTATTACCCAGTGTATCCTGTGGTGTGAGAAACTCAGCCTCAGATAGGTACTCAGAGGATACTCAGCCCAGGTAGGTACTCCTAGTATTACCCAGTGTATCCTGTGGTGTGGGAAACTCAGCCTCAGATAGGTACTCAGAGTACGCTCAGCCCAGGTAGGTACTCCTAGTATTACGCAGTGTATTCTGTGGTGTGGGAAACTTAGACTCTGATAAGTACTCAGAGGATACTCAGCCCAGGTATGTACTCCTAGTATTACTCAGTGTGAGAAACTCAGATAAGTACTCACCTGAGATAGGAACTCGGAGCTGTACCAAGTCTGGCCGGCGTATCCTGTAAAGTGAGAGGGACACAACATGGTGGCACCAGAAAATATCTTTATTTCCACAATCACATTTTACTGAAGTGATCTTGCATCTGAAAAGACAAAAACAAACAGAACATCAATAATTTGTATATTATTAAGTGACTGTAACAGACATAAGACTTAGTTATTGTCTATATCCACAATAATATTGTACATATGTACATATTATACAGAGAATTACCTGAATGGTTTTCTCTTGCCTGACATGCCTTTAAAACATGCTGAAAATACTCTTTCCTTTGGGCATATTTCTACTTAACATTGCTATAAGAGACACCAGAGTATTTGAGGACTTTCTTGCAAGTTAAGTACAAAATTAAGGCCTATTTCTTAATTTAAGTATTTTTTATATGATCCCCAAGTAAATGAAGATTCAATGTGACTGTCGATTTAAAACATACAAAAAAGACACATGTCCATCTCCATGGCAACTTGGAAGTAACAGCAATCAAGGACATTTCAATTTTCAGCTCGAACATAGATAGCAGCATCCTCAACCACAAGTAATCGCAGTTTTTCAAGATGTGAAAAAAGACAATGCAGCTGCAGGAGACATCATCGCAGTAATACAATTTTTTTTCAGCCACCAGTAGGAACTCAGCACAAAGAGGCAGACCAAGAGGACATAACAGCCAGTCTAGTCTGCCTGAGAGAGTTAACTTATTCTGGCAAAGTGTACAGCACTCTTGAGCTGTGACTTTATTTTCTCCCAGGAGGTCAATAACATCTGTCAACACTGCAAAAAGGTTGTGACATGCATTCACAAGTCTGTGGTCATCTGTCAACATTGCAAAAAGGTTTTGACATACATTCACCAGCCTGTGGTCATCTGTCAACTTTGAAAAAAGGTTTTGACATGCATTCACCAGCCTTTGGTCATCTGTCAACATTGCAAAAAGGTTCTGACATGCATTCACCAGCATGTGGGCATCTGTCAACATTGCAAAATGGTTCTGACATGCATTCACCAGCCTGTGGTCATCTGTCAACATTGCAAAAAGGTTTTGACATGCATTCACCAGCCTGTGGGCATCTGTCAACATTGCAAAAAGGTTCTGACATGCATTCACCAGCATGTGGGCATCTGTCAACACTGCAAAAAGGTTGTGACATGCATTCACAAGTCTGTGGTCATCTGTCAACATTGCAAAAAGGTTTTGACATACATTCCCCAGCCTGTGGTCATCTGTCAACTTTGCAAAAAGGTTTTGACATGCATTCACCAGCTTTTGGTCATCTGTCAACATTGCAAAATGGTTCTGACATGCATTCACCAGCCTGTGGTCATCTTTCAACATTGCAAAAAGGTTTTGACATGCATTCACCAGCCTGTGGGCATCTGTCAACATTGCAAAAAGGTTCTGACATGCATTCACCAGCCTGTGGGCATCTGTCAACATTGCAAAAAGGTTCTGACATGCATTCACCAGCCTGTGGGCATCTGTCAACATTGCAAAATGGTTCTGACATGCATTCACCAGCCTGTGGTCATCCGTCAACTTTGCAAAAAGGTTTTGACATGCATTCACCAGCCTGTGGGCATCTGTTAACATTGCAAAATTTACCTTTATTAACCAAAAAGAAGAAATACAACACTTGAAAAATAAATATTCCCAAATAACCAAATGTGATTCAGAGGATTTCTGTGTGCGTGGCGTTCACTTACTTATGAAGGACAACAAACAGCCCAATCAGCACGTTTAATTAAGCTCAATAGGTTATTGTGAGCTATAGTCACTAAGCCGTTACAGTGCATGCATTCATCTAACCACCTATAAGTTTACTGATGTAACACTGTCCCCCTTCTTTTGATCTTTCTATGATTGTTTTATTGCTCTCTTGCTAAGTTTTTTCTCTCATCAATATGGCTCTGTGGTCACAATACCCAGTCAGGTATCACAAATTTAGTACATGAATATTTTCTGTGCACTGTGATCTGGATAAATATTACTTACAATCCAGTTTAATCGTTCAGTGATTCACATAAACGATCTAGCCCTGCAATACATCAAACATGTGCGTTATACAAAAATAATGTCAAATCATTTTTACATTATTACCCATAGATGGCAGTGCTCACTGGTTAGCCTAAAACAAGCGTATCATGCGCATTGTGTGAACATTATAATGGCAGCTTTGACCAACTCAGCTGTATTTGTCTACAATGATATTTTGAGCGAAATCTTCTAAAAAATGTGGGTCCAGTGACCTTGACCTCTGACCAGGTAACCTCAAAACCTAAAGATTTCTTCCACTCTAAGCAAGTAAGCCAAGTGTGAAAGATGGAAAGTTTGGGATGAAAAGTTTGATTTACATTGTATCCACAATCATTTTAAAGATATGGCTCCTGTGACCTTGACCTTTGACCTCTGGACCCTGAAAATCAAAATTGTTTTTTTAATTAAGTGGTGGGTCATTAATAAATCACGTTTGAAGCCAATCTGTCTAGCCAAAGCAGAATTATCATCCATAAACTAGTTTGTGAATGGATGGGCTCTGTGACCTTGACCTTTGACCCTATGACCCCAAATCAAAAAGAATCTTCCCCTATTTGCAGGTGAGTAATATCTTGAAGATGTAAGGTTTGTGATGAAAAGTTTGGCTTGAAATGCATACAGATTCCTTTTAAAGAAATGGGTCCTGTGACCTTGACCTTTGACCTTTGGACCCTAAAATCAACAGGGTTCTTACTTTAGTGGTGAGCCATATATAAATTAAGTTTGAAACCAATATGTCCGACTGAACTGGAGTTATCATTTGGAAACTTATTTGTAAAAAGACGGCCCCTGTGACCTAGCCCTTTGACCTTATGACTTCAAATTTATTTATGCTCTCCCTTTACTGGCAAGTCAGCTAAATGTGCAAGATGGAAAGTTTAGGATGAAAAGCTTGGCTTAAAATGCAACCATAATATTTTTAAATAAGTGAGTCATGTGAGCTTGATCTTTGACCTCATGACCCAAAAATCATAGAGGTTCTTTCTTAACTGGTGGGCCATGTATATCATGTCTGAAATCCAAATGTCAATCCAACCTGGAGACAGACAGATGAACAAACAGACAGACAGGGTGGTTAAAATAGGGTATCCACTTTTAATCAATAAACACACCAGGTTGTGGGACACTAGCTGTAATCACAGCTGAGAAACTGACATGATTGTTGTCATTTTATAGTAAAAAATAGAAAAATATTTGTAAAAATAAGAAAAAATACAGGTGGCGCCACCATTTTTCAGAAAATAAAATAAGATTTAGAAAAAATGTTCTGGTGAGACAAAGTTACTGGCTGGATCAGGATTAGCTGGCTGGATCAGGACTAGCTGGCTGGATCAGGACTAGCTGGCTCGATCAGGACTAGCTGGCTCGATCAGGACTAGCTGGCTCGATCAGGACTAGCTAGCTGGATCAGGATTAGCTGGCTGGATCAGGACTAGCTGGCTGGATCAGGACTAGCTGGCTGGATCAGAACTAACTGGCTGGATCAGGACTAGCTGGCTGGATCAGGACTAGCTAGCTGGATCAGGACTAGCTGGCTGGATCAGGACTAGCTGGCTGGAACAGGACTAACTGGCTGGATGAGGACTAGCTGGCTGGATCAGGACTAGCTGGTTGGATCAGGATTAGCTGGCTGGATCAGGACTAGCTGGCTGGATCAGGATAAGCTGGCTGGATCAGGACGAGCTGGCTGGATCAGGTTTAGCCAGCATATTGGAACCTTCATAAGCTCATGTGTACTTATAGTAATAGTATACTTACTAAAAAAAAAAACTTATGTATCTTGTGTATCAGTAACCTCAAATATCCAAACAAATTTTGTGTCCCCAAACTATTCAGATATTTGGATTCTACTGCATTTTATTTGTATAGGGGTAGTATAGTTGATATCAATACGATTTAGCAGTAGATATGTCATAAGATTAAACTTTGGTACTGCATACATACCACGGGATGCTACCTTCACATTGCCACAGTGGCTGATGTACGACCAGTGTGAACCTCAGTATAACATGCCACAGTGACTGATGTACAACCAAGTGTGAACCTCTATATAACATGCCCCAGTGACTGATGTACGACCAAGTGTGAACCTAAGTATAACATGCCACAGTGTCTGATGTATGACCAAGTGTGAACCTCAGTATAACATGCCACAGTAGTGAATGATGTACGACCAAGTGTGAACCTCAGTATAACATGCCACAGTGACTGATGTATGACCAAGTGTGAACCTCAGTATAACATGCCACAGTAACTGATGTACCACCAAGTGTGAACCTCAGTATAACATGCCACAGTGACTGATGTACCACCAAGTGTGAACCTCAGTATAACAATGCCACAGTGACTGATGTATGACCAAGTGTGAACTTCAGTATAACATGCCACAGTGACTGATGTACGACCAAGTGTGAACTTCAGTATAACATGCCACAGTGACTGATGTACCACCAAGTGTGAACCTCAATATAACATGCCACAGTGACTGATGTACCACCAAGTGTGAACCTCAGTATAACATGCCACAGTAACTGATGTACCACCAAGTGTGAACTTCAGTATAACATGCCACAGTGACTGATGTAACACCAAGTGTGAACCTCAGTATAACATGCCACAGTGACTGATGTACCACCAAGTGTGAACCTCAGTATAACAATGCCACAGTGACTGATGTACCACCAAGTGTGAACCTCATATAACATGCCACAGTGACTGATGTATGACCAAGTATGAACCTCAGTATAACATGCCACAGTGACTGATGTACGACCAAGTGTGAACCTCAGTATAACATGCCACAGGGACTGATGTATGACCAAGTGTGAACCTCAGTATAACATGCCACAGTGACTGATGTATGACCAAGTGTGAACCTCAGTATAACATGCCACAGTAACTGATGTACCACCAAGTGTGAACCTCAGTATAACATGCCACAGTGACTGATGTACCACCAAGTGTGAACCTCAGTATAACAATGCCACAGTGACTGATGTATGACCAAGTGTGAACTTCAGTATGACATGCCACAGTGACTGATGTACGACCAAGTGTGAACTTCAGTATAACAATGCCACAGTGACTGATGTACCACCAAGTGTGAACCTCAATATAACATGCCACAGTGACTGATGAACGACCAAGTGTGAACCTCAGTATAACATGCCACAGTGACTGATGTACCACCAAGTGTGAACCTCAGTATAACAATGCCACAGTGACTGATGTACCACCAAGTGTGAACCTCAGTATAACAATGCCACAGTGACTGATGTATGACCAAGTGTGAACCTCAGTATAACATGCCACAGTGACTGATGTATGACCAAGTATGAACCTCAGTATAACATGCCACAGTGACTGATGTACGACCAAGTGTGAACCTCAGTATAACATGCCACAGTGACTGATGTACCACCAAGTGTGAACCTCAGTATAACATGCCACAGTGACTGATGTACGACCAAGTGTAAACCTCAGTATATCAATGCCACAGTGACTGATGTACCACCAAGTATGAACCTCAGTATAACATGCCACAGTGACTGATGTATGACCAAGTGTGAACCTCAGTATAACATGCCACAGTGACTGATGTACCACCAAGTGTGAACCTCAGTATAACATGCCACAGTGACTGATGTACGACCAAGTGTGAACCTCAGTATAACAATGCCACAGTGACTGATGTACCACCAAGTGTGAACCTCAGTATAACAATGCCACAGTGACTGATGTATGACCAAGTGTGAACCTCAGTATAACAATGCCACAGTTACTAAGTCACTCTCCATCAGATGTAATGTGCTAGATGTCAATGCCTTTCTGATATTAAGACATCAAATGCTTGGAGGTGTTTTAACATTAAAAGATGTGTGTGGAGAATCCCTGCTGTGTTGACATGACTGTGTTCAAAGTATACCCCCATTAGTGATTAAGGCCAAGTCAGCTGACACAGATATAGAGATTAAAGGGATCTTGATCAAAAGCAGGATGGAGTGCACCTACAAAGATCAAAGATCTAGATAAAAAAAATCTTTAACATACAAAGAGTTACATTATTCACAGCAAAATCAATATACAGTGAAACCCTGCTTGTGACCACCCAACACTAACTATGGTGTTAATCAGTCTGAAGTCGGGATGCTGCAAATTTCTCTAAAATATAGGATAGGAATGGTACGACGTCCAGTCACTTTGAGTGGTTACATGAGGTCATGCAGATCTTGTCTGTGACTTGTCAGCTAGCATACTTTTTAATCAACTTACCATCATAACCAGCATATTAAAGGTGCTTTTACATAAATATGTTGTTGCATTCATTACCATACATTACACAGCACTGCAGGAAAATTAATTATACAATCTGTGGGTATACAACCATGTTTATCTACTATTATGCCACGCCTATGTATTTTGGTCATTCAGCACTCCGCACAAAAGTGCTTCAATAATACCTAAACAACAAATGAGACTAAATATGTGATACCTGTACAAACATTCTATGCATATGAACAATGTACACAGCTGGGCAGCCAATAATTATTATATGAAAAAAAGAGAAATGAATAGGCTGCCCATATCAGGTATCTTGTATGGTAAGTATAAGGACCGGTTCATGACCATAGCCACTAAAAAAGATGATGATAATGATGATATCTTTGTTTCCTTGGCTCAAATGCACAATTCACTATTTATGCTTACTTAACTGTACTCAACTGAACCCTTGACCTTTATCAGTTAGCATCTTACTCTAGTGCAAACAGCTACATTCAGGAACTGTACATATATATATATATGGATCTGGGTTTATTTATATATAATTTGTAAATGATACACTTCATTTAAAAAGGAACCATCTGGAATCTTGCAGTTCTGGTAAAGTACTTTCAGTTACAACACAGTTTGGATGTTCAAGCTTAAGGGAGTTGGCATACGGTATGGTACCTCCTTTACACCCCATGTTAAATCAATTGAAAAGAAAAGCCTTCAATGATTTTGCTGCTACAAATATTCAGGCCCTGGATTTACTGATGAAATTGGATAAACTTATCTTCAGTTGGTTATCAGTCCTTATGGCTCCATCAGCTCAATAAGTTACATGAATACTTGTATAATTGTGATAAATCCTGAATGCAAATGAAAGACATGTCTAATAAACACATGATTTAACTCTCAAACATTCCCCATTCACACAGTTACAACATTTTACCCAAAATGGTGAGTCCGTTCATTAGTTATATATTAAAGTTAAAAATGTTTCCTCTTGTAGTGGATATACATTAGTCGTCCCCTGTTCCCAGATCTCCTCTCATGTAACCGCTGCTACGTACAGCAAGGTTTCTTGGTTCAAACACTAGGGTGCACACAGAGCAAAGCATTGTAATCAGACTAAACAAAGCATGGTATCACACTGTGCATCCAGCTCCAAATTTTAAACGTGACACCCTCTCTCATTGATCAGATTCTTGGCCCTGAGCCAGAAAGGTGTTATCTGTTTAAAATTTGGAGCTGGATGCACAATGCGATACCACACACTCATTGGTGTGATTACAATTCTTTGCTCTCTTATATTACATAACTAATAATGTTTCTTATGTAAGAGGAATACACATATGCATGCTATTTTAAGATGTTAACTTTCTATGGACACGTTCACTCCATGATTCTACAAACAAACTTCAACCCTGAACAAAAAAAGTTCAGCTAAAATCTGTACATTCCAACAACTATAATAAAAAAAATGCTCTAGTATCTATATATATAAAAAAAAAATATCAGTCCATCAGATGTTTAAAATTGCTAATCTCTCTCTGCTGGATCAATATTCATCCACACTTCTGATCAAAGGGGGTACATATTTCCACTTCACTGGGCACACCTAATTCTGTCAGAAGCCAGTGAACATCCTTGCATTCATCTGTATATCAAAGATCTATTTTTCAAGTTTATGCCTCCAGCCATGTCTAAAGTGATTCTAATACTGCCATTATATAAGTAATGCTGGTGTCTTTTGTCCTCCTGAACAATATACATTGCCATTAAATTAAGAGATCAAACATTTACTCATCATAACCTAAGCAGTGAAATCAAACTCATCATAACCTACAGAATGAGATCAAACTCATCATAACCTATGGAATGAAATCAAACTCATCATAATCTATGGAATGAGATCAAACTCATCATAACCTAGGGAATGAGATCAAACTTGTCATAACCTACAGAATGAGATCAAACTCATCATAACCTATGGAATGAGATCAAACTCATCATAACCTATGGAAAGAGATCAAACTCATCATGACCTACGGAATGAGATCAAACTCATCATAACCTACAGAATGAGATCAAACTCGTCATAACCTATGAAATGAAATCAAACTCATCATAACCTATGGAATGAGATCAAACTCATCATAATCTATGGAATGAGATCAAACTTGTCATAACCTATGGAATAAGATCAAACTCGTCATAACCTATGGAATGAGATTAAACTGGTCCTGTCCATAACCTATGGAATGAAATCAAACCCATCATAACCTATGGAATGAGATCAAACTCGTCATAACCTATGGAATGAAATCAAACTCGTCATAACCTATGGAATGAAATCAAACCCATCATAATCAATGGAATGAGATCAAACTCATTATAACCTACAGAATTTCAATCCTGAACCTCAAGCCTTGCAAAATGTTTCAGTCTTGAGGAATGAAAGTACTTTGAACAGGTAGGTCACTGACTGACAATTATTGTCCAGTAACTGTAGCATTAGCATCAATTAAAGCACATCAATGTATGTTACTAACAATTTAGTTCAGCCTCCTTTGGCCTAAATCACTGCCTCTTCTAAGCAGCTGAACGGTATTTTAAAGGTTGTTTACTTGCAACCAAGTGGTAAAGAGTGCATCTGGCAAGTTTTACATCTGTAATACTGACAGTATCACATCTAGCATGTTTATATTTTGTTTGAGATATTTTATTGATACTGAATATGCACGTATATATATATATATATATATATATATATATATATATATATATATATATATATATATATATATATACGTGTCTCTCCTAAATGTTTCCATAAACAATATATATATGACTGCAGTATTCAGAGCATTTGGATTCCACTGAGTTCAAGTGAGATATGGTGGTATGGATGTTGGGTAAGAGAGGTAAGTTGTAAATTTTCTCAGTATTAATGGTAGCAATTTATTTATTTATTTTTTATAATGCATTTAGTGGAGGAAAAATATTTAAGATTGTGTTGCTACTGTATTTCAGTCCAAGTATACTTGGCTTATGAATTTATGAATATCACTTTCATGGGGAATCATAATGGGAAATATTATATTTTGAACCTTTTTGTGTCTTCTATGTATGAAGATACTAATTTGAAAATTTCTTGAAAGTTTCTGGTGTGGTTTGCATTGGGATTTCCATGAAGAACAGGTATATTTGGGAGAGATGTTTAATTCTAGAGTTGACATGGAGTTGGCACTACAGTAGGTAATGTTCTTCATTTTTCTATTTTGGAACCACATTGGAATTTTGAGTCATTTGATAAGTGTCTTCCATATATATCATGGTTTAAGTTACTACATGTGTGAATTATCTGGGCTCTTTTTGATCCTGAATTGAAATACTAAGGTGGTTTGTTTTTATCAATTTTTCTGGATATAGTATTTTTTATTGATTTACTGGTCCCGCAGTGTTTAAGTTTATTTTCTAAAGTTTTACACCTGTAACACTGACATCATCTGTAATATTGACAGCAATATCTGTAACACTGACAGCATCACGTCTGGCCAGTTTTACATCTGTAACACTGACATCATCTGTAATATTGACAGCAATATCTGTAACACTGACAGCATCATGTCTGGCCAGTTTTACATCTGTAACACTGACATCATCTGTAATATTGACAGCAATATCTGTAATACTGACAGCTTCACCTCTGGCCAGTTTTACATCTGTAACACTGACAGCAACACCTTCACCAGAAAGAAAGCTATTTGTCTGAAAGCAAAATAAGTGATAGTGATTTTACATAATTCCACATATATGATTAACATTTTGTTAGAAACTTTCTCATAAATAATGAATTATTCCATCTTACTATTTTAACTAGAATACGGGTAGTCGACAAGTGACTACGTGTATCCGCCAAAATCAGAGAAGGAGGGGTGAAGTGAGGCATGGATTGAGTGGCAAGGGGAAACACACATCACATAAACATGCTTGTAGGTGGTGCCACCTGTTATTTGAACGAGAAACTATCCAAGATGTATACACATGCAAAATCTCATGTGGAAAAGTCAAACCACTGCAGAGATATGAGTGATTTTATCCCACAGCAGACAAACAGATGGACGCTGTGCAAAAATGGCTGCAGGTGGCACCACCATTTTTGTGTATGTTATAAAGATATCCAAGGGCTACATTTGTGTAAATTTTTTTTCCTGATTCGTCAAACGAGTCCGGAGATATAAGCATTAATGTCTGCAGCGTGAACGTGAATGTAGGTGGCGCCACCTGTCATAATATCAAGAAAGCTATGCGGGATGTATATGCATGTGGAATTTCAGGTAATTTGGTCAAACCACTGCAGAGATATGATTGATTTTAACCAAAGGCAGACAAACAGATGGACGCTGTGCAAAAATGACTGCAGGTGGCGCCACCATTTTTGTGTATGTTATGAAGCTATCCAAGGGCTACATTTGGGTAAAATTTTTTTCCTGATCGGTCAAACGTTCCCGAGATATTAGCTTTAATGTCTGCAGCGTTAACATGAATGTTGGTGGTGCCACCTGTCACAAACTCAAGAAAGCTATCTAGGATGTATACGCATGCCGAATTAAAGGTGAATTAGTCAAACCACTGCAGAGATATGAGTGATTTTAACCTAAGGCAGATGAACAGATGGACACTGTGCAAACATGGTTACAGGTGGCACCACCTTTTTTTGTGTATGTTTTAAAGCTATCCCAGGGATACATTTGTGTAAATTTTTTTTCCCGATTGGTCAAACGGTTTCCGAGATATGTGGGTTTATGTGTGGAAACAGACGCACAAACATACGCTGGGCAGAGAGGAAAGGTCAGAGGTCAAGGTCACTTAGTTAGGCACCAGTTCACATGTGACCCGATAATTTGTGTAAGTTTCGGAAGAGTAGTCTCAGAGGAGTTCTCCGGAAACAAACGTGGTGGCGGCGGCGGAACCCGGTCAAAAACATAGTATCCGCAAAACTTTGTTTTGGCGGATACAATAATCAATTTCATCAGCGGATACTGCCTGTAACGGCATGTTGACAGGTATACATATTTTTAACAAGTAACATAAGAAAGGGCTTTCTCCCTGTAGTTCTATTGTGCATGAAATAACAGGTAAATTAATAAGTTATAATAAACTAGATGTGTCGGAACGACACAAATGCCCCCGCCTGGGGCAAATTAGAAACATTTGTTAAATTTTGTAAAATTTTTTAAGTTCAGGAGGTGTCGTAAGGTCAAAAGTAGGTCAACGGGGACGAAACATGAACTCAATCTGTAACTGGTCATTATCTGCCCACACATAAAAAATCAGGGTGGTATCTGCAGGCATTGCAGAAAAAGTCCATACATATGCATTTGTTATGAAAATTTCTATTTTTCATTAAACTTTCTGTATTCAGGAGCAGTCAAGGTCAAAAGTAGGTCAACTGGGACAAAACAAGAACTTGATCTGTAGATGGTCATTATATGCCCACACACCAAAATTCAGGCCCGTATCTGCAGTCATTGCGAAAAAAAGTCCGTACATGTGCACTTGTCATGAAAATTTATATTTTCTATGAAATTTTCTATGTTATGGCACCGTCAAACAGTCAAAAAGTTGGTCAACTGGGACAAAACCTGAACTCAATCTGTAACTGGTCATTATCTGCCCATGCACCAAAAATCAGGCCAATATCTGCAGGCATTGTGAAAAAAAGTCTGTACATGTGTATTTGTCATGAAAATTTCTATTTTTCATGAAATTTTATATGTTCAAGAGCCGTAAAACGGTCAAAAGTAGGTCAACTGGGAAAAAATGCGAACTCGATCTGTAACTGGTCAATATCTGCCCACACATTAAAAATCAGGCCAATATCTGCGGGCATTGCGAAAAAAAATCCGTACATGTGTATTTGTCATGAAAATTTCTATTTTTCATGAAATTTTCTATGTTCAGGAGCCTTGAAACGGTCAAAAGTAGGTCAATTGGGATAAAATGCGAACTCGATCTGTAACTGGTCAATATCTGCCCACACACCAAAAATTCAGGCCAATATCTGCAGCCACTGCGAAAAAAAGTCTGTACATGTGTATTTGTCATGAAAATTTCTATTTTTCATTAAATTTTCTAAGTTAAGGAGCCATAAAATGGTCAAAAGTAGGTCAAGCAGGACGAAACACAAACTCGATCTGTAACTGGTCATTATCTGCCCACACACCAAAAATCAGGCCAATATCTGCAGGCATTGCGAAAAAAGTCCGTACAACTGTTTGATTTCGGAATGACGGAAGGACGGACATGGGTAAAACTATATGCCCCAGCCACTTTGTGGCGGGGGGGGGGGGGGGGGGGCATAAAAATGTCAGGCCTTCCAGGTGTATTCTTTTCAACAGGTGCTGCATGCATTCTTAAGATTCTTAATAAATATGTATTTAATTAATATTTGAAAAACAATAATATCATGAATAATGCAAATTTTAAATGATCTTAATTACCACTGGGCATCCAGTATACAGTAGGTACATCAATATGTATGTGCTAGATACTTAACAAAAGTAACCTTGCCCTGAATAAAGGAGCCAAGTTTTTTGTGACTACCAGTGACTAAGTGGGTCAATGTCGCTCTGGCTAATCCTGTGCTTGTCACTGGCCTTTTTGCACTGAAAGTTCCATAGCAACTGGGGTTGGTATCTTGCTGGGAAAATAAACCAGCTTCTGTACTAGTTGTTAATAAGGCAGCATGACCTATTTCTTTTCTGACTATGCAATATATATGTGTTGGCCAGACCTGCCTTATCTATCTTTCCAGCTCTCTCTATGTACTATGTCCTTTAACATGTCTTTCTTCCAGCTGGCAAAATACATCCACAGGGTCTGTAGCATCAAGTCCCACTCCATGTTATGTTATTCTGGGTCCTACTTTCTATCTTACTGGACATCAGGCATATACAGCAAAGCCTGTTGGACATCAGGCACAACAGCAAAGCCTGTTGGAGGAAAGCGTACTTGTCAAACACAACAGCTACCTGGCCATACAACCTATCTTAAAAATTCATATCATGAACAAAATTGTCTGACTCTTCACCATTCATATCATAAACAAATTTGTCTGTAACTCTTCGCCATTCATATCATGAACAAATATGTCTGTAACTCTGCACCATTCATATCATGAACAAATTTGTCTGTAACTGTGCACCATTCATATCATGAACAAATTTGTCTGTAACTGTGCACCATTCATATCATGAACAAATTTGTCTGTAACTCAGCACCATTCATATCATGAACAATTTTGTCTGTAACTCTGCACCATTCATATCATGAACAAATTTGTCTGTAACTCTTCACCATTCATAGCATGAACAAATTTTTCTGTAACTCTTCACCATTCATATCATGAACAACTAGACATTTCTTGGCACCGCAGGTGCCAGAGTATCCCCAGACATAGTAGCCCCCCCCCCCCCCTTTAAGAATAGACCCCCATTTTTAGCAGCATATACTGACACTTGGCATATTTATTGTTTCTTCCATCTAACAATCCACAATCTTGTTGAAGATGTTGGTCCTGTGACCTTGATCTTTTTAAAGATGTGTCCTGTGACCTTGACCTTTGACCTCATGACACCAAAATCAATTCGGGTCTTGCTTTTCCAATGGTACATATGCAAGTCAAGTTTGAAATCTTTACATCCATAAAGCAGGAATTATCATCCAGAAACTAATTTTTGGACAGATGGCTCCTGTGACCTTCACCTTTGACCTTGTGACCTCAAAATTGATAGGGGTCTTCCACTCTTGGCAGGTGAACTATATGTGCAAGATGGAAGATCTGAGATGAATTGTTTGGCTGAAAATGCATCCACAATCTTTTTAAAGAGGTTCCTGTGACCTTGACCTTTGACCTCATGACCCCAAAATTAATTCGGGTCTTGCTTTTCCAATGGGTCAAATACAAGTCAAGTTTGAAATCCATACATCAATAAAAGAAGGAATTATCATCCAGAAACTAATTTTTGGACAGATGGCTCCTGTGACCTTGACCTTTGACCTCATGACCCCAAAATCAATTTGGGTCTTGCTTTTCCAATGGGACATAAACAAGTCAAGTTTGAAATCCATACATCAATAAAAGCAGGAATTATCATCCAGAAACTAATTTTTGGACAGATGGCTCCTGTGACCTTCACCTTTGACCTTGTGACCTCAAAATTGATAGGGGTCTTCCACTCTTGGCAGGTAAACTATATGTGCAAGATGAAAGATCTGAGATGAATTGTATGGCTGAAAATGCATCCACAATCTTTTTAAAGAGGTTTCCTGTGACCTTGACCTTTGACCTCATGACCCCAAAATCAATTCAGGTCTTGCTTTTCCAATGGGTCAAATACAAGTCAAGTTTGAAATCCATACATCAATAAAAGAAGGAATTATCATCCAGAAACCAATTTTTTGGACAGATGGCTCCTGTGACCTTCACCTTTGACCTTGTAACCTCAAAATTGATAGGGTTCTTCCTCTCTTGGCAGGTGAACTATATGTGCAAGATGAAAGATCTGAGATGAAATGTTTTGCTGAAAATGCATCCACATCTTTTTAAAGATGTGTCCTGTGACCTTGACCTTTGACCTCATGACCCCAAAATCAATTGGAGTCTTGCTTTTTCAATGGGACATATATAAGTCAAGATTGAAATCAATACATCTACTAGACATTTCTTGGCACCGCAGGTGCCAGAGTATCCCCACACATAGTAGGCCCCCCCCCCTTTAAGAACAGACCCCCAATTTTGGCAGCATATATTGACACTTGGCATATTTATTTCTTCCATCTAACAATCCACAATCTTGTTGAAGATGTTGGTCCTGTGACCTTGATTGTTTTAAAGATGTGTCCTGTGACCTTGACCTTTGACCTCATGACCACAAAATCAATTTGGGTCTTGCTTTTCCAATGGGACATATGCAAGTAAATTTTGAAATCTGTACATCAATAAAGCAGGAATTATCATCCAGAAACTAATTTTTGGACAGATGGCTCCTGTGACCTTCACCTTTGACCTTGTGACCTCAAAATTGATAGTGTTCTTCCTCTCTTGGCAGGAGAACTATATGTGCAAGATGAAAGATCTGAGATGAAATGTTTGGCTGAAAATGCATCCACATCTTTTTAAAGATGTCCTGTGACCTTGACCTTTGACCTCATGACCCCAAAATCAATTTGGGTCTTGCTTTTCCAATGGGACATATACAAGTCACGTTTGAAAACCATACATCAATAAAAGCAGGAATTATCATCCAGAAACTAATTTTTGTACAGATGGCTCCTGTGACCTTCACCTTTGACCTTGTGACCTCAAAATTGATAGGGGTTTTCCACTCTTGGCAGGTGAACTATATGTGCAAGATGAAAGATCTGAGATGAAATGTTTGGCTGAAAATGCATCCACATCTTTTTAAAGATGTGTCCTGTGACCTTGACCTTTGACCTCATGACCCCAAAATCAATTCAGGTCTTGCTTTTCAATGGGACATATACAAGTCAAGTTTGAAATCCATACATCAATAAAAGCAGGAATTATCATCCAGAAACTAATTTTTGGACAGATGGCTCCTGTAACCTTCACCTTTGACCTTGTGACCTCAAAATTGATAGGGGTCTTCCACTCTTGACAGGTGAACTATATGTGCAAGATGAAAGATCTCAGATGAATTTTTTGGCTGAAATTGCATCCACAACCTTTTGAAAGAGGTTTCCTGTGACCTTGACCTTTGACCTCATGACCCAAAATCAATTCGGGTCTTGCTTTTCCAATGGGTCAAATACAAGTCAAGTTTGAAATCCATACATCAATTAAAGAAGGAATTATCATCCAGAAACTAATTTTTGGACAGATAGCTCCTGTGGCCTTGACCTTTGACCCCAAAATTTATATGGATCATCCACTATTGGTAAGTGAGCTATATATCCAAGATGGAAGACCTGGGATGAAAGTTTGGCTTAAAATGCATCCACAGTATATTTAAAAATGCCAGTCCAGTGACCTTGACCTTTGACCTCATGACCCTAGAACCTATAGGGTTCTTACTTTAGTGGTGGGCCATACATAAGTCATGTTTGAAATCCATATGGCTATCAACACTGGAGATATCATAAGAGGTGTGTGATTTTCACCATATATGGCAATATTCAAGGTCAAGGCCACTATCATAGGAAAGGTCATGACCCCAATTTAAATAAACATCATCCCATAACCCATACCTATGTATATGCATAATATAAAAGAAATCTGTCCATTAGTTTTTGACTTATAATGCTCACAGTACTGTAAGGTGGCAATTTTGGGGGTATTAAACGGCATGAAAACAAGTAAAGAATAATAGGTGGCGCCACCAGTTTCTGGAACATGACAACCCTATCCATGATCTTCCATCAACTTGATTTTAGGATAAATCCATGCAAGATTTTTTGAGATATTAAAGAATTTGTGTGATTTTCCCCAAAATTGGACCTATTCAAGGTCAAGGACACTCTCCTAGTAAAGGTCATGACCTCATTTTAAATAGGCGTCGTCCTCTTACCCATATCTATACATATACCAAGTTTGGTAAAGTTCTGTGAAATATTTTTTGGGTTATCGCGCCAACAAGATTTATATGCGGCGGCGGCGGCGGGACCGGTATGAAAACATAGTATCCCCCGACTTTGTCTTGGGATACAAATATGTCTGTAACTCTGCACCATTCATATCATGAACAAATCTGTCTGTAACTTTTTTTACAAGTCTCCAACTGCATCCATTTACAAAGAAACATGGTTATCCCTGCCAAGGTGGTTTAACTTTACATGGTTATCCCTGCCAAGGAGGTTACACTTTAAATTGGTTATCCCTGCCAAATAGGTTACACTTTAAATTGGTTATCCTTGCCAAGGAGGTTACACTTTACATGGTTATCCCTGCCAAGGAAGTTACACTTTAAATTGGTTATTCTTGCCAAGGAGGTTACACTTTACATGGTTATCCCTGCCAAGGAAGTTACACTTTAAATTGGTTATTCTTGCCAAGGAGGTTACACTCTAAATTGGTTATCCCTGCCAAGGAAGTTACACTTTTCATTGATATCCCTGCTGAGGAGTTCACACTTTATATGGTTTTCTCTGCCAAGGGGATAATTTTTTATTCATTTTTAATTAAATACCCTATTTCAAATTCTTGAACATCAGTTTACCACCTTTGGGGTCATGATGCTTAGCTGAATAGGAAGCCATTGACAAAAGGAATTTTTTCATCTGAATGCCAAATTTTGTAGGTGGTATCCCCATTCAACTGAAGCATTGCTCGGAGGATATGGGTAACAGAGACCTTATTTTTAGGTTTCCAAGGAGATTTTCCATGGATTGTGGTTACAATTTGTGCCATGTTAACAGACAAAAGCTTTTTGAAGGTCTCAACAATGAAATTTTTCTTTTAATGCGTAAAAATTTGAAAATAAAATACAGGCTGCACCACTATGCTTCAGGAACTGATGAAACAGTCCATGATGAATAAGCACACAAAGAATCATGGTGATCAATGCATCAATTGTTTAGATACTTGAGCTTTTGTTCAAATTTTCAATTATTCTGGGGGTACTTCTGAGCCCCATAGCTAGGAGGATAAGGGCAACAGAGACCTAATTTCAGGTTTTCAAGATTTTTCATGGACCTCCCTAGATCTCAAGTGAGAAGATTCTAGGTCCACTAGTTACAATTTGTGTCTGGTTAAGGAACAGACGGATGGACAGACAGACGGTCGGACAGCTAGATGGACAGACAGTCAGATGACGGACAAAGGGTGATTGTTACAGTGATCCCTATAAGGAAAGTAAGATTTTCTTTACATTTTGACACCAAGGTTGATTTGATATGGTGAGGAAAGGTTTTGAAATTCACCTGGACATTCAAACATTTGTATCTGCAGGGGTTAACATTATTCTGGAGGTTCATTCCCTGCTCTATATGTAGGTACAGGTCTGTATTCTCTATAATGAAAGTGAAAGGGTAGATAGAGAAAGGCATAGCTGACCCAGATAAAACAAGGGACATATGGGTCACGGCGCTCAGCTGTTATATATGATAAAAAAATATGATTTAGAAATGAGGCACATGCTGGTTTTGTGTGGTAAAAAGTATAAGCTGTATTATGAGTTGTTGTTGTTTAACTAATGTATGATTTTGATAGTACTTTTGGAGACAGGGAAGAGGATTGATTTCCCACCATGTCTGGTATTTATTCAGTTTTCACCAAACAATGGTGTTGAGAATCCAGAGTGTACAAAATACACATTTAAATAATGATCATAAGTACCTGGTTTTATGGCTTTTATTTATATTAAAAAAAATAAATGTAATATATTCATTTTGGACTAATTTCACATCAATGTACACACTAGACACAGAAGGAATCTAGATTAATAATATCAACTGCATCTTTGTCTATCATTAATTTCCTTCATATGATCCCTAATGATTAGTAATGAATAATATGATTTACTTTTTTATTATAAAATTTGAACTGAAAAATGCCATAGGTGACTGCATGGTGTTATTTGGAATATGTGACATTCTATCCATCGATACAAGATTCTTATATCATCAGTAACTGCAAGTTAATTCCCTATCGTTATAAACTAACAAATTCCTTTTCTATTTTTCTTTAATTTGTTATTAAAAACCAATAAAAATTGATTAATTCATTGTTTATTGTTATGTTGTTGGTTAAAACTACTAGATGCGTTGGGTTGGACACCTGGGTCAACTGTGGCTGGCCATAAGCTGCCTGGCTGCCCCAGTATATGCCTCGAATCAAGCGTGCATAAATTGCTGAAAGTTCAACAAGGTCAACATACAGGTGACTCAAGAGTGGCTGGAGAGAGCCAAGGTCTGGTATGGTCTCATAAAAACATTAATAAAAGCTACAATTTTTGGCCAATTTCTTTCAGCTTTCTAAACTAAAAA
Organism: Sipunculus nudus; assembly: GCA_026874595.1. Taxonomy (NCBI): domain Eukaryota; kingdom Metazoa; phylum Annelida; class Sipuncula; order Golfingiida; family Sipunculidae; genus Sipunculus; species Sipunculus nudus. The sequence goes on from CM049309.1 coordinate 96,321,257, forward strand.
GCTGAAATCCTTATGTGTGCATGATATGAAAATCATATAAACAGAGCTCACAAGGAACAAACGTGAAATGGTCAAAATTGGGCAAAATTTAAGGTACTAATTTTATATTTATACTAATAACATATAAAATTTTAAAAAATTCAGAACTAATTTTGGGTATTCAATTGAATCTTGATTAAATAATGTTACATCCCTGACAAAAAATCTCTAGCTTCAGCAAGCCCCTTGTTAAGGGAGTAAATATATTTCTTGATTTTTTACAAAGTGCATTATGTTTTGGCCCATAACTTAAAACAATTACGCAATACTGCCATCATTTCTGGCATGTGCACAGAGAATGTATAGAAAAACATGTATATTATATATGATTAAAGTCAGATCAGTGGTTTTGATATTAGGCAGTATTGAAGTGTAACAATGGGTTTTTAATTGAAAAATGAAGTTTTTCATTAATATCTCAAAGGTATTAAGTCCTAGTGACCAAATTCTTGGCATGGTAGGGGATTTTGGAGACATCTAATTGTATGCCAAAATTTAAGGAACTGAGAGCTGAAGCTGGGGAGCTGAGCTCTTGCAAACTGCATAACACTAGCCTGCTGTAAACAATATGTTACATGGTGCTTGAAAACTTGAATAAAATCTACAGTTTTTGATCAACTGGTTTCAAATTTTTGGTGTTAACAGACAAAATGCTAATAAAAACATGCGGAGAAAATTAAATCCACAGTACTTACAGGGAAAAAACGTGCCATGGTCAAAGTTAGGCAAAATTTAAGGCACCAATTTTTTTATTTTTGTTAATATTTTAAAAAATTTAAAAGATTTTGATCTAATTTTGGGTATACAATTTAATTTTGATTAATTAAAGTTATATTAATTGAAAAAAAGTCCATATCTTTAACATGTTTTGTGTTAAGTAATCAAATATCTTTCCTGATTTTTTACAAAATGCATTATGTTCTGGCCCATAACTTTTTTAAATTATATAATACAGACATAATTTCAGGCATGTACATAGGAACTATATAGAGGAATATTTATGGTAAATATGAGGAAAAACAGATGAGTGGTTTTGATATTAGGCAGCCCTGAAGTGTGAAAATAGGTTTTTAATAAAAAATGAGGTTTTTCCTTAATTTCTCAAAGGAACAAAGTCACAAAGACCCAGTTTTCGGCTTTGTAGGAGATCTTGGGGACATCTAACACTATGCCGAATTTTGGATTCCTAGGTCTTACAGCTTCAAAACGTGCCACATCTACGGATGGACGGACGGACGGACAAACGGACAGACGGACAATGGACAGACGGACGGACGACTGACAATGGACCACGACTATAGCTCAGATGACTTATAGTCAGCTGAGCTAAAAATGATAGGAAGCAATAAAAATATAAAATGGTAAAATCCCCACAGGTTAAGAATATGTCAAAATTTATCAAAAGGATGAAATTGATACATAAACAGTGAGGTCATTTTTTTTCAATATAAAAGTCAGATACATGTATCAGGAATTAAGGATTAAAGAGGACGATAGTTTTATATAATGAATTTTATATAATATAGCTTGTCTCCTGACCAGACTTTTGTCCAATGGAACTTACAGTTCCCTTTTGGCAGCTGAGCAACAGTTAGGTCTGTGCACTTTGTTGAAAATCAGTGCTTGGGGACTGAGAATTATGGGAAATCCCTGTGAACTCCCTAGCTGGTTCTGTGATGGCTGAATCAAACACAGACATGCTAAATCAAAACTGTCAACCTTATTGACTCTATACAAGCATATTCCAATATAAAGCTTTGTCACAGGACAACTTTATTATTCAATCCTCTTTCATATTTAATGAAATACCGAGCAGACACTGGGCCTGCCTGGTTTATATGCTTACTTTGCTGTCCATTGGGTTTAATTTTCATAAATAAAACACCATTTATGCTGATTTTGTAAGTGAGCTGCCTTGTATCCAGCCTGTTTTGTTTTATGCAGTATTTTACATATAAGCACTGTGGCAGTAACCAGATGACAGGTTACAAAGGATAGAACCTGGTGTAAACACAATCTCAAACCTCTGTGAGTAAAAACTGTGTTGGTATTAATTCATCAAAATTATGATTCACATGGGAGCATATACAACACAAACTTTATGGCTGTTTTAGGCAAGATGAAAGATATTTTCTTTACATGTCTTTAGAAGGCATATATTCAATTTCATTATATGGGCTAGGGATCATTTGATCAATTTTGTCCTGCATCATAATTTGTTAATATGATTCCAAGTAATGTATTGTGAATATTTTTTGTTAAAGATTTTGTAACAGAAGCAGAAATAGCATATATTTTGCAGGGTTTGGTATACTTCACAAGTGATATACAGGCATTCAGAACACAACCACTAACACTCTGATATACAGGCAACCAGTACATAACCACAAACACTATGTTATTCAGGCACCCAGAACACAACCACAAACACTCTGATATACAGGCAATCAGCACACAAACATTCTGATATACAGGCAATCAGAACACAACACTAACACTCTGATATACAGGCAACCAGAACACAACCACAAACATTCTGATATACAGGCAACCAGAACACAACCACAAACACTCTGATATACAGGCAATCAGCACACAAACATTCTGATATACAGGCAATCAGAACACAACACTAACACTCTGATATACAGGCAACCAGTATACACAACCACAAACACTGATATACAGGCAATCAGAACACAACCACAAACACTGATATACAGGCAACCAGAACACAACCACTAACACTCTGATACACAGGCAACCCATACACAATCACAAACATTCTGATATACAGGCAATCAGAACACAACCACTAACACTCTGATATACAGGCAACTAAAACACAACCACAAACACTCTGATACACAGGCAACCAATACAAAACCACAAACATTCTGATATACAGGCAATCAGAACACAACCACTAACACTCTGACATAAAAAGTTTAATCAGCACAAAACCCCAAATGTTCTCCACAGGAATTGCATTCTAAATTCAGCCCTAGCTGAGTGAAAATTATATATGAAACCAGGAAGACACTAAGCTTTGGCATTTTTGCCACAGTGGAAAGGTTTCATGTGATAGAATTGTGAAAACTGAATCAAGCAAAAATCCAGTTTGAACATGACAATGTATATACAAGTATATCAAAACGACTATTCAGCTTTTGGAATAAACTGGCATATAATCATAAAACAAAGATATTGCACCTAAGAATAGAAACTCCAGGTGCAGCTTTATGTATATGATGTATACAGACATCAGTTTTGTACTGGCATGAATTCCAATGGACAGGTTTTGGGCTCCAGTTCATTTAAATACATGTATCCTGTCCACATGTACAATATTCATAAAGATGACACTCACATCATAAAAACATGTCAACTGGAAGTAAATAAACTAACATGCTCTTGAAAAAGTATTGTGTAAAATGCAAGAACAGGTGACATGCATAATACAACAACCAAAATAACAGAGGAAGCCTGCCATCAGTTAATGTTACATGGCCTCCACTCAAATAATGCACAGAATTAACACATGGCTGCACTCTGTTCTCTGCCCCTCTTAGAACAAACAATATGGCCTTATTTTTTTAGCCATGCTTTGCTACTATCACATTGTCATTAATAAAACAACCAGACCCACGGGACCCTCAGTACACAAGAGGCAACAGCAAGCCTCGCTATCAATACCCTACTCAACATCCACAGAACTGTCCTAAACCTCTCAACGTCCACAGAACTGTCCTAAACCTCTCAACATCCTCGGAACTGTCCTAAACCTACCAACATCCACAGAACTGTCCTAAAACCTCTCAACATCCACAGAACTGTCCTAAACCTCTCAACATCCACAGAACTGTCCTAAAACCTCTCAACGTCCACAGAACTGTCCTTAACCTCTCAACATCCACAGAACTGTCCTAAAACCTCTCAACATCCACAGAACTGTCCTAAACCTCTCAACATCCACAGAACTGTCCTAAACCTCTCAACATCCAAAGAACTGTCCTAAACCTCTCAACATCCACAGAACTGACCTAAAACCTCTCAGCGTCCACAGAACTGTCCTAAAACCTCTCAACATCCACAGAACTGTCCTAAAACCTCTCAACATCCACAGAACTGTCCTAAACCTCTCAACATCCACAGAACTGTCTTAAAACCTCTCAACATCCTCAGAACTGTCCTAAAACCTCTCAACATCCACAGAACTGTCCTAAAACCTATCAACATCCACAGAACTGTCCTAAAACCTCTCAACATCCACAGAACTGTCCTAAAACCTATCAACATCCACAGAACTGTCCTAAAATCTCTCAACATCCACAGAACTGTCCTAAAACCTCTCAACATCCACAGAACTGTCCTAAAAAACCTCTCAACATCTACAGAACTGTCCTAAACCTCTCAACATCCACAGAACTGTCCTAAACCTCTCACCATCCACAGAACTGTCCTAAAACCTCTCAACATCCACAGAACTGTCCTAAACCTCTCAACATCCACAGAACTGTCCTAAAACCTCTCAACATCCACAGAACTGTCCTAAAACCTCTCAACATCCACAGAACTGTCTTAAAACCTCTCAACATCCACAGAACTGTCCTAAAACCTCTACAAGTGACCCAAGGGTCATGACACTCAGCCAACTGACATGTTGTCAATATGTCCTTGCAAAGGCAACTAATTAAGATAATGTAGGAGGCATCATAGTTCATGCATATTAGCTTAAGTTCATCAGGACCCATAATCACATCAAATTTGATGAGAACCCATTCAGCCGTTCCTGAGGAATCTGGCAATTTGCGTGTACTTTGCATTATTTCTGGGGTGCTCAAACATAGCCTGTAACTCAGAGAATATAGGTCACAGTGACCTAATTTCAGGTTAATGAGGAGAACTTTTGTGGAACTCTCAGGATATCAAGAAAGAAGATTCTAGGGACAGTGGTTATGATTTGTGTCCTGTTAACAGATTACAGCGTCTTTGAAGGTTTCAAAAATAGAGAAAAAATGTTTTAAAATGTGTAAAAAAATCTAGGTGGCACCACCATTTTCAGAAACTGATGAGACACTCCATGATCAATATGCATACAAAAAATCATTGTGATCAATGCATTAGTTGTTTAGATACTGGAGCTTTTGTATCAAACAAAAATTATTCTGGGGGTAGTTCTTGAGCCCCATTGCTTGAAGAATATAGGTAACAGAGACCTTATTTCAGGTTTCCAAGGAGACTTTTCATGGACCTCCCTGGATGTCAAATTAGTAGATTCTAGGTCCAATGGTTATGATTTGTGCCTTGCTTTGGTATCAAATTTTCAATTATTCTGGGAAATACTTATAAGCCTCATAGCTCGAAGAATATTGGTAACTGAGACCTAAGTTCAAGTTTCCAAGGAGACTTTTCATGGACCTTCCTGGATGTCAAGTAAGAAGATTCTAGGACAAAGGGTTACGATTTGTGCCCTGTTAACAGAAGACAGCATCTTTAAAGGTCTCAAAAATGGAGTAAAAATGCTGATTCGAAAAATTCCAGGTGGAGCCACAAGTCTGCAGAAATTTATGTTACACTCCATGATCAATATGCATGCAAAGAATCATGGTGATCAATGCATTAAATGTTCAGATAATGGAGCTTTTGTATCAAACTTTTTAATTAGTATTTGGGTAATTCTGAGCCCCATAGCTCAGATGATATAGGTAACAAAGACCTAATTTCAGGTTTCAAAGGAGACTTTTCATAGGCCTCACTGGATGTCAAGTGAGAAGATTCTACTTCCAATAGTTATGATTTTTGCACTGTTTTGGTATCAAATTTTCAATTATTCTGGGGGTACGTATAAGCCTCATAGCTCAGAGAGTATGGGTATCAGAGACCTAATATCACACTTCCAAGGAGACTTTTAATGGATCTCTTAGGATATAAAGTTAGAAGTTTCTAGGTCAAGTGGTTATGATTTGTGCCCTTTTAATGGATGATCACATCTTTAAAGGTCTCAAAAATAAGTGAAAAAATAATTAATAAATATACAACATACAAACACGAACAAGACCACGTTCACTTTGAAGAACAACTTACAAGTGATTTCAACCTCTAAATTTAACAGGCTTTTGACTGTTTAATTGTCTTTAAGGATGAATGATGATCATTTCCATCAATAATTTGAAAATTAATGAAAAGACACAGCAGTAAAAAGAAAAAAAAGTTTCTTTAAGATATGTTCTCTGGTTCATTTTTATACATTAATTAAAATAAGTATCCTACAAATAAAGGTTGTATTTGAAGTAAAATAAGGTTAACAACAAATAATCACAAACCTATGATTACGTAATTACACTGGATTAATCAGTTTCTGATTTCATGGACAAGGCCTCAGGAAGTCAAACGGGAACAGAAAGGCGTCCCAGGCCTATGTATTGAAAGTACCCAAGGCTGGCTGACTTTGAACAGTATGTGCAGATGCAAAATAAATGGCTTTCTCACAGATTACATTATTTGGACAGGCTGCACTGTGAAGATGCATTCACAGGACAGCACTGGCAAGCCATTGACAAGTCACTGATTACGGGTGTCCAACCAGCCAAGCAGAAAACAGCATTTTGCTACCCATCCCCAAAGACGGCTTAGCATCATATTGATGCATATGCAAAATGCCTTTGTGTCGCTAATTTCATGCCTGTTCCAAGTGCACATCAATGGATTCCATCTACATCACATGGCTATTGTTATGTTAATGCTAATCAGCCTGTCCAATAAAACGCAGAGCCAGTAGTAATTCTAGCATTATGGGGCACACTTGCATGAGGAACTGCCGGCCCTGAACTCAGAACGGACTAACGCTTCTTTTTGTTCTTCATTTGTAGCTGTTTAATTCCAGCAAACGCACAAGCCAAATTAGACACTCTATTCTTGTCTTTTGATAGTCATGGTGCTATTAGTACCTAGACGACCTCCCATGGGAACAGGCAGTGCCTTGGGCTTTGTGCAGGAATCCATTTAGTCACTGGTGTTTCATAAATTTAAACCCATGCTGCTATTACTTCCCTAGATCAATACTCTTCCCTGATCTCTGCTCATCCTGAAACCTGTCATTTTATCACGTGCCATTGTCTCTCCAGTATCTCCTTAAGTACTCCACATCAGCCCACACTGTGATTTCCTATCTTTTCTTTTTGTAACTTTTACAGTAACTGGCCACTGAAAACCATTGATACAAAACTCTAAACTCACTTGTATTAAATTATTGGTGCAAAAGTCAAAGAGTCCTCAGTGGTTAAAGACACTTGGCGTACCATTTTAATATCTTTATTATCAGAACAAAGCTTGACTGAAATACAAGCTACAATAATTCATTTATTCAGCACTACAAAGCTTTCCTGATATTACTAACTTCTCTTGTTTGCATAGAAATTTTTCCAAAATATCTTTACTTAAGTCTGTTTAGTACAACAAAATCTTCCCAGACAGCTCATAATTTTATGCACTTAGTACAACAAGTGATTAGTTAATCCAAAGCTTCAGTTGTATATATGACTGGCTATGTACAACAAGTGCTTCTAAGATACTTAAAAATTTATTTCTGTGTACTACAAAACTACCAAGGTATACATATGATTTATATGATGCAAAGAAACAAAAGCTTCATTATACTGATAATTGATTTATTCAACAAAAGCTTGACTTCTGTATTTTGCACAATAAAGATAACTTGATATACAAGAAAACATTTTGGGAATTTCATTTACTATTAGCAACCAACAAAACCCCTCTTTTCCTTTTTGTCTTTTTAAACCAAATCAGATAGAATATCAACTGTGTACAAAGAAATCATGAGGTCAAAAGGCTTCTACCAATCCACAACACCCCTCCCTTGATCCATCAAAACTCTCCAAGAAAGGTTCATACTCAATCTTACATTATTTTCACAAAGTATGTCAATTTTATTTACTTGTTTTTGACTGATATTATATAATGATAAATTTCTTGCTCACACAAACAAAGGCTTAAAAAGAATACAAAACTTGATAATATCCTTTTAATCATCTGATCTTCAGCAAATTAAATCTACTATAACAGCAGTCAGAGAAGATTAAGTTAAGACTATCGTAAGGAATAATAAACGGCACATCAAAATGAAATGAACATTAAATCCTGATAAAAATAAGCAGCTTTAAACTTTCTAGCACTGCCAAACAAAAGCTCAAGGAGAAAATCTTACTTGATGATTTCCAGGATAAATTTACAAGGACCAAAATTTCTGAGACAAATATACTGATCCTAGCAGAGACATTGTGAAATACTTCTTCAGCATAAACTGTGCAAACTGTTCATATAATCTTATTAGCTTTCCACGTGAATAAAATCCAGAATGGAAGCAGTAGTTTAAAACAGTAGTGTTCATTGTAAGTGCAAACTGTTCATATAATCTTATCAGCTTTCTATGTGTATAGAATCCAGAATGGAAGCAGTAGTTTAAAACAGTAGTGTTCATTGTAAGTGCAAACTGTTCATATAATCTTATTAGCTTTCTATGTGTATAGAATCCAGAATGGAAGCAGTAGTGTTCATTGTGAGTGTAAACTGTTCATATAATCTTATTAACTTTCTATGTGAATAGAATCCAGAATGGAAGCAGTAGTGTTCATTGTAAGTGTAAACTGTTCATATAATCTTATTAGCTTTCTATGTGAATAGAATCCAGAATGGAAGCAGTAGTTTACAACAGTAGTGTTCATTGTAAGTGTAAACTGTTCATATAATCTTATCAGCTTTCTATGTGTATAGAATCCAGAATGGAAGCAGTAGTTTAAAACAGTAGTGTTCATTGTAAGTGCAAACTGTTCATATAATCTTATTAGCTTTCTATGTGTATAGAATCCAGAATGGAAGCAGTAGTGTTCATTGTAAGTGTAAACTGTTCATATAATCTTATTAGCTTTCTATGTGAATAGAATCCAGAATGGAAGCAGTAGTGTTCATTGTAAGTGTAAACTGTTCATATAATCTTATTAGCTTTCTATGTGAATAGAATCCAGAATGGAAGCAGTAGTGTTCATTGTAAGTGTAAACTGTTCATATAATCTTATTAGCTTTCTATGTGAATAGAATCCAGAATGGAAGCAGTAGTTTAAAACAGTAGTGTTCATTGTAAGTGTAAACTGTTCATATAATCTTATCAGCTTTCTATGTGAGTAGAATCCAGAATGGAAGCAGTAGTTTAAAACAGTAGTGTTCATTGTAAGCGTACATGTTTCAACAAATAGCATCCATACTCTCCTCTGGGGAGCTGTTAGCATACTTAAAACCTTTCTTGGCTATAAACTGTCCTGCCAGGAGCCAGCCCGGATCTGATTTGGTAGCACTTTGTCACCTATTGAGGCCATGGTTTATTTTATTTATGGGATATTACAAACCCTAGTCACAAAAGTCAATAAAAATAATGTCCCTACATCTCAAAGTCTTCATAACACTGGTCATATGGTCTGGATTGTCTAGCGTACTTACATGTCCTGTTCCTGGTCACATGGTCTGGATTGTCTAGCGTACTTACATGTCCTGTTCCTGGTCACATGGTCTGGATTGTCTAGCGTACTTACATGTCCTGTTCCTGGTCACATGGTCTGGATTGTCTAGCATACTTACATGTCCTGTTCCTGGTCACATGGTCTGGATTGTCTAGCGTACTTACATGTCCTGTTCCTGGTCACATGGTCTGGATTGTCTAGCGTACTTACATGTCCTGTTCCTGGTCACATGGTCTGGATTGTCTAGCGTTCTTACATGTCCTGTTCCTGGTCACATGGTCTGGATTGTCTAGCGTACTTACATGTCCTGTTCCTGGTCACATGGTCTGGATTGTCTAGCATACTTACATGTCCTGTTCCTCTTCACATGGTCTGGACTGTCTAGCGTTCTTACATGTCCTGTTCCTGGTCACATGGTCTGGATTGTCTAGCGTACTTACATGTCCTGTTCCTGGTCACATGGTCTGGATTGTCTAGCATACTTACATGTCCTGTTCCTGGTCACATGGTCTGGATTGTCTAGCGTACTTACATGTCCTGTTTCTGTTGAGATTGTTACAACATTTTGAAGGAAGAATCTAGGTAGTGCATAATGATACTGATGAGTAATTATAACCCCATGTATAACATGAAACAGGCTAACAGTGAACATTTTAATTAAGAAAATTAATGAGCAAAGTATGAAGAAACTGAAATACTAATCAATTTTAATATTTATAAATAATTTTTGTTCATCTGAATTCTAGAAAACTTGATGTTGCAGAAATGAGGATTATGACTTGATTATTGAGATAAATATTCCATGTTCATTGGGATAAGAGGAAGGTGACAATGCAATCAGCAACTCTCTGTAATTATAAATACAAAATGCCTGGCAACTAGGCTTTTGTTACATAATTCTGATTACAACATCTGGATTCTTCATGCAAAACACTTTAATTTATGTTTGCTTCCCAATTACCAACCATTAGCTAATTGCACAACTGCAGTGATCCTGAATTTTGTTGAAAAAAAGAACATTTAAGAAAGAGATAAATTTTGCTGAACACCCCAGAAAAAAACAGCTTGAACTACTCTATTACAAACATGTGTCCATTTCTTTGTCTAACACATAAGCTCTGTGCATGAAAAGCGCCCATAAATCTGTCAGAGTAGTTGCGATTGGTTCCCTATTGTAATTGCATTGCGCAGAAATCCTGTCAAGTTCTCTCCTGTTTTGGGATCCTTCCATTATTTATTATAAATGTGTAACAGTTTGCCCCTCTAGGCCTGTTATATGGTCTTTTACAAACACTAGCAGATAATCAGTGTTGATGGAAATTTAGGCAATATTGACTTTTTGATCTGCATAATCAACACACATGGCTGAACTAGTTGACTGGAGGCCAGGGTAGTGGGTCTGTGTGTCTGGCTGGAACAGCCCAGTCAGATCAGGTGTAAAAGAGCCGCTGGGTTTACTTGAGTCACTGATACTGAGGCCATGACCTCAGTCCCACAACCTGACACCCCTATCTGTAAAGTGGAATGTTCTTTCAAGGATAACCCCTCTCCTATATTAACCCTTGGTACATGGATGGGTAGGACTGGTGGGCAGGAGAGCACGGGTATAAATGTTGGTGGGCAGGAAAGCATGGGTATAAATGTTGGTGGGCAGGAGAGCACAGGTATAAATGTTGGTGGGCAGGAAAGCACGGGTATAAGTGTTGGTGGGCAGGAGAGCACGGGTAAAAATTTGGTTGGCAGGAAAGCACGGGTATAAATTTGGTGGGCAGGAGAGCACGGGTATAAATGTTGGTGGGCAGGAAAGCACGGGTATAAATGTTGGTGGGCAGGAAAGCACGGGTATAAATGTTGGTGGGCAGGAAAGCACGAGTATGCAGGAAAGCACGGGTATAAATGTTGGTGGGCAGGAAAGCACGGGTATTAATGTTGGTGGGCAGGAAAGCACGGGTATAAATTTTGGTTGGCAGGAAAGCACGGGTATAAATGCTGGTGGGGAGGAAAGCACGGGTATAAATGTTGGTGGGCAGGAAAGCACTGGTATGCAGGAAAGCACGGGTATAAATGTTGGTGGGCAGAAGAGCACGGGTATAAATGTTAGTGGGCAGGAAAGCATGGGCATAAATGTTGGTGGGCAGGAAAGCATGGGCATAAATGTTGGTGGGCAGGAAAGCATGGGTATAAATGTTGGTGGGCAGGAAAGCACGAGTATGCAGGAAAGCACGGGTATAAACGTTAGTGGGCAGGAAAGCACGGGTATAAATGTTGGTGGGCAGGAAAGCACGGGTATAAATGTTGGTGGGCAGGAAAGCACGGGTATAAATGTTGGTGGGCAGGAAAGCACGGGTATAAATGTTGGTGGGCAGGAAAGCACAGGTATAAATGTTGGTGGGCAGTAAAGCACGGGTATAAATGTTGGTGGGCAGGAAAGCATGGGTATAAATGTTGGTGGGCAAGAAAGCACGGGTATAAATGTTGGTGGGCAGGAAAGCAAAGGTATAAATGTCGGTGGGCAGGAAAGCACGGGTATAAATGTTGGTGGGCAGGAAAGCACGGGTATAAATGTTGGTGGGCAGGAAAGCATGGGTATAAATGTTGGTGGGCAGGAAAGCACGGGTATAAATGTTGGTGGGCAGGAAAGCATGGGTATAAATTTTGGTGGGCAGGAAAGCACGGGTATAAATGTTGGTGGGCAGGAAAGCATGGGTATAAATGTTGGTGATAACACCACATCAAGCATACAAATGTTTATTTATTTTTTACCACAAAAATATATCTTTTAAATCTGCAAAACAATAAATATCTAAAAATAATACTTGATTTAGATTTCACAATTTTTTAATTGTGTCTTTATTTATCCATAATGTGCTTCATATTTTATAATAATTTAAGCATACTGATGGGTTCATTTATATTTGTTAAAATCATTTAAAAGACAATTAATTTCTTTAAAAATGCTACATTACACAACATTGCATCTTCTGGATTACACCTTGAATTATTTTTTCAATGAAAGTTTTTGCATATCGGAGTGGAAACAGCATTACAATTAAGATACAGTGAAAACAATAACAATTACTGCATAACACTTGGTGGGTTGGGTTTGCCACCAAGGGGGGGGGGTGGTGATATGAGAATAACTGTACACCTGTCACAGCAGGGGATCTCCCCCAGTGACTGTAACAAATCAGAAACCCTGGCATAGCTGACTTCCAGTGACCTGGAGTGGAACCCCACATCTGTAATCAAAGCAAGTGACTACAGAAAAAAATCAATAACTAGCTTAATTTTCAAGCTTTTATTTTCAAATTTCAGATTTAGACAAACTAAATATTTATGTTTACATGCTGTCAAAATTAAATCAATGGTGCTTACAGGAAAAAAACGTGCCATGTTCAAAGTTGGGCAAAATTTAAGGTACTGATTTTTTTTTTATGCTAATAACTTAAAATATTTACAAAATTCAGATCTAATTTTGGGTAAACAATTGAATCTTAATTAAACATAGTTATATACTTGAGAAAATAGACTCTAGTTTCAAAATTTTTCATGTTAAGTGAGTTATTATTTTTCCTGATTTTTTACAAAGTCCATTATGTTTTGGCCCATAACTTAGAGAATTTATACTTTACAGACTTAATTTCTTGCATGTACATAGGAACTATATAGAGGAATATTTATGGTAAATATTAGGAAAAACAGATGAGTGGTTTTGATATAAGGCAGCCCTGAAGTGTGAAAATAGGATTTTAATAAACAATTGAGGTTTTTCCTTAATTTCTCAAAGGAATGAAGTCGCAAAGACCCAGTTTTCGGCTTGGTAGGAGATCTTGGGGACATCTAACATTATGCTGAATTTTGGATTCCTAGGTCTTACGGTTTCAAAACGTGCCACATCTACGGACGGACGGACGGACAGACGGACGGACGACGGACAATGGACCACGACTATAACTCAGATGACTTATAGTCAGCTGAGCTGAAAATGATTAGATTTTGGTGTGGATTTGGATCTTGATCAGGATCCAGGAAAATCATCAAGGAATATATAATACCCATGATGAAAGCATAACACCTGACCACCTAGTGGAGTTATGAAACATATGATGAAAGCATAACACCTGACCACCTAGTGAAGTTATAATACATATGATGAAAGCATAACACTTGACCACCCAGTGGAGTTATAATACATATGATGAAAGCATAACACCTGACCACCTAGTGAAGTTATAATACATATGATGAAAGCATAACACCTGACCATCTAGTGGAGTTATAATACATATGATGAAAGCATAACACCTGACCACCTTGCTTTAGTGGTGGGCCATATGTAAGTCGAGTTTAAAATCCATGTGTCAATCCAACCTGGAGTTATCATCAGAAAACAATCTGTGTGGATGAACGGATGGACAGACAGACAGACAAACAGACAGACAGGGTGATTACTTTAGGGCATCCACTTGTGTTCAATAAACACGCCAGGTTTTTTGGACACTAGATGTAATCACAGCTGAGAAACTGACATGATTGTTGTCATTTTATGGTACAAAAAAATTTTAAATATTCGTTAAAATAAGAAAAAAAAAGGTGGCGCCACCACTTTTCCTGACTAGTCATGGTCAACATTCAAGGCACGATTTGTGACAATCAATGCAATAATTATCAAGATATTGCAGATTTTGTATCAAATTTTTTATTATTCTGGGGGGTACTTTCAAGAGCTATAGCCCCATAGAAGGATACAGGTCACAGTGACCTAATTTCAGGTTCCCAAGGAGATTTATTTTTAACCTCTCTAGATTTTAACTTAGACAGTTTCTAGGACCAGCAGTTATGATTTGTGCCCTCCTAACGGACACCACCGATGTACGCTCAGACGAACGACAGACAAAGTGCTATTCCTGTACCTCAGTTGACTTACAGTACATAAATATGTAACTACAATAGCTGAACAAGTTATACACACAGAACTGCTCATTATCTTGCATCATGTCCAAATGTCTCTATAGTGTTAGAATTTATTTCAAACTATCATCTTCATGTAGTTAGGATCCTGTGGGAATTACACTTTTCTGGAGCAGACAGTGGGTCATGATGATCATGAATAAGAATTAAACATGTAATGTCAAATGTTTACTGTACCTGTCAAAGCTGATTGATACACTGAACACTTTCTCAGGCTCCTGATACAAGGGATTGGCAGGCTCTGTTACTGTCCCACTCAAATGAAAACCTGTAAACACACAGAAACAGTATTTAAATGTGGTGTCCCTTTACAAAGTTCATATAGAAGGAGGATTATGAATCAATTATTGCTTCATTAAGAAATAAAAGGTAAATTCTGTCAACTTGAAATCACACAATATGTATCATTAAACATAATTTAGTATTTTAATACACTGAAATTGCATCTACCAGTATGCTCTCAAGTATCAATATAATACTTATTACTGTATATTTGGTTATTAGACTGTCAAACTACCATATTTGTGTCCTGTTTATACATTAATGCTCTGTCAAAGAACAAGAAATTCATTTCAGTTTGATCTTTTTAAATTAAATTGGATGCATTATTTCTGAATTGCAATGCATGCATCCATTTTTCATTTGCACATATGCTGAAACAGATGTATCCAGCCCAAGTTCCTTTTTTTTAAAATATGTCACCAGAATTATTTTCCCCACAATTTAGTGAAAACCAATATATACTGATCTGCACAGACCGTTTTCTTTATCAATTCAGTTCAAGTATTTTGCATCCTCTTTTCATCACAATTGGATATTTATCTCACCTGTCCATAAAATATCATATAACTAAATCTGGATTTAATCATCATGTGTACATACTCTCGCACAAAGTTTTACACTTTTGAAAATTATTTATGGAATCTTCTTATGGTTATAATCTGCTTTTTGGCCCTTAATTTTCAACAAAAAAAAAAACTACAGAATAACTTGGTTATTCTTTTATTTATTAACCCTGCACAAAGTCCAGTTCTGCCACCAGGATTATACTTAAATCTTTTCATGCACCAACAAGAGACATATTTTGTGATTATGGACTGAACTTCATCAGATATTCATATAGAGCTCCATCAAGGTGACCTTTTCTGTTTGATAAATGTCATTGGCTGCATACTAGAGCCCAAATAAATCTGTTTAATTGTAATAAGAATTCAATCAGTGGGGCTGGATGAGGGTTTATATGCCCTTTTTTTTTGCCTTAGCACTGATTGAATACAGATCAGCCTCTGATACATTGTTTTGGCTGTCATTAGACTTGGCTTACACTGTATTAACCAAATCAGGAGAAAATGCTACTAAATGTATTCTGACTGGCAAGATATATCACAGAGAAGAATGATTTCTACTGGATGGCAAGTGGCAAAACAGTGGTACTCTAAAGAAAGATGTCATATATGGCAGATTATTCATACCAGCAGTCTCTGTGGTAATTTTTACATGAGATCCCTGCAGGTAAAAATAATATTCTGATACAGATCAAGTGATATGATCACTCCAGTACCACAGACTACCAGTCACTGAGTCAAGAAAAATTATTAAAGTGAAGTCCATGGCCATTATACTGACTGTCATCACAGCCATTCATAGCTGCTTTAACAGTGTTCTTAATGACTTACTGCTGTCCCTGTGAGCAAACACCATTAACTTTACCCAGACTTACGGCCAGCTGTACCAGGCTGACTAGCCTACATCAGGTGCTGACAGTGTTTGTCCTAACCCCTATTTTGCCTTTTTCACAGCATCTCGGTCATGACAGCACTCAGTGACAGGCTGGGTTGCATGCTGCATGACACCATGCTGGTCCATCTAATGCAGACTCATCCCTGGTATACACCACCAAAAATAAAATATTGTAAAGTAGGACACATAAATGGTAGTGACTTGGTCCAGCTAGGTCTAGGTCTATCACTGTACCCTGGATATCACACGTCAGCTGACTGACTGAGGTTCAGCAGTATTTTCCCAGAAAATAGTTGTTTCAACAATGTGAGCACTTGCTGCACACTGGGTGACATTTGTTTATGCCCCTGCTTTGTTGATATTCATTCCTGTAGCTCTCAGCAAAATATCTAACACAAACATTCCTAAATATATTACTTAAAAAATATTGACACATTCAATAAAACAAGTAATAGTTTTGCAGAATCTTCACTACAGGACACAATTTAGTGTCATTTTATTACAATATGATGGTGACTATCAAAACCTCTTCTGTTTTACCTACAAAAAGCTGGTTGGCCCGGCTGTGTAAAGTTGATGCTGTACCTATTCAGCCTGTGAGCATTTACTTTTATAAGTATAAGGCCTTATTGAAATGTCTATTGAGTATTTACCAGTTGTCAATAGTAGAGATGTAAACTAGTTGGGTCCTACCTCCTGTTGTTTACTCAGCATCATTTGTTAGTAGGATGATAATTATAGTGTCAAACAGTAAAAGTATCAACCTTTTCCGGTCCTCCTGTGAGCTCAGGGCTTCAGTTGCTTTGAAAGCTTCCAATTGGTTTATATTAATTTCATGACACTTTATATCCCATACTTGAAGCAAACATGGTTTATATTAATTTCATGAGACTGTTAATATAAATAATATATATGAAGCAAACAGAATCCTATTAATGTATATTATCTATGATATTAAAAGGCTTACAAGGAAAAGCCAAGAAAACATGTCTGTGAAGTTCAACAAAAATACTGTTTTTGCTTTCAATTCCTGGAAACAGATCATTCACTTCAATGTAATACTACATGGGGTGAATAAATAAATGTCAGATTAAAGATACTGCAGAAACATCTACTTAACCTTTAGTTTGTGGTTAAGATAGCTTCTTCCAAGAACAAGTTAACCAGTGTGGTTTGGTCAGCTTGTTCCAGGTACAGCCCAGGATTCTGTGGTTAGGATATGGCTTCCAGGAATAATACACAGCTGATAAACATTCTTGTTCGTGTGTCTGCTTTGTTTATTAACAAGAATGAGGACTCCTGTATGGTTTGATTATCTCAGATTTATAGGTTCCTTTGAAAATGTTATGATTTAATCACTGATAAAGTCAATCATCAAACATTTCACTTGATAAAAATAACAATTTTTTTTTTCAGAAAAATGACAAGTGTTAAGGTAAAGCCAAATACTTAATGGAGAATTACAATATACTTATTTAAGAAATATATGTGACCAGGACTGCAGATGGAGTTTTGAAATGTAAAGTTATTTAAGAACTATTAAGTGAATGGCTGATATTAACTATGGAGGACAATATAGATCACCAGAACCGGATGGAGTTTTGAGATGTAAAGAAATCTAAGAACTATTATTAATATATATTTAATGATAACAGAGAGATGATGGACAGAGCTGATCACTTTATGTTCTATTCTCCTTAGGCAAGAATATGTTTCAATAAGATCTTAATTTTTTCTAATCCTATAATTTTTTTAATTAGTGCACAGGTGCCCAGGAATCAATAGCAGCAGGGGGAGGGGGGAGATGGTGGGATTAACAGCACTTCTGCATATTCATACAGGGCAAACAAAGCCTGATCTCCAATTCTGCTGAGACAGGAAAATTATGAACAAATGTTTGTATTTTTTTTATCACATCATTTTTTAAATGAGTTTAAATTTCTATACATTTCCAATATAACATATATATCTGAAAATAAAAGTTGATTCTTAATTCTAAACTGCATCATCATAAATCTCAATCTTGTCAGATAACACCACATCATTCATAGAAATGTTTAATGTTTACCACAAAAATACATCTTTTAAATCTGCAAAATAATAAATATCTAAAAATAATAATTGATACAGATTTCACAATTTAAAATTGTACCTTTTATTTATCCATAATTTGCTTCATATTTTATAAAATGCATACTTATGGGTTTTATTATATTTGTTAAAATCAATTAAAAGAAAATTAATTTCTTTGAAAATGCTACATTAACACAATATGGCATCTTCTGGATTTCACCTGGAATTACTTTTTCAAGGAAAGTTTTTGTATATTGGAGTGGAAACAGCATTACAATTAAGGAGATACAGTGAAAACAATAACAATTATTCTGCATAACACTTGGTGGGTTGGGTTTGCTTGGGGGGGGGGGGGGGGGGGGGAGTTGGCGTGGTGATATGAGAATAAACCCTTACTGAGATATAAAGGATTTTGTGTGAATTTCAACATATATGACAATATTCAAGGTCAAGGCCACTCTAATAGGAAAGGTCATGACCCCAATTTATATATACATCATCCCATAACCCGTATAACTGTATATGCATAATATGAAAGAAATCTGTCCATTAGTTTTTGACTTATAATGCTCATAGTGCTGTTAAGTGGCAATGATGGGGGTTTTAACGGCACGAAAACAAGTAAAAGAATAACAGGTGGTGCCACCTTTTTCCGGTATATGACAATACTATCCAAGATCTTCGATGTAGTTGATTTTTGGATCATTCCATGTAACCCTTACTGAGATATTAAGGATTTTGTGTGAATTTCAACAAATATGGGAATATTCAAGGTCAAGGCCACTCTCACAGGAAAGGGCATGACCCCAATTTAAATAAACATCATCCCATAACCAATATCTATGTATATGCATAATATAAAAGAAATCTGTCCATTAGTGTTTGACTTATAATGCTCACAGTACTGTCAAGTGGCAATTTTGGGGGTATTAAAAGGCATGAAAACAAGTAAAGAATAATAGGTGGCGCCACCAGTTTCTGGAACATGACAACCCTATCCATGATCTTCGATCAACTTGATTTTGGGATCAATCCATGCAAGATTTCTTGAGATATTTAAGAATTTGTATGATTTTCCCCAAAATTGGACCTATCAAAGGCCGAGGACACTCTCCTAGTAAATGTCATGACCTCATTTTAAATAGGCATCTTCCTCTCACTCATATCTATAAATATACTAAGTTTGATACAGAACTTCTTGTAAATGTCTGGGGATACAATTAAACAAAGTTAAATACTTGGGGGGGGGGGGGGGGGGGAAAGTCTCTTGTTTCAATATTTTTGATGTTAAGTGAGTAAATATTTTTCCTGATTTTTTACAAAGTCCATTATATTCGGGACCATAACTTAAAGAAATTACATTTTACAGACTTAATTTCTGGCATTTGTGTAGGAATCATATAAGAGATTACTTCTTGTAAATATTAAGAAAAACAGATGAGTGGTTTTCATATAAGGCAGTCCTGAAGTGTGATAATAGGTTCTCGAAGAAAATTTAGGTTTTTCCTTAATATCTTGAAGGAACAAAGTCATATTGACCCAATTTTCATTGTGGTAGGAGAATTTGGTGACATCTTACTGTATGCCCAACTTTGGATTTGTAGGTCTAATGGTTTTAAAACGCGCGAGTCTAACAGATGGTCAGGATGATATTGGACCATGACTATAGTTCAGATGACATATAGTCCGCTGAGCTAAAATTATACAGAAGAATATTTATGCTAATATGAACAAAAGCACATGTATTTTTCCCTTAATATCTCAAAGGAAAAGAGTCACAATAACCCAGTTTTGGGTTTGGTTGAACTAATAACCTTTTAACTGTATATCACAATTAAAAATTGTGAGAACTGAAAACTGGACAATAAAACTATAGCTGTGGAGAACTGAAAACTAGACAATTAAATAGGAGCTGAAGAGAGCTGAAAACTGCACTATAAAACTAGAGCTGTAGAGAGTTGAAAACTGGACAATAAAACAGGAGCGATTCTGAGTACACTGCTTATGACACCTCTGGCACTTGGTCAAATTTTCTCATTTACAGGTAAACCTTTGGAAGTTTTGCCTCTTTTATAGTTTTATTTTCAAATTAAAATGATTAATTTGTTGAAGGGTACATTTATTGTAAGCTATCAATTATTAAGGTATTGTTTCCTGTGTTAAACAAAAATTCACAGACAAGCACCATATATATTATTTTTTAATATCATTTCTACACAAACTAGGATTTAAAGGTTAGGATGTCAAGAAAACAAGTTGCATTATAACATACACAGTTGTTTACCATCAGTGACCAGCAAAAGCAGACTGGACACCCAAGAGGCTCCACAGCAGGCTGTCTGTTGTGATAAAGCCATCCTGGAGGATAGCAGATCACACAAAGGTTATCAGAGGTCACAGAGCACCAACCAATTAGTCTTCCCTGAATCCTAATTAGTAATAGTAATACCACATACACACATGACAGTTTTCCTGTAAAACAGGAATAACAATATCACCAAGTATTCTCTCTCTCTCTCTCTCACTCACTCTCTCTCTCTCTCTCTCTCTCTCTCTCTATCATATAATACTAGTTTCATATCCAGTGGATATCCTTGCCAGAAATACTTCATTGTATTACTGACTTCAATGGACCACACAGGAAAAGAAGTTCATATGGTTTACTGCAATAAATTTTGATAGTGACACATGGAAACTAGTTTTTCAATTCAGGCTTCTGATAAATAGAATGAAGGAAAGATGAAAGAGACTGGCTGTACTTGAGGATGGTGTAACCATGACAGACAGGAGGTGTGATCTTTGTGATCCTTGTGCAGGTTGACACTGGTCACCTCTGGGGCATGGAATGGTGACTTCACTGGGTAGGACTGGCCACATTGGCTTCCAGGCAGGATGGTACAAGTTAGCAGGCCGGATGTATGTGTGTGAACTGTCCATATGCAAATGATTTATAACATGGCCGGGGAATG
Source organism: Sipunculus nudus (assembly GCA_026874595.1). Classification (NCBI taxonomy): domain Eukaryota; kingdom Metazoa; phylum Annelida; class Sipuncula; order Golfingiida; family Sipunculidae; genus Sipunculus; species Sipunculus nudus. The sequence goes on from CM049309.1 coordinate 96,342,582, forward strand.
TGCTCACTGGCCACACAAACTAGTATACTAAAGCTCTTGTTATCCACGCCCTGTTCTCCAGTTGGTAGGTCTGTTCTTGTGGTGTATAGTTCTGTAGTGCTATCTCACAGGTAGGTCTGTTAGGATAAGGTTGGGCACAGTTTCCTTCCTGCCAATTGGTCAACCTATTTCAGAAATGCTTGTCTGCAATACATGCTGCATGTACATGGAGCTGTCTGTCTCCATTATTGTATTGCCTGATTATGCGTGTCCCTGTTTGTGTAGCCCATTCACAGCTTACACTCCATTCATGGGCATTACAATAAAACTGTTTGTCTGTGGTCATTCACTATCAATGCACTGCAGGTTGTATAGGCCCATATGACACTCAACGTTTTGGGAATGTAACAATGTGTGCAAGGCACACACAGATATATATTGAGACCGGTCAAGTGTTAGCCCTTCCCCTCTGGGTTTGCACGGCGTCCTTGTTCAAACCTGACTTTTGTGATAAGTTTCCTTGTCCGTTTGGCCAATGTCCTTGTTCAATCCTGACTTCAGTGATAGCGAAGGCTTAAATGCTGCTTTATGGTCACTTTTACAGGCCATCAAAGACACTGTGTACCTAGTCACCCATTCTTTCAATTTCTTTGCTGGCTCATCTGTTGACCAGGCAGAGAGCATTTACCAAGGCAGACAATCAACAATACCAGAAAAATCAAAGCACAGCTGGTACAATATCAATTTCAGAACCAAGGAACACTGTCTGGAGACAATGGACACAAATTGGAGCAAGTTTTCATTAAATCAATCCATGAAGTGCCTGCAGTGTTATATATTTAAGTGAATGTTAATGTTGTGTTTACTTTTGGAACGTTTTCATGTCTCTTTTGCTTGCGTATGCCAGGTTTTGATCATTTCAATGGTTTACCCTTGACCATCCTTAATACCTTGCATAGATCAAACACTTAAAACACAATGTTAAAAGGTGTCTGTCCTTTCAAAAAGTTCTGTGAACAGAAATGTTTTACTCTTTTCCTGCATTCCTTAAATGAATATACTGGCCAAACCTGTCAATCAGCTCGCTAACAGTACCAGTACAATCAATGTTCCCCCTACAGTACAAATACCAGTACAATCAATGTTCCCCCTACAGTATCAGCACCAGTGCAATCACTGTTCCCCCTACAGTACAACTACCAGTACAACCAATGTTCCCCCTACAGTATCAGCACAAATACAATCAATGTTCCCCTACAGTATCAGTACATGACAACCAATGTTCCCCCTACAGTATCAGTACAGGAAAACCAATGTTCCTCCTACAGTATCATGTGTCAGTAAAACCAAAGTTATCCCTACAGTGTAGGTACCAGTACAACCAAAATTCCCCCTGCAGTATCAGCACCAGTATAATCAATGTTCCTCCTACAGTATCAGTACAGGACATCCGATGTTACCTCTATGGTATCAGTACCAGAACAACCAATGTTCCCCCTACAGTATCAGTACAGGACAACCAATGTTCCCCCTACAGTATCAGTACAGAACAACCAATGTTCCCCCTACACTATCAGTACAGGACAACCAATGTTCCCCCTACAGTATCAGTACAGTAAAACCAATGTTCCTCCTACAGTATCATGTGCCAGTAAAACCAAAGTTATCCCTACAGTGTAAGTACCAGTACAACCAAAATTCCCCCTGCAGTATCAGCACCAGTATAACCAATGTTCCTCCTACAGTATCAGTACAGGACATCCCATGTTACCTCTATGGTATCAGTACCAGAACAGTCAATGTTCCCCCTACAGTATCAGTACAGGACAACCAATGTTCCCCCTACAGTATCAGTACAGGACAACCAATGTTCCCCCTACAGTATCAGTACAGGACAACCAATGTTCCCCCTACAGTATCAGTACAGGACAACCAATGTTCCCCCTACAGTATCAGTACAGAACAACCAATGTTCCCCCTACAGTATCAGTACAGGACAACCAATGTTCCCCCTACAGTATCAGTACAGTAAAACCAATGTTCCTCCTACAGTATCATGTGCCAGTAAAACCAAAGTTATCCCTACAGTGTAAGTACCAGTACAACCAAAATTCCCCCTGCAGTATCAGCACCAGTATAACCAATGTTCCTCCTACAGTATCAGTACAGGACATCCCATGTTACCTCTATGGTATCAGTACCAGAACAGTCAATGTTCCCCCTACAGTATCAGTACAGGACAACCAATGTTCCCCCTACAGTATCAGTACAGGACAACCAATGTTCCCCCTACAGTATCAGTACAGGACAACCAATGTTCCCCCTACAGTATCAGTACAGGACAACCAATGTTCCCCCTACAGTATCAGTACAGAACAACCAATGTTCCCCCTACAGTATCAGTACAGGACAACCAATGTTCCCCCTACAGTATCAGTACAGTAAAACCAATGTTCCTCCTACAGTATCATGTGCCAGTAAAACCAAAGTTATCCCTACAGTGTAAGTACCAGTACAACCAAAATTCCCCCTGCAGTATCAGCACCAGTATAACCAATGTTCCTCCTACAGTATCAGTACAGGACATCCCATGTTACCTCTATGGTATCAGTACCAGAACAGTCAATGTTCCCCCTACAGTATCAGTACAGGACAACCAATGTTCCCCCTACAGTATCAGTACAGGACAACCAATGTTCCCCCTACAGTATCAGTACAGGACATCCCGTGTTCCCCCTATGGTATCAGTACCAGAACAACCCATGTTCCTCCTACAGTCTCTGTAAAGGACAACCAATTCCGCCTACAGTATCAGTACAGGACAACCAATGTTCCCCCTACAGTATCAGTACAGGACATCCCATGTTCCCCCTATGGTATCAGTACCAGAACAACCCATGTTCCTCCTACAGTCTCTGTAAAGGACAACCAATGTTCCGCCTACAGTATCAGTACAGGACATCCCATGTTCCCTCTATGGTATCAGTACCAGAACAACCCATGTTCCTCATACAGTATCAGTACAGGACAACCAATGTTCCCCCTACAGTATCAGTACAGGGCATCCCATGTTCCCCCTATGGTATCAGTACCAGAACAACCCATGTTCCTCCTACAGTCTCTGTAAAGGACAACCAATGTTCCCCCTACAGTATCAGTACAGGACATCCCATGTTCCCTCTATGGTATCAGTACCAGAACAACCCATGTTCCTCATACAGTATCAGTACAGGACAACCAATGTTCCCCCCTACAGTATCAGTACAGGGCATCCCATGTTCCCCCTATGGTATCAGTACCAGAACAACCCATGTTCCTCCTACAGTATCAGTACAGGACAACCAATGTTCCGCCTACAGTATAAGTACAGGATATCCCATGTTCCCTCTATGGTATCAGTACCAGAACAACCAATGTTCCCCCTATAGTATCAGTACAGAACAACCCATGTTCCTCCTACAGTCTCTGTAAAGGACAATCAATGTTCCTCCTACAGTATCAGTACAGGACAACCAATGTTCCCCCTACAGTATCAGTACAGGATATCCCATGTTCCCCCTATAGTATCAGTACCAGAACAACCCATGTTCCTCCTACAGTATCAGTACAGGACAACCAATGCTCCGCCTACAGTATCAGTACAGGACATCCCATGTTCCCCCTACAGTATCAGTACAGTAAAACCAATGTTCCCCCTACAGTAACAGTACAGGACAACCAATGTTCCCCCTGTAGTATCAGTACAGGACAATCAATGTTCCTCCTACAGTATCATGTGCCAGTAAAACCAAAGTTATCCCTACAGTGTAAGTACAACCAAAATTCCCCCTGCAGTATCAGCACCAGTATTATCAATGTTCCTCCTACAGTATCAGTACAGGACAACCAATGTTCCCCCTACAGTATCAGTACAGGACATCCCATGTTCCCCCTATGGTATCAGTACCAGAACAACCCATGTTCCTCCTACAGTCTCTGTAAAGGACAACCAATGTTCCGCCTACAGTATCAGTACAGGACATCCCATGTTCCCTCTATGGTATCAGTACCAGAACAACCAAAATTCCCCCTGCAGTATCAGCACCAGTATAATCAATGTTCCTCCTACAGTATCAGTACAGACAACCAATGTTCCGCCTACAGTATCAGTACAGGATATCCCATGTTACCTCTATGGTATCAGTACCAGAACAACCAATGTTCCCCCTACAGTATCAGTACAGGACAACCAATGTTCCCCCCTACAGTATCAGTACAGAACAACCAATGGTCCCCCTACAGGCCCTACATATCAGTACCAGTACAATCAATGTTCCCCCTACAGTATCAGTACAGGAAAACCCATGTCCCCCTTGAACTTTCAGTATCTGTAACAGTACAACCCATGTACCTCCTACAGTACCACTTACCAAGAAAATAAATAATCACTCTAAAACCAAAGGCATGGATTCTGATAGATTCCTCCTGAATGATGTTAAAAACAAGGAACCCATGGGTCACGGCGCTCAGCTGATATATTTGATTAAAAATATGATTTGGGAATGAGGCACATGCTGGATTTTGGTAATAAATATAAGCTGTATTATGAGTTGTTGGTGTTTAGCTTATGTATGATTTTGATAGTATCTTTGGAGAGAGGGAAGAGGAATGATTTCATTTATTTTATTAACAAATGGAGTGCTATTGTCACACAGATTTTGACTTGGCCATATAACTTATAAGCAGCACATATAATAAAAGAGTTTAACTATTTATTAAAATTTAATAACAAATATTGTGCCAATATAACTGTTATTAAAAAATAATAAGAAAATCATATGATTTTATAAAAATAAAATATAACTGAAATGATTATTAAAATAATATTATAGAATATATTCATGAATGCATTCATGAATACATTTTGAAATTTTCTGCACTGGTATTCAAATACTTTCATTTTTACCTGAATTCCCATTATTATGCAAGAATTTTTAATGCAGTACATATTCATATTTGTATTATAATACATTTGCAAAGCATTCGCACAATGTCTAGTATTTATTCAGTTTTAGCCAAACAATTATGTTAAGAATCCAGAATATACAAAATTCTCAAATTTAAATAATGATCACAAGTACCTGGTTTTATGGCTTTTATTTATATTAAAAAAATAAATGTAATATATTCACTTTAGACTACTTTCACATCAATCTACACACTAGACACAGTAGGAATCTAGATTAATATTATCAACTGCATCTTTGTCTATCATTAATTTCCTTCATATGATCCCTAATGATTAGTAATGAATAATATGATTTATTTTTTTTTATCATTAAAATTGAACTGAAAAATACCATAGGTGACTGCATGGTGTTATTTGGAATAACATTGACATTGACATTCTATCCATCTATACAAAATTCTTACATCATCAGTAACTGCAAGTTAATTTCCTGTTACTCATCAACTAATAAATTCCTTTTCTATTAAGTTTTCTTTAATTTGTTATTAAAAACCAATGAAAAGTTATTAATTTATTGTTTATTGTTATGCTGTTTTTCAAAACAACTACTAGACGAGTTGGGTTGGACACCTGGATCAACTGTGGCTGGCCATAAGCTGCCTGGCTGCCCCAGTGTTTGCCTCACCTAAAGCGCGCATAATTGCTGAAAGGTCAACAAGGTCAACATACAGGTGACTGAAGAGGAGCTGGGAAGAGCTTGGGTCTGACATGGTCTCATAAAAACATTAATAAAAGCTACAATTTTTGGCCAATTTCTTTCAGCTTTCTAAACTACAAAGCTGAAATCTTTATGTGTGCATGATGTGAAAATTATATCAACAGTGCTCTCAGGAAACAAACATGCCTTGGTCAAAGTTGGGCAAAATTTAAGGTAATAATTTTATATTTATACTAATAACTTATAAACTTTGAAAAATTCAGAACTAATTAAGGGTATTCAATTGAAACTTGATTAAATAATGTTACATCTCTGACAAAAATTTCTAGCTTCAGCAATCCTCTTGTTAAGGGAGTAAATATATTTCTTGATTTTTTAAAAAGTGCATTATGTTTGGGGTTATAACTTAAAACAATTACGCAAAACTGACATCATTTCTGGCATGTGCATAGCAAATGTATAGAAAAAATTTGTATATTATATATGATCAAAGTCAGATCAGTGGTTTTGATATTAGGCAGTCTTAAAGTGTAAGAATGGGTTTTTAATGGAAAAATGAAGTTTTTCATTAATATTTCGAAGGAATTAAGTCCTAGTGATCGAATTCTTGGCATGGTAGGGGATCTTGGAGACATCTAACTGTATGCCAAATTTAGAAACTTAGAGCTGTAGCTGAGGAGCTGAGCTCTAGCAAACTGCATGACACTAGCTTGATGTAAACAATATGTGACATGGTGCTTGAAAACTTGAATAAAATCTAGGGTTATAGTGTTTTAAAGTCTCCCCAAACTCAACATTAGCGAGGCCTAAAAATATTAAGACAAATCAAATGGGAATATTAGTAGCCAATTGGAAGCCCAGAACAGGCGATGACTGAAACAACCATGTTGGTCTTGACAAAGATTCTGGGAAAGACCACTGCTGATGTCACTGGAAAAGACCTTAGTTCGGTGAGGCGGTGATGTGTGGAGCTGACCATCCGGGAACCAAACAAGATTACCAGTCCATGAAGTAAGAGGGTCAGATAGTGGAAAATTAGTTATATGAGTTGCCCCAAGGTGGCGGTACCAATAATAAGTGTGATACAACGCGGGAACATTTGATTTCTCTGTCAGAAGCAAGAATTAAGTCATAACTATTTCATGGACTGGGCCAGTCTAGTTGACCAGGTCCAAACTGTGCTTGCAATACTGGCCTCCTTCAGAAAACAGGTGGGATCAGTATATATTGGGGGTTTTACCCTGTTCTAGGCCACAAAAACGCCCAACAATAATGATTCATGCGACTGTGTTATTTTCCACCATGATGAACAATACCTGTAGGAAACATACACCATCACTTATAAACCAGATAAGGTTTTTATCACTGCTAGACAATAAATAAACATAACATATTGTATATACCTACATGAAATCAACAGCCAATATATAAACATTACATATTGTATATACCTACATGTAATCAACAGCCAATATATTAACATTACATATTGTATATACCTATGTAATCAACAGCCAATATATTAACATTACATATTGTAGATACCTACATGTAATCAACAGCCAATATACAAACATTACATATTGTAGATACCTACATGTAATCAACAGCCAATATACAAACATTACATGTTGTAGATACCTACATGTAATCAACAGCCAATATATTAACATTACATGTTGTAGATACCTACATGTAATCAACAGCCAATATATAAACATTACATATTGTATATACCTACATGTAATCAACAGCCAATATATTAACATTACATTTTGTATATACCTACATGTATTCAACAGCCAATATATTAACATTACATTTTGTATATACCTACATGTATTCAACAGCCAATATATAAACATTACATTTTGTATATACCTACATGTAATCAACAGCCAATATATTAACATTACATATTGTATATACCTACATGTAATCAACAGCCAATATATTAACATTACATATTGTATATACCTACATGTAATCAACAGCCAATATATAATTATTACATATTGTATATACCTACATGTAATCAACAGTCAATATATTAACATTACATATTGTATATACCTACATGTAATCAACAGTCAATATATTAACATTACATATTGTATATATCTACATGTAATCAACAGCCAATATACAAACATTACATATTGTATATACCTACATGTAATCAACAGCCAATGTACAAACATTACATATTGTATATACCTACATGTAATCAACAGCCAATATATTAACATTACATATTGTATATACCTACATGTAATCAACAGCCAATGTACAAACATTACATATTGTATTTACCTACATGTAATCAACAGCCAATGTACAAACATTACATATTGTAGATACCTACATATAATCAACAGCCAATATATAAACATTACATATTGTATATACCTACATGTAATCAACAGCCAATATATAAACATTACATATTGTATTTACCTACATGTAATCAACAGCCAATATATTAACATTACATATTGTATATACCTACATGTAATCAACAGCCAATATATAAACATTACATATTGTATATACCTACATGTAATCAACAGCCAATATATTAACATTACATATTGTATATACCTACATGTAATCAAAAGCCAATATATTAACATTACATTTTGTATATACCTACATGTAATCAACAGCCAATATATAAACATTACATACTGTATATATCTACATGTAATCAACAGCCAATATATTAACATAACATACTGTATATACCTACATGTAATCAAACAGCCAATATATAAACATTACATATTGTATATACCTACATGTAATCAACAGCCAATATATAAACATTACATATTGTATATACCTACATGTAATCAACAGCCAATATATTAACATTACATATTGTATATACCTACATGTAATCAACAGCCAATATATTAACATTACATATTGTATTTAACTACATGTAATCAACAGCCAATATATAAACATTACATATTGTATTAACTACAGTTAAGGAAGCAACAAAGAATAAGGGAGTGTGTTTAGAGTTGTAACCACATCCTTATGGTGTTAGCTGTTTACACAAGGATAAGGACCTGTTGTTAGATATCAATTTCTGACCAGCTTCTGTGCTTTTATTTGAAAAAGTCTGGTTTATTCAGTGATGATGCATGCTGTCACATTGTAAAACACAAATACTGCATATGCATGTCAACACTTATCACATGCATGTCAACACTTATTCAAATGTCAGTTATTCTTTTTATTCCAATTTAAATTGGCAGGATGTAGACACATATAAACCACTACCACCAAGTGGAAATGACAGTACACCTATAATCAAAACATCAGACAACTGATTATTTTCAAAATAAGAATATCTGTTGAAAGAAACAGGTAACCCGGGGTCATGACCCTCAGCTGGTATCTTAGATAACTGTCATTTTAGTATTTTTGCAGTCATGTCTGGAGACAAGATCAACCCATACCCTATATGTATTTCAATATTTAAGCAAAATACCAAATGTCTGAACATTGGTCTGAAATCTAAATAATCCAATTCTAAATTTTGAGATGCTGGAACAAAGACGATTTATTAAGAATAAAGATGAACAGGTCAAACAAAACTGACAGTAAAGTTTATATATTTATTGTTACGGTTCTATTTTACAAAGCAATTCTGACTGGGCGAACCATGACACAAAACCTCAGACACATATACTCAAACAAACACAACAAGGGTTTAAGTGCAAAAATGGTGCTATATTAATATACAAAATTTACAATAACAAATGATCAAAGAATTAATACATAACGATTATTAAACAAAGTCTCTTGAACTGGCTGCAACTAAATAAATACTTAACTGAAGTCCAAATGTTCAACAGAAGATGCTCTGACTGTCCACAGTAACACAGGGAGTTCAGCGAATAAATAAAGGTCTTTCCTCTTCACAAATTAAAGTCCATGGTTTCCTGTGGGGGAGGACGACCCACAAAGGAAGAATCTCCTTATCCCCAGGGTTGAAACGTGAAAAGTTCATAATCTAGTCCTCGCTGAAGAGCAGTGATGAGTCCTCTTATAGGATTCACTAAAAGCTGTAAAATGTGTCAAAGTGGTTTTATTTCAATTTTATCTTACTTTACTCAATAGATATAATTGTCCTGAAGTCAGAGTCCACAATAGAGTCCACAATAGAGTGTGTCCCGTGGTAGGGACAAAAATAAGTTGCTTGCCAACAGGGCGAGTTCCAAAAATAAGCAAAAAAAAAACCCAGCTGATTATACAGCAGACGACATTCTAAACAGTAGGGGGCAATCCAGAAGAACAGTACAGGTGCTGCTGCAGAAGTTAACAACACCACGGCGTCCAAGCAGAGGATGAAAGTCTGTGCGATACCAAGTGGTCCACAACAATATATATATATATATATATATATATATATATATATATATATTGTAAATATAGTTAATTTTGCAAATACAATGTTTAATAAACTAATATTGTTGAAATCTTATGAAAAAAAAAGAAATGCTATATAATAATTAATTTTTATATCATATTTGGGGAAAAAATATGCACTACATAAAAAGTTAAAGGGTTCACAAAAATAAACTGGTTTTGCAGATTTGACATTGAAGACTAAGGTCAAGGTCACCAGTATTCAAGTATGTTTGAGACCTTGGCAGAAACATTTTGGGTATAAAAGTTGAGGAATAAGTATGAAATAATTCAAAAGTCATTGGCTTGACTACAGCCTGGACAGCTGTGTGGTAAAACGCTTGGCTCTCTCCGCTGGCGACCTGGGTTTGATTCCCAGTGTGGCTAAGAGAGTTGGTTGTAGTTGCCTGTCCAAGGCCGGTAGTTTTCTCCGGGTACTCCGGTTTCCTCCACCCCTGCAGACTACCGAACGCCATCACCGGAGCCATGGAGAGTGCCTCGATTAGTTATAATAACTATTTGTACAATCCATGTAAAATAAATAAGTTTATATTTACATTTAAACATATTAGATTTTCAAAATTTTCAGACACTTTGGTTGAAACTACTTTTGTATCAGTTTTGTAGGACAACATAATGGGGTTCACCATTTTCCTGCAGTTTGGCTGACTGGGCCTTGAAGATCAAGGTCATGGTCACTGGTTTTAAAACTCCTCTGATAACTTACTACGATTTGACATATTTCTTTATGACAAAAGAAACTAAGGTTACCAGTTGTATGTGGTAAACATTAACTGGAAGAGCCACCCTGTGTTCAGAGGGAAACAATGTTACCAACTGCACACAGTGTAAAATAAATGGAACAGCCACAAGATACACTGGGGTACATAGTTTTGAGAGACCAGCACAGACAGATTCTTGTTGACAACTAAAATCTGCTGCCGTTATTCCTAGTAAATTCTTATTATGGTGCGTGATTGTGGAGTTTGTGCGTGTCCTATATCCCTATGGCATCTAAGGAAATTTTATAAACACAATCCTTGTACCGGCAATGTTTTCACTTGTGTCCCTGAGTAGTGACCAACTGGTTTGTTTTAACTTTTTTTTTTAGTTTTGTATGATGAGCCTGATAAAAAAAGTCTTTTTTAATAAAAGCCAGCCATAAATAGAAGGCTTGTTTAGAGGGCGTTTGAAAGCAGCATCCGTAAAAAATAAATTCCCGGGCGTCTATTCAGGGAAATACGATAGTCATGTTAACTGGTCAATCTGTATGTAACATAGTCATCCTTTTGGGGCTGCCAACCAAGTAACATTGATTGTTGAGCATCTGATGACAAAAATAAAGAATTCAAACACTGCTCTCAATTTCCAGTCAGCAGGATCCAAAGGCACTTATTCCCACAAAGTTTCAAGGGCTTTGGTAAATTCAAATTTCCTTTTCATTACAATTTCAGTGTATGGAGGTCTGAAATGCAGGTGGTCCCCACAATGTGTGCTCAAGGCTTCTTAAGTCTTCATTGAATGCTGTAGGAGAGGCTGGTGAATTGATCCAAAACACAGCATGTGTACAAAATTACCAAACGAAAGAAACTGCATGTCTGTAAACTTAAACATCATCGGGTTTATAAATACTGGACACCTATGCCAATGTGAGGAAGTCTACCTTATCTATTTTCATAAAACAACAGATTTTGATGAAGTCAAAACATCAAGAGAAAAACACATGTTTCTCGCTTTATGAAATGGAGAGTTCAACCCAGGAGGAATAATGACAAAACCTAATTCAAGGTCCCAATTTCATGAACAGGCGTGGGATGGGGTGGGATGGGGTGGGGCGGAGTGTCTGGGGTTTCAGGCCTCAATATTTGTCTGACACGATGAAAAAAGGTTGCGGCGGTTGAAAATGAATACGAACCCTCTGCATGGAGTCCCGTTGGGTCCGCTTCTGCTACTTACGAGGTATGCATATTTCTGTTTCTTTCTTCAAGAACAGTTTCCTTGCAACGTACATTTAATAAATCTTTCATGTGTTACTCACATCAACCTAATCTTTATACGTCCAACGATAGAATCCAGTCAAATATCATCGAAAACCTGAATGCCCCACATCTCATTCTGGTTTGCAATGTAAACACCATCACTGACCAGGTCTTCAAGGTACACATACCCTGATATAAATTTCTTGACAAGAGGACAGCCAGCACTCACGCACTGTCTCCACCAGGTTATGAGTTTGTAAGGACGGACAGTATGATATTTAGGATTCATGTAATTTAAAAGTAAGTTGCAAAATTAAGATACAAGCAGCTGGACATAGAAATGTTTCTGTTCACAGAAGTGTTGTGCCTCAGAGAGGTGCGTGAGTTATTCTGCATTCAGGCCAAAATGTTTATACATATCTTATGGAGACAGTTTCCCACTGAAACACTATACTTTCTGTTAACTTTTAGAATAAAAAAAAAAACTAGCCAACATTTCACATCTCAGTTTATAAATCTCCCCAACCCCGGCAATACGCCTGGTATACTGGGTCTATCAGCTGGTACCATAATAAACTGAAGTATTTCTACAAAACCACTATGATCAATACTGCCTGTGTATACAAATATTGAGAATTAAGCCTCCAAGAAGTTTTCTTTACTCCATATTCTCCAATGGAAAGTCTTATCTTTCAGGAAAAATGCACAGATCTGGCTTAAGTAAATGATTTATCAAATACCAAACATAAATGGTCAATAAAAGGAATCACTTCTATAGAAAAACATATAATCACCACTGTCTGTGTGTACATCATAACATGTATATATTGCAGCTATTAAAATCCCTGACATTTTTCAGAAATTACCCATGAAATTGGTACATGCTTTTACCACCTTAAAATTAAGGTCCATCAAAATTGGTCATGTTACAGAGAATAATATATATCAACATTTGATAGATCCTTGTTTTATCAAATTTATATCATATATATATATATATATATATATGTATATATATATATATATATATATATATATATATATATATATATATATATATATATATATATATGTCAAGGCCCCCAGATCCTGATCTAGGCAACTGGCAATTGGTCCAGACCAGATCCCTATCAGAGTTTAGGCTGGACCAAATCTTGATCGGGATCTGGGCTGGACCAATAAATTCTGTAAATGAGGTTCTTCCTTAATATCTCGAAGGAACAAAGTCCTATTGACCCAATTTTCAGCATGGTAGAAAATTTTTGGGACATCTAACGGTATGCCAAATTTCAGATTCTTAGGTTCAATGGTGTAGAAACGTGCCAGTCTTACGGACAGACATCCGGTTGGACGGACAGACAATGGACAACAGCTATAGCTCAGATGACTTAAAGTCAGCTGAGCTAAAAATAATAAAAGGACTTAAAAATTAGTTCAAAATCCCTCAATTATTTCAAACTTAGATATAAGTTATTAAAGTAGAATAATTAACACTGAAAAACTAAGATTTGTCATTACTTATCAAGGTATAATTTCACATATCAGATTTTTATAATCATGCTCTAGGCCTGGGTTGACCTGAACCTTGATTAGTTCAGATAGGAACTCATTCTCTTTCCTAAAAGTTTATGATCAGGGTTTAGGCCGGACCAAATCCTGATCAGGATTTGGTCTAAATAGGGATCTGGGCCTTGACAGTTATATATAGATACCGGGATATGGCAATTTTTCTGTCATTCTATCTGGTATCATTACATTCTAGATCCATGTGGTTTTTAAAGAATCACCTTTTTTAAGTAAACAGGACATTGCTATGAACAAAAACATGACAAACCAAATTATATCTAAGGCAATTTTCTTAGCCCAAGAATTAATTTAAATAATGATGTTAGCAAAAACAGACCAGTTACACCATTAGTGACAGTGATGTGAATTGTTGACATTCTGAATATATGATCATGATAGATTTTTAGGAAAATGTAATGCATGCCTACAGGGGGTAATCTATGAACACTGACAACAGTTGCAATTGATTTTCACTTTTCATTTTTCCATGCTATCAGGATACCCAAAGGCAAAAGGGTAACAGACTTGCAAATATTGACCCCCATTTTTGGTGCAAATGCTGACTGCACCTGACACAATTGCATATGGATTATGCTCATGAGTTTGTCAATGCCCACATCAGGCCCACCTAACATTCATAAAATGTCTCAATGATTTCAAAGCTGAAAGGCTGTCACAACATGATAGATGTGTGTGCGTGCGATGCCAGGCAAATTGATTTCACAGCAAGGCTTGCGCATCTAAACAGGGAAGGGTTACAAAAGCCGACTTTCCATGAACACTAGAATTTCCTGTTTGGATTACCAGAGATTATTTATGGTGGAGTCCAACACCTGGGGTGAACTTAATGTTATTGTTTTCAAGAGCATTATCTTCAAAGAGGAAAAGAACCAAAATCACAAAGCTTTTTAGTCTGATTTTCAATAACAATCTGGATATGATGCCGCCAAACCCAGGCAATGTCATGTCACAACACAAATATGAAAAGGCATTAAAGGAATTAGCAAATGCAGACTGGTTGTGAATTTTTCACAAATCTTAATCATAAAGACTGTACATATTGTTAACACAAATCCTGCAATAACCTTTCAAATTACTGAATAGCAAGGCTAGTTATGTAGGAGCAAAGCCTCCTGAGTAAAACCTTGGTCTTCATCCAAACAGAGCAGTCAACTTTACATATGTGAACAACTGATTGTCCCCAGTCTACCAAGCAACAAGGCTCCCGCTTTCCAAAGTAGGTGAATTACTCCCAAACATGCATAAAGGGCTCAACTGGCCTGACAGCCAAAGTGCAGGCAAATATGGGCAGGTCTGGTGTTCAGAAAGCTTTGATGTTAATGGGCGATTGTTAAGCAGCTCTAAACTCCAGTGCCACTGATAAGGAAACTGCACGCGTTTAATGTTCATAGAGATCTGCAAACATTCGCCTGCAAGTAGTGTTTCAGCTCTTGTGAGATGAATGGCTGTATACACATAAACAGGCTCCGGCTGTAGACAGGGTCCTTTTGAAAGTCACTGTTGCACAGGAGCCTTTAGGCCTTGGAATCCCCATTATGCGGATACGTGAGAGGCACGGCCGCAATCATCCTACATTTCAG
The DNA here is from genome assembly GCA_026874595.1 of Sipunculus nudus. Lineage (NCBI taxonomy): Eukaryota > Metazoa > Annelida > Sipuncula > Golfingiida > Sipunculidae > Sipunculus > Sipunculus nudus. Next base: position 96,357,795 of record CM049309.1, read on the forward strand.
ACTATGGGTTGAAAAACAGCCCACAATATTGTGAGGCAACTATCACTCTTTAATGTTTAACCACTCGTTCATGCGGGTCTCTCGTGTTATCATGCACTGAATATGTTAAGTACTGTGCACTTATAAGAAAAGAAATTATGCTGTAGAATTATTCTTTTGGCATGCACTAAAAACCTAAAAGCCCGTGTCACACAACTGAGTCAGGTTGTCTGGATGGAATGAAAAAAACGAACTCGGGCGCCCGAGTACCGGTAACACCAACAAAAACTGGTCATGGATTATATACACATTATTCCCAGCTGATATTAAACAAGTAACTTGCACTCAAGTGTTGCTGGCACAATCATATTGTGGCTCGGACACTTTTTGGCCACATCTCGTAGGATGTGACAGCACACACTTGAATTTGAAAAGGATAAATGGGTCTGTGTCTACATGACAAGAGGCCAAAGCACGTTTCCCAAAGGCACAGCTGGGGGCGGGTCACGTCAGTGCATTTCGCGGGTGAGGTAGCTGCAAACTTTGAATTCTTACCTATTTGTAGGACGTTCGCCACTGCACCAGATTCTAACAACTTAACACCTTGATGAAATGGAAGTCTATCCGTCTCTGCACCATCTTTGACTTGATTAGAATATGAAGAATACATACAAATGTCCCTTTCATTCCGTGGAAATGACCAATATACTATTCGACTTTGTACCGGTTCTGGAATCCGGTCAATTCGTTCTTCTACCCGTTGAAACGGTATATTTTCCGCTACAATTTTAGCACATATATCCAGAAGTGTATCAGGAGTCCTACTTTTCTCCACTTTGACAGCTTTAGATCCGTGTTTGAAGCATTTATCGGGCCTAGGACCCCACAGTGTACTACAATGTCTTTTCGCTGTCGCCATTGCCAGCCATCTGATCCATCAGATAAGTGGGTGTTCCCGCCTACGCATGCGTGTAACCATTTAATCGCCCTACTACGCAGGCGCACGGAAGGGATAAATAGTTTATACATGTTTAGGGTTACCGGAATTCCCCGCGGGGAACCCCTTCAAGCGTGTAAAATTAGTTGGCAAATGACAACAAAGCCCTGCAACCTGCATGACAATCTCACTTTAATTGCACGTTGTTCCGTGAGGCGAGGCACCGTTTGACAGATGAGAGTTTTGGTTCATGTATGCGAAGGAAGCACGGGCCAACCAAGAACATTGTGTGTTCACGTTACAAATGCTCGTAAAAACCATTGAAATGAAAAGGAGTACTAAAGTAAGAAAGGGCGCCCGACGTGTATGGAGTGCGTATGGAGTGGAGAACCGGCTTGTGGCAAGTCGGAGAATATTCTGACAATAATTTAGCTAGCTCTGGCGTAGGTCCCAGCCCGCCTGCGGGCAGAAATTCAAAACCACTCTAATCCGCAGTATTTGAGCTTTGTCGATGCGTCTCCGTTTCTTATGCACCGCCTGTATAGATTTCTTGATTACCAGGCCGCTTTTACGGGAACATAATTGGCTTACATGCTACAGAGAATGCTGGTACTGTGCGCGGATAAATTAATAATACACCATTTTCTGTGCCTGGAATGGGAAACACAGCCCTGAAGGAGCTCGCGCTGTGCTGCTGAAAGGGGAGGAAAGGATTGAAAGCAGTTGCGTAATTACTGCTGATGTATTTAAATCTCCCGCCAGAGAAAATTAAGTTAAGATTAGTTTATATGTATGGAGAACATGTAAGGTGCCCACCCAACCGTGATAAGACCACAGATGGCCCTATTTTATTTTGCCCGCACCCTCGGGTACAATCTTGACACCTTATCCTTCGGGGGACTAACGGGGGGCGGAATTACAAAAATCTGCATTAATGTGTACACGTATCGGAATGGGGAGGCACACGTACGTACGAACATACATAAATACATAAATGCACACAAACAAAAATATATACTTACTAGTGTATACTTAGGTACGCCTAGTATATGTATGCCATAAATGAATGGATACTTTCGTGCAAACATCCTTGTCTACATTAAAAATGAGACTCCTTATCACAGCTTCATAATTAAATTAAGCAAGGATCAAAATATTGATAAAACAGTTGCCTTGGGGAAAAGATCACTTAGAAATTTACCAACTCTTTACAGGTTTAGCAACATGCATATAATCTACCAAAATGTATTAGCTGTTATCACGCAATACCACAGTGATATACTTGAATTAACAAATTGATGAATGAATATAAGTTTATTCTGAAATAAAAGGCCTCAGGCCTATGGTTCCTCAAAGAGCATGTGGTATAGAACATAAAATTCCAACAATAACAAAATTTAATAGCATGGAGATACAGCTAGTACCAATGTATCCCAATGCCATGGAAATAGCATAACATGAAATAATATACATTCAAACACAATGTTGTTTGAAAACCCATATTTTCCATTTCTAAATACATGCAGATATTTTGTAATCTCATATTTCATTTCATTTAGAAGTCATGAATAATAATAACAATAATTGTGGGTTTTAAGGCCTATTGCCCGCCCGGGTAGTAATAATAATAATATACCCGCCCAAACCTAGTTGCTACATTTTCTGCTGATTATTATCTGAAATGAGATATGAAAATGTACCTAAATCACAAATGTACTTGATTCTCGAGTCAGTACATGCACAAAAGGGCATTTCATGATAAAATGACGCTCATCTTCCACAACAGCATCCCCATATCTTAGGCAATATATTACAAAACCTTTTATCCCATGGAATATTATTATGCCTTACTTTTTTTCTACTTCTAAATTATGTGATAAACATCTTAGTCTTGAAAGACGTTTTCTATAGTTAACATTTTGAATAAATGTTAAATATTTGTCAGTGTTTAATGTTGATTTAAAAGTTGAATATGTTCTTGAACGACGATTATTAGATATACTGTTCATCCAATCCTGCAATAAAGAATCATTTATAGCCTGTGCATCTTATTCAATCCAAACATATATATACATACATCCTTGAGAAAAAAAATAGTTTCTTTATATTAAGTGCCCAGGTCTGTTTTTCTGCTTCATCTAGGCGATATATTTATTATACAATTGTTTGATAATCTATTATGTGACAATTTTAGCAATTAAGTCCAGTAAGTAATCGCTCTTATTATACAGTGAATGTACGGCAACCGCCCGCATTCTACTAATACTGCAGCAACTAATATATTTAAGCATTAACTTTCATCCCATAATTATTACAAAATACTTCTAATTTATTTAATCTTGGATTGTAATCTTCCTGATGTGTCTGCGTATACCACACCATCATGCAGCAAACATATAAGCAACGAAAGATAAGATAAATCTGGACATATATAACTAAAGTTCGTTCAAAAATAATGTGAAAAATAAACGACTGATCATACATCCTTGTTTTGTGCCAATGGTGCATTGAAAATAACTAGTTAATCCTTCATTTGTTTAGACACATGACTGTATAATTTGGAATACATTGATTTAAGAATGTGAAACATTTTCCTCCTATATCATATTTATGAAGAATAAAGAATAATAAGTCATGTTGAATACCATCGAACGCCCTGGAAAAATCTAAACAAATTGCATGAAAGCGTCCTTTTTTCTTTGATAAATAAATTTTGATAAGTGTCATGAGTGTATATACATATTATCAATAGTGCTATATTTTCTTCTATATCCAGTTATGACTTTGTTTGGTTTTTCTGCCCAAGTACCTAATCTCCCATTAAGAACTTAGTAAATAATTTACCTATAGTGTTTAAAAGAGAGATTCCTCTATAATTATTTAGGTCTAGAGAAGGGCCTATACTTGTGTAATGGGAACAAAATTGCCTTGGGCCATTCAATTGGGAAATTACCAGAAGTAATACTTTAAAAATATCTTTTCTATTACCGAACCTAAAACTGCTATGTTGTCTTTCAAAAGTTCTACTGTTATTCCATCTGGTCCAGGTGTTTTGCCATTTTGCATAAGTTTTAACTGTTTTACTATTTCTTCTTCGCTTATATAAAAATTAATTTCATCTACCATATCTATAATAGGAGCATGTTCATTAAACTGGTTATTATTTATATCATTCTTAAATCCTGGATTTACATGATTTATATTATCATTCAGTAGTTTCATAATAGGTTAACCAATCCTCCACACATAATATTATTTTTTAACCTGTGTCCTTTTTACAGATTTAATCTTTCTGAGAAATAATTTGTGGAGTTGCATATATCATTAAGTCAGTTCCAAGTGAAACAGTTTTTCTTTCTTTCACTTGTTACAAAAGTTTTCAAATCTGATTTTAATTGTTCAAAGTTTTCAAGATCTATCATTTTTTGTTCATCTATATTCATTCAATGCCTGATATTTTTTCCCTCTTTAGCTGTATACACTCCTGATTCCACCATGGTGGTTGGTCATTTATTGATACACACGGCTTTAAAGTTTTGATGTATATGTATGTTTTATTTGCAATAGAATCAAATTTCTCAGTTCTGCTGTGCTTTTTTCTACATCATGTTATATAACCCTCGTTATCATATATGAGTAAAATACCTATTTTTATAGTGATAGAAGTAGTAGTATAGTAGTAGTTATCATAATAGTAGTAGTAGTATAGTAGTGCAATAGTAGTAATATTAGAAGTTTTAGTTGTATAGTAATAGTTTTGTTTTTATCGTTTCTGTTTTTCTGGGTTTTTTTTAGATATAAATGTACATGTGTATATATATGTCACAGGACAAACTCCGACCCGGTAGAATCGTCGATCCTACTAGGACACAGTCCGATCGGACTTTCTACTATATAGGAGAAACTCCGATCGGACTTTCTACTAGTAGGATCGGCGATTCTACTATGACAAACTCCGATCATAGCCTCTACTAGGACAAACTCCGATCAACCAGAGACCACAACATAATAAGACTTTCTACTAGTAGAATCTGCGATTCTACTAGGACAAACTCCGATCGTAGTCTCCACTGGGACAAACCCTGATCGTAGTCTCTACTAGGACAAACTCCGATTGTAGTCTCTACAAGGAGAAACTTACCATAATTTACGTAATTTCTGAAACCTGAGATAAAAAATGAATAAATCACAGTAATATTTTAACCAAATGTTTTATTTATGTATTTGAAAAAATAAAGAAAAATAAATACAAGCACATATGATAAAACACAATATCCTACGATTATATATACAAGTCACAGATATACATCTAAATGTTTCATTCAAACATATTCATACAATTTTATTTGATAAAAAAATCACAAATATAAGCACAAGCACATGTAAGCACAAACTGTTTATCTACTTGTATATATGTATAATTCCTTAATATTGATCTAAAATATTTCATTCACATCCTGTCTTAAATTCACAGCAAAAAAATGCAATATATATATCCACCTGTACTTATGTTTATCAATTTAACCACTGATACAGAATGTAGGTATTTTCAAATAGAACTTTGATTCTCAGAAATACACATTCCTTGGTTAAGTACAATTCATACAAGTTCATATTCTAAAATATACAAATAAAAGCACAAGCACATATAAGCACAAACAGTTTATCTACTTGTATATATGTAAAATTCCTTGATTTAAGAATAGATCTAAAATATTTCATTCCCATCCTGTCCTAAAAGCACAGAGAAAAATTGCAATATATACATCAAACGGATTGTATATACTCTGCGTAGCTTAGTTCATTGAACAAAGCTTGTACAAACTCAAGTCCTTAGATATGAAAAAACAAGGGACCCATGGGTCACTGTGCTCAGCTGACGTTGACCTTGAAGGTAAAAATCTAAAATAATATCAAATGGAGATAAAGTGTAAGAGGAAGAGGTAATAAAGGCCATGGTTGGTTTATATGATTGGTTTATATTGATGAGCAAGAAATTGTTGCAAATAATATTTTTGGACCTGACCATTTGTTTCCTAATGTTGAAACTGAAGCATGTGAGCAGTTTGTGAACAAATGATCGGTACTATTTCCATGATCATTAGTTGGCGTTTTGGGTTAACTGTTGACATTTCAGTAGTTTACACATTTGTTCGATTGAATTTAGTTTTTGTATAATTTATATTATTAAATATATATGTATTTTTTATGAAATGTATACACTTAAAATATAACTAATTAACAACATAAAAAGGGCAAACAAAGCCTGATCTAAAATTCTGCTGTGGCAGGAAAATAATGAACAAATGTTTGTATTAAATCCTCATTTTTTTATCACACCAATTTTATTTTTAATTTAAGTTTATATTTCTATACATTTCCAATATAACATATATATCTGAATATAAAAGTTGATTCATAATTCTCAATTACATCATCATAAATCTCAATCTTTTCAGATAACACCACATCATGCATACACATGTTTATTAATTTTTTACCACAAAAATATATCTTTTAAATATGCAAAACAATAGATATCTAAAAAAAATACTTGATTTAGATTTCTCAATTTTTAATTGTGTCTTTATTTATCCATAATATGCTTCATATTTTATAATAATTTAAGCATACTGATGGGTTCAATTATATTGGTTAAAACATTTAAAAGAAAATTGATTTCTTTAAAAATGCTACATTACACAACATTGCATCTTCTGGATTACACCTTGAATTACTTTTTCAAGGAAAGTTTTTGCATATCAGAGTGGAAACAGCATTACAATTAAGGAGATACAGTGAAAACAATAACAATTGCTGCATAACACTTGGTGGGTTTGGTTTGCCGGGGTTGGGGGGGGGGGGTGATTGGGTTGGTGATATGAGAATAACTGTACACCTGTCACAGCAGGGGATCTCCCCCAGTGACTGTAACAAATCAGAAACCCTGGCATAGCTGACTTCCAGTGACCTGGAGTGGGACCCTGCATCTGTTATCTGTAATCAAAGCAAATGACTACAATAGAGCCTCAAGAAAAAACTCAATAACTAGCTTAATTTTCAAGCTTTTATTTTCAAATTTCAGATTTAAACAAATTAAATATTTATGTTTACATGCTGTGAAAATTAAATCAATGGTACTTACAGGAAAAAAACGTGCCATGATCAAAGTTGGGAAAAATTTAAAGTACTGATTTTATTTTTATGCTAATAACTTAAAAAAATTACAAAATTCAGATATAATTTTGGGTAAACAATTGAATCTTAATTGAACATAGATTTACTTGGGGAAAATAGACTCTAGTTTCAAAATTTTTCATGTTAAGTGAGTAAATATTTTTCCTGATTTTTTTATAAAGTCAATTATGTTGGGGCCCATAACTTAAAGAATTTATACTTAACAGACTTAATTTCTGGCATGTACATAGGAACTATATGGAGGAATATTTATAGTAAATATGAGGAAAAACAGATGAGTGGTTTTGATATTAGGCAGTCCTGAAGTGTGAAAATAGCATTTTAATAAAAAAAAATGAGGTTTTTCCTTAATTTCTCAAAGGAACAAAGTCGCAAAGACCCAGTTTTCGGCTTGGTAGGAGATCTTGGGGACATCTATAACATTATGCTGAATTTTGGATTCCTAGGTCTTACGGTTTCAAAACGTGCCACATCTACGGACGAACGAAAGGATGGACAGACGGACGGACGAAGGACAATGGACCATGACTATAGCTCAGATGACTTATAGTCAGCTGAGCTAAAAAATGGTTGTGTACTCTGCCTAGCTTGGTTCACTGAACATACCTGTACATACTTAAGTCCTTAGATCTCAAAACAATGAAGGCCTAGCTGACCATATTGACAATTAATAGGTTGATGCCCAGCTGTCTCATACACCTTGAATTCTAGATACTCTATTATTTATATTTATAAATATCACTATCATTAGTTTTAATTTTCTAACTTTATACACAAACTTACTTTATACCAGTACATACAGATGACCGATCTTTATTTCCCCTGTACAATATAAGGAGCAATCATAATAATACAGCGTAATAACAAGATATCTAGAAGTATAGTACATAAAACAATGAATTAATATAATGGTTTTACAAAAAAAAAACCTAACATGTCAACCAATACCATAAACCAGTGTATAACCCCACATTAAAAACCAAATAAACAAACGTTGTCCTGTATATTGTATAAAACAATCATGATATACTCTAGTCTTTTAGAAAGTCATATTGTGTATAATCATAAATAAAACATTTGGTTACCATATTACTGTGTTTAATCATTCATAATCTCAGGTTTCAGGAATAAGATCATTATGGTAAGTTTGTCCTAGTAGAGACTACAATCGTAGTTTGTCCTAGTAGAAGCTCTGATCCAACTAGTACATTTAAATATGATTGGAGTTTGTCCTAATAGAGACCACGATCGGAGTTTGTCCTAGTAGAATCGCCGATTCTACTAGTAGAAAGTCTAATTATGTTGTGGTCTCTGGTTGATCGGAGTTTGTCCTAGTAGAGGCCATGATCGGAGTTTGTCCTAGTAGAGGCTATGATCGGAGTTAGTCCTAGTAGAGGCTATGATCAGAGTTTGTCCTAGTAGAGGCTATGATCGGAGTTTGTCCTATATAGTAGGATCGCCGATCCTACTAGTAGAAAGTCTGATCGGAGTTTCTTCTAGTAGAAAGTCCGATTCTACTGGGTCGGAGTTTGTCCTGTGACATATATATATTTATATATATATATATTTATATATATATATATTTATATATATATATATATATATATGGTATATGTATATATATATATTGTGCGGCGGCACGGGTGGTACATCGGGGTGGGGGGGGGGGGCATGGGCGGTACATCGGGGGCGGGGCATGGGCGATACATCGGGGAGGGGGGTTAAATAACCCATTTAAGTTATTTCAGGAATTATGAACTGTGCAATAGAACCAATCTAATGTTAGGTGAATGGTCTCTGTATAGGCAAGTTGATTGATTGATCTTTATTTCCCTTCACACATTCGTTGGAAGAGTTCAATACATGTTTTTAATAATGAACAATTAACAAAATACAGTTTTGTGAAAACAAACGAAACATTAGCCAGATGCACGATGCATATTACGTAATTAATTATACTGACAATACGAACCTGTTTTCTATATGGATCTGAAAAAAATTGTCCCAATAACACTATGAAGTAACCTACGGATTGAAATATATTTTGCTTTATTGTCAGATGGCAAATCCATTAAAGATCTGAGGAATCTTTATTTTTGCCACTCAATACGTCTTTTAATCGGAATCCACCCACATTCCCCTTGAAATATCATTATGTGTACGTCTCTTAAATCCCTGAATTAGTCTTGCCGTTTTTGTTTGTTGTATCTCTGTGAGTATTCCGTACGTTATAGTGAGATTATTCCACAATTCACAGCCGTGTAGCACAGAATGTAAGCACAACTTTTCCTATATAGTAGCAGATGTTAACGGATTAAGTCCTATTTTCTTAATACCAGCACCACTTAATAATGCCATGACCCTTTTCCCCTGATTGCACATGTGATTTCTTTCTTTGACGAGAAATATGAGCATTAGTAAACCCCAACGTGCGCAAATGCGAGACTGCCTCAATGTTTCGGGCCCTAGTACCCAATGTCGCTTAGTTGTATTCTTTCTGTTCTGTTTTTTTTTCTCCCCAAACACAAAACATTTTTTTGCAAGAGAAAACTAACCTCCGCTTCCTAGGATAGACAATAGGCCCTGTGCATCATTCTGTCGAGCTCAATCTTTGTCAAATAATACCGTATACCGTCCGTATCATCCGCATAACTGATGGACCCAACTCTCTTATCAAAGCATTTTAGTCCATCTAATATATGCTTACCCGATCATACATATCATCTTGGTATAACACATAGAAGAACACCGATAACAGTCCCCCTTGTTTAATACCTCTAATTACTGTAAATGAATCCCCATCCAGCAATACAGCCTTTGTCGATCCCTCTAACAAATTTTTTTTTTATTGCATTTATATACATAAATATATCACAACAATAACAACACTTTTACATTGAATAACAAACAGCAATTACATATAGTTTATTACATAAACACAATAACATGAGGAATTATAAATAGCTATATCTTATTTACCAGATTCTGTATTATTTAATTTCCCCATAACAACATACGACATTAAACTTGACAAATAGACATACATTATTAATCAGAATAGCAAACATTTCATGCATACATATTTAACTCATATATATGGAAATTAGAGAGTATCTATAATTAGAAAAAAAATAATGAAACATTTCATTTGTCACTGATTATCTTATCTGAGGCATTAACTGATTCCACTTTTTTAAATGGAATTCTATTTTTCCTTTCTTTTCAGCAATAATATATTCCTCTTTTTAAAGAGATATTACTAAAGACTTAAACTTAGAGAAGAGATCTGTTTCGCTTTTACATTCCTTTCCATTATATATGGTGAGTTTATACAGTACAATAATAGTGTTGACCATAATGTTACTGTCATCAACAGGCAGCACTCCAAAAATTATGGCATTTGATGTGAAGTCTGGCATATATATTTCAACTTGTTTCAACCAATCACATATTTTAAAATATAAATTCTTTGTAACCATACATTGACAAAACAGGTGGAATAATGTTTCCTTATATGAAAAGCAATAATCACATCTGTCACTCCCTATTAATTTCCATTTATACAGCTGATCATTGACTGGTAAATAATTATTTAAGATTTTATACTGGAATTCTCTGGTGTATCTGTCCAATGAAATATAATATATAGCTGAGAAACGTTGTTCTTTTTCTTGAATAGATACATCCAAGTATTCATCCCATTTATTATTTCTGATACTAGTTATATCACATATGCATCTCGTATAGATTAATTTTGAACATAACTGTGTATGTGTACACAGGTGTACAATTTATTACATCAGCCCATGACATCAATAACTTCTTATTAAACATTGGTATTAACTTTGGAATTGTGTTTACATCAAGATTTGTTCTTATGAAGGCAACACCTCCAATTTTTTCCAAATGTTTTGTTACCAACTTGGTCCAAGGATTTCCTTGTTCAAGAATAAGTCTTTTTATCCATAAAACTTGCTGAGCTTTTATCATTAATCTAACATCTGGTAGATTCAGACCGCCTTTACTGTATGGACTGACTGCAGTGTTATACTTCACCTTTGGTTTTTTACCATTTCAAACAAATTTATTTACTGCACTTTGTATATATTCAATAAAACCTTTCGGTGGTTCACACATGTTTGTCACATATAAAATATTTGATATAATGAGAGACCGAACCACTTCAATTTTACCATATATTGTCAATGAACGTTGTTGCCATAAGTTGAGTATTTGGATTATTTTTTCTTTAAGTCTGGTGAAATTTTTTTCCATAACCATATCAGAATCATAGGAAAAATATATACCTAAAATTCGTATAACATTTGAATATAAATTAACCCATTTACAATTTATTGACTTATTTTGATTATATTTATACCTGCCAAGCCATGCGGCCTCTGATTTTTCATATAATTTACTTCAAAAGAAGTGTAATGTGAAAAACACCTTAAAACTTTCACTAACTCATCACAAGAATTTACATCTTGAAGGAAGAAAGTCGAATCATCGGCAAACATACACATTTTATGCTCTATGGATGACAAAGTAATGCCTCTAATATTTTTATTTGTACGAATTCGTTGTGCTAAAACTTTCAATACAAACATAAACAGATAACATGCCATAGGATCCCCTTGGCGAGTGCCCCTTTCTACTGAAAAATAATGACTAGTCACTCCATTATTGATAAATGCACTCTCTAAATTAGTATACATAGTCTTTATCCATGAAATAAAACAATCACCAAATCCAGTTTTCCTTAATACACAGTACATAAATGTGTGATCAATTGAGTCAAAGTCTGCAGCAAACATAATACCAGATATATCTTTTTGTTTACAATAATACATGACATCTTGAATTAGCCTGATCGGTTCACCAATAAATCTCCCTTTGATAAAAGCACTTTGTTCTTTAGGTATAATCTTAGGGAATATTTTTTCATTCTCTCAACAAGTGCTTTACCAAGTATTTTATAATCAACATTAATTAGGCTAATGGGTCGCCATGACTTAATGTAACGTGTATCTTTTCCTGGTTTCTCGAGTAATTATTTTTCCAATTTTTCATAATATACCATCTTTTATCCGTTAATCCAAATTTGTGTATTTTATAAAGTTAGCCGTTCCAACATACCCTGTCATAAGCTTTTTCACAATCTAAACAATCTTACTTCCTCCCTGAAGTGAATATGAAGCAGTTATGTTACTGCATTTCTTACGGCATGCATGCAAATTGTCGATGATTAGGAAATCCCTTTTAATTTTTCAGGGCTGGATTCTTTCCAATAAATCTTTCACAGATTTTTTTGCTTATAACTGGTTCAAGGTTAGTCCTCTATATGAATCAATTTTGCGTTCAGGTTTTCATTGCCTAGATAGGGATTATGATAGGGATTATGAGGCTATGTTTGAATGATTTAGGAATATAAGCATATCGAATGATTGCACAAAATAACCTTGACACTTTCCCAAGCAGATCCATCCCGGTTTTTTAAAGTGTTCATATGATAACATATCATATCCCGGTGCTTTACCATTAGAAAGTTGTCGAATTATACGCTTAAATTCCTCACTAGATCCCGGCTTAGATAAACAAGCGGTTGGGTCCATGTTTTTGGACATTTATATTTATCTCAACTACCCTTTAACTATAGTATTATTATAAAAACGTGATATCAAATTTAACAAAGTCCTCATCTGATGCAGTAAGCAGTTTATCAAAATGCGTTTTCCATCGATATCTCGGCTCTGCTGGGTTACTGCATTCTACCCTATCTTCAACGATTTGATGAAATGTTGGCGTTGGTTCCCGTTTTACCCTAATATTTTTCTAAAACAACTTTACATCCAACTCCTCTATATATAGTATCCAGTTTGTTGTATTCCCGTTGTTCAAACTGCATAGCTTTATTCCTTAGTAATTTATCAAAAATCTTTTTCGAAGCTTTATAATTTTAAAAATACTGACCACCCCCCCCCCCCCCCCCCCCCCCCACCCCCGTTAAGGTTAATCCACTGAATCCTCAGTTCCCTCTGTTTACTGTGAGCTTCCTCCAGCCTTATATCCCAGTAAGGACGTTTATAAGAACAATAATTAGATCGAGGTATACTGTCCAAAGATGTCCTATAAAACACATTCTACAATATTATTAGCATACGTGTCAGAACAGTCCCTAATAATATCATTCAACATATTATATCCTTGAAGCAGCCCACTTAGGGCCCGTTTATTAAAATTAGTATCTGCTCTGTACCATCTAAATATCGGCCTAAATTTTGGTATGTAATGAGGCATACTGTAGATGACCTCTATACTTGTATACCGAGTTATGATCTGTTGGGTTTAAGACATTATCCTCATCCACAATGAATCCTTTAATGTCCATCAGTTGTCCTCTAGACATACATATATGGTCAATTTGAGAACCAATGCCCTTAACCAGGCAAATATAAGTATCAGTCGCTCCATTACATATATGCTACTACATATCAGTAACTTCATGTTGTTACAATTGAGAGACTCGAGAAATAATTTCCCCCTGTAAGCTTGGGAGCCTTTTGCGTTCGGACCAGACAAAGGAGCTATAACATTAATATATCTCCAATCATTATAACCTGCCCCCACTGACTTAAAAATCATGCAAGGCTTGAAGCTCATCAATAGTCTCCCTCACTAGACAAAGGAGCTATAACATTAATATATCTCCAATCATTATAACCTGCCCCCACTGACTTAAAAATCATGCAAGGCTTGAAGCTCATCAATGGTCTCCCTATAGAAATCAATAGGATAAATCGATGACGGCATATACACATTTATCAAATATATTGGTCTTTGCCCTTCAACTCGTAATTTTAAACATATTATTCTATCATTTCCACTTAATTCCCTCAATAGTTCTACAGCATAATCTAAATTCTTATTCCATAATGTAGCCACACGGCCTTTTCTAATTCTTCTTTCGTCATATACAGATAAGCCAGCATCACATTTTACATATGCCATAAAATCACTGTCTAGGGTATCTAGATAATCTTTAAAATCTGGATATAGATGCTGTTCCTGAAGACAGAGAAAGTCACATCGCCTTAAGAATACATTAATATAAGCAAACGATGACATGGCACCACGACATTAATATGAGGTAATATTCAGAGAGACGATAAAGTTATGTATCGAGATTTACATTGAAGAAAACATCCCTTAACTAAGAGTTTATAAATTGTAAGTAATTCAAACGAAAAATCTAATCTCTAGAGTTTTTATTTTCCCTAAAAAGTCAGATTGATATCATCCAACACATTACTAACTGCTGATACCCCTTTTGTGTCTTTCCTACAGATCAATTTACTTTTTCGTGTTTCAGGTACACGCTCACATGCGAGATCGTACAGTGCACCCCATGTAACACTGACAGTATCAATGTCCCCCAGACTTTCTTTTAGCTCCTCAATAAAGCTCTTTCTGTCTAAGTGGCCAAACTTTTATTTAACGTTTTAAAAAAATCTCCAGCTCTGTCTGGGTGGCTCAGTTCGAAAATGTGGTCATCAAAACTTTACGGAATGACCCCATTTAAAGAATCAGTTCCGTGTCAAAACTGGAATTGTGTTGATTCAAATTACTCATGAATTCCACGTAAATTGGTTGTTACATAAGATCTGTTGTGATTCTTTTTTAGATCAGCGTTCTTGCAAATCCAGACCACCATCGAGATTCTGAACTGACGTGCCAAGACATGCATGCATTTACAAATAACCACTATGGGGTATTAGCCAGAGAGATACCCTGCAGGAAGACCAATGCCAATGCATGATGGGGAGGGGTGTCTCTCTTACTCTAAGTGCGGAAACGGTTATGACGAATTCTGTTGCTCTTCCTCTTGAAATGAATAAGTATTTCGGAACTTGAATTCACCAAAATACCATGATATTAAAAAAGCCTAAAACAACCTAAAATGCCCTTATCCCTGATTTCTTACGACAGTCTCGTTAAATATATACGTTTACACTATTCTGAACATATTGAGTACTCCCTAAATTTCTGTTGTGTGTTTTGATTTACCTCTGGTTATGGAACTTGATGGTTATATCACCTGATCTTTAATGTAATAACAATCTTTCACCTGGACTTATGTAAGAGAGTTATTTTATCTTTATCTTTTAGCAGATGTAATTGCATTTCAAATATAAATCTATTATTAATGTTCGGGAGGGGTTGTGGTAGGTTTGAATCCCTCCTGGCCGCTATGTCACACGTTCAGTATACGTATTAAATATTATTATTACCCGATATAGAGATCAAAGTTTAAATAAAGATGAAATTGCTTCCATGTACTATATTATAAATCGTATAACTGCATGATTCATTACCTACAGACAACTGCTGTATGTTGTGTCATGAAGGATGTGTGAACTTGTTTATCAACTGGAAAAACATGTAACCTATAGGTGGTAGGTCGCATATATGCATAGGTAGACAGGGGACTTTTTGCAAAACACCATTTATGAAGCTCTGGCTTATCTGACTTGCTGGTAGATGCCCTTGTTGAATTTGTTTTGATTATTTTGACAGGCCCCACATATAATAAACATGTTTAATAAAAAACAAGCAGCCTGTGTGTGGTGATATCCACATTTTCTGGCCTATTTTTATAAAAGCTCCAAGGGATAACCTTTGATTTATTAAGGTCAGATAGGTGATTTGGTCTCTTAAATGAAATACCTATTGAATAACAAATGATCATTAGTTCAAAATAAAATTTTACAATAAATGCAAAAACATAAAAACTATAATTCTTAAAATAAACGGATGTAGCCTTGAATTAAGCATGTTTTAGCGTTGAGAATATTATTTTTTAACAATAATATAACAGTTTATCCAAACATTTGGTCTTTTATCTGGAAACATTAAACATGTCTTGCACACATATAGTCCATGAATTAACCAACTGCGTTTCTATAGTACAGACTAAAGTTTTAAAAAGTGCCTTGCTTGCTGCACCATGCGTATCACCGAGCTCTATTAGCTATAGCTGTTGTCATATGCTATAAAAAGAGATGGAGTTACAGAAGTGACTATGTATTTATACGCGTTGAGAATTAAATAATACTCACCAAATGAAGTTTTATCATGTTGAATGAAAGCTTATCATAAATCGTCTGTACATGAAAATTTAATTTATCACATTTTATGAGTATCCTGCAGTGCAATGTTTTTTTTCTAGTAACAATTTATTCTTTTTTTGTGGAAGTTATACTGAAATATACTTGTTTCAAGTCAGAGCGATCTTTTCTACATTACCAAATACAGGTGACTTCCCTAAAATATTTGTTAACATTCTTTGTTAATGAATTCTTCGATATCATTTGGTTGTCAACTAAAAGCGTATATATATATATACAGGAGAAAAGCTTACGTGATATGTTTCTATGTTGTCCAGAGGGGCGGCAATTTCTATACGACCGCCCCGGGTGGCAAACAAGTTAGGTACGCCGCTGTGTACGTTCCATGGCCAGGGTCATGGAATATGTATAATTTCACTGATTGTACCCAAAATTTATCCAGACTTTTTTCATTAAATATATATTTGCTGTATTTATATAAAATATTTATAGGTTTTATACATTTTTATCAAGTCTAGAAATATACCCTGGCTGATATCAGTACTGATATTGAGAAAAAATATACAGTATATATATATATATATATATATATATATATATATATATATATATATATTATCTGATTGTGTGTTAAATATATATATATATATTATCTGATTGTGTGTTAAAACTCATTTAATCACAAAACATATATTTAAAGTTTGTTGTTTATAAATGTAGAAACTGGTAACTGACACGCAGCCTTGAGTAATCAAGTCGTAGATGCACTGTGGCCGCCACTTGACAAGGAACAGAAGTGGAAACTGCACAACGGATTAATGCTTCAGGGCAGTTTTAATCCCCATTCACATGCATTTACTCCTAGTTTATATATACGTGTGTATATATAAACTTACTTTTGCACGTATATAATTTGCATGCAATGTGAACAGATCAGCATATGTGAGGATAAATACCTTCTCGCGTAAATTAACATGAGTTGTGAAAAGTATATTTACACGACCCAAGCAGGTGATTTGCATACACCTAGCTTTACTTATGTAAATTGTGTCATAGATGTGAACACATGAACGAGCAGACTGAAGGTTAAATATAATAAAGGGTGCGTAATTTTAATATATCCATTAATTATATCCGCCAAAACACAATTTTGCCTATACTATGTTTCTACGAGAGTTCCGCCGCGTTTGTCTACGAAGAATTCCTCTGGATCAATCATTCTGAAACCCGGCATTATTATTGGGTCACTTGTGAACTAACAAAGATTGGGGGCGCCAAGTGCAATTATGTCGCGTAGTGTTAATCTGTGCGTCTTATTTTAGTGAAAATAGAACATATTTCATAAGTGGTTCAATGTATTGGGCTGAAATTGTGCGGAAAAGTCCATAGATCTTGGATACCCCCATTTTGTGCTCAATACTGGTGGCGCCATTTGTAATAATTGTCGCATGGCGTTCATCCGTGCGTTTGCTTTGGGTGAAAATCACTCATATCCCAGGAGTGGTTCAATGTTCAATGTCCATCCATCAACCGCAATAGCATTATCGTATTCATGACAAGAGGAGCCACCTAATAATCCTGTATTAGTAAAATACATCCATGCATTTATCTCAGGGGTGTATTGGCGAGATCACCTGAAATTTGCATGCACATAGATCTTTGATTCCTTAATCTCAAACACGACTGGTGGCGCCACCTATAATAATTTTCGCTTAACTTTCATTCATAAATTTTTTGGGGTGAAAATTGCACATATCTCAAGAGTGGATGGGTATATCAGCATGAAATTTTCCATGTTCACCCGTCTTGTCTAGCTTTGTCTAAGACCAGACAGATGGCGCCACCTACCATCTCGATTTCGTAGAGTACATTGATGCCCTTTTCTCTTGAGTGATTGGGCGTATCGGCCTGAAATTTGGCATGTTCATCCATCTTCGGTAGATTACCCGTATGCAAGACTGTTTGCGCCTCTACAATCACGTATTTGTAAAATACATGCATGCGTTTATCTTAGGAGTGGTTCAATGTATCGGCCTAAAATATTGCATGTCCATAGATCAAGCTTAGATTGCTTTATCTTGTTTACAAGACTGGTGGCGCCAACCACAATCGGCCACCAACCACAATCGTTTTTGCATCATGCCAATCTGTGCATCTTTTTTATCGTAAAAATCACACCTTTCCTTAGGAATGGTTTGGCATATCTGCCTGAAATTGTGCATGTAGATCCATCTCGAGTAGATTTCTTGTACACAAGACTAGTGGTGCCACCTACAATCACGTATTTGTAGAATACTTTCAAGCATTTATCTCAGAAGTGATTTGGTGTATTCACCTGAAAAATTTGCACCTCCATAGATCTTGGAATGGTAAATCTTGTGAACAATACTGGTGGCGCCAACTACAATAATTTTTATCTGGCGTATATCGGTATATTTATTTCTACACATATCACACAAATCTCGGGAGTTGTTCAATGTTACGGCCTTAAATTTATGTATATGTTTATCCATATTGGTCAGGAGTGGTTTAACGAATCAGCCTGAAACTGTGCATGTCCATAGATCTATGATGGCATGACCGGTGGCATGACTACTTGTGCCACCTACAATAATTTTTTTAAAGTTTCGTCCATCTGCGAGTCTTTGGACACTTTGGCATCCCTGATGCCACATATTTGAAGGGATCAGACAACGACGTCACACTGATACTTACATAGAAAACTGCAAGGAAGGACAGGCAAAGAATATTCTCTGTCGTCTGGGTACATCCTTTTTAAAATAATTTTATTTTGAAAGTAATTACAGCACAACAGTACTGTTTCAAATAGACATCCATTAATATATTTACACATATTACTCTTAATTATCTGTTTTCTAATTATCCGTTTTCTATGTCAATATCAGTGTGACGTCGTTGTCCGTCCGTCTGAACCACGCGCTCGTGTACACACACAGACTCACTCAAGGCTCACAATTATAACAGAGACCAGCACATACGATAACATATCTTTACTGCGTTTACCCTATCTAATACATCAAAGGTATCTACTCTAAACAATAGTACGAGATCTGTTGGAAATCCTAGGACGCCCACACGATCCGCTGCAATCTGACGTCATTACCCGGACCCCAGGTCTTCTGTGCTGGACTCGTGCGCCCCAGTCCCCACCAGCTGTATCTCGATACCTCCCGTCACGTCTCAGACCAACCTTGCTCCTCCTCCGGCCTCACTGGAGCGCCCTCTCTCGGCCTCGTTGAAGTCCCCTGCGTCGACCGTGCGGTGCTGGTCTGCGACTCTGCGTCTTACCAGACCTTCCAGATGCTGCCAACCTCCCGGGATGTCTGCTTGTCCGTCAGCTGGACTGTATACCAACTGTGCGCCCCCTGTGCTGTCGGCCTCGCCGAGTCGCCGTATTGGTCTCACCCGAGGTAAAAAGCTGTAAGAAAAATACACAGAATACTCATAACTCCTATGGCCATTTCAAATACCTCGGCACGCATGTCATGGGGGGGGGGGGGGGGGGGGGGGGGGGGAGGGGGAGTCATATTCCTGTTAGACACACGAAAATTCAAACAAATAACACTGACAGTGTTACCCGTGATGCCCCGTGGGATGTTATAATTAACAATCCTTGTGGTACATCACGTACGGACATTATGGGAATAACTTGCGCATGCCCAACAGCCCAGACTAAAACTGTTAAATAAACAAGCCGTCTCTGGCTTTACAATTAATACAATACCACAAAAGTTATACGCTACTGTGCACTGAAGTTAACAAATACGCTTACTTCTCGAAACCCCGAGTTAACTATTTTTAAATGAAGCCTTCGAAACCCCGAGTTAACTATTTTTAAATGAAGCCTTTCATGAACCCTCTTTTTAGGTACCTACTTTTAGTTTTAACAAACTATATTCATACAGGAAAGAGACAAGTGAGAATAACCTACGGGTCTTCAACCCCAACCTTACGATGGCATTCTTAAGATCTGCGCGGCTTCTGTCCTGCAGGCGATCTCTCCTCGTTGGCGGCTACAGTTTAAGTGCTAAATGTGGCGGGAATAGAGCCTCTTTATACTGGTCTCCACTGAAACCTACTGACTATTCATGAGGTGTATGAATTACAAAAACATAACAATAAGCAAAGTGCTCGGTAGCCCTATGAATATTCATTAGCTACGACACGCTGGCTAATCCTTTTACGCAGGTGTGCCCCTTCACCTCCGAACTAGTGACCTATGAACTTATCGACCAGAGCGCTCGGCCCCGGTGTGCCTATTTACAATGAGCGCTCAACCAGGAGAACAGCAAAAGCAAGCGAGTGATCGCACCAATGTGTATTAATGGGTAAATTGTGTGGGGAAATTTTTAACGCGTCACAATCAGTTTCTAACCTGTGTTTAAGGTCCAGTAGGTACTCTGAAAAAATAAACATTTTCCGGAATATTTCACAGCATGAATACATCTCTTTGCCATTAGCAGACGGTAATTCAAAGCTTTGATCATAGTACTTTCAACATTAAACACACCAAATATAGTATCCTTTTTTAAATCAAAGTAACAATCAGATGTAACTCGCCACCAAGAGTAAAACGAGCTCCAGAATGTTTTTACAGTGGTAGTAGTTTATTATTAAAGTGCAACATGAACATGTTTTTCCAATTTAACATACATAGTAACACAACCAGCTTGTAGGGATTATGAAGCACTATACTTTGAAAACAAAACAAATTAAATATTAAGGTCCGGTTGTGAATGAGATTAACATTAAATAAATATACCTCATGTTATATAAATTAAATAACACAACTTAAATATTAAGGTCAGATTGTGGATGATATGAACATACAATGAATATACATCATGATACTTCATAGTCAGTTACAATGATGCAAATCTTGCAGTTAAATTGACAACGTCACTGTTTGACAAAGAAAACACCAATTTATCTTTATATGTCAAATTACTGAAATCAATTTTTAGTACATGACTGACTTGTTCCTCGAATTCCTTTCTAATTATTCTGTGTTTATTACAGTGTTCCACCGTTTCTACCTGACCGGAATTACACGAGAGACATACTCGTTCATTCCGGACCAGACTTCGGTATCGGCCGGTTTCAATCCGTATTGGATATACCCCCATACGTAGCTTGGCTATTATTGCTCTGTTCTTCCTCTAGCACTTAAAAATGTAATCATCATGCACGGCTAAATGAATCCTTAATTTCTTTGTAAATATTTAAACGAGAAATTCCTGCTTAAGTATCCAGCCATTGTTCCACAAAAGAATCTGATATCTACTCTCTACCAAAACACCTAATTCTTTAGAGGTGAACCGAGAAACATCCCTACTTATGTACATATCACTGAGACCACGTGTGTTTTAAATATCTTTAACCGAATGACACCAACCCTTATGACCCTCAACACTGTTAAAGTAGTCTATATCAAACACCCTCCGTGTTATTCGATCTGATGGTAAACAACAAAGTCTGTTCCAGAGTTTCACACACTCCACCATATGACGAATAAACGCGCGGAGGTAACCAAGCAATGTCTCCATACATGGCCTGTACGGGAGTCACTTTACCTACACCAAGAAAAGTTCGTATTGCACGGTGTTGTATGGTATCACATATATCATATTTCTTCAAGCCCCATATTCCACTACAGTAGTCCATAACAGGACACACAAGCGACTTATACATGGTACAGTACGTCTCATATTTTAACCCATGTATGGCATGGAATCTTGTGGTCAAATATCCAAGCGGTCATCCACTGGATTTACACAAACTATTCTCTGAGAAACTAAAGTTAAGGGTCTCATCAAGCTCAAGGCCTAGATATCTATAGGAAGTAACATACGGAACAACATCAACTAAACATATACGAACACCTTTCCTTCTGAGCGGGACGACAATGTACCACGTTAGTCTTCTGAAGGTTAACATTTAAGCGCCATTTAGAGCACCATTTATACAAAACATACAGCATTTCTTGTAGTTCTTCAGGGCAGGCAGCTATTGAAGCTATATCATCAGCATACATCAATATACTTAATTTTTCGCTGTCAATTAATCTTACTCCATATCCAGTATCTTTTATCTCCCTGGCTAGGTCGTTAATAAACAAAGTGAATAAAACAGGCGCAAGGATATCCCCCTGACGAATCTCATACTGAGTCTGTGAAATAACCATTTACTCGCACGGTAACCTTAGTATGTTGATACATAGCCCTGAAAATCTTTAAAAATGGACCGTTTATACAAAGGCACATTAATTTATACCACAGCAAATCTCTTTGCACAGAATCAATTGCACGGGAAAAATCGACAAAACATACAAATGTATCCTGTTTAACTCTTTTCCTGGAACGGATCGTAGATGTAAGACAATATATATGATCCTTACAACTGCGATTTTTTCGGTAAGCATTTTGTTCATCGCATATAAAATTATAATGTTCAACAAAATTTTGTAATCGACAATACAAAATATTTGCAAATATTTTAGCTGATGCTGATATAAGGCTAATATCCCTAGTATTATTTTGAATCCTAGGAACTTTTCCTTTCTTTGGAATTGGATTTAGTATGACTGTCACCCATTCATTAGGCACAGTGGAAGTATTAAATATATAACAAAATATACGATGTAGTAGACCTGCTAGTCTTGGGCACTGCCACACTTCGGAAGGTATCCCATCCAAACCAATGGCTTTACCCTGTTTTGCCTCAGTAAGGGCACGGAGTGTTTCATCAATAGCTAAAGGAGCATTTAAATAATTATTTTCATTAAATACATCCAGATCTTTTCTGACAAACCCTTCTGCATTAGCAGCTTTAACAAATTCCAAAAATATATCATCGAAATTACCTATTACTTTGTTATAAGACTTCTCCAGGTCTGTTTATCATTTATTTAATACAACATGAATATCCTTAGACTCATTTTTATTTTCAAGAAGAACTTATTTGGTACCCTTTCATTACTTTTCGGTCCTAAATTATTTACTTCATTCCAAAACCATTTGGGGTCATTGACGTAATTCTCCATCTGTAATTGCTGTTTTGCGCTAAACTCTTGCTCACATCTGCGGAACAGACCATCAAAATGTTTCCTTTTCTGTCTGAATGCATGCCTTAGCCGACTCTTCGTATTAGCATTTTTTGTGAAATCAAATATTTTCCGCTCAATATAACCGGGCTCATGTACAGCATCAATAGTTACATCAGTTTTCTTTAATATATCAAAGCTCGGCAAAGAGATTTCGCAAACCAATACTGAATGATCAGACACTTAAGATGTTATTGCAGAGGGTAAGTTAAATTGACCAATTAAATCTAACACTGTGTAAACTGAAAATTACATATATTAACCAAGAATTCATATTGTGCAATCATATAATCTACAACAGAAGCTCCACGCCATGATATACACGTATAATTGTCGCTGGCTGATGATTTCAGACACCTGCCATTCAGTATGCACAGGCGACAGTCATTGAGATTTCATTTAGTAACAATCCGGGCATCAAAATCACCAGTTAAGAAAACAGGGGCTTGTTCTGAGAGAGTAAACACATGATGCGTTAGAACTTCATAGATTTCTTGTGAAACATTTCCCCTTGATGAATGTTGTGGAGGTATATAACATATAGTACTGTCATTTTGTAACATGACCTCACACAAATTGCAACAAAAGCTATCTCGTTTGTTTTGTATCCCAGAAGGTATCCTTTTGAACATTTAAAAAGTCCTAAGATATTCTCCTGGGGGAAAGTAGTAAAATTTGGGAATATCCAAAATGGCCGCCAGAAGGCCTATAGAATCCATCAAATTTAATTAATCAACAGGGTATAAATATGTAATACGACATTTTCAGGGATTTTTTGGGGTCGCAGAATCCAATTCTGGTCTTTATTTGTTAATTTAAAAATTCCCAAGACTCATATGTGGGGGTCGATGTGGAAACGGTCTGAAGCATGGGGTGCGGTAGGGGTGGGGGTTGTAGCACGACTCAGTTGGCATTTATATTGAGCAGGTAACCCTAATTTGGTAATGTGCAGTGCTCACCTAACCTGTTGCAATAATATTGTAGTAACTAGATTTTCAACAAACATGAAGAGGGCTTGACCGATATGCTGTGTTAAAACGGAATTGTTCTCGCCAGGTAGATTTGTTAGAAAGTATACTAAAACAGTCACGATTGGTCTGGTTTATGTCAAATGACGAGTCCCCTGCTTTTGAAACGCTCCAAGAGGTTATTAGATGCAACTGTCAGAGTAACTGCAGCACGTGGAAAAAGACTGTGGTTGTTTATCAGGTAGGAAGCCTTTTTTTCATGTCATGAGCCAGCATTCAATAATTTCATACTACGTTTTTATTTTACTTTTAATTAAAGTTTTGTTGTGTCTGTAGGTAAAATCTTATTTCCTTTAGATTATTGTAAACACATGTAAGTTGATAATGCATAGCATTGATATACAAAATGTATACATGTAGCACCAACCATTAATGCAAGGCCACCTGTTTCTTAACGGTAATACCTAACTAATATATAGTACAAGTAAAACATTTTACACAAGGACATAAATCTGCACAGGTCACAAAGTACAAAGGCAAAACAGAGTGCAGTTACTTTGATCCACTGAAGTCATTTTTTGTTATTGTGGGATAAATATATACACATGATATATGCTTGATAACAGAGTGCATGGATCTTTGAATATTATTAATAATTAATTTTGAATTGTCAATTCCAAATTTCTAGTTTCATTTTGCTTTGCTTTTCAGTTATAATTAAAAAAAATCGGTTTGCAGTAGAATGACGTTTTTGAGAAGAAATTGAATTTGGTGGCTTAGTTTTTTTTTTCAAGAAAACCAGCTGAAAGTCCGGGAATATTCTAACAAAACGTTTGCTGATCGGGTATTTTCAACATTTGGACGATCTGTTTGGACTGAACTTTCTAATGATGTTAAATGAAGCGAAAATTATTGACGACTTTAAAAGAAAATTGAAAACGTACCTTTTTCGACTGAGATTTTTATCAAATTTTAACTCTTGTGTCATAATATAATTTAGTACTTTTGTAAAGCGCCACTAGATAATAAATATTTATAAAGTAGGCGCTATATTAAATAAATAAAGTTTAAATTTAAAAGTGAGAGATTTTTTATCCGAGTTGACTGCTGGAAACCCTGTGCGTAACTGACAACAGACACTTTGTGATAAGAATGGACAAGATGACGTCTGATCTAACATGTGCTCATTACATATCTACATGATTTTATTTATATTGTGATTAAAAAAAATCTAAAATATAAACTAATAAAGATAACGTCTTAGTGGAAAAGGTAGTATAAGCTAGATATTGGTTGATATGATTGATCTGAACTGATAAGTAAAAAAATTGTTGCAAATAATACTTTGTTATCTGACCGTGTGTTTTCTAATGGTGAAACTGGAGCATGTGAGCAATTTGTAAACATGAGATCTATACCATTTCCATGATCTGTGTTTGACATGTTGATAAGTTGTTGACAGCTCAGTAGTTGGAACGTTTGTTCAATTAAATCCAAATCTTTTTTTTTCATACCATTTTATACAGTTGCCTTATAATTAATGTCCCCAGTCCACAGGTGCAAGGACTTATGGTGGGGGAGGGAATTTGAAGCGCTGAATAGTGGGAGTTTCAACATCTCTGCATTTACATATGGGATATGAAACTAAATTCAACAGTTCGTACAGGAAAACAGTAGATGCATAATTACTGAATATTTATAAATCAACAGACAGACAGGTAGACGAACAAATCTGATCACATTATTTCCCATTCTCCTTGGGCAGGAAATTGATGAACAAAACTTTGCATTAGTTCCTCACTTTTTATTTTATCATTTTTTTAAGTTTATAATGTTCATACATTTTAAATATCATATATATTTGGATATACATAAATAAGTCAATTCGAAATTCTACATATCATCATCATTTATCGCTAATTTTGCTCATATAACATCACATTATGCAAACTGATGGATTTAATCTTATTTCAAAATTATTCAAAAGGAATTAAGAGCCACAATACGACAACATGGCATCTTGTAGATTACATTGGAGATAAAACAGCGTTTCAGTTTTGGTAATACAGTTCAAGCAATAACAATTATTCCCTTACACTTTATGTATATTGCTGTGGGGGTAATGGGAGTGATTTGAGAATAACTGTACACCTTCGACAGCTGGGGGGGGGGGGGATTATTGACAATGCAAATGGATCTTGGCAATGCAAGTGAATACAATAGAGCCCCCCCCCCCCAAGTCAAATTTTACCTCGCCCTGTTTTATGAGCTTTGATTTCAAATTTCATATTTTAACCGATTAAATCCTTATGTGTATATACTGTGAAAATCAAATCAGCAGTGCTTACTAGAATAAAATGTGCCATGGTCAAAGTTGGGCAAAATTAAGTTACTAATTATACACTCATGCCAATAATTTTAAGAATTTACAAAAAGTTGATCGAATTTCTTTCATACAATTAAATATTAATTAAATAGTTGTTAACTTGAAAAAAAAATCTCCAACTATAGCAGTTACCATGATAAGACAAAAAATATATTTCTTTATATTTTGATAAGGTATCTTATAAATGCTTTGGTCCATAATTTTTAAAATTATGTAATATTGACCTAATTGTTGGCCCGTTCATAGGAAATATATAGCGGAAATTTATAAATGTTTATAAATATGAACAAACACAGACGAGGGGTTTTGATTTTAGGCAGTCATGAAGTGTAACAACAGGTTTCTCCTTAAATTCTCGAAGGACCGAAGTCGCATTAGCCCAATTTTGGGCTTGGTAGGAGAAGTAAGGGAACTTATGGACATCGAATTGTATGTCATATTTTCGATTTGTCGATCTAATCGTTATAAAACATGCCAGTCAAACGGACAGACAGACGGACGGCGGATGACAGACAATGGATCACAACTATAGCTCAAATGACTTATAAGCGGCTAAACTAAAAATTGAAATAAATGTCAACACTTTGGAGATTGATAAGGTTTTCCGGAGATCTTTGGTTATTGTTGCCATTTTTAGATAGTGTTGCTCATGTCATGATGTCCCTTTAATTCACAGATTGCTGATTTTATATTGGTACCATAGTGTCTTATAGGTCATGAAATACACTTTATTTAAAAACTACTTGAACAAGAATAAGCAAGAGGTTATAAGACGATAACCAAGAGATTCATACAACACCGTTTGAACGCTGATGCATATATGGTGAAATTAAAGGTATTTTCTACTTTGTCAAATTTGACGATTTTCCAACTTTCCCCCCACACAATTGCTTAGGACTTTTTTTCTTACATTAAGGCCATACTAAAGAATCAAAATCAGTTGCGTTTGCTTTTGTTGCAATTTGTGTGAGGTTGACCACTTATTTCGGGTAAAATGCCTGTACTAATACACATAAAAACAATGAACATACACTCTCCGATTTTTCTCCAATACGAATCCACAACATTCCTTCAGTATTTTTATCCACAGTGCCAACATGATACTTTTCACTTAACCAATTCTTGACTAAAATACCTACACCTCCAGAGTTCCGCCTTGTCCTTTTATGCAAATCTAATCTATTATTACCATACCAAATATATCCTGGCACCTCCAACGAGTCCTCTCCTTGCAAAAACGTTTCGCACAGACATACAATATCTAGGCCAGATTTAATAGAATATTTTGTTTAATGTCTGACCTCTGAGAAATCCTATTTATGTTCCAGTGTCCTATTCTCAAACTCCCCAGAGACTGGCCGCTGTCCTATGTATCATTTTCTGTTACATTTGGCAGCACCTTGCCTGTCCAGTAGCGAAGGTTAGGGACTGATCGTACTAGCTGACGCATGTTTTGCTCAATCAAACGTTCCGAACGTGACTTATCTCGTTCCAAAAACACAGTTTTCCAGCGATCTTTTTTCCTCACCCGATGCGAGACTTTCAGTACTTCGTTTCGTTCCTCGACGCTGGGCATGGTCACCATAACCAAACGCGGTTTCCTGGTCCCGAAATCACACCGTTTTGCTTCAGCTATACCGACATTTATTTTCAAGTCTGCAAACAGTTGCTTCATCAAATTAACTATCTTTCTTTCATCTTCATCCTTGGTTTCAAGCAGATTTTTTACAATGAGCTTTACTCCTGAATCACTATCTGTTCCACTTGCTGCCATATTCTGTCATTCCAACTTGCTTATGTTCTCTTCCAGGTTCTGAATCTTGGCGGTTAAGGTGGCAATGTCAAAATATATATCCTCCATCACAGCTTTAAGTTTTAAGTCCATTGCGTCCATAATTTCCTGTTTCATTGCATCAATTTTTAGCTCATTAACTTTCAATGCGGACTTCATTTGATTCTGGCCGTCCAGCAGAGTTTGTACCATGGGGCCTTGTCTACTGTCCCTTCAGTTTCAGAGGATCCCTCCCTAGCCCTTTTGTTGACTGGCTTGTCACTCATTTTGTCCCCACCTGGCATGTTGTGAACTTTGAACCGTTAAATCCAATGAAGGGGGAACTTGTAAGGTGCGTTCATTCAGTTTCACCGTCAAATTTGCGCGACTTTAATATAACTATCAACAGTCAAATATTTAACTTCCGCAGAAATATAAGTTCGGGCAACAAAAATGAAATTAATGATCACTGCAGTTACCTTGTGCCTCAGGGTCTGTCACTGTACAGAATATTCAATCTACACCGTAGTCCTCAATTATTCTCCTGACAGCGTAGCCATGTGAGGAACACGTATACACACCTGAACACCACGACCTGTTGTCGAATGTTAAACTTCGAACTAAATAACGTTTTGGTAACCAAAATGAAAATGTGTTATCCCAGCGGTTACCATGTTCCTCAGGGTCTGTCACTGTACAGAATATTCAGTCTTCTACACCGTAGTCCTCAATTATTCTCCTGACAGCGTAGCCATGTGAGGAACACGTATACACACCTGAACACCACGACCTGTTGTCGAATGTTAAACTTCGAACTAAATAACGTTTTGGTAACCAAAATGAAAATGTGTTATCCCAGCGGTTACCATGTTCCTCAGGGTCTTTCACTGTACAGAATATTCAGTCTTCTACACCGTAATCCTCAATTATTCTCCTGACAGCGTAGCCATGTGAGGAACACGTATACACACCTGAACACTACGACCTGTTGTCGAATGTTAAACTTCGAACTAAATAACGTTTTGGTAACCAAAATGAAAATGTGTTATCCCAGCGGTTACCATGTTCCTCAGGGTCTGTCACTGTACAGAATATTCAGTCTTCTACACCGTAGTCCTCAATTATTCTCCTGACAGCGTAGCCATGTGAGGAACACATATACACACCTGAACACCACGACCTGTTGTCGAATGTTAAACTTCGAACTAAATAACGTTTTGGTAACCAAAATGAAAATGTGTTATCCCAGCGGTTACCATGTTCCTCAGGGTCTATCACTGTACAGAATATTCAGTCTTCTACACCGTAGTCCTCAATTATTCTCCTGACAGCGTAGCCATGTGAGGAACACGTATACACACCTGAACACCACGACCTGTTGTCGAATGTTAAACTTCGAACTAAATAACGTTTTGGTAACCAAAATGAAAATGTGTTATCCCAGCGGTTACCATGTTCCTCAGGGTCTGTCACTGTACAGAATATTCAATCTTCTACACCGTAGTCCTCAATTATTCTCCTGACAGCGTAGCCATGTGAGGAACACGTATACACACCTGAACACCACGACCTGTTGTCGAATGTTAAACTTCGAACTAAATAACGTTTTGGTAACCAAAATGAAAATGTGTTATCCCAGCGGTTACCATGTTCCTCAGGGTCTGTCACTGTACAGAATATTCAATCTTCTACACCGTAGTCCTCAATTATTCTCCTGACAGCGTAGCCATGTGAGGAACACGTATACACACCTGAACACCACGACCTATTGTCGAATGTTAAACTTCGAACTAAATAACGTTTTGGTAACCAAAATGAAAATGTGTTATCCCAGCGGTTACCATGTTCCTCAGGGTCTGTCACTGTACAGAATATTCAATCTTCTACACCGTAGTCCTCAATTATTCTCCTGACAGCGTAGCCATGTGAGGAACACGTATACACACCTGAATACCACGACCTGTTGTCGAATGTTAAACTTCGAACTAAATAACGTTTTGGTAACCAAAATGAAAATGTGTTATCCCAGCGGTTACCATGTTCCTCAGGGTCTGTCAATGTACAGAATATTCAGTCAACTACACCGTAGTCCTCAATTATTCTCCTGACAGCGTAGCCATGTGAGGAACACGTATACACAACTGAACACCACGACCTGTTGTCGAATGTTAAACTTCGAACTAAATCACGTTTTGGTAACCAAAATGAAAATGTGTTATCCCAGCGGTTACCATGTTCCTCAGGGTCTGTCACTGTACAGAATATTCAGTCTTCTACACCGTAGTCCTCAATTATTCTCCTGACAGCGTAGCCATGTGAGGAACACGTATACACACCTGAATACCACGACCTGTTGTCGAATGTTAAACCTCGAACTAAATAACGTTTTGGTAACCAAAATGAAAATGTGTTATCCCAGCGGTTACCATGTTCCTCAGGGTCTATCACTGTACAGAATATTCAGTCTTCTACACCGTAGTCCTCAATTATTCTCCTGACAGCGTAGCCATGTGAGGAACACGTATACACACCTGAACACCACGACCTGTTGTCGAATGTTAAACTTCGAACTAAATAACGTTTTGGTAACTAAAATGAAAATGTGTTATCCCAGCGGTTACCATGTTCCTCAGGGTCTGTCACTGTACAGAATATTCAGTCTTCTTTGAAAGAATTCGTAATTATAGCGTAGTGTTCTATTGTATCCATCTCGTAGCAATAGCTGCATCTCGGTGATGTGCCATTGGAATAACTTAAGATTACAAGGAAATATTTGTGTTAATATTTTATACTGAAGTGTTTGCATCCTGGTATTTTTCACTTATTTAAAAGCAAGCATGAAAACACATTTCAAATTCAAATTACAATGTACATTTACGCATTGAGTCACTGCTGTTGTTGGAGGTTCAAATATAATAGATATTACGGTTTCGTAAAAATCTCTTGTCCTCCATTTATACGAATCTAATTTTCCTATAACAGTATCAAGTACATGTCGTTTTTTGATATCATTGCCCATTGCTGGAAGAAACTGATTCCAGTTACTTTGTATTGCAGTCAACATTGAATTATATCTCAGACAGTCTCTGTTTTTCAAACCATGTTTTTACTCAGCTTCCTCGAAGCCTAAGAATTTAAAATTGCTAACAATATCTTGCAAAAATCTAATATATTTTCATAAAAAATCATTATAGAATATTGTCTTTTCTCCACACGTATGTTTTTATTAATCCATAATGAATGATTCAAGACATAAATTCATATAAATATAATATTGGTATGTTTTATGGTGGGAATGAATATTTTATCTACTTTATATGCCGATATTGTTTAAGATATTAATGGATAATATGGGTGGGATTATCATCTTGATAAAACCTCTTCTCACATACTATATAAGTCCGGGGGGGGGGGGGGGTTAAAGCAAGCAGTATTCAAACAAGCGAGGTCGTTCGGGGAATACAGATTTCTCTACAGAGGTGAATTAATTTAAATTAAATATAATTGTACTACGTCACATCATGTAGGAACTGTACCATTATGCATAGATGAAATCCTTAAAAAAACGTAACTTCCATAAAAAAAATTATTTACTTCCATACAAAAACGTAACATACATACAAAAATATAAATGTGAGTTCTTAAGCACTTGTCTAAGATGAATTGTAAACATTGTAAAAATGTTACAAATGCTCATTATGTTTGCTTCGTATCGGACCTACGAATGATGAAAACACACATTGTCTTTTCCGCTAATCTTTCTGCAGCACATAACCATAACACGTTACCATATATACTGAGCACCATGCAGCGTCTGGCGCATTTGTGTGACCTCGTCAATGTGCTACATCATCATCACTGTCCTCTCCTTGTGCTGGTCTCGGTGTGACTCAGCGCCTGTAAATGACACCTCCCTGTCTTCATATATAGTCGCCATGAGTACTAAGTGCTTCTGTCTTTTTTTTACGTTATTCCGTCAATTTTTCAAGTGTTGTCTATTTCTATTACAGAAATATTTCCACGCACGGCGAACACTTTTATTCCTACATCTGCTTCTCGGAGTATGTGTATACCAGGGATTGGGTAATATATAGTTATATGTAATACACTAATAGTAACAGAAAATTACAGGTTTTAAAACTAATACTAATAAACAGGAAATTTTAATCTGTAATAGTAATAAAACCAAAAGTAATACATGTAGAACCAGAATTCAAAAAGTCGACAAGCGACTGCATGTTTCCGCCAGATCACAAGGCATAGATTAGGTGAGGCCAGGAATCTCTCATAACGTGCCAGCCCTCCACATTTGTGACATCAGAGTTGCCCAACTATCGCAAGGCACACAGATGGACGAAACTAAAGATTAATGTAGGTGTCACCACATGTCATGTGTACAAGATAATACCATCCTAGATCTATGGACATGAAAAATTTAAGGCCGATACGACAAACCACTCCTGAGAGAGATGCATATATGTATTTTACGAATACATGATAGTAGGTTGCGCCATCTGTCTTGTGTATGAGAAAGCTATCCAAGAGCAATGGAAATGCAAAATTTCAGGTGAATACGCCAAACCACTCCCAAGATAAATGCCTGATAGTATTCTACAAATACGTGATTGTAGGTGACGCCACCAGTCTTGTGCTCGAGAAATGAACGCTAGATGGATTGACATGGAACATTTAGGGACGGTACATTGAACGACTGTTGAGATATCGCAATTGTCACCAAAACTGATTTATGGATGGACAAGGAGCGGATCCCGGGGGGGGGGGGGGGGTCCGGACCCCTCCCCCCTTTTTTGTCGCCGCAACCTTTTTTAAGGTTTTCAGACCAAATTTTTCGGCCTGGACCTTCTTTCCAGACCTAGTGACCTTTTTTTAGGTTTTGTATGAGTCCTCCTGGGTTGGGCCCCCCTTTCCTAAATCCTAAATACCATGTTTATGTTGTGTTGAACAGGACCTGATTTATCTGATTGCGTCAAGTTGTACCAAACATTGATTTTATATTTTTGTGTTTCTGGATTATTCAGACTTTCCCCTTTTTTAAAAACTGCGCTTAACATGAAATTTCTTATTTAATTTTCTATTGAACATTGTGTCAAATGTGTATAGTTAAATGAAAACTGCATGTGTGTACTGATTGTACTGATCAGGAACTTCATGGAAATAAATAATCCTGTACTTAGCCGAATGTACGCATGCGTTGCAAGAGAAAGCTCAGTACTAATAAAGGATTTCACACTTAAGTTTCATTTTTAATTTATGACAAAATTTAAGGGACAATGTAAATACAGGAACAGTTTAAGTTTCACCTGCAGGGAATGGGGATGAGGATATGCTCATCCAACCGTTTGATATTTAAGTAATAGTAACAGTTATAGAAGTAAAAAACAAGTAATAGTAATAGTGATAGGTGAGAAAATGTAATAGTAATAGTAATAGTAATAAGTGAAAAAAAGT
The DNA here is from genome assembly GCA_026874595.1 of Sipunculus nudus. Classification (NCBI taxonomy): domain Eukaryota; kingdom Metazoa; phylum Annelida; class Sipuncula; order Golfingiida; family Sipunculidae; genus Sipunculus; species Sipunculus nudus. The sequence continues at coordinate 96,391,754 of CM049309.1, forward strand.
AGTTATAGTAGTAATGATAGTAATAGAAGTAACAGTAATAGTAATTAAGGAGCATACTACAGCAAATTAAAAATGAATATTGAAGGAAAATATTTGCATAGTTAACCATTTTGTATGCTCTCTCTCTCTCTCTCTCTCTCTCTATATATATATATATATATATATATATATATATATATATATAAATATATGCTAGAAATCACGACAGATGTCACACGTCATAATTCTATTACTTGCATGCAGGTAGGTATCAGTTCAAGTGTCAAATGTAACAAACCACAAATGTAAGGTTTATATTGTTTATTAAATGTTATGGTGACTAGATTTATAGGCTACATCTATATTTTTACATCTATGTTACACTTTGTCTGCCTAAATAAAAACATTAATTTGACACTACACTTTTGCCACATTTAAAGCTCATTATTTGAACTTTGTTGGGAAAGTTATTGCTGATTACGGGTCTCAGATATGAGACCATTAAAATATATTATATACGGTATTTACGGTGTATCATAGCTGAAGACAATAAATATAGGTAATATATTGGCCAGACCATCAATGTTCATGGTCCTTCATACGGTAGTTGAATAGGTGGATTTTGCTAAATGTCCCAAAACTAGAAGTAAAAATGGAGCGTCGTAGTATTATGGTTAGGCCGAAGGGTTGCGGGTTAGATTCCCGCTCAGAAGAGTGGATTTATACTGGTCATGCATGTGGGTAAAGCTACAAGAATGCACAAGCCCGAAGACCAGTAATGCAAATGTGAGTCAAAATTAAGTTTCGGTGATTAGAGCTTACACTATAAGAAAAATCCCCACATAAATTTTAAGCATGTACTTAAAAAAAATACGCCCCCTTGTAATGCTTTGCTCTGACAAAGCATTTACTGCGACCCCCCCCCCCCCCCCCTCAGACTTTGCTCAGGCTATGGCCCTGCCATGCCAGGAAAACATTTCACCTATAAGAGTGCTACTTGCTGATAACGTTACAACATATTACTCCAAACATGACACCTATCAACCAGAAAAGGGTTCCCAATTAAACCTCTGCACTTCATGACAACGGGGAATCGTCCCACGGTATAAAATGACGACAGATCAATTTTCCATTGTTAAATTGGGAAACAATCTAATACTTATAAAAGGAATTCGGTTCACGTTTGTTCGCAATGTTTTCTAAAACCGCGTTGTGTACAATACTGTGCCATACAATATTTTAAAGGTTATTATCCCCACAGTGACATAGGCGATATGAGAATAAGTTATTTTTAATGTACGTATAATTTTGAGTGATTTTTCCGTTTTTACTGACTTGCACGAAGGTTAGACCGAACACAGCAGAACTGCCTTCGGCATTGACCGGAATGCGTGCATGCATCGTGGTCACTCAACCTCAAACACTATTAAAGACTTTTGTTTATACGAATAACGCTTGCTTTCAGTGAGGAATTTGAGCCTGACGGGCCTTGCATTTGAACGAGGCTCTCACACACGTGCGTGGTCAGTAAAAGAGAAAAAACACATGTTTCTCACTTTATGAAATGGAGAGTTCAACCCAGGAGGATTAATGACAAAACCTAATTCAAGGTCCCAATTTCTGGAACAGGGGTGGGATGGAATGGTGGCGGGGGTTTCAGGCCTCAAAATTTGTCTGATACCATGAAAAAAAAAGGTTGTGGTGGCTTGAAATGGGATACGTACCCTCTGCATTGAGCCCCGTTGGGTCCGCTTCTGCTATACTTACGATGTATGCATATTTCTGTTTCTTTTTCTTCAGGAACAGTTTTCTTGCAACGTACATTTAATAAATCTTTCATGTGTTCCCCACATCTACCTAATATATATGTGTCCAACGATAGAATCCAGTCAAATATCATCGAAATCCTGAATGCCCTCGCGTCTCATTCCGGTTCGCAATGTAAACATCATCACTGACCAGGTCTTCAAGGTAAATATACCCGGGTATGAATTTATTTCCACGGGCACAGCGCCACAAAATAAATGTAAAAAATATTTATACATATCTTATTGAGACAGTTTCCCACTGAAAACCTTTATTTTCTGTTAACTTTTAGAATAAAAATTGGGCCAACATTCCCCATCTCAGTTAATATATCTCCCCAACCCCGGTAATAAGCCCGGTATACCGGGTTAATCAGCTAGTATAAGACAAAGGTAAATTATCAACTCCATTCTATAATACCCCATCGTCATTTTTTTTTACATGGGGAAGGCATGTCCAAAATTGTTGTCTTCATACATTATCCTATTATCCTGCCATCCACATAAACATAATTTAATTATATATGCAGATCCGTGATAGTGTACGACAATTACAGTTTATAGTTATAATTGTTACTTGTCTATGTTTTTATCTTCTTCCTCTTATTTTTATCATTATCATAATTACTTGGCCTAAATATAGTCCTCATCCGTCAATGTCGATGGCATGAATTAACAGAAGAAAATTACACATTCGAATGGAAATACATGGGTTTATATTAAACTATTTTTATGTGCATTTTGAGGGAACGGTAGTCTCTACTAAAGACAGCAGTGAACTGATAAGAAGTACCGATACGAGGGCATATTTAATATAATAATGAGATAATGACTCTAAAAGTAGTACATTGCATATGTGAATAACGTTATAAGACACAATATTTTCTAAAATATGTTCATCTGTCAGTTTGTTTGAGAGCCCCTCGCGTGATGATGGTCTATATCCACCATTATAAAATCATGTGACATAGTTATCATTCTTGCATCAGACGAAATTAAGGAAAAGAATGTAGAATTGAACTAGGCATCTACATGTGTGCATTGTTGTTTGATGCCCATGTGTATATCTGTGGCGTCCTGTGTACCATGTATATACAAGCTGACTGATGATCATGTTAAGTATTTTATCATTTTTTACAACAATTTAACTTTTATACGACTGTTTTTATAAGCAAGTAGTCCATGGGCCGTAACGCTCAGCTGAACTTAACATACATGTGATGCGTGCATTGATTATTGATGTCGTTCCCTGGTGCAAGGAACCTTGAACAATGACAGGAATTACTGCCAGAGTGCTCAAAATCATACTTTTTGTCCATTGTCCTTAGAAAACAGGTTAAAGTTACCTTATTTAGAGGTCCGCAGAAGATTTAACCAAGTCCTCCCCAGACACTAGGTTTCCACATCAAACAATCTTAGCCCATCTGACGTATATGGTGTTTAAACCATGTTCTTTCACGTCATGCAGGACACAGGTCACAGTGGCCTTATTTAGGGTTTCCAAGAAGATTTTATAGGCTTTCGATGACTGTGGTGAGGACATGAACCTATCAAGGACTGTGGTGAGGACATGAATCTTTCATGGACTGTGGTGAGGACATGAACCTATCAAGAACTGTGGTGAGGACATGAACCTATCAAGGACTGTGGTGAGGACATGAACCTTTCAAGGACTGTGGTGAGGACATGAACCTTTCAAGGACTGTGATGAAGACATGAACCTTTCAAGGACTGTGGTGAGGACATGAACCTATCAAGGACTGTGGTGAGGAAATGAACCTTTCAAGTACTGTGGTGAGGACATGAACCTTTCAAGGATTGTGGTGAGGACATGAACCTATCAAGGACTGTGGTGAGGACATGAACCTATCAAGGACTGTGGTGAGGACATGAACCTATTAAAGGCTGTGGTGAGGACATGAACCTTTCAAGGACTGTGGTGAGGACATGAACCTTTCAAGGACTGTGATGAAGACATGAACCTTTCAAGGACTGTGGTGAGGACATGAACCTATCAAGGACTGTGGTGAGGAAATGAACCTTTCAAGTACTGTGGTGAGGACATGAAACTTTCAAGGATTGTGGTGAGGACATGAACCTATCAAGGACTGTGGTGAGGACATGAACCTATCAAGGACTGTGGTGAGGACATGAACCTATTAAAGGCTGTGGTGAGGACATGAACCTATCAAGGACTGTGGTGAGGACATGAACCTATCAAGGACTGTGGTGAGGACATGAACCTTTCAAGGACTGTGGTGGGGACATGAACCTATTAAAGGCTGTGGTGAGAACATGAACCTTTCAAGGACTGTGGTGTGGACATTAACCTATCAAGTTGTGTGACAAGGACATCAACCTATCAAGGACTGTAGAGGGAACATGAACCTATTAAAGGCTGTGGTGAGAACATGAACCTTTCAAGGACTGTGGTGTTGACATGAACCTATAAAGGACTGTGGTGAAAAAGTGAACCTATCAAAGGCTATGGTGATCACATGACCTATCAAGGACTGTGGTGAGGACATGAAACTATCAAGGACTGTGGTGAGGACATGAACCTATCAAGGACTGTGGTGAGGAAATGAACCTTTCAAGTACTGTGGTGAGGATATGAACCTATCAAGGACTGTGGTGAGGACATGAACCTATCAAGGACTGTGGTGAGGACATGAACCTTTCAAGGACTGTGGTGGGGACATGAACCTATTAAAGGCTGTGGTGAGAACATGAACCTTTCAAGGACTGTGGTGTGGACATTAACCTATCAAGTTGTGTGGCGAGGACATCAACCTATCAAGGACTGTAGTGAGGACATTGACCTATCAAGGACTGTGGTGAGGACATGAACCTATCAAGGACTGTGGTGAGGACATGAACCTATCAAGGACAGTGGTGAGGACATGAACCTATAAAGGACTGTGGTGAGAAAGTGAACCTATCAAAGGCTATGGTGATCACATGACCTATCAAGGACTGTGGTGAGGACATGAATCTATCAAGGACTGTGGTGAGGACATGAACCTATCAAGAACTGTGGTGAGGACATGAACCTATAAAGGACTGTGGTGAGGACATGGACCTTTCAAGGACTGTGGTGGGGACATGAACCTATTAAAGGCTGTGGTGAGAACATGAACCTTTCAAGGACTGTGGTGAGGACATGAACCTATCAAGGACTGTGATGAGGACATGACCTATCAAGGACTGCGGTGAGGACAGACCTATCAAGGACTGTGGTGAGAACATGAACCTTTTAAGGGCTGTGGTGTGGACATGAACCTTTCAAGGACTGTGGTGAGGACATGGACCTATCAAGGACTGTGGTGAAGACACGAACCTATCAAGGACTGTGTTGAAGACATGAACCTATCAAGGACTGTGGTGAGAACATGAACCTTTCAAGGACTGTGGTGAGGACATGAACCTTTCAAGGACTGTGATGAGGACATGAACCTATCAAGGGCTTTGGTGAGGACATGGACCTATCAAGGACTGTGGTAAAGACATGAACCTATCAAGGACTGTGGTGAGGACATGAACCTATCGAGGACTGTGGTGAGGACATGAACCTATCAAGGACTGTGGTGAGGACATGAACTTATCAAGGACTGTGGTGAGGACATGACCTATCAAGGACTGCGGTGAGGACAGACCTATCAAGGACTGTGGTGAGAACATGAACCTTTTAAGGGCTGTGGTGTGGACATGAAACTATCAAGAACTGTGGTGAGGACATGGACCTATCAAGGACTGTGGTGAAGACATGAACCTATCAAGGACTTGGTGAGGACATGGACCTATCAAGGACTGTGGTGAAGACATGAACCTATCAAGGACTGTGGTGAGAACATGAACCTTTCAAGGACTGTGGTGAGGACATAAACCTTTTAAGGACTGTGATGAGGACATGAACCTATCAAGGACTGTGGTGAGGACATGAACCTATCAAGGGCTGTGGTGAAGACATGAACCTATCAAGGACTTTGGCGAGGAGATGAACTATTCAAGGACTGTGGTGAGGACATGAACCTTTCAAGGACTGTGGTGAGAACATGAACCTTTCAAGGACTGTGATGAGGACATGAACCTATCAAGGGCTGTGGTGAGGACATGAACCTATCAAGGACTGTGGTGAAGACATGACCTATCAAGGACTGTGGTGAGGACATGAACCTTTCAAGGACTGTGGTGAGGACATGAACCTATCAAGGACTGTGGTGAGGACAGACCTTTCAAGGACTGTGATGAAAACATGACCTATCAAGGACTGTGGTGAGGACATGACCTATCGAGGACTGTAGTGAGGACATGAACCTATCAAGGACTGTGGTGAGGACATGACCTATCAAGGACTGTGGTGAGGACATGATCTATCGAGGACTGTGGTGAGGAAAACAGATCAACAGAACTGCAGTGGAAGCAGTACTTGGTGATAGTGTGTAATAGATCACAAATGTAAACATGGAACTGTGTTTTCTAGAATGAACAAAAACCAAAGATAAAGTCGGATTTAACCGATTACGTTTCTTGTATCTTTTGGATTTATACAAATAACATATAAGATTTTCATGATCAGGAACAAATATTAAGAATGGTTTCCCCAGTTAAATATAATTGTTTTTGTGTAAACCTTAGATTCATCGATTTCTGGCATGAGTTGATATTGCTTGCATGAATTGATGTTTCATGCATCTACAAAAAGAACCTGAAGGATCATACAGAAAACGGGTGTAACAGACAACAGGTGCACAGATATATTCATATCCGTTTATAACAGACAACAGGTGCACAGATATATTCATCAGTTTATAACAGACAACCGGTGCACATATACATTCATATTAGTTTATAACAGACAACAGTGGCACAGATATATTCATATCAGTTTATAACAGACAACAGGTGCACAGATATATTCATATCAGTTTATAACAGACAACAGGTGCACATATATATTCATATCAGTTTATAACAGACAACAGGTGCACAGATATATTCATATCAGTTTATAACAGACAACAGGTGCACAGAAATATTCATATCAGTTTATCAGAGAACAAATGAAAGGGTTAGCATTAGTCCATTAAAAATATCTGCTATTTCATCTTCAAAACAAGCTAAGGAAAATTTTATGCAGCACGATACATTGGGCTGACAATTTTTCAACAAAGTTTTCCCTAAGCAGTGAGCACAGTCAACAGTCACTGATAAACACACATGCACAAAGAAAACTAAGTGTGTGTTCTTGGAATAATTACATTGTATGTACTGGTACTCAACTGCCTGGCTCATTTGGCTACCAGGAAAAAGGGGATATTAACTGTTATCTCATCAGGCAGTTATGAACCATAATCAAAACAGGTATTAACTGTTATCTCATCAGGCAGATGATAACCATAAACAATACAGATATAAACTGTTATCTCATCAGACAGATGACAACCAAAATCAATACAGATATTAACTGTTATCTCATCAGGCAGATAACCATAATCAATAAAGATATTAACTTTTATCTCATAAGGCAGATGAAAACCATAATCAATACACATATTAACTGTTATCTCAACTGACAGATGATAACCATAATCAATACAGATATTAACTGTTATCTCATCAGGCAGATAACCATAATCAATAAAGATATTAACTTTTATCTCATCAGACAGATGATAACCATAATCAATACAGATATTAACTGTTATCTCATCAGGCAGATGACAACCATAATCAATACAGATATTAACTGTTATCTCATCAGGCAGATGATAACTATAATCAATACAGATATTAACTGTTATCTCATCAGACAGATGACAACCATAATCAATACAGATATAAACTGTTATCTCATCAGGCAGATGTCAACCATAATCAATACAGATATTAACTGTTATCTCATCAGGCAGGTGATAACTATAATCAATACAGATATTAACTGTTATCTCATCAGACAGATGACAACCATAATCAATACAGATATAAACTGTTATCTCATCAGGCAGATGACAACCATAATTAATACAGATATTAACTGTTATCTCATCAGGCAGAAGAAAACCATAATCAATACAGATATTAACTGTTATCTCATCAGACAGATGACAACCATAATCAATACAGATAATAACTGTTATCTCATCAGGCAGATGACAACCATAATCAATACAGATATTAACTGTTATCTCATCAGGCAGATGATAACCATAATCAATACAGATATTAACTGTTATCTCATCAGGCAGATGATAACCATAATCAATACAGATATTAACTGTTATCTCATCAGGTAGATGATAACCATAATCAATACAGATATTAACTGTTATCTCATCAGGCAGATGACAACCATAATCAATACCGATATTAACTGTTATCTCATCAGGCAGATGATAACCATAATCAATACAGATAATAACTGTTATCTAATCAGGCAGATGACAACCATAATCAATAGAGATATTAACTGTTATCTCATCAGGCAGATGATAACCATAATCAATACAGATATAAACTGTTATCTCATCAGGCAGATGATAACCATAATCAATACAGATATTAACTGTTATCTCATCAGACAGATGATAACCATAATCAATACAGACATTAACTGTTATCTCATCAGACAGATGATAACCATAATCAATACAGATAATAACTGTTATCTCATCAGGCAGATGACAACCATAATCAATACAGATATTAACTGTTATCTCATCAGGCAGATGACAACCATAATCAATACAGATATTAACTGTTATCTCATCAGGCAGATGACAACCATAATCAATACAGACATTAACTGTTATCTCATCAGACAGATGATAACCATAATCAATACAGATATTAACTGTTATCTCATCAGGCAGATGATAACCATAAACAATACAGATATAAACTGTTATCTCATCAGACAGATGACAACCAAAATCAATACAGATATTAACTGTTATCTCATCAGGCAGATAACCATAATCAATAAAGATATTAACTTTTATCTCATCAGGCAGAAGACAACCATAATTAATACAGATATTAACTGTTATCTCATCAGGCAGATAACCATAATCAATAAAGATATTAACTTTTATCTCATCAGACAGATGATAACCATAATCAATACAGATATTAACTGTTATCTCATCAGGCAGATGAAAATCATAATCAATACAGATATTAACTGTTATCTCATCAGGCAGGTGATAACTATAATCAATACAGATATTAACTGTTATCTCATCAGACAGATGACAACCATAATCAATACAGATATAAACTGTTATCTCATCAGGCAGATGACAACCATAATTAATACAGATATTAACTGTTATCTCATCAGGCAGAAGAAAACCATAATCAATACAGATATAAACTGTTATCTCATCAGACAGATGACAACCATAATCAATACAGATATTAACTGTTATCTCATCAGGCAGATGACAACCATAATCAATACAGATAATAACTGTTATCTCATCAGGCAGATGACAACCATAATCAATAGAGATATTAACTGTTATCTCATCAGGCAGATGATAACCATAATCAATACAGATATAAACTGTTGTCTCATCAGGCAGATGATAACCATAATTAATACAGATATTAACTGTTATCTAATCAGGCAGATGACAACCATAATCAATAGAGATATTAACTGTTATCTCATCAGGCAGATGATAACCATAATCAATACAGATATAAACTGTTGTCTCATCAGGCAGATGATAACCATAATTAATACAGATATTAACTGTTATCTCATCAGGCAGATGATAACCATAATCAATACAGATATTAACTGTTATCTCATCAGACAGATGATAACCATAATCAATACAGACATTAACTGTTATCTCATCAGACAGATGATAACCATAATCAATACAGATATTAACTGTTATCTCATCAGGCAGATGATAACCATAAAAAAAACCGATATTAACTGTTATCTCATCAGACAGATGACAACCAAAATCAATACAGATATTAACTGTTATCTCATCAGGCAGATGATTACCATAATCAATACAGATATTAACTGTTATCTCATCAGGCAGATGACAACCATATTCAATACAGATATTAACTCTTATCTCATCAGGCAGAAGAAAACCATAATCAATACAGATAATAACTGTTATCTCATCAGGCAGATGACAACCATAATCAATACAGATATTAACTGTTATCTCATCAGGCAGATGACAACCATAATCAATACAGATATTAACTGTTATCTCATCAGGCAGATGACAACCATATTCAATACAGATATTAACTGTTATCTCATCAGGCAGATGATAACCATAATCAATACAGATATTAACTGTTATCTCATCAGGCAGATGATAACCATAATCAATACAGATATTAACTGTTATCTCATCAGGCAGATGATAACCATAATCAATACAGATAATAACTGTTATCTAATCAGGCAGATGACAACCATAATCAATAGAGATATTAACTGTTATCTCATCAGGCAGATGATAACCATAATCAATACAGATATAAACTGTTGTCTCATCAGGCAGATGATAACCATAATTAATACAGATATTAACTGTTATCTAATCAGGCAGATGACAACCATAATCAATAGAGATATTAACTGTTATCTCATCAGGCAGATGATAACCATAATCAATACAGATATAAACTGTTGTCTCATCAGGCAGATGATAACCATAATTAATACAGATATTAACTGTTATCTCATCAGGCAGATGATAACCATAATTAATACAGATATTAACTGTTATCTAATCAGGCAGATGACAACCATAATCAATACAGATATTAACTGTTATCTCATCAGGCAGATGACAACCATAATCAATACAGATATTAACTGTTATCTCATCAGGCAGATGACAACCATATTCAATACAGATATTAACTGTTATCTCATCAGGCAGATGATAACCATAATCAATACAGATATAAACTGTTGTCTCATCAGGCAGATGATAACCATAATTAATACAGATATTAACTGTTATCTAATCAGGCAGATGACAACCATAATCAATAGAGATATTAACTGTTATCTCATCAGGCAGATGATAACCATAATCAATACAGATATAAACTGTTGTCTCATCAGGCAGATGATAACCATAATTAATACAGATATTAACTGTTATCTCATCAGGCAGATGATAACCATAATCAATACAGATATTAACTGTTATCTCATCAGACAGATGATAACCATAATCAATACAGACATTAACTGTTATCTCATCAGACAGATGATAACCATAATCAATACAGATATTAACTGTTATCTCATCAGGCAGATGATAACCATAAAAAAAACCGATATTAACTGTTATCTCATCAGACAGATGACAACCAAAATCAATACAGATATTAACTGTTATCTCATCAGGCAGATGATTACCATAATCAATACAGATATTAACTGTTATCTCATCAGGCAGATGACAACCATATTCAATACAGATATTAACTCTTATCTCATCAGGCAGAAGAAAACCATAATCAATACAGATAATAACTGTTATCTCATCAGGCAGATGACAACCATAATCAATACAGATATTAACTGTTATCTCATCAGGCAGATGACAACCATAATCAATACAGATATTAACTGTTATCTCATCAGGCAGATGACAACCATATTCAATACAGATATTAACTGTTATCTCATCAGGCAGATGATAACCATAATCAATACAGATATTAACTGTTATCTCATCAGGCAGATGATAACCATAATCAATACAGATATTAACTGTTATCTCATCAGGCAGATGATAACCATAATCAATACAGATAATAACTGTTATCTAATCAGGCAGATGACAACCATAATCAATAGAGATATTAACTGTTATCTCATCAGGCAGATGATAACCATAATCAATACAGATATAAACTGTTGTCTCATCAGGCAGATGATAACCATAATTAATACAGATATTAACTGTTATCTAATCAGGCAGATGACAACCATAATCAATAGAGATATTAACTGTTTTCTCATCAGGCAGATGATAACCATAATCAATACAGATATAAACTGTTGTCTCATCAGGCAGATGATAACCATAATTAATACAGATATTAACTGTTATCTCATCAGGCAGATGATAACCATAATTAATACAGATATTAACTGTTATCTAATCAGGCAGATGACAACCATAATCAATAGAGATATTAACTGTTATCTCATCAGGCAGATGATAACCATAATCAATACAGATATAAACTGTTGTCTCATCAGGCAGATGATAACCATAATTAATACAGATATTAACTGTTATCTCATCAGGCAGATGATAACCATAATCAATACAGATATTAACTGTTATCTCATCAGACAGATGATAACCATAATCAATACAGACATTAACTGTTATCTCATCAGACAGATGATAACCATAATCAATACAGATATTAACTGTTATCTCATCAGGCAGATGATAACCATAAAAAAAACCGATATTAACTGTTATCTCATCAGACAGATGACAACCAAAATCAATACAGATATTAACTGTTATCTCATCAGGCAGATGATTACCATAATCAATACAGATATTAACTGTTATCTCATCAGGCAGATGACAACCATATTCAATACAGATATTAACTCTTATCTCATCAGGCAGAAGAAAACCATAATCAATACAGATAATAACTGTTATCTCATCAGGCAGATGACAACCATAATCAATACAGATATTAACTGTTATCTCATCAGGCAGATGACAACCATAATCAATACAGATATTAACTGTTATCTCATCAGGCAGATGACAACCATATTCAATACAGATATTAACTGTTATCTCATCAGGCAGATGATAACCATAATCAATACAGATATTAACTGTTATCTCATCAGGCAGATGATAACCATAATCAATACAGATATTAACTGTTATCTCATCAGGCAGATGATAACCATAATCAATACAGATAATAACTGTTATCTAATCAGGCAGATGACAACCATAATCAATAGAGATATTAACTGTTATCTCATCAGGCAGATGATAACCATAATCAATACAGATATAAACTGTTATCTCATCAGGCAGATGATAACCATAATCAATACAGATATTAACTGTTATCTCATCAGACAGATGATAACCATAATCAATACAGACATTAACTGTTATCTCATCAGACAGATGATAACCATAATCAATACAGATAATAACTGTTATCTCATCAGGCAGATGACAACCATAATCAATACAGATATTAACTGTTATCTCATCAGGCAGATGACAACCATAATCAATACAGATATTAACTGATATCTCATCAGGCAGATGACAACCATAATCAATACAGACATTAACTGTTATCTCATCAGACAGATGATAACCATAATCAATACAGATATTAACTGTTATCTCATCAGGCAGATGATAACCATAAACAATACAGATATAAACTGTTATCTCATCAGACAGATGACAACCAAAATCAATACAGATATTAACTGTTATCTCATCAGGCAGATAACCATAATCAATAAAGATATTAACTTTTATCTCATCAGGCAGATGACAACCATAATTAATACAGATATTAACTGTTATCTCATCAGGCAGATAACCATAATCAATAAAGATATTAACTTTTATCTCATCAGACAGATGATAACCATAATCAATACAGATATTAACTGTTATCTCATCAGGCAGATGAAAATCATAATCAATACAGATATTAACTGTTATCTCATCAGGCAGGTGATAACTATAATCAATACAGATATTAACTGTTATCTCATCAGATAGATGACAACCATAATCAATACAGATATAAACTTATCTCATCAGGCAGATGACAACCATAATTAATACAGATATTAACTGTTATCTCATCAGGCAGAAGAAAACCAAAATCAATACAGATATAAACTGTTATCTCATCAGACAGATGACAACCATAATCAATACAGATATTAACTGTTATCTCATCAGGCAGATGACAACCATAATCAATACAGATAATAACTGTTATCTCATCAGGCAGATGACAACCATAATCAATAGAGATATTAACTGTTATCTCATCAGGCAGATGATAACCATAATCAATACAGATATAAACTGTTGTCTCATCAGGCAGATGATAACCATAATTAATACAGATATTAACTGTTATCTAATCAGGCAGATGACAACCATAATCAATAGAGATATTAACTGTTATCTCATCAGGCAGATGATAACCATAATCAATACAGATATAAACTGTTGTCTCATCAGGCAGATGATAACCATAATTAATACAGATATTAACTGTTATCTCATCAGGCAGATGATAACCATAATCAATACAGATATTAACTGTTATCTCATCAGACAGATGATAACCATAATCAATACAGACATTAACTGTTATCTCATCAGACAGATGATAACCATAATCAATACAGATATTAACTGTTATCTCATCAGGCAGATGATAACCATAAAAAAAAACCGATATTAACTGTTATCTCATCAGACAGATGACAACCAAAATCAATACAGATATTAACTGTTATCTCATCAGGCAGATGATTACCATAATCAATACAGATATTAACTGTTATCTCATCAGGCAGATGACAACCATATTCAATACAGATATTAACTCTTATCTCATCAGGCAGATGATAACCATAATCAATACAGATATTGTTATCTCATCAGAAAGATGATAACCATAATCAATACAGATATAAACTGTTATCTCATCAGGCAGATGACAACCATATTCAATACAGATATTAACTGTTATCTCATCAGGCAGATGATAACCATAATCAATACAGATATTAACTGTTATCTCATCAGGCAGATGATAACCATAATCAATACAGATATTAACTGTTATCTCATCAGGCAGATGATAACCATAATCAATACAGATAATAACTGTTATCTCATCAGGCAGATGACAACCATAATCAATACAGATATTAACTGTTATCTCATCAGGCAGATGATAACCATAATCAATACAGATATAAACTGTTATCTCATCAGGCAGATGATAACCATAATCAATACAGATATTAACTGTTATCTCATCAGGCAGATGATAACCATAATCAATACAGATATTAACTGTTATCTCATCAGACAGATGATAACCATAATCAATACAGGTATTAACTGTTATCTCATCAGGCAGATGATAACCATAATCAATACAGATATTAACTGTTATCTCATCAGGCAGATAATAACCATAAACAAACCGATATTAACTGTTA
Source organism: Sipunculus nudus (assembly GCA_026874595.1). Lineage (NCBI taxonomy): Eukaryota > Metazoa > Annelida > Sipuncula > Golfingiida > Sipunculidae > Sipunculus > Sipunculus nudus. The sequence continues at coordinate 96,406,811 of CM049309.1, forward strand.
TCTCATCAGACAGATGACAACCAAAATCAATACAGATATTAACTGTTATCTCATCAGGCAGATGACAACCATAATCAATACAGATATTGTTATCTCATCAGACAGATGATAACCATAATCAATACAGATATAAACTGTTATCTCATCAGGCAGATGACAACCATATTCAATACAGATATTAACTGTTATCTCATCAGGCAGATGATAACCATAATCAATACAGATATTAACTGTTATCTCATCAGGCAGATGATAACCATAATCAATACAGATATTAACTGTTATCTCATCAGGCAGATGATAACCATAATCAATAGAGATAATAACTGTTATCTCATCAGGCAGATGACAACCATAATCAATACAGATATTAACTGTTATCTCATCAGGCATATGATAACCATAATCAATACAGATATAAACTGTTATCTCATCAGGCAGATGATAACCATAATTAATACAGATATTAACTGTTATCTCATCAGGCAGATGATAATCATAATCAATACAGATATTAACTGTTATCTCATCAGACAGATGATAACCATAATCAATACAGACATTAACTGTTATCTCATCAGACAGATGATAACCATAATCAATACAGATATTAACTGTTATCTCATCAGGCAGATGATAACCATAAACAATACAGATATTAACTGTTATCTCATCAGACAGATGACAACCAAAATCAATACAGATATTAACTGTTATCTCATCAGGCAGATGATAACCATAATCAATACAGATATTAACTGTTATCTCATCAGGCAGATGACAACCATAATCAATACAGATATTAACTGTTATCTCATCAGGCAGAAGAAAACCATAATCAATACAGATATTAACTGTTATCTCATCAGACAGATGACAACCATAATCAATACAGATATTGTTATCTCATCAGACAGATAATAACCATAATCAATACAGATATTAACTGTTATCTCATCAGGCAGATGACAACCATAACCAATACAGATATTACCTCTTATCTTATCAGGCAGATGACAACCATAATCAATACAGATATAAACTGTTATCTCATCAGACAGATGACAACCATAATCAATACAGATATTAACTGTTATCTCATTAGACAGATGATAACCATAAACAATACAGATATTAACTGTTATCTCATTAGACAGATGATAACCATAATCAATACAGATATTAACTGTTATCTCATCAGGCAGATGATAACCATAATCAATACAGATATTAACTGTTATCTCATCAGGCAGATGATAACCATAATCAATACAGATATTAACTGTTATCTCATCAGGCAGATGATAATCATAATCAATACAGATATTAACTGTTATCTCATCAGACAGATGATAATCATAATCAATACAGATATTAACTGTTATCTCATCAGGCAGATGATAATCATAATCAATACAGATATTAACTGTTTTCTCATCAGGCAGATGACAACCATAATCAATACAGATATTAACTGTTATCTCATCAGGCAGATGATAACCATAATCATTACAGATATTAACTGTTATCTCATCAGGCAGATGATAATCATAATCAATACAGATATTAACTGTTATCTCATCAGGCAGATGATAATCATAATCAATACAGATATTAACTGTTATCTCATCAGGCAGAAGATAATAATAATCAATACAGATATTAACTGTTATCTCATCAGATGGATGATAATCATAATCAATACAGATATTAACTGTTATCTCATCAGACAGAAGATAATCATAATCAATACAGCTATTAACTGTTATCTCATCAGGCAGATGATAATCATAATCAATACAGATATTAACTGTTATCTCATCAGGCAGATGATAACAATAATCAATACAGATATTAACTGTTATCTCATCAGGCAGAAGATAATCATAATCAATACAGATATAAACTGTTATCTTATCAGGCAGATGATAATCATAATCAATACAGATATTATCTGTTATCTCATCAGGCAGATGATAACCATAATCAATACAGATATTAACTGTTATCTCATCAGGCAGATGATAATCATAATCAATACAGATATTAACTGTTATCTCATCAGACAGAAGATAATGATAATCAATACAGATATTAACTATTATCTTTTCAGGCAGATGATAATCATAATCAATACAGATATTAACTGTTATCTCATCAGGCAGATGATAATCATAATCAATACAGATATTAACTGTTATCTCATCAGGCAGATGATAACCATAATCAATACAGATATTAACTGTTATCTCATCAGGCAGAAGATAATCATAATCAATAAAGATATTAACTTTTATCTTATCAGGCAGAAGATAATCATAATCAATACAGATATTAACTGTTATCTCATCAGGCAGATGATAACCATAATCAATACAGATATTAACTGTTATCTCATCAGGCAGGTGATGACTATAATCAATACAGATATTAACTGTTATCTCATCAGACAGATGACAACCATAATCAATACAGATATAAACTGTTATCTCATCAGGCAGATGACAAACATAATTAATACAGATATTAACTGTTATCTCATCAGGCAGAAGATAACCATAATCAATACAGATATTAACTGTTATCTCATCAGACAGATGACAACCATAATCAATACAGATATTAACTGTTATCTCATCAGGCAGATGACAACCACAATCAATACAGATAATAACTGTTATCTCATCAGGCAGATGACAACCATAATCAATACAGATATTAACTGTTATCTCATCAGGCAGATGATAACCATAATTAATACAGATATTAACTGTTATCTCATCAGGCAGATGATAACCATAATCAATACAGATATTAACTGTTATCTCATCAGACAGATGATAACCATAATCAATACAGACATTAACTGTTATCTCATCAGACAGATGATAACCATAATCAATACAGATATTAACTGTTATCTCATCAGGCAGATGATAACCATAAACAAACCGATATTAACTGTTATCTCATCAGACAGATGACAACCAAAATCAATACAGATATTAACTGTTATCTCATCAGGCAGATGATTACCATAATCAATACAGATATTAACTGTTATCTCATCAGGCAGATGACAACCATATTCAATACAGATATTAACTCTTATCTCATCAGGCAGATGATAACCATAATCAATACAGATATTGTTATCTCATCAGACAGATGATAACCATAATCAATACAGATATAAAATGTTATCTCATCAGGCAGATGACAACCATATTCAATACAGATATTAACTGTTATCTCATCAGGCAGATGATAACCATAATCAATACAGATATTAACTGTTATCTCATCAGGCAGATGATAACCATAATCAATACAGATATTAACTGTTATCTCATCAGGCAGATGATAACCATAATCAATACAGATAATAACTGTCATCTCATCAGACAGATGATAACCATAATCAATACAGATATTAACTTATCTCATCAGACAGATGATAACCATAATCAATACAGACATTAACTGTTATCTCATCAGACAGATGATAACCATAATCAATACAGATATTAACTGTTATCTCATCAGGCAGATGATAACCATAAACAAACAGATATTAACTGTTATCTCATCAGACAGATGACAACCAAAATCACTACAGATATTAACTGTTATCTCATCAGGCAGATGATTACCATAATCAATACAGATATTAACTGTTATCTCATCAGGCAGATGACAACCATATTTAATACAGATATTAACTCTTATCTCATCAGGCAGATGATAACCATAATCAATACAGATATTGTTATCTCATCAGACAGATGATAACCATAATCAATACAGATATAAACTGTTATCTCATCAGGCAAATGACAACCATATTCAATACAGATATTAACTGTTATCTCATCAGGCAGATGATAACCATAATCAATACAGATATTAACTGTTATCTCATCAGGCAGATGATAACTATAATCAATACAGATATTAACTGTTATCTCATCAGACAGATGACAACCATAATCAATACAGATATAAACTGTTATCTCATCAGGCAGATGTCAACCATAATCAATACAGATATTAACTGTTATCTCATCAGGCAGGTGATAACTATAATCAATACAGATATTAACTGTTATCTCATCAGACAGATGACAACCATAATCAATACAGATATAAACTGTTATCTCATCAGGCAGATGACAACCATAATTAATACAGATATTAACTGTTATCTCATCAGGCAGAAGAAAACCATAATCAATACAGATATTAACTGTTATCTCATCAGACAGATGACAACCATAATCAATACAGATAATAACTGTTATCTCATCAGGCAGATGACAACCATAATCAATACAGATATTAACTGTTATCTCATCAGGCAGATGATAACCATAATCAATACAGATATTAACTGTTATCTCATCAGGCAGATGATAACCATAATCAATACAGATATTAACTGTTATCTCATCAGGTAGATGATAACCATAATCAATACAGATATTAACTGTTATCTCATCAGGCAGATGACAACCATAATCAATACCGATATTAACTGTTATCTCATCAGGCAGATGATAACCATAATCAATACAGATAATAACTGTTATCTAATCAGGCAGATGACAACCATAATCAATAGAGATATTAACTGTTATCTCATCAGGCAGATGATAACCATAATCAATACAGATATAAACTGTTATCTCATCAGGCAGATGATAACCATAATCAATACAGATATTAACTGTTATCTCATCAGACAGATGATAACCATAATCAATACAGACATTAACTGTTATCTCATCAGACAGATGATAACCATAATCAATACAGATAATAACTGTTATCTCATCAGGCAGATGACAACCATAATCAATACAGATATTAACTGTTATCTCATCAGGCAGATGACAACCATAATCAATACAGATATTAACTGTTATCTCATCAGGCAGATGACAACCATAATCAATACAGACATTAACTGTTATCTCATCAGACAGATGATAACCATAATCAATACAGATATTAACTGTTATCTCATCAGGCAGATGATAACCATAAACAATACAGATATAAACTGTTATCTCATCAGACAGATGACAACCAAAATCAATACAGATATTAACTGTTATCTCATCAGGCAGATAACCATAATCAATAAAGATATTAACTTTTATCTCATCAGGCAGAAGACAACCATAATTAATACAGATATTAACTGTTATCTCATCAGGCAGATAACCATAATCAATAAAGATATTAACTTTTATCTCATCAGACAGATGATAACCATAATCAATACAGATATTAACTGTTATCTCATCAGGCAGATGAAAATCATAATCAATACAGATATTAACTGTTATCTCATCAGGCAGGTGATAACTATAATCAATACAGATATTAACTGTTATCTCATCAGACAGATGACAACCATAATCAATACAGATATAAACTGTTATCTCATCAGGCAGATGACAACCATAATTAATACAGATATTAACTGTTATCTCATCAGGCAGAAGAAAACCATAATCAATACAGATATAAACTGTTATCTCATCAGACAGATGACAACCATAATCAATACAGATATTAACTGTTATCTCATCAGGCAGATGACAACCATAATCAATACAGATAATAACTGTTATCTCATCAGGCAGATGACAACCATAATCAATAGAGATATTAACTGTTATCTCATCAGGCAGATGATAACCATAATCAATACAGATATAAACTGTTGTCTCATCAGGCAGATGATAACCATAATTAATACAGATATTAACTGTTATCTAATCAGGCAGATGACAACCATAATCAATAGAGATATTAACTGTTATCTCATCAGGCAGATGATAACCATAATCAATACAGATATAAACTGTTGTCTCATCAGGCAGATGATAACCATAATTAATACAGATATTAACTGTTATCTCATCAGGCAGATGATAACCATAATCAATACAGATATTAACTGTTATCTCATCAGACAGATGATAACCATAATCAATACAGACATTAACTGTTATCTCATCAGACAGATGATAACCATAATCAATACAGATATTAACTGTTATCTCATCAGGCAGATGATAACCATAAAAAAAACCGATATTAACTGTTATCTCATCAGACAGATGACAACCAAAATCAATACAGATATTAACTGTTATCTCATCAGGCAGATGATTACCATAATCAATACAGATATTAACTGTTATCTCATCAGGCAGATGACAACCATATTCAATACAGATATTAACTCTTATCTCATCAGGCAGAAGAAAACCATAATCAATACAGATAATAACTGTTATCTCATCAGGCAGATGACAACCATAATCAATACAGATATTAACTGTTATCTCATCAGGCAGATGACAACCATAATCAATACAGATATTAACTGTTATCTCATCAGGCAGATGACAACCATATTCAATACAGATATTAACTGTTATCTCATCAGGCAGATGATAACCATAATCAATACAGATATTAACTGTTATCTCATCAGGCAGATGATAACCATAATCAATACAGATATTAACTGTTATCTCATCAGGCAGATGATAACCATAATCAATACAGATAATAACTGTTATCTAATCAGGCAGATGACAACCATAATCAATAGAGATATTAACTGTTATCTCATCAGGCAGATGATAACCATAATCAATACAGATATAAACTGTTGTCTCATCAGGCAGATGATAACCATAATTAATACAGATATTAACTGTTATCTAATCAGGCAGATGACAACCATAATCAATAGAGATATTAACTGTTATCTCATCAGGCAGATGATAACCATAATCAATACAGATATAAACTGTTGTCTCATCAGGCAGATGATAACCATAATTAATACAGATATTAACTGTTATCTCATCAGGCAGATGATAACCATAATTAATACAGATATTAACTGTTATCTAATCAGGCAGATGACAACCATAATCAATACAGATATTAACTGTTATCTCATCAGGCAGATGACAACCATAATCAATACAGATATTAACTGTTATCTCATCAGGCAGATGACAACCATATTCAATACAGATATTAACTGTTATCTCATCAGGCAGATGATAACCATAATCAATACAGATATAAACTGTTGTCTCATCAGGCAGATGATAACCATAATTAATACAGATATTAACTGTTATCTAATCAGGCAGATGACAACCATAATCAATAGAGATATTAACTGTTATCTCATCAGGCAGATGATAACCATAATCAATACAGATATAAACTGTTGTCTCATCAGGCAGATGATAACCATAATTAATACAGATATTAACTGTTATCTCATCAGGCAGATGATAACCATAATCAATACAGATATTAACTGTTATCTCATCAGACAGATGATAACCATAATCAATACAGACATTAACTGTTATCTCATCAGACAGATGATAACCATAATCAATACAGATATTAACTGTTATCTCATCAGGCAGATGATAACCATAAAAAAAACCGATATTAACTGTTATCTCATCAGACAGATGACAACCAAAATCAATACAGATATTAACTGTTATCTCATCAGGCAGATGATTACCATAATCAATACAGATATTAACTGTTATCTCATCAGGCAGATGACAACCATATTCAATACAGATATTAACTCTTATCTCATCAGGCAGAAGAAAACCATAATCAATACAGATAATAACTGTTATCTCATCAGGCAGATGACAACCATAATCAATACAGATATTAACTGTTATCTCATCAGGCAGATGACAACCATAATCAATACAGATATTAACTGTTATCTCATCAGGCAGATGACAACCATATTCAATACAGATATTAACTGTTATCTCATCAGGCAGATGATAACCATAATCAATACAGATATTAACTGTTATCTCATCAGGCAGATGATAACCATAATCAATACAGATATTAACTGTTATCTCATCAGGCAGATGATAACCATAATCAATACAGATAATAACTGTTATCTAATCAGGCAGATGACAACCATAATCAATAGAGATATTAACTGTTATCTCATCAGGCAGATGATAACCATAATCAATACAGATATAAACTGTTGTCTCATCAGGCAGATGATAACCATAATTAATACAGATATTAACTGTTATCTAATCAGGCAGATGACAACCATAATCAATAGAGATATTAACTGTTTTCTCATCAGGCAGATGATAACCATAATCAATACAGATATAAACTGTTGTCTCATCAGGCAGATGATAACCATAATTAATACAGATATTAACTGTTATCTCATCAGGCAGATGATAACCATAATTAATACAGATATTAACTGTTATCTAATCAGGCAGATGACAACCATAATCAATAGAGATATTAACTGTTATCTCATCAGGCAGATGATAACCATAATCAATACAGATATAAACTGTTGTCTCATCAGGCAGATGATAACCATAATTAATACAGATATTAACTGTTATCTCATCAGGCAGATGATAACCATAATCAATACAGATATTAACTGTTATCTCATCAGACAGATGATAACCATAATCAATACAGACATTAACTGTTATCTCATCAGACAGATGATAACCATAATCAATACAGATATTAACTGTTATCTCATCAGGCAGATGATAACCATAAAAAAAACCGATATTAACTGTTATCTCATCAGACAGATGACAACCAAAATCAATACAGATATTAACTGTTATCTCATCAGGCAGATGATTACCATAATCAATACAGATATTAACTGTTATCTCATCAGGCAGATGACAACCATATTCAATACAGATATTAACTCTTATCTCATCAGGCAGAAGAAAACCATAATCAATACAGATAATAACTGTTATCTCATCAGGCAGATGACAACCATAATCAATACAGATATTAACTGTTATCTCATCAGGCAGATGACAACCATAATCAATACAGATATTAACTGTTATCTCATCAGGCAGATGACAACCATATTCAATACAGATATTAACTGTTATCTCATCAGGCAGATGATAACCATAATCAATACAGATATTAACTGTTATCTCATCAGGCAGATGATAACCATAATCAATACAGATATTAACTGTTATCTCATCAGGCAGATGATAACCATAATCAATACAGATAATAACTGTTATCTAATCAGGCAGATGACAACCATAATCAATAGAGATATTAACTGTTATCTCATCAGGCAGATGATAACCATAATCAATACAGATATAAACTGTTATCTCATCAGGCAGATGATAACCATAATCAATACAGATATTAACTGTTATCTCATCAGACAGATGATAACCATAATCAATACAGACATTAACTGTTATCTCATCAGACAGATGATAACCATAATCAATACAGATAATAACTGTTATCTCATCAGGCAGATGACAACCATAATCAATACAGATATTAACTGTTATCTCATCAGGCAGATGACAACCATAATCAATACAGATATTAACTGATATCTCATCAGGCAGATGACAACCATAATCAATACAGACATTAACTGTTATCTCATCAGACAGATGATAACCATAATCAATACAGATATTAACTGTTATCTCATCAGGCAGATGATAACCATAAACAATACAGATATAAACTGTTATCTCATCAGACAGATGACAACCAAAATCAATACAGATATTAACTGTTATCTCATCAGGCAGATAACCATAATCAATAAAGATATTAACTTTTATCTCATCAGGCAGATGACAACCATAATTAATACAGATATTAACTGTTATCTCATCAGGCAGATAACCATAATCAATAAAGATATTAACTTTTATCTCATCAGACAGATGATAACCATAATCAATACAGATATTAACTGTTATCTCATCAGGCAGATGAAAATCATAATCAATACAGATATTAACTGTTATCTCATCAGGCAGGTGATAACTATAATCAATACAGATATTAACTGTTATCTCATCAGATAGATGACAACCATAATCAATACAGATATAAACTTATCTCATCAGGCAGATGACAACCATAATTAATACAGATATTAACTGTTATCTCATCAGGCAGAAGAAAACCAAAATCAATACAGATATAAACTGTTATCTCATCAGACAGATGACAACCATAATCAATACAGATATTAACTGTTATCTCATCAGGCAGATGACAACCATAATCAATACAGATAATAACTGTTATCTCATCAGGCAGATGACAACCATAATCAATAGAGATATTAACTGTTATCTCATCAGGCAGATGATAACCATAATCAATACAGATATAAACTGTTGTCTCATCAGGCAGATGATAACCATAATTAATACAGATATTAACTGTTATCTAATCAGGCAGATGACAACCATAATCAATAGAGATATTAACTGTTATCTCATCAGGCAGATGATAACCATAATCAATACAGATATAAACTGTTGTCTCATCAGGCAGATGATAACCATAATTAATACAGATATTAACTGTTATCTCATCAGGCAGATGATAACCATAATCAATACAGATATTAACTGTTATCTCATCAGACAGATGATAACCATAATCAATACAGACATTAACTGTTATCTCATCAGACAGATGATAACCATAATCAATACAGATATTAACTGTTATCTCATCAGGCAGATGATAACCATAAAAAAAAACCGATATTAACTGTTATCTCATCAGACAGATGACAACCAAAATCAATACAGATATTAACTGTTATCTCATCAGGCAGATGATTACCATAATCAATACAGATATTAACTGTTATCTCATCAGGCAGATGACAACCATATTCAATACAGATATTAACTCTTATCTCATCAGGCAGATGATAACCATAATCAATACAGATATTGTTATCTCATCAGAAAGATGATAACCATAATCAATACAGATATAAACTGTTATCTCATCAGGCAGATGACAACCATATTCAATACAGATATTAACTGTTATCTCATCAGGCAGATGATAACCATAATCAATACAGATATTAACTGTTATCTCATCAGGCAGATGATAACCATAATCAATACAGATATTAACTGTTATCTCATCAGGCAGATGATAACCATAATCAATACAGATAATAACTGTTATCTCATCAGGCAGATGACAACCATAATCAATACAGATATTAACTGTTATCTCATCAGGCAGATGATAACCATAATCAATACAGATATAAACTGTTATCTCATCAGGCAGATGATAACCATAATCAATACAGATATTAACTGTTATCTCATCAGGCAGATGATAACCATAATCAATACAGATATTAACTGTTATCTCATCAGACAGATGATAACCATAATCAATACAGGTATTAACTGTTATCTCATCAGGCAGATGATAACCATAATCAATACAGATATTAACTGTTATCTCATCAGGCAGATAATAACCATAAACAAACCGATATTAACTGTTATCTCATCAGACAGATGACAACCAAAATCAATACAGATATTAACTGTTATCTCATCAGGCAGATGACAACCATAATCAATACAGATATTGTTATCTCATCAGACAGATGATAACCATAATCAATACAGATATAAACTGTTATCTCATCAGGCAGATGACAACCATATTCAATACAGATATTAACTGTTATCTCATCAGGCAGATGATAACCATAATCAATACAGATATTAACTGTTATCTCATCAGGCAGATGATAACCATAATCAATACAGATATTAACTGTTATCTCATCAGGCAGATGATAACCATAATCAATAGAGATAATAACTGTTATCTCATCAGGCAGATGACAACCATAATCAATACAGATATTAACTGTTATCTCATCAGGCATATGATAACCATAATCAATACAGATATAAACTGTTATCTCATCAGGCAGATGATAACCATAATTAATACAGATATTAACTGTTATCTCATCAGGCAGATGATAATCATAATCAATACAGATATTAACTGTTATCTCATCAGACAGATGATAACCATAATCAATACAGACATTAACTGTTATCTCATCAGACAGATGATAACCATAATCAATACAGATATTAACTGTTATCTCATCAGGCAGATGATAACCATAAACAATACAGATATTAACTGTTATCTCATCAGACAGATGACAACCAAAATCAATACAGATATTAACTGTTATCTCATCAGGCAGATGATAACCATAATCAATACAGATATTAACTGTTATCTCATCAGGCAGATGACAACCATAATCAATACAGATATTAACTGTTATCTCATCAGGCAGAAGAAAACCATAATCAATACAGATATTAACTGTTATCTCATCAGACAGATGACAACCATAATCAATACAGATATTGTTATCTCATCAGACAGATAATAACCATAATCAATACAGATATTAACTGTTATCTCATCAGGCAGATGACAACCATAACCAATACAGATATTACCTCTTATCTTATCAGGCAGATGACAACCATAATCAATACAGATATAAACTGTTATCTCATCAGACAGATGACAACCATAATCAATACAGATATTAACTGTTATCTCATTAGACAGATGATAACCATAAACAATACAGATATTAACTGTTATCTCATTAGACAGATGATAACCATAATCAATACAGATATTAACTGTTATCTCATCAGGCAGATGATAACCATAATCAATACAGATATTAACTGTTATCTCATCAGGCAGATGATAACCATAATCAATACAGATATTAACTGTTATCTCATCAGGCAGATGATAATCATAATCAATACAGATATTAACTGTTATCTCATCAGACAGATGATAATCATAATCAATACAGATATTAACTGTTATCTCATCAGGCAGATGATAATCATAATCAATACAGATATTAACTGTTTTCTCATCAGGCAGATGACAACCATAATCAATACAGATATTAACTGTTATCTCATCAGGCAGATGATAACCATAATCATTACAGATATTAACTGTTATCTCATCAGGCAGATGATAATCATAATCAATACAGATATTAACTGTTATCTCATCAGGCAGATGATAATCATAATCAATACAGATATTAACTGTTATCTCATCAGGCAGAAGATAATAATAATCAATACAGATATTAACTGTTATCTCATCAGATGGATGATAATCATAATCAATACAGATATTAACTGTTATCTCATCAGACAGAAGATAATCATAATCAATACAGCTATTAACTGTTATCTCATCAGGCAGATGATAATCATAATCAATACAGATATTAACTGTTATCTCATCAGGCAGATGATAACAATAATCAATACAGATATTAACTGTTATCTCATCAGGCAGAAGATAATCATAATCAATACAGATATAAACTGTTATCTTATCAGGCAGATGATAATCATAATCAATACAGATATTATCTGTTATCTCATCAGGCAGATGATAACCATAATCAATACAGATATTAACTGTTATCTCATCAGGCAGATGATAATCATAATCAATACAGATATTAACTGTTATCTCATCAGACAGAAGATAATGATAATCAATACAGATATTAACTATTATCTTTTCAGGCAGATGATAATCATAATCAATACAGATATTAACTGTTATCTCATCAGGCAGATGATAATCATAATCAATACAGATATTAACTGTTATCTCATCAGGCAGATGATAACCATAATCAATACAGATATTAACTGTTATCTCATCAGGCAGAAGATAATCATAATCAATAAAGATATTAACTTTTATCTTATCAGGCAGAAGATAATCATAATCAATACAGATATTAACTGTTATCTCATCAGGCAGATGATAACCATAATCAATACAGATATTAACTGTTATCTCATCAGGCAGGTGATGACTATAATCAATACAGATATTAACTGTTATCTCATCAGACAGATGACAACCATAATCAATACAGATATAAACTGTTATCTCATCAGGCAGATGACAAACATAATTAATACAGATATTAACTGTTATCTCATCAGGCAGAAGATAACCATAATCAATACAGATATTAACTGTTATCTCATCAGACAGATGACAACCATAATCAATACAGATATTAACTGTTATCTCATCAGGCAGATGACAACCACAATCAATACAGATAATAACTGTTATCTCATCAGGCAGATGACAACCATAATCAATACAGATATTAACTGTTATCTCATCAGGCAGATGATAACCATAATTAATACAGATATTAACTGTTATCTCATCAGGCAGATGATAACCATAATCAATACAGATATTAACTGTTATCTCATCAGACAGATGATAACCATAATCAATACAGACATTAACTGTTATCTCATCAGACAGATGATAACCATAATCAATACAGATATTAACTGTTATCTCATCAGGCAGATGATAACCATAAACAAACCGATATTAACTGTTATCTCATCAGACAGATGACAACCAAAATCAATACAGATATTAACTGTTATCTCATCAGGCAGATGATTACCATAATCAATACAGATATTAACTGTTATCTCATCAGGCAGATGACAACCATATTCAATACAGATATTAACTCTTATCTCATCAGGCAGATGATAACCATAATCAATACAGATATTGTTATCTCATCAGACAGATGATAACCATAATCAATACAGATATAAAATGTTATCTCATCAGGCAGATGACAACCATATTCAATACAGATATTAACTGTTATCTCATCAGGCAGATGATAACCATAATCAATACAGATATTAACTGTTATCTCATCAGGCAGATGATAACCATAATCAATACAGATATTAACTGTTATCTCATCAGGCAGATGATAACCATAATCAATACAGATAATAACTGTCATCTCATCAGACAGATGATAACCATAATCAATACAGATATTAACTTATCTCATCAGACAGATGATAACCATAATCAATACAGACATTAACTGTTATCTCATCAGACAGATGATAACCATAATCAATACAGATATTAACTGTTATCTCATCAGGCAGATGATAACCATAAACAAACAGATATTAACTGTTATCTCATCAGACAGATGACAACCAAAATCACTACAGATATTAACTGTTATCTCATCAGGCAGATGATTACCATAATCAATACAGATATTAACTGTTATCTCATCAGGCAGATGACAACCATATTTAATACAGATATTAACTCTTATCTCATCAGGCAGATGATAACCATAATCAATACAGATATTGTTATCTCATCAGACAGATGATAACCATAATCAATACAGATATAAACTGTTATCTCATCAGGCAAATGACAACCATATTCAATACAGATATTAACTGTTATCTCATCAGGCAGATGATAACCATAATCAATACAGATATTAACTGTTATCTCATCAGGCAGATGATAACCATAATCAATACAGATATTAACTGTTATCTCATCAGGCAGATGATAACCATAATCAATACAGATAATAACTGTTATCTCATCAGGCAGATGACAACCATAATCAATACAGATATTAACTGTTATCTCATCAGGCAGATGATAACCATAATCAATACAGATATAAACTGTTATCTCATCAGGCAGATGATAACCATAATTAATACAGATATTAACTGTTATCTCATCAGGCAGATGATAACCATAATCAATACAGATATTAACTGTTATCTCATCAGGCAGATGATAACCATTATCAATACAGATATTAACTGTTATCTCATCAGGCAGATGATAACCATAAACAATACAGATATTAACTGTTATCTCATCAGACAGATGACAACCAAAATCAATACAGATATTAACTGTTATCTCATCAGGCAGATGATTACCATAATCAATACAGATATTAACTGTTATCTCATCAGGCAGATGACAACCATAATCAATACAGATATTAACTGTTATCTCATCAGGGAGAAGAAAACCATAATCAATACAGATATTACCTCTTATCTTATCAGGCAGATGACAACCATAATCAATACAGATATAAACTGTTATCTCATCAGACAGATGACAACCATAATCAATACAGATATTAACTGTTATCTCATCAGACAGATGACAACCATAAGCAATACAGATATTGTTATCTCATCAGACAGATGACAACCATAATCAATACAGATATTAACTGTTATCTCATCAGGCAGATGACAACCATAATCAATACAGGTAATAACTGTTATCTCATCAGGCAGATGACAACCATAATCAATACAGATATTAACTGTTATCTCATCAGGCAGATGATAACCATAATTAATACAGATATTAACTGTTATCTCATCAGGCAGATGATAACCATAATCAATACAGATATTAACTGTTATCTCATCAGGCAGATGATAACCATAATCAATACAGATATTAACTGTTATCTCATCAGGCAGATGACAACCATAATCAATACAGATATTAACTGTTATCTCATCAGGCAGATGATAACTATAATCAATACAGATATTAACTGTTATCTCATCAGACAGATGACAACCATAATCAATACAGATATAAACTGTTATCTCATCAGGCAAATGTCAACCATTATCAATACAGATATTAACTGTTATCTCATCAGGCAGGTGATAACTATAATCAATACAGATATTAACTGTTATCTCATCAGACAGATGACAACCAAAATCAATACAGATATTAACTGTTATCTCATCAGGCAGATGATTACCATAATCAATACAGATATTAACTGTTATCTCATCAGGCAGATGACAACCATATTCAATACAGATATTAACTCTTATCTCATCAGGCAGATGATAACCATAATCAATACAGATATTGTTATCTCATCAGACAGATGATAACCATAATCAATACAGATATAAAATGTTATCTCATCAGGCAGATGACAACCATATTCAATACAGATATTAACTGTTATCTCATCAGGCAGATGATAACCATAATCAATACAGATATTAACTGTTATCTCATCAGGCAGATGATAACCATAATCAATACAGATATTAACTGTTATCTCATCAGGCAGATGATAACCATAATCAATACAGATAATAACTGTCATCTCATCAGACAGATGATAACCATAATCAATACAGATATTAACTGTTATCTCATCAGACAGATGATAACCATAATCAATACAGACATTAACTGTTATCTCATCAGACAGATGATAACCATAATCAATACAGATATTAACTGTTATCTCATCAGGCAGATGATAACCATAAACAAACAGATATTAACTGTTATCTCATCAGACAGATGACAACCAAAATCACTACAGATATTAACTGTTATCTCATCAGGCAGATGATTACCATAATCAATACAGATATTAACTGTTATCTCATCAGGCAGATGACAACCATATTTAATACAGATATTAACTCTTATCTCATCAGGCAGATGATAACCATAATCAATACAGATATTGTTATCTCATCAGACAGATGATAACCATAATCAATACAGATATAAACTGTTATCTCATCAGGCAAATGACAACCATATTCAATACAGATATTAACTGTTATCTCATCAGGCAGATGATAACCATAATCAATACAGATATTAACTGTTATCTCATCAGGCAGATGATAACCATAATCAATACAGATATTAACTGTTATCTCATCAGGCAGATGATAACCATAATCAATACAGATAATAACTGTTATCTCATCAGGCAGATGACAACCATAATCAATACAGATATTAACTGTTATCTCATCAGGCAGATGATAACCATAATCAATACAGATATAAACTGTTATCTCATCAGGCAGATGATAACCATAATTAATACAGATATTAACTGTTATCTCATCAGGCAGATGATAACCATAATCAATACAGATATTAACTGTTATCTCATCAGGCAGATGATAACCATTATCAATACAGATATTAACTGTTATCTCATCAGGCAGATGATAACCATAAACAATACAGATATTAACTGTTATCTCATCAGACAGATGACAACCAAAATCAATACAGATATTAACTGTTATCTCATCAGGCAGATGATTACCATAATCAATACAGATATTAACTGTTATCTCATCAGGCAGATGACAACCATAATCAATACAGATATTAACTGTTATCTCATCAGGGAGAAGAAAACCATAATCAATACAGATATTACCTCTTATCTTATCAGGCAGATGACAACCATAATCAATACAGATATAAACTGTTATCTCATCAGACAGATGACAACCATAATCAATACAGATATTAACTGTTATCTCATCAGACAGATGACAACCATAAGCAATACAGATATTGTTATCTCATCAGACAGATGACAACCATAATCAATACAGATATTAACTGTTATCTCATCAGGCAGATGACAACCATAATCAATACAGGTAATAACTGTTATCTCATCAGGCAGATGACAACCATAATCAATACAGATATTAACTGTTATCTCATCAGGCAGATGATAACCATAATTAATACAGATATTAACTGTTATCTCATCAGGCAGATGATAACCATAATCAATACAGATATTAACTGTTATCTCATCAGGCAGATGATAACCATAATCAATACAGATATTAACTGTTATCTCATCAGGCAGATGACAACCATAATCAATACAGATATTAACTGTTATCTCATCAGGCAGATGATAATCATAATCAATACAGATATATACTGTTATCTCATCAGACAGAAGATAATCATAATCAATACAGATATTAACTGTTATCTCATCAGGCAGAAGATAATCATAATCAATACAGATATTAACTGTTATCTCATCAGGCAGATGACAATCATAATCAATACAGATATAAACTGTTATCTCATCAGGCAGATGATAACCATAATTAATACAGATATTAACTGTTATCTCATCAGACAGATGACAACCATAATCAATACAGATATTAACTGTTATCTCATCAGGCAGATGATAACCATAATCAATAAAGATATTAACTGTTATCTCCTCAGGCAGATGATAATCATAATCAATACAGATATTAACTGTTATCTCATCAGGCAGATGACAACCATAATCAATACAGATATTAACTGTTATCTCATCAGACAGAAGATAATCATAATCAATACAGATATTAACTGTTATCTCATCAGGCAGATGATAACCATAATCAATACAGATATTAACTGTTATCTCATCAGGCAGATGATAACCATAATCAATAAAGATATTAACTGTTATCTCATCAGGCAGATGATAACCATAATCAATACAGATATTAACTGTTATCTCATCAGGCAGATGATAACCATAATCAATACAGATATTAACTGTTATCTCATCAGGCAGATGATAACCATAATCAATACAGATATTAACTGTTATCTCATCAGGCAGATGATAATCATAATCAATACAGATATTAACTGTTATCTCATCAGACAGATGATAATCATAATCAATAGAGATATTAACTGTTATCTCATCAGGCAGATGATAATCATAATCAATACAGATATTAACTGTTATCTCATCAGGCAGATGACAACCATAATCAATACAGATATTAACTGTTATCTCATCAGGCAGATGATAACCATAATCATTACAGATATTAACTGTTATCTCATCAGGCAGATGATAATCATAATCAATACAGATATTAACTGTTATCTCATCAGGCAGATGATAATCATAATCAATACAGATATTAACTGTTATCTCATCAGGCAGAAGATAATAATAATCAATACAGATATTAACTGTTATATCGTCAGATGGATGATAATCATAATCAATACAGATATTAACTGTTATCTCATCAGGCAGATGATAACCATAATCAATACAGATATTAACTGTTATCTCATCAGGCAGATGATAACCATAATCAATACAGATAATAACTGTTATCTAATCAGGCAGATGACAACCATAATCAATAGAGATATTAACTGTTATCTCATCAGGCAGATGATAACCATAATCAATACAGATATTAACTGTTATCTCATCAGGCAGATGACAACCATAATCAATACAGATAATAACTGTTATCTCATCAGGCAGATGACAACCATAATCAATACAGATATAAACTGTTGTCTCATCAGGCAGATGATAACCATAATTAATACAGATATTAACTGTTATCTAATCAGGCAGATGACAACCATAATCAATAGAGATATTAACTGTTATCTCATCAGGCAGATGATAACCATAATCAATACAGATATAAACTGTTGTCTCATCAGGCAGATGATAACCATAATTAATACAGATATTAACTGTTATCTCATCAGGCAGATGATAACCATAATCAATACAGATATTAACTGTTATCTCATCAGACAGATGATAACCATAATCAATACAGACATTAACTGTTATCTCATCAGACAGATGATAACCATAATCAATACAGATATTAACTGTTATCTCATCAGGCAGATGATAACCATAAAAAAAAACCGATATTAACTGTTATCTCATCAGACAGATGACAACCAAAATCAATACAGATATTAACTGTTATCTCATCAGGCAGATGATTACCATAATCAATACAGATATTAACTGTTATCTCATCAGGCAGATGACAACCATATTCAATACAGATATTAACTCTTATCTCATCAGGCAGATGATAACCATAATCAATACAGATATTGTTATCTCATCAGAAAGATGATAACCATAATCAATACAGATATAAACTGTTATCTCATCAGGCAGATGACAACCATATTCAATACAGATATTAACTGTTATCTCATCAGGCAGATGATAACCATAATCAATACAGATATTAACTGTTATCTCATCAGGCAGATGATAACCATAATCAATACAGATATTAACTGTTATCTCATCAGGCAGATGATAACCATAATCAATACAGATAATAACTGTTATCTCATCAGGCAGATGACAACCATAATCAATACAGATATTAACTGTTATCTCATCAGGCAGATGATAACCATAATCAATACAGATATAAACTGTTATCTCATCAGGCAGATGATAACCATAA
Organism: Sipunculus nudus; assembly: GCA_026874595.1. Lineage (NCBI taxonomy): Eukaryota > Metazoa > Annelida > Sipuncula > Golfingiida > Sipunculidae > Sipunculus > Sipunculus nudus. Next base: position 96,427,783 of record CM049309.1, read on the forward strand.
TCAATACAGATATTAACTGTTATCTCATCAGGCAGATGATAACCATAATCAATACAGATATTAACTGTTATCTCATCAGACAGATGATAACCATAATCAATACAGGTATTAACTGTTATCTCATCAGGCAGATGATAACCATAATCAATACAGATATTAACTGTTATCTCATCAGGCAGATAATAACCATAAACAAACCGATATTAACTGTTATCTCATCAGACAGATGACAACCAAAATCAATACAGATATTAACTGTTATCTCATCAGGCAGATGACAACCATAATCAATACAGATATTGTTATCTCATCAGACAGATGATAACCATAATCAATACAGATATAAACTGTTATCTCATCAGGCAGATGACAACCATATTCAATACAGATATTAACTGTTATCTCATCAGGCAGATGATAACCATAATCAATACAGATATTAACTGTTATCTCATCAGGCAGATGATAACCATAATCAATACAGATATTAACTGTTATCTCATCAGGCAGATGATAACCATAATCAATAGAGATAATAACTGTTATCTCATCAGGCAGATGACAACCATAATCAATACAGATATTAACTGTTATCTCATCAGGCATATGATAACCATAATCAATACAGATATAAACTGTTATCTCATCAGGCAGATGATAACCATAATTAATACAGATATTAACTGTTATCTCATCAGGCAGATGATAATCATAATCAATACAGATATTAACTGTTATCTCATCAGACAGATGATAACCATAATCAATACAGACATTAACTGTTATCTCATCAGACAGATGATAACCATAATCAATACAGATATTAACTGTTATCTCATCAGGCAGATGATAACCATAAACAATACAGATATTAACTGTTATCTCATCAGACAGATGACAACCAAAATCAATACAGATATTAACTGTTATCTCATCAGGCAGATGATAACCATAATCAATACAGATATTAACTGTTATCTCATCAGGCAGATGACAACCATAATCAATACAGATATTAACTGTTATCTCATCAGGCAGAAGAAAACCATAATCAATACAGATATTAACTGTTATCTCATCAGACAGATGACAACCATAATCAATACAGATATTGTTATCTCATCAGACAGATGATAACCATAATCAATACAGATATTAACTGTTATCTCATCAGGCAGATGACAACCATAACCAATACAGATATTACCTCTTATCTTATCAGGCAGATGACAACCATAATCAATACAGATATAAACTGTTATCTCATCAGACAGATGACAACCATAATCAATACAGATATTAACTGTTATCTCATTAGACAGATGATAACCATAAACAATACAGATATTAACTGTTATCTCATTAGACAGATGATAACCATAATCAATACAGATATTAACTGTTATCTCATCAGGCAGATGATAACCATAATCAATACAGATATTAACTGTTATCTCATCAGGCAGATGATAACCATAATCAATACAGATATTAACTGTTATCTCATCAGGCAGATGATAATCATAATCAATACAGATATTAACTGTTATCTCATCAGACAGATGATAATCATAATCAATACAGATATTAACTGTTATCTCATCAGGCAGATGATAATCATAATCAATACAGATATTAACTGTTTTCTCATCAGGCAGATGACAACCATAATCAATACAGATATTAACTGTTATCTCATCAGGCAGATGATAACCATAATCATTACAGATATTAACTGTTATCTCATCAGGCAGATGATAATCATAATCAATACAGATATTAACTGTTATCTCATCAGGCAGATGATAATCATAATCAATACAGATATTAACTGTTATCTCATCAGGCAGAAGATAATAATAATCAATACAGATATTAACTGTTATCTCATCAGATGGATGATAATCATAATCAATACAGATATTAACTGTTATCTCATCAGACAGAAGATAATCATAATCAATACAGCTATTAACTGTTATCTCATCAGGCAGATGATAATCATAATCAATACAGATATTAACTGTTATCTCATCAGGCAGATGATAACAATAATCAATACAGATATTAACTGTTATCTCATCAGGCAGAAGATAATCATAATCAATACAGATATAAACTGTTATCTTATCAGGCAGATGATAATCATAATCAATACAGATATTATCTGTTATCTCATCAGGCAGATGATAACCATAATCAATACAGATATTAACTGTTATCTCATCAGGCAGATGATAATCATAATCAATACAGATATTAACTGTTATCTCATCAGACAGAAGATAATGATAATCAATACAGATATTAACTATTATCTTTTCAGGCAGATGATAATCATAATCAATACAGATATTAACTGTTATCTCATCAGGCAGATGATAATCATAATCAATACAGATATTAACTGTTATCTCATCAGGCAGATGATAACCATAATCAATACAGATATTAACTGTTATCTCATCAGGCAGAAGATAATCATAATCAATAAAGATATTAACTTTTATCTTATCAGGCAGAAGATAATCATAATCAATACAGATATTAACTGTTATCTCATCAGGCAGATGATAACCATAATCAATACAGATATTAACTGTTATCTCATCAGGCAGGTGATGACTATAATCAATACAGATATTAACTGTTATCTCATCAGACAGATGACAACCATAATCAATACAGATATAAACTGTTATCTCATCAGGCAGATGACAACCATAATTAATACAGATATTAACTGTTATCTCATCAGGCAGAAGATAACCATAATCAATACAGATATTAACTGTTATCTCATCAGACAGATGACAACCATAATCAATACAGATATTAACTGTTATCTCATCAGGCAGATGACAACCACAATCAATACAGATAATAACTGTTATCTCATCAGGCAGATGACAACCATAATCAATACAGATATTAACTGTTATCTCATCAGGCAGATGATAACCATAATTAATACAGATATTAACTGTTATCTCATCAGGCAGATGATAACCATAATCAATACAGATATTAACTGTTATCTCATCAGACAGATGATAACCATAATCAATACAGACATTAACTGTTATCTCATCAGACAGATGATAACCATAATCAATACAGATATTAACTGTTATCTCATCAGGCAGATGATAACCATAAACAAACCGATATTAACTGTTATCTCATCAGACAGATGACAACCAAAATCAATACAGATATTAACTGTTATCTCATCAGGCAGATGATTACCATAATCAATACAGATATTAACTGTTATCTCATCAGGCAGATGACAACCATATTCAATACAGATATTAACTCTTATCTCATCAGGCAGATGATAACCATAATCAATACAGATATTGTTATCTCATCAGACAGATGATAACCATAATCAATACAGATATAAAATGTTATCTCATCAGGCAGATGACAACCATATTCAATACAGATATTAACTGTTATCTCATCAGGCAGATGATAACCATAATCAATACAGATATTAACTGTTATCTCATCAGGCAGATGATAACCATAATCAATACAGATATTAACTGTTATCTCATCAAGCAGATGATAACCATAATCAATACAGATAATAACTGTCATCTCATCAGACAGATGATAACCATAATCAATACAGATATTAACTGTTATCTCATCAGACAGATGATAACCATAATCAATACAGACATTAACTGTTATCTCATCAGACAGATGATAACCATAATCAATACAGATATTAACTGTTATCTCATCAGGCAGATGATAACCATAAACAAACAGATATTAACTGTTATCTCATCAGACAGATGACAACCAAAATCACTACAGATATTAACTGTTATCTCATCAGGCAGATGATTACCATAATCAATACAGATATTAACTGTTATCTCATCAGGCAGATGACAACCATATTTAATACAGATATTAACTCTTATCTCATCAGGCAGATGATAACCATAATCAATACAGATATTGTTATCTCATCAGACAGATGATAACCATAATCAATACAGATATAAACTGTTATCTCATCAGGCAAATGACAACCATATTCAATACAGATATTAACTGTTATCTCATCAGGCAGATGATAACCATAATCAATACAGATATTAACTGTTATCTCATCAGGCAGATGATAACCATAATCAATACAGATATTAACTGTTATCTCATCAGGCAGATGATAACCATAATCAATACAGATAATAACTGTTATCTCATCAGGCAGATGACAACCATAATCAATACAGATATTAACTGTTATCTCATCAGGCAGATGACAACCATAATCAATACAGATATTAACTGTTATCTCATCAGGGAGAAGAAAACCATAATCAATACAGATATTACCTCTTATCTTATCAGGCAGATGACAACCATAATCAATACAGATATAAACTGTTATCTCATCAGACAGATGACAACCATAATCAATACAGATATTAACTGTTATCTCATCAGACAGATGACAACCATAAGCAATACAGATATTGTTATCTCATCAGACAGATGACAACCATAATCAATACAGATATTAACTGTTATCTCATCAGGCAGATGACAACCATAATCAATACAGGTAATAACTGTTATCTCATCAGGCAGATGACAACCATAATCAATACAGATATTAACTGTTATCTCATCAGGCAGATGATAACCATAATTAATACAGATATTAACTGTTATCTCATCAGGCAGATGATAACCATAATCAATACAGATATTAACTGTTATCTCATCAGGCAGATGATAACCATAATCAATACAGATATTAACTGTTATCTCATCAGGCAGATGACAACCATAATCAATACAGATATTAACTGTTATCTCATCAGGCAGATGATAACTATAATCAATACAGATATTAACTGTTATCTCATCAGACAGATGACAACCATAATCAATACAGATATAAACTGTTATCTCATCAGGCAAATGTCAACCATTATCAATACAGATATTAACTGTTATCTCATCAGGCAGGTGATAACTATAATCAATACAGATATTAACTGTTATCTCATCAGACAGATGACAACCAAAATCAATACAGATATTAACTGTTATCTCATCAGGCAGATGATTACCATAATCAATACAGATATTAACTGTTATCTCATCAGGCAGATGACAACCATATTCAATACAGATATTAACTCTTATCTCATCAGGCAGATGATAACCATAATCAATACAGATATTGTTATCTCATCAGACAGATGATAACCATAATCAATACAGATATAAAATGTTATCTCATCAGGCAGATGACAACCATATTCAATACAGATATTAACTGTTATCTCATCAGGCAGATGATAACCATAATCAATACAGATATTAACTGTTATCTCATCAGGCAGATGATAACCATAATCAATACAGATATTAACTGTTATCTCATCAGGCAGATGATAACCATAATCAATACAGATAATAACTGTCATCTCATCAGACAGATGATAACCATAATCAATACAGATATTAACTGTTATCTCATCAGACAGATGATAACCATAATCAATACAGACATTAACTGTTATCTCATCAGACAGATGATAACCATAATCAATACAGATATTAACTGTTATCTCATCAGGCAGATGATAACCATAAACAAACAGATATTAACTGTTATCTCATCAGACAGATGACAACCAAAATCACTACAGATATTAACTGTTATCTCATCAGGCAGATGATTACCATAATCAATACAGATATTAACTGTTATCTCATCAGGCAGATGACAACCATATTTAATACAGATATTAACTCTTATCTCATCAGGCAGATGATAACCATAATCAATACAGATATTGTTATCTCATCAGACAGATGATAACCATAATCAATACAGATATAAACTGTTATCTCATCAGGCAAATGACAACCATATTCAATACAGATATTAACTGTTATCTCATCAGGCAGATGATAACCATAATCAATACAGATATTAACTGTTATCTCATCAGGCAGATGATAACCATAATCAATACAGATATTAACTGTTATCTCATCAGGCAGATGATAACCATAATCAATACAGATAATAACTGTTATCTCATCAGGCAGATGACAACCATAATCAATACAGATATTAACTGTTATCTCATCAGGCAGATGATAACCATAATCAATACAGATATAAACTGTTATCTCATCAGGCAGATGATAACCATAATTAATACAGATATTAACTGTTATCTCATCAGGCAGATGATAACCATAATCAATACAGATATTAACTGTTATCTCATCAGGCAGATGATAACCATTATCAATACAGATATTAACTGTTATCTCATCAGGCAGATGATAACCATAAACAATACAGATATTAACTGTTATCTCATCAGACAGATGACAACCAAAATCAATACAGATATTAACTGTTATCTCATCAGGCAGATGATTACCATAATCAATACAGATATTAACTGTTATCTCATCAGGCAGATGACAACCATAATCAATACAGATATTAACTGTTATCTCATCAGGGAGAAGAAAACCATAATCAATACAGATATTACCTCTTATCTTATCAGGCAGATGACAACCATAATCAATACAGATATAAACTGTTATCTCATCAGACAGATGACAACCATAATCAATACAGATATTAACTGTTATCTCATCAGACAGATGACAACCATAAGCAATACAGATATTGTTATCTCATCAGACAGATGACAACCATAATCAATACAGATATTAACTGTTATCTCATCAGGCAGATGACAACCATAATCAATACAGGTAATAACTGTTATCTCATCAGGCAGATGACAACCATAATCAATACAGATATTAACTGTTATCTCATCAGGCAGATGATAACCATAATTAATACAGATATTAACTGTTATCTCATCAGGCAGATGATAACCATAATCAATACAGATATTAACTGTTATCTCATCAGGCAGATGATAACCATAATCAATACAGATATTAACTGTTATCTCATCAGGCAGATGACAACCATAATCAATACAGATATTAACTGTTATCTCATCAGGCAGATGATAATCATAATCAATACAGATATATACTGTTATCTCATCAGACAGAAGATAATCATAATCAATACAGATATTAACTGTTATCTCATCAGGCAGAAGATAATCATAATCAATACAGATATTAACTGTTATCTCATCAGGCAGATGACAATCATAATCAATACAGATATAAACTGTTATCTCATCAGGCAGATGATAACCATAATTAATACAGATATTAACTGTTATCTCATCAGACAGATGACAACCATAATCAATACAGATATTAACTGTTATCTCATCAGGCAGATGATAACCATAATCAATAAAGATATTAACTGTTATCTCCTCAGGCAGATGATAATCATAATCAATACAGATATTAACTGTTATCTCATCAGGCAGATGACAACCATAATCAATACAGATATTAACTGTTATCTCATCAGACAGAAGATAATCATAATCAATACAGATATTAACTGTTATCTCATCAGGCAGATGATAATCATAATCAATACAGATATTAACTGTTATCTCATCAGGCAGATGACAACCATAATCAATACAGATATTGTTATCTCATCAGACAGATGATAACCATAATCAATACAGATATAAACTGTTATCTCATCAGGCAGATGACAACCATATTCAATACAGATATTAACTGTTATCTCATCAGGCAGATGATAACCATAATCAATACAGATATTAACTGTTATCTCATCAGGCAGATGATAACCATAATCAATACAGATATTAACTGTTATCTCATCAGGCAGATGATAACCATAATCAATAGAGATAATAACTGTTATCTCATCAGGCAGATGACAACCATAATCAATACAGATATTAACTGTTATCTCATCAGGCATATGATAACCATAATCAATACAGATATAAACTGTTATCTCATCAGGCAGATGATAACCATAATTAATACAGATATTAACTGTTATCTCATCAGGCAGATGATAATCATAATCAATACAGATATTAACTGTTATCTCATCAGACAGATGATAACCATAATCAATACAGACATTAACTGTTATCTCATCAGACAGATGATAACCATAATCAATACAGATATTAACTGTTATCTCATCAGGCAGATGATAACCATAAACAATACAGATATTAACTGTTATCTCATCAGACAGATGACAACCAAAATCAATACAGATATTAACTGTTATCTCATCAGGCAGATGATAACCATAATCAATACAGATATTAACTGTTATCTCATCAGGCAGATGACAACCATAATCAATACAGATATTAACTGTTATCTCATCAGGCAGAAGAAAACCATAATCAATACAGATATTAACTGTTATCTCATCAGACAGATGACAACCATAATCAATACAGATATTGTTATCTCATCAGACAGATGATAACCATAATCAATACAGATATTAACTGTTATCTCATCAGGCAGATGACAACCATAACCAATACAGATATTACCTCTTATCTTATCAGGCAGATGACAACCATAATCAATACAGATATAAACTGTTATCTCATCAGACAGATGACAACCATAATCAATACAGATATTAACTGTTATCTCATTAGACAGATGATAACCATAAACAATACAGATATTAACTGTTATCTCATTAGACAGATGATAACCATAATCAATACAGATATTAACTGTTATCTCATCAGGCAGATGATAACCATAATCAATACAGATATTAACTGTTATCTCATCAGGCAGATGATAACCATAATCAATACAGATATTAACTGTTATCTCATCAGGCAGATGATAATCATAATCAATACAGATATTAACTGTTATCTCATCAGACAGATGATAATCATAATCAATACAGATATTAACTGTTATCTCATCAGGCAGATGATAATCATAATCAATACAGATATTAACTGTTTTCTCATCAGGCAGATGACAACCATAATCAATACAGATATTAACTGTTATCTCATCAGGCAGATGATAACCATAATCATTACAGATATTAACTGTTATCTCATCAGGCAGATGATAATCATAATCAATACAGATATTAACTGTTATCTCATCAGGCAGATGATAATCATAATCAATACAGATATTAACTGTTATCTCATCAGGCAGAAGATAATAATAATCAATACAGATATTAACTGTTATCTCATCAGATGGATGATAATCATAATCAATACAGATATTAACTGTTATCTCATCAGACAGAAGATAATCATAATCAATACAGCTATTAACTGTTATCTCATCAGGCAGATGATAATCATAATCAATACAGATATTAACTGTTATCTCATCAGGCAGATGATAACAATAATCAATACAGATATTAACTGTTATCTCATCAGGCAGAAGATAATCATAATCAATACAGATATAAACTGTTATCTTATCAGGCAGATGATAATCATAATCAATACAGATATTATCTGTTATCTCATCAGGCAGATGATAACCATAATCAATACAGATATTAACTGTTATCTCATCAGGCAGATGATAATCATAATCAATACAGATATTAACTGTTATCTCATCAGACAGAAGATAATGATAATCAATACAGATATTAACTATTATCTTTTCAGGCAGATGATAATCATAATCAATACAGATATTAACTGTTATCTCATCAGGCAGATGATAATCATAATCAATACAGATATTAACTGTTATCTCATCAGGCAGATGATAACCATAATCAATACAGATATTAACTGTTATCTCATCAGGCAGAAGATAATCATAATCAATAAAGATATTAACTTTTATCTTATCAGGCAGAAGATAATCATAATCAATACAGATATTAACTGTTATCTCATCAGGCAGATGATAACCATAATCAATACAGATATTAACTGTTATCTCATCAGGCAGGTGATGACTATAATCAATACAGATATTAACTGTTATCTCATCAGACAGATGACAACCATAATCAATACAGATATAAACTGTTATCTCATCAGGCAGATGACAACCATAATTAATACAGATATTAACTGTTATCTCATCAGGCAGAAGATAACCATAATCAATACAGATATTAACTGTTATCTCATCAGACAGATGACAACCATAATCAATACAGATATTAACTGTTATCTCATCAGGCAGATGACAACCACAATCAATACAGATAATAACTGTTATCTCATCAGGCAGATGACAACCATAATCAATACAGATATTAACTGTTATCTCATCAGGCAGATGATAACCATAATTAATACAGATATTAACTGTTATCTCATCAGGCAGATGATAACCATAATCAATACAGATATTAACTGTTATCTCATCAGACAGATGATAACCATAATCAATACAGACATTAACTGTTATCTCATCAGACAGATGATAACCATAATCAATACAGATATTAACTGTTATCTCATCAGGCAGATGATAACCATAAACAAACCGATATTAACTGTTATCTCATCAGACAGATGACAACCAAAATCAATACAGATATTAACTGTTATCTCATCAGGCAGATGATTACCATAATCAATACAGATATTAACTGTTATCTCATCAGGCAGATGACAACCATATTCAATACAGATATTAACTCTTATCTCATCAGGCAGATGATAACCATAATCAATACAGATATTGTTATCTCATCAGACAGATGATAACCATAATCAATACAGATATAAAATGTTATCTCATCAGGCAGATGACAACCATATTCAATACAGATATTAACTGTTATCTCATCAGGCAGATGATAACCATAATCAATACAGATATTAACTGTTATCTCATCAGGCAGATGATAACCATAATCAATACAGATATTAACTGTTATCTCATCAGGCAGATGATAACCATAATCAATACAGATAATAACTGTCATCTCATCAGACAGATGATAACCATAATCAATACAGATATTAACTGTTATCTCATCAGACAGATGATAACCATAATCAATACAGACATTAACTGTTATCTCATCAGACAGATGATAACCATAATCAATACAGATATTAACTGTTATCTCATCAGGCAGATGATAACCATAAACAAACAGATATTAACTGTTATCTCATCAGACAGATGACAACCAAAATCACTACAGATATTAACTGTTATCTCATCAGGCAGATGATTACCATAATCAATACAGATATTAACTGTTATCTCATCAGGCAGATGACAACCATATTTAATACAGATATTAACTCTTATCTCATCAGGCAGATGATAACCATAATCAATACAGATATTGTTATCTCATCAGACAGATGATAACCATAATCAATACAGATATAAACTGTTATCTCATCAGGCAAATGACAACCATATTCAATACAGATATTAACTGTTATCTCATCAGGCAGATGATAACCATAATCAATACAGATATTAACTGTTATCTCATCAGGCAGATGATAACCATAATCAATACAGATATTAACTGTTATCTCATCAGGCAGATGATAACCATAATCAATACAGATAATAACTGTTATCTCATCAGGCAGATGACAACCATAATCAATACAGATATTAACTGTTATCTCATCAGGCAGATGACAACCATAATCAATACAGATATTAACTGTTATCTCATCAGGGAGAAGAAAACCATAATCAATACAGATATTACCTCTTATCTTATCAGGCAGATGACAACCATAATCAATACAGATATAAACTGTTATCTCATCAGACAGATGACAACCATAATCAATACAGATATTAACTGTTATCTCATCAGACAGATGACAACCATAAGCAATACAGATATTGTTATCTCATCAGACAGATGACAACCATAATCAATACAGATATTAACTGTTATCTCATCAGGCAGATGACAACCATAATCAATACAGGTAATAACTGTTATCTCATCAGGCAGATGACAACCATAATCAATACAGATATTAACTGTTATCTCATCAGGCAGATGATAACCATAATTAATACAGATATTAACTGTTATCTCATCAGGCAGATGATAACCATAATCAATACAGATATTAACTGTTATCTCATCAGGCAGATGATAACCATAATCAATACAGATATTAACTGTTATCTCATCAGGCAGATGACAACCATAATCAATACAGATATTAACTGTTATCTCATCAGGCAGATGATAACTATAATCAATACAGATATTAACTGTTATCTCATCAGACAGATGACAACCATAATCAATACAGATATAAACTGTTATCTCATCAGGCAAATGTCAACCATTATCAATACAGATATTAACTGTTATCTCATCAGGCAGGTGATAACTATAATCAATACAGATATTAACTGTTATCTCATCAGACAGATGACAACCAAAATCAATACAGATATTAACTGTTATCTCATCAGGCAGATGATTACCATAATCAATACAGATATTAACTGTTATCTCATCAGGCAGATGACAACCATATTCAATACAGATATTAACTCTTATCTCATCAGGCAGATGATAACCATAATCAATACAGATATTGTTATCTCATCAGACAGATGATAACCATAATCAATACAGATATAAAATGTTATCTCATCAGGCAGATGACAACCATATTCAATACAGATATTAACTGTTATCTCATCAGGCAGATGATAACCATAATCAATACAGATATTAACTGTTATCTCATCAGGCAGATGATAACCATAATCAATACAGATATTAACTGTTATCTCATCAGGCAGATGATAACCATAATCAATACAGATAATAACTGTCATCTCATCAGACAGATGATAACCATAATCAATACAGATATTAACTGTTATCTCATCAGACAGATGATAACCATAATCAATACAGACATTAACTGTTATCTCATCAGACAGATGATAACCATAATCAATACAGATATTAACTGTTATCTCATCAGGCAGATGATAACCATAAACAAACAGATATTAACTGTTATCTCATCAGACAGATGACAACCAAAATCACTACAGATATTAACTGTTATCTCATCAGGCAGATGATTACCATAATCAATACAGATATTAACTGTTATCTCATCAGGCAGATGACAACCATATTTAATACAGATATTAACTCTTATCTCATCAGGCAGATGATAACCATAATCAATACAGATATTGTTATCTCATCAGACAGATGATAACCATAATCAATACAGATATAAACTGTTATCTCATCAGGCAAATGACAACCATATTCAATACAGATATTAACTGTTATCTCATCAGGCAGATGATAACCATAATCAATACAGATATTAACTGTTATCTCATCAGGCAGATGATAACCATAATCAATACAGATATTAACTGTTATCTCCTCAGGCAGATGATAATCATAATCAATACAGATATTAACTGTTATCTCATCAGGCAGATGACAACCATAATCAATACAGATATTAACTGTTATCTCATCAGACAGAAGATAATCATAATCAATACAGATATTAACTGTTATCTCATCAGGCAGATGATAATCATAATCAATACAGATATTAACTGTTATCTCATCAGGCAGATGACAACCATAATCAATACAGATATTAACTGTTATCTCATCAGGCAGATGATAACCATAATCATTACAGATATTAACTGTTATCTCATCAGGCAGATGATAATCATAATCAATACAGATATTAACTGTTATCTCATCAGGCAGATGATAATCATAATCAATACAGATATTAACTGTTATCTCATCAGGCAGAAGATAATAATAATCAATACAGATATTAACTGTTATATCGTCAGATGGATGATAATCATAATCAATACAGATATTAACTGTTATCTCATCAGACAGAAGATAATCATAATCAATACAGATATTAACTGTTATCTCATCAGGCAGATGATAATCATAATCAATACAGATATTAACTGTTATCTCATCAGGCAGATGATAACCATAATCAATACAGATATTAACTGTTATCTCATCAGACAGATGATAACCATAATCAATACAGATATTAACTGTTATCTCATCAGGCAGATGTCAACCATAATCAATACAGATAATAACTGTTATCTCATCAGGCAGATGACAACCATAATCAATAGAGATATTAACTGTTATCTCATCAGGCAGATGATTACCATAATCAATACAGATATAAACTGTTATCTCATCAGGCAGATGACAACCATATTTAATACAGATATTAACTCTTATCTCATCAGGCAGATGATAACCAAAATCAATACAGATATTGTTATCTCATCAGACAGATGATAACCATAATCAATACAGATATAAACTGTTATCTCATCAGGCAAATGACAACCATATTCAATACAGATATTAACTGTTATCTCATCAGGCAGATGATAACCATAATCAATACAGATATTAACTGTTATCTCATCAGGCAGATGATAACCATAATCAATACAGATATTAACTGTTATCTCCTCAGGCAGATGATAATCATAATCAATACAGATATTAACTGTTATCTCATCAGGCAGATGACAACCATAATCAATACAGATATTAACTGTTATCTCATCAGACAGAAGATAATCATAATCAATACAGATATTAACTGTTATCTCATCAGGCAGATGATAATCATAATCAATACAGATATTAACTGTTATCTCATCAGGCAGATGACAACCATAATCAATACAGATATTAACTGTTATCTCATCAGGCAGATGATAACCATAATCATTACAGATATTAACTGTTATCTCATCAGGCAGATGATAATCATAATCAATACAGATATTAACTGTTATCTCATCAGGCAGATGATAATCATAATCAATACAGATATTAACTGTTATCTCATCAGGCAGAAGATAATAATAATCAATACAGATATTAACTGTTATATCGTCAGATGGATGATAATCATAATCAATACAGATATTAACTGTTATCTCATCAGACAGAAGATAATCATAATCAATACAGATATTAACTGTTATCTCATCAGGCAGATGATAATCATAATCAATACAGATATTAACTGTTATCTCATCAGGCAGATGACAACCATTATCAATACAGATATTAACTGTTATCTCATCAGGCAGATGATAACCATAATCAATACAGATATTAACTGTTATCTCATCAGGCAGATGTCAACCATAATCAATACAGATAATAACTGTTATCTCATCAGGCAGATGACAACCATAATCAATAGAGATATTAACTGTTATCTCATCAGGCAGATGATAACCATAATCAATACAGATATAAACTGTTATCTCATCAGGCAGATGATAACCATAATTAATACAGATATTAACTGTTATCTCATCAGGCAGATGATAACCATAATCAATACAGATATTACCTATTATCTCATCAGACAGATGATAACCATAATCAATACAGACATTAACTGTTATCTCATCAGACAGATGATAACCATAATCAATACAGATATTAACTGTTATCTCATCAGGCAGATGATAACCATAAACAATACAGATATTAACTGTTATCTCATCAGACAGATGACAACCAAAATCAATACAGATATTAACTGTTATCTCATCAGGCAGATGATTACCATAATCAATACAGATATTAACTGTTATCTCATCAGGCAGATGACAACCATAATCAATACAGATATTAACTGTTATCTCATCAGGCAGAAGAAAACCATAATCAATACAGATATTAACTGTTATCTCATCAGGCAGATGACAACCATAATCAATACAGATATTGTTATCTCATCAGACAGATGATAACCATAATCAATACAGATATCAACTTTTATCTCATCAGGCAGATGACAACCATAATCAATACAGATATTAACTGTTATCTTATCAGGCAGATGACAACCATAATCAATACAGATATAAACTGTTATCTCATCAGACAGATGACAACCATAATCAATACAGATATTAACTGTTATCTCATTAGACAGATGATTACCATAAACAATACAGATATTAACTGTTATCTCATTAGACAGATGATAACCATAATCATTACAGATATTAACTGTTATCTCTTCAGGCAGATGATAACCATAATCAATACAGATTAGACTGTTATCTCATCAGGCAAATGATAACCATAATCAATACAGATATTAACTGTTATCTCATCAGGCAGATGATAATCATAATCAATACAGATGTTAACATTTATCTCATCAGACAGATGATAATCATAATCAATACAGATATTAACTGTTATCTCATCAGGCAGAAGAAAACCATAATCAATACAGATATTAACTGTTATCTCATCAGACAGATGACAACCATAATCAATACAGATATTGTTATCTCATCAGACAGATGATAACCATAATCAATACAGATATAAACTGTTATCTCATCAGACAGATGACAACCATATTCAATACAGATATTCACTGTTATCTCATCAGGCAGATGATAACCATAATCAATACAGATATTAACTGTTATCTCATCAGGCAGATGATAACCATAATCAATACAGATATTAACTGTTATCTCATCAGGCAGATGATAACCATAATCAATACAGATATTAACTGTTATCTCATCAGGCAGATGATAACCATAATCAATACAGATAATAACTGTTATCTCATCAGGCAGATGACAACCATAATCAATACAGATATTAACTGTTATCTCATCAGGCAGATGACAACCATAATCAATACAGATATAAACTGTTATCTCATCAGGCAGATGATAACCATAATTAATACAGATATTAACTGTTATCTCATCAGGCAGATGATAACCATAATTAATACAGATATTAACTGTTATCTCATCAGGCAGATGATAATCATAATCAATACAGATATTAACTGTTATCTCATCAGACAGATGATAACCATAATCAATACAGACATTAACTGTTATCTCATCAGACAGATGATAACCATAATCAATACAGATATTAACTGTTATCTCATCAGGCAGATGATAACCATAAACAATACAGATATTAACTGTTATCTCATCAGACAGATGACAACCAAAATCAATACAGATATTAACTGTTATCTCATCAGGCAGATGATTACCATAATCAATACAGATATTAACTGTTATCTCATCAGGCAGATGACAACCATAATCAATACAGATATTAACTGTTATCTCATCAGGCAGAAGAAAACCATAATCAATACAGATATTAACTGTTATCTCATCAGACAGATGACAACTATAATCAATACAGATATTGTTATCTCATCAGACAGATGATAACCATAATCAATACAGATATTAACTGTTATCTCATCAGGCAGATGACAACCATAATCAATACAGATATTACCTCTTATCTTATCAGGCAGATGACAACCATAATCAATACAGATATAAACTGTTATCTCATCAGACAGATGACAACCATAATCAATACAGATATTAACTGTTATCTCATTAGACAGATGATAACCATAAACAATACAGATATTAACTGTTATCTCATTAGACAGATGATAACCATAATCAATACAGATATTAACTGTTATCTCATCAGGCAGATGATAACCATAATCAATACAGATATTAACTGTTATCTCATCAGGCAGATGATAACCATAATCAATACAGATATTAACTGTTATCTCATCAGGCAGATGATAATCATAATCAATACAGATATTAACTGTTATCTCATCAGACAGATGATAATCATAATCAATACAGATATTAACTGTTATCTCATCAGGCAGATGATAATCATAATCAATACAGATATTAACTGTTTTCTCATCAGGCAGATGACAACCATAATCAATACAGATATTAACTGTTATCTCATCAGGCAGATGGTAACCATAATCATTACAGATATTAACTGTTATCTCATCAGGCAGATGATAATCATAATCAATACAGATATTAACTGTTATCTCATCAGGCAGATGATAATCATAATCAATACAGATATTAACTGTTATCTCATCAGGCAGAAGATAATAATAATCAATACAGATATTAACTGTTATCTCATCAGATGGATGATAATCATAATCAATACAGATATTAACTGTTATCTCATCAGACAGAAGATAATCATAATCAATACAGATATTAACTGTTATCTCATCAGGCAGATGATAATCATAATCAATACAGATATTAACTGTTATCTCATCAGGCAGATGATAACAATAATCAATACAGATATTAACTGTTATCTCATCAGGCAGAAGATAATCATAATCAATACAGATATAAACTGTTATCTTATCAGGCAGATGATAATCATAATCAATACAGATAATAACTGTTATCTCATCAGGCAGATGATAACCATAATCAATACAGATATTAACTGTTATCTCATCAGGCAGATGATAATCATAATCAATACAGATATTTACTGTTATCTCATCAGACAGAAGATAATGATAATCAATACAGATATTAACTATTATCTTTTCAGGCAGATGATAATCATAATCAATACAGATATTAACTGTTATCTCATCAGGCAGATAATAATCATAATCAATACAGATATTAACTGTTATCTCATCAGGCAGATGATAACCATAATCAATACAGATATTAACTGTTATCTCATCGGGCAGAAGATAATCATAATCAATACAGATATTAACTTTTATCTTATCAGGCAGAAGATAATCATAATCAATACAGATATTAACTGTTATCTCATCAGGCAGATGATAACCATAATCAATACAGATATTAACTGTTATCTCATCAGGCAGGTGATGACTATAATCAATACAGATATTAACTGTTATCTCATCAGACAGATGACAACCATAATCAATACAGATATAAACTGTTATCTCATCAGGCAGATGACAACCATAATTAATACAGATATTAACTGTTATCTCATCAGGCAGAAGAAAACCATAATCAATACAGATATTAACTGTTATCTCATCAGACAGATGACAACCATAATCAATACAGATATTAACTGTTATCTCATCAGGCAGATGACAACCATAATCAATACAGATAATAACTGTTATCTCATCAGGCAGATGACAACCATAATCAATACAGATATTAACTGTTATCTCATCAGGCAGATGATAACCATAATTAATACAGATATTAACTGTTATCTCATCAGGCAGATGATAACCATAATCAATACAGATATTAACTGTTATCTCATCAGGCAGATGATAACCATAATCAATACAGATATTAACTGTTATCTCATCAGGCAGATGACAACCATAATCAATACAGATATTAACTGTTATCTCATCAGGCAGATGATAATCATAATCAATACAGATATATACTGTTATCTCATCAGACAGAAGATAATCATAATCAATACAGATATTAACTGTTATCTCATCAGGCAGAAGATAATCATAATCAATACAGATATTAACTGTTATCTCATCAGGCAGATGATAATCATAATCAATACAGATATAAACTGCTATCTCATCAGGCAGATGATAACCATAATTAATACAGATATTAACTGTTATCTCATCAGACAGATGACAACCATAATCAATACAGATATTAACTGTTATCTCATCAGGCAGATGATAACCATAATCAATAAAGATATTAACTGTTATCTCCTCAGGCAGATGATAATCATAATCAATACAGATATTAACTGTTATCTCATCAGGCAGATGATAATCATAATCAATACAGATATTAACTGTTATCTCATCAGGCAGAAGATAATCATAATCAATACAGATATTAACTGTTATCTCATCAGGCAGATGATAATCATAATCAATACAGATATTAACTGTTATCTCATCAGGCAGATGATAACCATAATCAATAAAGATATTAACTGTTATCTCATCAGGCAGATGATAATCATAATCAATACAGATATTAACTGTTATCTCATCAGACAGAAGATAATCATAATCAATACAGATATTAACTGTTATCTCATCAGGCAGATGATAATCATAATCAATACAGATATTAACTGTTATCTCATCAGACAGAAGATAATCATAATCAATACAGATATTAACTGTTATCTCATCAGACAGAAGATAATCATAATCAATACAGATATTAACTGTTATCTCATCAGGCAGATGATAATCATAATCAATACAGATATTAACTGTTATCTCATCAGGCAGATGATAATCATAATCAATACAGATATTAACTGTTATCTCATCAGACAGAAGATAATCATAATCAATACAGATATAAACTGTTATCTCATCAGGCAGATAATAATCATAATCAATACAGATATTAACTGTTATCTCATCAGGCAGAAGATAACCATAATCAATACAGATATTAACTGTTATCTCATCAGGCAGAAGATAATCATAATTAATACAGATATTAACTGTTATCTCATCAGGCAGAAGATAATCATAATCAATACAGATATTAACTGTTATCTCATCAGGCAGAAGATAATCATAATCAATACAGATATTAACTGTTATCTCATCAGGCAGATGATAATCATAATCAATACAGATATTAACTGTTATCTCATCAGACAGAAGATAATCATAATCAATACAGATATTAACTGTTATCTCATCAGGCAGATGATAACCATAATCAATACAGATATTAACTGTTATCTCATCAGGCAGAAGATAATCATAATCAATACAGATATTAACTGTTATCTCATCAGGCAGATGATAATCATAATCAATACAGATATAAACTGTTATCTCATCAGACAGATGACAACCATAATCAATACAGATATTAACTGTTATCTCATCAGGCAGATGATAATCATAATCAATACAGATATAAACTGTTATCTCATCAGACAGATGACAACCATTATCAATACAGATATTGTTATCTCATTAGACAGATGATAACCATAATCAATACAGATATTAAGTGTTATCTCATCAGGCAGATGATAATCATAATCAATACAGATATTAACTGTTACCTCATCAGGCAGATGATAATCATAATCAATACAGATATTAACTGTTATCTCATCAGACAGAAGATAATCATAATCAATACAGATATTAACTGTTATCTCATCAGGCAGATGATAATCATAATCAATACAGATATTAACTGTTATCTCATCAGGCAGATGATAATCATAATCAATACAGATATTAACTGTTATCTCATCAGACAGATGACAACCATAATCAATACAGATATTAACTGTTATCTCATCAGGCAGATGATAATCATAATCAATACAGATATAAACTGTTATCTCATCAGACAGATGACAACCATAATCAATACAGATATTGTTATCTCATTAGACAGATGATAACCATAATCAATACGGATATTAACTGTTATCTCATCAGGCAGATGATAATCATAATCAATACAGATATTAACTGTTATCTCATCAGGCAGATGATAACCATAATCAATACAGATATAAACTGTTATCTCATCAGACAGATGACAACCATAATCAATACAGATATTGTTATCTCATTAGACAGATGATAACCATAATCAATACAGATATTAACTGTTATCTCATCAGGCAGATGATAACCATAATCAATACAGATATTAACTGTTATCTCATCAGACAGATGATAACCATAATCAATAAAGATATTAACTTTTATCTCATCAGGCAGATGACAACCATATTCAATACAGATATTAACTGTTATCTCATCAGGCAGAAGATAACCACACTCATTACAGTTCCTTCTGACATGATTCTGTGCTTCTTTTACTTCATGGAAACTTTCTCATCCAATACACCACATTCCATGAACTGTATGCAAATTATAACAGCAGAGCAAGTCAATATGTTTACCAGTCTATGTCACTGGTGTTTTGTTCTGCTGGCAGAATTTTGTGACGAGGTCACCCACACGATTGCCAGGCAGATATAGATATTTAACAACCATCACTGCATACATAACAAATTACCTATGATGACTCAAGTAATTTAAATTAAGAGGGAAAGTATTATACCACCAAGACTCATAAGGGGCAGAAACGGCGACATTCTTGATACACTCGAGACAATCGTGTTACATTCGAAGTTCATTTTAAGTATTCCAGCTGAACTATGTTTGCTTTCTTGACCATCCGATCCACAATCGGCGACAATTCCGGGAGCATTCTGACTGCATTCGAGGCACCTTCCGACCAGAATTCATTCGGTGTTTAGCCAGCAATCGAACCGCACTCGTACGGCATTCGAGCTGCATTCGAGATCTAAAACACCTGGAATGTGCAAGAATCATTTGAGGAGGGTTCCAAGTGCATTCTAAGAATTCCAATGGCAATCTTACAAAGCTGTAAGAATGTAGATCAATTTGAAATTCCCTACCGAATGAGGCCCGAATTTTTAAAAATTCTTCATTCCAGCTGGTTTTGTTTGATTCCTGCTAATTCCGATAAAGTGTAAGGGGGGTTTGAACAATTGCTTTCAAATTTAAGATTATAAAAGCTTAAAACTTTATCTGTCATGTGAAAATTAACTTAATAGTACTTTCAAGAAAAGAAGTGCAATGGTCAAAATTTGGCAAAATTTAAGGTACTAATTTTACATTTATTACAAGAAAAAATACAAAATTTTGACTAATTTCTGGTATCCAATTTTGTCTCAAATAAATACAGTTACATGCAGAAAAAAGGCTCTTTAGCTTCAACAGTTACCATATAAAATATGTAAATATCTGTCCTGATATTTTGACAATATGCATTATGTCCAGACCTCCGAAAAATTAGGTAAAATTTACCACTGAAATGTCTGGCATGTACATAGGAAATATGCCAAAAATGAAGAAAAAACAGTGTTTTTAATATTAGGCAGTCTTGAAGTGTAAGAAATAGATTATAATGAAAAATGTTTTTCCCCTTAATTTCTCAAAGGAACAAAGTCGCACTGACTCAGTTTTTTGTCAGAAGTTGCATGACATCTAACTGTATGCGAAATTTCAGATTCGCTGGTTCAACAGTGTCAAAATGTGCCAGGCCAAGCTAACTGATCGCTATAGCTCAGTTGACTTGCAGTCAGCTGAGCTAAAATTGCATAAAAATAGAAAAAAAATACAGCTTCGTACTTAAGTGGTGGGACGGAAGACGGACAATGAATGATAGCTATAGGTCAGATGACTTTCACTCAGCCGAGCTAAAAGTATAGGTGGCGCCACCATATTTTGTGAGCTGACAAAACTAGTCATGATCAATATTCAAAGCAAGATTTATGGCAATCCATGCTTTTTTGAAGATACTAGAGGTTTTGTATCAATTTTGGGGTGGGGGGGGGGTACTTACAAGCTCCATATCTCGGAGGAGATAGGTGATAGTGACCTAATTTCAGGTTTCCAAGGAGATTTTTATTGACCTCACTGGATATTCATTAAGAAGTTACAATTTGTGCCTTGCTAACAGACAGAAAGACGGACAGAGCACCATACCTTTACTTTCAGTCAGCTGAGCTAAAACATGAAATCACCAAAAAATTTCCATAGTGCCACAACATGGTATTTTCTGGATCACTCTTTGGACGACCATTTAAAAAAAAGTTTTGAACACTGGAATGGAAAGAGGTTTTCAATTAAAAATATATACTTAATCTTATCTCATAAACTAATATGGATGATTCAGTAAAGTTTCAAATCAGGGAGATACACTGCCTGATTATTAAATTTTTTTTGAAACTACAAAATGTTGGTAATGCTTGCTTCTGTCTTTTTGAGATTGTAATCATTGGTGGCGTCAATATATATATATATATATATATATATATATATATATATATATATATATATATATATATATATATATATAAAGCTTTTATTGTCTGTGTTTCACATTTAAAATATATTACAACTAAGTAGGTTTTCAAAAAATAAGGTATTATGTTTCAATTAAAGGTCAATTCTGAACCAAGTTTAGATATATAATATTCCATAGAAAACTCAGCAATGGAACCAAAGGCACAAAGATAATGAACCAAGCTTAGACATAAGATGTTAGACAGTATGTCATGGTTAGACGGGAGGATAATGAACCAAGCTTAGACATCAGACTTTAGACAGTATATCATAAAGAGATTGTAGTAGCTTACACATCAGGCGTTAGACGTGTGACCCCAATAATGTTGCTGAGTTTTGGAAATTCTGTCCAGTGCTTTCAGAAAAGTTTTCCTGAAAATATTACTGCAGTGGAACCTTGCTGAAAACATATTTTCCAGAACCTGGTTACGGTCGATTCATTTATTAATTCTGAATTAATAATTCCTGGATTCAATGATTATGATATAGAATGAATATAAATTTCACTCAAAATTATACAAATGGTGGCATGTCTGCTAAGGAGAGAATATACTTTGCAAAGGCATTATGGCCATTATGGCATCTGGACATATCTGGATGCCACATTTTCCCCCCTGATGGTCATGTAATTTTATCCGCCTAAACGAAGTTTTGCGTTCACTCTGTTTTTGAAATTTACACAAATGTAGCCCTTGGGTAGCTTTATAACATACATAAAAATTGTGGCGCCACCTGCAGCCATTTTTGCACAGTGTCCATCTGTTTGTCTGCCTTGGGTTAAAATCACTAGTATCTCTGCAGTGGTTTGACCAAATTACCTGAAATTTGGCATGCGTATACATCCCACATAGCTTTCTTGATTTTATGACAGATGGCGCCACCTACATTCACGTTCACTCTGTAGACATCCATGCTTATATCTCCGGACTCGTTCGACCAATCAGGAAAAATTTTTTACACAAATGTAGCCGTTAGATAGCTTTATAACATTCACAAAAATGGTGGCGCCATCTGCAGCCATTTTTGCACAGCGTCCATCTGTTTGTCTGCCTTGGGTTAAAATCACTCATATCTCTGCAGTGGTTTGACCAAATTACCTGAAATTCGGCATGCGTATACATCCCACATAGCTTTCTTAATTTTATGACAGGTGGCACCACCTACATTCAAGTTCACGCTGCAGACATTAATGCTTATATCTCTGGAACCCTTTGACCAATCAGGAAAAAATTTTTACACAAATGTAGCCCTTGGATTGCTTTATAACATACACAAAAATGATGGCGCCACCTGCAGCAATTTTTGCACAGCGTCCATCTGTTTGTCTGCCTTGGGTTAAAATCACTCATATCTATATATAGCATATATAGCAGTTGGTTTGACTTTTCCACCTGAAATTTTGCATGTGTATACATCTTGGATAGTTTCTCGTTCAAAATAACAGGTGGCGCCACCTACAATCATGGTTATACGGGAGAATAATGAACAAGCCTAGACATCAGACAGGATATCATGGTTATACGGGAGAAGGGTGAACAAGCCTAGACATCAGACAGGATATCATGGTTATACAGGAGAATAATGAACAAGCCTAGACATCAGACATTATATCATGGTTAGACGGGAGAATAATGAACAAGCCTAGACATCAGACAGGATATCATGGTTATATGGGAGAACAGTGAACAAGCCTAGAAATCAGACAGTATACAGTAAATCATGCTAAGATGGGAGAATAGTGAACAAGCATATATATCAGACAGGATATCATGGTTAAACGGGAGAATAGTGAACAAGCCTAGACATCAGACAGTATACAGTATATCATGGTTAGACGAGAATAATGAACAAGCCTAGACATCAGACAGGATATTGTGGTTATTCGGGAGAATAATGAACAAGCCTAGACATCAGACAGGATATCATGGTTATCCGGGAAAATAATGAACAAGCCTAGACATCAGACAGGATATCATGGTTAGACGGAGGATAATGAACAAGCCTAGACATCAGACAGGATATCATGGTTAGACGGGGGAATAGTGAACAAGCCTAGACATCAGACAGGATATCATGGTTATACGGGAGAATAGTGAACAAGCCTAGACATCAGACAGGATATCATGGTTAGACGAGAGAATAGTGAACGAGCCTAGACATCAAACAGGATATCATGGTTAGATGGGAGGATAATGAACAAGCCTAGACATCAGACAGGATATCATGGTTATATGGGAGAATAATGAACAAGCCTAGACATCAGACAGGATATCATGGTGAGACAGAGGATAATGAACAAGCCTAGACCTCAGACAGGATATCATGGTGATACGGGAGGATAATGAACAAACAGTCATCAGACAGGATATCATGGTTATACGGGAGAATAATGAACAAGCCTAGACATCAGACAGGATATCATTGTTATACGGGAGAAAAGTGAACAAGCCTAGACATCAGATAGGATATCATGCTTAGGCAGAGGACAATGAACAAGCCTAGACAACAGACAAGATATCATTGTTATACGGGAGAAAAGTGAACAAGCCTTGACATCAGACAGGATATCATGGTTAGACAGAGGATAATGAACAAGCCTAGACATCAGACAGGATATCATGGTAATACGGGAGAAAAGTGAACAAGCCTAGACATCAGACAGGATATCATGGTTATACGGGAGAATAGTGAACAAGCCTAGACATCAGACAGGATATCATGGTTAGATGGGAGAATAATGAACAAGCCGAGACATCAGACAGGATATTATGATTAGATGGGAGAATAATGAACAAGCCTAGACATCAGACAGTATACAGAATATCATGGTTAGACGGGAGAATAATGAACAAGCCTAGACATCAGACAGGATATCATGGTTATACGGTAGAATAGTGAACAAGCCTTGACATCAGACAGGATATCATGGTTAGACGGGAGAATAGTGAACGAGCCTAGACATCAGACAGGATATCATGGTTAGACGGGAGAATAGTGAACAAGCCTAGACATCAGACAGTATATCATGGTTAGATGGGAGAATAATGAACAAGCATAGACATCAGACAGGATATCATGGTTAGACAGAGGATAATGAACAAGCCTAGACATCAGACAGGATATCATGGTTAGACAGGAGGATAATGAACAATCAGTCATCAGACAGGATATCACTGTTAGACGGGAGAATAATGAACAAGCCTAGACATCAGACAGGATATGATGGTTATATGGGAGAATAATGAACAAGCCTAGACATCAGACAGGATATAATGGTTAGACGGGAGAATAGTGAACAAGCCTAGACATCAGACATGATATCATGGTTATACGGGAGAATAGTGAACAAGCCTAGACATCAGACAGGATATCATGGTTATACGGGAGAAAAGTGAACAAGCCTAGACATCAGACAGGATATCATGGTTAGACAGGAGGATAATGAACAAGCCTAGACATCAGACAGGTTATCATAGTTGTACGGGAGAATAGTGAACAAGCCTTGACATCAGACAGGATATCATGGTTAGATGGGAGAATAATGAACAATCCTAGACATCAGACAGGATATCATGGTTATACGGGAGAAAAGTGAACAAGCCTAGACATCAGACAAAATATCATGGTGAGACAGGAGGATAATGAACAAGCCTAGACATCAGACAGGATATCATGGTTAGATGGGAGAATAATGAGAAAGCCTAGACATCAGACAGGATATCATGTTTATGGGAGAATAATGAACAAGCCTAGACATCACACAGGATATCATGGTTATAGGGGAGAAAAGTGATCAAGCCTAGACATCAGACAGGATATCCTGGTTAGATCGGAGAATAATGAACAAGCCAAGACATCAGACAGGATATCATGGTTAGATGGGAGAATAATGAACAAGCCTAGACATCAGATAGTATATCATTGTTAGACGGGAGAATAATGAACAAGGCTAGACATCAGACAGGATATGATGGTTATATGGGAGAATAGTGAAAAAGCCTAGACATTAGACAGGATATCATGGTTAGACAGGAGGATAATGAACAAGCCTACACGTCATACAGGATATCATGGTTATACGGGAGAAAAGTGAACAAGCCTAGACATCAGACAGGATATCATGGTGAGACAGGAGGATAATGAACAAGCCTAGACATCAGACAGGATATCATGGTTAGATGGGAGAATAATGAACAAGCCTAGACATCAGACAGGATATCATGTTTATGGGAGAATAATGAACAAGCCTAGACATCAGACAGGATATCATGGTTATACGGGAGAATAGTGAACAAGCCTAGACAACAGACAGTATATCATGGTTAGATGGGAGAATAATGAACAAGCCTAGACATCAGACAGGATATCATGGTTAGATGGGACAATAATGAACAAGCCTAGACATCAGACAGGATATCATGGTTAGATGGGACAATAATGAACAAGCCTAGACATCAGACAGTATATCATGGTTAGATGGGAGAATAATGAACAAGCCTAGACATAAAACAGGATATCATGGTTAGATGGGAGAATAATGAACAAGCCTGGACATCAGACAGTATACAGTATATCATGGTTAGACGGGAGAATAATGAACAAGCCTAGACATCAGACAGGATATCATGGTTAGACAGAGGATAATGAACAAGCCTAGACATCAGACAGGATATCATTGTTATAAGGGAGAAAAGTGAACAAGCCTAGACATCAGACAGTTTATCATGGTAAGACAGGAGGATAATGAACAAACAGTCATCAGACAGGATATCATGGTTAGATGGGAGAATAATGAACAAGCCTAGACATCAGACAGGATATCATGGTTAGATGGGAGAATAATGAACAAGCCTAGACATCAGACAGGATATCATGGTTAGATGGGAGAATAATGAACAAGCCTAGACATCAGACAGGATATCATGGTTATACGGGAGAATAATGAACAAGCCTAGACATCAGACAGTATATCATGGTTAGATGGGAGAAAAATGAACAAGCCTAGACATCAGACAGGATATCATGGTTAGATGGGAGAATAGTGAACAAGCCTAGACTTCAGACAGGATATCATGATTGGATGGGAGAATAATGAACAAGCCTAGACATTAGACAGGATATCATGGTTAGACGGGAGGATAATGAACAAACAGTCATCAGACAGGATATCATGGTTAGATGGGAGAATAATGAACAAGCCTAGACATCAGACAGAATATCATGGTTAGACGAGAGAATAGTGAACGAGCCTAGACATCAGACAGGATATCATGGTTAGATGGGAGAATAATGAACAAGCCTAGACATCAGACAGGATATCATGGTCATACGGGAGAATAGTGAACAAGCCTAGACATCAGACAGGAAATCATGGTTAGATGGGAGAATAATGAACAAGCCTAGACATCAGACAGGATATCATGGTCATACGGGAGAAAAGTGAACAAGCCTAGACATCAGACAGTATATCATGGTTAGATGGGAGAATAATGAACAAGCCTAGACATCAGACAGGATATCATGGTTAGATGGGACAATAATGAACAAGCCTAGACATCAGACAGTATATCATGGTTAGATGGGAGAATAATGAACAAGCCTAGACATCAGACAGTATATCATGGTTAGTTGGGAGAATAATGAACAAGCCTAGTCATCAGACAGGATATCATGGTTAGATGGGAGAATAATGAACAAGCCAGGACATCAGACAGTATACAGTATATCATGGTTAGACGGGAGAATAATGAACAAGCCTAGACATCAGACAGGATATCATGGTTAGACAGAGGATAATGAACAAGCCTAGACATCAGACAGGATATCATGGTTAGACGGGAGAATAGTGAAGGAGCCTAGACATCAGACAGGATATCATGGTTAGACGGGAGAATAGTGAACAAGCCTAGACATCAGACAGGATATCATGGTTAGACGAGAGAATAGTGAACGAGCCTAGACATCAGACAGGATATCATGGTTAGATGGGAGAATAATGAACAAGCCTAGACATCAGACAGGATATCATGGTTATATGGGAGAATAATGAACAAGCCTAGACATCAGACAGGATATCATGGTGAGACAGAGGATAATGAACAAGCCTAGACCTTAGACAGGATATCATGGTTAGACGGGAGAATAATGAACAAGCCTAGACATCAGACAGGATATCATGGTTAGACCGAGGATAATGAACAAGCCAGACATCAGACAGGATATCATGGTTATACGGAAGAAAAGTGAACAAGCCTATACATCAGACAGGATATCATGGTTATACGGGAGAAAAGTGAACAAGCCTAGACATCAGACAGGATATCATGCTTAGACAGAGGACACTGAACAAGCCTAGACATCAGACAGGATATCATGGTTATACGGGAGAAAAGTGAACAAGCCTTGACATCACACAGGATATCATGGTTAGACAGAGGATAATGAACAAGCCTAGACATCAGATAGGATATCATGGTTATACGGGAGAAAAGTGAACAAGCCTAGACATCAGACAGGATATCATGGTAAGACAGAGGTAATGAACAAGCCTAGACATCAGACAGGATATCATGGTTATATGAGAGAATAATGAACAAGCCTAGACATCAGACAGGATATCATGGTGAGACAGAGGATAATGAACAAGCCTAGACCTTAGACAGGATATCATGGTTAGACGGGAGAATAATGAACAAGCCTAGACATCAGACAGGATATCATGGTTAGACCGAGGATAATGAACAAGCCAGACATCAGACAGGATATCATGGTTATACGGAAGAAAAGTGAACAAGCCTATACATCAGACAGGATATCATGGTTATACGGGAGAAAAGTGAACAAGCCTAGACATCAGACAGGATATCATGCTTAGACAGAGGACACTGAACAAGCCTAGACATCAGACAGGATATCATGGTTATACGGGAGAAAAGTGAACAAGCCTTGACATCACACAGGATATCATGGTTAGACAGAGGATAATGAACAAGCCTAGACATCAGATAGGATATCATGGTTATACGGGAGAAAAGTGAACAAGCCTAGACATCAGACAGGATATCATGGTAAGACAGAGGTAATGAACAAGCCTAGACATCAGACAGGATATCATGGTTATATGGGAGAATAATGAACAAGCCTAGACATCAGACAGGAACATGGTGAGACAGAGGATAATGAACAAGCCTAGACATCAGACAGGATATCATGGTTATATGGGAGAAAAATGAACAAGCCTAGACATCAGACAGGATATCATGGTTAAAAGGGAGAATAATGAACAAGCCTAGACATCAGACAGAATATCATGGTTAGACAGAGGATAATGAACAAGCCTAGACATCAGACAGGATATTATGGTTATACGGAAGAAAAAGGAACAAGCCTAGACATCAGACAGTTTATCATGTTTGGTGGGAGAATAATGAACAAGCCTAGGCATCAGACAGGATATCATGGTTAGACAGAGGATAATGAACAAGCCTAGACATCAGACAGGATATCATGGTTAGACGGGAGAATAGTGAACGAGCCTAGACATCAGACAGGATATCATGGTTAGACGGGAGAATAATGAACAAGCCTAGACATCAGACAGGATATCATGATTAGACGAGAGAATAGTGAACGAGCCTAGACATCGGACAGGATATCATGGTTATATGGGAGGATAATGAACAAGCCTAGACATCAGACAGGATATCATGGTTATATGGGAGAATAATGAACAAGCCTAGACATCAGACAGGATATCATGGTGAGACAGAGGATAATGAACAAGCCTAGACCTCAGACAGGATATCATGGTGATACGGGAGGATAATGAACAAACATTCATCAGACAGGATATCATGGTTAGATGGGAGAATAGTGAACAAGCCTAGACATCAGACAGGATATCATGGTTAGACCGAGGATAATGAACAAGCCAGACATCAGACAGGATATCATGGTTATACGGAAGAAAAGTGAACAAGCCTATACATCAGACAGGATATCATGGTTATACGGGAGAAAAGTGAACAAGCCTAGACATCAGACAGGATATCATGCTTAGATAGAGGACACTGAACAAGCCTAGACATCAGACAGGATATCATGGTTATACGGGAGAAAAGTGAACAAGCCTTGACATCAGACAGGATATCATGGTTAGACAGAGGATAATGAACAAGCCTAGACATCAGATAGGATATCATGGTTATACGGAAGAAAAGAGAACAAGCCTAGACATCAGACAGGATATCATGGTAAGACAGAGGTAATGAACAAGCCTAGATATCAGACAGGATATCATGGTTATATGTGAGAATAATGAACAAGCCTAGACATCAGACAGGAACATGGTGAGACAGAGGATAATGAACAAGCCTAGACATCAGACAGGATATCATGGTGAGACAGGAGGATAATGAACAAGCCTAGACATCAGACAGGATATCATGGTTAGATGGGAGAATAATGAGCAAGCCTAGACATCAGACAGGATATCATGTTTATGGGAGAATAATGAACAAGCCTAGACATCAGACAGGATATCATGGTTATACGGGAGAAAAGTGAACAAGCCTAGACATCAGACAGGATATCATGGTTAGATGGGAGAATAATGAACAAGCCAAGACATCAGACAGGATATCATGGTTAGATGGGAGAATAGAGAAAAAGCCTAGACATCAGACAGGATATCATGGTTAGACAGGAGGATAATGAACAAGCCTAGACATCAGACAGGTTATTATAGTTATACAGGAGAATAGTGAACAAGCCTAGACATCAGACAGGATATCATGGTTAGATAGGAGAATAATGAGCAAGCCTAGACATCAGACAGGATATCATGTTTATGGGAGAATAATGAACAAGCCTAGACATCAGACAGTTATCATGGTTACACGGGAGAAAAGTGAACAAGCCTAGACATCAGACAGGATATCATGGTTAGATGGGAGAATAATGAACAAGCCAAGACATCAGACATGATATCATGGTTAGATGGGAGAATAGTGAAAAAGCCTAGACATCAGACAGGATATCATGGTTAGACAGGAGGATAATGAACAAGCCTAGACATCAGACAGGATATCATGGTTATACGGGAGAAAAGTGAACAAGCCTAGACATCAGACAGGATATCATGGTGAGACAGGAGGATATTGAACAAGCCTAGACATCAGACAGGATATCATGGTTAGATGGGAGAATAATGAACAAGCCTAGACATCAGACAGTATATCATGGTTAGACAGGAGGATAATGAACAAATAGTCATCAGACAGGATATCAGGGTTAGATGGGAGAATAATGAACAAGCCTAGACATCAGACAGGATATCATGGTTATATGGGAGAATAATGAACAAGCCTAGACATCAGACAGGATATCATGGTGAGACAGAGGATAATGAACAAGCCTAGACCTTAGACAGGATATCATGGTTAGACGGGAGAATAATGAACAAGCCTAGACATCAGACAGGATATCATGGTTAGACCGAGGATAATGAACAAGCCAGACATCAGACAGGATATCATGGTTATACGGAAGAAAAGTGAACAAGCCTATACATCAGACAGGATATCATGGTTATACGGGAGAAAAGTGAACAAGCCTAGACATCAGACAGGATATCATGCTTAGACAGAGGACACTGAACAAGCCTAGACATCAGACAGGATATCATGGTTATACGGGAGAAAAGTGAACAAGCCTTGACATCACACAGGATATCATGGTTAGACAGAGGATAATGAACAAGCCTAGACATCAGATAGGATATCATGGTTATACGGGAGAAAAGTGAACAAGCCTAGACATCAGACAGGATATCATGGTAAGACAGAGGTAATGAACAAGCCTAGACATCAGACAGGATATCATGGTTATATGAGAGAATAATGAACAAGCCTAGACATCAGACAGGATATCATGGTGAGACAGAGGATAATGAACAAGCCTAGACCTTAGACAGGATATCATGGTTAGACGGGAGAATAATGAACAAGCCTAGACATCAGACAGGATATCATGGTTAGACCGAGGATAATGAACAAGCCAGACATCAGACAGGATATCATGGTTATACGGAAGAAAAGTGAACAAGCCTATACATCAGACAGGATATCATGGTTATACGGGAGAAAAGTGAACAAGCCTAGACATCAGACAGGATATCATGCTTAGACAGAGGACACTGAACAAGCCTAGACATCAGACAGGATATCATGGTTATACGGGAGAAAAGTGAACAAGCCTTGACATCACACAGGATATCATGGTTAGACAGAGGATAATGAACAAGCCTAGACATCAGATAGGATATCATGGTTATACGGGAGAAAAGTGAACAAGCCTAGACATCAGACAGGATATCATGGTAAGACAGAGGTAATGAACAAGCCTAGACATCAGACAGGATATCATGGTTATATGGGAGAATAATGAACAAGCCTAGACATCAGACAGGAACATGGTGAGACAGAGGATAATGAACAAGCCTAGACATCAGACAGGATATCATGGTTATATGGGAGAAAAATGAACAAGCCTAGACATCAGACAGGATATCATGGTTAAAAGGGAGAATAATGAACAAGCCTAGACATCAGACAGAATATCATGGTTAGACAGAGGATAATGAACAAGCCTAGACATCAGACAGGATATTATGGTTATACGGAAGAAAAAGGAACAAGCCTAGACATCAGACAGTTTATCATGTTTGGTGGGAGAATAATGAACAAGCCTAGGCATCAGACAGGATATCATGGTTAGACAGAGGATAATGAACAAGCCTAGACATCAGACAGGATATCATGGTTAGACGGGAGAATAGTGAACGAGCCTAGACATCAGACAGGATATCATGGTTAGACGGGAGAATAATGAACAAGCCTAGACATCAGACAGGATATCATGATTAGACGAGAGAATAGTGAACGAGCCTAGACATCGGACAGGATATCATGGTTATATGGGAGGATAATGAACAAGCCTAGACATCAGACAGGATATCATGGTTATATGGGAGAATAATGAACAAGCCTAGACATCAGACAGGATATCATGGTGAGACAGAGGATAATGAACAAGCCTAGACCTCAGACAGGATATCATGGTGATACGGGAGGATAATGAACAAACATTCATCAGACAGGATATCATGGTTAGATGGGAGAATAGTGAACAAGCCTAGACATCAGACAGGATATCATGGTTAGACCGAGGATAATGAACAAGCCAGACATCAGACAGGATATCATGGTTATACGGAAGAAAAGTGAACAAGCCTATACATCAGACAGGATATCATGGTTATACGGGAGAAAAGTGAACAAGCCTAGACATCAGACAGGATATCATGCTTAGATAGAGGACACTGAACAAGCCTAGACATCAGACAGGATATCATGGTTATACGGGAGAAAAGTGAACAAGCCTTGACATCAGACAGGATATCATGGTTAGACAGAGGATAATGAACAAGCCTAGACATCAGATAGGATATCATGGTTATACGGAAGAAAAGAGAACAAGCCTAGACATCAGACAGGATATCATGGTAAGACAGAGGTAATGAACAAGCCTAGATATCAGACAGGATATCATGGTTATATGTGAGAATAATGAACAAGCCTAGACATCAGACAGGAACATGGTGAGACAGAGGATAATGAACAAGCCTAGACATCAGACAGGATATCATGGTGAGACAGGAGGATAATGAACAAGCCTAGACATCAGACAGGATATCATGGTTAGATGGGAGAATAATGAGCAAGCCTAGACATCAGACAGGATATCATGTTTATGGGAGAATAATGAACAAGCCTAGACATCAGACAGGATATCATGGTTATACGGGAGAAAAGTGAACAAGCCTAGACATCAGACAGGATATCATGGTTAGATGGGAGAATAATGAACAAGCCAAGACATCAGACAGGATATCATGGTTAGATGGGAGAATAGAGAAAAAGCCTAGACATCAGACAGGAT
The DNA here is from genome assembly GCA_026874595.1 of Sipunculus nudus. Taxonomy (NCBI): domain Eukaryota; kingdom Metazoa; phylum Annelida; class Sipuncula; order Golfingiida; family Sipunculidae; genus Sipunculus; species Sipunculus nudus. The sequence continues at coordinate 96,463,530 of CM049309.1, forward strand.
ATCATGGTTAGACAGGAGGATAATGAACAAGCCTAGACATCAGACAGGTTATTATAGTTATACAGGAGAATAGTGAACAAGCCTAGACATCAGACAGGATATCATGGTTAGATAGGAGAATAATGAGCAAGCCTAGACATCAGACAGGATATCATGTTTATGGGAGAATAATGAACAAGCCTAGACATCAGACAGTTATCATGGTTACACGGGAGAAAAGTGAACAAGCCTAGACATCAGACAGGATATCATGGTTAGATGGGAGAATAATGAACAAGCCAAGACATCAGACATGATATCATGGTTAGATGGGAGAATAGTGAAAAAGCCTAGACATCAGACAGGATATCATGGTTAGACAGGAGGATAATGAACAAGCCTAGACATCAGACAGGATATCATGGTTATACGGGAGAAAAGTGAACAAGCCTAGACATCAGACAGGATATCATGGTGAGACAGGAGGATATTGAACAAGCCTAGACATCAGACAGGATATCATGGTTAGATGGGAGAATAATGAACAAGCCTAGACATCAGACAGTATATCATGGTTAGACAGGAGGATAATGAACAAATAGTCATCAGACAGGATATCAGGGTTAGATGGGAGAATAATGAACAAGCCTAGACATCAGACAGGATATTATGATTAGATGGGAGAATAATGAACAAGCCTAGACATCAGACAGTATACAGAATATCATGGTTAGACGGGAGAATAATGAACAAGCCAAGACATCAGACAGGATATCATGGTTAGACAGAGGATAATGAACAAGCCTAGATATCAGACAGGATATCATGGTTATACGGGAGAAAAGTGAACAAGCCTAGACATCAGACAGGATATCATGGTTAGACAGGAGGATAATGAACAAGCCTAGACATCAGACAGGTTATCATAGTTATACGGGAGAATAGTGAACAAGCCTAGACATCAGACAGGATATCATGGTTAGATGGGAGAATAATGAACAAGCCTAGACATCAGACAGGATATCATGGTTATACGGGAGAATAGTGAACAAGCCTAGACATCAGACAGGATATCATGGTTAGACAGGAGGATAATGAACAAGCCTAGACATCAGACAGGATATCATGGTTATACGGGAGAAAAGTGAACAAGCCTAGACATCAGACAAGATATCATGGTGAGACAGGAGGATAATGAACAAGCCTAGACATCAGACAGGATATCATGGTTATACGGGAGAAAAGTGAACAAGCCTAGACATCAGACAGGATATCATGGTTAGATGGGAGAATAATGAACAAGCCAAGACATCAGACAGGATATCATGGTTAGATGGGAGAATAGTGAAAAAGCCTAGACATAAGACAGGATATCATGGTTAGACAGGAGGATAATGAACAAGCCTAGACATCAGACAGGATATCATGGTTATACGGGAGAAAAGTGAACAAGCCTAGACATCAGACAGGATATCATGATGAGACAGGAGGATAATGAACAAGCCTAGACATCAGACAGGATATCATGGTTAGATGGGAGAATAATGAACAAGCCTAGACATCAGACAGGATATCATGTTTATGGGAGAATAATGAACAAGCCTAGACATCAGACAGGATATCATGGTTATACGGGAGAATAGTGAACAAGCCTAGACATCAGACAGTATATTATGGTTAGATGGGAGAATAATGAACAAGCCTAGACATCAGACAGGATATCATGGTTAGATGGGAGAATAATGAACAAGCCTAGACATCAGACAGGATATCATGGTTAGATGGGAGAATAGTGAACAAGCCTAGACATCAGACAGGATATCATGGTTATACGGGAGAATAGTGAACAAGCCTAGACATCAGACAGTATATCATGGTTAGATGGGAGAATAATGAACAAGCCTAGACATCAGACAGGATATCATGGTTAGATGGGACAATAATGAAAAAGCCTAGACATCAGACAGTATATCATGGTTAGATGGGAGAATAATGAACAAGCCTAGACATCAGACAGTATATCATGGTTAGATGGGAGAATAATGAACAAGCCTAGACATCAGACAGGATATCATGGTTAGATGGGAGAATAATGAACAAGCCTGGACATCAGACAGTATACAGTATATCATGGTTAGGCGGGAGAATAATGAACAAGCCTTGACATCAGACAGGATATCATGGTTAGACAGAGGATAATGAACAAGCCTAGACATCAGACAGGATATCATGGTTATAAGGGAGAAAAGTGAACAAGCCTAGACATCAGACAGTTTATCATGGTTAGACAGGAGGATAATGAACAAACAGTCATCAGACAAGATATCATGGTTAGATGGGAGAATAATGAACAAGCCTAGACATCAGACAGGATATCATGGTTAGATGGGAGAATAATGAACAAGCCTAGACATCAGACAGGATATCATGGTTAGATGGGAGAATAATGAACAAGCCTAGACATCAGACAGGATATCATGGTTAGATGGGAGAATAATGAACAAGCCTAGACATCAGACAGGATATCATGGTTAGATGGGAGAATAATGAACAAGCCTAGACATCAGACAGGATATCATGATTAGATGGGAGAATAGTGAACAAGCCTAGACTTCAGACAGGATATCATGGTTGGATGGGAGAATAATGAACAAGCCTATACATCAGACAGGATATCATGGTTAGACGGGAGGATAATGAACAAACAGTCATCAGACAGGATATCATGGTTAGATGGGAGAATAATGAACAAGCCTAGACATCAGACAGGATATCATGGTTATACGGGAGAATAGTGAACAAGCCTAGACATCAGACAAGATATCATGGTTAGATGGTAGAATAATGAATCAAGCCTAGACATCAGACAGCACATACATATCATTGTTAGACGGGAGGGTAATGAACCAAGTATATACATTAGACAGTACATACATATCATGGTTAGATGGGAGGATAATGAACCAAATTTGTGGCATCAGTGATGCCAATGAATTTCCTTATATATGTGCAGTTGTTACCAAAAACCGATCTACAGATGGATACACCATGCACAATTTCAGACAGAGACACCTATCCACTACTAAGAAATGTGCATCAATGTATTATATAAAAACTGGAACAACATGTGGCGCCATCTGTCCGGTCTACAACAAAGCTATGCAAGACAGATAAACATGCAAAATTTCAGGCTGATATCTCCACGCATTGAGCGATTTTTACCCAAAGTAAACGGGCAGATGGACATCACGCAGATGGCACCACCAGTCTTAAATATGAGATGGAGGTATCCAAGATCTATGAACATGCAAAAAGTTCGGGCAAATACGGCAAACCATTCCTGAGGAAAGGGCATCAATGTTTTCTACAACAAGGGTCCCATGGATCACTGTGCTCAGCTGAAGTTGACCTTCAAGGTAAAAATAAAAAAAAAAATTTCAGATGGAGATAAAGTCGGAGCACGAGAAGTGATATAGGCCATGGTTGGACCATATGATATATCCTAATATTGAAACCGAAGCATAATTCATTTAGTGAAAATAGGATCTATACTATAAGTATGATCATTGGTTATCTTTATGATTAGTTGTTGACAGATCAGCACATCTGTTTACACATTTTCCCAATCCAACCTATTTTATTATTATCATTAAACCAAAATTGCAATTTTTTTTCCAAATATATATGTAATGATTACAGGTGCTATAAAATTTCTACTCAATAGGTGGGAGGTTTTCATGGTGGGATGTGGGGGGGGGGGGGGGAGGAGGGATAATGATGGGTCAAGTTAATAAATGTTACTATATATATAGTATAACATATTATTGCATATATAAGTTGAATGACAATTATAAAATGCATCAACAATTTTAGTTAATTTGGTCATATAATATCACATTTATGATGCAGATGTAAATAAAATTTTTTAATAAAATACAATTTTTAAATTTGTAAAACAATAAATATCTGAAAAGAAATTTGAATAAAAATTCACTTTTCTAAATGCACTTTTAATTACCCATCAACTGGCTTATATTTTAACAAAATACGCCTGCTGATGGGTTTAATTATATTAAATAGCATAAATGAATTGTAAGGAAAATAAAAACTTTAATCATAGGTTATGGTTGGTTGAAATTATTGGTATTAATCACTGAGTGAAATATGCCTTAGTCAAAATTGGACAAAATGGAGGTACTGCTTTATATATTATTGCTTATAACTTGAAAATTACAAGATTCAGATAAAATTATGGGTATATAATGGATTTTTGATTAAATAAAGAAATATAATTGGATAAGTCTCTAGATTTACATTATGAATTGCGTAATATAAATGTGAACTGGCTGTTAAAATGATTCAGTAATCAGTAAGCAAGATGTATCAATCCACATGTAACTTTTTTATATTACAATAACTGAGCTCATTCCTGGATTGTACATAGGAACTATATATGTGAATATTATTGGTATTATGCATTGCACAATATTTGCATTATATCCACAATTTTTATTACATCATTTTTTTCATGTTCATAATATATTTTACACATTCATAATATAACATAGATATCTGAATATATCAGTTGTATCTCAATGCTACACTGCATCATAATTTTTCCCTAATTCTGTCAGTAATCTCACATTATGCATACAGATGCATCCATTTTTATTATAATTTATATTTTTATTTCTAAACACAATTGTATCTGAATATAACTTGAATCTGACTTCAAAATTTTTAATTGTACCTTAACCTACAAATAATTTGACTCATATTTCTAGAAATAAAGTTACCCAAATCAAGCTTTGGTGACCAAAGAGGGTGGCCTTGAGCCTGACAAAGCAACTGATAAATTAGACACTATATAAAGACTTCAATGACTGGCCTAATTATTTAGCTTTATATTCATATATCAGATTTTAACAGATTATCTCCTAACTTGTACCTTCTGTGAAAATATAATAAGGCCTACAGGCCTAATGCATACCTGTGAAATGGGATATACACCAGGAATAATGCTTCAATGTTGGACCATTACTTTTCAAGTACATGTGCAACAAATATATGAACAATGCAAGTACTAAATATTTTGAACAAGAACCAATTACACAAACATCACTGCTAAAATTCTGGCATGGGTGCACACAAAACAAAAATTATTGTAGGTGGCACGACAAATCTATCTAATATGTATAAATATGCCCAATTTCAGGCTGATATATCAAATCCCTCCGGAGAAATGAGCAGGCACATTCACTGTGCAAAAGTCATTGCAGGTGGCGACACAGGTCTTGTGAACGAGAAAGCCATCAAAGACATATTGGCAGGTAAAAATATCAGTCCAATACATCAAACTTCACTTGTGTTTGATGCACTGGGTTAGCCAGGCTAAGGTGAGGAAGGCAGTTGCCCCGAGTGAACTGTGACAAATTGCTGGCTCAAGCTACTGCATTGAGTGAACTCTTTACCTGTACCTGGCTGCACTGAGTGATCTCTTGACCTGTTGCATAATCTGACGCAGCAGAAATAGACTATAGCAGTTCCAGTTTGAAATAGACTTACTAATTACCACAAGACGAACTTTAGCTTTCTATGACTCTACCTAAAATCAACAAACCCAATCTGTTCTTATAAATTTGAAAGAACCTTACCCTAGGATAATAATTGATAAAAATTTAATGATTCAGCTTAAAAATTTCATCATTAAACATTTTTAAAATAAAAGAGTCTAAAATAATAAGGTTTTAATCGGAAAAAAAACAGGTCGATGTTGGTGGCACCACAAAAACTGTAATTTCAAATAGGAGTCATGTGACTAAGATTTGCACAAAACTTGGTGATGCTAGCTCCTGTCATTAATGAGATTGTTATGTCAGTATGCTTACTTGGAGAAATCACTATGTTCAAATTCCTGTAACTCAGCCAAAATTCATCAAACCCTAACAATTTGAACAAACTTGGGAGCTTATTTCTGGGAAAATTTCTGTGAAATATAGACCCATATGGCTGAATGATTTCAGGGAAGATTTTCATTTTTTTTTTTTTTTTTAGCTTTTCCTCGTTAAATCTAAGTTAATACAGGTGGCACCACAATACGCTGAATCACACAACATCTGATATGTGACAGATTCTTGCATAAAATTTTGCGATGTAAACTCACGCTATTCCCGAGAAATTATGGCTTAATGTACTGATGACCAATGACCCTCGTACAGAAAAGGTTTATGCAGGTGGTGCCACCAATACTTAAAATTCATAAATGATCATGTGACCATCATTTGCATAAAATTTGGTGGAGATAGCTTCAGCCATTTCTGATAATGTAATTTAAGTATCCTTTTTTGGCCAAATGACTAAGTTCTGCTTCCTGTTACGTGGCCCATATTTACCGAACTGGAACCATTCAAACAAACTTGAGAGATTGATTGAGAGATTATTTCTGTGATATATTGAACAATTTGGCTGGACAGTTTTGGAGAAGATTTTAAAAGTTTTTTTTAGCTTTTTCCTTATTAAATCTAAATAAATGCAGATAGCAAACAAGCAAAATCTGATAGTTTTTAGAAGACTGGGGTTTTTTGGGGCATAAAATTTGGTGATGCTAGCTTCAACATTTTTTTAGATAGCATGGGTTAATGTACAGACGACAGACAATGGCGGATGGACGATGCTGCACCATCGCATAAGGCACGGAGTTAAGTCTATCGGTACATGGAATCACGTTTTATTTTAAGCATTTAATTAGTAACCGCAAATACTAAAGCCCAGGCAGGGCAATATATGATGGTTAGACGTGTGGATAATGAACCAAGCTTAGATATCAGATGTTAGACAGTATACTATGGTTAGAAGGGAGGATAATGAACAAAGCTCAGACATTAGACGTTAGACAGTATATCATGGATAGACTGAGGATAATGAACCAAACTTAGAAATCAGATGCAAGTATATCATGGTTCGATGGGAGGATAATGAACAAAGCTCAGACATCAGACATTAGACAGTATATTATGGTTCGATGGGAGGATAATGATCAAGCTTAAACAACAGACATTAGACAGTATGTCATGGTAAGATGGAAGGAAAATAAACCAAGCGTAGACCTTAGACAGTATATCATGGTTAGACGGGAGAATAATGAACTAAGCTTAGACGTCAGATGTTAGACAGTATATCATGGATAGATAGAGGATAAAGAACCAAGCTTAGACATCAGACGTTGACAATATTTGAAGGTTAAATGGGAGGATAATTAATGAAGCTTAGACATCGGACATAGACAATTTTTGAAGGTTAAATGGGAGCATAATATAACCAAGCTCAGACATCAGACGTTAGACAGAATATCATTGTTAGACTGGAGAATAATGAAACAAGCATAGACATCAGATGTTAGACAGAATATCATTGTTAGACTGGAGAATAATGAAACAAGCTTAGACATCAGATGTTAGCAGTATATCATTGTTACACTTGAGAATAATGAAACAAGCTTAGACATCAGACGTTAGACAGAATATCATTGTTAGACTGGAGAATAATGAAACAAGTTTAGACATCAGACGTTAGCAGTATATCATTGTTAGACTGGAGAATAATGAAACAAGCATAGACATCAGACGTTAGCAGTATATCATTGTTAGACTGAAGAATAATGAAACAAGCTTAGACATCAGACGTTAGACAGAATATCATTGTTAGACTGCAGAATAATGAACCAAGCTTAGACATCAGGCGTTAGACAGAATATCATTGTTAGACTGGAGAATAATGAACCAAGCTTAGACATCAGGCGTTAGACAGAATATCATTGTTAGACTGGAGAAAAATGGAACAAGCATAGACATCAGACGTTAGACAGAATATCATTGTCAGACTGGAGAATAATGAAACAAGCTTAGACATCAGACGTTAAACAGTATATCATTGTTAGACTTGAGAATAATGAAACTAGCTTAGACATCAGACGTTAGAGAGAATAGCATTGTTAGACTGGAGAATAATGAAACAAGCTTAGACATCAGACGTTAGACAGTATATCATTGTTAGACTGGAGAATAATGAAACAAGCTTAGACATCAGACGTTAAACAGTATATCATTGTTAGACTGGAGAATAATGAAACAAGCTTAGACATCAGACGTTAGCAGTATATCATAGTTAAACTGGAGAATAAAGAAACAAGCTCTGACATCAGACGTTAGACAGAATATCATTGTTAGACTGGAGAATAATGAACCAAGCTTAGACATCAGACGTTAGACAGTATATCATTGTTAGACTGGAGAATAATGAAACAAGCTTAGACATCAGACAGTATATCATTGTTAGACTAGAGAATAATGAAAAAAGCTTAGACATCAGACGTTAGACAGTATATCATTGTTAGACTGGAGAATAATGAAACAAGCTTAGACATCAGACTTGAGACAGTATATCATTGTTAGACTGGAGAATAATGAAACAAGCTTAGAATTCAGACGTTAGACAGAATATCATTGATAGACTGGAGAATAATGAAGCAAGCTCAGACATCAGACGTTAGACAGAACATCATTGTTAGACTGGAGAATAATGAAACAAGTTTAGACATCATACGTTAGACAGAATATCATTGTTAGACTGGAGAATAATGAAACAAGCTTAGACATCAGACGTTAGACAGAATATCATTGTTAGACTGGTGAATAATGTCAAAACAAGCTTAGAAATCAGACGTTAGCAGTATATCAATGTTAGACTGGACAAATAATGAAACAAGCTTAGACATCAGACGTTAGACAGAATATCATTGTTAGACTTGAGAATAATGAAACAAGCTTAGACATCAGACGTTAAACAGTATATCATTGTTAGACTTGAGAATAATGAAACAAGGTTAGACATCAGACATTAGACAGAATATCATTGTTAGACTGGAGAATAATGAAACAAGCTTAGACATCAGACGTTAGACAGTATATCATTGTTAGACTGGAGAATAATGAAACAAGCTTAGATATCAAGCTTAGACTGGAGAATAATGAAACAAGTTTAGACATCAGATGTTAGCAGTATATCATTGTTAGACTGGAGAATAATGAACCAAGTTCAGACATCAGATGTTAGCAGTATATCATTGTTAGACTGGAGAATAATGTTTGCACTGGTATTCAAATACTTTCAATTTACCTGAATTCCCATTCTTATGCAAGAAATTTTATAATGGAGTACATATTCATATTCGTAATCAAATACATTTGTAAAGTATTCGCACCATGTCTGGTATTTATTCAGTTTTAGCCAAACAATGATGTTGAGAATCTAGAATAAACATAATTCACAAAATTAAATAATGATCATAAGCAACTGGTTTAATGGCTTTTATTTATATTTAAAAAAATAAATGTAATATATTCACTTTGGACTACTTTCACATCAATCTACACACTAGACACAGTGGGAATCTAGATTAATATTATAAACTGCATCTTTGTCTATCATTAATTTCCTTCATATGATCCCTAATGATTAGTAATGAATAATATGATTTATTTTTTTATCTAAATTGAACTGAAAAATATCATAGGTGACTGCATGGTGTTATTTGGAATACATGACATTCTATCCATCCATACAAGATTTTTACATCATCAGTTACTGGAAATTAATTTCCTGTTACTCATCAACTAACAAATTCCTTTTCTATTAATTTTTCTTTTATTTGTTATTAAAAACCAATAAAATTTTATTCATTTATTGTTCAATGTAATGTTGTTGGTCAAACCAACTACTAGATGAGTTGGACTGGACACCTGGATCAGCTGTGGCTGGCCATAAGCTGCCTGGCTGCCCCAGTGTATGCCTCTTCTCAAGCATGCATAATTTGCTGAAAGGTCAACAAGGTCAACATACAGGTGACTCAAGAGAGGCTGGTGAGAGCCTGGGTCTGACATGGTCTCATAAAAACATTAATAAAAGGTAGAATTTTTGGCCAATTTCTTTCAGCTTTCAAAATTTAAAAGCTGAAATCCTTCTGTGTGCATGATATGAAAACTAAATCAACAGTGCTCACATGAAACAAACGTGCCATGGTCAAAATTGGGCAAAATTTAAGGTACTAATTTTATATTTATACTAATAACTAATAAAATTAGAAAAATTCAGAACTAATTTTTGGTATTCAATTGAATCTTGATTAAATAATGTTACATCCCTGACAAAAAATCTCTAGCTTCAGCAATCCTCTTGTTAAGGGAGTGAATATATTTCTTGATTTTTTTAAAAAGTGCATTATGTTTGGGCCCATAACTTAAAACAATTACGCAATACTGACATCATTTCTGGCATGTGCATAGCGAATGTATAGAAAAATATGTATATTATATATGATCAAAGTCAGATCAGTGGTTTTGATATTAGGCAGTCTTACAGTGTAACAATGGGTTTTTAATGGAAAAATGAAGTTTTTCATTAATATTTCGAAGGAATTAAGTCCTAGTGATAAAATTCTTGGCATGGTAGGGGATTTTGGAGACATTGAACTGTATGCTAAATTTAAGGAACTTAGAGCTGAAGCTGGGGAGCTGAGCTCTGGCAAACTGCATAACACTAGCTTGATGTAAACTTGATGTGACATGGTGCTTGAAAACTTGAATAAAATCTACAGTTTTTGATCAACTGGTTTCAAATTTTTGGTGTTAACATAAAAAATGCTAACAAAAACATGCTGTGAAAATTAAATCCACAGGCATTACAGGAAAAAAAGTGCCATGGTCAAACTTTGGCAAAATTTAAGGTACCAATTTTATATTTTTGCCAATATTTAAAAAAAATTTAACAGATTTTGATCTTATTTTTGGTATACAATTAAATTTTGATCAATTAAAGTTGTATTACTGAAAAAAAGTCCCTACCTTTAACACTTTTGGTCTTAAGTGACCAAATATCTTTCCTATTTTTTTACAAAGTCCATTATATTTTGGCCCATAACTTTTTTAAATTAAATAATACTGACGTAATTGCTGGCATGTACATAGGAACTATATAGAGGAATACTTATGGTTTTGATATTAGGCAGTCCTGAAGTGTGAAAATAGATTTCTAATAAAAAATTGAGGTTTTTCCTTAATATCTCGAAGGAACCAAGTTCTATTGACCCAATTTTCGGCATGGTAGGAGATTTTTGGGACATCTAACTGTATGGTGAATTTCAGATTCGTAGGTCCAATGGTGTTGAAACGTGCCAGTCTTACGGACGGACATCAAGACGGACGGACGGACGGACAGACAGACGGATGGACGACGGACAATGGTCCACGACTATAGCTCAGATGACTTATAGTCAGCTGAGCTAAAAATTTAAAAGATTTTGATATAATTTTGGGTATACAATTTAATTTTAATTAATTAAGGTTATATAACTGGAAAAAATGTTATTAGCTTTAACATGTTTTGTGTTAAGTGATTAAATATCTTTCCTGATTTTTTACAAAATGCATTATGTTTGACCCATGACTTTTTTTAATTATGTAATACAGACCTAACTTCTGTCATGTACATAGGAACTATATAGAGGAATATTTATGGTAAATATGAGGAAAAACAGATGAGCGGTTTTGATATTAGGCAGTCCTGAAGTGTAAAAATAGGTTTTTAATAAAAAATTGAGGTTTTTCCTTAATTTCTCAAAGGAACGAAGTCGCAAAGACCCAGTTTTCGGCTTAGTAGGAGATCTTGGGGACATCTTACATTATACTGAATTTTGGATTCCTAGGTCTTACAGTTTCAAGACGTGCCACATATACAGACGGACGTACGGACCGACGGACAGCTAGACGGACGACGGACAATGGACCAAGACTATAGCTCAGATGACTTATAGTCAGCTGAGCTAAAAAACCTTAAAAAATAAAAAAAAATACAGGTAGCACCACCAGTCTGCAGAAACTGATGAAATACTCCATGATCAATGTCTATGCAAAGAATCATGGTTATCAATGCATTAGTTGTTCAGATACTTGAGCTTTTGTATTAAATTTTCCATTATTCTGGGGGGTAATTCGGTGTCCCATAGTTCAAAGAATATGGGTAACAGAGACCTTATTCCAGGTTTCCACAGAGACTTTTCATGGGCCTTCCTGTATGTCAAGAGAGAAGATTCTAGGTCCAGTTTTTAGGATTTGTGCCCTGTTAACAGATGACCCTATCTTTTAAAGTCTCAAAAATAGAGAAAAAATCGTAAAAAATACAGGTAGCCCTACAAGTCTGCAGAAACTGATGAAACACTCCATGATCAATATCTATGCAAAGAATCATGGTGGTCAATGCATTTGTTGTTCAGATACGTGAGCTTTTGTATCAAATTTTCCATTATTCTAAGGGGTTCTTCGTAGCCCCATAGCTAGGAGGAATAGGGGTAACAGAGACCTAATTTCAGGTTTTCAAAGAGAATTTTCATGGACCTCCCTGGATGTCAAATGAGAGTATTCCAGGTCTAGGGGTTACGATTTGTATATTTCTTCATTTGCAACCAGGTCCTTATTTATATTTCTTAGAATAATAGATTATCAGGTGAGCCCCTCTGTTCTCTTTATGAGCATATATGCCAAGATACCTTGCCTTATTTCATTTTCCAGTCATTAATCATTTTTCAGTTGATAAATTAAAATCCCCATGGTATAATCTGAGTTTATTTCACATTACAAGTTAATTATAATTTGTGAATACGTCACAATAAGTATTGCTGATAAAGTGTTGTGTGAGCTATCTAGCAAGGTATTATTTATTTTTGAGCATATTGTAGTCTTTGGATTATATCCATTTTAAGTGTTAACAAGAAACACACTTTTACTCTGACTGGACCAGATAGTGATATCAGCACCAGCCTTGCAACCCCTATTTTGTTAGGGTCCTTACTCACGCCTCTAGAATGTATAAGTATACTGGGATGGCACTGAAAAGGGGCTCAGAGTCCAGAGTGAGTTCTCCAGTAGCCTCTGTTTTGATATGTATAGCATATGTGCATGGTGCGAACCTGTACTGCTATGCTATATTGACTAAACACCATCTTATAAAGTCTGCCTTGAGTTCAAGTTGGACGAGAGAACCTGCGAGTCAGCAACCCCTGACACAGAGTTTATCTCACATCAGGTCATATTATGAATACACATATATTTTATTATTTTTTAATCAACTCAGCTATGATTTATTCCTGGAATAACATTCAATTTCACACCTGGTGAAGTTTTTAGTCTAGATAAGGAATTCCTTATCTGATGAACATCCACACTTTCATAGCAATACACCACTTTGTGGACACAATTTAATTTGCACTTTAATCATTGTAACCCTGGAGGTACAATAAAAAATCAAAAATGTAGCAAAAGCCTAGAATAAGAATAAATCAAATACAGTAAATTTTAACATTCATATAGTTTATGCACCATCCTGGGGGAGGGGGGTCAGGGCAGAAGGGAAGCCTTTTAGTAGTGGCCAAGCTGAGCCAAGGCAAGCTGTCTGGAGTGGGTTACATAACACAAGTAAAGGCTGTACTACTAGGTGGGCTAGATGTAAACAACAATTGACATGGTGTATGAAAACTGGAATAAAAGTTATCCTTTTCCATCAATTCCTTTGAATTACAGATTTTAACAGATTAAACTAGAAAACGGGTAGTTGACAAGAGACTACATGTATCCACTGAACTCAGAGTGGGACAGGTGAAGTGAGGCATGGATTGAGTCGCAAGGGGAAATAAAGCGAGGTGTGTTGCATATTAGCATGGATGTCTGCAGCTGAAATGTGTACGTAGGTGGCACCTGTCACAAAATCCAGGAAGCTATCCAAGTTGTATACAATTGCAAAATTTTAGGCAGACGAGTCAAACCACTGCTTGTATATGATAGATTTTATCCCACAGCACACAAACAGAAGGACACGGTGCAAAAATTGTTGCAGGTGGCACCACCAGTTTTGTGTATGATGAAGAGCTATGTGAGATCTATACTCATGCAAAATTTCAGGGGGATATGTCAAACCAGTCCTGAGATATAAGCATGGATGTCTGCAGCATAAACATAAATGTAGGTGGTGCCACCTGCCACAAAATCAAGAAAGCTATCAAAGATGTAAATAAAGTGCAACAGACACTGGACTGGACAATTTGTCCGTTATAGCGGGGTGTCAGCCCCTGAGAGGGTCAGGTCCAAGAGGTCTGGCTGCGGCCACATGTTGGAGACCCAAGTATGGGACTTAATCAAACAGGAAAGCTGGTATATTCCCTCTAATATTTGACCTTACACAGATGTTACTTACATGTGATTAAATTTATTGCTACCGGTTGTTGTGTTTTATTATATTTATTTATTTGGAATAAGGATTTTAATATTAACTCGAACATTATTGTCATTTCCTGTGAGAAAATAAAATTCTAACATTGATTGAATTGACAGGACTTACCCGTCTCGACATACACATTTCTGCACTGGGTCTGTAAAATTTCTCAATTACTCAGTCTTTCCATGATAACAGAAGAGTCGCTTATGGCATAAATTAATTTCTGACATCTTGTTCAAGTTTTTATTAACATCTTTCAGGATCTTAAGCAAATATGATAAATAAATGCATGATATCAAATATGCAATATGATTGGTAGTTGGGAATTATTTCTATGATGCAAATGTTACAGGAATTGGGACTGGTTGATATTGCTGAGCACCCAACCCAGGCCAGAGGTCATGACCCATGTCTGTTATCGTCTAGGTGTGTAACAGATCATCATTATCCTTGTTCCCAGGCCTGTGATAGAATAATGTGGCCTAAATTCAGAATGAATATGTGGCTTCACTGAAAGCCTGGCACAAAAGAAACTCTGTGAATTCCGTCATTTTGTGGGCACTGCTATTTATAAAAGGATACATAAATTAATGCTCCAGCTGACAAATAAGGTAAAGTGAGTAAAACTAGCTCCAGCCTTTTAGACATGGCAATATGCCTACATTATAAGAACATTTAAGTGATATAAGGTGTACCGGAAGCAGACCATATTTGCCATTTCAAAGTTTTTCTGCCGACTTTGATTGGGGCGGACTCATGGGTTTCTTTTAGCTGGGGGGATTTTAGCCATCAGAAGGACAAAAAGTATCCGTTGTCCTGAACAGAGGGGTGTCTGCCCAAGAGAAGTTCTAAGAGTAGTAAGAACGCTCCGTCAGCCAAAAAAGTGTCCGTTAGGCAAGGTGTCCGTCCCAGAGGGGTGTCCGCAGCCCTGGGTTTCACTGCACATGCAATTTTTTAGGCAGATAAGTCAAACCACTGCCGAGATATGAGTGATTTTTATCCAATGGCAGACAAACAGACGGAGGCTGTGCAAAAATGGTTGCAGGTGGCGCTTATGATAAAGAGCTATGTGAGATCTATAGACATGCAACATTTCAGGAGGATACATACAACCAGTCCTGAGATATAAAAGCCTGGATGTCTGCACCGTAAACATAAATGTAGGTGGCACCACCTGTCAAATATTCAAAGAAGCTATCCAGGATGTACACAAATGAAAAATTTCGAGTGGATAAGTCCAACCACTGCAGAGATGAGTGATTTTATCCCAAGGCAGATGAACAAATGGACACTGCGCAAAAATGGTTCCAGGCAGACCTGGGGTCAATTCAAATTTTTCAATTCCAATTCAATTTCAATTCAAGATCTTTAAAGAAACTTCAATTCCAATTCAATTCAATTCAATGTGCTGAAGAAAAAAATCAATTCCAATTCAATTCAAATAATTTTTATTAATTCAAATTCAATTCGCAATTCAAAAATTTCAGTCATTTGAATACATGTACATTTATTTGGTGGGTAACGTGTGTTTTCACAGGTGTTCTAACACTTTTGCACAAGTACACTACTTACTGTAAAGTTTTGTTCAGATTTGATAGAATTTTAATTGCTCCAAAACTATATGAAATACCATTTCATTATATTTCATATAGTAGTGTTCATTACCATGAAGTTTTCAATGTGGTAAGGCATAGCAGCCAGACAGGTTTTACTAGTTTTACTGGGCAGTTGTGCCTTCAGATCAGGTTAACTGCCTAAATAGGAATAAAGGTTTATATGGATTTCAAATGAGTGGCCATTATTACCTAGTGCGGTTGATATATATGCAAATATTCTTTTTTTGGGGGGCGATGAAAAACATAAAAGCTTTCATAATTATGAGGAAGGGGTGATCACAGTATATCCTCTAACAATCGGAAGGTCAATCAAAGACCAGCAGTCTGTGGGATGTTACTAGTTCTGTCCAGTGAAGTGCCCACTGGTCACTACACAGATAACAGCTGGTCTGAACACACCAGAACAGCTCCAGGGACACAGAATGCTATAACAATAGCCATATCCTTGTAAGTCACCGGACTAGAACAAGTCAGTTCAGTATTAGGCCTTCCTTAAAAATTTCTGTGTTGGGGCTAACATTGGTCCAAAAAAAGTCATCAGTTAGGGAGGAAAAAAATATTTTTTTTTAAAGGAGGATCTTGAGTTTACCACACCTTTTTTTACCGGATATTAGCATATGCTAGTATATGCATATTAGGTTTATGTCAAATTACATACCCGTACTCCATTCATTCCTTGCCTCGATACCATTGAAACATGCACAACCAGGTATCTCTGAACAGATTTTGTGTTTTATTACAGGCTTAAAATCCTGTACTTGGGTTTAAAATGTTTTAGTACATGCTTTGAACATGTACAAGTCAAACATTCACGTATCTGAAAAGTTATCAAGTACTTTTCCAATAATGGTCAAGCATGTTATCATGGAAGCATTATAACTGATGTATATCCAATTTCACAGGTTCGCATTAGGCCTGTAAGCCTTGTTTTGGATCTCACATGAATTTGCAGACAATTTTATTTTGTGTTGTATGCGAGTGCCAGAATTGTAGGAATGAGTGCAGTTTGAGATATCCTTTGCAAGTGAAGAGGTATAATTAAGAAGGACGGTAATAAATGAACTCTTTAGTAATAGTCAATGCCTAATAAGGTAGTAGAATATATAAAATGTTTATATAAATATATGTAAAACTGTACTTTTTGAAAGATGAAACCATATATTGGATGTCGGTACCCCGATTAGGAATTTAATTTCTTCGGTGTTGGTGTATATACAAACAAAATCTTGGTCAAGTTCGAAGATGGGTGACCTTGACTTATTTCTCGACGTTTTAGAGCGAATTATAGAAAATAACCGGCGTGTGTTAACATTTACCATGTGAGGAGGATATCTCCAAAAGTATTCAACACAGAAATTTCATTTCTTTGGTGCTGATACATATCAACAAAATCTCGGTCAAGTTCAAAGATAGATGATCCAAGGTCACAGAGCTTATAATAGAAAAAAAACTTACGAGCTTATTTCTAAGGAACCACTGGATGGATTGTTTTGGAATATGGAATGGTCATTGGCCTTGATGATCTCGAAAGTGCTGCATGACTCACAAAGACTGGGGCCAGACTTACAAAGTTCATACCTCTCTAGTTCCAATTCACAACTTGAAAAAAAAGACATATGTACAGATATACATCCATGTGAGAACAAATATTACATGAATACTTGTTACTGTTACCACCCATAAATACTGCTCTTTAGGCTGAGGGCTTTTGTCAGCTTTTGCTGATATTCTAGTATTTTTCTGTAATTATTGACTGAGCGAGCAATGTTGATCTCTATCTCGTCTACGTCTAAACAAGAAATGCCGTACGGTCAGGAAATATCGGTTTATTATAAAAGCTATTAATTAAATGAAATATATTTACAAAGGCAGTTAAAAAGAAACATTAAAAAAATATACTCGCTTATATGTTATGCCTGTTCTGATCAGCTGTGGCCGGTAGAAACGATGCGTCAAACACCTCGCAAAACCCTGTCATGATCGCCACAGAACTGACGAAATCACGCAATTCTTGTAATACCAAACATCTGATTTGTGGAGACCGTGCGTTACACATCGTCAGTTGCAGATTCCATTAAATAGGCCCGCTTCAGTTGCTTGATATAGGCCTACTCACGGTGCCACCGTGAGTGTTGCTGAAAAATTATAACCAGCGTAAGCGACACGATGTCAGTGAACATTTTCCCGCCAAAATAGTGATGAATGAAGTCATATGGGGTGAACTTTTACTACGGACCTCTTATTGGCTCTCTGGCTATAACGCGTGACCGCTCCGCCAATCACAAGAACGTTTGCGTGGGCAAGGCACGTGTTTATGCAAATCAACGTGTCACACGGTTTAAATGCCAACATTGGTCAGTTGACAGTATGAATGTCGAGAGAACTTTCATTTAATCAGTTAATGCGACAGCGGTAAGCTTCCGCTTTATTTGAAATCAAATAAGAACCATTTCTAATTGCTAAATATTTTTTTTTCAGCCTGTTTCGCCAGAACAACGAAATTTGATGGCGGTTTCCCGGCAGTTTTTCTACTCTCGCGCACGAGTGTAGCAATAGTTCCACGTGTATATATAGGCACAACCTGACTAATTGTTAGGGCTCAAATTAAACGATCGGCGACGTTGGGTAATACCTTTCATTATGGAAATTAAGTGCATCTAAAAATGTAATAGAAGGACTATTTTTCTAGCACATGAAGGCAGATTTTTACGGGCCCAGGTGCTTGCGGCAGATCATATAAAAAAATATTAATTTGCAGATATATAAAAAAAAATTCCAGCCTCAGCCAAAAATTACGACCGGCCGGGTTAGCCCCAACACAGAACTTTTTAAGGATGGCCTTACCTGATCACATGCTTTATGGCACAGGAGGAAATGGGAAATAATAGAAAGTAATACATATTACTCTAACCCTTTGCCTTCTATTGTCATAACTGTTACAGCTCTATTTTATATCTATCATTATTACTGTCACTATGAAAAGCTTATTATTATATTAATATTGTCTCATCTTCATTGTGCTGATAATGCTGATATCGGTTAAAACAAGTGAGGAACAGTGATAAAGAAGAATTTAAGCTGTTATCATGCTCCTTGTGTCATCCATGAGAGGCATTTGCGTTTGAGTATAACCAAATACTGCATAACTGATTTTCAAACTGACCTTGAGCAACTTCCAGTGAGCGACACTTTGGAAAATATGAGAGTTTGAACTTTTGTACATCAATTCAGATCAATTCAGTGAAGCCTGTAAACTTCAATTCCAATTCATTTCATTTTCACTTTTTTCAATTCAATTCAATTCCAATTCATTCAATTTTCCCTTCAATTTCAATTCAATTCCAATTCAATTCAGAATTGACCCCAGGTCTGGTTGCAGATGGTGCCACCATTTTACGTGTATATTATAAAGCTGTCCAAGGGCTTCATTTGTGCAAAATTTTTAGCCTGATTGGTCAAACGAGTCCAAAGATATGTGGGTTAATGTGTCAAAACAGATGCACAGATGGATGCACTGGTGAGAGGAAAGGTCAGAGGTCAACTCAAAATATTTTGGCACCAGTTCACATGTAACCTGATAATGTGAAAAGTTTCGGAAAAATCAGTCCAGTGGTCTCAGTGTTCTATTCCCAAAACTAATGCGGCAGTGGCGGAACCAGGTCGAAACATAGTATCCAAAAAATTTGTTTTGACAGATACAATGATCATGTAAACATGCTGTGAAAATTAAATCAACAGTGCCTACAGAAAACAAGGGACCCATGGGTCACGGCGCTCAGCTGATCGTGATTGGACTATAAATGTTTCTCCACTGTGATACTATATCGAGTCGATAAAGCTTATGAATATCATGTACATGTTGGGCTATTATAAAGGAATGTAATGTAATATGTGAGTAAATGATAAATGAAATTACCTGACTGATGGATTAATAGAGTCAAATAAAGTGGTTTATTTTTTATTTATTTAGGAGGGGTTGAAAATTGTGATATATTTGAGCAAAAATGAATGCAATGACAGCAGTAATAAGCAGTAGTAGAATGATGATAAGGCTATTTGTTGAAGGATCTAAAGTGTATGGTAGTCTGCAAGCGTTCAATTTGACAGATATGATGTTATGATTAACTATGCTGATGAAGTGATTTATCTCTTTATCAATATCTCTTTTGTCTTGACAAGGTACATTATTGTGATGCCCACTATGTCTACATATTACACAATATTGACATAATTTCTGGCATGTACATAGGTACCTATGGACGAATAGTTATACAAAATATTAAAGTATGAATATATCTGATTCATCTTGTTCTTGCTTACTGAGGCTGACTTTGGGATGGGGTTCGGAGAAGGGAAAAGTGAGGGCAGCACGAAGGTGGATGTAGAAATATTCTATTGTAATGTTTTTCATTTATATAAGAATATGAAAAGCTAAGAGGAAAGGGGCCCTCCTACTTGGTTATCGTAAAGTTCTAAATATATGATTGCAAACTAATACTCTGACAAGACTGTCATGAAGAAAAACAGTAAAAGTTTTGAGATACTGTGTTGCATACGAAAATTTACAGATGGACAGGCAAGTGGACAGAATGGACTAATACCTTTATTTCACTTTCAAGAGAATAATGCATTTAAGTTTATATATAATCCTATTTTTTTAAGCAGATCCATTTTTTCCATTAAGAAGTTTTTATCTGAATCATTTTTTTTATTTACAGGTTTATAAATTTTTAATTAAAAAACCTGAAAATATAAGTTAAAATATTAGAATTGTTGCAAAAGTTGCAATCATTATATGTACAGAGTAAAAAACATTGGCTCATATTATGCATACACATATATTTTATTATTTTTAAATCATAAATGTTTAAACTGATTTTAAAAGAAAATAATGCCACAACATGGCATCTACAAGAATATTCCTTGAATCACTATTAAAAAGTTTTGCACATTGGGGTTTTCAGGATATGCTTAATTTTATTCACCAAAATAAAATAAAAGTAAATTTGATAAAATAAAACATCTTTTCAAATAAAGTATACACACTGTTGGTTGAATGAGGGACAAACAATATCATTGTGCTAATTACTATCCCAGTTTTAATTAATTACTGGAATTAATAGTCAATTTCACACCTTGTGAAGTTTTTACTCTTCTGAAGTAAGGAATTACTTATCTCATGAACATCCACACTTTCACAGCAATACACCACTTTGTGGACACAATTAAATGTACACTTTAATCATTGTAACCCTGGTGGTTCAATACAAAATCTAAAATGTAGCATGTCCAAGAATAAAATAAAATACAGAAAAATTATAACATTCATCTAGTTTATGCACCAGCTGGGGGGGGGGGGATGAGTGCAGGGCAGAGGGGAAGCCTGCTAGTAGTGGCCAAGCTGGGCCAAGGTAAGCTGCCTGGGGTGGGTTACATAATGCAAGTGAGGGCTGTACTACTAGGTGGGCTAGATGTAAACAACACTTGACATGGTGTATGAAAACATGAATAAAAGCTATTCATTCCAATCAATTTCTTTTGAAAGTTCAGATTTTAAAAGATTAAATCCTTATGCATATATGCTGGGAAAATTAAATCAACAGTGCCAAAGTTGGACAAAATTTAAGGTATTGATTTTTTTATTTATGCTAATAACTTGAAAAATTTGCAAAATTCAGATCTAATTTTGGGTAAACAATTGTATCTTGATTAAATAAAGTTATATTCCTGAAAAAAAGTCTCTAGGTTCAGCAATTCTCATGTTAGGTGAGTAAATATATTTCCTGATTTTTTAAAAAATTGCATTATGTTTTGGCCTATTACTTCAAAATATTACCCAATACTGACCTAATTTTTGGTATGTTCATAGAAAATGTATAAAAGAATGTGAATACTAAATACGATCAAAAACAGATCGGTGGTTTTGATATTAGGCAGCCTTGAAGCGTAACAATGGCTTTATTTTATGGAAAACAGAGTTTTTTTTCCCTTAATATCTCGAAGGAACAAAGTCCTAATGACCCAATTTTTGGTATGGTAGGAGATTTTGGGGACATCTAAAATTATGTCAACAGCCTGGGGAGCATAGAGATGTGCACTGAATGACCTACAGTCATCAAAGTGGACTGCTTGACAGGGTAAGGGAATACAACAAGAGCCTCCAAAAAAATTCAATAACTAGCCTAATTTTGCAGCTTTTATTTTCAAATTTCAGATTTTAACAGATTAAATCCTTATGTATACATGGTGTGAACATTAAATCCACAGTACTAACAGGAAAAAAACGTGCCATGGCCAAAGTTGGGCAAAATTTAAGGTACCAATTTTATATTTTTGCCAATATTTAAAAAAATTTAACAAATTTTGATCTAATTTTTTGTATACAATTAAATTTTGATTAATTAAAGTTGTATTACTGGAAAAAAGTCCCTACCTTTAACACTTTTGGTCTTAAGTGACCAAATATCTTGTTGATTTTTTTACAAAGTCTATTATGTTTGGGCCCATAACTTTTTTAAATTATATTATACTGACTTAATATCTGGCATGTACATAGGAACTATATAGAGGAATATTTATGGTAAATATGAAGAAAACCAGATGAGTGGTTTTGATATTAGGCAGTCCTGAAGTGTGAAAATAGATTTCTAATAAAAAATTGAAGTTTTTCCTTAATATCTCAAAGGAACGAAGTCCTATTGACCCAATTTTTGGCATGGTAGGAGATTATGGGGACATCTAACTGTATGCCGAAATTCAGATTCGTAGGTCCAACAGTGTTGAAACATGCCATTCTTACGGACGGACATCCAGACGGACAGACAGACAGACGGACGGACGGACGGACGGACGGACGGACGGACGGCACGACAGACGGACGACGGACAATGGACCATGACTATAGCTCAGATGACTTATAGTCAGCTGAGCTAAAAATGCCATCAAACGTGGTCAAATTTGGGCAATATTTAAGGTATTCTTTGATTTTTATTTATGCTAATAACTTATAAATTTTGCAGAATTCAGATCTAATTTTGGGTATACAGTTGAATCTTGATTAAATAAAGATATATCCCTGAAAAAAATTCTCTAGCCTCAGCAATTCTCATGTTAAGTGAGTAAATATATTTCCTAATTTTTTACAAAGTGCATAATGTTGACTTAAACAAATTACACAATACTGAAATAATTTCTTTTATGTATATAAGAAATATATAGAGGAATATGTATGTGGCATATGATCAAAAACAGATCAGTGGTTTTCAT
Source organism: Sipunculus nudus (assembly GCA_026874595.1). Classification (NCBI taxonomy): domain Eukaryota; kingdom Metazoa; phylum Annelida; class Sipuncula; order Golfingiida; family Sipunculidae; genus Sipunculus; species Sipunculus nudus. The sequence continues at coordinate 96,486,710 of CM049309.1, forward strand.
ATTAGGCAGCCTTGAAGTGTAACAGTGGGTTTTTAAAACAGTGGGTTTTTAATATCTCGAAGGAATGAAGTCCTAGTGACCAAATTTTCGGTATGGTGGGAAATTTTGGGGACATCTAACTGTATGTAAAATTATGGATTCGTATTTCCAACGGTTTTAAAACGTGCCCGGTTAATGACTGGCTGGCCTGAAGACAGACAAAGGACCATGACTATAGCTCAGATGACTTATAGTCAGCTGGGCTAAAAATCAGACCCTTGGGGCAGTTGTGCCTCCTTTATAGCAAAAGCCTAGATCCATGACTGCATTCCTGTCATTTGTCATTTCTGATATCAAAAAGAGGTCAACAAAAAATAACAAAATAAACCACTGAGTACATATTTATTTTCATAAAAAAAGAAGCTTCAGTCAAGTCACAATATGTGTTGATATTACCAGAATACAAAGCAAATTGACAGAAAACAGGCAATTCTTGAATACCGTAAAACATGCCTGTATTCAAATGGGTCCTCTGCATGGTTCACCAATGGTGTTTGTTAGTAGTATCAGCTTTTACAATGTCAAATAGGATGCCAGTGATGAGAGAACTATAAATGTCAAATAGGAAGCCAGCGATGACAGAACATTACAATATCAAATAGGTACCCAGAGATTAGAGAACATTACAATGTCAAACAGGAACCCAGTGATGACAGAACATTACAATGTCAAACAGGAACCCAGTGATGACAGGACACAGATTCATACATCAGCTGAGCTGACCATATCAAGTTTCACAGAAAATTATGTTATATCAAATTTAAAGAGTCCAATGCATCTAGTAATTAAAACAACCAGGCTTCACATTCTATATAAGTCACAAAAGACTGCGTAAAAAAACAAAACAAAGAAAATGATTGCATTGCCGGTATCTCACCCTGTGTTAACAAAGATAGCCTGTAATCACATTGGTGTATCTATTTCTGGCACAATGCAACCCTCAGGAATAAGACAGTAATGCCTAACTGATACTGGTTTCAGCACAGATCAAGTGGTTGGTAATATATTCTTCTAGGCTCACGTAATCTAACCCTGTGTGTTTTATAGCCACATCAACTAGTGACAGATTTGGTCTTAATTACAGCAGACCAGGCACACCTGCTTCTCCATACAATGTCTGTCAGATAATTAACTGAAGCCGACTGTTTTACAAATATCAAGTACAGATGCAGTATCTGAAGCTGAGTAATACAAACACATCTGTTATGATCATCTTTGCATTCTAAATACTTCATATACCTAGGAGAACATTTCATATCTAATGCGTCACCTCTAAAACAATGTTTTGGTGACCAGGTAATGGATCTTGCATGACATCACTGGGATGGTTAATTATTCAAGTCGATCAAATTCAGGCTCTAGGAGTCCAGTGCACGTTATGGTTTGGTAACACAACTAACTCTTCTAAAGTTTAGCATCCAGGGTGCATGTTAGTTCCAACAGAGTATGTTGAATCTTGTAATATACACAGTTGTATGTGTTATAATGATAATATACTGGAGAAATATTTTTTTCTTTGTTTTATGTATAATATTTAACCCAAAAATGGTTAATTCACAGATTACAGATACCTTGATCCTTTTTAATAATTAGAGAAATCACTTGGCCAAACTGCATTAAATATTCTGGCAATTAAATACTACAAGATCGGTAATAACCTTTGATTTGTTTTAAAAATGTCAGCTTGTTTGAAATTGTGATCCTAATAACTAGCTACTATTATTATGAAAGTGCACATGATCTTAAAGCTTACAATATTTAGTTTTGAGTAAAACCATAAACCAACATCCTCCACTCCCTACATATATTTATATAAAACCAACTTTTTTTAATTCTGGACAGTTTACAATTAAATTGATAAGTTCTGTCAAAATAAAAAATATATTAAAAAGAATCATCACATACATCAGTTTATATTCAGTTTAATCCAGACAGTCTAAAGTTGTAACATCTATGCATGGACACCTTTTCTTTTTCCCTTATGGACATATACCTGTACAGTACATCATGTTGGAGAAGGTATGATCATATATCCACCAGCATCACTGTCTTCATCACTGTTATCTTCAACACTGTTTACTGTAGCTGTTAAATGCAACATCTGAAACTGATCTGTTTTGCCTCAAACATCTGAAAAACAGGAAATGTTATTGATGTCAACCTGAGGAGTTGTTTCTTATACATACTGTGTGTAACACAAAATCCAGAACAAGTTAACATGATGAGTTAGCACCCTCACTGGTCCAAAACCTGGAATGAATATCATATTCAAAACACAGGTACTGTGTGTATCCAGTGTGATGATGCTGGTGGGGAGGGGGGGGGGATGCTTGGGGTATCAGTACTACCATCCTGAATTTTATTCACGCCATGGGCCATAATGCTCAGTTGATCTGACACTGATAAAGGCAATAGCACAGAAATATACCAGGTATGTCACAGTGACCTAGCATGGCTTTACAAAGAAAGTTTAACAGAACCTTCCTACATATAAACTTTAAACATCCCAGGTCTAATGATTTAAGCATCACATTGATAGCTGTGGTCTGTCGTTATCAAGAAGAGATCTCCAGGTTAAATGTTCACTCCCTGCAAAACTTTGCAGATAAAGGGTAACACTAAATGATGTAATACAGTGACAATAAAATACCAGAAAATAAAGTGTAACACTAAATGATATAATACAATGACAATAAAATACCAGAAAATAAAGGGTCACACTAAATGATATAATACAGTGACAATAAAAATACCAGAAAACTAGACATTTCTTGGCACCGCAGGTGCCAGAGTATCCCCAGACATAGTAGCCCCCCCCCCTTTAAGAATAGACCCTCATTTTTAGCAGCATATACTGACACATGGCACATTTATGTTTCTTCCATCTAACAATCCACAATCTTGTTGAAGATGTTGGTCCTGTGATCTTGATCTTTTTAAAGATGTGTCCTGTGACCTTGACCTTTGACCTCATGACTCCAAAATCAATTCGGGTCTTGCTTTTCCAATGGGTCATATGCAAGTCAAGTTTGAAATCTATATATCAAATAAAGCAGGAATTATCATCCAGAAACTAATTTTTGGACAGATGGCTCCTGTGACCTTCACCTTTGACCTTGTGACCCCAAAAATTGATAGTGTTCTTCCTCTCTTGGCAGGAGAACTATATGTGCAAGATGAAGGATCTGAGATGAAATGTTTGGCTGAAAATGCATCCACAATCTTTTTAAAGATGTGTCCTGTGACCTTGACCTTTGACCTCATGACCCCAAAATCAATTTTGGTCTTGCTTTTCCAATGGGACATATACAAGTCAAGTTTGAAATCCATACATCAATAAAAGCAGGAATTATCATCCAGAAACTAATTTTTGGACAGATGGCTCCTGTGACCTTCACCTTTGACCTTGTGACCTCAAAATTGATAGGGGTCTTCCACTCTTGGCAGGTGAACTATATGTGCAAGATGAAAGATCTGAGATGAATTGTTTGGCTGAAAATGCATCAACAATCTTTTGAAAGAGGTTTCCTGTGACCTTGACCTTTGACCTCATGACCCCAAAATCATTTCGGGTCTTGCTTTTCCAATGGGTCAAATACAAGTCAATTTTGAAATCCATACATCAATAAAAGAAGGAATTATCATCCAGAAACTAATTTTTGGACAGATGACTCCTGTGACCTTCACCTTTGACCTTGTGACCTAAAAAAATTGATAGGGTTCTTCCTCTCTTGGCAGGTGAACTATATGTGCAAGATGAAAGATCTGAGATGAAATGTTTGGCTGAAAATGCATCCACATCTTTTTAAAGATGTGTCCTGTGACCTTGACCTTTGACCTCATGACCCCAAAATCAATTTGGACATGTACAAGTCAAGTTTGAAAACCATACATCAATAAAAGCAGAAATTTTCATCCAGAAACTAATTTTTGGACAGATGGCTCCTGTGACCTTCACCTTTGACCTTGTGACCTCAAAATTGATAGGGGTCTTCCACTCTTGGCAGGTGAACTATATGTGCAAGATGAAAGATCTGAGATGAGTTGTTTGGCTGAAAATGCATCCACAATCATTTTAAAGATGCGTCCTGTGACCTTGACCTTTGACCTCATGACCCCAAAATCAATTTGGGTCTTGCATTTCCAATGGGACATATACAAGTCAAGTTTGAAATCCATACATCAATAAAAGCAGGAATTATCATCCAGGAACTAATTTTTGGAAAGATGGCTCCTGTGACCTTCACCTTTGACCTTGTGACCTCAAAACTGATAGGGGTCTTCCTCTATTGGCACATGACTTATATATGCAAGATGAAAGGTCTGAGATGAAATGTTTGGCTGAAAATGCATCCACAATCTTTTTAAAGATGTGTCCTGTGACCTTGACCTTTGACCTCAAAATCAATTAGAGTCTTGCTTTTTCAATGGGACATATATAAGTCAAGTTTGAAATCAATACATCAATAAAAGCAGGAATTATCATCCAGAAACTAATTTTTGGACAGATGGCTCCTGTGACCTTCACCTTTGACCTTGTGACCTCAAAATTGATAGGGGTCTTCCACTCTTGGCAGGTGAACTATATGTGCAAAATGAAAGATCTGAGATGAATTGTTTGGCTGAAAATGCATCAACAATCTTTTAAGAGATTTCCTGTGACCTTGACCTTTTACCTCATGACCCCAAAATCATTTCGGGTTTTGCTTTTCCAATGGGTCAAATACAAGTCAATTTTGAAATCCATACATCAATAAAAGCAGGAATTATCATCCAGAAACTATTTTTTGGACAGATGACTCCTGTGACCTTCACCTTTGACCTTGTGACCTAAAAAAATTGATAGGGTTCTTCCTCTCTTGGCAGGTGAACTATATGTGCAAGATGAAAAATCTGAGATGAAATGTTTGGCTGAAAATGCATCCACATCTTTTTAAAGATGTGTCCTGTGACCTTGACCTTTGACCTCATGACCCCAAAATCAATTTGGACATGTACAAGTCAAGTTTGAAAACCATACATCAATAAAAGCAGAAATTATCATCCAGAAACTAATTTTTGGACAGATGGCTCCTGTGACCTTCACCTTTGACCTTGTGACCTCAAAATTGATAGGGGTCTTCCACTCTTGGCAGGTGAACTATATGTGCAAGATGAAAGATCTGAGATGAGTTGTTTGGCTGAAAATGCATCCACAATCATTTTAAAGATGCGTCCTGTGACCTTGACCTTTGACCTCATGACCCCAAAATCAATTTGGGTCTTGCATTTCCAAAGGACATATACAAGTCAAGTTTGAAATCCATACATCAATAAAAGCAGGAATTATCATCCAGAAACTAATTTTTGGACAGATAGCTCCTGTGGCCTTGGCCTTTGACCTTGTGACCCCAAAATTTATATGGATCATCCACTATTGACAAGTGAGCTATATTTTCAAGATGGAAGACCTAGGATGAAAGTTTGGCTTAAAATGCATCCACAGTATCTTTTAAAATGCCAGTCCAGTGACCCTGACCTTTGACCTCATGACCCTAGAACCTATAGGGTTCTTACTTTAGTGGTTGGCCATACATAAGTCATGTTTGAAATCCATATGGCTATCAACACTGGAGATATCATAAGACGTGTGTGATTTTCACCATATATGGCAATATTCAAGGTCAAGGCCACTATCAAAGGAAAGGTCATGACCCAGATTTAAATAAACATCATCCCATAACCCATACCTATGTATATGCATAATATAAAAGAAATCTGTCCATTAGTTTTTGACTTATAATGCTCAAAGTACTGTAAGGTGGCAATTTTGGGGGTATTAAACGGCACAAAAACAAGTAAAGAATAATAGGTGGCACCACCAGTTTCTGGAACATGACAACCCTATCCATGATCTTTCATCAAGTTCTCAAGTTTCATCTTTTCTCAAGATTTCTTGAGATATTAAAGAATTTGTGTGATTTTCCCCAAAATCGGACCTATTCAAGGTCAAGGACACTCTCCTAGTAAAGGTCATGACCTCATTTTAAATAGGCGTCATCCTCTTATCCATATCTATACATATACCAAGTTTGGTAAAGTTCCGTGAAATATTTTTTGGGTTATCGCGCCAACAAGATTTAAATGTGGCGGCAGCGGCGGCGGGACCGGTATGAAAACATAGTATCCCCCAACTTTGTCTGGGGATACAATAAAGGGTCACACTAAATGATATAATACAGTGACAATAAAAATACCAGAAAATAAAGTGTAACACTAAATGATATAATACAGTGACAATAAAAATACCAGAAAATAAAGGGTCACACTAAATGATATAATACAGTGACAATAAAAATACCAGAAAATAAAGGGTCACACTAAATGATATAATAGTGACAATAAAAATACCAGAAAATAAAGTGTAACACTAAATGATATAATACAGTGACAATAAAAATACCAGAAAATAAAGGGTCACACTAAATGATAAAATACAGTGACAATAAAAATACCAGAAAATAAAGGGTCACACTAAATGATATAATACAGTGACAATAAAATACCAGAAAATAAAGGGTCACACTAAATGATATAATACAGTGACAATAAAAATACCAGAAAATAAAGTGTAACACTAAATGATATATTAGTGACAATAAAATACCAGAAAATAAAGTGTAACACTAAATGATATAATATGGTGACAATAAAAATACCTGAAGATAAAGGGTAACACTAACTGATAAAATACAGTGCCACTATTGTTGCTTTTTTTATATATATAAGCATTTGAAAAGCTAATAGGAAATGGCCCTACCACCCATTGATAATTAATTACTAAATATATGATTGCCAAACTAATTTTCTGACATTACTGCCATGAAATACAAGTGACTAAGGGGTCATGATGCTCAGCTGATCTCTGATACCGAGAAATTCTATCAACTTCTGTATTGATCTCTTGAAAAAGGAACCTTTAAATGTGGGTAGAATTACTTCTGGTGTGCTCAAAATCATTATTTTTCTTTGCTGAAAGTCCCAAGAAAATAGGAAACAGTGATTAAGGTTTCCAAGAAGATTTTACCAGGAATTCCCCAGATCCTAAGTTAGAAACTAGATCCTAAGTCAAACTGCTGACTTGTGTCCATTATTGGTTATTTAGGTCATGTTATTTCACTCACAGAATATTGGTCACGGTGACCTTATTTTGGATTGTCATAGAGACAATACCCATTTGTGCCCTGTCTGAATTTCTGGGTGCTCAAAATTAGGTTTTCTGCTTGTAGCTCACAGAATATAGGTCACAGTGACAGAATCAAAGAAGACTTGCCAAGGACCTGCCTGAATGTCATATTAGAAGATTCAAGTGATAACAGATACAATTTCAGCCCATCTGACTTTCAGGGTGCTAAAATCATTTTTTCCCTATAGCTCACAGAATATAGGCCACTGTTACCATATTTCAGGTTTCCGGCTCATTTACCCAGGATTTCCTTAATGTCCCATTAGAAGGTACTCGACCGAATGAATAGAGAACAAATCGAGAAAATTAAAACAAGGCGTACAGGCCTAATGCAAACCTGTGATTTATACACCAGGTATAATGCTTCAATGCTTGACCACTTCTTTTCAAGTAGGCCTACATGTGTAACATTTATATGAACAATGCAAGCACTACGCATTTTGTACAAGAACCAATTATAAAAACATCACTGCTGGAATACTGGCATGGATGCTCACAACACAAAAACAAGGGACCCATGGGTCACGGTGCTCAGCTGTTATATATGATAAAAAATATGATTTGGGAATGAGGCACATGCTGGTTTTGTGTGGTAATAAATATAAGCTGTATTATCAGTTGTTGGTGTTTAGCTTATGTATGATTTTGATGGTATCTTTGGAGACAGGGAAGAGGATTGATTTCATTTATTTTATTAACAAATGGAGTGCTATTGTCACACAGATTTTGATTTGGCCATATAACTTATAAGCAGCACATATTATAAAAGAGTTTTACTATTCATTAATATTTAATAAAAAAAATTGTGCCAATATAATTTTTATTATAGAATATATTCATGAATGCATTCATGAATACATTTTGAAAGTATCTGCACTGGTATTCAAATACTTTCATTTTTACCGGAATTCCCATTCTTATGAAATAAAATTTTTTAATGCAGTACATATTCATATTCGTATTCAAATACATTTGCAAAGCATCCACACCATGTCTAGTATTTATTCAGTTTTAGCCAAACAATGATGTTAAGAATCCAGAATATACAAAATTCACAAATTTAAATAATGATCAATAAGTACCTGGTTTTATGGCTTTTATTTAAATTAAAACAAGGCCTACAGGCCTAATGCGAACCTGTGCATTGGGAAATACACCAGGTATAATGCTTCAATGCTGGACCATTACTTTTCATGTATATGAACAATGCAAGTACTAAACATTTTGAATATGAAACAATTACACAAACATCACTGCTGAAATTCTGGCATGGGTGCCCACAACACAAAAATGATTGTAGCTGGCACCACCAGTCTTGTAGACAACAAAGCTATCAGAGATATATACATATGCCCAATTTCAGACTGATATATCAAACCCCTCCTGAGAAAAATGCAGGGACACTCTGCAAAAGTCATTGTAGGTTGCAACACCTGTCTCGTGAGCGAGAAAGTCATCAAAGACACATAGACAGGTCAAAATACTAGACCAATACATCAAATTTACCTAGAGTTTGATGCATGGGGCTGACCAGGCTTAGGCGGGAAAGGCAGTTGCCCCGAGTGAACTGTGACAAATTGCTTGCTCAGGCTACTGCACTGAGTGAACTCATGACCTGCACCTGGCAAGACTGAGTGACCTTTTGACCTGTACCTGGCTGCACTGAGTGAACTCTTGACCTGTTGCATAATCTGACACACTTGGCAGTCTGCCAAAGCTATAAATAGATCCAGGCTGAACTTTGGTGCCAAATCTGATGCAGTGGGCAGTCTGCCAATGCTATAAATAGAATGCAGCTACTGCACTGAGTAAACTCCTGACCTATACCTGGCTGCACTGAGTGAACTCTTGACCTGTTGCCTAATCTGATACAGTTATCAGTCTGACAATACCATAGATAGATCCAGACTGACCTTTGGCCTGTTGCCAAATCTGAAATAGTAGCCACACCTATGCATAAGCTCTCAGATTGGCTGCGCATGCAGCCCTGAGGGGCATGACACACATGAGGTGATCACATGATATTCATGAGTTGATCACATGCTACCTATGAGTTGATCACATAGAGCCCATGAGGTGTTCACATGTCACCCATGAGGTGATCACATGCCTTGTGCTTGGCTGCACTGATTGAACTCTTAACCTATATCTGGCTGCACTGAATGAACTCTTGATCTGTTGAGGTGATCACATGGTGCCCATGAGGTGTTCACATGTCACCCATGAGGGGATCACATGCCTTGTGCTTGGCTGCACTGAATGAACTCTTGATCTATTGCCAAATCTGAAACAGTTGGCAGTTTCTTAACCTATGTAAATATACAGACACAATCTTGGCCTGTTGGCAAATCTGTTAACACATACTGAAAGACTTTTGCTAAAATGCTTTTTTTCAAGCTGAAATATTCATAAACTTTATATCAAAATATCTAGAAAAATAAAAGATTCAGTTCTTTCATTGTTAAAGGTCCAATAATTCTGCCAAAAATCATTCAATAAACTTGAACAAAGGCAACCTAAGAATAATTTTGGTGCCATGTAACAGAAGTTATAACTGAAACAATAATTTTGTAGAAGAACAGTTTTGCAGTCCTCAGTTTGAGTTAGACATAATAATGGCCATCTGATATTATTGAAAGAACCATGTCCTACGATAATTGTTTTGAAAAATTGAACGATTCAACTTGACAGTTTATCATAGACATTTTAAGCTGAAAGAGGCTAAAATTATGAGGTTTTTGCCCATAAAAAACAGGTCAATGTAGGTGGCACATCAAAATCTGCAACTTCAAATATGAGTCATGTGACCAACATTTGCACTAAACTTGGTAATGCTAGCTTCTGTCATTTCTGAGATAACTATGTCATTATGCTTACTTGGCCAAATGACCGTTCAAATGCAAACCATTTGAACAAATTTGAGAGTGCTTGCCTCTGGGATCATTTCTGTAAAATATTGAACAATTTGGCTGGACTGTTTACAAGAAGACTTTTAAAGGTTTTTCAGCTTTTCCCCTATGAAATCTAAGTAAATGCAGATAGCAAAAAACATAAGCTGAATCCCACAACATTTGATATGTGACAGATAACTGCATAAAATCTGGGGATGGTAGCTCCTGCAATTCCTGAGAAATTATGGGTTGATATACAGATGACCAATGACCCCCGTACAAAAAATGGTCAATGCAGGTGGCGCCACCAATACCTGAATTTCACATATGACTCATGTGACTAACACTGGCATAAAATCTGGTGATGATAGCTCTGGCTGTTTCTGAGATTGTCATTTTAGTATGCTTTTTTTGGACAGAGGACTAGGTTCTACTTCCTGTAATTCGGCCAAAATTCACACAACTTGAACCATTTGAACAAACTTGAGAGAGATGGTATAAAAGATTATTTTTGTGAAATAATGAACAAATTGGCTTGACCGTTTCAGAGGAGAAGATTTTTAAAGGTTTTCAGCTTTTTCTGTATAAAATCTAAGAAAATGCACATTTTTTCAGATGGCTAATTTTTTGCATTAAATTTCATGATGCTAGCTCCAGTCATTTTCGAAATAGTATGGGTTAACGTATACCTGTGATTGTAAACATTGCCTGGCATGGGGAATATCTAAAATCATAAATCTACATTTTTTTAAAGTTTTTAAAAAACATTCTTGTCAATATTAACCAAAGATAACCTGAAATCTAAATGTCTGGAGGCATGATGTAACGGATGCTGGTAAACTGGTTCCAGGCTAGATGTATCTGCTTCACACAGCTAACATATATGGTAAAATGACTCAATTCAATCTTTATTATTCTTTCGAAACATAAAAGACAATTATTATAAGAATTATTCAGGGGATTATTCTTGTAAAATATTAAACAAATTGGCCTCAGTGGCGTCAGTCAAAAAACGTTTTGCAGGTTTATAACTCATATGGGAAAATAAAGCAAAATGGCTAAGTTAAGCTTCCAATAACTCAGCCAAAAATCACTGACCCAAAACCATTTGAACAAACTTGAATTATCAACATCTAAGGATAATTAATGTGTGAGATTTAAGAATTTGGCCCAGTGGTTTTTGAGAAGAAGATCTTCAAAATTGGATGTTGTTGTGTGTGGACCTGTCTAGCTTATTGGATGATGTTGTGTGTGGGACCTGTCTAGCTTATTGGATGTTGTTGTGTGTGGGACCTGTCTAGCTTATTGGATGATGTTGTGTTCGGGACCTGTCTAGCTTACTGGATGGTGCTGTTTGTGGGACCTGTCTAGCTTATTCAATGATGTTGTGTGTGGGACCTGTCTAGCTTATTGGATGATGTTGTGTGTGGGACATGTCTAGCTTATTGGATGATGTTGTGTGTGGGATGTGTCTACCTTATTTGAAGATGTTGTGTGTGGGACCTGTCTAGCTTATTGGATGATGTTGTGTGTGGGACCTGTCTAGCTTATTGGATGTTGTTGTGTGTGGGACCTGTCTAGCTTATTGGATGATGTTGTGTTCGGGACCTGTCTAGCTTACTGGATGGTGCTGTTTGTGGGACCTGTCTAGCTTATTGGATGATGTTGTGTGTGGGACCTGTCTACCTTATTGGAAGATGTTGTGTGTGGGACCTGTCTAGCTTATTGGATGATGTTGTGTTTGGGATGTGTCTACCTTATATGAAGATGTTGTGTGTGGGACCTGTCTAGCTTATTGGATGATGTTGTGTGTGGGATGTGTCTACCTTATTTGATGATGTTGTGTGTGGGATGTGTCTAGCTTATTGGATGATCTTGTGTGTGGGACCTGTCTAGCTTATTGGATGATGTTGTGTGTGGGACCTGTCTAGCTTATTGGATGATGTTGTGTGTGGGATGTGTCTACCTTATTTGATGATGTTGTGTGTGGGATGTGTCTAGCTTATTGGATGATGTTGTCCCCAAGCGGAGGTTTGCTTATGAGAAGGGATCACCAAGGGGAATTATTTCGGGCGGGTGACCGCAAATGTATGAAAATCAGGGATAGGGCGCCCGGAGTAAAACTCTGTCCTGCCATCACACATTGTATGGTCATTGTGTTACTGGGCCCAAAAAGACAAAGAAAAGAGACGCCCATGGGGTAGCAAATATTAAAATTATTAATTTAATATGCATGTAATACGCAAAAATTGCAAATAAAAATGGGCGGAATCTCTTCGGACAAACCCGGAGCATATATATGTAAAAAATCAGGGCAATCTGTACGGTGGTATTGTAGGAGATACTGAAAATTACAAAAATGGCCTTACGCTATTCATATATATATATAATCGTACTTTAGTTATTTATAAATGCTCCCATATGGTGGAGCACGATCACCGTGATGTAGTGAATTCACGCTATGTGAACAATACAAATTATATATATATACAAATATAAAAGTTGTTTCAAAAATGTAAATTTGCATCATCATAAATCAGAATCAGATAAGATCAAATTAAGCATACAAATGTGGATTTGTTTTTTACCACAAAAATATATCTTTATATTTTCAAAACAATAAACATCCACAAATAATGCTTGATTAAAATTTCACAAATTTAAATTGTGCCTTTATTTATCTATAATTTGCTTCATATTTTATTAATTCATGCATACTGAAGGGTTTAATTATATTTAAATTTGTTAAAAATCATTTAAAAGAAAATTGATTTCTTTATATATTACCACTGCCGTGATATTAGTGATTTTATCCCAAGGCAGACAAACAGAGGAACGCTGTGCAAAAATGGTATGAAATAGAGCTATGTGAGATCTATACACATGCAAAATTTTAGGAAGATATGTCAAACCAGTCCTGAGATATAAGCCTGGATGTCTGCAGCCTGAATGTGATAGTAGGTGGCACAACCTGCCACAAAATAGAGAAAACTATCCAAGAGGCAGATTCATGCAACATTTTAGGCAGATAAGTCAAACCACTGCCGAGATATGAGTGATTTTATCCCATGGCAGACAAACAGATGGACCCTGTGCAAAAATGGTTGCAGGTGGCGCCACCAGTTTTGCATATGATAAAGAGCTATGTGAGATCTATACACATGCACAATTTTAAAGAGTATACGTCAACCAGTCTTGCGATATAAGCCTATATGTCTGCAGCCTGAACATGGAAGTAGGTGGCGCCACCTGCCACAAAATCCAGAAAGTGATTAAAGATGTATATACATGCAAAATTTTAGGCAGATAAGTCAAACCACTGCCAAGATATGAGTGATTTTGTCCCACGGCAGACAAACAGATGGACGCTGTGCAAAAATGGTTGCAGGTGGCCCACCAGTTTTGTGTATGATAAAGAGCTATGTGAGATATATTCACATGCAAAATTTCAGGAGGATACATCTGGGGACATCTAACCATATGTGGAATTTCGGACATGTAGGTCCAACGGTGTTGGAAAGTGCCTGTCTTACTGACAGACAGCAGGATGGACAGACGGATGACGGACAATTCACCACTACTATAGTTCAGATGACTTATAGCTGAGCATTTTATGCACTTTTTTTAAGGATATCCCCAGATGTCAATTAAGACAAGATTCTAGGCCCGACAGTTAAGTTTTTTACTCTGTATGACTGTCAGGGTGCGAAAAATGTTTTGGCCAGTAATATAGGTAGCCCTGATTTAATTTAAAATTTCCATGGAGATTGCCCAATATGTTTTGGTTGGAAACATGCAAATATAGGTCACCCTGACCTTATTTCAGTTTTCCATGGAGATTGCCCAAGACTTCCCTGTATATTACATTGGAACATTCTAGGGCTAGCAGATACAATGTGTGCTCATCTGATTATCAGGGTGCTAAAAATCATGCTCTTGGTCTATAGTTCACAGAATGTAGGTCAACATGAAATAATTTCAGGTTTCCATGTCGATTTACCAAGGATCTGCCTGAATATCATGGTAGAAGATTCTAGGCCTAGCCAATACAATCTGTGCCTTGTCTGACTGTCTGGGTGCTAAAAATCATGTTTCAGCCTGTAGTTCACAAAATATAATTGTTTCAGGTTTCCAAGGAAATTGGCCTAGGACCTCCCTGGATGTATGGGTAGAATTTTCTAGGTCTAATGGTTAATGGTGTCCTGTTAACTGACAAACTGCTTCATCTAGAGGCCAAAAAATAGAGAACAAAATGCGTAAAAATTAGGAAAAATACAGGTGGCTCAACCAGTCTTCAGCAAATGATGGAACACTTAGTGATCAACATGCATGAAAAATCATGGCATTCAATGCATCAGTTATTCAGATACTGGAGCTTTTGTATCAAATTTTTGATTATTCTGAGTGAAACTTTTAAATCCTATAACTCAAAGGATTTATGTCACAATGACCTATATCCAGGTTTCCAATGAGATTTTTTTCTGGCTCTACGGGTGTAACATTAAGTATATTCTAGGTCTAGAGGATACAATTTGTGCCCCTTCTGATGGACTGGGTACTCAAAATCATGTTTTCAGCCAGTAGTTTGCAAATTATAGGTTACCATGACCTAATTTCAGGTTTCCAAGGAGATTTGCCTAGGATCTTTGTGAATGTACAGTTAGAAGTTCTAGGTCTAACATATACTATTTGTGCCCTGTTAACTGACAGACTGCTTCATTTGAAGGGCTTATAAATAGAGAACAAAATGTGTAAACATTAGGAAAATTACAAGTAGCACAACAAGTCTTCAGAAAATGATGAAACACTCAATGATCAACATGCATGGAAAGAATCATGTCAATCAATTCATTAGATAGACAGATACTGGAGCTTTTGTATCTAATTTAACTAGAGATTTCTTGGCAGCACAGGTGCCATAGTATCCCCGGACATAGTTATCCCCCCCATGGTTTCTTCCATCTATCAACTTGAGAAATAGTTTTTTTTACCAAATATGTGGGACAATATGGTAAATCACTCTTGAGAAAAGGGGATTAGTTTATACTATTAAAATGGTAAGGCAGGTGGCACAGCTGTCTGGTTGATGAGATAACTCACAAAGATTGATGGACATGCCAAATTGCAGACCAACACATTGAATGATTTCCTCAGATTTGAGCAATATAAAGCTAAAGCAAATGTTGCAGATGGCGCCACCGGTTTTGAATAGATGATGGAGGTATTCCAGATCAATGGGCATGCACAATTTCAGCCCAATCTGTCCATCAGTTTTTCGAATTATAATGCTCACTGTACTGTCAAGTGGTAATGATGGGGTATTAGAAGGCGCAAAAACAAGAAACGGACAGAAGACAAAGCAATCCAAGATCTTTGGTCAATCCGACTTTTGGACCAATCCATATATCCCTTATTGAGATATTTATGACTGTGTGTGATTTTCACCATATATGGGAATATTCAAGGTCAAGGTCACTCTCATGGGAAAAGTGATGACCCCAAATTAAATACCATAAAACTTTGTGTACAAGCCAGACCAGTGTATAAAACGGTCAGGATTTTTTTAGGTGGAAAGCAGGGAAAATTTTTTTGGGCCCTAAAGGTTGTGAGGAAGTCCTGGCTCATGGCAGCTTGGCAGATGTCATCGTTTGTTGAGGAATAATGTAATCTTATCTTTGCAGGTTAAGAAGGTTAAAAACTAAGTAACATTTAACAAAACTTGATTAATTACTTATTATTGTCATGGAAAATATGAAAATTTAGTATATTGCAGAAATGAAGACCGTCTGACACTCAGAATCGGCTTGTGTGATAATTAAAGAGTCCTAGGTTTCTCATACTTTCTGTCATTGCTCATCGATTTTAAACGTCTGTTGATTGTTCAAGTTTGAAATCAATAAAACATGACTGTTGATGACTAGCTGTTGCTGATCTACATTTTATATAATTTTATTGTTAAGAAAGCACAAAGCTAGAACATGCGAAACACAAGATAAGGCCATGCAAAATAGCATTCTGTCCTCAGCTCAGCTTGTTCTTATCTGTGGATCAAGGGCATAAATTTTTGTTGTCAGAGAATTGTATTATTCATTTTGTGAACACACAAGAATGATGGTTTATTGGATAATATATTACCTGGTCTTTTGAAACGAAGATATGTACTGATATTTTTTCCAATTTGGTCATGATGATATTGTTTTGCACAGAACACAATCTTTTTTGGGGGGAGAAGAGAAGTTTTTGTTATTAAGGGAGGATGATGTGTGCTGGATTAGCAGAGCCTGCTCAGTGAAATGCACGTTGTTGAAATCCTAGGAATACAGCTGGCATCCTAAAAATCCCTTATGGTCAGTCTAACTTTGCTGGTAAATTTTGTTGTACCACTGTATATAAATATTAATATATATTTATTGAGAAACAAAAACAGAACTATTATATTCAATAATTTTTATTGCCAGAACTATCTATTATACATGCTGTAAGAATTGGCTGCTGATACCAGAACAGAATTTTCACCTCCTAGTG
The DNA here is from genome assembly GCA_026874595.1 of Sipunculus nudus. Taxonomy (NCBI): domain Eukaryota; kingdom Metazoa; phylum Annelida; class Sipuncula; order Golfingiida; family Sipunculidae; genus Sipunculus; species Sipunculus nudus. Next base: position 96,503,390 of record CM049309.1, read on the forward strand.
ACAGGACCTGTCAGACAGGTGGGTTGTTTGTCCAAGGCAGATCGTGGTCAATTTTTCAGGCCCGTGTATAAGCCGTTATGGATATATGACATTGGTATTAGGGAATAAACTTTCAGGTTTGTACATGAGACTTTACATTATGCATCATCCCATAACCCATAACTGTATATGCATAATATGAAAGAAATCTGTCCATTAGTTTTTGACTTATAATGCTCACAAAAACAAAAATGCACAAAAACAAGAAAAGGATAACAGGTGGCACCAGCAGTTTCTGGTACAAGACAACACTATTCAAGATCTTTGCTCAACCTGATTTTTGGATCAATCCATGCATTATTTCTTGAGATATTTAAGAATTTATGTGACTGTCCCCCAAAATGGAACTTTTCAAGGTCAAAGTCACTCTCCTAGTGAAGGTCATGACCCCATTTTGAATAGGCTTCATCTTCTCATCCATATATATGGACACGTCAAGTTTGGTAAAGATCTGTGAAATATTTTTCGAGTTATCTCACCTGAAAGAAATCTCTGTGACAGTGGCGCAGCTATGCCTAAACCATAGTATATTGCCTTTGTCTGGGGATACAGTTATTCTTGGTGGGAACTTTCAAGCCCCATATTTGGAGAATATAGGTCACTGTGACCTAATTTCAGGTTACCATGATCTTAATGGACCTCTATGGGATTTTAGTCAGACATTTCTAGGTCCAGTGGTTATGATTTGTGTCCTGTTAAGAGACAGATGGACAGACAGACTGATGATGGACAATTAGTCTATTGCTCAGATGACTTTTTAAGTCAGCTGAGCTAAAAACAGGTTTTAAATGGAAAATTGAGATTTTCCTAAATTTCTTGAAGGAAAGAAGTTACAGTGACTCAGTTTTTTGTTTGGTAGGAGATCTTGGGGACATCTAATAGTATTTTGCATTTTGGATTTGTAGGTCCAATGGTGCCCTGTTTACAGATGTCTGGAAAGATGAACAAAGGACCAACACTCTGCTAAAAATAAAGGGTGTCAGTAAATTTGATTTAAAATTCCCTTTTCGAATAAGTTACACACAATGTTGGTTGGATGAGGGAGAAACAATATCATTATCCCAATTAAGATCTCTACTAAAATTTATACTGAAATTAATATTTAATTCACACATGTTGAAAAAAGAACACTAAGTTTTTACTCTTCTGAAGTAAGGAATTCCTTATATTATCCACATTTTTATAGTAATACATAACTTAGTGGGAATAATTAAATGTGCACTTAAATCATTGTGACTGATTGTGATACAATACAAAATCTAAAATATAGCAAAACACTGATCACATCAACATATAAAATGTTTTTTGTCAAATGCCTTACCTTGTCTGTTTGATCTGTCATACAATCAGTCTGTATGTGATAAAGCCTTACCTTGCCTGTTTGATCTGTCATACAATCAGTCTGTATGTGATATAGCCTTACTTTGCCTGTTTGATCTGTCATACAATCAGTCTGTATGTGATAAAGCCTTACCTTGCCTGTTTGATCTGTCATACAATCAGTCTGTATGTGATATAGCCTTACTTTGCCTGTTTGATCTGTCATACAATCAGTCTGTATGTGATACAGCCTTACTTTACCTGTTTGATCTGTCATACAATCAGTCTGTATGTGATATAGCCTTACCTTGCCTGTTTGATCTGTCATACAATCAGTCTGTATGTGATATAGCCTTACTTTGCCTGTTTGATCTGTCATACAATCAGTCTGTATGTGATAAAGCCTTACTTTGCCTGTTTGATCTGTCATACAATCAGTCTGTATGTGATAAAGCCTTACTTACCTGTTTGATCTGTCATACAATCAGTCTGTATGTGATATAGCCTAACTTTACCTGTTTGATCTGTCATACAATCAGTCTGTATGTGATAAAGCCTTACTTTGCCTGTTTGATCTGTCATACAATCAGTCTGTATGTGATATAGCCTTACTTTACCTGTTTGATCTGTCATACAATCAGTCTGTATGTGAAATAGCCTTACTTTGCCTGTTTGATCTGTCATACAATCAGTCTGTATGGGATAAAGCCTTACTTTGCCTGTTTGATCTGTCATACAATAAGTCTGTATGTGATAAAGCCTTACTTTACCTGTTTGATCTGTCATACAATCAGTCTGTATGTGATATAGCCTTACTTTACCTGTTTGATCTGTCATACAATCAGTCTGTTTGTGATGTGGCCTTACTTTACCTGTTTGATCTGTCATACAATCAGTCTGTATGTGATATAGCCTTACTTTACCTGTTTGATCTGTCATACAATCCGTCTGTATGTGATATAGCCTACTTTACCTGTTTGATCTGTCATACAATCAGTCTGTATGTGATATAGCCTTACTTTGCCTGTTTGATCTGTCATACAATCAGTCTGTATGTGATATAGCCTTACTTTGCCTGTTTGATCTGTCATACAATCAGTCTGTATGTGATATAGCCTTACTTTACCTGTTTGATCTGTCATACAATCAGTCTGTATGTGATATAGCCTTACTTTACCTGTTTGATCTGTCATACAATCAGTCTGTTTGTGATTTGGCCTTACTTTGCCTGTTTCATCTGTCATACAATCAGTCTGTATGTGATATAGCCTTACTTTGCCTGTTTGATCTGTCATACAATCAGTCTGTATGTGATATAGCCTTACTTTGCCTGTTTGATCTGTCATACAATCAGTCTGTATGTGATAAAGCCTTACTTTGCCTGTTTGATCTGTCATACATTCAGTCTGTATGTGTTATAGCCTTACTTTGCCTGTTTGATCTGTCATACAATCAGTCTGTATGTGATGAAGCCATACCTTGCCTGTTTGATCTGACATACAATCAGTCTGTATATGATGAAGCCATACGTTGCCTGTTTGATCTGTCATAGTCATACAATCAGTCTGTATGTGATGAAGCCATACATTGCCTGTTTGATCTGTCATACAATCAGTCTGTATGTGATATAGCCTTACTTTACCTGTTTGATCTGTCATACAATCAGTCTGTATGTGATATAGCCTTACTTTACCTGTTTGATCTGTCATACATTCAGTCTGTATGTGATATAGCCTTACTTTACCTGTTTGATCTGTCATACAATCAGTCTGTATGTGATAAAGCCTTACTTTACCTGTTTGATCTGTCATACAATCAGTCTGTATGTGATATAGCCTTACTTTACCTGTTTGATCTGTCATACAATCAGTCTGTATGTGATAAAGCCTTACTTTACCTGTTTGATCTGTCAAACATTCAGTCTGTATGTGAAATAGCCTTACTTTACCTGTTTGATCTGTCATACAATCAGTCTGTATGTGAAATAGCCTTACTTTACCTGTTTGATCTGTCATACAATCAGTCTGTATGTGATGAAGCCATACCTTGCCTGTTTGATCTGACATACAATCAGTCTGTATATGATGAAGCCATACGTTGCCTGTTTGATCTGTCATAGTCATACAATCAGTCTGTATGTGATGAAGCCATACATTGCCTGTTTGATCTGTCATACAATCAGTCTGTATGTGATACAGCCTTACTTTACCTGTTTGATCTGTCATACAATCAGTCTGTATGTAATATAGCCTTACTTTACCTGTTTGATCTGTCATACATTCAGTCTGTATGTGATATAGCCTTACTTTACCTGTTTGATCTGTCATACAATCAGTCTGTATGTTATAAAGCCTTACTTTACCTGTTTGATCTGTCATACAATCAGTCTGTATGTGATATAGCCTTACTTTACCTGTTTGATCTGTCATACAATCAGTCTGTATGTGATAAAGCCTTACTTTACCTGTTTGATCTGTCAAACATTCAGTCTGTATGTGAAATAGCCTTACTTTACCTGTTTGATCTGTCATACAATCAGTCTGTATGTGAAATAGCCTTACTTTACCTGTTTGATCTGTCATACAATCAATCTGTATGTGATATAGCCTTACTTTACCTGTTTGATCTGTCATACAATCAGTCTGTATGTGATATAGCCTTACTTTACCTGTTTGATCTGTCATACAATCAGTCTGTATGTGATATAGCCTTACTTTACCTGTTTGATCTGTCATACAATCAGTCTGTATGTGATATAGCCTTACTTTACCTGTTTGATCTGTCATACAATCAGTCTGTATGTGATATAGCCTTACTTTACCTGTTTGATCTGTCATACATTCAGTCTGTATGTGATATAGCCTTACTTTACCTGTTTGATCTGTCATACAATCAGTCTGTATGTAATAAAGCCTTACTTTGCCTGTTTGATCTGTCATACATTCAGTCTGTATGTGATATAGCCTTACTTTGCCTGTTTGATCTGTCATACAATCAGTCTGTATGTGATGAAGCCATACCTTGCCTGTTTGATCTGACATACAATCAGTCTGTATATGATGAAGCCATACGTTGCCTGTTTGATCTGTCATAGTCATACAATCAGTCTGTATGTGATGAAGCCATACATTGCCTGTTTGATCTGTCATACAATCAGTCTGTATGTGATATAGCCTTACTTTACCTGTTTGATCTGTCATACATTCAGTCTGTATGTGATATAGCCTTACTTTACCTGTTTGATCTGTCATACAATCAGTCTGTATGTGATAAAGCCTTACTTTACCTGTTTGATCTGTCATACATTCAGTCTGTATGTGATGAAGCCATACGTTACCTGTTTGATCTGTCATAGTCATACAATCAGTCTGTATGTGATATAGCCTTCCTTTACCTGTTTGATCTGTCATACAATCAGTCTGTATGTGATAAAGCCTTACTTTACCTGTTTGATCTGTCATACAATCAGTCTGTATGTGATATAGCCTTACTTTACCTGTTTGATCTGTCATACAATCAGTCTGTATGTGATAAAGCCTTACTTTACCTGTTTGATCTGTCAAACATTCAGTCTGTATGTGAAATAGCCTTACTTTACCTGTTTGATCTGTCATACAATCAGTCTGTATGTGAAATAGCCTTACTTTACCTGTTTGATCTGTCATACAATCAGTCTGTATGTGAAATAGCCTTACTTTACCTGTTTGATCTGTCATACAATCAGTCTGTATGTGATGAAGCCATACCTTGCCTGTTTGATCTGACATACAATCAGTCTGTATATGATGAAGCCATACGTTGCCTGTTTGATCTGTCATAGTCATACAATCAGTCTGTATGTGATGAAGCCATACATTGCCTGTTTGATCTGTCATACAATCAGTCTGTATGTGATATAGCCTTACTTTACCTGTTTGATCTGTCATACAATCAGTCTGTATGTGATATAGCCTTACTTTACCTGTTTGATCTGTCATACATTCAGTCTGTATGTGATATAGCCTTACTTTACCTGTTCGATCTGTCATACAATCAGTCTGTATGTGATAAAGCCTTACTTTACCTGTTTGATCTGTCATACAATCAGTCTGTATGTGATATAGCCTTACTTTACCTGTTTGATCTGTCATACAATCAGTCTGTATGTGATAAAGCCTTACTTTACCTGTTTGATCTGTCAAACATTCAGTCTGTATGTGAAATAGCCTTACTTTACCTGTTTGATCTGTCATACAATCAGTCTGTATGTGAAATAGCCTTACTTTGCCTGTTTGATATGTCATACAATCAGTTTGTATGTGATATAGCCTTACTTTGCCTGTTTGATCTGTCATACAATCAGTTTGTATGTGATATAGCCTTACTTTACCTGTTTGATATGTCATACAATCAGTCTGTATGTGATATAACCTTACTTTACCTGTTTGATATGTCATACAATCAGTCTGTATGTGATATAGCCTTACTTTGCCTGTTTGATATGTCATACAATCAGTCTGTATGTGATATAGCCTTACTTTACCTGTTTGATCTGTCATACAATCAGTCTGTTTGTGATGTGGCCTTACTTTACCTGTTTGATCTGTCATACAATCAGTCTGTATGTGATATAGCCTTACTTTACCTGTTTGATCTGTCATACAATCTGTCTGTATGTGATATAGCCTTACTTTACCTGTTTGATCTGTCATACAATCAGTCTGTATGTGATATAGCCTTACTTTACCTGTTTGATCTGTCATACAATCAGTCTGTATGTGATATAGCCTTACTTTACCTGTTTGATCTGTCATACAATCAGTCTGTATGTGATATAGCCTTACTTTACCTGTTTGATCTGTCATACATTCAGTCTGTATGTGATATAGCCTTACTTTGCCTGTTTGATCTGTCATACAATCAGTCTGTATGTGATGAAGCCATACCTTGCCTGTTTGATCTGACATACAATCAGTCTGTATATGATGAAGCCATACGTTGCCTGTTTGATCTGTCATAGTCATACAATCAGTCTGTATGTGATGAAGCCATACATTGCCTGTTTGATCTGTCATACAATCAGTCTGTATGTGATATAGCCTTACTTTGCCTGTTTGATCTGTCATACAATCAGTCTGTATGTGATATAGCCTTACTTTACCTGTTTGATCTGTCATACATTCAGTCTGTATGTGATATAGCCTTACTTTACCTGTTTGATCTGTCATACAATCAGTCTGTATGTGATAAAGCCTTACTTTACCTGTTTGATCTGTCATACAATCAGTCTGTATGTGATGAAGCCATACGTTGCCTGTTTGATCTGTCATAGTCATACAATCAGTCTGTATGTGATATAGCCTTACTTTACCTGTTTGATCTGTCATACAATCAGTCTGTATGTGATAAAGCCTTACTTTACCTGTTTGATCTGTCATACAATCAGTCTGTATGTGATGAAGCCATACGTTGCCTGTTTGATCTGTCATAGTCATACAATCAGTCTGTATGTGATATAGCCTTACTTTACCTGTTTGATATGTCATACAATCAGTCTGTATGTGATAAAGCCTTACTTTACCTGTTTGATATGTCATACAATCAGTCTGTATGTGATAAAGCCTTCCTTTACCTGTTTGATCTGTCATACAATCAGTCTGTATGTGATGAAGCCATACGTTGCCTGTTTGATCTGTCATAGTCATACAATCAGTCTGTATGTGATATAGCCTTACTTTACCTGTTTGATATGTCATACAATCAGTCTGTATGTGATATAGCCTTACTTTACCTGTTTGATCTGTCATACAATCAGTCTGTATGTGATATAGCCTTACTTTACCTGTTTGATCTGTCATACAATCAGTCTGTATGTGATAAAGCCTTACTTTACCTGTTTGATATGTCATACAATCAGTCTGTATGTGATATAGCCTTACTTTGCCTGTTTGATCTGTCATACAATCAGTCTGTATGTGATAAAGCCTTACTTTGCCTGTTTGACCTGTCATACAATCAGTCTGTATGTGATAAAGCCTTACTTTACCTGTCTGATCTGTCATACAATAAGTCTGTATGTGATATAGCCTTACTTTACCTGTTTGACCTGTCATACAATCAGTCTGTACGGATATAGCCTTACTTTACCTGTTTGATCTGTCATACAATCAGTCTGTTTGTGATGTGGCCTTACTTTACCTGTTTGATCTGTCATACAATCAGTCTGTATGTGATATAGCCTTACTTTACCTGTTTGATCTGTCATACAATCTGTCTGTATGTGATATAGCCTTACTTTACCTGTTTGATCTGTCATACAATCAGTCTGTATGTGATATAGCCTTACTTTGCCTGTTTGATCTGTCATACAATCAGTCTGTATGTGATATAGCCTTACTTTGCCTGTTTGATCTGTCATACAATCAGTCTGTATGTGATATAGCCTTACTTTACCTGTTTGATCTGTCATACAATCAGTCTGTATGTGATATAGCCTTACTTTACCTGTTTGATCTGTCATACAATCAGTCTGTTTGTGATGTGGCCTTACTTTGCCTGTTTGATCTGTCATACAATCAGTCTGTATGTGATATAGCCTTACTTTGCCTGTTTGATCTGTCATACAATCAGTCTGTATGTGATGAAGCCATACCTTGCCTGTTTGATCTGACATACAATCAGTCTGTATATGATGAAGCCATACGTTGCCTGTTTGATCTGTCATAGTCATATAATCAGTCTGTATGTGATGAAGCCATACATTGCCTGTTTGATCTGTCATACAATCAGTCTGTATGTGATATAGCCTTACTTTACCTGTTTGATCTGTCATACAATCAGTCTGTATGTGATATAGCCTAACTTTGCCTGTTTGATCTGTCATACAATCAGTCTGTATGTGATATAGCCTTACTTTACCTGTTTGATCTGTCATACAATCAGTCTGTATGTGATATAGCCTTACCTTACCTGTTTGATCTGTCATACAATCAGTCTTTATGTGATATAGCCTTACCTTACCTGTTTGATCTGTCATACAATCAGTCTGTATGTAATGTAGCGACCAGCTGTTTCACTGGGTCGTATGATCTTTACCACCTGAAAAAAAACAGCAAACATTACATCTTAATCAACTTCAAATCAGTGAGATCCAATTGAACTAGGTGACCCAACTTATCATTTATTATAATATAATAGAGCAACTCTATATCAATGTGTATTTATCATATATATATATATATATATATATATATATATACATTTATATATGTGTGTATGTGTGCAGTACATCTATATATATAAATATATATATGACGTGGCCCTGGCACTAGTTAGCAGGACATACCTAAAGACATGCTTCCCCAGCAAAGAAAGCCACCCAAACACAGATTTTGGTTTACCAAGATCAATCTTTTTAACAACTTTACTGATGCCAATATTTAATGTTTATCACCTCACCCTCCTCGATATGTGGTAAAGATCTGATAAAATAACTTGTTTACTTTTCAAATACATGTGTGGCATATACATGCACAAAGCAAGTGCTACTTTTTTTTAACCTGAGTATAAGAATCAATTATACAAACATCACTATTGAGATATTGGCATGGGTGTACACTATGTAAAAATGATTAAAGGTGGTGTCAACAGTCTTGTGTACAAGAAAGCCATTGAAAATGTATCCATGGACAAACAAAATTTCAGGCAGATACATCAAACCACTGCTATTAGCAAAGATGCATGCAATGCAAAAGCAATTATAGGTGGGCCATGAATATTGTATACAACAATTATTCGAGCTGTATGGATATGCAAAATTTCCTACTGATAAGTTAAATCACTCCTGCGTTACTGTTATGCTGAATTACCATTACTACACAAAAATTATAATAAGTGGCGCCATAGGTCTTGTGTATGAAAAGCTGTACAAGATGCATGAACATGCAAATTTCAGGCATATTTGTCAAATCACTCCTGAATTACTGGCTTGGATGTACACTACACAAAAGTGATTGTAGGTGGGGCTATCAGTCTTGTTTATGAGAAAGCCATCAATGATGTATGGACATATAAATTTCAGGCAGATACATCAAACTTATCTTGAGCTATGTGCACAGATGCAAGTAAACCATAAACAATTGTAGGTGGCACCACCTGTCTTGTGTACGACAAAATAATCTGAGATGTATGGACATGCACAATTTCAAGCTGATACATCAAATCACTCTGTAAAAATAAGCATGGACATACACTTGGCAAAATATTTTGTTGGCAGGCCCAACCTTCAAATGTATGACAAATCTACAGAGGATGTAAGGAAATACTGCACATTTCAGGCTGATCTGTCAAATCACTCCTGAAAAATAAGGATAATACATTGTGCAAAAATCATTGTAAATGGTGCCACCAGTCTTGCTCAGGGAAAGCCATCAAATATGCATGGACAAACAAAATTTCAGACAAATAAATTAAAATACTCTGTGCGTTATGTGCACAGATGCACAAGTGTGGCTACTGCAATGACTGAAATAGTTGGCAGTCTGCTGATGCCATACATACAGACAAAAGCTTGGCCTGTTGCCAATAATGTTTATACATACAGAAAGGCTTTGGCTATGATGCTTTTTCAAGCTGATGGATTCAAAAGATTTTTTATATTTAAATAATCAGAATAATAAAATGCATATTGAAAGCAAAATCTGTTTTCTCCTGGACTCTGCTGGTCGTGCTATTTCTACTGCACCTCTGTGTGCAGCTGCATGCCACACTGTTTGATCCTTTCCCAAGTATCTGTGTTAATGGATATTTTTTACAGTGATGCTTTGAGACTGTCCTTGTAGTGCCTCCACTGACCTCTGACAGATCTTTTACCAGACACTAGTTTCCATACAAAAGTTGTTTTGGGAGTCTTGTATCTGGCATGCAGCAAATGTGACCTGCCCTGGGATAGATGCAGGATGGTGTAGACTGACGGGAGGTGGGCATGTGTTAGGACCTCAGTGTCTGGAACTTTGTCTTGCCATCTAATGTTCATCAGTCAAGAGGGGCAGGTGAGGTGAAAGTGGTTCAGTTGTTTGGCATGTCTTGTACAGACAGTCCATGTCTCATGATCACGACCATACAGCAGGGTAGTGATGACTACTGCCTTGTAGATCTGTATCGTGGTTTTAAGATGGACGCCTCTACGCTCCTAGACATTTGAGCAGAGTCCATCAAAAGCAATGCTAACTTTTGCTACTCAGCTGTTGACATCATTACCTGTGTTTGCTGTTTTTAACAATGTGCTCCTAAGATATGTTAATTTGTCCACCACCTTCAGATTTGATCCATGCATCATATTGGAGGGTTCATCAAATTGCTTTCCTGGTAATGGTTGGTGCATCACTTCAGTCTTCTTTATGCAGATGGTAAGCCCAAAGTTTTCAAACGCAGAGGAAAACTGGTCCATGTTGTGCTGCATGTCTGATTAAAGGACAGGAACAACTCATGGAGTTTCTGAGTCAAAGTGGGTCAACTGGTCTTGTATATTTCATCAGGAATGGAATCAGAGTCTGGGGCTTTACACATGAGAGCTGTTTGAAGGCTTTTTCCACTTCTTGGACAGAGGAAATGTTGTTGAGAGCACTGTTTGATTCTACTTGGGGCAGGCGAGCTATAGCATCGTCATTTATGGAAGAATGACCATTCAAAACAGGCTTGAAGTGCTCTACCCACCAGTCCTGGATTTTAGCATGCACAGTGATCAAGGCTGATCAATCAGCACTAAGGAGAGGAGATGTACCAGAAGACTGTGGTCCAAACACAGCTTTGAGAATGTCATAGGTTTTTCCAGAGTCATGTATAACTGCATATCTCTGGATCTCTGCTGATTAGTCTCCTAGCCAGGTATCTTGCATGATGGGCAGTTTAGTCTGGACCAAACGTTGGATGTTTGTGAAGGCAGCTTTCTTTGAGGTTGAGGTGAGGTCCGGTTGGTACACAAGATGAAGCCTGTGTTTTTCTGTGAGGAGCTCTAGTATCTGGTCATCGTTCTCATCAAACCAGTCCTGATGCCTCTAACTTCTTGGTTCAAGGACATCCAATGACTCAGAGTGGACTACATCTCTAAATGCTTCCCAGTCATCCTTGTCATCTCAACTTATCAAAGTGTAGATCTGTTGGCTTCCAATTGAGGTCAGTAAAGAGGAGGGAGACATTCTTGTCCACTTCCAATTTGGCCACTTCAGTGTCTTCTTACCCTGAGGCCTACGTTTAGTTTGAATGTTGAAGGTCAGCTTGGAGATGACAAGTCTGTGATCTGTCCAACACTCAGCACCACACATAGCCTTTGTGATTGTGACATCCTGTCTGTGTGTCTCCTGGTAATAATGTAGTCCATAAAATGCCAGTGTTTGGATCTGGGATGCATCCACTAGCCTTGTTGCAATTTGGTTGACGAAATACAGTATTTGTTATCAAGAGCTCATGAGTAGTACAGGTCCTAAGGAGCAGAAGTCAATTGCTGTTGAACTTGCCGATGCCAGTTCTGCCAATGACTCCTTCCAAGGCCTAGTGGTCTGTTCCAACTCTTGCAATGAAGGCACGGAGAATGACCAGTTTGTTGCCCTTCAGCTTTCTTTGACCCTTGAAAATTCTTATGAACCAGATCTGCTCTTCTACAATGGAGAGAGCCCTGCCCTAGGATAATTCTTATGAAATATTGAACAATTCAGCCTCTTTTTCATCAGAAAAAAATTTTATTTTAGGGGCTGAAAGAGAATAAAATTACTAGTTTTCCCCATAAAAAACAGGCACCATTAAAACCTCATGTGTCATGTGACAAACATTTGCAAAACCCTTGGTGATGCTAGCTCCTGCCATCTCTGAGACTGTTATGTTTGTGTACTTACTTGGCCAAATTCCTGTACTCAGTCAAAATTCACTGAACCTGAACCATTTGAACAACTTTACAGAGCTTGCCTCTGGGAACAATTTGGCTAAATGATTTCAGAGAAGAAGATTTTAAAGGTTTTCTAGCTTTTCCCTGTAAAAAAAAATTCAATCTCACATTTGACATTTGATGGATTTTTGCAAGAAATTTGGTAATGTTAGCTCTTTCTGTTCCTGAAATATCATGGGATAATGTATAGATGACCGATGAACATGTACAAAAAAGGATGAAGAAGGTGGCACCACCAATACTTCAATTTAAAATATGATTGAATCATGTGATCAAGATTTGCAAAAAATTTTCTGATTCTAGCTACCTCTGCCATTTCTGAAATAGTATGGGTTAATGTATGGACCGTGGACGATGGCACAATATTACATAAGCTCACTGGTTCTCTAAAAATCTCTATGTTGTGGCAATTTACATATATATATATATATCTATATCTATATATATCTATATCTATATATATCTATATATATATATATATATATATATACAGCAGCAACTTGGCCAAAATTCACCAAACTGGAACCTTTCAAACAAACTTGAGATAGATTGTTTCTCAGATTATTTCAAGGAAATTTTGAAGAATTTGGCTGGACAAATTCAGAGAGGAAGTTTTTTTCTGCTTTTACCCTGTAAAACTTAGTCAATGCAGATATAAACTAGATGTGTCGGAACGACACGAATGCCCCCGCCTTGGGCAAATTAGAAACATTTTTAAAATTTGGAAAATTTTTTAAGTTCAGGAGGTGTCATATGGTCAAAAGTAGGTCAACAAGGGCAAAATGCAAACTCGATCTGTAACGGGTCATTATCAAGCAACACACCAAAAATCATGCCAGTATATGCAGGCATTGTGAAAAAAAGTCCATACATGTGCATTTTCCATAAAAATTTCTGTCTTTCATGAAATTTTCTATGTTTAGGATCCGTAAAACAATCAAAAGTAGGTCAACCAGGATGAAACGCAAACTCGATCTGTAACTGTCATTATCTGCCCACACAAAAAAAAATCAGGGTGGTATCTGCAGGCATTGAGGAAAAAAAGTCAGTACATATGCATTTGTTATGAAAATTTATATTTTTCATGAAACTTTCTATGTTCAGGAACAGTAAATGGTCAAAAGTAGGTCAACCAGGACGAAACACGAACTCGATCTGTAACTGGTCTATATCTGCTCACACACCAAAAATCAGGCCAATATCTGCAGGCATTGCGAAAAAAAGTCCGTACATGTGTATCTGTCATGAATATTTCTATTTTTCATGAAATTTTCTAAGTTTAGGAGCCGTAAAACGGTCAAAAGTAGGTCAACCAGGACGAAACGCGAACTCTATCTGTAACTGGTCTATATCTGCTCACACACCAAATATCAGGCCAATATCTGCAGGCATTGCGAAAAAAAGTCAGTACATGTGTATCTGTCATGAATATTTCTATTTTTCATGAAATTTTCTAAGTTTAGGAGCCGTAAAACGGTCAAAAAATGGTCAACCGGGACGAAACGCGAACTCGATCTGTAACTGGTCTATATCTGCCCACACACCAAAAATCAGGCCAATATCTGCAGGCATTGCGAAAAAAAGTCCGTACAACTGTTTCATTTCGGAATGACGGAAGGACGGAATGACGGAATGACGGACATGGGTAAAACTATATGCCCCGGCCACTTTGTGGCGGGGGCATAAAAATAAGCTCAGTTCAACAGTTTTTACATAATTTTTTATTGATAAAATTTAGTGATGCCAGCTCCTGCCATTTTTTAAACAGTCTGGGTTAACGTACAGATGATGGAGGACATCACACCACCACATGTCATAAGCTCACCAGTTGGCTAAAAATCTCAAAATGTTGTGGCAATTTGAACCATAAGCATATATTATCATACATGTGAAAGGTCAGACATTTTTATAACTTTAGTCAAGCCTTTTTAATATAGCACCTGACATTAAAACTAGAATACGGGTGGTCGACAAGTGAAATTGTATGGAAAGTCTTACAAACTCGTCTTACAAACCAGCAAAATTTCCGCGGGAATTTTAAGCAAGGGAATTTGTCATGGTCAAAAAGTTTGCCCTTGCAGCATTTGAGAACAACCCAGTGGGGTTCTACGGCTATTCCAACATGCCAAACAACACACCCTGTATGCTGGTCCCTATATATAAAATAATACTGGGGATGAAGAAATCATGTAACGGTTGGGCCATGCCATATTAAATGATTGCAGAACCAGCGGGCCTTGGGAAACCTTGGACATTAACCCTGATTAAGTAAACTTCAGTGGGGTATCAAAGCATTATATAAGCTGACGGTACTTTATTTGAGGACTTTCATTTAGACCTAAAACAATGTTCGTCAACCATAAGAATGCTGGTCCTGAGTGCTGGCCGAGCGTCCTGCTCATCATAATATATGCACACTGGTGCCCAAACTGTCTGATGGCAAAATGTGCCAAATTAAATGAGGGTGGAACTAGCTGGATCTAACCGGTTGCCTGACCACATCTACAATATACATTTTACAATAAATGGACTTTCAAATTGGAAGAGTTATTCAGCTCACCAGTTGTTAATTATTAAGGGGGCAGGAACCTCAAGAAAAATGATAAAACAATCTCAGCACTGAAAGTTATTTTTTTCCTTGCGATTTTCAAGTGCTTAAGCATGGAAATACTTGCAATTTTAATTTAATTCCCACGCAAATATTGCAAAGTTGTGGCCCAACCTGATCCCTGTCTTTATTTACCGCCTTTATTAATGCTTTACGAGGCCCACTTGAGGCACATGGCTAGGACCTAAAAGAACAAGACACATAAGACTTAATAACGCTGATCATAATGTTAACAATATTCTTTGCAGACTCAGCTGCACGGAGGCGCGTGATAAATACGCTCCTTGCATTGCAATAAGGTGCATGATGGTGTGCGAGCGTGATCGCGTGCCTCAAATGTGAAGCAACGCTGTTAACTAGAGGTGGTACTTCTGTGCTATAGTAATGAGTCCTGTTAACTACAGGTGGCTATTCTGTGCTAAATTATCCTGACCTGACAAACCATGCACTGCTGATGTATGTGCTGGTTACAATGGAGACTTAGGCCATCCTTAAAAATTTCTGTGTTGGGGCTAACATTGGTCCAAAAAAAGTCATCAGGTAGGGAGGAAAAAAATATTTTTTTTAAAGGAGGATCTGGAGTTTACTACACCTTTTTTTACCGGATATTAGCATATGCGAGGTTTATGTCAAATTACATACCCATACTCCATTCATTCCTTGCCTCGATACCACTGAAACATGCACAACAAGGTATCTCTGAACAGATTTTGTGTTTTATTACAGGCTTAAAATCCTGTACTTGGGTTTAAAATGTTTTAGTACATGCTTTGAACATGTACATGTCAAACATTCACATATTTAAAAAGTTATCAAGTACTTTTCCAATAATGATCAAGCATGTTATCATGGAAGCATTATAACTGATGTATATCCCATTGCACAGGTTCGCATTAGGCCTGTAAGCCTTGTTCTGGATCTCGCATGAATTTGCAGACAATTTTATTTTGTGTTGTATGCGAGTGCTAGAATTGTAGGAATGAGTGCAGTTTGAGATTTCCTTTGCAAGTGAAGAGGTATAATTAAGATGGACGGTAATAAATGAACTCTTTAGTAATAGTCAATGCCTAATAAGGTAGTAGAATATATAAAATGTTTATATAAATATATGTAAAACTGTACTTTTTGAAAGATGAAACCATATATTAATGTCGGTACCCTGATTAGGAATTTTATTTCTTCGGTGTTGATGTATATACAAACAAAATCTTGGTCAAGTTCGAAGATGGGTGACCTTGACTTATTTCTCGACATTTGAGAGCGAATTATAGAAAATAACCGGCGTGTGTTAACATTTACCATGTGAGGAGGATATCTCCAAAAGTATTCAACACAGAAATTTCATTTCTTTGTTGCCGATACATATCAACATGATCTCGGTCAAGTTCCAAGATGGATGACCCAAGGTCACAGAGCTTATAATAGAAAAAAACTTAGGAGCTTATTTCTAAGGAACCACTGGATGGATTGTTTTGGAATATGGAATGGTCATTGGCCTTGATGATCTCGAAAGTGCTGCATGACTCACAAAGACTGGGGCCAGACTTACAATGTTCATACCTCTCTATAGTTCCAATTCACAACTTGAACAAAAGACATATGTACAGATATACATCCATGTGAGAACAAATAGTAGGCAACATGAATACTTGTTACTGTTACCATCCATAAATACTGCTCTTTTGGCTGAGGGCTTTTGTCAGCTTTTGCTGATATTCTAGTATTTTTCTGTAATTAATGACTGAGCGAGCAATGTTGATCTCTATCTCGTCTACGTCTAAACAAGAAATGCCGTACGGTCAGGAAATATCTGTTTATTATAAAAGCTATTAATAAAATGAAATAAATTTACAAAGGCGGTTAAAAAGAAACACAACCAAAAAAAAGACAGTCGCTTATATGAATTATGTTTTCTGATGACGAAAAATGTACGACACAGATTTAACACAGAGACTATCAAATTATACCTTTCCATCCAATTATTTTGCTTCTCCACAAACTTTACCTTTAATTAAAGAGTACATCAATACAACTCAAATTTAAAACAGGGTAGGTCTTTCTTTAAGGTCTTTATCCCACACATCAACCTAGTCCAGCAAAACCCTGATGTAAGCTTTTCTCTTGCACACCAAAATGCTCCATAATACTTCAACAAAGTAGGGGAAGTTTTTTTCAGAAATTTACACTGTGATACAGTTGATGAAATGAGAAAAATTTAATTTATATACAACAAGGTAATATAAATATTTTAACTAAAATTACTTGTCTATATTCCAGTTAAGCAGCTATGCTTCATATTGTATATTTGCTCATTTGAGTTTGAGGTTTGGAATCATTTATCTCCTGCATATGAACTTTTTTCCTGACAGCCTAAATGCCTGCTGGGAGCTATACACACAGCATGTTCATCATGAGACACATTACATGTAAGTGGTTAGACGTGTGGAAGTGGTTACACGTGTGGTTAACTGGGAAGCCAAAAATATGTCTCGATGGCAGCAAACCTAGTTTCCCTGGGGCCTGGAAAATTACCACAGACTACCACAAAGAAGATGGCCACAGGCTGAAAATTTCCTGGCTGGTTTCTGATCATTTAAATGGAATAACATCTGCTGAATTATATATGGCTCTCACATAAAAATTTATACATGCACACAAGAAGCTACAATAGTAAAAACATAAGTTATAGAAACATGCATCATTATTCATTTTTCCTCAGAATCATACCAGTAAAAGTAGAAAAGAATGGGCTAAAAGCATCCTAAATATTTACTTAAAGTATGAAGCACTGTTTTTTATACATTTTTGTGTCACCACTGGTTAGTTGGTTTGTCCGTTAGTTGCAGAAGGTAAGCATAACATCTGTGAATCACCCTGTCAGATTTTAGAGGCCATCTGGATCACCATGGTGTGTTTTTGTTTGAAAGAATCTTAAGCTCTGCCAGAAAGGGCTACCCAGAGTTCTGTCAATTTTTAGTATTACAGAAAAATTCAAAGTTTTTATGCCTGCGTTGTGCATACGCTCTTTACACAGCGCTTTACCTACAGGGCTACTACCTATATCGTAAGGCGCTGTTTGTTATGACCTCGTATCCTGAATTGCAACACCAGAGGGGAGCACTGTATTTTTGTCCAATCAGATGAGACCTTGTGCTGGAAGACAAAGCCAAGCGAGGAATACACAGAGCCAATCATATTCATTTCTTTTTGAGTGACAGCTCATCCCCCAGCGTAACCGTCTGAACAGGCCACAGGCTCAGAGAGAATTGCCCCTGACGTGGTTTGCTTAGGGCCTTGGGCACATAGGATGCTCGGCCGGTGAGCTGTAATTCAAACGAAACATAACAACAAAGGCTGCGTGCACACCTTGCTGGCTGGTTTCAGTTCTGCAGACAACAGATACATGGCTACGCTTACACAGTCATAATGTCTCAATCGAATCGGTCGATGATGCGAGAATGCAGAGGGAGCAATTTAAATTCGACTGGAAACTCATCAAGCGGCGCTTGAAGCGCAGCAATGGGCGGCGCTTGGATGCCTGTCGAGTGTTTGTTTATTGGCATCTAATTGGCTGCTTGTCACATCATACGCATGTTTATTTCAATGGACAATGAACCGCCATCTGGTGTCTAAATATATCATAAACGGTCAAAGCTGGCAGCGTGAAAATCAGTTGCTTCTTTAGAAGCGCAAGATTTCCGCTGCCTCGGGAGTGTACGTTGTGCACAGGTATTGTCTAACTGGAACTTGGGTTCATTTAAATATGTTCTTACTGACTACACATCAAAGTTGGATCATGACCAGGTAAAATACCTGATGTGGTGATCCAGAATGTGACCAAACATCAAAGTCGGATCATGGCCTGGTAAAATCCCTGATGAGGTGATCTAGTATGTGACCACACGTCAAAATCCGATCATGACCTGGTAAATTACCTGATGTGGTGATCCAGAATGTGACAACACATCAAAATTTGATCATGACCTAGTAAAATCCTGATGTGGTGATCAAGAATGTGACCACACATCAAAGTCTGATCATGACCTGGTAAATTACCTGATGTGGTGATCCAGAATGTGACCACACATCAAAGTCTGATCATGGCCTGGTAAAATACCTGATGTGGTGATCCAGAATGTGACCACACATCAAAGTCAGATCATGACCTGGTAAAATACCTGATGTGGTGATCCAGAATGTGACCACACATCAAAGTCTGATCATGACCTGGTAAAATCCCTGATGAGGTAATCCAGAATGTGACCACAAATCAAAGTCTGATCATGACCTGGTAAATTACCTGATGTGGTGTTCCAGAATGTGACCACACATCAAAGTTTGATCATAACCTGGTAAAATACCTGATGTGGTGATCCAGAATGGGACCACACATCAAAGTCTGATCATGGCCTGGTAAATTACCTGATGTGGTGATCCAGAATGTTACCAGACATCAAAGTCTGATCATGACCTGGTAAAATCCTGATGTGGTGATCAAGAATGTGACCACACATCAAAGTTTTATCATGACCTGGTAAATTACCTGATGTGGTGATCAAGAATGTGACCACAAATCAAAGTTTGATCATGACCTGGTAAATTACCTGATGTGGTGATCCAGAATGTGACCACACATCAAAGTCTGATCATTACCTGGTAAATTACCTGATGTGGTGATCCAGAATGTTACCAGACATCAAAGTCTGATCATGGCCTGGTAAATTACCTGATGTGGTGATCCAGAATGTGACCACACATCAAAGTCTGATCATGACCTGGTAAATTACCTGATGTGGTGATCCAGAATGTGACCACACATCAAAGTCTGATCATGACCTGGTAAAATCCCTGATGTGGTGATCCAGAATGCCTGTGGTGATATGTATAACTACAGACTCTAGGAAACTCTAGTTTTATTTCTCAGGGTGAGAAAGTACCCGATATCTAACACTATCTGTTAAATGAATATGACAAGAAGGGTCAGACAAAGGGTTGTGACTCAGCCTTTGGACTCTCTGAACCTCGGGGCTACAACCAGTTCCTGGCAACCACTGATAAACTGTGTTGGTAAAATGGACATCAAATCTATGTTCGGTGATCACATACTTTGGCATCAGGTAACAATTTATTTAATACATGCCAAAAACATTAATTTAAAGAGTTCAGTAATATATGAGGGCATGGCCTTGTCCAGAAATACCTGCACAAACTGGATCAATCTTGTCTTAGTCTGAAATTCTGATGTCTGATGAGAGAAGCTGATGGTTTTTGTTGTCACAGCAGAACATCAAATAACTTATTTCAGCAAGCCCTATAGGAAAATGATTTTTCTCCTGACAAGAAACACTAGATAACATGCTTTGGCTGAGTGTTCCGCTTGCTGTATTGCTCTCCAGTTGACAGTAAGGTGGTAGTGGACACATGCACAAAAAGAAATTCTACCTTGGGACTGGGACCATCACCGAGAATGTTAAAACAAATGAGGATACCTTGCGTCTGATGCTGGGCATTCCTTTGTCGTGATGGGGTACTTAGTGCCATCTTGGGACAGGAGTAGAACATCTGCGGTCATGTTCCTGCCCTGAAGAACCATTACCTCAACACAGCTTACAAACTGGTGTAAATAAAACAGTCCAGGCTGTCTCTGTGCTGTTCAGTAAATACCAGGCTGTACACACCAACAGCAGCTCGCCTGCTGACTACCAGGCAATAGAACTGATGAGATTTTTAAACACAGAATACTATATTACTATAAGGTTTCTAGTGTCTATTCTGAACATCAGTCATGTAAGTTAAACTCCTTATATAAGTATATGAATGGTGAGATGGTGAAAAGGGAATCCTGGTGAAACAATGAAATAGGAAATTTACACAATTAACCTTGCGAATAAAAGCCAACCACAATATGGCAATTGTAGGCGCTCATAAACCATCATGCAACAGCATGTGTGACATGCACCTATTACATGAAAATCATCCTTAAAATACTGGCATGGATGTACACAACAGAAAAATAACTAGAATACGGGTAGTTGACAAGCGACTACGTGTATCCGCCAAAATCAGAGAAGGACGGGTGAAGTGAGGCATTGATTGAGTGGCAAGGGGATATAGAGTTACATGTGTTAAATATTAGAATGGATCTCTGCCACATAAACATGATTGTAGGTGGCGCCACCTGTTATTTGAACGAGAAACTATCCAAGATATATACACATGCAAAATTTCATGTGGAAAAGTCAAACCACTGCAGAGATATGAGTAATTTTATCCCACAGCAGACAAACAGATGGACGCTGTGCAAAAATGGCTGCAGGTGGCACCACCATTTTTGTTCATGTTATAAAGCTATCCAAGGGCTACATTTGTGTAAAGTTTTTTTCCTGATTGGTCAAACGGTTCCCGAGATATGAGCTTGGATGTCTGCAGCATAAACGTGAATGTAGGTGGCGCCACCTGTCATAAAATCAAGAAAGCTATCTAGGATGTATACACATGCCGAATTTTAGGTGAATTAGTCAAACCACTGCAGAGATATGAGTGATTTTAACCCCAGGCAGATTAACAAATGGACACTGTGCAAACATGGTTGCAGGTGGCGCCACCTTTTGTTGTGTATGTTATAAAGCTATCCCAGGGCTACATTTGTGTAAAAAATTTTTCCGGATTGGACAAAATCTTCCTGAGATATATGGATTTATGTGTGGAGTGTTAACGTGAATGTAGGAGGCGCCACCGGTCATTAAATCAAGAAAGCTATCTAGGATGTATATGCATGCTGATTTTTAGGTGAATTAGTCAAACCACTGCAGAGATATGAGTGATTTTAACCCCAGGCAGATGAACAAATGGACACTGTGCAAACATGGTTGCAGGTGGTGCCACCTTTTGTTGTGTATGTAATAAAGCTATCCCAGGGCTACATTTGTGTAAAAAATTTTTCCGGATCGGTCAAACGGTTCCCGAGATATATGGGATTATGTGTGGAGCGTTAACGTGAATGTAGGTGGTGCCACCTGTCACAAAATCGAGAAAGCTATCTAGGATGTATATGCATGCCGAATTTTAGGTGAATTAGTCAAACCACTGCAGAGATATGAGTGATTTTAACCCCAGGCAGATGAACAGATGGACACTGTGCAAACATGGTTGCAGGTGGCGCCACCTTTTGTTGTGAATGTTATAAAGCTATCCCAGGGCTACATTTGTGTAAAATTTTTTTCCGGATCGGTCAAACGGTTCCCGAGATATATGGGATTATGTGTGGAGCGTTAACGTGAATGTAGGTGGCGCCACCTGTCACAAAATCGAGAAAGCTATCTAGGATGTATATGCATGCCGAATTTTAGGTGAATTAGTCAAACCACTGCAGAGATATGAGTGATTTTAACCCCAGGCAGATGAACAGATGGACACTGTGCAAACATGGTTGCAGGTGGCGCCACCTTTTGTTGTGAATGTTATAAAGCTATCCCAGGGCTACATTTGTGTAAAATTTTTTTCCGGATCGGTCAAACGGTTCCCGAGATATATGGGATTATGTGTGGAGCATTAACGTGAATGTAGGTGGCGCCACCTGTCACAAAATCGAGAAAGCTATCTAGGATGTATATGCATGCTGAATTTTAGGTGAATTAGTCAAATCACTGCAGAGATATGAGTGATTTTAACCCCAGGCAGATAAACAGATGGACACTGTGCAAACATGGTTGCAGGTGGCGCCACCTTTTGTTGTGTATGTTATAAAGCTTTCCCAGGGCTACATTTGTGTAAAATTTTTTTCTGGACTGGTCAAACGGTTCCCGAGATATATGGGTTTATGTGTGGAAACAGACGCACAAACGGACGCTGGGCAGAGACGAAAGGTCAGAGGTCAAGGTCACTTGGTTAGGCACCAGTTCACATGTGACCCGATAATTGGTGTAAGTTTCGGAAAAATCTGTCCAGTAGTCTCAGAGGAGTTCTCCGGAAATGAACGCGGCGGCGGTGGAACCCGGTCAAAAACATAGTATCCGCAAAACTTCGTTTTGGCGGATACAATTATAGGTGCCGCCACCAGTCTTGTGAATGAGAAAGTCATCGAAGATGTATGGACATGTAAAATTTCAGGCAGATACTTCATTACACTCTTGAGCTATGTGCACAGATATATGAAACCAAAAACAATTGTAGGTGGCACCACAAGTCTTGTTAATGCCAAAGCTATCTGAGATGTATATATATCCCAAATTTCTAGCTGATATGTCAAATCCCTCCTGAGAAATAAGCAGGGACTAGGGCCCTACATGGGGCGAGTTTTGACCTGCAGCCCACGGGGGCCCGCAGTCCCCCGCATAGGAATCTTTGCGGGGCGGGTTGGGCTGCATCTAAGTAAGTGCGGGGGGGGGGGGGGGGGGGGGGTGGGGGGTGGGGCGGGGGGGGGGGGCAGGCCGAAATGAAGTCTGTGCGGGGCCAGCAAGGCTGCAGGTTGATGATTTGGCAGTTTAGTAAAACATGAATATAAAATTTTACTTAAAAAAACTATCATTTGAAAAAAATTGGTATTTTTGTATAAAATGTTTTCAGGTGTCGTTAAAATAGTAATATGAAAAGATAAATTTGGAAAAAAAAATTATTTTATTCCTGTTAACCCCTTACACTGACTGACAGTTGTAACAACACTATGCAAATGTGTCTTTTCTAGGTTTAAGGTCAATTTGTTATACGAAAGAGATGATGCATCCTTAATCTGAAATCTAGACTTTAAACAAATATCCTTGCAATGAGAGCTGGTCTTTACTTTGTATAAAGTTACCTGGCCTGATGTTGAATATGGACTGTAACCCTGTACTTGTGTCATGACAGGGTATGATGCGGGGCGGGTGCTGTTCAATTTTTCAGCCCGCGCAGGGCCCTGGCAGGGACATACACTGTGCAAAACTTATTGAAGGTGGTGCCACCAGTCTTGTATAGAGATATACACAATTTCAGGATGATATATCAAATTCCTCCTGAGAAATAAGCAGGGCCATACACTATGAAACAAGGGACCCATGGGTCAAGGCGCTCAGCTGATTGTGATTGGACCATAAATGTTTCTCCATTGTGATACTATATCGAGTCGATAAAGCTTATGAATATTATGGACATGTTGGGCTATTATAAAGGAATGTAATGTAATATGTGAGTAAATAATAAATGTAATAACCTGACTGATGGATTAATACAGTAAAATATATTGGTTTATTTTTTATTTATTGAGGAGGGGTTGAAATTGCGATATATGTGAGCAAATATGAATGCAATGACAGCAGTAATAAGCAGTAGTAGAATGATGAATAGGCTATTTGTTGAAGGATCTATAGTGTATGGAAGTCTGCAAGATTTCAATTTGACAGATATGATGTAATGATTTACTATGCTGATGAGGGGATTTATGAATTTGTTACTGTATCAGTCTTGACAATGTACATTATTTTGATGCCCACTATGTCTACATATTACACAATATTGACATAATTTCTGGCATGTACATAGGTACCTATGGATGAATAGTTATACAAAATATTTAAGTATGAATATATCTGATTCATCTTGTTCTTGTTTACTGAGGCTGACATTGGGATGGGGCTCAGAGAAGGGAACAGTGAGGGCAGCTATGAGGTGGATGAAGAGAGAAAAGGAGAGAGAGAGAGAGAGATATAGAAAGAGAGACAGAGGGAGGGGATGGAGCATTCAACAGTACTTAAACACCTGGAAGATTAAAACAAAATATTATGAAAAGCAGATAAAGTCTGATCGGAAAAGGTAATCTTGGCCTTGGTTGGTTGATATGATTGAAGAAATTGTTGCAAATAATATTTTGAGATCTGACCATCAGTTCCATTGGTTACCGTTTTTGATAAGCTGTTGACAGTTCAACAGTTTACAGATTTGTTTAATGAGATCCAATTATTTTAATAAACCTATTTTCTTTTTTATCATTTGTATACAGCAGCCATAAAGTCCCAACTTAACAGGTGGAAGGATTGACGGGGGGGGAGGGGTTATGATGGGAGTTAAAACGCCTCATTCTTTCTGTATATATTATTTTTAATTATAAAATTTTATTGAAAAGCAATAGAACTATTGTTCACAGTGCCAAAGAGCAAGGACTCTATGGGGTGGGTGAAGGGGATGACTGGAGTTTAGCACCCTTACATATTAATACAGGATATTAATTTGAATTCAAGTGCTTACAGAGAAAAATGTTTATTCATAATTATTAAATAATTTAAGCAGGCAGAAAGGTGGAGAAACAAAGCAAATCATTTTTATTCCCATTCTACTGAGCCAGGAAAAATTAACAATATTTGCCTTTATTCCTTTTTTTCAATACATCATTTTTTCCAGGTTTAAAAATGTAACTACACACTTACAGTATAACATATATATATATATATATATATTTATATATATATATATATGAATATTTCAGTTGATTCACATTTCTAAATTGCTTCAACATTCATAGCTAATTAATCTGGTTTATAGTACCTGTCAACAGAATGGGGTGCACGGAGAATGCGAGGCTTAGGTGTGAGAGAGAATGGGAGAGAAAGAGAGAGAGAGAGAGCGAGAAAGAGAGAGAGCAAGAGAGAGTGAGCTAGACTGTCATGGAGAGAGAGAGAGAGCGCATGAGAGAGAGATATAGAGTGCCACCAAGAGAGAGAGAGAGAGAGAGGCTCTCTGGTAATTACTGTCTGACCCAGACAATCACAGAGGCAGGGGTTAGGTCAGAAGTTGAACCTGTTATGTAATACTGCCCAAGCACACATTTCACTGACTAGATGAAAACAATCAAGGCATGTTGCTTGAAAACTTGAATGACATCTACAGTTTTTGATCAACTGGTTTCAAATTTCAGATTTTAACAGATGAAATGCTTATGTGTACATGCTGTGAAAATTATATCCACAGCACTAACACTAGTAACAGGAAATAAATGTCCACTGTAAGTCATGTTTATTATCATGCATGCTTTTTACAAAGGAGTTAACTGTTATTCAATAATTTCAGGTTGCCCATAGCCAAAAGAACCACTAGCACAAATGATATGAGAGTTACACTATTCATCAAAAATTAATTGGAATTATTGGGAAAAAAATAATTTTAATTAAAAAATATTAACAATAACATTTGAAAAGATTTCTTTTAATAATATAATTGAAATAAATGATTAAAATAAAATTATAAAATATATTCATGAATGCATTAATGAATACATTTTGAAAGTATCTGCACTCAAATTCTTTCTTTTTACATGTATTAGTATTTGTATTAATTTACATTATTGAACTATTGAATTTTTTTAAATCATATTTGAATACAATTATTAAGTATTCACTCAAGGTCTCATATTTATTCAGTTTCAGTCTAACAAAACTGTTGAGAATCCAGAATATACCAATTTCACAAATTTAAATAATGATTGTAACTACCTGGTTTTATGGCTTTAATTTATAAAAAAAAAATATTATATTCACTTTTGAATACTTTCACATTACTGTCAAGACACTTATGACAATTATTAACATTATAGAAATCATAATGAGAACTTGTCTTTAAGACCTGATTTTTTTTTATCAGATTTTTAAAATTTTATTTTTTTTTCAATTTGTATCAGAAAAAAAAGAAAATAATCTCTACTATGAAACTAATACTTGTTTTAAAAATAACCCAAGGATCAAAACAAACCAATATATTATACAAGGAGCAAACTGGAGTTGGGAATGTTTAATTTTATTAACTGAAATAAAGTTATCAGAAATATAAATTTTGATTATTTACCCAGTATCATGTAACAGCTGATACAGCCATGAGTCTGAATGTTATTATTCAAACATATTGACATCTTTAATGAGCACTTGTCTGAGTAATTTTTTAATTTTTGACATATTTCATTTTTTTTAAATTTTGTAATAAAAAAACCCCAACAAATTAAACACCTGGAAAAGACCTGGAAATTTAGAATGTTTGATATGATCAAATGCATCCTTGTCTATCATTATCTTGCTTCACATATTCCCTTATAGTAAACAACAATTTTATTTAATTATCTATTTTTCATTTTTATGATTGAAATTAAACAAGGGACCTATGGGTCACGATGCTCAGCTGTTATATATGATAAAAAAATATTATTTAGAAATGAGGCACATGCTGGTTTTGTGTGGTAATAAATATAAGCTGTATTATGAGTTGTTGTTGTTTAGCTTATGTATGATTTTGATAGTACCTTTGGAGACAGGGAAGAGGATTGATTTCATTTATTTTATTAACAAATGGAGTACTACTGTCACACAGATTTTGACTTGGCCATATAACTTATAAGCAGAACATATAATATTAGAGTTTAACTATTTATTAAAAAAATTACAAATATTGTCCCAAATATAATTTTTATTAAAAATAATAAGAGAATCATATGATTTTTTAAAATGAAATATAACTGATATGATTATTAAAAAAATAATATTAAAGAATATATTCATGAATGCATTCATGAATACATTTTGAAAGTATTTGCACGAGTATTCATATACTTTCATTTTTACCTGAATTCCCATTCTTTATGCAAGAAATTTTATAATGGAGTACATAATCATATTCGTATTTAAATACAATAACAAAGTATTCGCACCATGTCTGGTATTTATTCAGTTTTCACCAAACAATGATGTTGAGAATCCAGAATATACAAAATTCACACATTTAAATAATGATCATAAGTACCTGGTTTTATGGCTTTTATTTATATTAAAAAATAACTGTAAAAAATTCATTTTGGACTAATTTCACATCAATGTTCACACTAGACACAGTAGGAATCTAGATTAATATTATCAACTGCATCTTTGTCTATCATTAATTTCCTTCATATAATCCTTAATGATTAGTAATGAATAATATGATTTACTTCTTTATCATTAAAAATGAACTGAAAAATGCCATAGGTGACTGCATGGTGTTATTTGGAATATGTGACATTCTACCCATCGATACAAGATTCTTATATCATCAGTAACTGCAAGTTAATTTCCTGTTATTATAAACTAACAAATTCCTTTTCTATTTTTTTTTAATTTGTTATTAAAAACCAATAAAAATTTATTAATTTATTGTTTATTGTTATGTTGTTGGTTAAAACTACTAGATGAGTTGGGTTGAACACCTGGATCAACTGTGGCTGGCCATAAGCTGCCTGGATTCTCCCCTCAAGTGCATAATTTGATGAAAGGTCAACAAGGTCAACATACAGGTGAATCAAGAGGGGCTGGAGAGAGCCAAAGTCTGACAGGGTCTCATAAAAAACATTAATAAAAGCTACAATATTTGGCAAATTTCTTTCAGCTTTCTAAACTAAAAAGCTGAAATCCTTATGTGTGCATGATATGAAAATTATATCAACAGTGCTCACGGGAAACAAACGTGCCATGGTCACAGTTGGGCAAAATTTAAGGTACTAATTTTATATTTATACTAATAACTTATAAAATTTGAAAAATTCAGAACTAATTTTGGGTATTCAATTGAATCTTGATTAAATAATGTTACATCCCTGACAAAAAATATCTCTAGCTTCAGCAATGCCCTTGTTAAGGGAGTAAATATATTTCTTGATTTTTTACAAAGTGCATTATGTTTGGGCCCATAACTTAAAGAAAATACACAATACTGACATCATTTCTGGCATGTGCATAGTGAATGTATAGAAAAATATGTATATTATATATGATCAAAGTCAGATCAGTGGTTTTGATATTAGGCAGTCTTAAAGTATAACATTGGGTTTTTAATGGAAAAATGAAGTTTTTCATTGATATCTCGAAGGAATTAAGTCCTAGTGACCAAATTCTTGGCATGGTAGGGGATTTTGGAGAAATCTAACTGTATGCCAAATTTAAGGAACTTAGAGCTGAAGCTCGGGAGCTGAGCTCTAGCAAACTGCATAACACTAGCAATATGTGACATGGTGCTTGAAAACTTGAATAAAATCTACAGTTTTTGATCAACTGGTTTCAAATTTTTGGTGTTAACAGTTGAAATGCTAACAAAAACATGCTGTGAAAAATAAATCCACAGCAGTTACAGCAAAAAAACGTGCCATGGTCAAAGTAATATAAGGTACCAATTTTTTATTTTTGCTAATATTTTTAAAAATTTAAAAGATTTTGATCTAATTTTGGGTATACAATTTAATTTTGATTAATAAAAGTAATATTACTGGAAAAAAAGTGCTTAGCTTTAACAAGTTTTGTGTTAAGTGATAAAATTTCTTTCCTGATTATTTACAAAATGCATTATGTTTGGGCCCATAACTTTTTTAAATTAAATAATACAGACCTAATTTCTGGCATGTACATAGGAATTATATAGAGGATTATTTATAGGAAATATGAGGAAAAACAGATGAGTGGTTTTGATATTAGGCAGTCCTAAAGTGTGAAAATAGGTTTTTAATAAAAAATTGAGGTTTTTCCTTAATTTCTCAAAGGAATGAAGTCGCAAAGACCCAGTTTTCGGCTTGGTAGGAGATCTTGGGGACATCTAACATTATGCTGAATTTTGGATTCCTAGGTCTTACGGTTTCAAAACGTGCCACATCTACGGACGGACGGACGGACGGACAGACGGACGGACGACGGACAATGGACCATAACTATAGCTCAGATGACTTATAGTCAGCTGAGCTAAAAATACCCAATGGTGACTGCATGGTGTCATTTGAAATATATTTTCAGCAATCCATGAAAGATCCATAAAACATCAGTAATTGCAAGGTCCCTTTCTCATTAACCATAAAATTCCTTTTCCATTTATTTTTCTTAAAGTTGTTATTGTAAACCAATAATCTTTTTAAATTATTGTTTATTTTTATGTTTTTGGCCAAACAATTACAAGAGGAGGGGGGTTGAATAGCTATATCCAGCTGAGGCCACCCTTGCCTCACTTCAAGCATGAAAGGTCAATATGAGAACATGTAGAGGGGCTTCAGTACAGCCTAGGTGTGACATGGTCTCATAAAAAATGTAATAAAAGCTACAGTTTTTGGTCAATTCCTTTCAAATTTCAGAATTTAGAATGCATGATATGAAAATTAAACCAACAGTATTTACAGGGAAAAAACGTGCCATGCCCAAATTTGGGCAAACTTTTAGGTACTGATTTCATATTTATGCGAATAACTTTTAAAATTTGAAAAATTCAGATCTAATTTTCAGTATTCAATTGAATCTTGATTAAATGGAGTTATATCCCTGAAAAGAAGTCTCTAGCTTCAGCCATTCTTATGTTAAGTGAGTTAATATATTTCCTGATTTTTTTATGAGGTGCATTATGTTCCGGCCTATAACTTCAACAAATTACGCAATACTGACCTAATTTTTGGTATGTACATAGAAAATGTATGGAAAAATATGCATATTCACTAGCTATAATCAAAATCAGATCAGTGGTTTTGATATTAGGCAGTCTTACAGTGTAACAATGGTTTTTTTATGGAAAATGGAGGTTTTTCCTTAATATCTGGAAGGAATGAAGTCCTAATGACCCAATTTTCGGTATGGTAAGAGATTTTGGGGACATCTAACTGTATTCCATATTTCGGATTTGTAGGTCTAACAGTTTCAAAAAGTGCCAGTTTAACAGATGGACGGACAGCCGGACGGACAGCCGGTGGACAAAGGACCACGACTATAGCTCAGATGACTTATAGTCAGCTGAGCTAAAAATCATTGTATGTGGCAACACCAGTCTTGTGTACGATAAAGCCATCAAACAGGTCAAAATTTCAGGCCAATACATCAAACTTTTCTTGAGTCAAGTGCACTGGGCTGCCCAAGCTCACTTGAGGAAGGCAGTTGACCCTGAGTGAACCAGAACAAATCGCCAGCTGCAGTTACTGCACTGAAAGAACTCTTGATCTGTGCTTGGCTGTACTGCCTGAACTCTTGACCTGTTGCCTAATCTGATAAAGTTGGCAGTCTGCCAAAGGTATAAATAGAAAGACTGAAAATTACCAAATCTGAAACAGTGTAGTCTGCCAAGCTATTTATAGTAACAGACACAATCTTGGCCTATTGGTAAATTAGTTTACACATAATGAAAAACTTTGGCTACAATGCTTTTTTTCAAGATGACATATTCATAAGTGTTTTTTTATCAAAATGTTTAGAATAAAGACATATGCTGATTGAAAGCTAAATCAGAATAGAGATATATTTTATTCATGGATTTAAATTACACATAAGTTGGATATGGACAACAATTACTAATGCTGCCTGAATCTCTCTGCTTATATACCCAAAGAGCTCAGTCTGTTAATACAATATATCTACTAGCTTTGTTTACCAAAGTATCTCACAATCCTTTCATTGTTTAAAGGTCCAATAATTCAGCCAAAAATCATTTAAGTAAACTTGAACAAAGCCACCTAAAAAGTCATTTTTGTGCAATGATACAGAATTTGAAACAGAGTTTTGCAGAAAACTATTGCATTCCCTCAGTCTGATATAGGCTTACTTTGCCACAAGACCAACTTCAGCTTTCTCTGACTCAAAAAATCAATGAATCAGATCTTTTTTTATACAAATGAGAGACCCCTACAGTAGGATAATTTTGGGAAGAATTAAACCATTCTGTTAACCATTTCATAATAATACATTACTAATGTAGTGGCTGAAAGAAGCAGTCAACAGCTTGATGTAGGTGGCACCACATAAACCTCAATTTCAAATACGAGTAATTTGACCAACATTTGCATAACACTTGGTGATTCCAGCTCCTGCCATTTCTAAGATTGTAATGTTAGTATGCTTACTTTGCAAAATGACGAAGTTCAAATTCCTGTAACTTGGCCAAAATTCAATGAACCCAAACCGTTTAAACATACTTGAGAGCTCATCTCTGGGATAATTTCTGTGAAATATTGAACAATATGGCAGAAAGTTTTCAGAGAAGAAGATTTTTTTAGCTTTTTCCCTATTAAATCTAAGTCAATGCAAATAGCAAAAAAAAAAAATTTCAATCCAATAAAGTTTGACATGTGTCTGATTCTTCCACAAAATTTGGCTCTACTAGCTCTGACAGTTTTTGAGATAGCATAGATTAATGTGGGCGCTGGATCCAGATGGACAACGCCGTTGCATAAGCTCACAGGTTCGCTGAAAAATAAGGTGATTTGTCTGACATGATGGTGAATATGCAAACAAATTTAAAGAAATTTACAATTCAAGATCATTAAGTTTTCATGCTTTGTACAAGGAAATTATTACATATTGTTTATAGTAAAAACACAGAGCCAGACAGTCCAGAACAAATAACTAAAAGGGATACTAAGTTACACCAAGAGCTGTAAAAAAAGCACTGAAGCATAAAATATGATAAAAATAAATCAAAGCTTGTTGTTAGATCTCATTACCACAATAATCGCACAACTAGTCTGGTTTATTTTTATTACAGCAGAGGCCAGGGAGCATGGAGACTTCAGTAACCCAAGGTCACAGATGTTTATTAGGTTCAGAGAGACTAACACAGGAATTCATCAACACATTAAGACACCAGGTGGCAAAGCTCATCTGGTGACTTGCAAAATAGCAACCTTGTCCTGAGCGGATCAGTTTTTCACGCATGTTTTGCTTCCTGTGGCTGCAAACATGATTGGTTCTGGTGTTGATTTGGGTGTTGATACTTAGTACCCAAAAGACTTGACTCCTGTGGACTGGCTCTCTACCTCCTCCTGGTGCTAATAAGGACCTGTTGAATTTTGGTGTTGATTCAGAGTAATCAATGACAGATCTACGCAAGTTCACTTGATTGCCTGTGGACTGGCTCTTCCCCTCACATTGTACAGCTTCAGATGTCTGTGGACTGGCTCTCTCCAACTCTTCATCCAGCTTCAGACCCCACAAGGTTAATGAATGTAAAATGAATGTTTTATGCATCAACTAGTTGCCACAGTGGACAGCATGTAGGTTCCCATTAGCTGTGACCTGCGTCTGAATCCCAGCATAGTGAGTGTACTGGGTATTATTATATTCTCCTCTTTGACTTTGTTGTATGCTCATGGTGATAGTAAACTGACATGTAACCTGCTTCTGGTGATACATCATGATTAATAAATTTAAACAAACATCTAAATGTGCATTCCCTACAAGATCAAAAGCTCAGGCCCAGCTTCAGTGTCTGTACATCTGTGTGACCAGCTCAGGCCTAAGCTTCAGTGTCTGTAAATAGATCTGTGTGACCAGCTCAGGCCTAAGCTTCAGTGTCTGTATATAGATCTGTGTGACCAGCTCAGGCCTAAGCTTCAGTGTCTGAACATAGATCTGTGTGACCAGCTCAGGCCTAAGCTTCAGTGTCTGTACATCTGTGTGACATGCTCAGGCCAAGCTTCACTGTCCATACAACTGGGTGACAAGCTCAGGCCAAGCTTCAGTGTGTACCATAGATCCGCATTTTGTGGCCCCACATCGTCTAATGGCCGCACCCCATTTTCGTAAAATACCCGGAGGCTCCTTCACTTGAGTAAAAAATACCCAAAACCTTACTTAATGGCTGCACCACATTCTCACCACGTTCCATTGCCAGGTGGTGTATTGGAACACAGAACAAAAAGGTTCTCAAAAGCTAGGCTGCAGCTAGGAACGCTACAGTATGCTAATATGAGGTCAGGAATAAGAGATTTGGAAAACTGAACAAGTTGCAACTGTGCATGTTGCTTGGCTTTGTTAATTAATTAATTGGTTAAACAGCCTGATCTACCCATTAAGAATAGGTGACAATTTGTTTAATTTATGACAACTCTTCTGAGATGAAGCCTTGTAGGGCCATGAAATTAATTTAAGACACATCACTGAATGCCAGAGAATCTTGCATCTTTAACTTGGCTAATTCAACTTCAATGTAACATCAAAGCATTGTACAAGACAAATGAACTTGTATTTAGACTTTGTACATTGTCGGTCATTTTACAACAATCAACTTTTTGCTTGAATAAGATGGCTTGGCTGTCTGTCATTCAGCTGTAAGATTATATAAGATGTCTGGGCTGTCTGTACTTCAGCTGTTTGCTTTTATTAGATGGCTGGGCTGTCTGTTGATCAGTTGTTTGCTTGTATTAGATGGCTGGGCTGTCTGTCCATCAGTTGTTTGCTTGTATAAGATGGCTGGGCTGTCTGTCCATCATTTATTGCTTGGATTAGATGGCTGGGCTGTCTGTCCATCAGTTGTTTGCATGTATTAGATGGCTGGGCTGTCTGTCCATCAGCTGTTTGCTTGTATTAGATGGCAGGGCTGTCTGTCCATCAGTTGATTGCTTGTATTAGATGGCTGGGCTGTCTGTCCATCAGTTGTTTGCTTGTATTAGATGGCTGTCTGTCTATAAGTTGTTTGCTTGTATTAGATGGCTTGGCTGTCTGTCTATAAGTTGTTTGCTTGTATAAGATGGCTAGCTGTCTGTCTATAAGTTGTTTGCTTGTATTAGATGGCTGGGCTGTCTGTTGATCAGTTGTTTGCTGGTATAAGATGGCTGGACTGTCTGTTGATCAGTTGTTTGCTGGTATAAGATGGCTGGACTGTCTGTTGATCAGTTGTTTGTTGTATTAGATGCCTGGGGTGTCTATTCTTCAGCTGTTTGGTTGTATAAGATGTCTGGGCTGTCTGTCCTTCAGCTGTTTGCTTGTATATGATGTCTGGGCTGTCTGTACTTCAGCTGTTTGCTTGTATAAGACGTCTGGGCTGTCTGTACTTCAGCTGTTTGCTTGTATAAGACGGCTGGGCTGTCTGTCCATCAGCTGTTTGCTTGTATTAGATGGCTGGGTTGTCTGTCCATCATTTGTTTGCTTGGATTAGATGGCTGGGCTGTCTGTCCATCAGTTGTTTGCTTGGATTAGATGGCTGGACTGTCTGTCCATCAGTTGTTTGCTTGTATTAGATGGCTGGGCTGTCTGTCCATCATTTGTTTGCTTGTATTAGATTGCTAGGCTGTCTGTCTATAAGTTGTTTGCTTGTATTAGATGGCTGGGCTGTCTGCCTATCAGTTGTTTGCTTGTATTAGATGGCTGGGCTGGCTGTCCATCAGTTGTTTGCTTGTATTAGATGGCTGGGCTGTCTGTCCATCATTTGTTTGCTTGTATTAGATGTATGTCTGTCCATCATTTGTTTGCTTGTATTAGATGGCTGGGCTGTCTGTTGATCAGTTGTTTGCTTGTATAAGATGGCTGGACTGTCTGTTGATCAGTTGTTTGATTGTATTAGATTTCTGGGCTGTCTGTCCTTCAGCTGTTTGCTCGTATAAGATGTCTGGGCTGTCTGTACTTCAGCTGTTTGATTGTATAAGACGTCTGGGCTGTCTGTACTTCAGCTGTTTGCTTGTATAAGATGGCTGGGCTGTCTGTCCATCAGCTGTTTGCTTGTATTAGATGGCTGGACTGTCTGTACTTCAGCTGTTTGCTTGTATAAGATGGCCAGGCTGTCTGTCCATCAGTTGTTTGCTTGTATTAGATCGCTGGGCTGTCTGTCCATCATTTGTTTGTTTGGATTAGATGGCTGAGCTGTCTGTCCATCAGTTGTTTGCTTGTATAAGATGGCTGGGCTGTCTGTCTATAAGTTGTTTGCTTGTATTAGATGGCTGGGCTGTCTGTCCATCAGTTGTTTGCTTGTATTAGATGGCTGGGCTGTCTGTCTATAAGCTGTTTGCTTGTATAAGATGGCTGGGCTGTCTGTCCATCAGCTGTTTGCTTGTATTAGATGGCTGGGCTGTCTGTCCATCAGTTGATTGCTTGTATTAGATGGCTGGGCTGTCTGTCCATCAGTTGTTTGCCTGTATTAGATGGCTGGGCTGTCTGTCCATAAGTTGTTTGCTTGTATTAGATGGCTGGACTGTCTGTCCATCAGTTGGTTGCTTGTATTAGATGGCTCGGCTGTCTGTCCATCAGTTGTTTGCTTGTATTAGATGGCTGGGCTGTCTGTCCATCATTTGTTTGCTTGTATTAGATGGCTAGGCTGTCTGTCTATAAGTTGTTTGCTTGATAAGATGTCTGGGCTGTCTGTCCATCAGTTGTTTGCTTGTGTTAGATGGCTGGGCTGTCTGCCTATCAGTTGTTTGCTTGTATTAGATGGCTGGGCTGGCTGTCCATCAGTTGTTTGCTTGTATTAGATGGCTGGGCTGTCTGTCCATCATTTGTTTGCTTGTATTAGATGTATGTCTGTCCATCATTTGTTTGCTTGTATTAGATGGCTGGGCTGTCTGTTGATCAGTTGTTTGCTTGTATAAGATGGCTGGACTGTCTGTTGATCAGTTGTTTGATTGTATTAGATTTCTGGGCTGTCTGTCCTTCAGCTGTTTGCTCGTATAAGATATCTGGGCTGTCTGTACTTCAGCTGTTTGATTGTATAAGACGTCTGGGCTGTCTGTACTTCAGCTGTTTGCTTGTATAAGATGGCTGGGCTGTCTGTCCATCAGCTGTTTGCTTGTATTAGATGGCTGGACTGTCTGTACTTCAGCTGTTTGCTTGTATAAGATGGCCAGGCTGTCTGTCCATCAGTTGTTTGCTTGTATTAGATGGCTGGGCTGTCTGTCCATCATTTGTTTGTTTGGATTAGATGGCTGGGCTGTCTGTCTATAAGTTGTTTGCTTGTATTAGATGGCTTGGCTGTCTGTCCATCAGTTGTTTGCTTGTATTAGATGGCTGGGCTGTCTGTCTATAAGTTGTTTGCTTGTATAAGATGGCTGGGCTGTCTGTCCATCAGCTGTTTGCTTGTATTAGATGGCTGGGCTGTCTGTCCATCAGTTGATTGCTTGTATTAGATGGCTGGGCTGTCTGTCCATCAGTTGTTTGCCTGTATTAGATGGCTGGGCTGTCTGTCCATAAGTTGTTTGCTTGTATTAGATGGCTGGACTGTCTGTCCATCAGTTGGTTGCTTGTATTAGATGGCTCGGCTGTCTGTCCATCAGTTGTTTGCTTGTATTAGATGGCTGGGCTGTCTGTCCATCATTTGTTTGCTTGTATTAGATGGCTAGGCTATCTGTCTATAAGTTGTTTGCTTGACAAGATGTCTGGACTGTCTGTCCATCAGTTGTTTGCTTGTATTAGATGGCTGGGCTGTCTGTCTATAAGTTTTTTGCTTGATAAGATGTCTGGGCTGTCTGTCCATCAGTTGTTTGCTTGTATAAGATGTCTAGGCGGTCCGTCCTTAACCTGTTTGCTTGTACAAGATGTCTCAACAGTAAGGAATAGTTCTCAGATGCATTTTGAGGAGGTATGAACCTTACAACAGGGACATCTGATTTAATTCTGGAGTAAATCCAGATATGGATGTGAGCTTAAATTTTGTCTGTATCTGTTGATGTCTGTCTGTAGTAACTGATCAACTACATGTATTGTGTAATTTTGTGTACAGGTACAGGAACCTGAATGCATGAAATTCCCAATTACATTTTGGATATTACTTTTATAAATATTGAGCACTCACACTTCTCTCTCTTTTCCGCTAAGTACTTTTCAGGATGAAATATTTGGTATAATATCCTGAACAAAAATTTGGACCCTTTTATCTTTTCAGTGAGGTGTGATTTGGCACAATACAGGAGTCATCATCTTAGGTTCTGCTGGAAGAGTTCTCTCACAGATTTAGTGCCTGATGTAAACTGTATGTGCATATGTTAAATTTATACACATGGTAACTAACAGTGGCATAGGAAACATAAAGAAATATTGCCCGTTTTACCTCAATATTGCACTAGCATGGTATTTGGTTAAACTTATTATATTAATGGAAATCTCTCCCTGCAAGTACATTGAATTTTTCATTAAACAATGGTACTTTGATATAAATTCTCAGATACTGAGAAAAAATTTCAAGGAAATAAATTTTCTTTTGTTTACTTATGCTTTGTCATTTAATAGAACAGGAGATTTCTAATAATACTAATCAACATTACTACAAAAAAATGTGTAACACTGCTAACTGCGAAATGCCCCTTCTGTAAATTGTTCTAAATCACACATAATTTTCAAGCTGAAAAATCAGTTTTGCCTGTAATTTCCCTTACTTACGAAACAAAGGTGACAATACTATGATACTGAATGAGTTACCATGAATTTAGCTATAATGCTTCCGAAATAGAGCGACTGTGACTAACTTTCCAACTTCCATATGATAGGCTTCTAGTGGTGGTTGCTAGTTTCAGCCATTAGACAGACTACAAAAATAAGGTAACTGTGACCTACTAGTTCTAAATTATATCTTCAATAATCCAGGTCTATCTAAATGCCTCACAACAAGTTTAATGTCCTT
This sequence comes from Sipunculus nudus, assembly GCA_026874595.1. Lineage (NCBI taxonomy): Eukaryota > Metazoa > Annelida > Sipuncula > Golfingiida > Sipunculidae > Sipunculus > Sipunculus nudus. Next base: position 96,541,594 of record CM049309.1, read on the forward strand.
GTAACGTAAAAGCCATCCATAAAGCTCACACAAATATCTATCATCTATGCAGCCTTCCCAGAAAATCCTGTATTTATGATACTTTACTTGAGGATCAAAAGAGTCATAATTCCCATCAACAATATTCAATTTATAATATACTATATGATCCAAAGTCAAATCCAAAATAATAAGGGCTTATGCCTTTTTTAACCTTCCATCACTGTCTGCCAGCTCTAAGTCCTTTCAACTTTGTGCCCCTGAGACGGTTATTGTTGCATGTGATGATGGGGGGAGTGGCTGGCAGTTCCTGGTGATTGAATTTGGAAATCAAAACATCACTGTTTGAGACAGCACTGTTTTAGCCAGATTGATAGAAATCTCCTGGTCCAGACAGACTGAGCCAGCTTAGTTCGCCTGTGTATCAATCAAGACTTTGATGCTCTGGTGTCTAACAGTCAAACACAGGGCACTGTCAGTCACAAGCTGCTGGAGCTAGATCACCATAGATGGCTAACACCACACACTTAAGCTATTGGGCCATTCAGTCAGTAATGAATCAGCTGAATAGCTAACCATGATTACAAACTCATCATTGTAACGACAACTACTTGTCAACAAAATACACAGCCATGAAAAAACATAAACATAAAATGCTCAGTAAAACATTTTATGTTGTCATGGACATGATGATCAGAAGGAAATGTCATGGATTTAGTAGGGACATGAGGATAAGAAGGAAATGTCATGGATTGAGTATGGACATGAGGATAAGAAGGAAATGTCATGGATTGAGTAGGGACATCAGGATAAGAAGGAAATGTCATGGATTGAGTAGGGACATGGGGATAAGAAGGAAATGTCATGGATTGAGTAGGGACATGAGGATCAGAAGGAAAAGTCATGGATTGAGTAGGGACATGGGGATAAGAAGGAAATGTCATGGATTGAGTAGAGACATGAGGATAAGAAGGAAATGTCATGGATTGAGTATGGACATGATGATCAGAAGGAAATGTCATGGATTGAGTAGGGACATGAGGATAAGAAGGAAATGTCACGGATTGAGTATGGACATGAGGATCAGAAGGAAATGTCATGGATTGAGTAAAGACATGAGGATCAGAAGGAAATGTCATGGATTGAGTATGGACATGAGGATAAGAAGGATATGTCATGGATTGAGTATGGACATGAGGATAAGAAGGAAATGTCATGGATTGAGTATGGACATGAGGATAAGAAGGAAATTTCATGGATTGAGTAGAGACATGAGGATAAGAAGGAAATGTCATGGATTGAGTAGGGACATGAGGATAAGAAGGAAATGTCATGGATTGAGTAGAGACATGAGGATAAGAAGGAAATGTCATGGATTGAGTATGGACATGAGGATAAGAAGGAAATGTCATGGATTGAGTATGGACATGAGGATCAGAAGGAAATGTCATGGATTGAGTAGAGACATGAGGATCAGAAGGAAATGTCATGGATTGAGTAGGGACATGGGGATAAGAAGGAAATGTCATGGATTGAGTAGGGACATGAGGATAAGAAGGAAATGTCATGGATTGAGTATGGACATGAGGATCAGAAGGAAATTTCATGGATTGAGTAGAGACATGAGGATAAGAAGGAAATGTCATGGATTGAGTAGGGACATGAGGATCAGAAGGAAATGTCATGGATTGAGTATGGACATGAGGATCAGAAGGAAATGTCATGGATTGAGTAGGGACATGAGAATCAGAAGGAAATGTCATGGATTGAGTAGAGACATGAGGATAAGAAGGAAATGTCATGGATTGAGTATGGACATGAGGATCAGAAGGAAATGTCATGGATTGAGTAGAGACATGAGGATAAGAAGGAAATGTCATGGATTGAGTATGGACATGAGGATCAGAAGGAAATGTCATGGATTGAGTATGGACATGAGCATAAGAAGGAAATGTCATAGATTGAGTATGGACATGAGGATCAGAAGAGAAATTTCATGGATTGAGTAGAGACATGAGGATAAGAAGGAAATGTCATGGACTGAGAAGGGACATGGGGATAAGAAGGAAATGTCATGGATTGAGTAGGGACATGAGCATAAGAAGGAAATGTCATAGATTGAGTATGGACATGAGGATCAGAAGAGAAATTTCATGGATTGAGTAGAGACATGAGGATCAGAAGGAAATTTCATGGATTGAGTAGAGACATGAGAATCAGAAGGAAATTTCCTGGATTGAGTAGAGACATGAGGATAAGAAGGAAATGTCATGGACTGAGAAGGGACATGGGGATAAGAAGGAAATGTCATGGATTGAGTAGAGACATGAAAATCAGAAGGAAATTTCCTGGATTGAGTAGAGACATGAGGATAAGAAAGAAATGTCATGGATTGAGTAGAGACATGAGGATAAGAAGGAAATGTCATGGATTGAGTATGGACATGAGGATGAGAAGGAAATTTCATGGATTGAGTAGAGACATGAGTATCAGAAGGAAATTTCATGGATTGAGTAGAGACATGAGGATAAGAAGGAAATGTCATAGATTGAGTATGGACATGAGGATCAGAAGAGAAATGTCAAGGATTGAGTAGAGACATGAGAATAAGAAGGAAATTTCCTGGATTGAGTAGAGACATGAGGATAAGAAAGAAATGTCATGGATTGAGTAGAGACATGAGAATCAGAAGGAAATTTCATGGATTGAGTAGAGACATGAGAATCAGAAGGAAATTTCCTGGATTGAGTAGAGACATGAGGATAAGAAAGAAATGTCATGGATTGAGTATGGACATGAGGATCAGAAGGAAATTTCGTGGATTGAGTAGGGACATGAGGATAAGAAGGAAATGTCATGGATTGAGTATGGACATGAGGATCAGAAGGAAATTTCCTGGATTGAGTAGGGACATGAGGATAAGAAGGAAATGTCATGGATTGAGTAGAGACATGAGGATCAGAAGGAATGTCATGGATTGAGTATGGACATGAGGATCAGAAGGAAATTTCCTGGATTGAGTAGGGACATGAGGATCAGAAGGAAATGTCATGGATTGAGTAGAGACATGAGGATCAGAAGGAAATGTCATGGATTGAGTATGGACATGAGAATCAGAAGGAAATTTCCTGGATTGAGTAGAGACATGAGTATCAGAAGGAAATTTCATGGATTGAGTAGAGACATGAGGATAAGAAGGAAATGTCATAGATTGAGTATGGACATGAGGATCAGAAGAGAAATGTCAAGGATTGAGTAGAGACATGAGAATAAGAAGGAAATTTCCTGGATTGAGTATGGACATGAGGATCAGAAGGAAATGTCATGGATTGAGTAGAGACATGAGGATCAGAAGGAAATGTCATGGATTGAGTAGGGACATGAAGATAAGAACGAAATGTCATGGATTGAGTATGGACATGAGGATCAGAAGGAAATTTCATGGATTGAGTAGAGACATGAGGATAAGAAGGAAATATCATGGATTGAGTAGGGACATGAGGATCAGAAGGAAATGTCATGGATTAAGTAGGGACATGAAGATAAGAACGAAATATCATGGATTGAGTATGGACATGAGGATAAGAAGGAAATTTCATGGATTGAGTAGAGACATGAGGATAAGAACGAAATGTCATGGACTGAGTAGGGACATGAGGATCAGAAGGAAATGTCATGGATTGAGTATGGACATGAGAATCAGAAGGAAATTTCCTGGATTGAGTAGAGACATGAGGATCAGAAGGAAATATCATGGATTGAGTAGGGACATGAGGATCAGAAGGAAATGTCATGGATTGAGTATGGACATGAGATTCAGAAGGAAATTTCCTGGATTGAGTAGAGACATGAGGATCAGAAGGAAATGTCATGGATTGAGTAGAGACATGAGGATAAGAAGGAAATATCATGGATTGAGTAGGGCATGAGGATCAGAAGGAAATGTCATGGATTGAGTATGGACATGAGAATCAGAAGGAAATTTCCTGGATTGAGTAGAGACATGAGGATCAGAAGGAAATGTCATGGACTGAGTAGGGACATGAGGATCAGAAGGAAATGTCATGGATTGAGTATGGACATGAGGATAAGAAGGAAATGTCATGGATTGAGTATGGACATGAGGATCAGAAGGAAATGTCATGGATTGAGTAGAGACATGAGAATCAGAAGGAAATTTCCTGGATTGAGTAGAGACATGAGGATAAGAAAGAAATGTCATGGACTGAGTAGGGACATGAGGATAAGAAGGAAATGTCATGGATTGAGTAGGGACACAAGGATCAGGGAGGAAATGTTGTCATGGATTGAGTAGGGACATGAGGATCAGAAGAAAATGTCATGGATTGAGTAGGGACACAAGGATCAGGGAGGAAATGTTGTCATGGATTGAGTAGGGACATGAGGATCAGAAGAAAATGTCATGGATTGAGTAGGGACACAAGGATCAGGGAGGAAATGTTGTCATGGATTGAGTAGGGACATGAGGATCAGAAGAAAATGTCATGGATTAAGTAGGGACATGAGGATCAGAAGAAAATCTCATGGATTGAGTAGGGACATGAGGATCAGAAGAAAATGTCATGGATTGAGTAGGGACATGAGGATGTTTGGGGAGGAAATGTTGTCATGAATTGAGTAGGTACATGATGCTTGGGGAGGAAATGTTGTCAATGATTGAATAGGGACATGAGGGTAACAGAAGGATGTCATGGACTTAGTTTGGACCTGAGGATCAGGGAGAAAAACTAGAATACGGGTAGTCGACAAGCGACTAAGTGTATCCGCCAAAATCAGAGTGGGACGGGTGAAGTGAGGCATGGATTGAGTGGCTGCCACAAAATCAAGAAAGCTATCCAAGTTGTATACATATGCAAAATTTTAGTCAGATAAATCAAACCACTGCTTGTATATGAGTGATTTTATCCCACAGCAGACAAACAGAAGGACGCTGTGCAAAAATGGTTGCAGGTGGCACAGCCAGTTTTGCCTGTGATAAAGAGCTATGTGAGATCTATGAATTATAGGAGGGTACCTCAAACCAGTCCTGAGATATAAGCCTGGACTTCTACAGCTTGAACATGAATGAAGGTGGCACCACCTGTCATTTAATCAAGAAAGCTGTCCAGGATGTATACGCATGCCAAATTTCTGGTGGATAAGTCCAACCACTGCAGAGATATGAGTGATTTTATCCCAAGGCAGATGAACAGATAAACGCTGTGCAAAAATGGTTGCAGATGGCACCACCAATTTTTATGTATATAATAAAGCTAACCAAGGGTTTCATTTGTGCAAAACTTTTATCCTGATTGTTCAAAAGTCCTAATTTGTAGGTGAATGTGTCAAAACAGACACACAGATGGATGCACTGGAGATAGGAAAGGTCAGGGGTAAACCTAAAATATTTTGGCACCAGTTCACATGTGACTACGCTCTTTACACAGCGCTTTTCCTATGGGCCTACTACCTATATCTTAAGCGCTGTTTGTTGTATCCTGAATTGCTACACCATAGGGGAGCACTGTATTTTTGTTCAATCAGATGAGACCTTGTGCTGGAAGACGCAGCCAAGTGAGGAATACACAGAGCCAATGTTGTTCATTTTGTTTTGAGTGACAGCTCATCGCCCCGGTAACCGTCTGAACAGGCCACAGGCTAAAAAAGAATGGCCTGAGACTTTGCTTAGGGCCTTGGGCACATAGGATGCCCGGCTGGTGAGCTGTAATTCAAACAAAACATAACAACAAAGGCTGTGTGCACACCTAGCTGGCTGGTTTCAGTTCTGCAGACAACAGATACACAGTCATAACACAGTCATACAGTCGCTAACACAGTCATAATGTCATTATCCAATTGGTCGATGATGCGAGAATTAAGAGAGAGCAATTAAAATTCGACCATAAACTGCCAATCAAGCGTTGCTTGAAGCGAGCCAGGATGCCTGTTGAGTGTTTGTTTATTGGCATCTGGTTGGCTTGTCACATCAAACGCACGTTTTTTTCAGCGGACAACGAACCATCTGGTGTCTAAATGTATCATAAACGTTCAAAGCAGGCAGCGTGAAAATCAGTTGCTTCTTTAGAAGCCCAAGATTTCTGCTGCCTCGGAAGCGTAACATGTGACCCGATAATTGTGTAAAGCTTCGGAAAAAATCTTTCCGGTGGTCTCAGAGTTCTATTCCATAAATGAATGTGGCAGCGGCGGTGGAACCCAGTCAAAAACATTGTAACTGCAAAACTTTGTTTTGGTCAATACAATTAAGGTCATACTGAAACCTCATATATATATATCACAATATCCATCCAATAAGATTGCTTTAAACTAGGTAATAATGGTCTGATCAATGTTTCATATTGAAATCAAGGCAATAATGTAATGTTATCAATAAGAGGTTTGTGATGCTGTAAAATTAGAACTACATGGCACTGGGGGAGCATTATATCAATGCTTCCCTTGGCTTGTGAAGAGTGGCTGGTCAATTCATTCTCAAAGCAGCAAATCTAAGCATAATGTTTCTAAATATTTCTTGGAATATGTTATGGAAATAAGAAGTATTTGTCAATATATCAATATAGCATAACATACACAAAACAAATTTCTCAAACATGTGAAACAAGGGACCTATGGGTAACGATGCTCAGCTGTTATATATGATTAAAAAATATGATTTAGAAATGAGGCACATGCTGGTTTTATGTGGTAAAAAAATAAGCTGTATCATGAGTTGTTGTTGTTTAGCTTATGTATGATTTTGTTAGTAGCTTTGGAGACAGGGAAGAGGATTGATTTCATTTATTTTATTAACAAATGGAGTGCTATTGTCACACAGATTTTGACTAGGCCATATAACTTATAAGCAGAACATATAATATAAGAGTTTAACTATTTATTAAAAAAAATTACAAATATTGTCCCAAATATTATTAAAAATAATAAGAGAATCGTATGATTTTTTAAAATAAAATATAACTGAAGTGTTATTAAAATAATATTAAAGAATATATTCATGAATGCATTCATGAATACATTTTGAAAGTATTTGCACTGATATTCATATACTTTCATTTTTACCTGAATTCCCATTCTTATGAAAGAAATTTTATCATGGAGTACATATTCATATTTGTATTTAAATACAGTTGCAAAGTATTCGCACCATGTCTGGTATTTATTCAGTTTTCACCAAACAATGATGTTGAGAATCCAGAATATACAAAATTCACACATTTATATTATGATCATAAGTACCTGGTTTTATGGCTTTTATTTATATTAAAAAAATAAATGTAATATATTCATTTTGGACTAATTTCACATCAATGTACACACTAGACACAGTAGGAATCTAGATTAATATTATCAACTGCATCTTTGTCTATCATTAATTTCCTTCATATGATCCCTAATGATTAGTAATGAATAATATGATTTACTTTTAAATCATGAAAATTGAACTGAAAAATACCATAGGTGACTGCATGGTGTTATTTGGAATACGCGACATTCTATCCATCAATACAAGATTCTTATATCATCATTAACTCAAGATAATTTCCTGTTATTATCAACTAACAAATTCCTTTTCTATTTTTCTTTAATTTGTTATTAAAAATCAATAAAAATTTATTAATTTATTGTTTATTGTTATGTTGTTGGTTAAAACTACTAGGTGAGTTGGGTTGGACACCTGGATCAACTGTGGCTGGCCATAAGCTGCCTGGCTGCCCTAGTTTATGCCTCGCCTCAAGCATGCATAATTTGCTGAAAGTTCAACAAGGTCAACATGGTCTCAAAAAAACATTAATAAAAGCTACAATTTATGGCCAATTTCTTTCAGCTTTCTCAACTTAAAAGCTGAAATCCTTATGTGTGCATGATATGAAAATTATATCAACAGTGCTCACAGGAAACAAACGTGCCATGGTCAAAGTTGGGCAAAATTTAAGGTACTAATTTTATATTTATACTAATAACTTATAAATTTGAAAAATTCAGAACTAATTTTGGGTATTCAATTGAATCTTGATTAAATAATGTTACATCCCTGACAAAAATCTCTAGCTTCAGCAATCCTCTTGTTAAAGGAGTAAATGTATTTCTTGATTTTTTACAAAGTGCATTATGTTTTGGCCCATAACTTAAAACAATTAGGCAATACTGACATCATTTCTGGCATTTGCATAGAGAATGTATAGAAAAATATGTATATTATATATGATTAAAGTCACATCAGTGGTTTTGATATTAGGCAGTCTTGAAGTGTAACAATGGGTTTTTAATGGAAAAATGAAGTTTTTTGTTAATATCTCAAAGGTATTAAGTCCTAGTGACCAAATTCTTGGCATGGTAGGGGATTTTTGAGACATCTAATTGTATGCCAAATTTTAGGAACTGAGAGCTGAAGCTGGGGAGCTGGGCTCTTGCAAACTGCATGACACAGGCTTGATGTAAACAATATGTTACATGGTGCTTGAAAACTTGAATAAAATCTACAGTTTTTGATCTACTGGTTTCAAATATTTGGTGTTAACAGGCAAAATGCTAACAAAAACATGCTGTGAAAATTAAATCCACAGTACTTACAGGAAAGAAACATGCCATGGTCAAAGTTGGGCAAAATTTAAGGTACCAATTTTTTATTTTTGTTAATATTTTAAAAAAATTAAAAGATTTTGATCTAATTTTGGGTATACAATTTAATTTTGATTAATTAAAGTTATATTACTGGAAAAAAAGTCCATAGCTTTAACATGTTTTGTGTTAAGTGATCAAATATCTTTCCTGATTTTTTACAAAATGCATTATGTTTTGGCCCATAACTTTTTTAAATTAAATAATACAGACATAATTTCTGGCATGTACATAGAAACTATATAGAGGAATATTTATGGTAAATATGAGGAAAAACAGATGAGTGGTTTTGATATTATGCAGTCCTGAAGTGTGAAAATAGGTTTTTAATAAAAAATTGAGGTTTTTCCTTAATTTCTCGAAGGAATGATATCGCAAAGACCCAGTTTTCGGCTTGGTAGGAGATCTTTGGGACATCTAACATTATGCCGAATTTTGGATTCCTAGGTCTTACGGTTTCAAAACGTGCCACATCTATGGACAGACGGACGGACGGACGGCAAGACAGACGGACGGACGACGGACAAAGGACCACGACTATAGCTCAGATGACTTATAGTCAGCTGAGCTAAAAATCTTATATGTATTACAAATCTATCCTTTAAAAATGTTGATATTCACATCAAATGTTAACATGAAACTAGAAGCAACGTTCTAAAGCTGCTCCTTAAAGTTTCAACCAACATTCTAGACAGCAATCATTATGAATTAAGGAATAAAATAATATCAGGCACTCTGCTTCTCTGGTTAACTGACTGGAGATTAACACAGTCAGTATCTGTAGGTGCCTGGAGTTGAAGTTCTTACCTCAGGACAGTAATGACAAATGCTTGTACCTCACACCAGCTTCCTGCACTCAGTGCCTTTGTCAAGGCAGGGCATGAAAGATAACTCTGGTCACATGATAGAGTATGATCACATGACAACATGACATCTGTCAGGACTGTCTTGACATGAACTCTGTGGATTTAAGGATCCCCAACTTGGATCCCTTTTCCACTTTGACCCCCAGTCTGTGTATCAACCTCAGTCTCCCAGTCATCTCACTGTAATCATCATCCATCAAGCTCAAACTACTACACCGTGCTTTATCATTAATACAACAGAAATACGTTAAACTATTCATTCCTTAACATCTACAGCCTGTACGGGACACTGCCTACTAAGATCACTGTCATTCAGAACTAATCTCATGGTCACCTAAAACAATGCAGCTGGTCTTGTACTTTAAAAGCAAACAAGGGACCTGTGGGTCACGGCACTCAGCTGAAACTGATTATACTATTTGATAAATGTACACAATACACACATTTGGAGATCCTTTTGTATTGTTATGGCCTACATGAAAGATGCAGGAGCCTGTCATGAACACATATTTATTTGTCACATGATAAGTATCAGCATTTCAATTAAGTGAATGTTATATACATGTGTAAATACCCCCTGAGAATGTATAAAACCATGTTATAATTAAGGCTGAGAGGAAGATGAGTTGATCAAAGTATATTAATACACATTAATTTATTCTCAAAAATAAAACAATGGACCCATGGGTCACGGCGCACAGCTAAAGTTTGAAATTTTAGCAAATGCAAAATATGGTGATTTCTATTGTAATGTTTTTCATATATATTAGCATAAGAGAAGCTAAGAAGAAATGGCCCTCTGACGTGGTTATAGTAAAGTTCTAAATATATGATTGCAAAACTAATACTCTGACAAGACTGTCATGAAGAAAAACAGTAAACATTTTGAGATACTGTGATGCATATGAAAAATTTACAGTTGGACATGCAAGTGGACAGAATGGACTGATACCTTTATTTCGCTTTCCCCACTTTTTTTTATTTACAAGTTTTATAAATTTGTAATAAAAAAATCTGAAAATTTAAGTAAAAATATCAGAATTGTAATTATAAGTTGCATTATTATTTATCCAGAGTTTTAGCTCACATCAGGTCACATTATGCATACACATATTTTATTATTTTTAAATCACAAATGTTTAAACTGAATTTAAAAGAAAATAATATAATAACAAAGCATCTTCAAGATTATTCCTTGAATCACAATTAAAAAGTTGTGTACATTTGAGTTTTCAGTACATGCTTAATTTTATTCTCTGAAATAAAAGATTCAGTAAATTTAATCAAATAAAAACCATTTTTTTTTCAAATGAAGTATACACACTGTTGGTTGAATGAGGGACAAACAATATCATTATGCTAACTAGAATATGGGTAGTCGACAAGCGACTACGTGTATCTGACAAAATCAGACTAGGACGATGAAGTGAGGCATGGATTGAGTGGCAAGGGGAAATAGTTACATGTGTTACATATTAGAATGGATCTCTGCAACGTAAACATGACTGTAGGTGGCGCCACCTGTTATCTGAACAAGAAACTATCTAAGATGTATACACAAGCAAAATTTCAGGTGGAAAAGTCAAACCACTGCAGAGATATGAGTGATTTTATCCCACAGCAGACAAACAGATGGAGGCTGTGCAAAAATGGCTGCAGGTGGTGCCACAATTTTTATGTATGTTATATAGCTATTCAAGGGCTACATTTGTGTAAAGTTTTTTTCTTGAATGGTCAAACGAGTCCAGATATATTAGCATTAATGTCTGCAGCGTGAACATGAATGAAGCTGGCGCCACCTGTCATAAAATCAAAAAAGCTATCCAGGATGTATACGCCACCGAATTACAGGTTATTTGGTAAAACCACTGCAGAGATATAAGTGATTTTAACCCAAGGCAGACAAACAGATGGACGCTGTGCAAAAATGGCTGCAGGTGGCGCCACCATTTCTGTGTATGTTATAAAGCTATCCAAGGGCTACATTTGTGTAACATTTTTTTCCTGATTGGTCAAACAGATCCCGAGATATGAGCTTGGATGTCTGCAGCGTTAATGTGAATGTAGGTGGGGCACCTGTCATAAAATCAAGAAAGCTATCTAGGGTGTATACGCATGCCAAATTTTAGGTGAATTAGTCAAACCACTGCAGAGATATGAGTGATTTTAACCCAAGGCAGATGAACAGATGGACACTGTGCAAACATGGTTGCAGGTGGCGCCACCTTTTTTTGTGTATGTTATAAAGCTATCCAAGGGCTACATTTGTGTAAAAAATTTTTTCCTGAACAGTCAAACGGTTCCTGAGATATGTGGGTTTATGTGTGGAAACAGGCGCACAAACGGACGCTGAGCAGAGAGGAAAGGTCAGAGGTCAAGGCCACTTGGATAGGCACCAGTTCACATGTGACCCGATAATTTGTGTAAGTTTCGGAAACAAGTGACCCATGGGTCATGACGCTCAGCTGACTGGGAAGAGATTCACAAAAGGAAATTTTATCATCAGAATGGTAGATACCCATTCAACTGAAGCATCAAACAGATTAACCAACAGGCCAAGATTTAGTCTGTATTTATATATCTGAAAAATAGAGAAAAAATGTGTAAACTTTAAAAACTAGAATACGGGTAGCCGACAAGTGACTACGTGTATCTGCCAAAATCAGAGTGAAGTGAGGCATGGATTGAGTGGCAAGGGGAAACAGAGTGAGGTATGTTGCATATTAGCATGGATGTCTGCAGCCTAAAGCTGTCCAAGTTGTATACCTATGCAAAATTTTAGGCAGAAAAGTCAAACCACTACATGGATATGAGTGATTTTAGCCCACAGCAGACAAACAGACAGACGCTGTGCAAAAATGGTTGCTGTTTTGTGTATGATAAAGACCTATGTGAGATCTAAACACAAGCACAATTTTGGCCCAATTGGTCAAATGGTTCCTGAGATATTAGCTTGGATGTGTGCAGCGTTAACTAGAATGTAGGTGTAGCCACCTGTCGTAAAATCAAGCAAGCTATCCAGGATGTATAAACCTGCAAAATTTTAGGCAGTTATGTCAAACCACTACAGAGAAATGAGTGATTTTCGGCCACGGCAGACCAACAGACAGACGCTGTGCAAAATGTGCAAAAATGGTTGCAGGTGGCCCCTCCAGTTTTGTGTATGATAAAGACCTATGTGAGATCTATACACATGCAAAATTTTGGCCCAATCGTTCAAACGGTTCCTGAGATATGAGCTTGGATGTCTGCAGCATAAACTAGAATAAAGGTGGCGCCACCTGTCATAAAATCAAGAAAGCTATCCAGGATGTATAAACCTGCAAAATTTTAGGCAGATATGTCAAACCACTGCCAAGATGTGAGTGACTTTATTGCACGGCAGACAAACAGACAGACGCTGTGCAAAAATGGTTGCAGGTGGTGCCACCAGTTTTGTGTATGATAAAGAGCTATGTTAGATCTATACACATGCAAAATTTTGGCCCGATCGGTCAAACGGTTCCCGAGATATGAGCTTGGATGTCATCAGCGTGAACGTGAATGGAGGTGGTGCCACCTGTCATAAAATCAAGAAAGCTATCCAGGATGTATAAAACTGCAAAATTTTAGGCAGATATGTCAAACCACTGCCGAGATATGAGTGACATTATTGCACGGCAGACAAACGCTGTGCAAAAATGGTTGCAGGTGGCGCCAGCAGTTTAGCGTATGATAAAGAGCTATGTTAGATCTATATACATGCAAAATTTTGGCCCGATCGGTCAAACGGTTCCCGAAATATGAGCTTGGATGACATCAGCGTGAATGAGAATGTAGGTGGCGCCACCTGTCATAAAATCAAGAAAGCTATCCAGTATGTATACGCATGCCGAATTTCAGGTGAATTAGTCAATTCACTTCAGAGATATGAGTGATTTTAACCAAAGGCAGATGAACAGATGGACACTGTGCAAACATGGTTACAGGTGGCGCCACCATTTTTTGTGTATGTTATAGAGCTATCCAGGGGCTACATTAGTATAAATTTTATTTCCTGATCAGTCAAACGGTTCCCGAGATATGAGCTTGGAAAGCTGATAAAATCAAGTCCCAGAGGAGCTCTCTGGAAACGAACGCGGCAACGGCGGAGGAACCCGGTCAAAAACGTAGTATCCACAAAACTTCGTTTTGGCGGGTACAAAAATACAGGTGGCTCCACCAGTCTGCAGAAACTAATAAAAACACTTACAAACATCAATATCCATGCAAAGAATCATGGTGATCTCCCCATTAGTTGTTCAGATACTTCAGCTTTTGTATCAAATTGTCCATTATTCTGAGGGATACTTCGGAGTCCTATAGCTTGAAGGATATGGGTAACAGAGACCTAATTTTAAGTTTCCACAGGCACTTTTCATGGGTCTTCTTGCATGACAGGAATGAAGATTCTAGGTCCAGTTGTTGCGATTTGTACCCTGTTGACAGATAACGACATCTTTAAAGGTATCAAAAAAAGAGAAAAAAAATCGTAAAAATTTGAAAAAAATAGAGGTGGCGCACCCAGTCTGCAGAAACTGATGGAACAGTTCATGATCAATATGTATGCCGAAAATCATGACCATCAGTGTTGTAGTTATTGAGATACTGCAGTTTTTGTATCAAATTTTCCATTATTCTGGGGGGTAATTTGGAGCCATACAGCTTAAAGAATATGGGTAACAGAGACCTAATTTCAGGTTTCCATGGAGACTTTTCATGGGTCTCCCTGTGTGTCAAGAATGAAGATTCTAGGTCCAGTTTTAATAATTTGTGCCCTGTTAACAGATGTTCTTAACTTTAAAGGTCTCAAAAATAGAGAAAAAATTCGTAAAAAAACCCGAACAAATACAGGTGGTGCCACCAGTCTGCAGAAACTGATGAAACACTCCATGATCAATATCCATGAAAACAATTATGGTGATCTCTGAATTAGTTGTTCAGATACTTCAGCTTTTGTATCAAATTTTCCATTATTCTGAGCTGTACTTTGGAGTGCCATAGCTCAAAGGATATGGGTAACAGAGACCTAATTTCAGGTGTCCATGGAGACTTATCATGGGTCTCCCTGTGTGTCAACAATGAAGATTCTAGGTCCAGTCCTTACGATTTGTACCCTGTTGACAGATAACTACATCCTGAAAGGTCTCAAAAATAGAGAAAAAAAAATTGTGAAAATTTGAAAAAATACAGATGGCACCACCAGTCTGCAGGTACTGATGAAACACCTCTTGATCAATATGTATGCCAAAAATCATGACCATCAGTGTTGTAGTTATTGAGATGTTGCAGTTTGTTTTTATCAAATTTTCCATTATTCTGGGGGGTTATTGGGAGCCCCCCATAGCTCAAAGGATATGGGTAACAGGGACCTTATTTCAGGTTTCCATGCAGACTTTTTATGGACCTCTCAGTGTGTCAAGAATGAAGATTCTAGGTCCAGTCTTTATGATTTGTGCCCTGTTAACAGCTGTTCACATTTTTAAATTCGTAAAAAATCGAAAAATTCAGGTGGCGCCACCAGTCTGCAGGAAGTGATGGAACATCTCATGATCAATACGTATGCCAAAAATCATGACCATCAGTCAAGTAGTTAATGAGATATTGAAGTTTTTGTATGAAATTTTTGACTTTTCTGGGGGGTACTATAGCTCGAAGGATATGGGTAACAGAGATCTAATTTATGGTTTCCACGGAGACTTTTAATAGGTTTCTCAGTGTGTCGAGAATGAAGATTCTAGGTCCAGCGGTTACAATTTGTGCCACGTTAACAGATGACAGCATCTTTAAACGTCTCAAAAATAGAGGAAAAAATTGTAAAAAAATCGAAAAATACAGGTGGCGCCACCAGTCTGCAGGAAGTGATGGAACATCTCATGATTAATATGTATGCCAAAAATCATGACCATCAGTCGAGTAGTTAATGAGATATTGAAGTTTTTGTATGAAATTTTTTACTTTTCTGGGGGGTACTTTGGGGCCCCATAGCTCGAAGGATATGGGTAACAGAGACCTAATTTCTGGTTTCCAGGGAGATTTTTTCATGGCCCTCTCAGAATCCCAAGTTTCAAGGTTCTAGGTTCAGCGGTTACGATTTGTGCCTGGTTAACGGACGGACAGACGGACAGACGGACGACGGACAAAGAGTGATCGCTATAGCTCAGATGACTTTCAGTCATCTGAGCTAAAAACCGTCCAGTAGTCTCAGAGGAGTTCTCCGGAAACGAATGCGGTGGCAGTGGCGGCGGAACCCGGTCAAAAACAAAGTATCCGTAAAACTTCGTTTTGGCGGAGACAATTACTATCTCAGCTATAATCTATTACTGGAATTAATATTTAATTTGCACTTTAATCATTGTAACCCTGGTGGTACAACACAAAATCTAAAATGTAGCAAAAGCCTAGCATAAGATTGAATCAAATACAGAAAATTATTACATAATCTAGTTTATGCACTATCCGGGAAGCCTGCCAAGAGAGGAAGCCCTCCAAGCTGAGCCAAGGCAAGCTGCCTAGAGCAGGTTACATAGCACAGACTGGTGAAAGCTGTACTAGGTAGGCTTGATGTAAA
Source organism: Sipunculus nudus (assembly GCA_026874595.1). Lineage (NCBI taxonomy): Eukaryota > Metazoa > Annelida > Sipuncula > Golfingiida > Sipunculidae > Sipunculus > Sipunculus nudus. The sequence continues at coordinate 96,557,662 of CM049309.1, forward strand.
CACTTGACATGGTGTATGAAAACTTGAATAAAAGCTACTCTTTTCAATCAATTCTTTTGAAATTTCAGATTTTAAAAGATTAAATCCTTATATTTATATGCTGTGAAAATTGAATCAACAGTACTTACAGGGAAAAAACGTGCCATTGCCAAAGTTGGACAAAATTTAAGGCATTGATTTTTTATTTATGCTAATAACTTGAAAAATTTGCAAAATTCAGATCTAATTTTGGGTAAACAATTGAATCTTGATTAAATAAAGTTATATTCTTGAAAAAAAGTCTCTAGGTTCAGCAATTCTCATGTTAGGTGAGTAAAGATATTTCCTGATTTTTTAAAAATTGCATTATATTTTGGCCCATAACTTTAAAATAATACCCAATACTGACCTAATTTTTGGTATGTTTACAGAAAATGTATGAAAGAATGTGAATATTAAATATGATCTTAAACAGATCAGTGGTTTTGATATTAGGCAGCCTTGAAGTGTAACAATGGCTTTTTTTATGGAAAACGGAGGTTTTTCCTTAATATCTCGAAGGAACAAAGTCCTGATGACCCCATTTTTGGTATGGTAGGAGATTTTGGGGACATCTAACATTATGCCAACAGCCTGGGGAGCATAGAGATGTGTACTGAATGACCTACAGTCATCAAAGAGGACTGCTTGACAATGTAAGGGAATACAACAAGAGACTCAAAAAAAATTCAATAACTAGCCTAATTTTGCAGCTTTTATTTTCAAATTTCAGATTTTAACAGATTAAATCCTTATGTGTACATGCTGTGAAAATTAAATCCACAGTACTAACAGGAAAAAAACGTGCCGTGGCCAAAGTTGGGCAAAATTTAAGGTACCAATTTTATATTTTTGCAAATATTTAAAAAAATTTAACAGATTTTGATCTATTTTTGGTATACAATTAAATTGTGATTAATTAAAGTTGTATTACTGAAAAAAAGTCCCTACCTTTAACACTTTTGGTCTTAAGTGACCAAATATCTTTCCTGATTTTTTTACAAAGTCCATTATGTTTGGGCCCATAACTTTTTTAAATTAAATAATACTGACTTAATTTCTGGCATGTACATAGGAACTATATAGAGGAATATTTATGGTAAATATGAAGAAAACCAGATGAGTGGTTTTGATTTTAGGCAGTCTTGAAGTGTAAAAGATGATTTCTAATAAAAAAATTGAGGTTTTTCCTTAATATCCCAAAGGAACGAAGTCCTATTGACCCAATTTTTGGCATGGTAGGAGATTTTGGGGACATCTAACTGTATGCCAAATTTCAGATTCGTAGGTCCAATGGTGTTGAAACTTGCCAGTCTTACGGACGGACATCCGGACAGACGGACGGAGGGACAGACGACAGACAATGGACCACGACTTATAGTCAGCTGAGCTAAAAACAGAACACCTAACCAGTGTGATACCCTATCATTATCGTAAAATAACATGACACCTAACCAGTGCGATATCCTATCATTATGGTAATATAACTGAACACCTAAAAAGTGTGATACCCTATCATTATGGTAAAATAACAGAACACCTATCCAGTGTGATACCCTATCATTATCGTAAAATAACATGACACCTAACCAGTGTGATACCCTATCATTATGGTAATATAACTGAACACCTAAAAAGTGTGATACCCCATCAATATGGTAAAATAACAGAACACCTAACCAGTGTAATACCCTATCATTATGGTGAAATAACAGAACACCTAACCAGTGTGATACCCTATCAGTATGGTAAAATAACTGAACACCTAACCAGTGTGATACCCTATCATTATGGTAAAATAATAAAACACCTAACCAGTGTGATACCCTATCATTATTGTAAAATAACAGAACACCTAACCAGTGTGATACCCTATCATTATGGTAAAATAACAGAATACCCAACCAGTGTGAAACCCTATCATTATGGTAAAATAACAGAACCCTTTATCAGTGTGATATCCTATCATTACGGTAAAATAACCAAATGGATAAACATGCAGTGTCATATCCTATTACAATGATAAAATAAAATTATTCAGTATTCAGGCCAACAGTGGTTAGAATGACCTACTGACCTATCACTTGGAGTATTCGGGCCAACAGTGGTTAGAATGACCTACTGACCTATGGCTTGGAGTATTCAGGCCACAGTGGTTAGAATGACCTACTGACCTATCGCTTGGAGTATTCAGGCCACAGTGGTTAAAATTACCTATTGACCTATCGCTTGGAGTCTTCAGGCAACAGTGGTTAGAATGACCTACTGACCTATCGCTTGGAGTATTCAGGCCAACACTGGTTAGAATGACCTACTGACCTATCGCTTGGAGTATTCAGGCCACAGTGGTTAGAATGACCTACTGACCTATCGCTTGGAGTATTCAGGCCAACAGTGGTTAGAATGACCTACTGACCTATCGCTTGGAGTATTTAGGCCAACAGTGGTTAGAATGACCTACTGACCTATCACTTGGAGTATTCAGGCCACAGTGGTTAGAATGACCTACTGACCTATCGCTTGGAGTATTCAGGCCAACACTGGTTAGAATGACCTACTGACCTATCGCTTGGAGTATTCAGGCCACAGTGGTTAGAATGACCTACTGACCTATCGCTTGGAGTATTCAGGCCAACAGTGGTTAGAATGACCTACTGACCTATCGCTTGGAGTATTCAGGCCACAGTGGTTAGAATGACCTACTGACCTATCGCTTGGAGTATTCAGGCCACAGTGGTTAGAATGACCTACTGACCTATCGCTTGGAGTATTCAGGCCACAGAATAATCGACTGACCTTTTACTTGGAGTCTTCAGGACAAAGTGACTTAGTTCTATAAACAGAAGAATTTGAAAAGGTGCCAGAAGGCCTGATTAGATTCAAATTTTTTGAGAAATTAGCTCTCTGAGAGCTGTTGTACCTTCCTGTGAGGTGTCTAACACCTGTTCAACATTACTGTGTCACAAACAAAGAAGTGGAAACCACAAAATGGTGAGTTTTGTTATTCCTGACTGAGTCTCAGTTCCACCATATCTCACATCAATACGAAAAATAAATCAACATTTTTGTATTTTTAAAATAACCTTAAATTGTCATGCAAAAGAAATATGAGCCAGTTATCTGAAATATGGACTTGGTCACTTTCATATCCATAGTTGTCACATATTTAATGACAAGATCAGTTTGCAGACATTAATTGACATTTTCTCACCATCAAACAATGTCTGTTAATCTATGAATGAATTATAGAGGGGCCATCAGAAGAACTCCATATATTCTCAGTGCAGAATATTGGCTGACCCCTCATCCCTATCACAGCTTGGTCCTGGGAATGGGTGTCCAATCAAGTTTGGGATCAGCCAAATGGGTGACACTTCTTCTGTCTTATTGATTCTATTAATGAATTCCCTGCAGTGTCACAGATTTATCAAGTTTCTGATTAGAGAAGCTTCTTGGACAATCCTCGCTGATCTACCACCACTAGCCATTAACCTGGCGGGCCCATCGTCGGACAGCTGGACAGGTCCACACTCCATCACCTGCGTGTTAGTTGGCCAGACATCATTCCATTCACGATAGAGTGGGCTCCCTGCACTTGAGGTGCACTCTCCTCACATTTGTTGTTTTCCACTTTGGTCCATCTGTCATTGGCACTCTCCATACAGAATCAGCAGTCAGCAGTGGTCCTCCATTTGACAATACTACTGCTAACCAGAGGTGCAATAAACAGTCCCATAATGCATTCACCTCAGACTGTATCAGTTAAAAGCTATTCACCTGAGGGAAGTTAATCAAATGTTTCACTTGGTATTTAATGAAACAATTGGCCATGACATTAACAAGGCCTAGTGGTGGTGTTGCAACAGTCCCTCATTGCTGGCAGATAATATGATTATCTATTTAAATTAACCTGATGATGTATTTGTGATGAGGCGGTGACCCATAAATGAACCTGATGATGTAATGTTGATGAGGAAACATCACAACACAAAGATGGTCTGACTTCATGTAGGTACCATCAACACACAAAGAGGGGGTCTGAGTTCACCAAGGTAACATCATCATACAAAGAGGTGGTCTGACTTCACAGAGGTAAATTAACCACACAAAGCGGAGGTCTGCCTTCACAGATGTTACATCACCACACAAAGAAGAGGTCTGCCTTCTCAGATGTAACATCACCATACAAAGGGGGTCTGACTTCACAGAGGTAAATTAACCACACAAAACGGAGGTCTGCCTTCACAGATGTTACATCACCACACAAAGAAGAGGTCTGCCTTCTCAGATGTAACATCACCACACAAAGAGGTGGTCTGACTTCACAGAGGTAACATAACCACACAAAGAGGAGGTCTGACTTCACAGAGGTAACATCACCACACAAAGAGAAGGTCTGACTTCACAGAGATAACATCACCACACAAAGAAGAGGTCTGCCTTCTCAGATGTAACATCACCATACAAAGAAGAGGTCTGCCTTCTCAGATGTAACATCACCATACAAAGAGGTGGTCTGACTTCACAGAGGTAACATCACCACACGAAGAAGAGGTCTGCGTTCTCAGATGTAACATCACCATACAAAGAAGAGGTCTGCCTTCTCAGATGTAACATCATCATACAAAGAGGTGGTCTGACTTCACAGAGGTAAAATAACCACACAAAGCGGAGGTCTGCCTTCACAGATGTTACATCACCACACAAAGAAGAGGTCTGCCTTCTCAGATGTAACATCACCATACAAAGGGGGTCTGACTTCACAGAGGTAAATTAACCACACAAAGCGGAGGTCTGCCTTCACAGATGTTACATCACCACACAAAGAAGAGGTCTGCCTTCTCAGATGTAACATCACCACACAAAGAGGTGGTCTGACTTCACAGAGGTAACATCACCACACAAAGAGGAGGTCTGACTTCACAGAGGAAACATCACCACACAAAGAGAAGGTCTGACTTCACAGAGGTAACATCACCACACAAAGAAGAGGTCTGCCTTCTCAGATGTAACATCACCATACAAAGAAGAGGTCTGCCTTCTCAGATGTAACATCACCACACAAAGAGGTGGTCTGACTTCACAGAGGTAACATCACCACACAAAGAGAAAGTCTGACTTCACAGAGGTAACATCACCACACAAAGAGAAGGTCTGACTTCACAGAGATAACATCACCACACAATGAGTTGGTCTGACTTCACAGAGGTAACATCACCACACAAAGAGTTGGTCTGACTTCACAGAGGTAACATCACCATACAATGAGTTGGTCTGACTTCACAGAGGTAACATCACCACACAAAGAAGAGGTCTGCCTTCTCAGATGTAACATCACCATACAAAGGGGGTCTGACTTCACAGATGTCACATCACCACACAAAGAGGAGGTCTGCCTTCACAGAGGTAACATCACCACAAAAAGAGGGGGTCTGACCTCACAGAGGTAACATCACCACACAAAGAGGGGGTCTGATTTCACAGAGGTAACATCACCACACAAAGGGGAGGTCTGCCTTCACAGATGTAACATCACCACACAAAGAAGGGGTCTGACTTCACAAAGGTAACATCACCACACAAAGAGTTGGTCTGACTTCACAGATGTAACATCACCACACAAAGAGGGGGTCTGACTTCACAGATGTAACATCACCACACAAAGAAGGGGTCTGACTTCACAAAGGTAACATCACCACACAAAGACGTGGTCTGCCTTCACAGATGTAACATCACCATACAAAGAGGTGGTCTGCCTTCACAGATAAAACATTTCCACACAAAGAGGTGGTCTGACTTCACAGAGGTAACTTCACCACACAAAGACGTGGTCTGCCTTCACAGATAAAACATTTCCACCCAAAGAGGTGGTCTGACTTCACAGAGGTAACATTACCACACAAAGAGTTGGTCTGACTTCACAGATGTAACATCACCACACAAAGACGTGGTCTGCCTTCACAGATAAAACATTTCCACACAAAGAGGTGGTCTGACTTCACAAAGGTAACATTACCACACAAAGAGTTGGTCTGACCTCACAGATGTAACATCACCACACAAAGAAGGGGTCTGACTTCACAAAGGTAACATCACCACACAAAGAGTTGGTCTGACTTCACAGATGTAACATCACCACACAAATAGGGGGTCTGCCTTCACAGATGTAACATCACCACACAAAGAAGGGGTCTGACTTCACAAAGGTAACATCACCACACAAAGACGTGGTCTGCCTTCACAGATGTAACATCACCACAAAAAGAGGTGGTCTGCCTTCACAGATAAAACATTTCCACACAAAGAGGTGGTCTGACTTCACAGAGGTAACTTCACCACACAAAGACGTGGTCTGCCTTCACAGATAAAACATTTCCACACAAAGAGGTGGTCTGACTTCACAGAGGTAACATTTCCACACAAAGAGGTGGTCTGACTTCACAAAGGTAACATTACCACACAAAGAGTTGGTCTGACTTCACAGATGTAACATCACCACACAAAGAAAGGGTCTGCCTTCACAGATATAACATCACCACACAAAGAAGGGGTCTGACTTCACAAAGGTAACATCACCACACAAAGACGTAGTCTGCCTTCACAGATGTAACATCACCACACAAAGAGGTGGTCTGCCTTCACAGATAAAACATTTCCACACAAAGAGGTGGTCTGACTTCACAGAGGTAACTTCACCACACAAAGACATGGTCTGCCTTCACAGATAAAACATTTCCACACAAAGAGGTGGTCTGACTTCACAGAGGTAACATTACCACACAAAGAGTTGGTCTGACTTCACAGATGTAACATCACCACACAAAGACGTGGTCTGCCTTCACAGATAAAACATTTCCACACAAAGAGGTGGTCTGACTTCACAAAGGTAACATTACCACACAAAGAGTTGGTCTGATTTCACAGATGTAACATCACCACACAAAGACGTGGTCTGCCTTCACAGATAAAACATTTCCACACAAAGAGGTGGTCTGACTTCACAGAGGTAACTTCACCACACAAAGACGTGGTCTGCCTTCACAGATAAAACATTTCCACACAAAGAGGTGGTCTGACTTCACAGAGGTAACATTACCACACAAAGAGTTGGTCTGACTTCACAGATGTAACATCACCACACAAAGACGTGGTCTGCCTTCACAGATAAAACATTTCCACACAAAGAGGTGGTCTGACTTCACAGAGGTAACATCACCACACAAAGAGGTGGTCTGACTTCACAGAGGTAACATCACCACACAAAGATGTGGTCTGCCTTCACAGAGGTAACATCACCACCCAAAGAGGGGGTCAAGTTCACAGAGGTAACATCAATACACAAAGACATAGTTTTAATGATCATATGGCAGCGTCTGTGGTTCTTTCTGGGGATGTACACGTTCCAGTATTATTGCCATATTACCCCACCTGACCATGACCCCTATTCTCATCTGAAGTTTATCATATACAAGTGCCAGGTGATGCAGGGTTGGGAAACTTTTCATCCCAAGGGCCAAAAGGGACATCCGGATGTTCTCAAGTGGGCCACAAGTGACAGAAATAACTAAATATAATAATAACTAGAATAAGGGTAGTCGACAAGCGACTACGTGTATCCACCAAAATCAGAGTGGGACAGGTGAAGTGAGGCATGGATTGAGTGGCAAGGGGAAATAGAGTGAGGTGTGTTGCATAATAGCCTTGATGTCTGCAGCTGAAATGTGTATGAAGGTTGCGCCACCTGCCACAAAATCCAGAAAGCTATCCAAGATGAATAAACCTGCAAAATTTTAGGCAGATATGTGAAACGACTGCCGAGATATAAGTGATTTTATCCCACAGCTAACAAACAGACAGACACTGTGGAAAAATGGTTGCAGGTGGCACCATCACTTTTGCGTATGATAAAGAGCTAGGGGAGATCTATACACATGCAAAATTTTTGCCCAACTGGTCAAACAGTTCTTGAGATATGAGCTTGGATGTCTGCAGCTTAAACGTGAATGTAGAAGGCGCCACCTGTGATAAAATCAAGAAAGCTGTCCAGGATGAATACACATGCAAAATTTCAGGTTGATAAGTCCAACCAATGCAGAGATATGAGTGATTTTAACCCAAGGCAGATGAACAGATGGACGCTGTGCAAAAAATGGTTGCAGAGGGGCGTCACCATTTTCAGTGTATGTTATAAAGCTATCCAAGGGGTGCATTTGTACAAAAAGTTTAGCCTGATCTGTCAAACGGTTACTGAGATATGTGGGTTTATGTTTGGAAACAGACGCACAAATGGATGCTTGGCAGAGAGGAAAGGTCAGAGGTCAACCAAAAATGAGGGCGCAGCAGTTTACATGTCACCCGAACATAATTCTAATTTTAAAAAATTCTGCCCAGTGGTTACAGAGGAGTTCTCGGGAAACCTATGCGGCAGTGGCGGTTGGTTGGCAGAGGCGTGCGACTGAAAAACATAGTATCCACAAAACTCTATTTTGGCGGATACAATGATTGTGGCTGGCACCATCAGTCTTGTATACAACGAAGAGATATGCCCTATGTCAGACTGATATGTCAAACCCCTCCTTTGATATTAGCAGGGCCATTTGTAAGTGGCACCACCGTTCTTGTACACTATAAAGCTACCCGATATGTATAAACATGCCCAATGTTATGCTGCTGTATCAAATTTCTCTGTAGAAATAAGCAGGCGCATACACTGCAAAAGTCAATGTAGGTGGCACCACCTGTCTTGTAAATGAGAATACCATCAAAGACGCATAGACAGGTCAAAATATCAGGCCAATTCATCAAACTTCCCAGAATTTGATGCACTGGGCTGATGAGGCTTAGGTGAGTAAGGCAGTTGCCTACGAGTGAACTGTGACAAATTGCTGCCTCAAGCTACTGCACTGATTGAACTCTTGACCTGCACCTGGCTAGATTGAGTGACTGAGTGAACTTTTGACCTGTACTTGGCTGCACTGAGAAAACTCTTGACCTGTTGCATTATCTGACACAGTTGGCAGTCTGCCAAAGCTATAAATAGATCCAGGCTGAACTTTGGTGCCAAATCTGATGCAATTAGCAGTCTGCCAAAGCTATAAATAGAATTCAGCTACTGCACTGAGTGAACTCTTGACCTATGCCTGGCTGCACTTCTTCCCATCCAGGCACTGTGCCAAAACTATTTATAGAGCTGACATCATCTTGGCTAATGGCCACTCAAGCCACAAGGCACTGGCAATCTGCCAATGGTAAACCAAGTGCTGCCATCTGTACACAAAAGTGGTCCCTACTTGAAATAACTTTGAAATTTAATTTCCCAATACAAAATGCTTTATAGCTGACTGTTTACAAAAAAGAAATCAGGAATACATGTAAAATTATTACAGATGCATACTGAATGCAAAATAAAATACAGATATATCTCATTGATGGGAAATTCTTGAATTAAGTTAAGTAGGGATACCAATAATTTATAATCCATGTACAGTTGTATTTATATAGCCACAGAGAGCTGAATATCCATGAATATCCCATTGCCTGGTATGATGAATAACTTAAATCATAAATCTAATTTTTTTAAAAGCTTTTAAAAAAACTTTCTTGTCAATATAAACCAAAGATAACCTGAAATCTAAATGTCTAGTTGCATGATGTAATAGATGCTGATAAACTGGTGCCAGGCTAGATGTAACAGCATCACACAGCTAACATATATGGTAAAATGACTCAGTTCAATCTCCATAATTCAGCTAAAAATCATTCATGTGGAACCATTAATGACAATTAATAAAAGAATTATTGAAGGGATTATCTTGTAAAGACTTAACAAACTGGCTTAAGTGGCAACAGTCGAAAAACATTTTACAGGTTTATAACTCATATAGGAAGATACAGCTAACTGGCTATGTTCAGCTTCCCATAACTCAGCCAAAAATCACTGGACCAAAACCACTTGAACAATCTTGAATTATCAACATCTGAGGATAATTAATGTGTGAGATTTAAGAAATTGGCCAAGTGGTTTTTGAGAAGAAGATCTTTGTAGCCACTGAACTAAAATGGGCTGTTATGGCATATGACTAAATTTAGCTTCCCATAACTTAGCCAAAAGTCACTGAACTGAGACCATTTGAAAAAACTTCAGAAAGCACTACCCTAGGATCATTTCTGTGCGATTTTAAACATTTTGGCCATATGGTTTCAGAGAAGAAGTTTTTTGTAGCCCTCAGTGTGATACAGGCACTGATGACCCCGTACAAAAAAAGCCGATGCAGGTGTCGCCACCAATACCTCAATTTCAGATATGACCTATGTGACCAACATTGGCATAAAATTTGGTGATGATAGCTCCAGTCATTTCTGAGATTTAAATTTTAATATGTTTTTTTGGACAGATGACAAAGTTCAACCTCCTGTAACTCGGCCGAAAATCTCCGAACTGGAACCATTCAAACAAACTTGAGAGAGATTGTTCCAGGGATCATTTCTGTGAAATATAGGACAATTTGGCTGGACAGTTTCGGAGGAGAAGATTTTTAAAGCTTTTTCCCTATAAAATCTAAGAAAATGTAGTAAGAAAAAAAAATAAACAAAATCCGATATAGTTTTTTGATTGACTGATTATTTGCAAAAACTTTGGTGATGCTGGCTCCTGCCGTTTTTGAGATAGCTATGGTTAACGTACAGACAACGCACGACGTAAGACGCACGACACACGACATACGACGGACGCCGCCGCACCATTGCATAAGCTCACAGGTTTGCTAAAAAGTCAAACCACTGCCGAGATAGGAGTAATTTTATCCCACGGCAGACAAACAGAGGGACCCTGTGCAAAAATGGTTGCAGGTGGCTCTACCAGTTTTGCATATGATAAAGAGCTAGGTGAGATCTATACACATGCAAAATTTTGGCCCAAGCAGCCAAACGGTTCCCTAGATATGAGCTTGGATGTCTGCAGCGTAAATGTTGAGAAGGTGGCGCCACCTGTCATAAAATCAAGAAAGCTCTCCAGGATGTATACACATGCAAATTTTCAGGTGAATAAGTCCAACCAATGCAGAGATATGAGTAATTTTATCCCAAGGCAGATGAACAGATGGACACTGTGCAAAAATGGTTGCAGGTGGCACCGCCATTTTTTATGTATGTTATATAGCTATCCAGGGCTACATTTGTGCAAAATTTTTTTACGGATCGGTCAAACGGTTCCCGAGATATGTGGGTTAATGTGTAATAACAAACGCACAGATGGACGCAGAGCGCAGAGGAAAGGTCAGAGGTCAAAACAAAATCGGGGCACAGCAGTTCACATGTGACCCAAACATAAACCTGGGTTTCGTAAAATTCCACCCAGCAGTTATGGAGGAATTCTCCAGACACCTATGCTGCGGCAGCGGCGTCTGGCTGAAAACATAGTATCCGCAAAACTCTGTTTTGGCGGATACAATTATCTGATTTTAAGAAAGAAATCATTTACACAGCAGTATTATTAGGTACACAAAGAATGAAACTGATGATATAATAAATTTAATGTCATTTTGCTCTGTAGATTAGACAGTTACTTGAGGTTCCAAAGTCTCTACCAGTTTAATAATATAATAATGAAAAGTCTTGTAAATGTACTCACTTCTGGAGAGAATTACTAGGATCAGATAGATTAAATTCTATAAACTTGTAGTCTGCAGGCACGTGATTGTAGGAAACAACTGGTGAGCCAATGTATGTTCAGATAGGCCTAGGTTTCCACATCAAATTGACGGGAAATAACATCTTTATTTACAAATATTCTTTTATATTCACATTCTATAAGATTCTTTGCTCAAGGCAACAGCAATTTATGCTTGACTGATAACAGAACTAATTTACATTGCATCAGTAGCATCAGACTCATGGGGGAAAAATCTTCAGGTAGCCATTTTCTTTTTGAGGAAATTACCATAAATCACTGATGCTGCTTCTTCTAACTTAAAAAGAAACAAGGGACCCATGGGTCACTGTGCTCAGCTGAAGTTTACATTGAAGGTAAAAATCTAAAATAATATCAAATGGAGATAAAGTGTAAGAGGAAGAGGTAATATAGGCTATGGTTGGTTTATATGATTGGTTTGTATTGATGAGCAAGAAATTGTTGCAAATAATATTTTGTGACCTGACCATGTGTTTCCTAATGTTGAAACTTAAGCATGTGAGCAGTTTGTGAACAAATGACCTGTACTATTACCATGATCATTAGTTGGCTTTTTGATTAATTGTTGACATTTCAGTAGTTTACACATTTGTTCAACTGAATCTTTTTTTTGTATAATATACATTATTAAATATGAATGTATTTTTCTATTTTATGAAATTTATACAGTTGAAATATAACTAATTAACAACATACATACAGGGCAAACAAAGCCCGATCTCAAATTCTGCTGAGGCAGGATAATAATGAACAAATGTTTGTATTAGATCCTTATTTTTTTATCACATCAATTTTTTTTATTATAAGTTTATATTTCTATACATTTCCAATATAACATATATATCTGATTATAAAAGTTGATTCATAATTGTCAATTGCATCATCATAAATCTCAATCTTGTAAGATAACACCACATCATGCATACAAATGTTTATTTATTTTTTACCACAAAAATATATCTTTTAAATCTGCAAAACAATAAATATCTAAAAATAATACTTGATTTAGATTTCACAATTTTAAATTGTGTCTTTATTAATCCATAATGTGCTTCATATTTTATAAATTTAATCAAACTGATGGGTTTAATGATATTTGTTAAAATCATTTAAAAGAAAATTTATTTCTTTAAAATTGATACATTAACACAACATGGAATCTTCTCGATTACACCTTGAATTACTTTTTCATGGAAAGTTTTTTTTGTATATTGGAGTGGAAACAGCAATAAAATTAAGGGCGGGGGGGGGGGGGGGGGGGGGGGGGGTAGGGGTGGTGATATGAGAATAACTGTACACCTGTCCCCAAGTGTAACAAATCAGAAACCCTAGCACAGCTGACTTCCAGTGACATGGAGTGGGACCCTGCTTCTGTAATCTGTAATCAAAGCAAATGACTACAATAGAGCCCCAAGAAAAAAAATCATTAACTAGCCTAATTTTCAAGCTTTTATTTTCAAGTTTCAGACTGAAACAAATTAAATACTTATGTTTACATGCTGTGAAAATTAAATCAATGGTACTTACAGGAAAAAAACATGCCATGGTCAAAGTGGGGCAACATTTAAGGTTCTGATTTTATTTTTATGCTAATAACTTTAAAATTTAACAAAATTCAGATCTAATTTTGGGTAAACAATTGAATCTTAATTAAACATAGTTATATACTTGGGGAAAATTGACTCTAGTTTCAAAATTTTTTCATGTTAAGTGAGTCAATATTTTTCCTGATTTTTTACAAAGTCCATTATGTTCGGGCCAATAACTAAAAGATATTATACTTAACAGACTTAATTTCTTGCAAGTACATATGAACTATATAAAGGAATATTTAGGGTAAATATGAGGAAAAACAGATAAGTGGTTTTGATATTAGGCAGTCCTGCAGTGTAAAAATAGGTTTTTAATAAAAAATTGAGGTTTTTTCCTTAATTTCTCAAAGGAACGAAGTCGCAAAAATCCAGTTTTTGGCTTGGTAGGAGATCTTGGGTCTTCCTAGGTCCTAAGGTTTCAAAATGTGCCACACCTATGGATGGAGGAATGGACGGACGGACGGCAAGACAGACGGACAATGGAACATGACTGTAGCTCAGATGACTTATAGTCAGCTGAGCTAAAAAAGGTTGATGTAGGTGGTGCCACAAAATTAAACTAATTTTAGATATGAGTCAAGTGACCAACATTTGCATAAAATTTAGTGATCCTAGCTCCTATTGTGTCTGAGATTATGTTAGTATGCTTACTTGCCAAATGAATAACTCGGCCAAAATTCATCAAACCAGAACCATTTGAACAAACTTGAGGGAGCTGGTCTCTTGGATCATTTTTATGAAATATTGAGCATTTGGTTGAATGTTTTCAGAGAAGAAGATTATCAAAGGTATTTTAGCTTTTTCCACGTAAAATGTAAGTTAATGTATGTGGCACCACAAAACACTCAATCCCACAACATTTGATATGTAACAGATTTTTGCATAAGATTTAGGGGAAGATAGCTCATGCTATTCCTGAGAAATTATGGATTAATGTACTGATGACTGATGACCCCTGTACGGAAAAGATCCATGCAGGTGGCATGACCAATACCTCAATTTCAAATATATCTCATGTGACCAACATTCTCATGAAATTTGTCGATGATAGCTCCAACCGTTTCTGATATTGTAATTTTAGTATCCTTTTTTGGCCAAATGACTATGTTCAGCTTCCTGTAACTCTGCCAAAAGTCACTGAACTGAAATCATTCTAACAACACTGAGAAAAAAATGTTTCAGGGATTATTTCTGTGAAATATTTAATGATTTGGCTTGGCAGTTTCAGTGAAGAAGATTTTTAAAGCTTTTTAAGCTTTTTCCCTATAAAACCTAAGTAAATGCAGATAGCAAAAAAAAAGAAGCAAAATCCGATAGAGTTATTTAGATGACTGATTTTAAAGCCTGTAGTTTGCTTAAAGTTTGTCGATGCTAGCTTCTCCCATTTTGGAGATAGTATGGATTAACAAACAGACCACCCAAGATGCACGACAGACGACACCACACCATCACTCACAGGTTCGCTAAAAATTTAGATTTTAACTTAATCCTTTGTAGGAACAAAGTGACCGAATTTTAGGTTTTGTAGGAAAACATAGGGACATTTAACTGTATGCCAAATATCAAATTCATAGGGGACTGCATCGTTGTTGTTTACATCCGGCCTGGTCAGAGGCTGGTAGGCAAAAGCCTATACCCCTTGTAAGTAGGTCATCCTTTGTGTACTAGCTACATGTGCTACAATCATCTCTCCATTCACACTTGTTCAAATAATTATATGCACCAGTCAGTTTGTTTTCAAATTAGTTGATGCATCTTGACACAATGTTAGTGATTATAAAGTGGTCAGCTTCTCTTTCCCAACCTTTAAAGCATGACAAATGGTTGAACAGATGATGTAAAAGTATAGCTAGACACCAACAAAGGCCATATCATTAGTTCTTCATCTGTTTCATTAGCCTATACAATA
Organism: Sipunculus nudus; assembly: GCA_026874595.1. Taxonomy (NCBI): domain Eukaryota; kingdom Metazoa; phylum Annelida; class Sipuncula; order Golfingiida; family Sipunculidae; genus Sipunculus; species Sipunculus nudus. The sequence goes on from CM049309.1 coordinate 96,572,870, forward strand.
CATCAACCAAAGACAGCTTACTTGCTGGAGGGCTACAATTATTTTAAATCTGAATGTGCAGGCCCTATGGTACCATCCAATAGAGAAATGTTGAGTTTGTTTTATATAGAATCTCCTGTCTTAGGTCTCAGAAGTATTGTCTCATGCATGAAAGTGTGTAAACATTTTCTCATATTTCATTATTGATTTCAAAACTACTGCTCTGGGACCCCTTTAATATACATATTCTGAAAGCTGGGAATAATATATGCACTCTTTGAGTTTTCTAACCAAGTTTGACGTTATCTAGATTTCAGAATAATTTGTTTCATATAATTCCTTAAAAAATAGTTATATATATAATATATAAATAAATATAAACCTATGTGACAGACTTTTTAAACAGGTGTTGACTTTCTTAATTACAGTTTTTTTTCTATGAAAAATAAAAATAATTATAAGTAATCAAAAAATTAAAGATTAAAAAAAAGCAGTTATATCTAAATATGAAACAAAAATACAATATTTATCTTAAATAGAAAAGTAATTATGTTTGAATTTGAAATGTGAAAAATATAGGTGAAATACCCCCACCCCAGTATTTGTATTGGGATGGTAATTATACTTTTAAAATTATGAATTTATTTATATTTAAATATAAAATTTAAAAATTAATTATAAGTAACTAATAAAATTTAAAAAAAATAAAGTAGTAATATTTAAATATGAAAACAAAAAACAATATTTATCTTAAATAAAACAGTATTAATGTTTGAATTTGAAATGTGAAAACGTAGGTGAAACACCCCCACCCCAGTTTTTGTATTAGGATGGTAATTATAACTTTTAAAATTATGAATTTATTTTATATTTAAATATGAAATTTTCATCAATTATGGGCATACATGTTAAGTAAAAAAAACTATTTTTAAGCATTATTTTTAAGGTTCTGTTGAGATGAAATCTCTTTAACACTTAACAGCTGAGAAATATTGATCTTACATAAACAGTTTGAAGTAGATAACATAAATAAAAATTAAATAATTTTTAACATCAACTGTCTTTGTATATAAATCAATTCGAATAATACTAAAACAAATGAACCAGAAAATGAATCATGACGGTACAAAGCCATCATATATTTCCCTGCCATTCGGGTGAAAGGAGCCTGTTGAAGGCAAGCTGTTAAAATGATTTCCTAATTAACAGAAATGATTTAGTTGTTGTCAGTGCAAGTATTAGAAGACTTTGATTCCAAATATGAAAAGTATTAACATTAAAGATGCTTTGTGACTGTACATAAAACCTCTCAGAGTATATGTGTATATAGAAGGGTGGTTCATGTAGTTAAGTAAAGATTCACGAAATATTATCATAAATGAATATAACTTTATATACGTTAACACATTAACTATCATTGGTTTGCAGCCTGCTTGGCAGTAATAACTTAGTACTATATTAAAGGTTATGCAGGGGCCCTCTGAAACTTTGGACTTAAGGCTGGCAATGTGGTTACTAAGGGGTGAAAACTGTAGAACTGTCATTACAGCACTTGATCATACTCTGTGTGGTGTAGCATAAAGAAATCAGTTACAGGATATGAGGCAATAAACTAGTGATTCTCTGATGAAGCATGTTTAGGGTCAATTAGGAAAATTGAGGCTTTACTAAGTGCGTGACTGCAAGTGGATGTATGTGACCCTTTGTATATATAGACCCAGCAGGCAGCCTAAATAAGCTTGGACAAAGTCCCTCTTGCTGCGGATTGGAAAATCCAACAGCTGTACAGCTCATTGGTAAATTATCTTGCAGTTAATGTTACAAGACTGACATATTTAATGTAGAATGCAAACAATATAGAACACAGAACAAGCCCACTGAGGAAGGAGTGCAACTGAAACAGTCAACATCCCTAAGTGTTTTGCCTACCAGCAGTGCACATGCTGCTAAATCACGTGGTCTATGACATCACAATGCAGTCCCCTATAGGTTCAATGATGTCAAAAACCTTAAATGTAAATATCGCAGTAACGTTACCTTGGCAATATGAAGCCAACATAAGAACTAGAATACGGGTAGTCGACAAGCGACTACGTGTATCCGCCAAAATCAGAGTAGGACAGGTGAAGTGAGGCATGGATAGAGTGGCAAGGGGAAATAGAGTCACATGTGTTACATATTAGAATGGATATCTGCCACGTAAACATGATTGTAGGTGGTGCCACCTGTTATTTGAAAGGGAAACTATCCAAGATGTATACATATGCAAAATTTCAGGTGGGAAAGTCAAACCACTGCAGAGATATGAGTGATTTTATAGATAGATAGATAGATAGATAGATAGGTAGAAGTTTATTTCAGGCCACAGCCCATATAAAATAGTACAGTAAAATGATATAGTATAGTAAAATAAGATACAATTAAAACATTATGATGCATCATTAGATATTCACGCTTCTATTTATGATATAGACATTCATTCCAATGTGTTTGTATTCTACCAGCTTGTACATTCATGTTGTTTACAAGACAGCGTATGAGAGGATTGGCTGAGCATTCAATTCGTCTAATAAAAGTGAAGATACATTTCCTCAACACAGCCTCGAAATTATTAAAACCATGTTTCACAAACATAAGACTAGCACTATCATTCCATTGATAACCTAATAATTTACGGTGCACATTATTGAATGCAACACGTAATTTATTGAAACAAGACAAACTATAATCAGTCCATAGAAACGGGCAGTAAAAAGCGAGACAATAACTTTTGAACAGCTGAATTTTGACAGCATTAGTACAATGGGAAAAGTCACGTAAAAGTATATTAGAGCGTACATACAAAAGTCTCGTTTGACGCATCATATCGTCATCATCTTTACAACTGTCACTGAATATATAACCAAGATACTTTGCATTTTTTGCATATTCGATCGGTGTGTCATCAATACTAACACTAGGGCAAGTTAATTTACATTTTCTGGGTTTAAATACCATATACAACGTTTTGGCAGGATTAAGCGAGATATTGTGTAATTGACTATAAGACACACAAACATCTAAGAGTTTCTGAAAGCCTGATGGACTAGCTGCAACAAGACAAATATCATCAGCGTAAATTAAATGGTTCATACATACCTCACTAACATAACAACCAGCGTTACAAAGTAACAAGTTCGCCGACAAGGAGTCTGTATATAAAGCAAACAATTTCGGAGACAATATACCCCCTTGTCTTACCCTGTTAGAGATATTAAAGAAACTGGAAGTAGTGTAACCCCATTTTATACATAGACGTTGATTCCGATACCAATATAGTAAGATTCGAACCACAATGAGTGGCACACCACGAGTGATTAGTTTATAAAATAATATCCAGTGATCAATTCTATCAAACGCTTTGGAGGCATCTAAAAAACAAGAATAGACTGGACTGTTATAATCTCTGTAGTACTGAATTACACTTTTTAGGGTATAAATGCACATATCTGTAGAGTGAGCTTTTTTAAAGCCAAATTGATCATCAGACGTTACCAGATAACAGTCAATACATTCAAGCAAAATTAGTTCTAGAAGTTTCGAGCAGGCAGTACTTAGCGTTATCGGCCTATAGTTACTCTTCTCGCTACAGTCACCAGACTTATTTTTAATCAAAGGTACAAGAGCAGATTGCATAAACTTATCAGGCAAATAACCATGAAGCAAAAAAGCAGTAAATAGAAGGGATAGGAGAACACAAATAAGTTTACTTGCATTAATGAAGTGCTCAGCCGCAAGACCATCCACACCACAAGCTTTACCGCGCTTTAGCGTCTGAATGCCTACCAAGACCTGCTCGGGTGACACCATCATTGAACTAGAATACGGGAAGTCGACAAGCGACTACTTGTATCCGCCTAAATCAGAGTGGAACGGGTGAAGTGTTGCATATCAGCATGGATGTCTGCAGCCAAATTGTGTATGTAGGTTGCGCTACCTACCAAAAAATCCAGAAAGCCGTCCAAGTTGTATACATATGCAAAATTTAAGGCAGATAAGTCAAACCACTATATTGTATATGAGTGATTTTTGCCCTTGGCAGACAAACAGATGGACGCTGTGCAAAAAAGGGTTGCAGGTGGCGCCACCAGTTTAGCGTATGATAAAGAGCTTTGTGAGAACTATACACATGCAAAATTTTGGCCCAATTGGTCAAACGGTTCCCTAGATATGAGCTTGGATGTCTGCAGCGTAAACTTGATTGTAGGTGGCGCCACCTGTCATAAAATCAGAAAAGCTATCCAGGATGTATAAGCATGCAGAATTTCAGGTGAATTAGTCAAACCACTGCAGAGATATGAGTGATTTTAACCCAAGGCAGACGAACAGCTGGACACTGTGCAAACATGGTTGCAGGTGGCGCCACCATTTTTTGTGTATGTTATAAAGCTCTCCAAGGGCTACATTTGTGCAAAAAAATTTTCCTGATCAATCAAACGGTTCCTGAGATATGAGCTTGGATGTCTGCAGCGTAAACATGAATGTAGGTGGCGCCACCTGTCATAAAATCAGAAAAGCTATCCAGGATGTATACGCATGCCAAATTTCAGGTGAATTAGTCAAGTCACTGCAGAGATATGAGTGATTTTAACCCAAGGCAGACAAACAGATGGACACTGTACAAACATGGTTGCAGGTAGCGGCACCATTTTTGGTGTATGTTATAAAGCTCTCCAAGGGCTACATTTGTGCAAAAGAATTTTCCTGATCGGTCAAACGGTTCCCGAGATATGAGCTTGGATGTCTGCAGCGTAAACGTGAATGTAGATGGCGCCACCTGTCATAAAATCAGATAAGCTATCCAGGATGTATACGCATGCCAAATTTCAGGTGAATTAGTCAAGTCACTGCAGAGATATGAGTGATTTTAACCCAAGGCAGACGAACAGATGGACACTGTGCAAACATGGTTGCAGGTGGCGCCACCATTTTTGGTGTATGTTATAAAGCTCTCCGAGGGCTACATTTGTGCAAAAGAATTTTCCTGATCGGTCAAACGGTTCCCGAGATATGAGCTTGGATGTCTGCAGCGTCAACGTGAATGTAGGTGGCGCCACCTGTCATAAAATCAGAAAAGCTATCCAGGATGTTTGCGCATGCCGAATTTCAGGTGAATTAGTCAAGTCACTGCAGAGATATGAGTGATTTTAACCCAAGGCAGACGAACAGATGGACACTGTGCAAACATGGTTGCAGGTGGCGCCACCATTTTTGGTGTATGTTATAAAGCTCTCCGAGGGCTACATTTGTGCAAAAAAATTTTCCTGATCGGTCAAACGGTTCCCGAGATATGTGGGTTTATGTGTGGAAACAGACGCACAAACGGACGCAGAGCGCAGAGGAAAGGTCAGAGGTCAAAACAAAATCGGGGCGCAGCAGTTCACATGTGACCCGAACATAATCCCGGGTTTCGGAAAATTCCGCCCAGCGGTTACGGAGGAGTTCTCCGGACACCTACGCGGCGGCCGCGGCGGCGGCGGCGGCGGCGACCAGCTGAAAACATAGTATCCGCAAAACTCTGTTTTGGCGGATACAATTAATACCAATATGAGATTGTATGTTATCAGTTACCCTGGACTTTATATGTGTCGGACTTTTCACACTGTTGAATAGAGAAGAATAATGATCACGCCACATGTCAGTAATATTATCAGCTCTGACTCTACCGTCAACTTTCAATGCTAGGGGTACATTTTTGTTGTGACATTTTCTAACATTTTTCCAAAATGAAACCGTATCTCCTTTATCTAGAGACTTAGCCATAGCATCCGCTCTAGCTGTATCTTCAGCTCTTTGACACTGTCTTAAGGCATACTTAAAATTTAACCTTGAACGTCTCATGAGATCATTAATTGGACCATACCTCGGTTTGCCCATATCTCTCCAGATAATATACGCATGTCTTGCTTCCCTGTGAAGATCTTTTACATAATCATTGAACCCTGGTACAATATAGTCACTGGTATTTTTGGTTTTACAAACACCTATGTGAATTTCACTACTCTTACACAGAGCAGAACATATATCAGAGTAAAACAAATCTAATTGTGTTTTATGGTTAGGTAAATCACAATTTGGATTGCTACACCTTAGTGCAGCAGGTAGCTTAATCTCAGATAAAGTAATAGCTAAATGTGTTGTGTAGGCATTCACTGCAATTTGATTAGCAAGAGACCACTTAAACACAGGTTGTGACTGTTCCGTACAAACATCATTCCTAAAACTGATATTACCCTGCAGGTTCACAGAGAAAGAGGCACTCAACGGGAGGTGATCGGACCCAGGTAGCTTATCAAGAATAGAAATATCACAGATAATAGATTGCATGTCATGACTACAAACAAAATGATCTAACAAAGAAGTGGTGGAATGAGCATCACTTACATAAGTATAGCAACCGGAGTTTTTACCTAAATGAATAAAATCGGATATTATTAGGTTAGCAAGTTCACAAGTTTGAGAAACCCAACCACAGCTATATAGCTAGTAGGTGCACTTTCCAATATTGAAACAATTTTACCAAGGTAATCCAAATAAGACTCATAATTATCATCACTCTGATAGGGCATATACACATTTAAAAAGACATACTGCATTTGACATAAATTGAGAGTTACAGAAAGTAACCTCCTGTCATCATATGTTTGAAACTGAGTAAATGGTAATAACGTTTTACGAACTAAAATACCAATCCCGCCATAGGGACGACCACATAAAATACCCAAGGTATCATCAATACCACTAACCCCCATAGCATCAAAATCTGGGTGTATAGTGCGTAATAAACACAATTCATCATTATTAAGCCAAAGCTCCTGAAGAAAGATAATATCAGCATTTTCACATATTTTATAAACATCAGCTTTGCTAGTTTTCAGTCCATAGCAGTTATAAGATACAGTTCTGATGGTTAAGAAGTCCATAGTTACCAATAACGTTCATTACGTACAAAAACTAGTTATATATACTCTGTGTACCTACGAACAATAGCACCTGTAGGCCATGTAGCGGGGTCCAGGAGGCGGTTCTGATCACGCTGGGAGAGGCGCAAGAGAAATGAGGAGTATGAGTCATGCTTGGTTCTCAATGCTTTGCAACGCACAGACTACCGGTTTCCTGCATTACATGTCGTATGACATCCTGAGGTCTGGTGTTTCTGACTAGACGAGAGACGTATATGCCAACAGACTGTCGCTGCTTTGGTGCTGGTTGTGCCGATAATCAGATCTTGGAGGAGAGCTATGTTTTGCACGCAACCGGAATTTCCTACCTGGACCTGTGACAACTTCAGAGCGGGAGCTGTTGCTGTCAATGTCCTGTCGTGATGCCTCTCTCCGGCTGGTATCCCACAGCAGACAAACAGATGGATGCTGTGCAAAAATGGCTGCAGGTGGCGCCACCATTTTTGTGTATGTTATAAAGCTATCCAAGGGCTACATTTGTGCAAATTTTGTTCCTGATTGATCAAACGAGTCCGGAGATATAAGCATTAATGTCTGCAGCATGAAAGTGAATGAAGCTGGCGCTACCTGTCATAAAAATCAAGAAAGCTATCCAGGATGTATACGCATGCCAAATTACAGGTAATTTGGTCAAACCACTGCAGAGATATGAGTGGTTTTAACCCAAGGCAGACAAACAGATGGACGCTGTGCAAGAATGGCTGCATGTGGCGCCACTATTTTTGTGTATGTTATAAAGCTATCCAAGGGCTACATTTGTGCAAATTTTGTTCCTGATTGATCAAATGAGTCCGGAGATATAAGCATTAATGTCTGCAGCATGAACGTGAATGAAGCTGGCGCTACCTGTCATAAAAATCAAGAAAGCTATCCAGGATGTATACGCATGCCAATTTACAGGTAATTTGGTCAAACCACTGCAGAGATATGAGTGATTTTAACCCAAGGCAGACAAACAGATGGACGCTGTGCAAGAATGGCTGCAGGTGGCGCCACCATTTTTGTGTATGTTATAAAGCTATCCAAGGGCTACATCAGTGTGAATTTTTTTTCCTGATTGGTCAAACGAGTCCTGAGATATAAGCATGGATGTCTACAGCGTGAACGTGAATGTAGGTTGCGCCACCTGTCATAAAATCAAGAAAGCTATCAAGAATGTATACGCATGCCGAATTACAGGTAATTTGGTCAAACCACTGCAGAGATATGAGTGAATTTAATCCAAGGCAGACAAAAAGATGGACGCTGTGCAAAAATGGTTGCAGGTGGCGCCACCATTTTTGTGTATGTTATAAAGCTATCCAAGGGCTACATTTGTGTAACATTTTTTTCCTGATTGGTCAAACGGTTTCCGAGATATGAGCTTGGATGTCTGCAGCGTTAACGTGAATGTAGGTGGCGCCACTTGTCATAAAATCAAGAAAGCTATCTAGGATGTTTACATATGCCGAATTTTAGGTGAATTAGTCAAACCACTGCAGAGATATGAGTGATTTTAACCCAAGGCAGATGAATAGATGGACACTGTGCAAATATGGTTGCAGGTGGCGCCACCATTTTTTGTGTATGTTATAAAGCTCTCCAAGGGCTACATTTGTGCAAAAAAATTTTCCTGATCAATCAAACGGTTCCTGAGATATGAGCTTGGATGTCTGCAGCGTAAACATGAATGTAGGTGGCGCCACCTGTCATAAAATCAGAAAAGCTATCCAGGATGTATACGCATGCCAAATTTCAGGTGAATTAGTCAAGTCACTGCAGAGATATGAGTGATTTTAACCCAAGGCAGACAAACAGATGGACACTGTACAAACATGGTTGCAGGTAGCGGCACCATTTTTGGTGTATGTTATAAAGCTCTCCAAGGGCTACATTTGTGCAAAAGAATTTTCCTGATCGGTCAAACGGTTCCCGAGATATGAGCTTGGATGTCTGCAGCGTAAACGTGAATGTAGATGGCGCCACCTGTCATAAAATCAGATAAGCTATCCAGGATGTATACGCATGCCAAATTTCAGGTGAATTAGTCAAGTCACTGCAGAGATATGAGTGATTTTAACCCAAGGCAGACGAACAGATGGACACTGTGCAAACATGGTTGCAGGTGGCGCCACCATTTTTGGTGTATGTTATAAAGCTCTCCGAGGGCTACATTTGTGCAAAAGAATTTTCCTGATCGGTCAAACGGTTCCCGAGATATGAGCTTGGATGTCTGCAGCGTCAACGTGAATGTAGGTGGCGCCACCTGTCATAAAATCAGAAAAGCTATCCAGGATGTTTGCGCATGCCGAATTTCAGGTGAATTAGTCAAGTCACTGCAGAGATATGAGTGATTTTAACCCAAGGCAGACGAACAGATGGACACTGTGCAAACATGGTTGCAGGTGGCGCCACCATTTTTGGTGTATGTTATAAAGCTCTCCGAGGGCTACATTTGTGCAAAAAAATTTTCCTGATCGGTCAAACGGTTCCCGAGATATGTGGGTTTATGTGTGGAAACAGACGCACAAACGGACGCAGAGCGCAGAGGAAAGGTCAGAGGTCAAAACAAAATCGGGGCGCAGCAGTTCACATGTGACCCGAACATAATCCCGGGTTTCGGAAAATTCCGCCCAGCGGTTACGGAGGAGTTCTCCGGACACCTACGCGGCGGCCGCGGCGGCGGCGGCGGCGGCGACCAGCTGAAAACATAGTATCCGCAAAACTCTGTTTTGGCGGATACAATTAATACCAATATGAGATTGTATGTTATCAGTTACCCTGGACTTTATATGTGTCGGACTTTTCACACTGTTGAATAGAGAAGAATAATGATCACGCCACATGTCAGTAATATTATCAGCTCTGACTCTACCGTCAACTTTCAATGCTAGGGGTACATTTTTGTTGTGACATTTTCTAACATTTTTCCAAAATGAAACCGTATCTCCTTTATCTAGAGACTTAGCCATAGCATCCGCTCTAGCTGTATCTTCAGCTCTTTGACACTGTCTTAAGGCATACTTAAAATTTAACCTTGAACGTCTCATGAGATCATTAATTGGACCATACCTCGGTTTGCCCATATCTCTCCAGATAATATACGCATGTCTTGCTTCCCTGTGAAGATCTTTTACATAATCATTGAACCCTGGTACAATATAGTCACTGGTATTTTTGGTTTTACAAACACCTATGTGAATTTCACTACTCTTACACAGAGCAGAACATATATCAGAGTAAAACAAATCTAATTGTGTTTTATGGTTAGGTAAATCACAATTTGGATTGCTACACCTTAGTGCAGCAGGTAGCTTAATCTCAGATAAAGTAATAGCTAAATGTGTTGTGTAGGCATTCACTGCAATTTGATTAGCAAGAGACCACTTAAACACAGGTTGTGACTGTTCCGTACAAACATCATTCCTAAAACTGATATTACCCTGCAGGTTCACAGAGAAAGAGGCACTCAACGGGAGGTGATCGGACCCAGGTAGCTTATCAAGAATAGAAATATCACAGATAATAGATTGCATGTCATGACTACAAACAAAATGATCTAACAAAGAAGTGGTGGAATGAGCATCACTTACATAAGTATAGCAACCGGAGTTTTTACCTAAATGAATAAAATCGGATATTATTAGGTTAGCAAGTTCACAAGTTTGAGAAACCCAACCACAGCTATATAGCTAGTAGGTGCACTTTCCAATATTGAAACAATTTTACCAAGGTAATCCAAATAAGACTCATAATTATCATCACTCTGATAGGGCATATACACATTTAAAAAGACATACTGCATTTGACATAAATTGAGAGTTACAGAAAGTAACCTCCTGTCATCATATGTTTGAAACTGAGTAAATGGTAATAACGTTTTACGAACTAAAATACCAATCCCGCCATAGGGACGACCACATAAAATACCCAAGGTATCATCAATACCACTAACCCCCATAGCATCAAAATCTGGGTGTATAGTGCGTAATAAACACAATTCATCATTATTAAGCCAAAGCTCCTGAAGAAAGATAATATCAGCATTTTCACATATTTTATAAACATCAGCTTTGCTAGTTTTCAGTCCATAGCAGTTATAAGATACAGTTCTGATGGTTAAGAAGTCCATAGTTACCAATAACGTTCATTACGTACAAAAACTAGTTATATATACTCTGTGTACCTACGAACAATAGCACCTGTAGGCCATGTAGCGGGGTCCAGGAGGCGGTTCTGATCACGCTGGGAGAGGCGCAAGAGAAATGAGGAGTATGAGTCATGCTTGGTTCTCAATGCTTTGCAACGCACAGACTACCGGTTTCCTGCATTACATGTCGTATGACATCCTGAGGTCTGGTGTTTCTGACTAGACGAGAGACGTATATGCCAACAGACTGTCGCTGCTTTGGTGCTGGTTGTGCCGATAATCAGATCTTGGAGGAGAGCTATGTTTTGCACGCAACCGGAAATTCCTACCTGGACCTGTGACAACTTCAGAGCGGGAGCTGTTGCTGTCAATGTCCTGTCGTGATGCCTCTCTCCGGCTGGTATCCCACAGCAGACAAACAGATGGATGCTGTGCAAAAATGGCTGCAGGTGGCGCCACCATTTTTGTGTATGTTATAAAGCTATCCAAGGGCTACATTTGTGCAAATTTTGTTCCTGATTGATCAAACGAGTCCGGAGATATAAGCATTAATGTCTGCAGCATGAACGTGAATGAAGCTGGCGCTACCTGTCATAAAAATCAAGAAAGCTATCCAGGATGTATACGCATGCCAAATTACAGGTAATTTGGTCAAACCACTGCAGAGATATGAGTGGTTTTAACCCAAGGCAGACAAACAGATGGACGCTGTGCAAGAATGGCTGCATGTGGCGCCACTATTTTTGTGTATGTTATAAAGCTATCCAAGGGCTACATTTGTGCAAATTTTGTTCCTGATTGATCAAATGAGTCCGGAGATATAAGCATTAATGTCTGCAGCATGAACGTGAATGAAGCTGGCGCTACCTGTCATAAAAATCAAGAAAGCTATCCAGGATGTATACGCATGCCAATTTACAGGTAATTTGGTCAAACCACTGCAGAGATATGAGTGATTTTAACCCAAGGCAGACAAACAGATGGACGCTGTGCAAGAATGGCTGCAGGTGGCGCCACCATTTTTGTGTATGTTATAAAGCTATCCAAGGGCTACATCAGTGTGAATTTTTTTTCCTGATTGGTCAAACGAGTCCTGAGATATAAGCATGGATGTCTACAGCGTGAACGTGAATGTAGGTTGCGCCACCTGTCATAAAATCAAGAAAGCTATCAAGAATGTATACGCATGCCGAATTACAGGTAATTTGGTCAAACCACTGCAGAGATATGAGTGAATTTAATCCAAGGCAGACAAAAAGATGGACGCTGTGCAAAAATGGTTGCAGGTGGCGCCACCATTTTTGTGTATGTTATAAAGCTATCCAAGGGCTACATTTGTGTAACATTTTTTTCCTGATTGGTCAAACGGTTTCCGAGATATGAGCTTGGATGTCTGCAGCGTTAACGTGAATGTAGGTGGCGCCACTTGTCATAAAATCAAGAAAGCTATCTAGGATGTTTACATATGCCGAATTTTAGGTGAATTAGTCAAACCACTGCAGAGATATGAGTGATTTTAACCCAAGGCAGATGAATAGATGGACACTGTGCAAATATGGTTGCAGGTGGCGCCACCTTTTTTTGTGTATGTTATAAAGCTATCTAAGGGCTACATTTGTGTAAAAAAATTTTCTTGATCGGTCAAACAGTTCCCGAGATATGTGGGTTTATGTGTGGAAACAGACGCACAAACGGACGCTGGGCAGACAGGAAAGGTTAGAAGTCAAGGCCACTTGGTTAGGCACCAGTTCACATGTGACCAAATAATTTGTGTAAGTTTCGGAAAAATCCGTCCAGTAGTTTTAGAGGAGTTCTCCAGAAACTAACGCCTCTGGCGGAACCCGGTCAAAAACATAGTATTCGCAAAACTTTGTTTTGGCAATACAAATATTAAGCTGCTAAACTATAAGACATCTAGTAATAAAATGTACCTTCCTGAAATATCAGTGTTTGTCATAATTTAGAAGTATTGATGATTAAGATCAGCATGGTGATTAGTCAGGCAGTGGGCCTGGTACACATAAATAAACAACAGGATAAGTCTCTCCTACCTGTCCTCTCTTAAGACCGAAGTATCGTGCCACTGGATCACCTTGCTGCATCCTGGGTAGCTGAGACTCTTTTAATTTACTGGGTAAACTGTCAAGGCAAACATATTTTTTGTGACATAATATAAATACACAGGAAAACATTTGTGAAAAAGTCTAAGGGATTACCACAGCAGATTTGATTTATCATAAGTTTGACATGAAATTGATTCAAAAGACACAGTTACAACTTGATAGTTCAATACTTTGATTCAAAAGGCACAGCTACAACTGGATGGTTCAAGACTTTGATTCAAAAGGCACAGCTACAACTTGATAGTTCAAGACTTTGATTCAAAAGGCACAGCTACAACTTGATAGTTCAAGACTTTGATTCAAAAGGCACAGCTACAACTTGATAGTTCAAAACTTTTGATTCAAAAGGCACAGCTACAACTTGATAGTTCAAGACTTTGATTCAAAAGGCACAGCTACAACTTAATAGTTCAAGACTTTGATTCAAAAGGCACAGCTACAACTTGATAGTTCAAAGACTTTGATTCAAAAGGCACAGCTACAACTTGATAGTTCAAAACTTTGATTCAAATGGCACAGCTACAACTGGATAGTTCAAAACTTTGATTCAAAAGGCACAGCTACAACTTGAGAGTTCAAGACTTTGATTCAAAAGGCACAGCTACGACTTGATAGTTCAAAACTTTGATTCAAAAGGCACAGCTACAACTTGATAGTTCAAGACTTTGATTCAAAAGGCACAGCTACAACTTGATAGTTCAAGACTTTGATTCAAATGGCACAGCTACAACTGGATAGTTCAAAACTTTGATTCAAAAGGCACAGCTACAACTTGATAGTTCAAAACTTTGATTCAAAAGGCACAGCTACAACTTGAGAGTTCAGGACTTTGATTCAAAAGGCACAGCTACAACTGGATAGTTCAGGACTTTGATTCAAAAGGCACAGCTACAACTGGATAGTTCAAGACTTTGATTCAAAAGGCACAGCTACAACTTGATAGTTCAAGACTTTGATTCAAAAGGCACAGCTACAACTTGATAGTTCAAAGACTTTGATTCAAAAGGCACAGCTACAACTTAATAGTTCAAGACTTTAATTCAAAAGGCACAGCTACAACTTAATAGTTCAAAGACTTTGATACAAAAGGCACAGCTACAACTTGACAGTTCAAGACTTTGATTCAAAAGGCACAGCTACAACTTAATAGTTCAAAGACTTTGATACAAAAGGCACAGCTACAACTTGACAGTTCAAGACTTTGATTCAAAAGGCACAGCTACAACTTAATAGTTCAAAGACTTTGATTCAAAAGGCACAGCTACAACTTAATAGTTCAAAGACTTTGATTCAAAAGGCACAGCTACAACTTGATAGTTCAAGACTTTGATTCAAAAGGCACAGCTACAACTGGATAGTTTAAGACTATGATACAAAAGGGACAGCTACAACTTGAGAGTTCAAGACTTTGATTCAAAAGGCACAGCTACAACTTAATAGTTCAAAGACTTTGATTCAAAAGGCACAGCTACAACTTGATAGTTCAAAACTTTGATTCAAATGGCACAGCTACAACTGGATAGTTCAAAACTTTGATTCAAAAGGCACAGCTTCAACTTAATAGTTCAAGACTTTGATTCAAATGGCACAGCAAAAAAAACTGGAGAGTTCAAGACTTTGATTCAAAAGGCACAGCTACAACTGGATAGTTCAAGACTCTGATACAAAAGGCACAGCTACAACTTGATAGTTCAAGACTTTGATTCAAAAGGCACAGCTACAACTGGATAGTTCAAGACTTTGATTCAAAAGGCACAGCTACAACTGGATAGTTCAAGACTTTGATTCAAAAAGCACAGCTACAACTTGATAGTTCAAGACTTTGATTCAAAAGGCACAGCTACAACTGGATAGTTCAAGACTTTGATTCAAAAGGCACAGCTACAACTTGATAGTTCAAGACTTTGATACAAAAGGCCAAAATCAGATTGGAACCGCTGAAGTGAGGCATGGATTGAGTGGCAAGGGGAAATAGAGTGAGGTGTGTTGCATATTAGCATGGATGTCTGCAGCAGAAATGTGTATGTAGGTTGCGCCACCTACCACAAAATCCAGAAAACTGTCCAAGTTGTATACATATGCAAAATTTTAGGCAGATAAGTCATACCACTTCATGTATATGAGTGATTCTATCCCACAGCAGACAAACAGAAAGACTTGTGGAAAAATGGTGGCAGTTGGCGCCACCAATTTTGTGTATGATTAAGAGCTATGCGAGATCTATACACATGCAAATTTCCTCGGAGGATATGTCCAACCAGTCCTGAGATATAAGCCTGAATGCTGCAGCGTTAACATAAATGTAGGTGGCACCACCTGCCAAAAAAATCGAGAAAGCTTTCCAAGATGTATAAACAAACAAAATTTTAGGCAGGTATGTCAAACCACTACTGAGTGATTTTAGCCAACGGCAGACAAACAGACGGATGCTGTGCAAAAAAGGTTGCAGGTGGTCCCTCCAGTTTTACGTACAATTAAGAGCTATGTGAGATCTATACATATGCAAAATTTTGACCCAATCAGTCAAATGGTTCCCGAGATATGAGCTTGGATGTCTGCAGCATAAACTAGAATGTAGGTGGCGCCACCTGTCATAAAATTAAGAAAGCTGTCCAGGATGTATAATCCTGCAAAATTTTAGGCAGATATGTCACACCACTGCTGAGATATGAGTGATTTGTCCCATGGCAGACAAACAGATGGACGCTGTGCAAAAATGATTGCAGGTGGCACCACCAATTTTGCATATGATAAAGAGCTATATGAGATCTATATACATGCAAATTTTCAGGAAGATACATCAAAAAAGTCTGGAGATATAAGCATGGATGTCTGCAGCGTGAACTTGAATTTAGATGGGGCCGCCTGTCATAAAATCAAGAAAGCTATCCAGGATGTATACGCATGCCGAATTTCAGGTGAATTAGTCAAACCACTGCAGAGATATGAGTAATTTTAACCCAAGGCAGACGAACAGATGGACACTGCAAACATGGCTGCAGGTGGCGCCTGCAATTTTTGTGTATGTTATAAAGCTACTAAAGGGCTACATTTGTACAAAATTTTTTTCCTGATCGGTCAAACATTCCCAAGATATGTGGGTTTAAGTGTGGAAACAGACGCACGAATGGACGCTGGGCAGAGAGAAAAGGTCAGAGGTCAATGCAAATTGGTTAGGCACCAGTTCACATGTGACCAAATAATTGTTGTAAGTTTCAGAAAAATCAGTCCAATGGTCTCAGAGGAGTTCTCTGGAAACGAATACGGCGGCGGCAGCAGAACCTGGTCAAAAACATAGTATCTGCAAAACTTCATTTTGGTGGATACAAATATCATGTTTGCACAGTCATTCCGATGTTAGAGTATTTTATTTTCATATATGTACCAAAAATAAAGCTGTTACCAGGTTCAGTGTTATAATTCATATAAAATGGGGTTTCATTTTTTTATATACTTTTATTATTCCTGCCCTGCAATATTAAGTAATAAAGTGATATACATTTTAAAGAATTCTGTCATTGATTTTGAATAGATGTCTTAACAAAAGGTTGGTTATTTAATGTAACAATCTGAAACATCATATTGAAACTATACAAAATGCACCAAAAACAGACCAAAATTCCTGTATCATAATCATGCAGAAAAGACAAGTATACTCCTCGTCCCTTATATGGCACCATACCCAGAAAGGTTTGAGACTCATATTATATTTGCCTTTGCATTCACACTTATGTAAACTTAGCTTGATACCAGATCACCTAGATCATAAACAAATGACACTATCATTATTTTGAGAGAGTTGTGTGGTCACTGGGCTTTCTGACTCAAATATTCATAAGGCAATCAATTTCAAACTATATCATGTGACAAATGTACCCAATGGAGACAATGGATGTGAGGGACATTGGCACTGGATGTGAATACATAATAAAGAAGGGTACTTCAGGCCATGATTATTTAACTTCAGGCCATGACAAATCTAATGATGATCTAACTTCAGGCCAGAGTCCCCTAACTTCAGGCCATGGTGCTCTAACTTAAGGCCAGAGTCCCCTAACTTCAGGCCATGGTGCTCTAATGTAAGGCCTTGATAATCTTACTTCAGGTCACAATGATCAAACTTCAGGTAATGATGATTTAACTTCAGGCCAGAGTCCCCTAACTTCAGGCCATGGTGCTATAACTTAAGGCCAGAGTCCCCTAACTTCAGGCCATGGTGCTCTAACTTAAGGTCTTGATGATCTTACTTCAGGTCACAATGATCAAACTTCAGGTACCGTAAAATCTCCACTTAAAACCGCGGTTTAATCAAGAAATTCAAAATCTTGAAATCAGGTTGATTTCCTGAAAGCACTGTGTGGTTTATACTAGAAGGGTTTCCTGAATATCTTCCTGACAGACATCGTTTTTGGGCCGGCGCGTGGGCGATAATATTGCAACTTTCGGAGGCCGTTCTTAGCATGCATGGGAGCCGTGTGTAAATGTATTATTTACGATTATTTGTTATTTATAAATTAAATATTGCTGATTAGTTTTCGTGTGATATATAACTTGTAATAAAATCTTGGTAATTGTCACCAAATAATACGTTTAAAACAACCCTGCTGTTACACACAGCGGTCCACTTCGTTGGGCATGGTCAAGCAAAATTGAAATAAAAGCCTTCTTTAAACCCATTTGCGGCATTATTTAGCAATGATTATTTGTTTAAAACGTAAAATAAATAAAAAGCTGACATCGTAAAGAGTCACACAATGGCAGACGATCGTTTTAAAAATCAAGTTTGAGTGCCGCCATGTGCTGAAACACTCCGGTATTTGGCTAAGAATATTTTGAACGGCTGACGCGGCGGGTGGTAAATAGAACAGCCACCTATTTCGTCCCAGCGTGCCTTGCGCGAACACTGCCTTGACAAAATGGCTCTCCACACGGAAACTTTCTTTAGGAAAAAAACTTGCTAACCCGGACTGGCCACTTTAATTTTACCTTAAAATCACTCGTTTTCAAGCGTCATGTTTCCTATACGTGCGTATCTCGAAAAGGTAACTTCAGTTACTTTGATATTTAGTTAAGTTGACCAGCGATGTTTTCAAACGCACCAGCAAATCATGACATGGAGCGATGTCAATGTACGATGTGACGAAGATAATACCGAAGTAACCGGTATGAAAATGATTTGAATCTTCCGAGTTATTCCAGAAAATGGAATTTTCATCAAAAATTAATATTTCAAAATATTACTTTTAGAATTAAAATATACAGTGACTTGAAATAGATCAACAGAATATTTTTTTCCAAAATATAATGACAAATCAGTAGCAAACAAGAATACGGCACGGAATATAAAATCTGTATAAACGGGCAGAGGTTCACCGCCCTTACGTCTTCCCAAACTTCATGCTTGAGTGACCCTGCAAAAAGTGTTATGATGTGTTTAAATAAAATGCCCAAGGAATTTTTAAAGTGGACAGGAATGGCCGAGTCGCAACCTAACCGTGTTCATTTCTAGATGATTGCTCGATTGTGTCTTTTGTCAAATCATTCCGTAGCGAAAGTTGGTGCGGTTTTAAAGGGGGGTTCTTAGTATTTGAGTCCCTCGCGGTGTCTCGCCTGGAATTTCGGCGAAGTTTGGGTGCGGTTTTAATCGGAAGTGCGGTTTTAAGTGGAGATTTTACGGTAATGACGATTTAACTTCAGGCCAGAGTCCCCTAACTTCAGGCCATAGTGCTCTAACTTAAGGCCTTGATGATCTTACTTCAGGTCACCTTGATCTAACTTCAGGCCATGATGATTTAACCTCAGGCCACAATGATCTAACTTCAAGCCATGACTATCTAACTTCAGGCCATGATGATTTAACCTCAGGCCACGATGATCTAACTTCAGGTCATGATGATCTAACTTCAGGCCATGACTATCTAACTTCAGGCCATGACTATCTAACTTCAGGCCAAGATGATCTAACTTCAGGCCATGACTATCTAACTTCAGGCCATGACTATCTAACTTCAGGGTACAACGATCTAACTTCAGGACACAAAGATCTAACTACCTCTCAAGTTACTTACACAATTCTTGGGCTGATATGATAAAATCTGTACTTAAAAATGGAAAATCATACTCCACATGCAGCCCTGAGGGGCATGACACACATGAGGTGATCAAATGCTACCTATGAGGTGATCACATGATACTCATGAGGTGATCAAATGCTACTTATGAGGTGATCACATAATGCCCATGAGGTGTTCACATGTCACCCATGAGGTGATCACATGCTCAGTGCTTGGCTGCACTGATTGAACTCTTGACCTATATCTGGCTGCACTGAATGAACTCTTGATCTGTTGCCAAATCTGAAACAGTTGGCAGTTTCTCAACCTATGTAAAGATACAGACACAATCAAGGCCTGTTGGTAAATCTGTTTACCCATGCTGAAAGACTTTGGCTAAAATACTTTTTTTTTCAAGCTGACATAATCATAAACTTTTTATCAAAATATCTAGAATAATAAAAGATGCAGTCCTTTCATTTTTAAAGGTCCAATAATTCTACCAAAAATCATTCAAGTAAACTTGAACAAAGGCCACCTAAGAATAATTTTTGTGCAATGTTACAGAAGTTATAATTGAAACAATAATTTTGTAGAAGAACACTTTTGCAGTCCTCAGTTTGAAACAGACATAATAATGGCCATAAGACCAACTTAAGCTTTTCACGACTCAACCTAAAATCGACAAACTCCATCTATTCAGATATGATTGAAAGCACCATGTCCTAGGATAATTCTTTTGAAAAATTTAACGATTCAACTTGACAGTTTCATCATAAACATTTTAAGCTGAAAGAGGCTAAAATTATAAGGTTTTTGCCCATAAAAAACAGGTCAATGTAGGTGGCACCATGAAATCTGCAACTTAAAATATGAGTCATGTGACCAACATTTGCACAATACTTGGTAATGCTAGCTTCTGTCATTTCTGAGATTACTATGTCAGTATGCTTACTTGGACAAATGACTAAGTTCAAATTCGTGTAACTCCGCTAAAATTCATCAAATGCAAACCATTTGAACAAACTTGAGAGGGCTTGCCTCTGGGATCATTTCTGTAAAATATTGAACTATTCTGCTGGACCATTTACAAGGAGAGGACTTTTAAAGGTTTTTCAGCTTTTTCCCTATAAAAATTAAGTAAATGCAGATAGCAAAAAAGTAAGCTGGATCCCACCACATTTGATATGTGACAGATTATTGCATAAAATCAAGGGATGGTAGCTCCTGCTATTCCTGAGAAATTATGGGTTAATGTACAGATGACCAATGACCCCAGTACAAACAAGGGACCCATGGGTCACGGCGCTCAGCTGTTATATATGATAAAAAATATGATTTGGGAAAGAGGCACATGCTGGTTTTGTGTGGTAATAAATATAAGCTTTATTTTGAGTTGTTGGTGTTTAGCTTGTGTATGATTTTGATAGTATCTTTGGAGACAGGGAAGAGGATTGATTTCATTTATTTTATTAACAAATGGAGTGCTATTGTCCCACAGATTTTGACTTGGCCATATAACTTATAAGCAGCACATATAATAAAAGAGTTTAACTATTTATTAAAATTTAATAACAAATATTGTGCCAATATAGTTTTTATTTTAAAAAATAATAAGAAAATCATATGATTTTTAAAAATAAAATATAACTGAATTGATTATTAAAATAATATTATAGAATATATTCATGAATGCATTCATGAATACATTTTGAAAGTATCTGCACTGGTATTCAAATACTTTCATTTTTACCTGAGTTTCCATTCTTATGCAATAAAATTTTTTAAGGCAGTACATATTCATATTTGTATTCAAATACATTTGCAAAGCATTCACACCATGTCTAGTATTTATTCAGTTTTAGCCAAACAATGATGTTGAGAATCCAGAATATACAAAATTCACAAATATAAATAATGATCACAAGTACCTGGTTTTATGGCGTTTATTTATATTAAACAAGGCCTACAGGCCTAATGCGAACCTGTGCATTGGGAAATACACCTGGTATAATGCTTCAACGCTGGACCATGACTTCTTATGTATATGAACAATGCAGGTACTAAACCTTTTGAATAAGAAACAGTTACACAAACATCACTGCTGAATTTCTGGCATGGGTGCACACAACACAACTAGGGACCCATGGGTCTCAACGCTCAGTTGAATTTGTCTATAAGGATATTTTGAAAGAAATTTTTCAGAATGACAGTCCTGTGACCTTAACCAATGACCCTGTAACCAAAAAATCTTAGAACTTAATATCCTTGAACTTGCAGCATAAGGGTTATTGTAACAATCTTTTAAAAAGTGACCTTGACCTCTGACCAGATAACCTCAAATTCTACAGGTTTCCTCACTTTGGGCAAGTAAGCCATGTGTGAACATTAGATAGTTCAGGATGAAAAGTTTGATTTACAGTGCATCCACAATCTTTTTAAAGATGTGGCTTCTGTGACCTTCAACTTAGATCGCTGGACCCTGAAATCAAAATGAATTTACATATGTGGTTGGTCATTATTAAATCAAGTTTGAAGCCAGTCTGTCTATCCAGAATTATCATCCATAAACTAATTTGTGAATGGATGGGCCCTGTGACCTTGACCTTTGACCTATGAGCCAAAAATCAAACAGAATCTTCCCCTAGTAGCAGGTTAGCAATATCTTGAAGATGGAAGGTTTGCGATGAAAAGTTTGGCTTCAAATGCATACACATTCCTTTAAAAGAAATGGGTCCTGTGACCTTGACCTTTGACTGTTGGACCCCAAAATCAACATGGTTCTTACTTTAGTGGTGGGCCATTTATAAGTTAAGTTTGAAACCAATATATCAAACTTGACTGGAGTTATCATCTGGAAACTAATTTGTGTGGATGGACGGATTGACAGACAGACAGACATACAAACAGACAGACTGACAGACAGGGTGATTAGTATAGGGCATCCACTTGTGATCAATAAACACCCCAGGTTTTGGGACACCAGATGTAATGACAGCTGAGAAACTGACATGATTGTTGTCATTTTATAGTAAATAAATAGAAAAATATTTGTTAAAATAGGAAAACCATCACGTTTCAGGAACTGACAAAACTAGTCATGGTCAATATTCAAGGCAAGATTCATGACAAACCATGCATTATTTATCAAGATATTGGAGGTTTTGTATCAAATTTTTTACTATTCTGGGGGGTACTTTCAAGCCCCATAGCTCGAAGGAAAAAGGTTGCAATGACCTAATTTCAGGTTTACTAGGAAATTTTTAATTGACCTCCCTGGATGTTCACTTAGAAGTTTCTAGGACAAGCTGTTATGATTTGTGCCATGCTAACGGACAGCCTGACGTCCAGACGGACGACTGACAAAGCGCCATTCCTATACCTCAGTTGACTTACAGTCAGCTGAGCTAAAAATGATTGTAGCTGGCATCACCAGTCTTGTATACAAAAAGGTTTCAGAGATATATACATATGCCCAAGTTCAGACTGATATATCAAACCCCTCCTGAGAAATAAGCAGGGACACATACTGTGTCAAAAATTATTGTAGGTGGCACCACCAGACTTTTATACGACAAGTATACGATAATTAAAATACCACAGGTATAAATATGCCCAATTTCAGGATGATATATCAAATTCCTCTATAGAAATAAGCAGGCACAAAAGTCACACAATGTGCATATGTCATTGTAGGTGGTGACACGAAAAACCCATCTAAGACACAAAGACAGGTCAAAATATTAGGCCAATACATCAAACTTACCTTAAGTCTGATGCATGGGGCTGACCACGCTTAGGTGAGAAAGGCAGTTGCCCCGAGTGAACTGTGACAAATTTGCTAGCTCAGGCTACTGCACTGAGTGAACTTATGACCTGCAACTGGCTAGACTGGGTGAACTTTTGACCTGTACCTGGCTGCACTGAGTGAACTCTTGACCTGCTGCCTAATCTGATACAGTTGGCAGTCTGCCAAAGCTATAAATAGATTGGCTCCACATGCAGCCCTGAGGGGCATGACACCCATGAGGTGATCACATGGTGCCCATGAGGTGTTCACATGTCACCCATGAGGGGATCACATGCCTTGTGCTTGGCTGCACTAACTGAACTCTTGACCTATATCTGGCTGCACTGAATGAACTCTTGATCTATTGCCAAATCTGAAACAGTTTGCAGTTTCTTAATCTATGTAAATATACAGACACAATCATGGCCTGTTGGCAAATCTGTTTACACATACTGAAAGTTTGGCTAAAATGCTTTTTTTCAAGCTGAAATATTCATAAACTTTTTATCAAAATATCTAGAAAAATAAAAGATTTAGTTCTTTCATTGTTAAAGGTCCAATAATTCTGCCAAAAATCATTCAAGTAAACTTGAACAAAAGCCACCGTAGAATAATTTTGTGCCATGTTACAGAAGTTATAATTGAAACAATAATTTTGTAGAAGAACAGTTTTGCAATCCTCAGTTTGAGTTAGACATAATAATGGCCATAAGCCCAACTTAAGCTTTTCTGATATGATTGAAAGAACCATGTAGTAGGATATTTCTTTTGAAAAATTGAATGATTAAACTTGACAGTTTCATTATAAATATTTTAAGTTGAAAGAGGCTAAAATTACAGGTTTTTGCCCATAAAAAACAGGTCAATGTAGGTGGCACCACAAAATCTGCAACTTAAAATATGAGTCATGTGACCAACATTTGCACAATACTTGGTAATGCTACCTTCTGTCATTTCTGAGATAACTATGTCAGTATGCTTACTTGGCCAAATGACTGTTCAAATTCGTTTAACTCCACTAAAATTCATCAAATGCAAACCATTGCCTCTGGGATCATTTCTGTAAAATATTGAACAATTTGGCTGGACCGTTTACAAGAAGACTTTTAAAGGTTTTTCAGCTTTTCCCCTATAAAATCTAATTAAAAGCAGATAGCAAAAAATAAGCTGAATCCCACATTTGATTTGTGACAGGTTATTGCATAAAATCTGGGGATGGTAGCTCCTGATATTCCTGACAAATTATGGGTTGATATACAGATGAACAATGACCTCGGTACAAAAAAAGGTCAATGCAGGTGGCGCCACCAAAACCTGAATTTCATATATGACTCATGTGACCAACACTGGCATAAAATTTGGTGATGATAGCTCAAGCCGTTTCTGAGACTGTCATTTTAGTATGCTTTTTTGGACAGATGACTAAGTTCAACTTCCTGTAATTCGGCCAAAATTCACCGAACTTAAACCATCTGAAAAACTTGAGAGAGATGGTATAAAAGATTATTTCTGTGAAATATTGAACCAATTGGCTTGACCGTTTCAACGGAGAAGATTTTTAAAGGTTTTTTAGCTTTTTTTCTATAAAATCTAAGAAAATGCAGATTTTTTCAGATGGCTAATTTTTTTGCAATAAATTTCATGATGCTAGCACCAGTCGCTTTCGAAATAGTATGGGTTAATGTATACCTGTGATTGTAAACATTGCCTGGCATGAGGAATATCTAAAATCATAAATCTACATTTTTTAAAAGTTTTTAAAAAACATTCTTGTCAATATTAACCATAGATAAACTGAAATCTAAATGTCTGGAGGCATGATGTAACGGATGCTGATAAACTGGTTCCAGGCTAGATGTATCTGCTTCACACAGCTAACATATATGGTAAAATGATTAAATTCAATCTTTATATTTCAGCCAAAATTCATTCTTTGGAACCATAAAAAAATTATTAAAAGAATTATTCAGGGGATTATTCTTGTAAAATATTAAACAAATTGGCCTCAGTGGTGTCAGTCAAAAAACGTTTAGCAGGTTTATAACTTATATGGGAGAATAAAGCAAAATGGCTAAGTTAAGCTTCCCATAACTCAGCCAAAAATCACTGAACCAAAACCATTTGAACAAACTTGAATTATCAACATCTAAGGATAATTAATGTGTGAGATTTAAGAATTTGGCCCAGTGGTTTTTGAGAAGATCTTTGTAGCCACTGAGCTAAAATAGGCTGTTATGGCATATGACTAAATTCAGCTTCCCGTAACTCAGCCAAAAGTCACTGAACTGAGACTATTTGAACAAACTTCAGAAAGCACTACCCTAGGATCATTTCAATGCGATATTAAACAATTTGGCCATATGGTTTCAGAGAAGAAGTTTTTTGTAGTTGTAAGTGTGATACAGTGTGGCACTGATGACCCCCGTAAAAAAAAGGCTGATGCAGGTGGCGCCACCAATACCTCAATATCAGATATGACTCATGTGACCAACATTGGCATAAAATTTGGTGATGATAGCTCCAGCCATTTCTATGATTGTAATTTTAGTATGCTTTTTTGGACAGATGACTAAGTTCAACTAGCTGTAATTTGGTCAAAAACCACCAAACTTAAACCATTCGAACAAATTGGAGAGAGATTGTTCCAGGGATCATTTCTGTGAAATATTGGACAATTTGGCTGAACAATTTTGGAGAAGAAGATTTTTAAAGGTTTTTTAGCTTTTTCCCTATAAAATCTAAGAAAATGCAGTTAGCCAAAAAATAAGCAAAATCCGATAGAGTTTTTCAGATGACTAATTTT
Organism: Sipunculus nudus; assembly: GCA_026874595.1. Lineage (NCBI taxonomy): Eukaryota > Metazoa > Annelida > Sipuncula > Golfingiida > Sipunculidae > Sipunculus > Sipunculus nudus. Next base: position 96,598,748 of record CM049309.1, read on the forward strand.
TTGCATAAGATTTTGTAATGCTAACTCTTGCCGTTTTCAAGATAGTATGGGTTAAAGTTCAGACAACAGACGACAGCTGACGGACGCAGGACGACGCCACACCATCGCATAAGCTAACAGGTTCGCTAAAAATTAAAAATATTATATATTCACTTTGGACTACTTTCAAATCAATCTACACAGTAGACACAGTAGGAATCTAGATTAATATTAACAACTGCTTCTTTGTCTATGAATAATTTCCTTCATATGATCCCTAATGATTAGTAATGAATAATATGATTTATTTTTTTATCATTAAAATTGAACTGAAAAATACCATAGGTGACTGCATGGTGTTATTTGGAATAACATTGACATTGACATTCTATCTATCCATACAAAATTCTTACATTATCAGTAACTGCAAGTTAATATTCTGTTACTCATTAACTAACAAATTCCTTTTCTATTAATTTTTCTTTAATTTGTTATTAAAAACCAATAAAAATTTATTAATTTATTGTTTATTGTTATGTTGTTTTTCAAAACAACTACTAGATGAGTTGGGTTGGACACCTAGATCAACTGTGGCTGGGCATCAGCTGCCTGGCTGCCCCAGTGTATGCCTAGCCTCAAGCGTGCATAATTTGCCTCAAGCATCAACAAGGTAAACATACAGGTGACTGAAGAGGGGCTAGGTAGACCCTGGGTCTGACATGGTCTCATAAAAACATTAATAAAAGCTTTAATATTTGGCCAATTTCTTTCAGCTTTCTAAACTACAAAGATGAAATCCTAATGTTGTGCATGATATGAAAGTTATATCAACAGTGCTCTCAGGAAACAAATGTGCCATGGTCAAAGTTGGGCAAAATTTAAGGTACTAATTATATTTATACTAATAACTTATAAAATTTGAAATATTCAGAACTAATTTTGGGTATTCAATTGAATCTTGATTAAATAATGTTACATCCCTGACAAAAAATCTCTAGCTTCAGCAATCCTCTTGTTAAGGGAGTAAATATATTTTTTGATTTTTTAAAAAGTGCATTATGTTTTGGCCCATAACTTAAAACAATTACGCAATACTGACATCATTTCTGGCATGTGCATGGCAAATGTATAGAAAAATATGTATATTATATATGATCAAAGTCAGATCAGTGGTTTTGATAATGATATTAGGCAGTCTTAAAGTGTAACAATGGGTTTTTAATGGAAAATGAAGTTTTTCATTAATATCTCTAAGGAATTAAGTCCTAGTGACCAAATTCTTGGCATGGTAGGGGATTTTGGAGAAATCTAACTGTATGCCAAATTTAAGGAACTTAGAGCTGAAGCTGGGGAGCTGAGCTTTAGCAAACTGCATAACACTAGCTTGATGTAAACAATATGTGACATGGTGCTTGAAAACTTGAATAAAATCTACAGTTTTTGATCAACTGGTTTCAAATTTTTGGTGTTAACAGTTGAAATGCTAACAAAAACATGCTTTGAAAATTATATCCACAGCAGTTACAGGAAAAAAACGTGCCATAGTCAAACTTTGGCAAAATTTAAGGTACCAATTTTGTATTTTTGCCAATATTTAAAAAAATTTACAGATTTTGATCTAATTTTTGGTATACAATTAAATTTTGATTAATTAAATTGTATTACTGAAACAAGGGACCTATGGGTCACGACGCTCAGCTGTTATATATGATAAAAAAATATTATTTAGAAATGAGGCACATGCTGGTTTTGTGTGGTAATAAATATAAGCGGTATTATGAGTTTTTGTTGTGTAGCTTATGTATATGATTTTGATAGTACCTTTGGAGACAGGGAAGAGGATTGACTTCATTTATTTTATTAACAAATGTAGTACTACTGTCACACAGATTTTGACTTGGCCATATAACTTATAAGCAGAACATATAATATAAGAGTTTAACTATTTATTAAAAAAATTACAAATATTGTCCCAAATATAATTTTTATTAAAAATAATAAGAGAATCATATGATTTTTTAAAATGAAATATAACTGATATGATTATTAAAATAATATTAAAGAATATATTCATGAATGCCTTCATGAATACATTTTGAAAGTATTAGCACGAGTATTCATATACTTTCATTTTTACCTGAATTCCCATTCTTTATGCAAGAAATTTTATAATGGAGTACATAATCATATTCGTATTTAAATACAATTACAAAGTATTCGCACCATGTCTGGTATTTATTCAGTTTTCACCAAACAATGATGTTGAGAATCCAGAATATACAAATTTCACACATTTAAATAATGATCATAAGTACCTGGTTTTATGGCTTTTATTTATATTAAAAAATAACTGTAAAAAATTCATTTTGGACTAATTTCACATCAATGTACACACTAGACACAGTAGGAATCTAGATTAATATTATCAACTGCATCTTTGTCTATCATTAATTTCCTTCATATAATCCTTAATGATTAGTAATGAATAATATGATTTACTTCTTTATCATTAAAAATGAACTGAAAAATGCCATAGGTGACTGCATGGTGTTATTTGGAATATATGTGACATTCTACCCATCGATACAAGATTCTTATATCATCAGTAACTGCAAGTTAATTTCCTGTTATTATAAACTAACAAATTCCTTTTCTATTTTTCTTTAATTTGTTATTAAAAACCAATAAAAATTTATTAATTTATTGTTTATTGTTATGTTGTTGGTTAAAACTACTAGATGAGTTGGGTTGAACACCTGGATCAACTGTGGCTGGCCATAAGCTGCCTGGATTCTCCCCTCAAGTGTGCATAATTTGATGAAAGGTCAACAAGGTCAACATACAGGTGACTCAAGAGGGGCTGGAGAGAGCCAAAGTCTGACAGGGTCTCATAAAAAATATTAATAAAAGCTTCAATATTTGGCAAATTTCTTTCAGCTTTCTAAACTAAAAAGCTGAAATCCTTATGTGTGCATGATATGAAAATTATATCAACAGTGCTCACGGGAAACAAACGTGCCTTGGTCACAGTTGGGCAAAATTTAAGGTACTAATTTTATATTTATACTAATAACTTATAAAATTTGAAAAATTCAGAACTAATTTTGGGTATTCAATTGAATCTTGATTAAATAATGTTACATCCCTGACAAAAAAATCTCTAGCTTCAGCAATGCCCTTGTTAAGGGAGTAAATATATTTCTTGATTTTTTACAAAGTGCATTATGTTTGGGCCCATAACTTAAAAAAAATACACAATACTGACATAATTTCTGGCATATGCATAGTGAATGTATAGAAAAATATGTATATTATATATGATCAAAGTCAGATCAGTGGTTTTGATATTAGGCAGTCTTAAAGTATAACATTGGGTTTATAATGGAAAAATGAAGTTTTTCATTGATATCTCGAAGGAATTAAGTCCTAGTGACCAAATTCTTGGCATGGTAGGGGATTTTGGAGAAATCTAACTGTATGCCAAATTTAAGGATCTTAGAGCTGAAGCTCGGGAGCTGAGCTCTAGCAAACTGCATAACACTAGCAATATGTGACATGGTGCTTGAAAACTTGAATAAAATCTACAGTTTTTTATCAACTGGTTTCAAATTTTTGGTGTTAACAGTTGAAATGCTAACAAAAACATGCTGTGAAAATTAAATCCACAGCATTTACAGCAAAAAAACGTGCCATGGTCAAAGTTGGGCAAAATTTAAGGTACCAATTTTTTATTTTTGCTAATATTTTTAAAAATTTAAAAGATTTTGATCTAATTTTGGGTTCACAATTTAATTTTGATTAATAAAAGTAATATTAATGGAAAAAAAGTGCTTAGCTTTAACAAGTTTTGTGTTAAGTGATAAAATTTCTTTCCTGATTATTTACAAAATGCATTATGTTTGGGCCCATAACTTTTTTAAAATAAATAATACAGACCTAATTTCTGGCATGTACATAGGAATTATATAGAGGATTGTTTATAGGAAATATAAGGAAAAACAGATGAGTGGTTTTGATATTAGGCAGTCCTAAAGTGTGAAAATAGGTTTTTAATAAAAAATTGAGGTTTTTCCTTAATTTCTCAAAGGAATGAAGTCGCAAAGACCCAGTTTTCGGCTTGGTAGGAGATCTTGGGGACATCTAACATTATGCTGAATTTTGGATTCCTAGGTCTTACGGTTTCAAAACGTGCCACATCTACGGACGGACGGACGGACGGACGGACGGACGGACGGACAGACGGACGGACGACGGACAATGGACCACGACTATAGCTCAGATGACTTATAGTCAGCTGAGCTAAAAAAGTCCCTACCTTTAACATTTTTGACCAAATGACCAAATATCATTCCTGATTTTTTTACATTATGTTTGGGCCCATAACTTTTTTAAATTGAATAATACTGAATACTGTTTCTGGCATGTACATACAAACTATATAGAGGAATATTTATGGTAAATATGAAGAAAACCAGATGAGTGGTTTTGATATAAGGCAGGACTGAAGTGTGAAAATAGATTTCTAATAAAAATTTGAGGTTTTCCCTAATATCTCAAAGGAACAAAGTCATATTGACCCAATTTTTGGCATGGTAGGAGATTTAGGGGACATCTAACTGTATGCCGAATTTCAGATTCGTAGGTCCAATGCTGTCGAAACGTGCCAGTCTTACGGACGGACATCCGGACGGACAGACAGACAGACGGACGACGGACAATGGACCACGACTATAGCTCAGATGACTTATAGTCAGCTGAGCTAAAAATGAACACAATTATATTCATTTCTTCATAATATCCATTACAGCTCTTTCTACATATTAATATACTTAAAGGATACTATCTTCCTAACAATTCTTTCTTTTCATCTGGTGTCATGACAACATGCTCTGGAACCAGCTGCAAATAAATAAGATAAAAATATTTTGATTGTGATATATGCAAGGGACAAAACAAGTACAAGGGACCCATGGCTCACGGCACTTAGCTGAATTTGTGTATGAGAGAAAAATATCAAATCCTGGCACACAGAAAAGAGGTTACAGTTTTTGCTATATTTTTGCCCTGGAATATTAATTCTAATGATACATTCTATTTAGCTAGTATTTGGCTATATTATTAATAAGTCTCTCCTGCATGTATAGTTTCTCTTCACTTAGTTCCAAACGTGATTGTTGTCTCACTCCTACAATGATTCAGAGTGGGACAGATGAAGTGCGGCATGGATTATGTGGCAAGGGAAATAGAGTGAGGTGTGTTGCATATAAGCATGGATGTCTGCACTGTAAACGTGAATGTAGGTGGTGCCACCAGTCATAGAAAATTGTCAAGGATGTATAAACCTGCAAAATTTCAGGTGGATAAGTCAAACCACTGCTGAGAAATGAGTAATATTATCCCAGGGCAGATGAACAGATGGACGCTGTGCAAAAATGGTAGCAGGTGGTGCCACCAGTTTTGCCTCTGATGAAGAGCTATGTGAGATCTATACACATGCAAAATTTTGGCCCAATCGGTCAAACAGTTCCCAAGATATGAGCTTGGATGTCTGTAGAGTAAACCTGAATGTAGGTGGCACCACCTGTCATTAAAATTGAGAAAGCTGTCCATGATGTATAAACCTGCAAATTTTCAGGTGGATAAGTCAAACCACTGCTGAGATATGAGTGATTTTATCAAAAGGCAGATGAACAGATGGATGCTGTGCAAAAGTGGTTGCAGGTGGCGCCACCAGTTTTGCTTATGATGAAGAGCTATGTGAGATCTATACACATGCAAAATTTTGGCCCAATCGGTCAAACGGTTCACGAGATATGAGCTTGGATGTTTGCAGAGTAAACATGAATGTAGGTGGCATCACCTGACTTAAATCGAGAAAGCTGTCCAGGATGTATAAACCTGCAAAATTTCAGGTGGATATGTCAAACCACTGCTGAGATATGAGTGATTTATCCCAAGGCAGATAAACAGATGGACGCTGTGCATAAGTAGTTGCATGTGGCACCACTGGTTTTGCCTATGATGAAGAACTATGTGAGATCTATACACATGCAAAATTTTGCCAAATAGGTCAAATGGTTCCCGAGATATGAGCTTGGATGTCTGCAGAGTAAACCAGAATGTAGGTGGCGCCACCTGTCATAAAATCGAGAAAGCTGTCCAGTATGTATAAACCTGCAAAATTTCAGGTGGATAAGTCAAACTACTGCTGTGTAATGAGTGATTTTATCCCAAGGCAGATGAACAGATGGGTGCTGTGCATTAATGGTTGCAGGTGGCGCCACCAGTTTTGCCTATGATGAAGAGCTATGTGAGGTCTATACACATGCAAAATTTTGGCCCAATCGGTCAAACGGTTCCCGAGATATGAGCTTGGATGTCTGCAGAGTAAACCTGAATGTAGGTGGCGCCACCTGTCCTAAATCGAGTAAGCTGTCCAGGATGTATAAACCTGCAAAATTTCAGGTGGATAAGTCAAACCACTGCTGAGATATGAGTGATTTTATCAAAAGGCAGATGAACAGATGGACACTGTGCATAAGTGGTTGCAGGTGGCGCCACCAGTTTTGTCTATGATGAAGAGCAATGTGAGATCTATACATATGCAAAATTTTGGCCCAATCGGTCAAACGGTTCATGAGATATGAGCTTGGATGTTTGCAGAGTAAACATGAATGTAGGTGGCATCACCTGACTTAAATCGAGAAAGCTGTCCAGGATGTATAAACCTGCAAAATTTCAGGTGGAAATGTCAAACCACTGCTGAGATATGAGTGATTTATCCCAAGGCAGATAAACAGATCGACGCTGTGCATAAGTAGTTGCATGTGGCACCACTGGTTTTGCCTATGAAGAAGAGCTATGTGAGATCAATACACATGCAAAATTTTGCCAAATAGGTCAAATGGTTCCCGAAATATGAGCTTGGATGTCTGCAGAGTAAACATGAATGTAGGTGGCGCCACCTGTCATAAAATCGAGAAAGCTGTCCAGTATGTATAAACCTGCAAAATTTCAGGTGGATAAGTCAAACTACTGCTGTGATATAAGTGATTTTATCCCAAGGCAGATGAACAGATGGGTGCTGTGCATTAATGGTTGCAGGTGGCGCCACCAGTTTTGCCTATGATGAAGAGCTATGTGAGGTCTATACACATGCAAAATTTTGGCCCAATCGGTCAAATGGTTCCCGAGATATGAGCTTGGATGTCTGCAGAGTAAATCTGAATGTAGGTGGCGCCACCTGTCCTAAATCGCGTAAGCTGTCCAGGATGTATAAACCTGCAAAATTTCAGGTGGATATGTCAAACCACTGCTGAGATATGAGTGATTTATCCCAAGGCAGATAAACAGATGGACGGTGTGCATAAGTAGTTGCAAGTGGCGCCACCATTTTTAGTGTATGTTATAAAGCTATCAAAGGGCTACATTTGTGCAATATTTTTAGCCTGATCGGTCAAACAGTTCCCGAGATATGCAGGTTTATGTGTGGCAACAGCAGACAAATGGACGCTGGGCAGCAAGGAAAGGTCTGAGGTCAACCAAAAAGTGAGGGTGCAGCAGTTCACATGTGACCTGATGATTAACCTGATTTGCTTAAAATGCAAACCAAGTTTTTTCAAACAGTTGAAAGATATAGTTCCAATAATCTGGGATTTCTGCAACTTAACATTGTGTCTAGACGTCTAGACACTGTGTCTAGATGTCTAGACATATTGTCTAGACACCCCCCCCCCAGCCAGGTCAGTTGCCATGGTGATGTCTGGACCCCACCTGTTTGTACTGAGTGACCTCTTAACTTGGCTGCTGAAACTCAGCACATTGTCAAATCTGTTTTCAAATACAGAAAGCCTTTTTAAATTGGCTACAATGTTTTTTTAAAACTGTATTTACCCAATCTATTCTTATAAAACTGGCAGAACCCTGCCATAGAATAATTCTTGTAAAGTTTAAACCAATCAGCTTAACAGTTTCATCATAAATTAGTGTATAAGCTAGAAGAGTTTAAAATTACATTTTCGCTTGTAAAAAACACATCAATGTAGGTCGCACCACTAATACCTCAAAATCAGATATGACATATGTGACAAACATTGGTATAAAATTTGGTGATTATAGCTCTAACCGTTTCTGAGATTTTAATTTTAGTGTGCTTTTTTGGACAGATGACTAGGTTCAACCTCCTGTAACTTGGCCAAAAATCTCTGAACTGGAACCATTCGAACAAACTTGAGAGATTGTTCCAGGGATCATTTCTGTGAAATATTGGACAATTTGGCTGGACAGTTTCAGAGAAGGAGATTGTTAAAGGTTTTTAAGCTTTTTCTCTTTAAAATCTAAATTAATGCAGATACCCAGTAATAAGCTCCAGGGCACCAAGTTTCAGATGTGACTAATTCTTATATGTAATTTGGAGCTGCTAGCTCCGACGGTTTCTGACTTACAGCCATGGACGGCGGAAAGCCAGCCCTGGAGGGCGGACGGCTGACGACGACGCTGCGCCATCGCATAAGCTCACTGGTTCGCTAAAAACAGATCAGTGGTTTTGATATTAGGCAGTCCTGAAGTGTGATAATAGGTTTTTCAATGGAAATTTGAGGTTTTCCCTAAATATCTCAAAGGGACGAAGTCATATTGACCAAATTTTTGGTATGGTAAGAGATTTTAGGGACATCTAACAGTATGCCGAATTTTGGTATCGTAGGTCTAACGGTTTCAAAACGTGCAATATCTTGATGATGAAAGATTTGGGATGGAAAGTCTGGCTTCAAATGCATATGCATTTTTTTTAAAGAAATGAGTCCTGTGACCATGACCTTTGACTGTTGGACCCCAAAATCCACACGGTTCCTACTAAAGTGGTGAGTCATATATAAGTTAAGTTTGAAACCAATATGTCAATTTAAACTGGAGTTATCATCTTGAAACTAATTTGTGAACAGATAGCCCCTGTGACCTTGACCTTTGACCATGTGACCCAAAATTAATTTATGCTCTATCAAGATACTGGAGGTTTTGTATTATATTTTTTATTATTCTGGGGGGTACTTTCAAGCCCCATAGCTCAGAGGATATAGGTCGCAGTGAACTAATTTCAGGTTTCCGAGGAGATTTTTTATTGACCTCCCCAGATATTCACTTAGAAAAACTTCTAGGTCCAGCAGTTACGATTTGTGCCCTGCTAACGGACGGCCGGATGGCCGACGGACAAAGCACCATTCCTATACCTCAGTTGACTTACAGTCAGCTGAGCTAAAAAAAAATCATTTTGGCTTAATTTCTTGGTCGGTCCGGGTCATAGTTCTCTGCCTTAACAATGTTTATTTTTTTACATTCCCTTGTCTTAAAATCACTCAATTATCAGATATCTTACTGCATCGTCTGAAAGGATAAAATTTAAATATGTCCAGCTCCCTTAATAATTATGATCTGTGAGTAAAGAGTGGCAGGTCAGACTCCCAATTTTGACACCGGACTTTTCTGATAAATGTCTATGACATATGTGCAATGTGAGTATTTTATATGCAGGCGCTTGAAGCTTTCTATCCCTTAAAGCTTTGGTAACATCAACCGATATTCCCTTCTCTTTCCTGCAAGACAATATGAAATACCTTTAAGTTTTATTCGCGGTCTTTGGAAATGATCCATGGGTGATCACTACTGTTCTTATCTTTCTTATATGTGAGAATATGATAGAATTATCTGCTTAATGCTACATGACACACGATTGGTGGATGAGATGCCTCGCCTGGCACCCCAGAAAGAGAACCAATCAGAGACTTGTATACTACAAGCCTGGGCGCCCAGTTTCATTCATAAGATTTTTTGGCGGGAAAATGATCCCTGTGCAACAGTTCTGAGCAGCGTGTACAAATAAGATATCATAAGCAGACAATTGTCGATGATCTATTCACTTTTGAGATGACATTTTCTTCAGGAGTTTTCTCTAACTATCAAGTAACAAGCGAACCCTTATGAGTTATAACTGCAGGGCTAACCTACAGAAGATGTAACCATCATGCCATGTGTACCACCTTATTAGGCCATCGGCATCATAAAACAAGGGACCCATGGGTCAGAGCGCTCAGCTATTATATATGATAAAAAAATATGATTTAGAAAATTGGCACATGCTTGTTTTGTGTGGAAATAAATATAAGCTGTATTATGAGTTGTGGGTGTTTAGCTTATGTATGATTTTGATAGTATCTTTGGAGACAGGGAAGAGGTTTGATTTTACTTATTATATTAACAAATGGAGTGCTATTGTCACACAGATTTTGACTTGGCCATATAACTTATAAGCAGAACATATAAGAGTTTATATAAGAATAACTACAATTTGTCCCAAATATAATTTTTATTAAAAATAATAAGAGAATCGTATGATTATTTAAAATAAAATATGACTGAAATGATTATTAAAATAATATCAAAGAATATATTCATGAACGCATTCATGAATACATTTTGAAAGTATTTGTTCTGGTATTCATATACTTTCATTTTTACCTGAATTCACATTCTTATGCAAGAAATTTTATAATGGAGAACATATTCATATTCGTATTCAAATACATTTGCAAAGTATTTGCACCATTTCTGGTATTTATTCAGTTTTCACCAAACAGTGATGTTGAGAATCCAGAATATACAAAATTCACACATTTAAATAATGATCATAAGTACCTGGTTTTATGGCAATTATTCATAATAAAAAAAATAAATGTAATATATTCATTTTGTACTAATTTCACATCAACACACTAGACACAGCAGGAATCTAGATTAATATTATCAACTGCATCTTTGTCTATCATTAATTTCCTTCATATGATCCCTAATGATTAGTAATGAATAATATGATTTATTTTTTATCATTAAAATTGAACTGAAAAATACCATAGGTGACTGCATGGTGTTATTTGGAATATGTGATATTCTATCAATTGATACAAGATTCTTATATCATCAGTAATTGCAAGTTAATTTCCTGTTATTATCAACTAACAAATTCCTTTTCTATTTTTCTTTAATTTGTTATTAAAAATCAATAAAAATTTATTGATTTATTGTTTATTGTTAGTTAAAACTACTAGATGACTTGGGTTGGACACCTGGATCAACTGTGGCTGGCCATAAGCTGCCTGGCTGCCCCAGTGTATGCCTCCCATCAAGCGTGCATAATTTGATGAAAGGTCAACATACAGGTGACTCAAATGGGGCTGGGGAGAGCTAAGGTCTGACATGGTCTCATAAAAACATTAATAAAAGCTACAATTTTTGGCCAATATCTTCCAGCTTTCTTTACTAAAAAGCTGAAATCCTTATGTGTGCATGATATGAAAATTATATCAACAGTGCTCACAGTAATCAAACGTGCCATGGTCAAAGTTTGGCAAAATTAAAGGTACTAATTTTATATTTATACTGATAACTTATAAAATTTGAAAAATTCAGAACTAATTTTGGGTATTCAATTGAATCTTGATAAAATAATGTTACATTCCTGACAAATAATCTCTAGCTTCAGCAATCCTCTTGTTAAGGGAGTAAATATATTTCTTGATTTTTTACAAAGTGCATTATGTTTGGGCCCATAACTTAAAACAATTATGCAATACTGACATCATTTCTGGCATGTGCATAGAGAATGTATAGAAAAATATATTATATATGATTAAAGTCAGATCAGTGGTTTTAATATTAGGCAGTCTTGAAGTGTAACAATTGTTTTTTAATGGAAAAATGAAGTTTTTCATTAATATCTCAAAGGTATTAAGTCCTAGTGACCAAATTCTTGGCATGGTAGGGGATTTTGGAGACATCTAATTGTATGCCAAACTTTTGGAACTGAGAGCTGAAGCTGGGGAGCTGAGCTCTTGCAAACTGCATAACACTATCTTGATGTAAGCAATATGTTACATGGCGCTTGAAAACTTGAATAAAATCTACAGTTTCTTATCAACTGGTTTCAAATTTTTTGTGTTAACAGACAAAATGCTTACAAAAACACGCTGTGAAAATTAAATCCACAGTACTTACAGAAAAAAAAGTGCCATGGTCAAAGTTGGGCAAAATTTAAGGTATCAACTTTTTATTTTGTTAATATTTTAAAATATTTACAAGATTTTGATCTAATTTTGGGTATACAATTTGATTTTGATTAATTAAAGTTATATTACTGGAAAAAAATCCATAGCTTTTACATGTTGTGTTAAGTGATCAAATATCTTTCCTGATTTTTTACAAAATGCATTATGTTTGGGCCAGTAACTTTTTTAAATTATATAAAACAGACATAATTTCTGGCATGTACATAGGAACTATATAGGGGAATATTTATGGTAAATATGAAGAAAAAACAGATGAGTAGTTTTGATATTAGGCAGTCCTAAAGTATGAAAATAGGTTTTTAATAACAAGGCCTACAGGCCTAATGCGAACCTGTGCAATGAGATTACACCAGGTATAATGCTTCAATGCTGGACCATTACTTTTCAAGAAAATGTGTAACATGTATATGAACAATATGTCTGCAGCATATACATAAATATAGGTGGCGCCACCTGTCATAAAATCAAGAAAGCTGTCCAGGATGTATACACATGCAAAATTTCAGGTGGATAAGTCCAACCAATGCAGTGATATGAGTGTTTTTATCCCAAGGCAGATGAACAGATGGACGCTGAGCAAATATGGTGGCAGGTGGTGGCACCAATTTTGTGTATGATTAAGATATATATGAGATCTATACACATGCAACATTTCAGGGGGATATGTGAAACCAGGCCAAAAAAAAAAGCCTGAATGTCTGCAGCATATACATAAATGTAGGTGGCACCACCTGCCAAAAAATCTAGAAAGCTATCCAAGATGTATTAACATGCAAAATTTTAGGCAGATAAGTCAAACAACTGCCAAGATATGAGTGATTTTATCCCACAGCAAACAAACAGATGGAGGCTGTGCAAAAATGATTGCAGGTGGCGCCAACAGTTTTGCGTATGATAAAGAGCTATGTGAGATCTATTAACATGCAAAATTTTTGCCCAATCAGTCAAATGGTTCCTATGATATGAGCTTGGATGTCTGCAGCATAAACTGAATGTAGGTGGCGCCACCTGTCATAAAATCAAGAAAGCTGTCAAGGATGTATAAACCTGCAAAATTTTAGGCAGATATGTCAAACCACTGCCGAGATATGAGTGATTTTATCCCACAGCAAACAAACAGACGGAGGCTGTGCAAAAATGATTGCAGGTGGCGCCACCAGTTTTGCGTATGATAAAGAGCTATGTGAGATCTATAATCATGCAAAATTTTTGCCCAATTGTTCAAATTGTTCCTTAGATATGAGCTTGGATGTCTGCAGCATAAATTTGAATGTAGGTGGTGTCACCTGTCATAAAATCAAGAATAGATGTTAAGGATGTATAAACCTGCAAAATTTTTGGCAGATATGTCAAACCACTGCCCAGATATGAGTGATTTATCCTACAGCAAACAAACAAACAAGATGCTGTGCAAAAATGATTGCAGATGGCGCCACCAATTTTACATATGATAAAGAGCTATGTGAGATCTATAAACATGGAAATATTTTGCCCAATCGGTCAAATTGTTCCTTAGATATGAGTTTGGATGTCTGCAGCTTAAACATGAATGAAGGTGGCGCCACCTGTCATAAAATCAAGAAAGCTGTCCAGGATGCATACACATGCAAAATTTCAGGTGGATAAGTCCAACCAATGCAGAGATATGAGTGTTTTAATCCCAAGGCAGATGAACAGATGGACGTTGTGCAAAAAAAAATGCAGGTGGCGCCACCATTTTTAGTGTATGTTTTAAAGCTTTCCAAGGGCCACATTTGTGCAAAATCTTTAGCCTTATCGGTCAAACGGTTCAAAAGATATGTGGGTTTACGTGTGGAAACAGACGCTGGGCAGAAAGGAAAGGTCAGAGGTCAACCAAAAATGAGGGCGCAGCAGTTCACATGTGACCAATCATAATTCTAAATGTTAAACAAGGCCTACAAGCCTAATGCGAACCTGTGCATTGGGAAATACACCAGGTATAATGCTTCAATGCTGGACCATTACTTCTCATGTATATGAACAATGCAAATACTAAACATTTTATATAAGAAACAATTACACAAACATCACTGCTGAAATTCCGGCATAGGTGCACACAAAACAAAAATGATTGTAGCTGGCATCACCAGTTTTGTATACAACAAAGCTATCAGAGATATATACATATGCCCAATTTCAGACTGATATATCAAACCCTCCTGAGAAATAAGCAGGGACACACACTGTGCAAAAATTACTGTAAGTGGCACCACCAGTCTTGTATAAGACAAAGCTATTCGATATGTATAAACATGCCCAAATTTCAGGCTGATATAACAAATTCCTCTGTAGAAATAAGCAGGCACATACACTGTGCAAAAGTAATTGTAGGTGGCAACACCTGTCTTGTTAACGAGAAAGCCATCAAAGACAAATAGACAGGTCAAAATATCAGGCCCATACATCAAACTTACCTTGAGTCTGATGCATGGAGCTGACCAGGCTTAGGTGAGAAAGGCAGTTGCCCTGAGTGACCTGTGACAAATTGCAGCCTCAAGCTACTGCACTGAATGAACTCTTGACCTGCACCTGGCTAGACTGAGTGAACTTTTGACCTGTACCTGGCTGCACTGAGTGAACTCTTAATCTGTTCCATAATCTGACACAGTTGGCAGTCTGCCAAAGCTATAAATAGATTCAGGCTGAACTTTGGTGCCAAATATGATGCAGTGAGCAGTCTGCCAAAGCTATAAATAGAATGCAGCTACTGCACTGAGTGGACTCTTGACCTGTACCTGGCTGCACTTCTTCAATCCTGGCACTGTGCCAAAACTATTTATAGAGCTGACATCATCTTGGCTAATGGCCAACATCAAGGCACTGGCAATCTGCCAATGGTAAACCAAGTGCTGCCATCTGAACACAAAAGTGGTCCCTACTTGAAATAACTTTGAAATTTATTTTCCCAATACAAAACGCTTTTCAGTTGACTTTTTATAAAAAAGAAGTCAGGAATATATGCACGGATGCATACTGAATGCAAAATTAAAATACAGATATATCTCATTGATGGCAAATTTTTGAATTAAGTTGAGTAGATATACCAATAATTTATAATCCATGTACAGTTGTCTTTATATAGCCACATAGAGCTGAATATTCATGATTGTAACATTGCCTGGTATGATGGATAACTTAAATCATAAATCTAAATTTTTTAAAAGCTTTTAAAAAATCTTTCTTGTCAATATTAACCAAAGATAACCTGAAATCTAAAAGTCTTGTGGCATGATGTAAAAGATGCTGATAAACTGGTGCCAGGCTAAATGTAACAGCATCACACAGCTAACATATATGGTAAAATGACTCAATTCAATCTCCATAATTCAGCCAAAAATCATTCATGTGGAACCATTAATGACAATTATTAAAAGAATTATTGTAGGAATTATTCTTGTAAAATATTTAACAAACTGGCTTCAGTGGCATCAGTCAAAAACGTTTCGCAGGTTTATAACCCATATAGGAAGATACAGCAAACTGGCTAAGTTCAGCTTCCCGTAACTCAGCCAAAAACCACTGAACCAAAACCATTTGAACAAACCTGAATTATCAACATATGAGGATAATTAATGTGTGAGATTTAAGAATTTGGCCCAGTGGTTTTGAGAAGAAGATCTTTGTAGCCACTGAGCTAAAATTGGCTGTTATGGCATATGACTAAATTAAGCTTCCCATAACTTAGCCAAAAGTCACTGAAAAGAGACCATTTGAACAAACTTCAGAAATCACTACTCTAGGATCATTTCTCTGCGATATTAAACATTTTGGCCATATGGTTTCAAAGAAGAAGTTTTTTGTAGCAGTCAATGTGATACAGGCATTGATGACTCTGTACAAAAAAGGCCGATGCAGGTGGCGCCACCAATACCTCAATTTCAGATAAGAACAATGTGACCAACATTGGCATAAAATTTGGTGATGATAGCTCCAGCCGTTTCTAAGATTCAATTTTTAATATGCTTTTTTGCACAGTTAACAAAGTTTAACCTCCTGTAACTCAGCCAAAAATCTCCCAACTGGAACCATTCGAACAAACTTGAGAAAGATTGTTCCAGGGATCATTTCTGTGAAATATTGGACAATTTGGCTGGACAGTTTCGGAGAAGAAGATTTTTAAAGCTTTTTTTTAGCTTTTTCCCTATAAAATCTAAGTAAATGCAGTTAGAAAAAAAATAAACAAAATCCGATATAGTTTTTTGGATGACTGATCATTTGCAAAAAAAATTAGTGATGCTAGCTCCTGCCATTTTTGAGATAGCTATGGTTAACGTACAGACGACGCACAACGCATGACGTACGACGCACAACACATGACGGACGACGCCTTCCATTGCATAAGCTCACAGGTTCACTAAAAATTTGAGGTTTTTCCTTAATTTCTCATAGAAAAGAAGTCACAAAGACCCAGTTTTCGGCTTGGTAGGAGATCTTGGGGACATCTAACATTATGCCGAATTTTGGATTCCTAGGTCTCACGGTTTCAAAAAGTGCCACATCTACGGACAGACGGACGGACGGACAGACAGACGGACGGACGACGGACAATGGACCACGACTATAGCTCAGATGACTTATAGTCAGCTGAGCTAAAAATTGTTTCCCTTCTGACTGGGTGAGAAAACAAGGGACCCATGGGTCACGGCGCTCAGCTGATCGTGATTGGACTATAAATGTTTCTCCACTGTGATACTATATCGAGTCGATAAAGCTTATGAATATCATGGACATATTGGGCTATTATAAAGGAATGTAATGTAATATGTGAGTAAATGATAAATGAAATAACCTGACTGATGGATTAATAGAGTCAAATATAGTGGTTCATTTTTTATTTATTTAGGAGGGGTTGAAAATTGTGATATATTTGAGCAAATATGAATGCAATGACAGCAGTAATAAGCAGTAGTAGATTGATGATAAGGCTATTTGTTGAAGGATCTAAAGTGTATGGTAGTCTGCAAGCTTTCAATTTGACAGATATGATGTTATGATTTACTATGCTGATGAAGTGATTTATGAATTTGTGACTGTATGACACAATATCTCTTTAGTCTTGACAAGGTACATTATTGTGATGCCCACTATGTCTACATATTACACAATATTGACATAATTTCTGGCATGTACATAGGTACCCATGAACGAATAGTTATACAAAATATTAAAGTATGAATATATCTGATTCATCTTGTTCTTGCTTACTGAGGCTGACTTTGGGATGGGGTTCAGAGAAGGGAAAAGTGAGGGCAGCACGAAGGTGGATGTAGAAATATTCTATTGTAATGTTCTTCATTTATATAAGAATATGAAAAGCTAAAAGGAAAGGGGCCCTCCTACTTGGTTATAGTAAAGTTCTAAATATATGATTGCAAACTAATACTCTGACAAGACTGTTATGAAGAAAAACAGTAAAAGTTTTGAGATACTGTGATGCATATGAAAATTTACAGATGGACAGGCAAGTGGACAGAATGGACTAATACCTTTATTTCACTTTCAAGGGAATAATGCATTTAAGTTTATATATAATCCTACTTTTTTTAAGCATATCCACTTTTCCATTAAGAAGTTTTTATCTGAATCATTTTTTTATTTACAATTTTTATAAATTTTTAATAAAAAAAAACTGAAAATATAAGTTAAAATATTAGAATTGTTGCAAAAGTTGCAATCATTATATATACAGAGTAAAAAACTGAAACTATAAGTTAAAATATTAGAATTGTTGCAAAAGTTGCAATCATCATATCCAGAGTGTAGCTCATATTGGGTCATATTATGCATACACATATATTTTATTATTTTTAAATCATGAATGTTTAAACTGAATTTAAAAGAAAATAATGCCACAACATGGCATCTACAAGAATATTCCTTGAATCACTATTAAAAAGTTTTGCACATTGGAGTTTTCAGTACATGCTTAATTTTATTCACCAAAATAAAATAAAAGATTCAGTAAATTTGATAAAATAAAACATATTTTCAAATAAAGTATACACACTGTTGGTTGAATGAGGGACAAACAATATCATTGTGCTAATTACTATCCCAGTTTTAATTTATTATTGGAATTAATAGTCAATTTCACACCTGGTGAAGTTTTTACT
The DNA here is from genome assembly GCA_026874595.1 of Sipunculus nudus. Classification (NCBI taxonomy): domain Eukaryota; kingdom Metazoa; phylum Annelida; class Sipuncula; order Golfingiida; family Sipunculidae; genus Sipunculus; species Sipunculus nudus. The sequence continues at coordinate 96,616,977 of CM049309.1, forward strand.
CTTCTGAAGTAAGGAATTACTTATCTCATGAACATCCACACTTTCATAGCAATACACCACTTTGTGGACACAATTAAATGTACACTAACCCTGGTGGTACAATACAAAATCTAAAATGTAGCATAGCCTAGAATAAGAATGAATCAAATACGGAAAATAATAACATTCATCTAGTTTATGCACCATCGGGGGGGGGGGGGGGGGGGGAGTGCAGGGCAGAGGGGAAGCCTGCTGGTAGTGGCCAAGCTGACCCAAGGCAAGCTGCCTGGGGTGGGTTACATTATGCAAGTGAAGGCTGTACTACTAGGTGGGCTAGATGTAAACAACACTTGACATGGTGTATTAAAACATGAATAAAAGCTTTTCTTTCCAATCAATTTCTTTGAAATTTCAGATTTTAAAAGATTAAATCCTTAAGACCTTATGTATATATGCTGTGAAAATTAAATCAACAGTGCCAAAGTTGGACAAAATTTAAGGTATTGATTTTTTATTTATGCTAATAACTTGAAAAATTTGCAAAAATTCAGATCTAATTTTGGGTAAAAAATTGAATCTTGATTAAATAAAGTTATATTCCTGAAAAAAAAGTCCCTAGGTTCAGCAATTCTCATGTTAGGTGAGTAAATACATTTCCTGATTTTTTTAAAAACTGCACTCTGTTTTGGCCCATAACTTCAAAATAATACCCAATACTGACCTAATTTTTGGTATGTTCATAGAAAATGTATGAAAGAATGTGAATACTAAAAACGATCAAAAACAGACAGTGGTTTTGATATTAGGCAGCCTTGAAGTGTAACAATGGCTTTTTTTAAGGAAAACGGAGTTTTTTTCCTTAATATCTCGAAGGAACGAAGTCCTAATGACCCAATTTTCGGTATGGTAGGAGATTTTGGGGACATCTAAAATTATGCCAACAGCTTGGGGAGCATAGAGATGTGCACTGAATGACCTACAGTCATCAAAGTGGACTGCTTGACAATGTAAGGGAATACAACAAGAGCCTCCAAAAAAATTCAATAACTAGCCTAATTTTGCAGCTTTACTTTTTAAATTTCATATTTTAACAGATTAAATCCTTATGTTTACATGCTGTGAAAATTAAATCCACGGTACTTACAGGAAAAAAACGTGCCGTGGCCAAAGTTGGGCAAAATTTAAGGTACCAATTTTATATTTTTGCCAATATTTAAAACAAGGGACCTATGGGTCACTGTGCTCAGCTGACGTTAACCTTGAAGGTAAAAATTTAAATAATATCAAATGGAGATAAAGTGTAAGAGGAAGAGGTAATAAAGGCCATGGTTGGTTTATATGATTGGTTTGTATTGATGAGCAAGAAATTGTTGCAAATAATATTTTGTGACCTGACCATGTGTTTCCTAATGTTGAAACTGAAGCATGTGAGCAGTTTGTGAACAAATGATCTGTACAATTACCATGATCATTAGTTGGCTTTTCGATTAACTGTTGACATTTCAGTAGTTTACACATTTGTTCAATCGAATCTTTCTTTGTATAATATATATTATTAAATATATGTTTTTTTTTTTATGAAATGTATACAGTTGAAATATAACTAATTAACAACATAAAACATGGCAAACAAAGCCTGATCTCAAATTCTGCTGATGCAGGAAAATAATGAACAAATGTTTGTAATAAATCCTCATTTTTTTATCACATCAATTTTTTTAAAAATTTAAGTTTATATTTCTATACATTTTCAATATAACATATATATCTGGATATAAAAGTTGATTCATAATTCTCAATTGCATCATCATAAATCCAATTTTGTCAGATAACACCACATCATGCATACAAATGTTTATTAATTTTTTACCACAAAACTATATCTTTTATATCTGCAAAACAATAAATATCTAAAAAAAAATACTTGATTTAGATTTCTCAATTTTATTTTTAATTGTGTCTTAATTTATCCATAATGTGCTTCATATTTTATAATAATTTAAGCATACTGATGGGTTCCATCATGATTGGTAAAATCATTTAAAAGAAAAATTTCTTTAAAAATGCTACATTACACAACATTGCATCTTGAATTACTTTTTCTAGGAAAGTTTTTGCATATCAGAGTGGAAACAGCATTACAATTAAGGAGATACAGTGAACACTTGGTGGGTTGGGTTTGCGGGGGGGGGGGGGGGGGGGGGGGGGGTGATTGGGGTGGTGATATGAGAATAACTGTACACCTGTCACAGCAGGGGATCTCCCCCAGTGACTGTAACAAATCAGAAACCCTGGCATAGCTGACTTCAAGTGACCTGGAGTGGGACCCTGCATCTGTAATCTGTAATCAAAACAAATGACTACAATAGAGCCTCAAGATAAAAATCAATAACTAGCTTAATTTTCCAGCTTTTACTTCCAAATTTCAGATTTAAACAAATAAAATATTTATATTTACATGGTGTGAAAATTAAATCAATGGTACTTACAGGAAAAAAACGTGCCATGGTCAAAGTTGGGCAAAATTTAAGGTACTGATTTTATTTTTATGCTAATTACTTAAAAAATTTACAAAATTCAGATCTAATTTTGGGTAAACAATTGAATCTTAATTAAACATAGTTATATACTTGGGAAAATAGACTCTAGTTTCAAAATTTTTCATGTTAAGTGAGTAAATATTTTTCCTGATTTTTTACAAAGTCCATTATGTTTGGGCCCATAACTTAAAGAATTTATACTTAACAGACTTAATTTCTGGCATGTACATAGAAACAATATAGAAGAATATTTATGGTAAATATGAGGAAAAACAGATGAGTGGTTTTGATATTAGGCAGTCCTGAAGTGTGAAAATAGGATTTTAATAAAAAATTGAGGTTTTTCCTTAATTTCTCAAAGGAACGAAGTTGCAAAGATCCAGTTTTCGGCTTGGTAGGAGATCTTGGGGACATCTAACATTATGCTGAATTTTGGATTCCTAGGTCTTACGGTTTCAAAACGTGCCACATCTACGGACAGACGGACGGACGGACGGACAGACGGACAGCTACGGACAATGGACCACGACTATAGCTCAGATGACTTATAGTCAGCTGAGCTAAAAATTTAACAGATTTTAATCTAATTTTTGGTATACAATTAAATTTTGATTAGTTAAAGTTGTATTACTGGAAAAAAGTCCCTACCTTTAATACTTTTGGTCTTAAGTGACCAAATATCTTCCTGATTTTTTTACAAAGTCGATTATGTTTGGGCCCACAACTTTTTTAAATTATATAATTCTGACTAAATATCTGGCATGTACATAGGAACTATATAGAGGAATATTTATGGTAAATATGAAGAAAACCAGATGAGTTGTTTTGATATTAGGCAGTCCTGAAGTGTGAAAATAGATTTCTAATAAAAAAATTTAGGTTTTTTCTTAATATCTCGAAGGAACTAAGTCCTATAGACCCAATTTTCGGCATGGTAGGAGATTTTGGGGACATTTAACTGTATGCCGAATTTCAGATTCGTAGGTCCAACGGTGTGGAAACGTGCCAGTCTTACGGACGGACATCCGGACAGACGGACGACAGACAATGGACTACGACTATAGCTCAGATGACTTATAGTCAGCTGAGCTAAAAAAATCCAGTAGGGAGGGATATATCTTTTTTTTATATTTAAGATAGTATAAACGATAGTTTGTTTGTGCTTGTGAATTTTAGAACCTGAGAACGTATTTAACATTAAAATAATTAAAAGATTCGTGGGATAAAAATTTATTCACTAATCAGTTGGTCCACAAAATTCACCAAGGCTTCCCTTTGCTGGTTGCTGCGTTATTTCCTCCTTAATATTTGAGTGCATTATCGGAACAGTTGCAAAGATGATATCGTCATAATCTATAAATGCGTCATGTCGCTTCACAGTGACATTTCATCGAAAATATAGTCAACATGAAAGCGGATATCGCCGTGTTGGCAGCGACTTGCAGCTGATCCAGCCCTCTGAACAAAGTGGGTACTCTCGGACATTTTTTTTATCTACTTTCGCAACATTTGCATAAAAAAGCACTATTTACACGGGTTTTATAATGCAGTTCTTACGGAATCACCGCATGTTTTCTATTTTTGCAATCGCAAGTCTAATGCCTGCATAGTTCCATTCCATTCACCCAGATTTATTTAATTGTCATGTGTGGATATTTTACTGCAAAAACTCCCCTGAGTGATTAAAGGCCACTGATCAGCTGTACAAACAGAAGAGGCTGGATGAGTCTAAGCGGTCAGACATTCAAAGGGAGAAGTTTGGAAAATCTAGCTGGGTCAAACGTGCATGCTTTTCAGAAATGGCACCAGTGCTGTGCTTGCGTCCGCAATTCGTAAAACAAAGAGTGCAAATTTTCCAGTGATAATAAAATGGTAAATACACCTTTCACAAAAGAGGTTACTAACTTCCACCTGAATTTTCAGTCATTGCATGAACCATGAACTTATGACCCTGCCACCCATACTTTAAATGAACTGTCTTGAAGGTTTTGTGAAGTCTGGACCACTTTTCACGATTTGGGCGATCACATTCCAAGGTCAAGATGACCCCAGACAAGATGAGATGGAATAAAATATCAGCACAATTGATTGAATCCAACATTTTTTTAAGGGGACAAATAATTATTAGGCCTACATTTAACACGTGTATGTTATTGTAAACAAGCTCCTGTGCCGAATCTTTGCTTGAAGTGGGTTGTATCAAGGTCAAACCTGCCTCAAACTAGCCCTAATATGTGCACGACCTATCAACTATGCGGTCCCTGAAACAACCAAGCGTATGCAAACAAGCACTTGTCTGACTTGGGTCACAGAAACGGACGATCATGTCATGACCTTAATATATATGCAGGCTGATGTCAGCTGCCAGGGTGCAGAAAGCGTGTTAAAACAAACAAGAGCTCATGGGATTTTGACGCAATTTAAACTTAGAACTGTTGATATTCAGTCTTCATCCGGCACATGGTCATAAATTTGCTGTTGCGCTCAGGAAAAATCAGCGTAGCGGCCCTAATCACAGCATCATCTTAACACATAACAGCCCAATACACTGAAATGACCTGGCAAGAACCCTGATATATACACATATATATGTATAAATCACATTCAGTTGAGGAGTTTGGAACTACTAGAAAAGCTATCAAGGAGTAATCATTCAATATCAGAAGCAGTCTATTAGAAAGGCACTATCAAGGAGTAATCATTCAATATCAGAAGCAGTCTATTAGAAAGGCACTATCAAGGAGACAAACATTCAATATCAGAGGCAGTCTATTAGAAAGGCACTATCAAGGAGTAATCATTCAATATCAGAGGCAGTCTATTAGAAAGGCACTATCAAGGAGTAATCATTCAATATCAGAAGCAGTCTATTAGAAAGGCACTATCAAGGAGTAATCATTCAATATCAGAGGCAGTCTATTAGAAAGGCACTATCAGGGAGTAATCATTCAATATCAGAGGCAGTCTATTAGAAAGGCACTATCAAGGAGTAATCATTCAATATCAGAGGCAGTCTATTAGAAAGGCACTATCAAGGAGTAATCATTCAATATCAGAGGCAGTCTATTAGGAAGGCACTATCAAGGAGTAATCATTCAATATCAGAAGCAGTCTATTAGAAAGGCACTATCAAGGAGACAAACATTCAATATCAGAAGCAGTCTATTAGAAAGGCACTATCAAGGAGTAATCATTCAATATCAGAGGCAGTCTATTAGAAAGGCACTATCAAGGAGTAATCATTCAATATCAGAGGCAGTCTATACACTATTAACATTTTGGCTTTCAAACCACGGTACTGTATGTCTCCCCATAGTTACATAAAAGTCTTTATGGTCGTTACGGTCTGGAATAAAGTTTTCATATGTATGAATACATATGTATGAATACATATATATATATATATATATATATATATATATATATATATATATAAAATAGTTTTTTTGCATACAAAAATGGTAAATTTCATTGAGTCGTTAAACAGGCCACTACAGTTGTGAGGAAACTTTTCAGAATTCCTGTTGCCATGTCTTTGAGATTTCTATAGTAAATGTCTCTAGATCTGAGAGTTACTGTATGTGCATTCAAAGTGATTCAAGCTTACTGTGTGTTCTGTAATGTTGACAAGAAGCTCAGCTTCAAGGAACTGTTCAAGGATGTACTTGGGAGCCATCTCGACTAAGGACTGTTTAGCGGATGGCGTCATTCCGGTCTGTACGACGATAATGGCCCGGGAGATATGTTCTTCTTGCATACGGGTACAGTATGTTTTTATGGTCTTGATCCCAACCTTAGGCTCCTCAGGAAAAAACACAAACATCTGATCTGGAAACAAATGATGATTAAATGACAAACTGATCAATTAACAGAGATGTACGAGTAAATGATGCGCATAATTCCAAATTTTAAATTCAAACAAAATTTTTTTTTCTAATTGCACTGCATGGCGAAGCATGTCTTTCAATCAATATTTGTTTGTTTTTCTTTTAAATGCCTGATTAAATATGCAGCATATTGAAAAAAGGTAAATAACCATTAAATACCTGTGGGATCATCATTGTGCGCCACAAGGACAATTAACTCACTGCGAGCTGGCCTTCTCTCACTGCAAAGAAACAGGAAGGCCACATATCACACTCACCATTACACTGATAAGAAACAGGAAGGCCACATATCATACTCAACATTAAACTGATAAAAAAAAGGAGGGCCACATATCACATTCAACATTAAACTGATAAGAAACAGGAAGGCCACATATCACACTCACCATTACACTGATAAGAAACAGGAAGGCCACATATCATACTCAACATTAAACTGATAAAAAACAGGAGGGCCACATATCACATTCAACATTAAACTGATAAGAAACAGGAAGGCCACATATCACACTCAACAGTAAACTGATAAGAAACAGGAAGGCCACATATCACACTCACCATTACACTGATAAGAAACAGGAAGGCCACATATCACACTCACCATTACACTGATAAGAAACAGGAAGGCCACATATCACACTCACCATTACACTGATAAGAAACAGGAAGGCCACATATCACACTCACCATTACACTGATAAGAAACAGGAAGGCCACATATCACACTCACCTTTACACTGATAAGAAACAGGAAGGCCACATATCACACTCACCATTACACTGATAAGAAACAGGAAGGCCACATATCACACTCACCATTACACTGATAAGAAACAGGAAGGCCACATATCACACTCACCATTACACTGATAAGAAACAGGAAGGCCACATATCACACTCACCTTTACACTGATAAGAAACAGGAAGGCCACATATCACACTAACCTTTACACTGATAAGAAACAGGAAGGCCACATATCACACTCACCATTACACTGATAAGAAACAGGAAGGCCACATATCACACTCACCATTACACTGATAAGAAACAGGAAGGCCACATATCACACTCACCATTACACTGATAAGAAACAGGAAGGCCACATATCACACTCACCATTACACTGATAAGAAACAGGAAGGCCACATATCACACTCACCATTACACTGATAAGAAACAGGAAGGCCACATATCACACTCACCATTACACTGATAAGAAACAGGAAGGCCACATATCACACTCACCATTACACTGATAAGAAACAGGAAGGCCACATATCACACTCACCATTACACTGATAAGAAACAGGAAGGCCACATATCACACTCACCACTAAACTGATAAGAAGCAGGAAGGCCACATATCACACTCAACATTAAACTGGTAAGAAACAAGTTTGAGGCCACTCTCATCGGAAAGGTCATGACCCTAATTTAAATATAATATAATATCATCCCATAACCCATGTCTATGTATATGCATAATATGAAAGAAATTTGTCCATTAATTTTTTACTTATAATGCTCACAGTACTGTTTAGTGGCAATGATGGGGTATAAACCCCACAAATACAAGAAAAGGATAATAGGTGGTTCCACCAGATCCTTGTACATGACAACACTATCCAAGATCTTCAGTCAAGTTGATTTTTGGATCAATCCATGCAAGATTTCTTGAGAAATTTAATTCGAGTGATTTTCCCCCAAAATAGACTTATTCAAGGTCAAGGTCACTCTCCTAGTAAATGCCATGACCCTATTTTAAATAGGCTTCGTCCCCTAGCCAATATCTATGCACATGATAAGTTTGGTAAAGATCAGTGAAATATTTTTTGAGTTATTGCGTCCAATAATACATGTTAAAACAATTTAACAAGGCCTACAGCCTAATGCAAACCTGTGCATTGGGAAATACACCAGGTATAATGCTTCAAAGCTGGACCATTACTTCTCATGTATATGAACAATGCAAGTATTAAACATTTTGAATAAGAAACAATTACACAAACATCACTGCTGAAATTCTGGCATGGGTGCACCCAACATAAAAATGATTGTAGCTTGCAGAGGTATATACATATGCCCAATTTCAGACTGATATATCAAACCCCTCCTGAAAATAAGCAGGGACACACACTGTGCAAAAATTATTGCAAGTGGCACCACCAGTCTTGTATATGACAAAGCTATTCGATATGTATATATATGCCCAATTTCAGGCTGATATATCAAATTCCTCTGTAGAAATAAGCAGGCATATACACTGTGCAAAAGTCATTGTAGGTGGTGACACCTATCTTTTGGGCGAGAAAGCCATCAAAGACACATAGACTGGTCAAAATATTAGGCCAATACATCAAACTTACCTTGAGTCTGATGCATGGGGCTGTTGCCCCGAGTGAACTGTGACAAATTGATTGCTCAGGCTACTGCACTTAGTGAACTCATGACCTGCACCTGGCTAGACTGAGTAATCTTTTGACCTGTACCTGGCTGCACCAAGTTAACTCTTGACCTGTTGCATAATCTGACATGGGTAACAGAGACCTAATTTCTGGTTTCCATGGAGACTTTTCATAGGTCTCTCAGTGTATTGAGAATGAAGATTCTAGGTCCAGTCGTTACGATTTGTGCCATGCTAACAGATGACAGCATCCTTAAAGGTCTCAAAAATAGAGGAAGAAATCGTAAAAAAATCAAACAATATAGGTGGCGCCACCAGTCTGCAGGAACTGATGGAACATCTCATAATCAATTTGTATGCCAAAAATCATGACCATCCTGTGAAATAAGCAGGGACATACACTGTGCAAAAATTATTGTAGGTGGCGCCACCAGTCTTGTACACTATAAAGCTACCCGATATGTATAAACATACCCAATTTTAGGCTGATGTGTCAAATTCCTCTGTAGAAATAAGCAGGCGCATACACTGCAAAAGTCAATGTAGGTGGCACCACCTGTCTTGTAAATGAGAATACCATCATAAACGCATAGACAGGTTTCAGTCCAATACATCAAACTTCCCCAGAGTTTGATGCACTTGGCTGACAAGGCTTAGGTGAGTAAGGCAGTTGCCCCCGAGTGACCTGTGACAAATTGCTGCCTCAAGCTACTGAGTGAACTCTTGACCTGCACCTGGCTAGACTGAGTGATCTTTTGACCTGTACCTGGCTGCACTGAGTGAACTCTTGACCTGTTGCATAATCTGACACAGTTGGCAGACTGCCAAAGCTTTAAATAGATTCAGGCTGAACTTTGGTGCCAAATTTGATGCAGAGAGCAGTCTGCCAAAGCTATAAATAGAATGCAGCTACTGCACTGAGTGAACTCTTGACCTGCACCTGGCTAGACTGAGTGAACTTTTGACCTGTACCTGGCTGCACTGAGTGAACTCTTGACCTGTTGCATAATCTGACACAGTTTGCAGTCTGCCAAAGCTATTAATAGATTCAGGCTGAACTTTGGTGCCAAATATGATGCAGTGAGCAGTCTGCCAAAGGTATAAATAGAATGCAGCTACTGCACTGAGTGAACTCATGATCTATACCTGGCTGCAGTTCTTCCAATCCTGGCACTGTGCCAAAACTATTTATAGAGCTGACATCATCTTGGCTAATGGCCAACATCAAGGCACTTACAATCTGCCAATGGTAAACCACATGCTGCCATCTGTACACAAAAGTGGTCCCTACTTGAAATACCTTTGAAATTTATTTTCCCAAAACAAAATGCTTTTTAGCTGACTTTTTATAAAAAAGAAATCAGGAATATATGTAAAATTATTACGGATGCATACTGAGTGCAAAATTAAAATACAGATATATATCACTGATGACAAATTCTTGAATTAAGTTGACTAGGGATACCAATCATTTATAATCCACGTGTCTTTATATAGCCACAGAGAGCTGAATATCCATGATTGGTATGATGAATAACTTAAAACATAAATCTAAATTTTTTAAAAGCTTTTAAAAAAACTTTCTTGTCAATATTAACCAAAGATAACCTGAAATCTAAATGTCTAGTGGCATGATGTAATAGATGCTGATAAACTGGTGCCGGGCCAGATGTACCAGCATAACACAGCTAACATATATGGTAAGATGACTCAATTCAATCTCCATAATTCAGCCAAAAATAAATCATGTGGAACCATTAATGACAATTATTATAAGAATTATTGTAGGGATTATTCTTGTAAAATATTTAACAAACTGGCTTCAGAGGCATCAGTCGAAAAACGTTTTGCAAGTTTATAACTCATATAGGAAGATACTGCAAACTGGCTAAGTTCAGCTCCCCATAACTCAGCCAAAAAGCACTGAACCAAACCATTTGAACAAACTTGAATTATCAACATCTGAGGATAATTAATGTGTGAGATTTAAGAATTTGGCCCAGTGGTTTTTGAGAAGAAGATCTTTGTAGCCACTGAGCTAAAATGGGCTGTTATGGCATATGACTAAATTCAGCTTCCCATAACTTAGCCAAAGTCACTGAAAAGAGACCATTTGAACAAACTTCAGAAAGCACTACCCTAGGACCATTTCTGTGCGATATTAAACATTTTGGCCATATGGTTTCAGAGAAGAAGTTTTTTGTAGCCTTCAATGTGATACAGGCACTAATGACCCTGTACAAAAAAGGCCAATGCAGGTGGCGCCACCAATACCTCAATTTCTGATATGACCTATGTGACCAACATTGGCATAAAATTTGGTGATGATAGCTCCAGCTGTTTCTGAGATTTAAATTTTAACATGCTTTTTTGCACATTTAACAAAGTTCAACCTCCTGTAACTCGACCAAAAATCTCCAAACTGGAACCATTCGAACAAACTTGAGAAAGATTGTTCCAGAGATCATTTCTGTGAAATATTGGACAATTTGGCTGGACAGTTTCGGAGAAGAAGATTTTTAAAGCTGTTTTAGCTTTTTCCCTATAAAACCTAAGAAAATGCAGTTAGAAAAAAAATAAACAAAATCTGATATAGTTTTTTGGATGATTGATTATTTGCAAAAAAATTGGTGATGCTAGCTCCTGCCATTTTTGAGATAGCCACACCATTGCATAAGCTCACAGGTTCGCTAAAAATTTGAATAAGGAAAACTAGTATTCTTGTAATTATATGTTTCATCTGTATGCTGTCTTAAAATTTAATAAAAAATATACATAACCAAACTACTAACGACAAGACCCAACAACATGCTTTATTAAGTGCCAACACCATTTAATCTATCACAGTTACTTCTTTATCTATGACCGGGTACTTTACCTTGGTTTATCACCAAACTGTTCCTTGAATTGATCCAGAGTCTGATCCAACTCATCCTGTGTCACCAGGTACCCTCTGTCATGGCAGAGCTGAAACAATAATAAAATAATGTTCAAACTTTTCCTTGAATTGATCTAGGGACTGATCCAACTCATCCTGTGTCACCAGGTACCCTCTGTCATGGCAGAGCTGAAACAATAACAAAATAATGTTCAAACTGTTCCTTAAATTGATCCAGAGACTGATCGAACTCATCCTGTTTCAACAGGTACCCTCTGTCATGGCAGAGCTGAAAAAATAACAAAATAATGTTCAAACTTTTCCTTGAATTGATCCAGAGACTGATCGAACTCATCCTGTGTCACCAGGTACCCTCTGTCATGGCAGAGCTGAAACAATAACAAAAAAATGTTCAAACTTTTCCTTGAATTGATCTAGAGACTGATCCAACTCATCCTGTGTCACCAGGTACCCTCTGTCCTGGCAGAGCTGAAACAATAACAAAATAATGTTCAAACTGTTCCTTAAATTGATCTAGAGACTGATCGAACTCATCCTGTGTCACCAGGTACCCTCTGTCATGGCAGAGCTGAAACAATAACAAAATAATGTTCAAACTTTTCCTTGAATTGATCTAGAGACTGATCCAACTCATCCTGTGTCACCAGATACCCTCTGTCATGGCAGAGCTGAAACAATAACAAAATAATGTTCAAACTTTTCCTTGAATTGATCTAGAGACTGATCCAACGCATCCTGTGTCACCAGGTACCCTCTGTCATGCCAGAGCTGAAACAATAACAAAAAAATGTTCAAACTTTTCCTTGAATTGATCTAGAGACTGATCCAACTCATCCTGTGTCACCCAGTACCCTCTGTCATGGCAGAGCTGAAACAATAACAAAATAATGTTCAAACTTTTCCTTGAATTGATCCAGAGACTGATCGAACTCATCCTGTTTCAACAGGTACCCTCTGTCATGGCAGAGCTGAAACAATAACAAAATAATGTTCAAACTTTTCCTTGAATCTATCAAGAGACTGATCCAACTCATCCTGTGTCACCAGGTACTCTCTGTCATGGCAGAGCTGAAACAATAACAAAATAATGTTCAAACACAGGGACACAGGGAAACTTTTTATCCGTCAAATAGGCCTGAAACAGAATATAGGTACAGGTATGAGTATACCAAGCAAGGTGAGCCAATATGTGCTAGGTGTCGTCAAGTTGGACATATACAGGTAGGCTGTAGGGTTATTCTAGACCATAAAGACGCTTGTTAAACCACGTTGAGGACCCAACAGCAAGATCAAAGCCGGTAGGTCCACTTGACACGTCACTAGTAGGTAGGCCTAATGAAGCAGAGGTTTTAGTCAATGGGTCACATTGCACTGCTTTATTGGATACTGGCTCGACTGTGTCGACTCTTACAGACACATACTTTGAACACGAACTGTCAAATACTAGACAAATTAGACCTCTGACAGACATTTTACATATTGAGGCCGCAAGTGGACACAACATACCATATAAAGGCTATGTTGAATTAGAAATTTGTGTACGGGACTTAAGCAAAGTATAGGGGACTGCATCGTGACGTCACAGACCACGTGATTTAGCAGCACGTGCAGTGCTGGTAGGCAAAACACTTAGGGATGTTGACTGTCTCAGTTGCACTCCTTCCTCAGTGGGCTTGTTCTGTGTTCTATTTTGTTTGCATTCTACATTAAATATGTCAGTCTTATAACATTAATTGCATGATAATTTACCAATGAGCTGTACAGCTGTTGGATTTTCCAATCCGCAGCAAACGGGACTTTGTCCAAGCTTCTATACGCTGCCTGCTGGGTCTATAATTACAAAGGGCCACATAGATCCACCTGCAGACATGCACTTAGTAAAGCCTCAATTTTCTTAATTGACCCTAAACATGCTTCATTAGAGAATCACTAGTTTATTGCCTCATATCCTGTGACTGATTTCTTTTTGCTACACCACATGGAGAATGATCAAGCTGATACAGGTGCTGTAAAGTGTAATGACAGTTCCATATTTTCACCCCTTTGTAGCCACATTGTCAGCCTTCTGTCAAAAGTTTCAAAGTGCCCCTGCATAACTCTTAATATAGTACCAAGTTATTACTGCCAAGCAGGCTGCAAACCAATGATAGTTAATGTGTTAACGTATATAAAGTTATATTCATTAAGGATAATATTTTTTTAATCTTTTCTTAACTACATGAACCACCCTTCTATATACTCATACTCTGAGAGCTTATATGTTCAGTCACAAAGCACATTTAATGTTAACAATTTGAAATATGCAATCAAAGTCTTCTAATACTTGCACTGATAACAACAAAAATCATTTCTGTTAATTAGGAAATCATTTTAACAGCTTGCCTTCAACAGGCTCTTTTCACCCGGATGACAGGGAAATATATGATGGCTTTGTAGCGTCATGGTTCATTATCTGGTTCATTAGTTTTAGTATTATTAGAATTGATTTATATAGAAAGAAAGTTGATGTTAACTGTTTATGTAAGATTGATATTTCTCAGCCATTAAGTGTTAAAGAGATTTCATCTCAACAGAACCCTAAAAATAATGCTTAAATTTTTTTTTTTATTTTACTTAACATGTATGCCAATAATTGAAGAAAATTATTTTTTTACATTTCATATTTGAATATAAAATAAATGAATAATTTTAAAAGTTATAATTACCATCCCAATACAAAAACTGGGGTGGGGTGTTTCACCTACATTTTTCACATTTCAAATTCAGACATTACTTTTTTATTAAGATAAATATTGTTTTTTTGTTTTCATATTTAAATATTAATACTTTTATTTTTATATTAAAATAAAAAAAAAATCATAATTTTATTTTAAAAAGTTATAATTACCATCTCAATACAGATACTGGGTTGGGGGTGTTTCACCTACATTTTTCACATTTCAAATTCAAACATTATTACTTTTTTATTAGGGATAAATATTGTATTTTTGTTTCATATATAAATATAACTACTTTTATTTATTTTTTTATTTTTTATATATTTTTATTACTTATAATTATTTTTACACTTCATATTTAAATGAGATAGAAAACTGAAATTTAGAAAGTCATTATCTGTTAAAAAAGTCTGTCACTTATAGGTTTATATTTATTTATATATTATATATATAACTATTTTTTAAGGAATTATATAAAACAAATTATTCTTAAATCTAGATATCGTCAAACTTGGTTAGAAAACTCAAAGAGTGCATATATTATTCCCAGCTTTCAGAATATGTATATTAAAGGAGTCCCAGAACAGTAGTTTTGAAATCAATAATGAACTAGAATACGGGTAGTCGACAAGCGACTACGTGTATCCGCCTAAATCAGAGTGGAACGGGTGAAGTGAGGCATGGATTAAGTGGCAAGGGGAAATAGAGTGTTGCATATTAGCATGGATGTCTGCAGCCAAATTGTGTATGTAGGTTGCCCCCCCACCACAAAATCCAGAAAGCCGTCCAAGTTGTATACATATGCAAAATTTAAGGCAGATAGGTCAAACCACTACATGTAAATGAGTGATTTTAGCCCGTGGCAGACAAACAGATGGACACTGAGCAAAAATGGTTGCAGGTGACGCCACCAGTTTTGCGTATGATAAAGAGCTATGTGAGATCTATACACATGCAAAAATTTTGGCCCAATCAGTCAAACGGTTCCCGAGATATGAGCTTGGATGTCTGCAGCGTAAACGTGAATGTAGGTGGCGCCACCTGTCATAAAATCAGAAAAGCTATCCAGGATGTATACGCATGCCGAATTTCAGGTGAATTAGTCAAGTCACTGCAGAGATATGAGTGATTTTAACCCAAGGCAGACGAACAGATGGACACTGTGCAAACATGGTTGCAGGTGGCGCCACCATTTTTTGTGTATGTTAAATAAAGCTCTCCAAGGGCTTCATTTGTGCAAAAAAATTTTCCTGATTGGTCGAATGGTTCCCGAGATATGAGCTTGGATGTCTGCAGCGTAAACATGAATGTAGGTGGTGCCACCTGTCATAAAATCAGAAAAGCTTTCCAGGATGTTTACGCATGCCAAATTTCAGGTGAATTAGTCAAGTCACTGCAGAGATATGAGTGATTTTAACCCAAGGCAGACGAACAGATGGACACTGTGCAAACATGGTTGCAGGTGGCGCCACCATTTTAGTGTATGTTATAAAGCTCTCCAAGGGCTACATTTGTGCAAAAAAATTTTCCTGATCGGTCGAACGGTTCCCGAGATATGAGCTTGGATGTCTGCAGCGTAAACGTGAATGTAGGTGGCGCCACCTGTCATAAAATCAGAAAACCTATCCAGGATGTTAACGCATGCCTGAATTTCAGGTGAATTAGTCAAGTCACTGCAGAGATATGAGTGATTTTAACCTAAGGCAGACGAACAGATGGACACTGTGCAAACATGGTTGCAGGTGGCGCCACCATTTTTTGTGTATGTTATTAAGCTCTCCAAGGGCTACATTTGTGCAAAAAAATTTTCCTGATCGGTCAAATGGTTCCCGAGATATGTGGGTTTATGTGTGGAAACAGACGCACAAACGGACGCAGAGCACAGAGGAAAGGTCAGAGGTCAAAACAAAATCGGGGCGCAGCAGTTCACATGTGACCCGAACATAATCCCGGGTTTCGTAAAATTCCGCCCAGTGGTTACGGAGGAGTTCTCCGGACACCTACGCGGCGACGGCATCGGCGTGCAGCTGAAAACAGTATCCGCAAAACTCTGTTTTGGCGGATACAATTATGAGAAAATGTTCACAAAACTTCTAAGACCTCAGACAGGAGATTCTGTACTAATGGTAAAACAAACTCAACATTTCTCTATTAGGTGGTACCATAGGGCCTGCACATTCAGATTTAAAATAATTGTAGCCCACCAGAGACTCACAAGTAAGCTGTCTTTCATTGATGTATTGTATAGGCTAATGAAACAGATGAAAAACTAATGATATATAGCCTTTGTTGGTGTCTAGCTATACTTTTACATCCTCTGTTCAACCATTTAATTGTCATGCTGAAAAAGTCGGGGAAGGGAAGCTGGCCACTACATAATCACTAACATTGTGTAAAGATGCATCAACTAATTTGCAAACAAACTGAATGGTGCATAAAATTACTTGAGCAAGTGTGAATGGAGAGATGATGGTAGCACATGTAACAGCTAGTACACAAAGGATGACCTATTTACAAGGGGTATATGCTTTTGCCTACCAGCCTCTGACCAGGCCAGCAGTAGCCCGGATGTAAACAACAACGATGCAGTCCCCTATACACCTTGTCAGTTTTGGCCCTGGTAGTCCCAGAAACAAATTATAATTCAAGATTCCCACTATTGTTGGGCACGAATGCACTACTCCAGTTAATGTGCGACCTTGGACATGTAAAAACTGTTATAAGCAAATCTGACTATCCTTGGCAGTTGGCATTTAAAACTATAAGAATGCAAGAAAATGCTTTAATGAGAAACAACAATAAACTCGGCGTTGTAAGGAATACTTTCTCGGTTAAACTTGGTAGTAATTGTAGCATAACTGTAAATACACAAGTTACAGATAAGTTAAGTATTTGCAACTGTGTGGTTGCTACACAGATGTCAAACAAATCTATGCTACCAAAAGATGTTGAGATTACACCGGTCGTGTCTTACTTCAATTCGACTGAAGACATGCAATTGCCATTACGTATTTAATATTTGTCTGAGGCTACTGTAGTAGTGTTATGGAGTAGGAAAGTGCATATTTATGACTCAACACATATTTCAAGGAATATTTCACATTTCATATTTCACAAATACAAGCTCAGTTTCAGGCATGTCAGACTGAACAATTAATGACTTCCCATAATTGATAACACAGACAACCAGTCATCTGGTCATACACACATATAGGCTTCTCTCCCAATTTAATCAGAAGTACCCCAAACCATTAAGGTCTATTTTAAGTCTGTACAAACAGAAATAGTGTCACAGAATGACTTATGTGTTTAGTCTTTATGAGGGAATGGTAGAACACAATTAAAACATGTTATTTTATGAGACTCCACATGTGTATATAAGCACTGTCCTCCAAATAGGACTTGTAGGTCAGTCTATAACTGGATGTATGTCAGGTCAGACTTGGGATTTTCCATAGAACTTTTGTCGAATCAGATCTCACGAAAGTTAGGTAGAACACTTATAACTCTGAAGTAATTGTGACATACTTTGAGTCATCCAATAAGGTTTAGCTTTTATGACGAAATGCAGAAATATGGATATGTATGTCTCACATGTCACGTGAAAGCTCTGTAACAAAACTATCTGTAGTGCGCACTGAGAGAGGAGAGTCAGGGAGGCTGGGCGGCTCTCTCAGAGAGAGAGAAGTCCCAGACTGCTTGCTATTGAATAAAGGCTTCTGTCATCAAATTGGTCTTGGAACATTGTCAGCCACCAACATCAGCAACTGCTTGTGATACAGGTGGGGACATTCCCCACCCCACCTCTGTATCATTATGGTGGAGAACCGGGGCATTAACTTCCAGCAAATCAGCGCCAGAAAAACCGACAATGCTGCCAGCTGGAGTGAAGAATGAAGATCCCCCTCCCTCCCCCCTCTTGCAGCCACAGGTGCCATTGACTGGTCTCCCATCTCACAACTGCATTGGAACTTCAACCTAGATGTCTGGGTCGTTCCACAGTAAATTGTGCAAATTGGTGATACTGCTTGGTCAAAAATTTTTTTTGTCATATCTGGCTTAAATTTGTAGCACATGTAGGCAGAGATGTCTAATTTCACTAACACATAAAAGCCAAGCTTAAACAGGAAAGTCTTTTTTGAAAATAACAATTATCCAAAGCTCAGTAAAAGACTTTTTCAACTCCGTCACAGTCATGTTAATTGATCTGAAATACAAAATTTAAGTGGATGACACCAGTTAAATAATACAAGACGATGGCAAAATATCAATCCTCTCTTAGAAAATTAAATGTAACTTTGCCTTATGAATTAGACCAATGTATTTACAAAAAAGATTAAGAAAATTGCAAACTTTATCAAAAACTATTTTTTTCTTTAGTTCTATTTCTCGGGTGATGACAATTATTCTAATACAAACAGATTAAATCATCATTAGCTAAATCAAGATTTCCTTTATTTACATTTATAACAGAAAAATCCTTGCAGATAAATGATTCCCTTGATAATATTTGGCTGACAAAGACCACAAGTATTTGTGACGGAGTTGACAGAACAGGCTTTTGACAAGTATACTCTAACATGTGACTTTATAAATCTCTTAATTATTATCATGCACATGTCTTCCATAATCAAACATTGCCTTATATAGTATATATTTATTTTATTGACCAGAACTTGATTGTGTCACATACATTGGCTCATATTTAAGTTCTGGCTGACAGAAGAAAATCTGTTGTCACATAAGTAAATATTCTCTGCAAACTTATGAAAACAACTTGATTGTATGTTTATAATATTTAAAGTTTACAGTACAGGTAATTCAAAATGATTAGACATCCTACAGTTGATTAAAATTTCCTTTTCCTTGTCAGTTTTGGGGTCTGTAGATGTCTTAATTGAAACATTTTAAAAGGCCATTGAAATCTCTGTGAGGCGAGACGGGGTAAAAGACCTTAAGATGATATCAGGGCTGCTCTTTGGAGTGTTGCAGTTTCAGTTTTGCCTTCTTTTTGTTGACCACTAGAGGACTGGAACTGTCCATCAGCTGCCAAATAAATTCAGTGATGCAAGAAGTTGCAATTATTTATAATCCTAACTAGATAATATATCCAACAAGTTTGGCACTAGTAAGTCTGGATGTTTCAAAAACAGAGTTACAGGTAGAGCAAAAATTTCTGTTTGTACACATTTACCAGTTCCAAAGTGGAAAACTATTTTGCTAAAACCAAATTAAAAGGTACAATAAACAATGAGACAGATTATACAGAAACTGAAGAACAATTCCAGGTGCCATGCAGTCATCTTCATCAGTTCCTGCATTTGCAAAAAAGATTCTGTTATTATGATGCCACAGTCTTTTGTGGGAACCAGAAGCATCATGTTAGCAAGAGAAGAGGAAATCACACCATTTTTTTTTTTATTATTTTATGCAGCATGTCTACCATCAAGTGTCACACTATGGATATATGTATAATTAAATCATATTAATGTCCCAGGAGAAAAATATATTATAGCACAATAATGGACCAAGTCTGCTGCAACAAGCTAAGCTTTTCCTGCTGGGACAGGATGTTTTAAATGCTGTCAAAATCTAGCAAATGTATTCTAAATGACTTTGGATATTGTAGTTCAAGGTACAGGCCTGACACTCTTCAGCAGAATGAAATGACTTGAGACCCAGGATTCAAAAGAATATCTTTATTGATTATAAGGAACATGGGCTTCAAGAGTGAATGTCCTGTACCATATCTAGCTTCATTTTATTTTTAATTAATTTTATTGCCAATTGCCTATGCTGTTAAAAATGAAAGTATTCAGAACTTTCATAAATAGCAGTGGATGTATCAGTTG
This sequence comes from Sipunculus nudus, assembly GCA_026874595.1. NCBI lineage: Eukaryota > Metazoa > Annelida > Sipuncula > Golfingiida > Sipunculidae > Sipunculus > Sipunculus nudus. The sequence continues at coordinate 96,637,256 of CM049309.1, forward strand.
AGAATACCAAAATGCAGTGATTTTTCTGCAGGGTAACTGTATTTCATTAGTTAGCCAGTTCATAAATCATAAATATTGCCTGGAACTAAATAAATTGAATATAAATTAAGCTTACACATGAAATATAGTTGAAATCTAATGGAATATTCAATATATTAATGTATCTAATAATGGTAAAAGCTTTGTTAAGTAATCAGTACTCAAAATACAGACATGTCAACTTCGTCACGTGACGGAGTTGACTGTGATGGAGTTGACAATTGGTTGATCTTTAATTTATAATTTTTTTTTATAACCACGTTATAAGCCAGTTATGGAAGATTTTAAACAAAAAACACATGTTTTCCTTGAACATAATAAGATTTTACCCATTTATCTATTTATGAGGGTGAAAAAGCTGTGATGGAGTTGACATGTTAATTTTCCACCCTCCAGGATGAAGACATAAAGGGCTCCACTTCTTATACTTGATACATGTAATGTATAAAACAGTGTTTCATGGATAAAGTATGTCCATGCAACATTTTATATTTGGCTTTGTATAGATATACATATGTAATTGTCAATTTGCTTGGATATAATTCTTTTTGTGACGGAGTTGACATAAAACTTGGGGACAGATCAGAAATGCTCACAAAAAAAAGTCAGTGGCAACAATTGCTTTAAGCAACCATGGGATCTGAACACCTTATTGTGTACTTGAATTTAGCTAATTAAGGTAATGAATGAATTCTTTATCTACTCTTCCAAATGACCTGATATATAAGCTCCTGGCTCTGGGGACATGATATTTGTCTGACAGTGCATATATTGGGACAGGCCTGCACAAGTAATAATCCATCCTTTATTGTCTCATTTTTGATGGATGGAGAACCCATGCCAAGGTATTTAACTATATGTATTTGTGTAAAACCTTTAACTACTTGCTGATAACTAAATGAGGAGAGACCAGATAAATAGGTAATTGCTCATTTTACTGCGGAATGACCCGTCTACAGCATCACAGTCTAACATCAAGAATGTCCACTCTGCTGCTGAAGGTATCAAACTTTGCTAAGAACTCTCTCTTCAAACTTAAACTTGGCTGCAGTTTTCTCAGTGCTCTGCTTGAGAAGATCAAAGACTCTCTCTGTATCTTTAAACCAAAAGGACACTGTAAATCAGTGCAATGCTTTAACTGTGACTTCAAGTTGCAAAAATGACATTTTTCGCTAAAACAAGTGCTGTGTAATCTCAACCAGGGATCATCATTGTTCCTGACCAGCCACATAAAAAAAATCAATATCGGGACAAGCCAGCTTTGGGCCTATGTCAACAATACTACTGGTCATACCACGTGCACTGTGTTTTTTCTGACAACAAGTCCTCGCTATGTTCCTGCAACTACTAGAAGCAGATTTGCCATTCTACCGCTATCTTCTGCATCACCTTCCATACCATGACTTCAGAAAGAAAAAAGAAGCCCAGTCAGCAGAAAAGACCACAGAAGACCCAAAGAAGACATGATTTCCTGAGGTAATGAAAACTAAACCAGAGACTCTGAATTTTAAATACCCAATGTAAAATTTGTGGCATATTTCATAATATTTTGCATGTATATGTTGTAAACAAAAAAAAAATGTATGTTGTATTCTATAACTTTCTCTTATTGCTATGTCATAGTTGTAATATGATATAATTTATTGTCTCTGTCTAATTGATAGGTTAGGAATAGGCTTAAAAAAACACATTTAACAGTGTAGAACTGTCAATGTTAGATTTGATCAAGTTATGTCTATCTCATATGTTTATATGAAATGTCACAAATGACTACATTGATTTACATTCAGGAATACCTAGAGTAGAGCAATATGCAAAACCATCAGCATGTTAGCATTCATTTATATTGAGAAATTCTCATGTGTTGTTCCATACCAAATCAGAGGTATCGAAATGCTCTCCTGGCTATAACTTTAATGGAATGGTAGCACATTGTGTAACCAAAGCACAATGCGATGCTTATTTTCAATTGTTACAGTTTGGTCCTCAAACACGGGTTCATTGGAAGCCCCCCAATATATAGGGATTTGGACAAACTGGGGAGTGTGATGACTCCAAAAATCAATAATGCACTGACCTGTGGTCACATTATTGCCTCAAACAAGGGTTTGATTTGGTTAACCTCATTAATCGCTGGACATGCCAGGCAAGATATGTAGGTTAACACAGGAATTCTTCTCATAGGAATTCACATTTATGCGTACTATGACAGACATGTTACGTAAGCAAATGCATTCTGGTCACTGCATTCATGATACTGATAACCCATTAACCAAGATGTGGGGTGACAAGGATTTCGATCATTAACATTTATCATATGCTTTAAATCACCACTCTGCAGATGTATGTTTGATCTTACACATAAATAGCTATAGCAATAAAATTACCATCAAAATCCATATGGTCTAGATCGATGCATGCAACTGTCAGGGATTTATTTTCCTTTATCATTACATTTTCACACATATTTCGCCTTGTTCATGCACAAAAATTGGTAATCAATGGGAATATATGTACAACATTCCTCTGTCGTTAGGAGTGACATCATTCTGTCATGTACTTGTACACTGGTAAGGTTCACCAGTTGTGTTTTGCTAAAGGAGTAGCAAATCAACCTTCCATTATTCACAATTCAACTTGTCCCAATGGCAAGTATGAAAGCCAAGATGTATTTTGCATCATTGGTACTGATCAACACACAGAGCAGATTGTCATGTACCTATGTATATGTTAAACTCTTAGGCAGACGAGTATATACACTTTGTCAGATTAGGAATTCATTATCCATTTCTCAATGGAAATATTTTGATTAGCTACAGGTATAGACTAATGTCAGGCATTGCTAGCAAATCGCTTGTCATTTTTTTAAATGCACATGACTGTTTGACAGAACATCTTTATGTAACATCACTTACTGTATGTTCAAATGGTTCACATACTTTGACTTATTCCATTGCTTATTCAGTATGCACAGTACTTGTATAATCTGTGTATGATGCTATAATCATATCTATTAAGATATTTATTTATTGATTCTACTTAGATGCTGTCATACATATATAATCTGCTGCTGTACTGCTTATATTAGGATGTCAAATAATGTCATCATAGTTGCGATGTTGTTCCTGATTCCTTATAAATCAGCATTTTATCTTCTAGATATTGTTTAGGATTGTCAATTCACAAAATAAATTCTGTCTGTCTTTAGAATATATGTGTAGCTATATATTTATATATGTCATTTCTCAGCTTATTTAGGTTAGCTTAAGCATTGTCGTTGTACTACTACAAAAATTTCCAATAGGCACTTCCTCAAATTTCCTCTACACTGTTACATCTGGAAATGTGACATGTTCATGTAATCAACATCTATCTTGATATGTGTAATTCCATCTCACACATCAGTCCTGAAACACTTTACTCTCTACAGACATATATCCAACACACTGTCACTAGTGCCAGCAAGTTCATTCACATAATGTATTTCTGTCATCTGTATCCCAGTTATATTTCTTGCAATAACTAATTTTTCTCCGACTCAGCCAATGAGGCCGGAGCCTCATTCTGAATACCAGAGGGATATGTTATGGAGTAGGAAAGTGCATATTTATGACTCAACACATATTTCAAGGAATATTTCACATTTCATATTTCACAAATACAAGCTCAGTTTCAGGCATGTCAGACTGAACAATTAATGACTTCCCATAATTGATAACACAGACAACCAGTCATCTGGTCATACACACATATAGGCTTCTCTCCCAATTTAATCAGAAGTACCCCAAACCATTAAGGTCTATTTTAAGTCTGTACAAACAGAAATAGTGTCACAGAATGACTTATGTGTTTAGTCTTTAGAGGGAATGGTAGAACACAATTAAAACATGTTATTTTATGAGACTCCACATGTGTATATAAGCACTGTCCTCCAAATAGGACTTGTAGGTCAGTCTATAACTGGATGTATGTCAGGTCAGACTTGGGATTTTCCATAGAACTTTTGTCGAATCAGATCTCACGAAAGTTAGGTAGAACACTTATAACTCTGAAGTAATTGTGACATACTTTGAGTCATCCAATAAGGTTTAGCTTTTATGACGAAATGCAGAAATATGGATATGTATGTCTCACATGTCACGTGAAAGCTCTGTAACAAAACTATCTGTAGTGCGCACTGAGAGAGGAGAGTCAGGGAGGCTGGGCGGCTCTCTCAGAGAGAGAGAAGTCCCAGACTGCTTGCTATTGAATAAAGGCTTCTGTCATCAAATTGGTCTTGGAACATTGTCAGCCACCAACATCAGCAATTGCTTGTGATACAGGTGGGGACATTCCCCACCCCACCTCTGTATCAGTAGGACCAACCCGAGCTATACTGTGTGCAATTGAACCAGTAGAACTAGCTTAGCTCCCTTCGACTGAGGTAGATACGGGTAAAGATTATAGTCAAAAGTAATGATAAACCAGATCAAAGTGATACAGATCAGGGCCAAGGTGATCAAGACTTTTTGTCAAAATTCAACTTTGATACTGATACAATGTCACCTAACTCTTTGAAGAGTATAAAACAGTTACTCCTGAAATGGAAAGATGTGTTTTCACAACATGACCTAGACATAGGGCATACAACTTTGACCAAACATAGAAATGAACTGACAGATGAAACACCATTTAAGCAAAATTTCTGATGGATTCCCCTTTCCATGTACAATGAGGTGAAGGTGCATTTGAAGCAGTTGCTTGACGGGGACATTATTAGGAGGTCATATAGTCCTTTCGCAAGTAACGTTGTACAGGTTAGGAAAAAGGACAACACATTGAGAATGTGTAGTGACTATGGACAGTTAAACCAACGAACTATCAAAGATTGTTACTCACTGCCCCACATAGATGAACTCTTAGACTGTTTAGCAGGTGCCAAATACGTAAGTGTATTAGATATGAAAAGTGGTTACCACCAGGTGGAAATAGTTGAGGAACACAAACCAAGGACGGCTTTTATAGTCGGACCACTTGGCTTTTTTTAAATGAACCACATGCGTTTGGTCTCTGTAATAGTCCAAGTACATACCAGCTAATGGAGGAATGTTTAGGTACACTTAACCACAATGTTTGTTGTGTCTTTCAAGATGACACAATAGTGTATTCTAAAACAAAAGAAGAACATTTCAATAGGTTAGAAATGGTGTTTGATACTTTGCGTGAATATAATTTAAAACTAGCACCAAAGCAATGCAAATTCTTGCAAGAGAAAGTAAAATATTTGGGACACATAGTGTCTGAAAAAGGGGTGGAAACTGACCTGGAAAAGACACAAAAAATTGTAGAATGGCCAATCCCCACTAATATTGATGAAGTCCGTAAATTTCTTGGATTTTCCGGGTATTATCAGAAATATGTACCTCACTATTTAAAGATAGCCCAACCTTTGAACGACCTTCTAGTAGGCTTAGACCAAACAGCCAAAAAGAAGAAAGGCTGTGCCACATCAACTCCACAGTTTGCGTGGGGTAAAGAACAACAACTCTTTTGATCAATTTAAAGAACTACTCACTCAGCCCCCAATCTTAGGTTATGCAATACCAGGGCAACCATACACCTTGCATATTGATGCAAGTACAAAAGGACTTTGTGCAGTGCTCTATCAGAAACAGGGAGATGCAACGAAAGTCATTGCATTCACCAGTAGAGGTCTCTCATGTTCAGAGAAGAATTATAGTGCCCATAAGCTTGAGTTTCTAGCCCTGAAATGGGCTATAGTTGACAAATTTCATGATTATCTTTATGGCACCCCTTTTAGGACACATACTGACAATAATCCACTCATTTACGTGTTGACCAGCACTAAATTAGATGCAACTGGCCATAGGTGGCTTGCAGCATTGTCTACTCACAACTTTGACATAAAGTACCGCCCGGGACTTGTAGCGGTTGAGGTTGAAGCCCTATCTGTTGTGTAATAGGACTTTGTGGAACAGCCCCGCTAGTAACGTGTGCACAGGTTGGTGCTACGTCACCACTTTCTGAATAAAGCAGTGTTCATGGCACGACGTGTCTGTGGATTTTTGACATGGTGGCAGCGGGTTTTTAACCCATAGACATTTTTGAACGGACTTTTGACCTGTCAGTTTATTGACGAGGTATCAGGATGACTTGCAGAATCGTGTGGGCATCTGATTACATGACCATGCCTGGATTTCAGCCGCCAGTGTGCTTTGATTTCCAGCATCCGGAGAACTGGCCTGAATGGAAACAGCGTGTTAGCCGTTTTTGGATACCAACTAAACTTCATAAAGATGAGGGTGAAATACAAGTAAGTACCCTGATATATGCCATGGGAAAGGATGCTAAACGTGTTTTCAATACATTAATGTGGGATTCAGCAGAGGATCAGAACAAATACGACGTTGTTGTTCGTAAATTGGATGACTATTTTGTGCCTAAACGCAATGTACTTCATCAGCATGCATTGTTTTATCAATGTGTTCAGCGGCCCGGCCAGACAGTCGAGGCGTTTGTTAGACATTTGTATGAACTGGCCAAGTCGTGTGAATTCGGTCCTAACAGAGACGAAAATATTAGAGATCGCATAGTTATTGGAATAAATGACAAGCAGCTCTCACAAGAACTACAGATAAAATCTGATCTCAGTTTGGAAGTAGCAGTACAGTTGTGTAGACAGTCAGAGTTAGTCAAGGCTCAGATAGGAGAACAAGCAGCAGCTGTTGCCCTTGATGATATCAGTTCAGCCAACAGAGAACACCATTCTGATGCTGCTAGTTTCAATAAACGTCGGGGAGGTCATCATAATCGTGGTTGAGGTCAAGGTCATGCTAAATCAAGTAGTAACACTAGTTACAAAGCAACTAAACAGGAACATGTAACCTGTGGTAGATGTAACAAATTTCATGCTAAAGATGCCAGGTGCCCTGCCAGATATGCCAGATGTAACAAATGTCACAGAATAGGGCATTATGCAGTGGTTTGTAAGACCAAGTCCGTACAAGAGGTGGTTGTACCTGACGCTGACAACAATCCTAAATTCTTGGGCACTGTTTCTGAAGGTGAAGAAAGTACTGTTGACACTGACTGGAGAGTATGACTTAACATTGAAGGAAAATTCCTCACCTTTAAGATAGATTCTGGAGCTGATGTGAGTGTGATATCAGAACAGGCTTATCAGAGTCTACGGTGTCCCCCATGTCTAAAGCCACCTCAAACAGTTCTGAGAAGTGTTGGTGGACAGTTACATTGTCTGGGGTGTTTTGAGACTAAAGTGAATTTAAGAGGGACTGTGTATAGAATGATGATGTATGTTGTAACCGGAGCAAACAATTTATTAAGCCATAGTGCTGCTGTAGCTATGGAACTGATTCAGTTAAACATACATGACATTGATAAAGAACAGGAAATATTTGGAGACCTCGGTCATATGCATTGTGAGCCTGTGAAATTTAAAGTGAAGGCTGATGTTCAACCTTACAGTCAGAGCGTCGCTCGTAGAGTTCCTATACCCCTCTTACCAAAGGTGAAAGATGAATTGGATCGTATGGAAAAAAGTGATGTCATCACTAAGATCACAGAACCTACAGAATGGTGCAGTCCTATAGTTCCAGTAGTGAAAAAGAACAAGAAAGATGTCTGTATATGTGTAGATCTACGTAAACTGAACAAAGCTATCATTCGAGAGAGATATATTCTCCCAACTCTGGATGACTTGCTGCCAAAGCTGGCAGGAGCTAAGATCTTTTCCTCACTTGATGTTTCAAGCGGATTCTGGGCGATTGTGCTACATGCAGACAGCATGAAGTTGACCACATTTATAACTCCATTCGGGAGGTATGCGTTTAAACGGCTCCCCTTCGGAATTACGTGTGCCCCGGAAATATTTCAGAGAAAAATGACAGAGCAGCTGGACAGTCACGAAGGAGTTATAGTGTACATGGACGATATTCTCGTGTTTGGCGATTCAATGGAACAACACGACGAAAGACTAAAGCAAGTGCTTAGTTCCATCTTGAGATCTGGACTGAAATTGAACAGGTCAAAGTGCCTCCTGAGACAGAAGGGTCTTCAATTTCAGGGCCACTGGATTGGATCAGAAGGTATTCAACCTTCACCTGATAAAGTGAAGGCCATCATCAACTTGAAAGCACCTACTGATGTGACGGAGCTGAAAAGACTACTGGGAATGATAAACTATCTGGGAGCTATGTGCTCAATTTGGCAACAGTCGCACAACCAATGAATGATCTCTTGCATTCAGACACTATGTGTAGTGTTGGGGCCCATCACAAAAAGAAGCTTTTGCTTATGTAAAGAGAGCATTGACAGATGCTCCTTCACTCGCCTTTTACGACGTAAACAAGAAAACGGTAGTTGCATAGATGCATCCAGCTATGGCCTTTGAGGCGTTCTACTCCAAGAGCACGGGAATGAGCTAAAACCTGTGGCGTTTGCTTTGAGATCTCTCAGTAGCGAGGAGGCCAACTATGCCCAAATTGAAAAAGAGTGTCTTGCTGCAGTTTGGGCGTGTGAGAAGTTTGCACAGTACCTGTCGGGCCTAGAAACATTTACACTACAAACAGACCACAAACCACTTGTTCCATTGATAAATGGAAAAAGCTTAGACCAGGTGCCACTACCATGCCAGCGCCTTCTGATCAGGCTAATGAGATTTAATCCGAAGCTGTTCATATTCCAGGAAAGCTACTGTTAATTGCAGACACGTTGTCAAGAAGCCCACTGGCAGAAAATACCACTGATCAGGAGTTGGGTGAGGACATCAAAGCTTACATCAGTGCCGTCGACAGTTACCGGCCAATGTCACCTGAGAAATTTACAGAAATCCAGAAAGCTACGGCTCAAGATCTGATATTGACTGAGGCAATTTGTTATACCATGTCAGGATGGCCAAGGTACATTCAGGATGTAGCTGAGCCGTTGGGAGTCTACTTTGGTGTAAAAGACCATTTAAGTGTAGCCAATGGTTTGTTGTTGTTTGACGATAGAATTGTTGTTCCTGGAGTTATGCAAACTGAAATGCTTGATCGGATACATGATGGGCACCAAGGAATCTCCAAGTGTAGAGAGAGAGCTAAATCTGGTGTCTGGTGGCCTTCTATGAACAAGGAAATTCAGGACAAAGTTAACTCGTGCGAGCATTGCCAAACCTATAGGCCAACTCAATGTAAGGAACCTTTGATAACTACACCAATGCCAAACAGGCCTTGGGAAGCCATCGCCTCAGATTTGTGTGAATACAAAAGAGAAATGTACTGAGTCACCGTTGACTATTTTTCAAGGTACATAGAGATCCCACATCTGCCAGACTCAACAGCCGGAACTGTCATATTGAAACTGAAGTCCCTATTCGCTAGATGGGGAATTCCGGATCACCTTATATCAGACAATGGACCACAATATGGTTCAGCTGCATTTGCTGACTTTGCTGCTCAGTATGGGTTTAATCACGACACAACAAGCCCATACAACCCACAAGCCAATGGTGCAGTAGAGCGAGCAGTGGAAACTGCTAAGAACATTTTAAGACAGGATGACCCATTCCTAGTACTGTTAGTATACAAAGCAGCACTGAACACCGCAACTGGTTACAGCCCAACGAAACTCATGATGGGCAGAGAGATAAAAAGTACATTACCAGTACTTCCGAGGAAGTTAGAGCCTAATTGGCCATCTATGTCTAAAATAAAAGAAAAGGACGCAGAGACAAAAAATGCCTATGAATCTCACTACAACCATAGGCACAGAGTTCCACCTTTGAACCCTATCTGCCCTGGCACCCAGGTACGCATGAAAACTGAAAATGAGGATTTCTGGACAAAAACAGGGAAAGTGTTAGGTCAGTATAGAGGTAGCAGTAGGTCATACATGGTTCTCACGGAGCAGGGTCGCACAGTTCGTCATAATCGTCGCCACATCTGGCCTGTCGCGGATCAGAATGATACCACAGATGCAAACGCAGGAGGACAACACAACCCTCCTTCAGAGATACCACCCGCAGTGGACAGTGGTATGTCAACCGATGATCCGTTCTCAGCGTCTGCTGAATCATCATGTGTTAACCCCTCTGTGACTACACGATCAGGACGCCAAGTGAAACCAGTTCAATGACTGGATCTGTAATTGTCTTAGTCATAGGTGCTATTAAGGCTTTATGGGCCAGAATAATGCCTTGCCTTAATAGCTGTCTGAGATGGACAGTCTACTCCATCTCAGTTTGCAGTTTATTTAGTTTTCTTAGTTTTAATTTAACCCGTTTTATCAGAACCATGAACCTTTGGAACATACCAGTGTTTTACCCGGTGCACAGTTATAATTTCTTCTGATGACTTTGTCTGGGGATACAATTATGATCACAGCGTGAGAGGGGGTACTGTAGAAGTAGGCGAAAGAGTGCTTATCAAAGCTCTTTACTTTGATGGTAAACATAAACTTGCCAATAAATGGGAGGAAGAGCCTTATATTGTAATGGATCAGCCAAACACAAGGATCCCAGTTTATCCATACCATCAGATGAATTGGAACCCCTTTACGCTCCTGCAAGGGGAGGAGGTAAATTATTGAAATGTGATAGGACAGGCTCTAAGGCTAAAGACGGGAGGGATGACAGTGGTGAAGAAAGTGACATCTGGTTGATGGTCACTAATAAAGGTTCTAGTGATAATGTAGATCCCTCTGAAACTGGAATAGAATCTCAAGGTAGTGAGACTGCTTTGCTTCATGAGCGTTCCTCTGAGCAGCTGGGTAGTGACACAAAAGATGGGGTAGATGATGGTGCAACCGGCAGTGATATTAATACGGCTGCCAACGGGGCTGATCAAAACCAGATTACTTGGTCTGAAACATCCAGTAATGCAAGCTCAGACGACGACCAAACTTTCCAAAAATTGGTGTTTAAGAAACGAACTATGTATAAGGATAGTGTATGTACAACACCTGTTCCTGCTCATTCAAAACTCCCAGCAAAATACAGAGATTACGAATTTCCGACAATGTTTAAAAACAAGGACTTTGCTATGTCACAGTCTGTGGGAACCAAGCCTCTTTGAAAGAGCGAGTGGAATTTGTTAAAGCACTAGGACAGTTTTCAAAATTGTCAGACAAAGTGTCTGAGGGATTAATAAAATTTTTATTAGGTTGCTAAGTGAATCAATGTTAAAATGTAAAATGTAAAAGCAATGTAAAAATGTAAAAGCAATGTAAATACAAACAAAATACCACAGCACTTAATTGCAACCAGGGGTTTCTGATAACGGCGGAATATCTGGCAAAGGTCAAACTTCAGATGTTTCTCTTATGTCTGTTCACAAGGTCATACTGCCACCTTGACTCTAAACCCTTTTTCACAATTCTCTGACGCGAAGGTGTCATTTTTACATCAGGGGGGGAGAATGTAACAGGGCTAATTCACAGACCCTGTTTTTGTCACATTTAGGAACGCACGGTTGTTCACCGTGTACTTAGGTCGGTGCATGCGTTCCACATGAATGGCCCTTTTCAGTTAGCCGTGAGCCATATGTAGTGAAGACAATTCAAAGTCGGTCATACAAACGCTTTTGCTTTTCTAGTTGACTCGTGGTCATCTGTTGCCATTCTGTCGTAAACCTTGCTCAAATGTGACTGCCTAAAACGTTACAGGAGGCACACTTGAGTATTTCGGTAGGCTAGTACAGTTTAAAATGTTAAAGCTTGTCATTAAACCAGTAATAATTTAATTTTAAGTTGAAACAGTACAAATGTTAAACAGGCACTGACTTATATTCGTATACCGCATTGCGCTACGCTGCAATATTTTCTTCGCTTAATTAGAAGTTATTATACTGTATAAGGTTAACATAATATACCGAGCTTTATAAGCAAGAATGTTGTATGTAATATTATTTACGTTAAAACGGTGTATGTAATGTAAGTTACATTGATAGGTATTTCAAGGCACAAATATATTATTGCTACAGCCGTACGTACGTCTCACAATGAGAACCACCAGGCACGTGGCCGTCATGAGGGTTTTTGCCGTCATGTTCAACACAGTTTAGCCTCTATCCTCTCTTGATAGGGTATGACTTGTTAAATATTGTTCAGGCATATAATCTATGCAATACTGCGATATAAGGCATATGATCTTGTAAATTGTTGCCGCAATTATAATATCTCAGTTGAATTTCTTATGTCAACGGTATGTTACGCTCATATAATTTTATAAGAAACTTTAATAGAACCGGTCTGTTGAACAATAAATTTATAACAAGAACGATGTACCTAACACTGTTATTGAACCAGTCTGTTGAACAGTAACAGTGTACTTAACACTTCCCATTTCATGTATTTCAACAAGGTTTTTCTCTTCTATATGAATAAACTGGTCGTCACACACTCTTGGCCTTGGCAGTCAGATTTTCATGCCCGGTTTTCCCGTGTGGTGTTCCCCGTTACATTTACAAAATGATTCTTAATTTGATCCAGTTTAATCCTGTAAATTCTGGATTAAACCAGATAAAACAGTTTAGGTTCATTATATGGCGCTGAACTTCAGGGAGCAAAAACAGTAACTGAACTCACATTTTCGTTTTATAAAATGTGGGTTCAATGCCTATCAGGCTTCTCCTAGTATAAATAATATATCAATATCTTATCATTTGTATAAGTTGTATAGGAAAACAAGCATCCTTCCTGGACCTGTTTTTACATGGTATGTGTAAACGATGTCATTGACAAAAACAACAAATGTGGGTTCACCATAAACATACATATGGGGCTGAACTTTAGGGGGCAAAAACAGTAACTGAACCCAAATCTTTGTTTAAAACAATGTGGCTTCAACACCTTATAGGCTTCTACTATAAGCTAATATAAGTAAATATAACAGTATTTGGAGTGTGTATAGAATCCGGTTTACATGGATGAGGTTATGGGTGTTTATGGTCGGATGTAATAATTTATAGGAATGATGTTATGGAGAAGCAAGAGGCATGTCGATGTCTTATCATCAGGCATGTCATGGCTTATGTTGATTACTACTAATATTAGACGGTCCAGTCAGTTTAGACCCATCTTGGAAATGAAGACCAGATTCTATACTCGGGCCCAGTATTTTATAAGTTAGCAATATGCAGGAAAAAAAAATAAGCATCACTCCTTTGACGTACTTTCTTTACATTTTACGCGATGTCTTGAAAAAAATACCAAAACTGCAACAGTTGGTTAACTTTGCCAGAATGAGGGTTCCCATGCAGAATTGTAGGATTTCGTAAAAATTAAAATGTGGGTTTACTTGAGTGTCTATTACGCACTGAACCCACATTTTTCTGCATTAAAATGTGGGTTCACTTGTTCTTTAAGTCCCCTGAAGTTTAGCCACGCATAATGCACCTATACCAATAAAACCCAGTTTTATCCATTGCCCTGAATTAAATAAGGGAGAACACAGGCTTCAGAGCAAATGTAGGATCACTCACGCACTGTCTCAACCTGGTCATGAGTGTATACAGACGTTATGATGTTAAGGATTTATGTAATAGAGGAGAGTTTGCTGCAGTCTGCAGCGCTGACATATAGTAAATAATGATCAAGCACTGCAGCTTCTGGCAGGGAGAGTCTATACTATGCAAGTTTGCACGGATCCGAGCAACCCCTCAGACATGTATTTGCCTTGTGTAGCTTGAGGACACTTAACAAGCCCCACATATTTTCAATAATACAGATGCTTAGACTCTGTTGGGACCAAAACTTTTGCTGAATGATCAGTATGTAATAAAGTATGGGCACTTACTCTGAATGAAGTCAGATAGAGCTTTGTCTCCGTCGGGCCGCTGGAGCCCTCCGGTTGGAACAGCCAATAGGAATGTAGCATCACTGACAACACCGCGATGTATGATGGGAAGGAATTTTATGAAATGAGGGTCTATCGTAGTGCACGGCACTGGCATTCCTAGGAAAAGCCCTCCTGAGTTCCTCTTTTGCATAGATTGCCCACCTAATTTACATGGGATTCCTTTTCCGGCGGTTTCCTGTTGTGCTGGCAACAACTAAACCAAAGGAGTTCAAAGGATAAAAAACATCTACAGGCGCACATAAAGGTGATATATTGATATAATTTGATACATTTCATACTGCAAGAAATGGAAACTTCACATAAATGCTGAAAAAACTAAAGTTATGCTATTTAATAAAAGACAAAATAACCTTCCAAAAAAATTTGGTTTACAAACTATGAAACTACAAATACATGTACTTACCTTGGAATAGAATTTAATAATTCAGGGTTCATGGCATGTGCCAGGGATACAATAAACGAAAAGGCTATTAAAGCCTTTTTCAAACTTGATAAAGTAAGTAAAGGAGCAAACATTCCAGTAAATTTAGGAATGAAATTATTTGAACAACTTATTTAACCTATCCTTAAATATGGCACAGAGATCTGGTGTCTACCTAAAAATTTAAAAAGTTTGAATAGAAAATCCTTAGAAGAGATATTTAGTGATAATGCCAGAACAAAATTACCAAGAGAGATGACATGCTTGAAATATGCAAGAAATCTCTTAGGGGTACATAGAAAAAGCTCAAATACAGCTGTAACTTAGTGTAAGAGGAGAACTGGGAATGTTCCCCCTATATATTGAATGTATTATTCAATGTACAAAATTTTGGCAAAGATTATCAAAAATAACTCTCTCTTAGGTCAGACTTATAAATGTGAACTAGAAATGATGAACGAGAACAAACATTGCTGGATTAAGGGAATAAAAATTGTGTTAGATTAATATGAATAATTTTTTCATACATCCAGAATATTTTAATGCAAATCTGCTGAGAGAAAAATTACAAGTCGAATAAATTTTAGTGTGGAAAAATAATATGTGGCAGGACAAAGGAAATGGAAGAAAAAATAATCTGAGAACTAACAGGGAATTTAAAACAGAGTTTAAATTTGAGGGATATTTAGAAATATTCACTATGAAGACAAAAGGGAAAGATTTGAAATCAGTATATGTAACAGAAATGAGTTTATAGATAAAATGAGAGCCAATTTTGATGAAAGTAATACTGGTATTATAAGATTTGTATACTATGCACAAAAAGAGAAAACATGGGAATAAATATACACAAAATTAAAATTATTAGTAAATAGAACCAACATGAAATTTAGCCAATACAGAGTTACTGTCACAAAATTTAAAATGTAAATATGTAACATGCTAAACAAAAGAGTTTAAATGTAGAGGTCAGTTCTTTACTTTTAAATTCCATCCAATAATATACATGTGGGTATGCACATGTATGTATATGCATACATATGCATATATATATGTTTTCACTGAGGATTTAAGTTACATGTTTAATAGATCTTTCACATATTTTAATTATAGCACAATTAGTTTGCACCTAGTATTACATGTATGTATTTGTTTACATGTAGAAGTATTTTTCCATTACACCATGAATAATGTAGTCCTTGGCCCCCAGAGGGTGTATTGTGACAATAAACATTTGTATTATTTGTATAAAGATTATTTTTATATATGAATGCAAGATTGCTTCTCTTTGGCACAACAAGCAGCGGTATTTCATTTTACAGGTCCCTCCTTGTACCACATGGTGAACTCTCACCTGCAGACGCAGGGTTGGGTTTTATCCGGATAAAACTTGTTTAATCCAGGACAAGGGATAAAACTGGGTTTTATCCGGTTTAATCCAGTTTTATCCGGATTATACAGGATTAAACTGGATTAAACTAAGAATCACCTTGCATATTTAATTAACAAAAATGATAATCTTGATAAATTAGTTTAGAAGGTTTATTAATAAAATATTAACAATATATAAGTATTATATCCAATTGGCAATTTCCTCCAGGCTCATGTTTCACTGTTGTCAGCATCCACTATTAGCTTATGCTCAACACACCAGATTGAGGAGCTGTCTCTTTGTCTTCTATGTTACTATTCTGGCTGGTAGTCAATTTCTCAATAGGATGTATCATCTTTATAGCTTCATCCTCAAATATTTACTCATAGTCACAGGGCAAGCTTATAGGATGACTTGTAGCCCAGTTGTCAACAACTAATTATAGAGACTCTGTGGAGGAGGATGCCTGAATGACTTTGATCCAATGGAAGTATCTCCTCTCAGTCTCAGGCTGTCATGACTGGATGGTTGTCAAATGGTAGCCCACTGTTGCTGCTTGTATAAACATGCCTTTTCAGTGGTCAATGAATACACTACTACCAGACATTCAGAGAAACCAACTTGGGAGAGATAGCTTTTCAAGTATTTATCCTTTGCTTCTTGAAAGGTCTTCCCCACAAAATTATTGAAATAGTGACTGATGTCACTGTATATCTTAAGTCATTTATGCAATAAATGACTGGATTATATACATCTCTATCAGATGTAAGAATAGATGCTTATCTGTGAATATATGATATTCTATAGTACCACTAATTGTGGGGTTTAACTAAACATGTGTTAACTGCAAATGTTTAGCTTTTTTATAGTGTAATGTACAAAATAGGTGATCATGTTTTAATAAGTCATACTCAAACTGACCTCGCTGAAGAAGAGAAATAATTTAGTTTCAAAATTATTATTAAAATCATGGTATGACTATCTTTGAAAGAAACAATGAGTTTTATGTATAAATATATAGTCACATATTAATTCAGTTAACTTGACATAAATGTTCCTTATAAGAACTGTATTTAATTACAGTGGAAAGCTAAACTTATTATAAAATGTCGTTAATTGATAAAAGATCGATATCCACTCGCCAAATTATGCATTCTATCCAGATTAACGGTTTTACCTATATTTGAGTATGGCTGCAATACCCGTAAAACATTATTTTAAGATATTTCTTGATCATATCATTTCTTTTAAAATAAACTGTAAAACAAAAGATAACATAAGGCCATACGTTCTTTGGCAAATAAACCTGCGTTCACGTTCAGATACTTCTTCGTTCATCATATTTGTCAATAGATGGCGCTCAAAGGTCATAACCTTACCAGCTAGTTCCGTAATCTTTAAATATGGCACATTTTTCTAGCAGACGGTTCAGGCACCAGTGTGCATATATTATGATCAGCAGGACCCTGGAAGTACGCGTAAAGGCTCAACGCGGGATTTGCTAATTCAAAGGTTTGTCAAGGTTGTTAAATAACCGACGTTGTATGAAGTGTAAATAAAAGCCATCCCAAAGAGTACCATTGGCTTTGAAGTTCCATTGAAGTTTAATTAGCCAGGGCAAAGGCGCAAGGTACACCAAGGCCCGCTAGTTCCTTAATCATTTTATGTGGCATCTTTTGCCGGTTGACAGTTCGGACACCATTTTACATACATTATGATCAGCACAACCCAACTTTTACTCTAGTGAAGGAGACTTCCAGATATTTTACGAACATGGTGTGCGGCCATTAGACGATGTGCAGCGGCAAAACGCAGATCTATGGTATACATTATTCAAGTTTCATTGTAAATGTATAAAGTCATATATGTTGTTGAATATTCAATAAACTATGTTAAAAATAAAATAAAAATTCCCCCGTTCCTCTTATTTTCTTTTTCAGTTATATGTATGTTATTTCCATACTGATATTTACAGTCGTCAGTGTTACTCTCAAGATGTTCTTGTAATCTAAATGATTTTCTTTTAGATAATACAAGGTTCATTTGATTAAGAAATATAAATTTTGTTTTAACTATCAATGGTTATTTTATTTCAAATAAAAATGTATATGTGTATGTGCATGCATATTATGTGTATAGTATACTGACCTATACATACATGTATATGGACCGTGAGTCTGTAATAAAGCATTATCATCATCATTAGAGTTATATTTACTTTATCATTACAACACATGCAAAAACCATCACCATCAGGACAACAAACAAGGGACCTATGGGTCACTGTGCTCAGCTGACGTTAACCTTGAAGGTAAAAATCTAAAATAATGTCAAATGGAGATAAAGTGTAAGAGGAAGAGGTAATAAAGGCCATGGTTGGTTTATATGATTGGTTTGTATTGATGAGCAAGAAATTGTTGCAAAAAATATTTTGTGACCTGACCATGTGTTTCCTAATGTTGAAACTAAAGCATGTGAGCAGTTTGTGAACAAATGATCTGTACTATTACCATGATCATTAGTTGGTTTTTCGATCAACTGCTGACATTTCAGTAGTTTACACATTTGTTCAATTGAATCTATTTTTTGTATAATATATATTATTAAATATATATGTATTTTTTTTAATGAATTGTATACAGTTGAAATATAGCTAATTAACAACATAACCTCTGTGAATTATAGAATAATGGACATGAGCTAAAGCATATGGACTGTGTAATAAATGAAACCTTTGGCCTGAAACCATTTAGTGATGCACCAAGGGAAAAATGGGCCTACGGTAAGTGTCATATAAAAGTTCTATTTCATAAACAAATAATGTGTGAAGGTAATTAAGTTTTCAAAAGTTAAATATATGGCCATATGAGTTATAAAATTAATCCCACAAAGTTTGACCAATATTCCTAATTTTAAAAACTAGGTTTAACAGTGTTATTCACACCTGGGGCCCGCCAACTTTAAGAGATATGAATGAAATGCTACCAAGTATTTATATCTTCTTAAATCTTGTCAGTTAGCACTTACATTAGGTCCTAATATTTTACCATATTTGAATATTAGGATTAAATTCCTGAAAATTTTTTTCTTTAAAAAAATCAAAATTGTCTCGACAAAAAGAATTTTTTTAACATAAAAATTATAAGCTTTGTCTTGTATATTAGTCCTGTGTATCGAAGGGGTGGGTCAGGGAGGGGTCTCTGTTGTTACTGTTCATCGCTGAAAAAATGTGAAATTATAAGATTCATCTTGTTTAGAGTACACGTCTGTCAACAGATTGGGGTGGGGGGGGGGGGGGGGGGAGAAAGGCTCCCTGTGGTATTTATGCTAGCAGCCTGATCAAGCTCAACAGGAGATAGGGCTTGCCTGAGTAATGGGATTACATAATAGCCTGGGGAGCATTGAGAGTTGCACTGAATGACCTACAGTGACCTCAGTGGACTGCTTGACAATGTAAGGGAATACAACAAGAGCCTCCAAACAAATTTAATAACTAGCCTAAATTTGCAGCTTTTATTTTCAAATTTCAAATTTTAACAGATTAAATCCTTATGTGTACATGCTGTGATAATAACATCCACAGTACTTTCAGGAAAAAATCGTGCCGTTGCCAAAGTTGGGCAAAATTTAAGGTACTGATTTTATATTTATGCTAATAACTTAAAAAAAATGCATTTTTCAGATCTAATTTTTGGTATACAATGAATCTTGATTAAATGATGTTATATTCCTGAAAAAAAGTCTCAGCCATTCTTATTTTAAGTGAGTAAATATATATCCTGATTTTTTACAAGGTGCATTATGTTTGGGCCTGTAACTTCAACAAATTATGCAATACTGACCGAAATTTTGGTATGTACATAGGAAATGTATGGAAGAATATGAATATTTACAATTACATCTAACATTATGCCAATTTTTGGATTACCAGGTAAACAAAAGTAGGGTCATGATGCTAGAAAATACAAATACATTAAGGCTTCTAAAAAACTTCAATAGCGAGACTAATTTTTCAGCTTATACTTTCAAATTCAAAATTCATCAGATTAAATCCACATGTAAACTGGCTTTGAAAAATAAATCAAATGTACTTATAAGAAAAAAATGTGACATGGTCAAATTGAGGCAAAATTTAAGGGACCAATTTTTTATTTTTGCTAATATTTTAAAAATTTTTTAACAGATTTTGATCTAATTTTGGGTATACAATTTAATTTTGATTAATTAAAGATATATTCCTGGAAAAAAGTCCATAGCTTTAAAATGTTTTGTTTTAAGTGATCAAATATCTTTCCTGATTTTTTACAAAATGCATTATGTTTGAGGCCATAACTTTTTTTAAATCATATAATACAGACCTAATTTCTGACATGTACATAGGAACCTATATAGAGGATTATTAATGGAAAATATGAGGAAAAACAGGTGAGTGGTTTCGTAGTTAGGCTGTCCTGAAATGTGAAAATAGGTTTTTAATAAAAAATTGAGGTTTTTCCTTAATTTCTCAAAGGAACAAAGTCACAAAGACCCTGTTTTCAGCTTGGTAGGAGATCTTGGGGACATCTAACATTATGCCAACAACCTTGGGAGCATAGAGAGCTGCACTGAATGACCAACAGTGACCACAGTGGACTGCTTGACAATGTAAGGGAATACAACAAGAGCCTCAATAACTAGCCTAATTTTGCAGCTTTTATTTTCAATTTCAGATTTTAACAGATAAAATCCTTATGTATACATGCTGTGAAAATTAAATCCACAGTACTTACAGGAAAAAAACGTGCCGTGGCCAAAGTTGGGCAAAATTTAAGGTACAAATTTTATATTTTTGTTAATATTTTAAAAAATTTAAAAGATTTTGATCTAATTTTTGGTATACAATTAAATTTTGATTAATTAAAGTTGTATAACTGGAAAAAAGTCCCTACCTTTAACACTTTTGGTCTTAAGTGATCAAATATCTTTCCTGATTTTTTCCAAAATGCATTATGTTTGGGTCCATTACTTTTTTAAATTATATAATTCTGACTTAATATCTGGCATGTACATAGAAACTATATAGAGGAATATTTATGGTAAATATGAAGAAAACCAGATGAGTGGTTTTGATATTAGGCATTCCTGAAGTGTGAAAATAGATTTCTAATAAAAAATTGAGGTTTTTCCTTAATATCTCGAAGGAACGAAGTCCTATTGACCCAATTTTCGGCATGGTAGGAGATTTTGGGGACATCTAACTGTATGCCGAATTTCAGATTCGTAGGTCCAACGGTGTCGAAACGTGCCAGTCTTACGGACATCATCCGGATGGACAGCCGGATGGACCATGACTATAGCTCAGATGACTTATAATCAGCTGAGCTAAAAACAATACTAGCATGAATTATGATTACATGCAGAAATCGATGTATTTATCATTGGGTGTGGCAGTACAAATAAACAAACAATGGTAAAAACATGTATGGAAAATTATGATAAAGAAAGGCGGCCTATTTTATCCTATCTTTAGTGAAGTATCAACCTTGGGAATTTTATAGACCGGTACATCATTTAAATCAAATTTATGTATATGTCGTTCATATTTACACTCATTATGCGACTGTATCATGTACCAGGTTACTTTATAACTCCATATTTGATAACATTTAAATGCCATACCCATACTTGAGTCAAATAATTCGCCTAAATATTATTATGTATATATATGTACCATCTTTTAAATATATATAAACTGCCATGTTAATATTTAGTAAATATGTTAAGAAAAACATTAACACAAGGATATGACTTACCCCAGATGCTCCTTTGCACATGTCACTACGTTCATATCAGCATCAAAATACCTTTGATGCCATTCATTAACGCGTATATATATGTTTGTTGCGCCTCGGTATTGTTTATATAAAATCCATTAAAGGTTGTTGTTTTAGCTAATTAGTTTCTCTTGATATATGAATCATTTATATTTTACTCAGACCATATCACTCTAAAAGCAACTAGTCTACTGTTTAAACCCCTCTGTTTTAACTCTAATCAATTCATTTGTTGGATTAACTCGCTGGACCAAAGGCATGCCACCTACCAGGATTCGCAAACACAGGTTAAAGGTAAGTACTTTATTTTTTTTCAACCTCTGTTTACAAGTTTCTCCTTTAAGGGGATATATTAATGTGAAGTAAACAGCACCCAAATTCTGTATTGACTTTTATTGGATGAAACTCTTCATGCTTTAACTGATTAAACCTTAGTTTTTCATCAAAGTTAATATGAAATATATGTTCCTAGAGTCGTTGTTTAAATTTATCCTTTAAGGGGAGATTTTAATATGAAGTAAACAGCACCCATATTCAGTATATACTTTGTTAAACCTATTTAAAATGATATAAAATTGAACTACACGCCATACTGTAAACCTCAGTTTGACATCAAAGTAAATATAAAGTATATGTTCTTAAAGTTGTTGTTTAATTTTCTCCTTTTAGGGGAATATTTAATATGAAGTAAACAGCTCCCATATTCTGTATATAATTTCTTATAATTATTTAAAATGATATAAAAATAACCTACACACCACACTGTAAAGTATATGTTCTTAAAGTCGTTGTTTAATGTTCTCCTTTAAGAAGAATTCTTAATATGAAGTAAACAGCACCCATATTCCTATATACTTTGTTAAAACTGTTAGATGGCGCTGCACAGCGGCGACGTCGACTACTGTTAGATGGCGCTGCACAGCGGCGACGTCGACTTTGCAATTTGAATTGTTTATATTTTTATATTTTATATATGTCGGGCATTATACAAGACGAAGCACACCAATTCAGCTTAAAAGATGGATCTTTCAAAGTATGTACTTTTAGTCTGTATGATTATCGCCTTTCTTGTGTTAACTGGAACTGGAATGCCGCTTTTGGGCGATAATGGAGTACATATTCGTTATTCAGCTAGTGACCTTCATCAACTTCACAACAAACTCTCACATTCTAACAATAAGTTTGATATAAGTATACTTCCGGAAGAATGCAAAAAGATTAGAAGAAGACCACGTGGCAGGAGAGGTGGAGTAAGAGTCAGGTTAATGAGAAGATGCAGTACTAAACCGTTTGTGCCCACAATAACATTTGGTAACGTCCCTTCACTCAGCTCAAAGATTGACGAACTCCGTGCAAACTGCCGATTTCTTTATCAATATCGAGAGGCTTGTTGCATTGCATTAACGGAATCATGGCTGAACCAAATTATATCTGACACATTCTTGAACATTCCTTATTTTACCTTATTAAGACAAGACAGAACCCAGGACTCTAATAAATCAAGAGGCGGTGGTGTAGCTCTTTATATTAATAACAGATGGTGTCAGAATATAACCGTCAAGTCTAGTATATGTTCACCAGACCTTGAAGCCCTATCAGTGAGCCTACGTCCTTCATACCTACCTAGAGAGTTTACCAATATATCTCTCACAGTTGTTTACATTCCCCCCAGTGCTGATAAAGACATTGCATCAAAGAAGATACAGGATATTGTTGCCCAATTAGAAGAAAAGAAACCACAAGCTCTGCATATTGTACTCGGAGATATGAACCACTGTGATCTTGATCAAGCACTACCGAACTACACACAGTATGTGAACTGTAACACAAGAGGTCACCAGAAACTGGACTTATTTTATTGTAATATTAAATCTGCTTATAAATGTGTTCAAGGTCCTCCACTAAAAAATAGTGACCATAATATGATCTATATGCAACCTACTTACAGACGTAAACTTCAAATGCTGAAACCACGTGAAATTAATATTAAAGTGAACTCAAAGGAAGCCTATGAGACCCTACAAACATGTTTTGATCTAACAGACTGGCAAATGTTCATTGACACTTCATATGATTTAGATGAACTTACTGAAACTGTGTCTAGTTATATATCATTTTGTGAAGACATGCTGGTACCAACTAAAACCATTAAGATTTACCCGAATAACAAACCTTGGATTAATAGTGATCTAAGGAAACTTATTGTATGGAAGCACCAAGCCTTCACAAGCAATTCAGATAACAGATATGACTTACAAAAAGAAACTGATTCTGCCATTGAGAAAGCCAAACAACAATATAAAAAGAAAGTAGAAAAACTGTTCCATAGCAAGCAATCAAAAGATGCTTGGAAGGGTCTTCAGGAATTAACTGGTATAACTAAAAGCAAGAAAGAATGCTCACTGCTTGCTGAAAATGGCTATGCTGACAAATTAAATACATTCTATGCACGTTTTGATGAAAGTGACTTCTCAAAAGAAAAAGATGACATTCAGAGCAGTCTGAGAGCAAATTTAGAATCATGTGATGATGGCATCCTTACTGATGTAACTGATGTAAACAAAGTGTTAAGTAAGATTAATGTAAAGAAAGCCTGTGGACCCGACAAAATCAGTGGCAGATTAATTAAAACCTGTAGAAATAGTTTGTCCTTCATCATACATTACATTTTTCAATTGTCTCTCTCCTTATGTAAACTACCAAAATTATGGAAGACCGCAGAAATAATTCCAGTCGCCAAAAATAACTCTCCTAAAGTGATGAATGATCTTAGGCCTGTTGCACTAACATCTATTCTCGCAAAATCTTTGGAGCGAATAGTTCTTAATAAATTACTTCCAATTGTTAAACCAATGCTAGATCAACATCAGTTTGCATATTCATCCAACAGATGCACAAGCGACGCAATTGCCACATTAACTCATTATATTTATCAACACTTAGACAGGGACCCCAGAAATTATGCCAGATCACTTTTCATTGATTATTCTTCAGCCTTCAATACAATACAGCCACACATTATGATCAATCAGCTCTGTAGATATAACATTCCTCTTTCCTACTGTCTATGGATTCTAGATTTTCTCTCGGATAGAAGACAACATGTTAGAACAAGCAAAGAAACTTCTTCAGATATAATCATAAATACTGGTGCTCCACAAGGCTGTGTTCTGTCAGCAGTCCTTTTTATTCTATATACAAATAATTTGTCTGTGAGCCTTTCAGATTGTAAAATTATCAAATATGCAGACGACACTGTCATTCTAGGCCTGATACACAAGAATGATGAATCGCTCTACAGGAAAACCATTCAATATGTGACTGGTTGGTGTGAGGAACACTACCTTCAGTTAAATGTAAAGAAGACTAAAGAAGTATTATTTGATTTTAGGAGATAAAAATCTGTAATTACCCCAGTTGCTATCAAAAATGAAGATGTTGATATTGTAGAAAATTATAAATACTTAGGATGTATTATTGACAGAAATCTGAATTGGAAAGAACATGTGTTGAATCAATCCAAGAAAGCAAACAAAAGATTATATTACCTTTATTATCTAAGAAAGCTTAATATTGACAAAACCATAATTACCATGTTTTATAATTCAGTAATTTCCAGTGTCCTTACTTATTCACTGGAGTGCTGGTTTACAAATATATCTGATAAGTTAAAGAAACAGTTGAATAATACCAGGAAGAGAAGTAGTAGAATAACTGGTACTTCTCTTGCCACACACCAGGAAATCTGTGAAACCAAAACAATGGCCTTCATATCTAAGGTCATGAATGACAAAACACATCCCCTATATTCAGAGTTCCGTTTTTTACCTTCAGGTAAACGCCTAGATACAATATTCTGCAGAACAACTCGTTTTAAAAAATCTCTCGTACCACACAGTATTAAACACTTTAACGCACAACCCTCTTAGAAATTTAATGTTTTGAATTATGTGTTTTACCTGCAGAATTATCTGTTTTATCATTTTTACATGCTTAATTTTACATGCATCAATATGTTATGTGTGATTTTTATGTATTTTTGTATTATTTTTATGTATTTATCTATCTATTTACTTATTTATTTTTTTATGTAATGAATTGCAAGTCAACAACAAATTCCTGGAACTGAAGGCTAATAAATGTTATCTTATCTTATCTTATCTTATCTTATCTTATTATTTAAAATGATATAAAAAATTAATTACACGCCATACTGTAAACCATATTCTGTATTTACTTTGTTAATACACTTTGGATATTTTCTTTGTCAGTTTCATGGTTCACATACAGATACACCTGAACAAGGTTTTATATTATAAAATATATATGTTAAAACCACAAAATGCATTTTTTTTTAATTTTATGAGTAACGTAAATATCCAAAAATACAGAACAAAATACAGCCGCCAAACACAGAAGGTATATATCATGCAATAAATGGAAGGAAAATATAGCAATAAACCTGGGTTAATAAAAAGGCAGGAGGGAAAAGCATGTTCTAATATGTTGCAAGTCCTTATTTTATTGAAATTATGCCTATTTTCAAAATATAATGGTGTTGATTAAGGAAAACAGTGTTGAATTATAATATATGAAGCAATTGCCAAAGTTATATACTTAAAGGGTGCAGACTACTTTTTTAACATTTTTAAGATTAATATTTTAAAATACAAAGTACAGCGATTCCTATAAATTTATATGATGAAATTCTGATTAACTATAGCAGTTTGTAGAATCAATATGTAAAATAAATCCTGTCACCTTTTCATTAATTTCCACACCGTCCATCGATATACTTAACGACGATAAAAGTGAAAATTAATAGTGCTGTTATCAATTACCACTTTAACCTTTCTAGTATACTCAGTATGTATATTTGAATAGTATATTGTGTGAGATATATTATAAAAATATATAAAACATTCCTATTTCCATCATTTTTTTTGGGGG
Organism: Sipunculus nudus; assembly: GCA_026874595.1. Classification (NCBI taxonomy): domain Eukaryota; kingdom Metazoa; phylum Annelida; class Sipuncula; order Golfingiida; family Sipunculidae; genus Sipunculus; species Sipunculus nudus. The sequence continues at coordinate 96,663,706 of CM049309.1, forward strand.
GGGTGAGGGGATTAGTAACAGTGTTGAAGAGCAATTAATGGCAGATGATATACATGTATATGTTCAGGGGTACTGCATGCTGGGAACATGAAATGTTCTCGAGCCAGGCTAGCTTAGCCCTATACGCAAAAGGGTTTTATTAATACCTATATATATTATTCAATGTAACTCTGAAATTATTCACAGACATGGGTCAATTACATTTTATTAAAATTTTATTAATACTTTTAAATTCTTATCTATTATTTAATTATTATAACCACAATTTTTTATATATATATATATGTTGATTAGTATATGTGTGGCCTTAAATGTTTTCGAGCCAGGAAAGCTTATACACAAAAGGGTATTATTAATACCTATATATATCAGACATGGGGTCTATTACAGTTGTTCTATTACTATTACCATTACTTTCAATTTCTGATATTACTATTACTATTACTATTACCACATTTTATCTTCTATTACTATTACTATTACTTGGGTATCTATTACTATTACTATTACTATTACATGTACTTAAACTGATGGTAGGATTCTAGACCTTGCGCAGCCATGAGTGCTATAAACTAGCACTACAATCACATGTTTAAATAATATTAAAAGCAATTATATCATCCAGTTACCTACACAATTTTCTTATATTATATATATATATATATATATAGGTCAAATGAATAAAAGTATTCAATGAAATGTAATAATCAACCTCAACAGCTGTGAAATAAATAATTCTCTCACATAAATTAAAAGAATAGTTATGATTTCAAGTGAATAACTTAACATTAAAATAATGAGCATATGACAAAAAAAAAAAGAATTGTGCTGGTCTGCATGGCTATAACTTGTGCATTTATTATCTCTTTCGTCTTCACGAAGCAGGACCGATTTGGCAGACGCGATAGATCGGCAGGACCGAAACGGCAACCACGCAGGACCGAAATAGTAATTGGAAAACCTCAATCGGCCCCGGGACCGAAATGTCCTGTATTCGTCGGGCTAATGGAGTCCGTACGTGTCCGGCTAGAGGAGAGTGTAAGTGGCAGATAAAAATATAAAGGTTAAACAAGGGACCTATGGGTCTCGACGCTCAGCTGACGTTAACCTTGAAGGTAAAAATCTAAAATAATATCAAATGGAGATAAAGTGTAAGAGGAAGAGGTAATAAAGGCCATGGTTGGTTTATATGATTGGTTTGTATTGATGAGCAGGAAATTGTTGCAAAAAATATTTTGTGACCTGACCATGTGTTTCCTAATGTTGAAACTAAAGCATGTGAGCAGTTTGTGAACAAATGATCTGTACTATTACCATGATCATTAGTTGGTTTTTTGATTAACTGTTGACATTTCAGTAGTTTACACATTTGTTCAATCGAATCTATTTTTTTGTATAATATATATTATTAAATATATATGTATTTTTTTTATGAAATGTATACAGTTGAAAAAGAGCTAATAAACAACATAAAACAGGGCAAACAAAGCCTGATCTCAAATTCTGCTGAGGCAGGAAAATAATGAAGAAATGTTTGTATTAAATCCTGATTTTTTTATCACATCAATTATTTTCTAATTTAAGTTTATATTTCTATACATTTCCAATTTAACATATATATCTGAATATAAAAGTTGATTCATAATTCTCAATTGCATCATCATAAATCTCAATCTTGTCAGATAACACCACATCATGCATACAAATGTTTATTTATTTTTTACCACAAAAATATATCTTTTAAATCTGCAAAACAATAAATATCTAAAAATAATACTTGATTAAGATTTCACAATTTTGAATTGTGTCTTTAATTATCCATAATGTGCTTCATATTTTATAATAATTTAAGCATACTGATGGGTTCAATTATATTTGTTAAAATCATTTAAAAGAAATTTGATTTCTTTCAAAATGTTACATTACACAACATTGCATCTTCTTGATTACACCTTGAATTATTTTTTCAAGGAAAGTTTTTGCATATCGGAGTGGAAACAGCATTACAATTAAGGAGATACAGTGAAAACAATAACAATTAGTGCATAACACTTGGTGGGTTGGGTTTGTGGGGGGGGGGGGGGGTGATTGGGGTGGTGATATGAGAATAACTGTACACCTGTCACAGCAGGGGATCTCCCCCAGTGACTGTAACAAATCAGAAACCCTGGCATAGCTGACTTCCAGTGACCTGGAGTGGGACCCTGCATCTGTAATCAAAGCAAGTGACTACAGAAAAAAAATCAATAACTAGCTTAATTTTCAAGCTTTTATTTTCAAATTTCAGATTTAGACAAACTAAATATTTATGTTTACATGCTGTGAAAATTAAATCAATGGTGCTTACAGGAAAAAAACGTGCCATGGTCAAAGTTGGGCAAAATTTAAGGTACTGATTTTTTTTTATGCTAATAACTTAAAAAATTTACAAAATTCAGATCTAATTTTCGGTAAACAATTGAATCTTAATTAAACATAGTTATATACTTGAGAAAATAGACTCTAGTTTCAAAATTTTTCATGTTAAGTGAGTTATTATTTTTCCTGATTTTTTACAAAGTCCATTATGTTTGGGCCCATAACTTAAAGAATTTATAGTTTACAGACTTAATTTCCTGCATGTACATAGGAACAATATAGAGGAATATTTATTGTAGATATGAGGAAAAACAGATGAGTGGTTTTGATATTAGGCAGTCCTGAAGTGTGAAAATAGGATTTTAATAAAAAATTGAGGTTTTTCCTTAATTTCTCAAAGGAACGAAGTCGCAAAGACCCAGTTTTCGGCTTGGTAGGAGATCTTGGGGACATCTAACATTATGCTGAATTTTGGATTCCTAGGTCTTACGGTTTCAAAACGTGCCACATCTACGGACGGACGGACGACGGACAATGGACCACGACTATAGCTCAGATGACTTATAGTCAGCTGAGCTAAAAAATTAAGATGCAAGTAGCAGTATCCTAACTAGGCCGATTTAATCACTCAATATTATTAGGCCCTGCCATATATTGAGTCCGATAGCTATACAGTGAGAGTATCTACAATATAAGCCTCCGACTACACACCGCCCAATGCCATTTTAACCAGTGTCAACATGGATTTATTACTCCATGCCAGCGGTCACTCTGCAGAGCCGGGCCTGTTGAAACCAAATGTAATAACATTTTAGCTGTCAATCCCTCGAGTCAGCGTGCTATCAGTGAGGTCATGAATTGCGCCTGTTCAATTGTTCTTCTCTGTCCTAGTGCTTGCTTCTGGTAAAAAGGTCAGTAAATGTTTAAAAATGATGATCCGATTTTAATTTTAGTTGCTATCGAAACCATGAAACACATACTTATTGGTGTCAAAATGGTATAATTCTGTGTCTTGTTGTTTGGCAGTAAACAGGCAGTCAAAGAAGATGCAACAGATCTGTCGCATCTTCTGTGGCTTATATTGTAGAAACTCTCACTGTATGGCTATCGCCGTATCAGACTCAATATATGGCAGGGCCTAATAATATTGAGTCTGATTAAATCGGGCTATATCCTAAGGTTGTTGGGTTGAAGTTCGCGTTCTATAGTAGTACCTAAATAAGTTTTATCCGAACAAAATCCAACCCTGACCCTAGTGACAGCGACATTACTGTCATTATTCAGACCGGCTATACGCACGATTTTCTCGTGCGCAGGCGCACGACTGGTCGTGCTTAGTGTATTGCAATATGCACGATATTGCCGTGCACATAGAGGATAGCATGCACGACAATATATCGTGTATATTGTTGTGTTACCTGCACGAGATTATCGTGCACATTGTATGCTATGTACACAAAATCACAGTTCCATTTATATTTGAGTTAAAATTCCGTATACATTATATTATAACCATTCATTTGATTGGTATCATTTTATCGCTATTGGCTCTTATCGCAAACATCGTGTGTGCGGCGCTGTAATAGCTAGTCTGGTTCCCCGTCACATAGAGTCAAGTTTAGCCTACTTTAGTCTTCAGCTTAAAACCTTTTATTTAATATATTTAGAACTATTTCCAAAATCTTGTGATCCATACGAATTATAATTTAAATATGCCTTACCATGTTTATTCTTATACACTGGAATATCTTACATATATTACACTGATACAAGCCACAACGAATAGGCCTATCAGTGGCGGGTCCAGAAATTCGTGAACGAGGGCGCTGATATACTGGGTTAGTGGTCGATGGGTTTTTAGCAACATATATATTTTATAATTTAAATATATATATATATATACATATATATATACATATTACTATATATACGTAATATATATTCAGCGTATGAAATTTTTTTTCTCATCTATATGAATTAAAAGTATACACGGGAAATGTATGGGGGGGGGGGGGGGGTGACCCCTCCCTATTAAGAATTTTTTTTTTAATTTTAAAGGGGACATGACCCAGTTCTTGGTGTTATGACCCAGCAGAGTGGATATAACGGTAAGACTCCCTCCCTGGGTATAGAAACATTTAGATGCCATCTTATTAAATCTTTATCACAAAGCTCTTCATTCAAATCCTCAACTTATGAATAGGATGAAATAAACTTTGGATATATTAATAATTTAATTGCTGGGGAATAAACAAAGATATCCAAACAAGAAAAATTAATAACGAATAACTGGGAAAAGAAATAGATAAAACTAGACATTTCTTGGCACCGCAGGTGCCAGAGTATCCCCAGACATAGTAGGCCCCCCCCCTTTAAGAACAGACCCCCATTTTTAGCAGCATATACTGACACTTGGCATATTTATTGTTTCTTCCATCCAACAATCCACAATCTTGTTGAAGATGTTGGTCCTGTGACCTTGATCTTTTTAAAGATGTGTCCTGTGACCTTGACCTTTGACCTCATGACCCCAAAATCAATTTGGGTCTTACTTTTCCAATGGGACATATGCAAGTCAAGTTTGAAATCTATACATCAATAAAGCAGGAATGATCATCCAGAAACTAATTTTTTTTAACAGGTGGCTCCTGTGACCTTCACCTTTGACCTTGTGACCTTATATTGATAGTTTTCTTCCTCTCTTGGCAGGAGAACTATATGTGCAAGATGGAAGATCTGAGATGAAATGTTTGGCTGAAAATGCATCCACATCTTTTTAAAGATGTGTCCTGTGACCTTGACCTTTGACCTCATGACCCCAAAATCAAGTTGGGTCTTGCTTTTCCAATGGGACATATACAAGTCAAGTTTGAAATCCATACATCAATAAAAGAAGGAATTATCATCCAGAAACTAATTTTTGGACAGATGGCTCCTGTGACCTTCACCTTTGACCTTGTGACCTCAAAACTGATAGGGGTTTTTCACTCTTGGCAGGTGAACTATATGTGCAAGATGAAAGATCTGAGATGAATTGTTTGGCTGAAAATGCATCCACAATCTTTATAAAGATGTGTCCTGTGACCTTGACCTTTGACCTCATGACCCCAAAATCAATTCGGGTCTTACTTTTCCAATGGGTCAAATACAAGTCAAGTTTGAAATCCATACATCAATAAAAGAAGGAATTATCATCCAGAAACTAATTTTTGGACAGATGGCTCCTGTGACCTTCACCTTTGACCTTGTGACCTCAAAATTAATAGGGGTCTTCCACTCTTAGCAGGTGAACTATATGTGCAAGATGAACGATCTGAGATGAATTATTTGGCTGAAATTGCATCCACAACCTTTTTAAAGAGGTTTCCTGTGACCTTGACCTTTGACCTCATGACCCCTAAATCAATTCAGGTCTTGCTTTTCCAATGGGTCAAATACAAGTCAAGTTTGAAATCCATACATCAATAAAAGAAGGAATTATCATCCAGAAACTAATTTTTGGACAGATAGCTCCTGTGGCCTTGACCTTTGACCTTGTGACCCCAAAATTAATATGGATTATCCACTATTGGCAAGTGAGCTATATATTCAAGATGGAAGACCTGGGATGAAAGTTTGGCTTAAAATGCATCCACATCTTTTTAAAGATGTGTCCTGTGACCTTGACCTTTGACTTCATGACCCCAAAATCAAGTTGGGTCTTGCTTTTCCAATTGAACATATACAAGTCAAGTTTGAAATCCATACATAAATAAAAGCAGGAATTATCCTCCAGAAACTAATTTTTGGACAGATGGCTCCTGTGATCTTCACCTTTGACCTTGTGACCTCAAAACTGATAGGGGTCTTCCTCTATTGGCAGATGACTTATATGTGCAAGATGAAAGGTCTGAGATGAACTGTTTGGTTGAAAATGCATCCACAATCTTTTTAAAGATGTGTCCTGTGACCTTGACCTTTGACCTCATGACCCCAAAATCAATTGGAGTTTTGCTTTTTCAATGGGACATATATAAGTCAAATTTGAAATCAATACATCAATAAAAGCAGGAATTATCATCCAGAAACTAATTTTTGGACAGATAGCTCCTGTGGCCTTGACCTTTGACCTTGTGACCCCAAAATTTATATGGATCTTCCACTATTGGCAAGTGAGCTATATATTCAAGATGGAAGACCTGGGATGAAAGTTTGGCTTAAAATGCATCCACAGTATCTTTTAAAATGCCAGTCCAGTGACCCTGACCTTTGACCTCATGACCCTAGAACCTATAGGGTTCTTACTTTAGTGGTGGGCCATACATAAGTCATGTTTGAAATCCATATGGCTATCAACACTGGAGATATCATAAGAGGTGTGTGATTTTCACCATATATGGCAATATTCAAGGTCAAGGCCACTATCATAGGAAAGGTCATGACCCCAATTTAAATAAACATCATCCCATAACCCATACCTATGTATATGCATAATATAAAAGAAATCTGTCCATTAGTTTTTGACTTATAATGCTCACAGTACTGTAAGGTGGCAATTTTGGGGGTATTAAACGGCATGAAAACAAGTAAAGAATAATAGGTGGCGCCACCAGTTTCTGGAACATGACAACCCCATCCATGATCTTCCATCAACTTGATTTTGGGATAAATCCATGCAAGATTTCTTGAGATATTAAAGAATTTGTGTGATTTTCCCCAAAATTGGACCTATTCAAGGTCAAGGACACTCTCCTAGTATAGGTCATGACCTCATTTTAAATAGGCGCCGTCCTCTCACCCATATCTATACATATACCAAGTTTGGTAAAGTTCCGTGAAATATTTTTTGGGTTATCGCGCCAACAAGATTTATATGCGACTTTGTCTGGGGATACAATGAGAAATGTAATATCTCAACCCCTCTGAATCCGCCACAGCCTATCTTGAACGTAATTTTATAATATACAGATGTGTTGAAATACCAGCTTATAACACAGTTAGATTACAACATTTTATGTTGACTGTGTGAATTGCTATTTAAGAATACAAAAGGAAATATGTTAATATGCAAGAACGCAGTTGTCAGTACAGTAAAAGTAACATTTTAGGTGATGTATTAACAAACAAAAATATTTAATCCGAGGAGTCGGGATCCATTGTTGTATTCATCATAGTGAGCAAAGGTGAACTTAAGTTTTATTGCAACATTAGCTTTCTTGGGAAGGTAGATATTGTGATATGTCCTTATTGCTCTAAAGAGAGAAATTAAAAATTAAATGTTCCACATGGTTGATAATTTGTAGTATACTTTATCTGTAGGTAGAACCTTGTTACATAAATCACAATTTTGTGGAGTGATATTACATATTAATTGGCCGCAGAAATACAATAATCCTTGTATGATCTTTTCAGAACGTTTGAGCAAACTAACGGGTAACGGCTATCTTTGTGAAGTAAGCAATGTCACCTGAATAATGAAATGAGTTTTTTTTGTAATAACCTACATCCTACATTCTTTCAAATTCTTCAGATGTAGTCATGACGTATAGTGTACGATGAAATGCAAGCATGTGATACGAGGCAGTTTGACTGAATTAGGGAGCAATTAAATGGTGACGATGGTTGATTGTAAGCTGTAATTACTTAAGAATCTCATTGCATTTCATAGGAATATAATCTTTTGTGTCATGACATTAAGTTTGTCATTATCAACTTCGATGTAGGGTCTGGAATGACCTAACATTCATATATCATTAATTTGAATGGAGTTGAACTGAGATTCAATTTGTTGGCTGCAAACCGGATTGCTATGGCTTTCAGTCCTTCCTTCGCGCTGTATCTCAGTTAATTTTCGCATGTTTTGTACTACGAGGAAAGTAAATTGACATGTTCGCAAATAGTCAGGGATTGTTTGTATTATATAAATATGTATATGTGTGTACGTTCCAGTATATATGGTTGTATGTGTAAACACAGGAGGCGGAAGGAGGGGAGATGGCATTATTATATAGTACCATCTTCTGCACTGGGTTGAAATAAGAACTGCAAAAGAAGTAGGCCTAAAGCTGTACTAGCTGGTACTTCTTTTGGATTTATTCATGTTCTATTAACCCTGCGCGAAGCGAGGGTTAGTGTTTTCACTCGATTCTGTGTGTGTGTATGATATCTCGAGACGGTATAACGGATCTTATTGAAATTTATTTTGACACCATACGGCCATCTATCGAGCGTGATCCGTTATGTCACAGGTCGCAATGACGGTGCACCACGTGCCGTTTCCCTGAAAGGTGTCTGTTATCCTACGTAGGCCTACATCATGGGAAGGGGGGGGGGGGTGCATGGTTGTTGTTCGTTATGTTTATAGTCGAATACAGCAATACCATGATGTCCAGGGTATTTTTTAAAATATTCAGTTAAAAAAATCCCAAAAATAACAGATGAAATTTAAAAAAATGCAGATCACTATATCTTCCACGCAGGTTTTGCGTCCCCATATCTGACGCACACATAATTCTTTATGCAATACTTTTATTTACAAATCCAACTAAACCACTAAAAGTGCGTACGCAGCTAAGCCCCACCCCTATGAAAACCTGTAGGCCTACTGGTATAGGGACATATCGGCCGCCGCCGACATCGGCCGCCGGCCTCAAATGGACCATATCGGCCGCCCGCGCCCAGCGGGACGCAATATCGGCCGCCAGCTGCAATTGCCCACAGGCCTGTATTACCTCTGCCTAGTCAACCAAATCGGCCGCGGAAAGAATTAGGCTACCATATCGGCCGCCGCCTCCTCATTAGGCTGCTAAGTGCATAAACCTGTCCAGGGTCCCATATAGATATTAATGTATATATATACCAAATCACTGACTTGCATATACATTTAAATTAATACATGTACTTTCCTTTTTATATCAAATATAATCATATTAACTTTATATATAATATATGCATGTAAATACTTGTTTTATTATATATGATATAATGCATCTTAATCATATATATATATATATTAATATATATATTCATTTTATATCAAATATTATATTTATTTTATATAAAAATAGAATACATATGGATGTGAATAAATACTTGTTTTATTCAATATGGTCTATCTAGAAGATAACCCGATGTATACTTGCATAATTAGTATGTATGTATATATATATATATATATATATATATATATATAGAGAGAGAGAGAGAGAGAGAGAGAGAGAGAGAGAATGTTGCATATACCCGAAATCCCTGTGAAATATTAGAACAAGTATTTCAAAATAATGCAGTTTCATCATAGATACATTTATATCAAAATACATTAATTTTATATGAAATATATTCATGTTAAGCCTTGATTTATTATATTCGCTTTTTTTGGAAGGTAAGTCGGTGATTTGGTTTATTAATTTATTTACATTTTTATAATTATTATTATTATGCTTTAGTATTTATGTAGGTATATATATATATATATATATATATGTATATTTATACATACATTATATATACAATATAAGAGAGAGCGAGAGCAGGAGAGAGGGACTATAGATTATCCAATGAAACGTATAATGAGGAGGCGGCTGCCGATATGGTGGCTTAGTTCTTTCTGCGGCCGATATGGCTGACTTGACGGACTTGTGGGTCATTGCAGCTGGCGGCCGATATTGCGTCCCGCTTGGCGCCGGTGGCCGATATGGTCCATTTGAGGCCGGCGGCCGATGTTGACGGCGGCCGATATGTTACTAAACCGGCCTACTTATAACCAATATAGGAAATGAAGAAGGCCTAATCCCCCCCCAAAAAAAACGTGAACTATGTTGCTTCACCATTGCCATCTGGGACCTGGGTGCAGTTATATTATGAAAAAATTAAATATATGGATCTTGGTTGCGTCCTTAACCCAGGCCCCATGGCACACCCCTCAACACGCACACCTATCCCAAGTGCTCACTCAATAAATGCTGCTGATCGATACATATAATGTTTTGAACCCCTTATTAAAAGGGATTGTTGTGGCTCCCACATCAAACCCCCCCCCCCCCCCAGGGACCACCACTGCTAAATTTCGCTGCGTGCATGTAATCTCCGGAAAGTCAAATTCGTGCATATTAACCACTATATACACAATGCACACAATTACCAAGAAATCGTGCGTACAGCGTTTTACATTCGTGTGTATAACGAGCAATATACACGATAATTCGTGTGCATTACATGACTATATGCACGATATCGTGTATATTGTGCACTATATACACGATATCGTGCGTATAACATCATGTGTGCACGATATCGTGCGTATAGGCTCAGCCGTCATTATTGACTTTAATGTAGCGATAATATAAGTAATTATGACATATTAACGTTTCTCCTTTGTTTTTCTAGTGATCTCACCTGCATAACCGTCTTCCGTATTCTCCAGAGTTTGTAGGTTTCTTGCTCATCGTCCATTTTGCCTCACTGCGTTTATTGTTCGACTTATACTGACATAAACAGGGCCGGGACTGGTCGCTCTCACGATCACGTTCACACGCGGTGAGGGTTATTTAGATTGGTACCCCGCTCTATTATGGCACCGCTGCTCTAGGCCAATCATAGAGACGGGCGTACAACGCCATCTTCAGGACTCCCGGCAGACTGGTTCCAACTCAAGAATGATTTATATATGATAAAAATAAGCATTTCGTTTGCTCAGAGAAGTTGTTAAAAGTTGGCTGTACATTTCATGTAACATTTATGATTAGATTAATAGATATTGATAATAAACCAATGCCACGTACAGTGGAATATCAAGTATGATTCGTATCATCTATATATCCATCAGTCTATTTTTGTGCAAAAACTCATTTTTCAATATTTGGAAACTTTTAATAACTAAAAAAAGTAATTTTATAAGTAATCTTCATGGATAACCAGCCAGGATCGCGAGAACGTCCATGACAATCGGTGTGAGCGTACACATTGGAGTTGGAACCAGTCTACAGGTAGGTCAGGAGTTGCAACGAGTTGTAATCGATCAAAAACGCAAACTAAATGTTTCACTAATGTGTCGGCGTAGTAAGAAAAGGGTGGCTAGAAAAACGGGTAGAAAACAGCCGAGAAAATCAGATTTCGTGTACGAATTTGAAGCTGCTCCCGATACCGATGTTTCCATGATAACCTCGCCTATAGATAGAACATATAATGTTACAGTTAAAAAACACCGAAATCAATTTTGAAAAATTCAGAACGGAAACGAGTGCACTCTAAAAATGGATCGGTTAAATTCAACCAAAAAATTGGTTGAAATCAACCGGTCTTCTCGGTTGATATGTGTCCAACCAATTAACCGGTTGATTTCAACCGATACCAATTGGTTGATTTTTCAACCAATATTTTTGGTTGAAATCAACCATGTGACTGGTTGAAATCAACCATGTGATTGGTTGAAAGCAACCAACAATAATGGTTGAAAACAACCAATACTGAATCAACCAATTTGATTCAGATGACCATATTGGTTAAAATCAACCAAGAAAATTGGTTAAGAAGGAACCAACTGAATACCCTAGCAAAATATGAAATGGTTACAAAATGCAGTTGAATTCAGCCACAACTGCCTGAAAACAACTAACATAAAAAAAATTTTGCATAAAATTGTGATGCAGTGTGCTCAAATATCATGGTGAAAAAGAATTAAATGTACCTTTGTACCAAGTAATGTCAAGGAATATTCCTCAGCCAGTCAAATGAACAAAATAAAACACAATTTGCACTTTGCATGATACTGCTGTTCCTCTGATTGTAGAAATGTAATGAAATTGGAAATATCACTCTGTGTGGCAGTACAAGTGCTCTGATAACCAGCTTGCATTCATACATCAACCTTTTGTCTGAAATGGTAGACACAAAACAAGAGCATTATATTTATAAAAATAATTGTTTAATAAGTCCAGTAAAATAACAATGTAACATATAATTAAATCATGCATGCAGTACACAACTTGTAACTGCACAACTGGTGACACAAGCCTCCATTTAAAAACATATATATACAAGTAAGATTTTCTAGAGTCCAATGCTAAAAATTGAATTTCAGGAAATCGAATTCACAATTACTGATAATTTAAAAATGGACAGATAGACAGGTAGACAAACAGAGTTAATCACTTTATCTCCCTTTCTGCTGAAGCTGGAAAATGATTAACATATGTTTGAAGTACTCTGGAAGTGCAGTGTCATGGATACATGACTCATAAAATGATGAAACAAGAGTCTACAGTCAATACTGTTCCCTGATGACTGTCTTCATTCCATATGCCTGCATGCATCATGGTGTCTGAGAAACACAGCAACACTGAACTCAGTCACTGTTGATCTTCATCAAACATTTAGAAACTGAATTTCTAGATCTGAAAATACATCAAATTTCACATTAATAATAAAAGATGAAAATATGTGTTGGTGTTAATACTGTTCTAATTATATATATTATATAATTACACACACGCAATTTTAATCCAACCCCTTATAACTGCTTGTGATATAGGCATACTTCATGCACAAGGAAGTACAAGAGGGCGAGACCTAAACAGTGACAAAACATGCAATTACATATTAACAGTTTGTTATGATGACGATAGACTACCTATCATCAATGGATATTAAATTAGTCTGAACGAGGTAGGCCTACAAGTATAAATGTACTCATTATTGATTAAATATGTACTGTAACAGAATTCAGACTTTGTGCATATCTTGCAATTGTACAATAATACAAGAAGAAATACAATAGAATATGGGTCATCATAACATGATTTCAGGTGATGGAGATTTGCCCATTTCCAAAATTTCAAAGTTAGAAAGTTCCAAACATATTTGTTTTGCTTATCTGAATTTCAATGCTAAAACCATGTACTTTCTTAAAGTTCACAGAACATTAGTCATAGTGTCCAAACTTCAGGATTCAAAGGAGACCTCCCTAGATATTGAGTATGAATGGCCTAATGGTTAAATATATGCCCTGTCAGTCTTTCAGGCTGCTCAAAATTATGTTTTCGGCCCGTATCTCACAGAATAAAGTTCACTATGTCCTACAGTTTTTGACAAAATGCTATCAAATTTTCATATTATAATAGTTTTAATCTTTGCATTTTGTACATACAAAATGTCAACTGTGCTGACAGGAAAGCAAATGTGCAATGGTCAAGGTAAGACATATTTAAAGGTCTGATATTACCTTTATGACAATAACTTAAAAAGATTATAAAAATCTGTTATATGCTAGAAAAAAATATATAAATCTGTTATATGCTTGAACAAAATTTAAAAAAAAATCTGTTATATGCTTGAAAATTTTTGTTATAAAAAAATCTGTTATATGTTTGAAAATTTTTTTTTATAAAAAAATCTGTTATATGCTTGAAAATTTTTTTATAAAAAAATCTGTCATATGTTTGAAATTTTTTTTTTATAAAAAAATCTGTTATACGCTTGAAAACGACTCTTATCTTCAACATCTATCATGTAAAGTAAGTCGATATCTTTCCTGATGTTTTCACAAGATACATTTTATTTGGGTAAATAACTGCTACAAATTGTGCAATTGTCACCCAATTTTTGACAATAAAGTGCAACAATTGGCTTTTACTGAAAAATGGAGGTTTCTCCTTAATTTCTCATAAAAAATGTAGTCACAGTGACCAATATTCAGGTTTGTTAGAAAATAAGGACATCTACCTGGATGTCAAATTTTGGATTCACAGGTCCAGTGGTTTTGAAACGTGGCATGTAAACGGAGATCGAGCTGGACAACCAGACCGATAATGGACAAATGACCATAGCTATATTTGACATAACGTATATACAGGTAGTCATCTGAGCTAAAAATGGTGCTACATAAATATTCCCTTTAACACAATATCAATTATTCTCAATTGAATGATAGCTCTTATTTCTAGAATTGTAAGAAATCTAAAAGCCTAAATCAGTATATACCTTCTGAACATCAATAAATGCTGCCTTTGCTTCTGCTATGGTGGGCTTTGCATTTGTTCCTCTGTGCTGGAATCAGTTTTGGCAGTAAACGAAGCATCATAGCACTAATGGCACCTGAAAGAAACCAGGAATATAACAGAATGTCAACTTGTAGGACAATAACAGATTTACTACGAAAAATTTAGTTTCTCGACCAATAAACAAATTTCATGGAATGTCCACAGGCATTATGAAAATCATGATCCTGCTGATCATGGAGTGGTCAAGATTTTGAAGCAAACTGGTTTGATAACCTTCCTTGTAGATATATATACCATAACACATGAGTGGTCATATGGAGTGATTGATAAAGGGACTATTTAAAAGTTAAATGTGTCCATTAGTCATTTTTCTCCATGAAATGCATTTAAAACTGTTTAAAATGTTAATGATGAGTCAGAAACAGGTTTAAAAGAGACCATTACATCAGCTTTATTATACATATAAAGATGTAAGAGGGCAGATTTATAAAAAGTCACATACATGTCACTCTCAAAATCCATCTGGAACCTCTGTATAAACAACAAGGGATCCATCAGTCACAGTGCTCAGCTGAAGTTGACCTTGAGGTAAAAATCTGAAAATGGAGGTAATGTCTGATATGAAGAGGTAATATAGACCTTGGCTGGATGATATGATTGGTTTGTATCATGATGAGTAAGAAATTGTTGCAAATAATATTTTGTGACCTGACCATGTGTTTTCTAATGTTAAAATTAAAGCATGTGCGCGGTTTGTGAACATTAGATGTATATTATTACCATAATCATTGGTTGGCTTTTTGATAAATTGATGACAGTACAGTAGTTTACACATTTGTTTGATTGGGTCTATTTTTTATTAATATTTTTTATATTATTAAATATATGTATTTTTTATTTTATAAAATGTATACAGTTGAAATATAACTTATGTTCCCAGTCCACAGGTGTAAGGACTTGGTGGTGGTGTGGGGGTGATATGACCGGAGTTACAACATCTCTGTATTATCAAAGTGTATATACATAGGATTTTCACTTAATTCAACAAAGCTTACAGAATAAAAAAGTTCATTCACAATATATACTTATATTTTAAAAAAGGACAGACAGACTGGTAGACAAACAAAGCTGATAATATATGGTTCAATTATTTCTTAATTTTTTTATTATATCAATTTTTTTAAAGTTTACCTTCTGAAATATTACACAATTGAGTATACAAGTTTTTTTCAAATTTCAGACTTTAATAGCTTAAATCCATACACATACAGCATATGAAAGTTATTTCAACAGTGCTTATAGGAAAAATATCATAATAAATATATATTTAATGATAACGGAGAGATGATGGACAGACAGAGCTGATCACTTTATGTTCCATTCTCCTGAAGCAAGAATGTGTTTCAATTAGATCTTAATTTTTTCTAATCCAATTGTTTTTTAAATGAAATAAATTTTACACACTTGCACAGGCGCAAAGGAATCATTGGTAGTGGGGGGGGGGGGGGAGGGGATTAACAACACTTCTGCATATATACATACAGGGCAAACAAAGCCTGATCTCCAATTCTGCTGAGGCAGGAAAATAATGAACAAATGTTTGTATTAGATCCTCATTTTTTTTTATCACATCAATTTTTTTAAATTTTAAGTATATATTTCTATACATTCCCAATATAACATATATATCTGAATATAAAAGTTAATTCATAATTCTAAATGCATCATCATATATCTCAATCTTGTCAGTTAACCCCACATCATGCATACAAATGCATATTTATTTTTTTAACACACAAATATATCTTTTAAATTTGCAAAACAATAAATATCTAAAAATAATACTTGAATCAGATTTCACAATTTTTCATTGTGCCTTTATTTATTTGTAATTTGCTTCATATTTTATGAATTTATGCATACTGATGGGTTTAATTTTAATATTTTAAAATCATTTAAAAGGAAATTGATTTCTTTAAAAAGGCTACATTAACCCAAATGGCTTCTTCTGGATTACTAAATGAATTACTCATTCAAGGAAAGTTTTGTATATTGGAGTGGAAACAGCATTACAGTTGAGGAAATACAGGGCAAACAATAACAATTACTGCATAACACTTGGTGGGTAGGGTTGGCGGGGGGGGGGGGGGGGGGGGGGGGTGGAGTTGATATGAGAATAACTGTACACCTGTCACAGCAGGGGATCTCCCCTAGTGACCTGTAACAAATCAGGAACCCTGGCATAGCTAACTTAACTTCTAGTGACCAGGAGTGGGCTGCCTGCATCTGGACAAAGCACGTGACTATAATAAGAGCCTGAACAAAAAAAATTCAATTATTAGCCTAATTTTTGAGCTTTTATTTTCTAATTTCAGGTTGAAACAAATTAAATACTAAAGTTTACATGCTGTGAAAATTTAATCAACAGTACTCACAGGAAAAAAAAAAACGTGCCATGGTCAAAATTGAAGGTACTTATTTTATTTTTATGCTAATAATTTTAAAAAATTTAATAATTCAGATCTAATCTTGGGTATACAATTGAATCTTAATTTAAACAAAGTTATATACTTGAACGAAAGGTCTCTAGCTTCCAAAATTTTCATGTTAGGTGAGTAAATTTCCTGAATTTGTAATTTACAAAGTCCATTATATTCGGGCCCACAACTTGAAGAAATTACACTTAACAGACTTAATTTCCAGCATTTATATGGAAAATATATAGGAGAATACCAGTACTTCTGGTAAATATTAGGAAAGAAAAACAGACAGATCAGTGGTTTTGATATAAGGCAGTCCTGAAGTGTGATAATAGGTTTTTAATGGAAACCTGAGGTTTTTCCTTAATTTCTCAAAGGAATGAAGTCGCAGTGACCCAGTTTCCGGTTTGGTAGGAGATTTTGGGGACATCTAACAGTATGCCAAATTTTGGATTCATAGGTATAATGATTTCAAAACGTGCAAATCTAACGGACGGACAGACGACAGACAATGGACAATGACTATAGCTCAGATAACGTATAGTCAGCTGAGCTAAAAAAAATTTAGGCAGCTTCTGTAGTCTAACAGGTAGAACACATGATTTATACCTGGGAGGTGGAAAGTTAAAATCATAGCCTAGAAGTAGTGTGCTTTTCTTGGACGGGCCATGAAAGCCATGATTGTTACACTGGCAGAAGATGGACAAGATACTGAAACTTGTACCACCGTACTCAACTGATTAGCAGACAGATTAAAATCATGTACAATATTTCAAAAAGAACTATACACCTACTTATAAGGTGGTCCAAGATTACCTGCTGATGGCTCAGATGAATTCAAACCAGCTATCATCTTCATGCTGTCTGGGTATTTCACTGCCACCTGGTTCTTATCCTTCAGCTAGGATGGCTGCCATGTCATCTCATTTAGCCATCAACTCCATCATGCCTCCTCATCCAGATATATTCCGAAGAAGTCTCCCTCTACCTATGAATGTCAAGTTAGCCAAATCAAGAATCAGTTTGCTTGGAATAGTTTACTGATAGATCAGGTATTATATAAAACCTTGAATTCACCTACACAAAGTAAAATAATGAAATCATTTACATGATGAAAAAGATTGGGTGCCTCTGGCTTCTCACATTAGTATTGTAGGAGACTTTTTATTCTCAGGTTGAAGAATCTGACCATTGTAAACAGGATCATGCATGCAACACGTCACTAGTAACTTGTTTACCTTTAGCCTAAAGATCCATTGGGATTATAGTATCATCTGAAAGAGTATTTTCACTGGTAGGACTAATGATTGTAATATAGATTTTTTAATAGAAAATCAGGAAGTAATTACCCATATACAGGGGCGGATCCAGGATTTAGAAAATGTGTCATACAGACCCTTATGTGTGTGTCTGTGACTCCACCCCCCCCCCCCCCCCCCCCCGAGTCCTGGAACTTAAAGATAAATTGACGCCACTGGCTGTAAGAATTAGCAAACCTTAGATATCTCATTTACTTTATATCCAAACATGGGCCTTCTTCTCCACAAATCCAGGGTAACCTCGACACCCTGTCTCTGCCATGTACTTGTGCATCCTCTCTCAGTTCCTGATATTAATGCTGGAGCCACTTGGTCTCGAGCTTGATGGAGGCAGTGTCTGGATCTGTAACATAAAATTACCAGTACTCAGAAATACTATATATACCGTATGAATCTGTATTAAGCAGGCCCCAGGCAGAGCTGATTCATTTGGATTCAATTTGCATTTTTTTTTTCAGGAAAACAAGTCATAATAGAATAACTACTTATTAAAACTACTTCTACTAAAATAATAGTTTCCACTTTACCAGTGAAATGTTCTGTTTTAATACTTACTTCCAAGAGTTATTCTATTTTTCAAGAAATGGAACATTTTTTCTTTAAAGGGGAAAACAATTTTGTACTGTTTAATAGAAGAAGGGGAACCTTTTATTTTTGAACACATTGTGCACACATGGAAAACAACCTGGCTTCATGTCATATTGCACCAACTTGTAATTTAAGTGATAATATATATATATAATTATATATATATATATATATATATATATATATATATATAAATATATATATATATTTATATAATACACATGCACACACATATATATATATTAAATACACATAGCGGTATATTTTTTTAATACCGTTGAAAGATTCCGTATTTGAATTGCCCTACCTATGTTTGATAATTTATGAAAAAACACATGATGGTGCATGTATGTCCAGCATTTCAGCCCATGCTCAGTTATGCGTGACATGCTCTCTCAGACCAAACATGTACGCTCGCACTTGGTATTCTCTGCACCAAAGGTGTGTTGGCCCATGTAACTATTTAACTGGTCTTATGCCACTGCAATGATGTTCAAGTTCCACTGATAAAGAATGAAAGGAATAAATGGTATAGCACTGAGAACCTGACAAGTTGGTATTCTCACTGGAATTGGATTAAATCCTGTTGGGTCTCCAATAAAATATAGGCAAAACCTGCCTCCTCTTACCTTGATCATGTTCTAGGTAAATAAATCATTATTCTTGTAAGTCGTTTGAGTCAGGGTTACATTTGCACTGAAAAGACATGATTTGGGTTTTATCTGACACATGACTTCTTGGCCTTGACCCTTTTATTCCAAGCGGCCAGGGTCTTCCTGCACACAGATCACAGGGTGACCCGAAAGAAATGAACATGCTGTGTAAAATGATGAAACTTAAATTGGACCACACCAACAATTAATGAGAAAGCCTGTGAAAAGACAATATATATGACAATATAAACATATATAAACACACATATCAATATTATATATACACTATAATATATATATATGTGTGTATATATATATATATATAAATATATTCTTATTTAGTATATACTTATAAAGCATATATATATATAAATATATATTCATTTAAAATATCTTTTGAAGATGTTACTGTTTTAATGTTATTTTGTAGAGGAATATATTTGTTTTATATTCCTGTGACGTCACACAAACATGTTTTTAATATTTCATTTTATTTGTACTTAATTTCTATTCATATTAAACATTTAAATATTCATTGGAAGGGGCATATGACATATTAAAGGCATTGGAACCGAAGCCCCCCCCCCCCCCACACACACACAGACACACCCCACACAAAAATTGAAAGTTGGGGTGGGGGCAATTTAATGGAATAGTTTTGCCCATATGCCTGATATATATATATATATATATATATATATATATATATATATATATATATATATATATATGTCCTAAATTTTAATTGTGTAAAATTACCTGAAATCTCTATATTTTTTCTTAAACATTTTGTATGGGCCAACTTGGCCCAAGGTTAGTGTCCTTCTGTAAAGATTTCCTATGGGATTTTTGTCACCAATATATATTATATATAATATATATATATATTATATATATATTTTTTAAAGAAATGATGTTCCCACGGGCCACGCCTATGTTTCTTCTAACATCTGTCAAACAAATAAATTTAGTCTGCGCATGCGCACTATTTGACAGCATGCATGGTTTCCTTCGTATCGTGCTCCCTGTGGCAGAACAGTCAGCCATTAATTTTTATTTACACCAAAACACTGCTTCATATTCATAAGAAAAATTAAGAAGGGTACAAAAAAATAAAAGAACATTTTCTCTTTGGAATATGAACATTTTTAGAATCGGATGACTTAGAATATGCAAGATGTTATTGGATTCTAATGAAGTGATCTAATGTTTTTTACATCATCAATCGATCATGACGGCAATGAATTTAGCGTGTCGGTTTTAAACCAAATACACTGGTTAAAGTCAGTTCTAAAAATACTTTACAGCCAAATTAAATACCAAAGCCAGTGAAATCTAACCAGAAAAATAAGCCTTACCCTTTATATGACCTGTGAAAAACACCCAGGTCCCTTGCTCCTGCTTCAACTTCAGCTTTTCAAGTATCTTCTTCACAAATTTGTCCATGTTGAACTAGAAGACGCTACAAAACACGTGGACTAACACGCAGCTCCTATGCAGCGTCCAATGAGGAAAGGCGATCGCGCACGTGCCCCCGTGTCAGAAACAAATCTAAATGTTACTTTGTATCAGATTATCAGTTTGCGGGCAACCAATTGGCCGCGGTCGGTGTCAACCAATATTCTGGGCTCTACTCAAACAATATTTGGTTGATTTTAACCAATATCTGCTTCAACCAATTAAATTGGTAGCTGTTTCAACCAATCCGTTTTTAGAGTGTGAGAATTAGACTTGATTTAAGCAAGAATAATAGTAACAGTAAAGAAAAAAGTAAAGACGACAGTTCATCCTCCCTGCCAACTCCTAATCGTAGTCCAGTAGGGATTCCGGAAAGCATTATCGATACACAATCTTTTGAAATGAGTGCATCCTCCACACCAAAACAGACCACAAATAAAATAACCCAGGAAAATAGTGAGATCTCTAACGAATGTAATCGCCCGCTAAGCGAAATTCGTAAAGTAATCCCCGAAGATAACAAAAAAAAATCGATTCTCGCTAAAACGAAATAAATTTCCGACATTAGAAACAACTTTTCAGTTAAAAAGAGAAAGGCAAATGAACCTTCTTGGTGAAACCCTCATGACGGACTTTGGATAAGGAATAATAAATTTTTATTTGGTTTGGCTACGCTTTTGCCTCTTTGGTTTTATAGTAGTAAAAGATTTCCTGTCTTAAGTAGTGGTAGAGAGTAGTTGTATACAGTAGTAGAATTTATTACTGAGTTGAATTTATATCACTTTCGAGATAGGGGAGGGGTTTCTAGAAATTTCAGTTTCTTAAAATGATATTACCAAAAATAAAAAAAATTAATTAAGCTGATGATTTTAAAAGGAAAAGGATATATAAAATCGGTGGGGTTATTCGATTTATAGACACTGCTAAATTTGTTTTTAAAAAATTTTAGCGGGGAATTTCGACCTTTCCGTTGTTACGTAGTTAGTTGCATTTAGTAGAGCTCGTAGTGGTAGAGATAGTTAAAAAAAATTTAAAAAAAAATTAAAATTCGAGGGGAATTTTGACCTTTCCGTTTTTAATGTAATTAGTTGCATTTAGTAGAGCTCGTAGTGGTAGAGATAAGAAAAAAAAAAGAAAAAAGGTCATTCTGTCAACTGCCTCAACGTGGCACTGACCGGGCAATAGCCATTGATGTAACTTTCACACAGATATATCAATGTCTGGCAAAAGTTTGACATTTATTACGGGAAAAAATAAATAAATTAACATAAATAATAATACTTAATAATATAGTTTTTTATTTTAACAGTTTATATAATATATAAATAAAAATATTAAGTAAACCACATATTTGACATACTATTTTATATGTTCTATAATTTTGATATTTCCATATTTAATGCATACCCTTTATACCATTAAAAAATTAAGGATATATTATCACATATTTATAATATAAAATTTATACTAAAAGAAAATATTCTGTATGATATGCAAGAAAATATAATTAGTTATAAACATATTACAAACATTCTTGAGTTTTCAGAAATAGAAAATTGGTAAAGAGAATATATGATTAGTTTATTAAACAGTTTTTTAAACATTATACGTATTTTAGTGACAGTTCCAATCAATTAGACTCGTAAACGATATCACATATCAGAGCGGGGAATTAAGACATGTATGTGGCGGCATCTGTTGTGGCGAGTGGGAATCAGTGGGAAGCACTCATTGGCGGATCTCCGGGCAAGATGGCGGTCTCCGGACGATCTCCGGGTCGTTTCCGTGTGAAGTTTCCGTGGATAACTGAATAAATACTTTGTGCACTTGCAAATTAAGTATCATATTCGATGCGGAGGTCATTTAGAAGTATCATGGGGAACGTTTAATACGAATTGCTGCCTTATTAATTAAGATATCGCGATCTCCGGGTTTTATTTTGATCTCCGGCCGGAGATCTCCGGGTTTTAGATTCACCAAACGGCCCAATCGCCCGACTCGGACGCTGATAAGGTGCTCATGGGCAATGATTTACTTATGTCTTGACTAAGATACGGTTACCTGTCTAGCTGACATCATCGAATTTTTTATAATGGTAACATAGAGGACTTTCAGTTGTTTTACTTATATCCTGAGAAAAAAGAAAGATTGCCAATACCCGGCTACCACATACAACTTTCAAATATCCGTTCCCCACCGACCACTCGGAGATATTAGCTAACAATAGGGGGCGCTGCAGTAATTTGTTGGCAGGTGTTCACCGGCCAGGTGATAAAAATAGCTGAGATATACACTTAGTTTGATTATATATAAAATTTAAATTTATTAAAAATCATATATGTTAAATGTATATCGCAAGGCACTGAAATGAGTACCTTGGATATTAATGTAATTTATGAATTATGCAATTGACTTCCTATACACTATATTTCTTTCCCAATGAGCCAGCTAGTGCATTAATTTATTTATTTTTTAAATCGAATTTTTTTTTATCTTAATCGGATTAAGAAAAATTAAATAAAAATTATGGCCATACTTAACAGATTGTTAATTATATTTAGACTACTTTTAGACCAATGATAGTGGTCAAGCCCATTTGATGATATGTATGAACTCATTGTGCATTTCTGCACAGTTGCACTTACCTAGCAACTTATCCATTTTTAAATTCTTACTTATCGCTGGGAAATCCATTTGTAAACTAATTTACGTGTACGCTTTCAACTTATGTAATTGAAAGTACGGGAAATCATAACAAAGACAAATTCAGCTTATTGTAAAAGTATTTAAAAGGTGGACACCCTTTTTACAGATGAAAACAAAAACAATGCTATTAAATGAGACTTCAAGAGAGTGTAACATTCTTATAAACTGAATTGAAAAAAATTGTAAAAAAGAAGAGAAAAATAGAGAAAAACTAATTTTTATAAAAGTTGATTTTAATCAGTTATTTTTTTAATCAAGTGATTTAAATCGCAAATTAAATCGGCAATTTAAATCTACGTGATTTAAATCACACCCATGTTATTTTTAACTTTTAACGGTGGTGAATGTCGATGAACGGTGTTAAAATAAAAAGGTAACAGGATGGATGTAACATCTAAATTCTACAAACTGGAATTGTAATTTAAAATTTCATCGTTTTTATAAGATTCAATGTGTTATGTATTTTTAAATATTAAACTTTCAAAATATTTATTATGAAAGAAGTCTGCATGATTATTTAATTTATAATTTTGTTAATGATTACATTTAATTTTAATTCAACACCGTTCTTCTTCTTGAACACCGTTATATATTGAAAATAGGTATAATTTAAAAAAAAAAATTAGAAACATATTAGAATTAGAAAATGCTTTTATAGCCAACATTTTTATTGACCGAGATAGATTGCTATATTTTTCCTCTATTAATTGCATTATACTTTCCGTGCATGGGTTGTATTTGTATTTTGTTTCAGGATATAAACGGAACAAATTAAAATTAAAAATACCCAATTTACAGGGTTAAAATATATATTTATAATAAAATACATCGTACAGGTGAACCTTTCTTATTTTTTTTTCTAAATCAACTAAGCGGGACCGTGAAATTGGCATGAAAATATCCAGCTTAATCTTTCATAAATAAAAATTCCAAACACTGCTTAAACTCTGTAACGGTGATAAATTGATTATACAATTAGGGCTTTAAATTAGCCAAAACTATAATTTTTCATTAAACAACCTGTTCTGCTGAAAGAAATTTTATGTAGTTTACATTTTTATTGCCATGCTAGACTCTATAAAAAAATATTAAGATGTTATTTTTCAGATGCTGTATATACCTGCTGAAATGGCAAATGTTATTCGTAGAAAGACCCTTTCATTTAATTGTCAATCTTATTACGGATTCTTTTAGGAAATGGACTAAATATACCTTCTTCTAAATAGTTAAGTAAATGTCCTCTCATTTTTGTCTGATCAACATACATGTTGTTTTACCAGTTCCTTTAGGCCTACTTTCAACTTTATTAAAACAATACTCAACAATATTAGCGATAACAAAAAGAAACACAGTCGACAATATTTTGCTGTGGATTCATAAGTTGCATTTCACTGAAATATATTTGCAGGATATTGTAAATAAATTCAAATTTTTGAATACATTCAAACTAAGTATATGTCTCAGTATTTCTATCATCTGGCCAGGTAACACCTACAAACAAATTACTGCACGCCTAGCTCCTACTGTCAGGTAATCATCTCCGAGTGGTCGGTGGGGACCGCGGATATTTGTAAACTGTATGTGGTACGGATATGCATTGGCAATCATTCGGTGTTCAAAGGAAATAAGTAAAACCACTGAGAGCCCTCTAAATTACCATTATAGAGAATCACTGATGACAGGTATCGATCATAACCAAGAAATACGTAAATCATAGCCGATGAGCACCTTGTGCAGTTCGCTGATCAGCGAAATATTAGTTGGTAGAAAGCTTTCATGCATAATAAGTAACACGTTAAAAAATGTATTCGTATTTTTGTAAATACGTAACACTTATAGAACATGTGTCTTTAAATCACATTTGTTCACATAATAGTCGGAGGTTGCTATATGAGGGCTAATTTGCCTGATATTAATAATGAATGCTTGGATTGAATAGTCGCTGATCAGCGGTGCTGATCAGCGAAATAGTTACTTGCAGGTAGGTTGCGTTTCATGTTTAAAAATTTAACACAAAAACATATTCATATTTGAAAATACGTAATACTAGTAGAAAAAGGTGTCTTTTAATCATATTTGATCACACAAAAGCCGAAGGTTGCTTGATGGGTGCTACTTTGCCTGAAATTAATGCTTTGATTGAAAGGTCGCTGATCAGCGCGCTGATCAGCGTTTTATACCCTCCCTGGAAGTTCGTGCAAGAGAACCTAGACTGGTACCCTGCTCTATTATGGCCCTCAGCCAAGCATAGATGTTTGGCATAGATGCAAGCTATGTTTGGCCTAGAGCAGCGGTGCCATAATAGAGCGGGGTACCAGTCTAAAGAGAACCGAGAACCGGATTCTGGCCGTTCTCTGCTTTCGCTCCATTTACCTCCGTTTACATAATATATAATATTATTAATCATGATTTGTCATGTGTTACATAATAAACAGTTAATAAAAACTCGTATGCTTATTAAACGTATTTATAAGCCGCCCAGCAGGCGGGAACGCACACTATAATAAACGGAGGTAAATGGAGCGAAAGTGGAGAACGGCCAGTATCCGGTTCTCGGTTCTCTTGCACTAACTTCCACGACGTATTATAGGTTGCGTTTCATGTATAATTTTTAACAGAAAAATATATATTCATATGTTTGAAAATATGTAATACTGATAAAAAGGTGTCTTTTAATCATATTTAATCACACATTTGTCGAAGGTTGCTTCATGGGGGCTAATTTGCCTGAAATTTATGCTTTAATTGAAAGGTTGCTGATCAGCGCGCTGATCAGCGTTTTATATACTGCAGCCTGCTGATCATCTAGTCTCTCCAACAGACGCCAGGTGCCGCTACCGCTCTTGCACTAGCCTCTTCCACAGCCTCTTCCGTGTGTCTGTGCTGTGTAAGAGACTACTCTTGCACCAGAGCGGTAGCGGCACCTGGCGTCTGTTGGAGAGACTAGCTGATCATCGCGCTAATCACTCTCTACAATCGACCTTTGACCTTACGGTAAACCTGCCTTGGAATAGCCGTGACGTCACGTGAATGCGCGCTAATCAGCGAATTATACCAGAGAGCTTAGATGACTATACCCTCCCGGGTACCAGTCTAATTTTGTCCTCTGCATGGAGGTTGGTCAGACGGTCGAACTTGGACCTGTCCTTGACCCACTATGTTGACGTCCTATCAGTCCTGTCGTTTGCTTAGGTCGTTGGGCGGAGGAGCCTTGTTGTGTGCGTTGACAAGTAGTGTCAGCAAATTCTCAGCCATGGTAGGTATCTGATGAGAGTGAAAGTGGCCAATGTAAATTCTAAGAGTTGCTGGAGTTGAATCTGTAGAAACCTATAGGTCGTCCACGACTACAATTTCTATAGTCCATTTCACCACAGGCGCTTGAATCGCTATTTGTGTTGATCTTGGTTTAAATAGTGTTCAATTTACCTTAACAACAATCCCCTACCGTTTAATGAGCTTTAAACCATGTTATATCGTTTGCCGGTACTTGTTTATATAATAGATACACAAGGCCGGCATCCAAGTCTGCGGACGGGTATGCGATAATACAAGAAATCAATTGAAATTCCCAAATATTTCAAAGATTTTCGAGGGAAGAAACTTACAGTGGTTAAATGGCCAGTTCTTCTTTCTATAAAAGCATCAACGATTCCAATACACACAGTGTACCCCTTGTAATGAGCTCTCTTTTGTAACTAGTCTGCATCCATTAAGCAGCTGTTACCACAAACAAGGAAATCCCCATGTATCTTGGTCAGCAGTAAGGATTCCCCCCCTGGAACCTAACACCTGATTGGTTGATAATGATGGAAATAGTAATCTGGGATAAATCTGCCTGTTCGTCGCTTAATGGATACAGACTTGTCCGCAGACTTGGATGCCGGCCTTGTGTATCTATTATATAAACAAGTACCAGCAACGATATAACATGGTTAATTTAAAGCTCATTAAAGGTAGGGGATCGTTGTTAATGTAAATTGAACACCATTTAAACCAAGATCAACACAAATAGCGATTCAAGCGCCTGTGATTTCACCACCTGCTGTCCACCTGTTTTTTGTAGATGATTTACTTAAAAGTTTTTATTTTTCAATATTTTCCAAGTAAACAACATATGGAAGTCACAACCTAAAATTGGCAGTAAAGAATTTTACAATAAATCCCCTGTTCATGTGTCACAACATTTTAGCAAGGAGTTTACAGGGATGGAGTATCAAGTGAGAGTCTGGCCGTGTCGGATGTTGCTGACGGGGGTCATAAAACTCGCTGCTCAATGGCACACAGAGATGCCGCTGATAAGCCCGGTGCTAATTGATTCAGCGCGAGAGACCACCCTTCGGCGTGACTTCGGAACAGCTCGTATTTTGACAGGGATGAGTAAGTTTCTCCCGAAATTTATCTCCGGTAGTACTTAATATAAATTTTTAAACAATCATAAGTTTGAACACCATATTTCCATATGTGTGGGAAACGTGTGTGAAGGTTTCGTTGCTAATGACGCCTGAGCTATAGCTTAGCTGCGGTACATATGGGCGATAATACGAGAACAACGCCGTCAGTGACAGAGCGGACGATGGCTCGCTGTTATCCATCAAAATGAAAGTCATCCGAGCATAAGCTAAAAATTTTTTTTTATCGTCGGAATACTATAATACATGACCAATTATTAATATAAGTCAGAAGTGTGGGAACTGATGGAATTTTTTATATTTCCGAAGTTATTCAGGGAAAGTAAGGTTTACACTTACCAGTCGTCCGTCATGAATCACGGCATAAGTTGATGTAGAGTGTCCGCATCTATCCAAAAATTGGTCAAGTGATTCCTCAACACGAGACCTCACTTGATATATTTGTTGCGCATAATTCTTGACAAAACAAACCATTTGCGCATTCATAATTCCGGTCAATGTTATTCCAGTGATTTACTGCTCAGTTACTGGATATATCGCTCTCCGCTTCAGCGAGCTACAGCGGACCGCAGAAGTAACATCTAGCAGGCTCGCTTTATCAAAGGCCGTGCCGCCGCTGCGCCTGACACCGCGGCACAATAGGCGTACAATAGAGTTAATGGGCTTATCATGTCTTAATTGCAATTAGCGCACGACTGACACTCGCGACCTGGCAGGGCTTCTGATAGTTGTTACTCCAGTCCTGTAAACTCCTTGATTTTAGTCTCTTTATCATCATCTGGCAGGTATTGTGTGTCCCTCCATAAGTAGCCATCTTTGTTTTAGCTGGTTATATTTTTTAGAGTGTTTACATGAGATCATCCAATCAGCAGCTGTCAGTTGAGGCTGTTTTTGCATGTGACCAATAACCTTGATCGCCATAAGTTGGTCTGATATGTTGTAAAATGTAGACTGATTTCTCATATTTTCAGAAAATTCTGTTACTCAAATAAGGAATAAGGCAGGAATTTAGTTACCTGGTTGAAAATAAGGTTCTGTAATCTTCTCCTCTACACTATAATTGTTTCCCTTGAAATGTAACAAATATAAATTTTCATAGCAAAAAACAGGTGGACATGAGGGGATGAAACGGACTATAGCAGAAATCAGTATTGCGTAACCAGAATGCCTTGACAGTGACAAGGGGGCACCAAGCACGGTCACTGCTAGCGGTATATATACCATACCAGCAGAACTGACATCGCTGGTAGTGGTATCGGTATCCATACACTCCGATATCGAAACAAAAACGTTAGAACTAACCTTTAAACTGACAGCTTCTTACCTTTTATTTGGATGATGTCAGCATAAAAAATTTATACTTCGTTCCACGAACCATGGTCCACATGATTTTCCAATTTATTTTGGTAGAAACTAAATTTTAGGCTTCAGTTTAGCAAGAACCATCAGATGTGAGAGACCGCCTTATTTATTTCCCAAAAATTATTGATGAAATAAAAGAATATTACCTAACGACGCTGTTTAGTCATTTTTAATGCAGCACAACTGAACCTTGCCATGCGGCAACCATAGCGGGAGGGGAGGTATGTCGTCACAGAGGCTCGACTGTGCCAAACGACAACTTTGGTGGGGTGTCAGGTCCTTGCTCATGGTGCCTGGAGGGTGCGCTGCGGCCTCTTTAGTCAGGAATTTTAAAAGTTATTTTTGCTCTAGGATGTCAGATGTGGCTAACCTTATAGACTACAGCTCTAAATAGGATTAATGTTGGTTGTGCTTCATTTATTCCACTTTGTGTAATATCGGTGAATGGAAAACCAGTCTATTGTCACATTGATAAATCTAAAAGGCCCAAACTGTTTCATATAAATATACAAGGGTACGTTAATCTGACCTTTTAATGTCATGGAATACGGTCATAATCCTATTATGGACATGCTTGGGACCCTTGCCAGTGATACCAATGGGCAGTTGATATCAAATGCCGACAAATCGGGCCAAGAGGCTGTTATCAATCAGGTGTATAAAAAATCTTAAGACTACAAATATGTATCTCCTTCCCGTGCACGGCAGACCTGGTGCAGTGATTAATACACGAATGTCACCCAATGTCAGTTGGCTAATTAAG
The DNA here is from genome assembly GCA_026874595.1 of Sipunculus nudus. NCBI lineage: Eukaryota > Metazoa > Annelida > Sipuncula > Golfingiida > Sipunculidae > Sipunculus > Sipunculus nudus. The sequence continues at coordinate 96,693,777 of CM049309.1, forward strand.
CCCTTTTTAGCGAACCTTTGAGCTTATGCGATGGTGTGGTGTCATCCGTCGTCTGTACGTTAACCCATACTATCTTGAGTAATGGCAAGAGTTAGCATAACGAAGTTTTATGCAAATAATTATTCATCTAAAAAAGTCTATCAGATTTTGCTTATTTTTTGGCTAACTGCATTTTCTTAGATTTTATAGGGAAAAACCTAAAAAGCTTTAAAAATCTTCTTCTCCGAAACTGGTGAGCCAAATTGTCCAATGTTTCACAGAAACGATCCCTGGAACAATCTCTCTCAAGTTTGTTCGAATGATTTAAGTTCCGTGATTTTTGGCCAAGTTACAGCTAGTTGAACTTGGTCATCTGTCCAGAAAAGCATACTAAAATTACAATCTTAGAAACGGCTGGAGATATCATCATCAAATTTTATGCCAATGTTGGTCTCATGAGTCATATCTGAAATTGAGGTATTGGTGACGCCACCTACATCGACATTTTTTGTACGGGGGTCATCAGTGCCCATATCATACTGATAGGTACAGAAAACTTCTTCTCTGAAACCATATGGCCAAATTGTTTAATATCACACAGAAATGATCCGAGGGTAGTGCTTTCTGAAGATTGTTCAAATTGTCTCAGTTCAGTGACTTTTGGCTGAGTTATGGGAAGCTGAATTTAGTCATATGCCATAACAGCCCATTTTTGCTCAGTGGCTACAAAGATCTTCTTCTCAAAAACCACTGGGCCAAATTCTTAAATCTCACACATTAATTATCCTTAGATGTTGATAATTCACGTTTGTTCTAATGGTTTTGGTTAAGTGATTTTTGGCTGAGTTATGGGAAGCTTAACTTAGCCAGTTTGCTTTTCCCAAATGAGTTATAAACCTGCAAAACGTTTTTTGACTGATGAAACTGAGGCCAGTTTGTTTAATATTTTACAAGAATAATCCCCTTAATAATTCTTATAATAGTTGTCTTTTATGGTTCCAAATAATGAATTTTGGTTGAATTATAAAGATTGAATTGAGTCATTTTACCATATATGTTAGCTGTGTGAAGCAGATACATCTAGCCTGGCACCAGTTTATCAGCATCCGTTACATCATGCTTCCAGATATTTAGATTTCAAGCTATGTGTGGTTAATATTGACAAGAATGTTTTTTAAAAAACTTTTAAAAAATGTAGAGTTATGTTTTTAGATATTCCTCATACCAGGCAATGTATACAGTCACAGGTATACGTTAACCCATACTATTTCGAAAACTACCGGAGCTAGCATCATGAAATTTAATGCAAAAAAAATTAGCCATCTGAAAAAATCTGCATTTTTTCAGATTTTATAGAGAAAAATCTAAAAAACCTTTAAAAATCTTCTCCTCTGAAACGATCAAGCCAATTTGTTCAATATTTCACTGAAATAATCTTTTATACCGTCTCTCACAAGTTTGTTCAAATGGTTCAAGTTCGATGAATTTTGGCTGAATTACAGGAAGTTGAACATAGTCATCTGTCCAAAAAAAGCATACTAAAATGACAATCTCAGAATGGCCAGAGCTATCGTCACAAAATTTTATGCCAGTGTTTGTCACATGAGTCATATGAAATTCAGGTATTGGTGGGGCCACCTGCATTGACCCCTTTTTTGTACAGAGGTCATTGGTCATCTGTACATTAATCCGTAATTTCTCAGGAAAAGCAGGTGCTACCTATTTATAGCTTTGGCAGAGTGCCAGCTGTATCAGATTGGGCAACAGGTCAAGAGTTCACTCAGTGCAGCCAGGTACAGGTCAAATGATCATCCAGTCTAGACAGGTGCAGGTCATGAGTTCACTCAGTGCAGAAGCCTGAGCCAGCAAATTAGTCACAGTTCACTTGGGGCAACTGCCTTTCTCACCTAAGCGTGGTCAGCCCCATGCATCAGACTCAAGGTAAGTTTGATGTATTGGCCTGATAGTATGACCTGTCTATGTGTCTTTGATGCCTTTCTCATTCACAAGAAAGGTGTCACCACCTACAATGACTTTTGCACAGTGTGTGACTTTTGTGCCTGCTTATTTCTGTAGAGGAATTTTATATATCATCCTGAAATTGGGCATATTTATACCTATCGAATAGTTTTGTCGTATACAAGACTGGTGGTGCCACCTACAATAATTTTTGCACAGTGTGTGTCCCTGCTTAATTCTCTTAAGAGGGGTTTGATATATCAGTCTGAACTTGGGATATTTATATATCTATGATAGCTTTGTTGTATACAAGACTGGTGGTGCCAGCTACAATCATTTTTAGCTCAGCTAACTGTAAGTCAACTGAGTTATAGGAATGGCTCCTGTCCGTCGTCCGTCCAGACGTCTGGGCGTCCGTTAGCAGGGCACAAATCGTAACAACTGGTCCTAGAAACTTCTAAGTGAAGATCCAGGGAGCTCAATAAAAAATCTCCTGAGAAACCTGAAATTAGGTCACTGGGACCTATATCCTTCGAGCTATGTGGCTTGAAAGTACCCCCCAGAATAGTAAAAAATTTGATACAAAACCTCCAATATCTTGATCATTAATTCATGGTTTGTCATGAATCTTGCCTTGAATATTGACCATGACTAGTTTTGTCAGTTCCTGAAACGTGGTTGGGATACCTGTATTTTTTCCTATTTTAACAAATATTTTTCTATTGATTTACTATAAAATGACAACAATCATGTCAGTTTCTCAGCTGTGTTTACATCTGGTGTCCCAAAACCTGGTGTGTTTATTGATCACAAGTGGATGCCCTATACTAATCACCCTGTCTGTCTGTTTGTCTGTCTGTCTGTTCATCTGTCCATCCAGACAAATTTGTTTCCAGATGATAACTCCAGGTTTTATTGACACATGGATTTCAAACTTGACTTACACATGGCCCACCAATAAATCAGGAACCTATATTATTTTGTAGTCATGAGGTCAATGGTCAAGGTCAAAGAACTCACTTAATTAAAAAGATTATGGCTGCATTTTAAGCCAAGCTTTTCATCCCAAACTTTCCATCTTGCGCATTTAGCTGACTTGCCAGTATGGGGAGAGCATAAATCAATTTGGGGTCACAAGGTCAAAGGTCAAGGTCACAGGGGCCATCTGTTAACAAATTAGTTTCCAGATGATAACTCCAGTTTAGTTTGACATAATGGTTTCAAACTTAACTTATAAATGGCCCACCCCTAAATTAAGAACCATGTTGATTTAGGGGTCCAACGGTCAAAGTTCAAGGTCACAGGACCCATTTCTTTAAAAGGAATGTGTATGCATTTGAAGCCAAACTTCATTGCAAACCTTCCATCTTCAAGATATTGCAAACCTGCCAATAGGGGAAGATTCTGTTGAATTTTGGGGTCATGAGGACAAAGGCCAAGGTCACAGTACCCAATTATTTAGAAAGATTGTGGATGCATTTTTAAGCCAAACATTTCATCCCAAACCTTGCATCTTGCACATATAGCTTAGCTGCCGATAGGGGAAGAACTTGATTGATTTGGGGTCACAAGGTCATGGTCACAGGGGCAGTCTGTCCTCATATTTGTTTCTGGATGATAACTCCAGTTTGGATTGATATATTGGTTTCAATTTTGACTTATATAGGACCCACTACTTAAGAAAGATTGTGGATGCATTTTAAGCCAAACATTTCATCTCATTCCTTTCATCATCGACATGTGGTACCTGCCAATAGGGGAAGTTTCCATTTGATTTCGGGGTCAAAGGTTAAGGTCACAGGGCCCATCCATTCACAAATTAGTTTATGGATGATAACTCCAGTTTGGGTGGACAGGTTGGCTTCAAACTGATCACAGGACCAATATTTTGGAAAACCTCATAAACATATATCCTTATAGACAAATGCAGCTGAGCGTCGAGACCCATGGGTCCCTAGTTGTATCCCCAGACAAAGTTGGGGGATACTAAGTATTCATACCAGTCCCCCCACCCCCGCCTATAAATCTTGTTGGCGCGATAACCCAAAAAATATTTCACGGAACTTTACCAAACTTGGTATATGTATAGATATGGGTAAGAGGACGAAGCCTATTAAAAATGAGGTCATGACCTTTACTAGGAGAGTGTCCTTGACCTTGAATAGGTCCAATTTTGGGGAAAATCACACAAATTCTTTAATATCTCAAGAAATCTTGCATGAATTTATTCCAAAATCAAGTTGATGGAAGATCATGGATAGGGTTGTCATGTTCCAGAAACTGGTGGCGCCACCTATTATTCTATACTTGTTTTCGTGCCGTTTAATACCCCCAAAATTGCCTCCTTACAGTACTCTGAGCATTATAAGTCAAAAACTAATGGACAGATTTCTTTTATATGATGCATATACATAGGTATGGGTTATGGGATGATGTTTATTAAAATTGGGGTCATGACCTTTCCTATGCTAGTGGCCTTGACCTTGAATATTGCCATATATGGTGAAAATCACACACCCCTGATGATATCTCCAGTGTTGATAGCCATATGGATTTCAAACATGACTTATGTATGGCCAACCACTAAAGTAAGAACCCTATAGGTTCTAGGTTCATGAGGTTAAAGGTCAAGGTCACTGGACTGGCATTTTAAAAGATACTGTGGATGCATTTTAAGCCAAACTTTCATCCCAGGTCTTCCATCTTGCAAATAGTGGATGATCCATATTAATTTTGGGGTCACAAGGTCAAAGGTCAAGGCCTAAGGAGCCATCTGTCCAAAAATTAGTTTCTCGATGATAATTCCTGCTTTTATTGATGTATTGATTTCAAACTTGACTAATATATGTCCCATTGAAAAAGCAAGACCCAAATTGATTTTGGGTCATGAGGTCAAAGGTCAAAGTCACAGGAAACATCTTTAAAAAGATTGTGGATGCATTTTCAGCCAAACAATTCATCTCAGATCTTTCATCTTGCACATATAGTTTACCTGCCAAGAGTGGAAGACCCCTATCAATTTTGAGGTCACAAGGTCAAAGTCACAGGAGCCATCTGTCCAAAAATTTGTTTCTGGATGATAATTCCTTCTTTTATTGATGTATGGATTTCAAACTTCACTTGTATTTGACCCATTGGAAAAGCAAGACCCAAATTGATTTCTGGGTCATGAGGTCAAAGGTCAAGGTCACAGGAAACATCTTTAAAAAGATTGTGGATGCATTTTCAGCCAAACAATTCATCTCAGATCTTTCATCTTGCACATATAGTTTACCTGCCAAGAGTGGAAGACCCCTATCAATTTTGAGGTCACAAGGTCACAACATGCCAAGTTTCAGCAGCCAAGTCAAGAGGTCACTCAGTACAACCAGGTTGGGTCCAGACATCACCATGGCAACTGACCTGGCTCTGTCTGGTGGGTCCAGACATCACCATGGCAACTGACCTGGCTCTGTCTGGTGTCTAGACACATTGTCTAGACACAGAATGCCCAGATTAGAACTATTGGAACTATATCTGTCAACTGTTTGAAAATACCTGGGTTTGCATTTTTAGCGAATCTGTGAGCTTTTGCAATGGTGTGGCGTTGTCCATCTTCCGTCATCTGTCCTGTGTCGTAGCTGTCTCAAAAAGGGCTGGAGCTAGCATCACCAAATTTTCTGCAAAAAATTTGTCATCTTAAAATTCTATCAGATTTTGCTTATTTCTTGGCTAACTGCATTTTCTTAAATTTTATAGGGAAGAAGCTAAAAAATATAAAAAATGTTCATCTCCGAAAGCATGCTGCCAAATTGTCCATTCATCAGTCCAAATAATCCACCATGGCAAAAAAGAGAATATCCAAAATATCCTGACTGATACAGCCTAGTTTTAAAATGTCTTAGTCCGAAACTTGAGGTCCGAAAAGTCCATTTTGACAAAAGAGGATCAATATTAAATTTTTAGCTCAGCTGACTATAAGTCATCTGAGCTATAGTCATGGTCCATTGTCCGTCGTCCGTCCGTCTGTCTGTCCGTCCGTCCGTCCGTCTGGATGTCTGTCCGTCTGGATGTCCGTCCGTAAGACTGGCACGTTTCGACACCGTTGGACCTACGAATCTGAATTTCGGCATACAGTTAGATGTCCCCATAATCTCCTACCATGCCAAAAATTGCGTCAGTAGGACTTCGTTCCTTTGAGATATTAAGGAAAAACCTCAATTTTTTATTAGAAATCTATTTTCACACTTCAGGACTGCCTAATATCAAAACCACTCATCTGGTTTTCTTCATATTTACCATAAATATTCCTCTATATAGTTCCTATGTACATGCCAGATATTAAGTCAGTATTATATAATTTAAAAAAGTTATTGGCCCAAACATAATGCACTTTGTAAAAAAATCAGGAAGATATTTTGTCACTTAAGACCCAAAGTGTTAAAGGTAGGGACTTTTTTCCAGTAATACAACTTTAATTAATCAAAATTTAATTGTATACCAAAAATTAGATCAAAATCTGTTAAATTTTTTTAAATATTGGCAAAAATATAAAATTGGTACCTTAAATTTTGCCCAACTTTGGCCATGGCACGTTTTTTTCCTGTAGGTACCGTGGATTTAATTTTCACAGCATGTATACATAAGGATTTAATCTGTTAAAATCTGAAATTTGAAAATAAAAGCTGCAAAATTAGGCTAGTTATTGAATTTTTTTGGAGGCTCTTGTTGTATTCCCTTACATTGTCAAGCAGTCCACTTTGATGACTGTAGGTCATTCAGTGCACATCTCTATGCTCCCCAGGCTGTTGACATAATTTTAGATGTCCCCAAAATCTCCTACCATACCGAAAATTGGGTCATTAGGACTTTGTTCCTTCGAGATATTAAGGAAAAAAACTCCGTTTTCCATAAAAAAAAGCCATTGTTACACTTCAAGGCTGCCTAATATCAAAACCACTGATCTGTTTTTGATCGTATTTAGTATTCACATTCTTTTATACATTTTCTATGAACATACCAAAAATTAGGTCAGTATTGAGTATTATTTTGAAGTTATGGGCCAAAACATAATGCAATTTTTTAAAAAATCAGGAAATATATTTACTCACATGAGAATTGCTGAACCTAGAGACCTTTTTTCAGGAATATAACTTTATTTAATCAAAATTCAATTGTTTACCCAAAATTAGATCTGAATTTTGCAAATTTTTCAAGTTATTAGCATAAATAAAAAACAATACCTTAAATTTTGTCCAACTTTGGCACTGTTGATTTAATTTTCCCAGCATGTATGCATAAGGATTTAATCTTTTAAAATCTGAACTTTCAAAAGAAATTGATTGGAATGAATAGCTTTTATTCATGTTTTCACACACCATGTCAAGTGTTGTTTACATCTAGCCCAACTAGTAGTACAGCCTTCACTTGCATTATGTAACCCACCCCAGGCAGCTTACCTTGGCCCAGCTTGGCCACTACTAGCAGGCTTCCCCTCGCCCTGCACTCATCCCCCCCCCCCAGCTGGTGCATAAACTAGATGAATGTTATAATTTTTCTGTATTTTATTTTTTTCTTGGACATGCTACATTTTAGATTTTGTATTGAACCACCAGGGTTACAATGATTAAAGATTACATTTAATTGTGTCCACAATGTGGTGTATTGCTGTGAAAGTCTGGATGTTCATGAGATAAGTAATTCCTAACTTCAGAAGAGTAAAAACTTCACCAGGTGTGAAATTGACTATTAATTCCAGTAATTAATTAAAACTGGGATAGTAATTAGCACAATGATATTGTTTGTCCCTCATTCAACCAACAGTGTGTATACTTTATTTGAAAAGATGTTTTATTTTGTCAAATTTACTTTTATTTTATTTTGGTGAATAAAATTAAGCATGTCCTGAAAACTCCAATATGCAAAACTTTTTATTAGTGATTCAAGGAATATTCTTGTAGATGCCATGTTGTGGCATTATTTTCTTTTAAAATCAATTAAAGCATTTATGATTTAAAAATAATAAAATATATGTGTATGCATAATATGACCCAATTTTTTTACTCTGTATATATAATGATTGCAACTTTTGCAACAATTCTAATATTTTAACTTATATTTTCAGGTTTTTTAATTAAAAATTTATAAACCTGTAAATAAAAAAATGATAGAGATAAAAACTTCTTAATGAAAAAAGTGGATCTGCTTAAAAAAATAGGATTATATATAAACTTAAATGCATTATTCTCTTGAAAGTGAAATAAAGGTATTAGTCCATTCTGTCCACTTGCCTGTCCATCTGTAAATTTTCGTATGCAACACAGTATCTCAAAACGTTTACTGTTTTTCTTCATGACAGTCTTGTCAGAGTATTAGTTTGCAATCATATATTTAGAACTTTACTATAACCAAGTAGGAGGGCCCCTTTCCTCTTAGCTTTTCATATTCTTATATAAATGAAAAACATTACAATAGAATAATTCTACATCCACCTTCGTGCTGCCCTCACTTTTCCCTTCTCCGAACCCCATCCCAAAGTCAGCCTCAGTAAGCAAGAACAAGATGAATCAGATATATTCATACTTTAATATTTTGTACATTTTGTATTTTAATATATGTACATGCCAGAAATTATGTCAATATTGTGTAATATGTAGACATAGTGGGCATCACAATAATGTACCTTGTCAAGACTAAAGAGATATTGTGTCATACAGTCACATATTCATAAATCACTTCATCAGCATAGTTAATCATAACATCATATCTGTCAAATTGAACGCTTGCAGACTACCATACACTTTAGATCCTTCAACAAATAGCCTTATCATCTACTACTGCTTATTAATGCTGTCATTGCATTCATATTTGCTCAAATATATCACAATTTTCAACCCCTCCTAAATAAATAAAAAATAAACCACTTTATTTGACTCTATTAATCCATCAGTCAGGTAATTTCATTTATCATTTACTCACATATTACATTACAAGACTTTATAATAGCCCAACATGTACATGATATTCATAAGCTTTATCGACTCGATATAGTATCACAGTGGAGAAACATTTATAGTCCAATCACGATCAGCTGAGCGCCGTGACCCATGGGTCCCTTGTTAAAATAAACCTCCAATCATACTCCCAAGCTTTGCTCAGGTTTGCATTAGGCCTGTAGACCTTGTTTTTTTTTTAACATGATATTCATTGAAAGCTTAAAAGAAGTGTAATAGACTTAGCAACCCTTGATATTTAATATATGTTCACTGTTCACACTGATTTTAAAATAAAATGATAGCTAGGAGCCAGCATTTTTGGCAGCTAGTAACTGCTCCTAAAGACTCACAATTTTTTCTTTGGGGGGGGGGGGTTAAGTGTATCATACATTTTTTTATGTGTTAAATATTATATTTCAGACATAGCCTTTAAGCTTTATATTAAAAAAAATGTAAGGGTATAAAATCATATTTACCACTTCATATAGTCCTGTTTAATTTAACATTACATTGCTCATAAAACCCAGGTTTACTCAGAAAAACTTACTGGGCTGGGCTTCGTACATAAAACTCAGGTTTTGACCAGTCTTGAATACTTAACACATGTTATTTGGGACCCATACATGAAATAAAATATATCATAGTAACTGCCAATAATTTGTTCGAAAACCATTTCCATACTCATGTACACAGGTGGCAAAAAAGTGTGGCAGAAGGGCTCACTAAAGTGTGTATAGAAAGTATTATACATTTATAAATAGACCTGTTGAGATTCTGGACTTATGAGTCGGTAAACCATATGAATTATGTACATTTGCCATGTTATTTTAGGCAGATTAAACAGTATTTTAACAGGCTTTGGAACCCTTTTCTATGTATAGAGAAAAGGTTCTTCTATTGCATGTACGATCATTGTAGAGGCACAAACAGCACAACATGCTTTCCAAACTAAGAGAAAGGAAACTGTACATGTGGGACAGACTTGTTAATAATAATGCCAAATGGCTGTAGCTTTAGGATTTAAATTTTCAAGTCCAACAGTATAACAAAAACTTAACCTGTTTTCTATGCATCAGTATTTTAATATTTTTTTTCTGTAATAGGCAAATTCAGCTGAGCACCTTGACCCATGGGTCCCTTGTTATTAACAAGTGTTGTTCTAGCTGTTTATAGCCTGCTATCTTGCCTCAAGAGATCTAGACTTTAAACCATTACACTGATGCTCAAAACTTGATTTTAAATATAGACATTTTATGAAATTTTTATATTTCTGTATTAATAACTTTGGAAAATTTATCAGCTTAATTCATTTATCACATTTAGTAAAGGCAATCCTTTTACATTTGCCAGGCCTTAATTTTTTACTAATTACATTGGGAGTGATCATTTAATTCTTTTAATGATATATTCTGCCATTCTTTTAAAACCTATTACTGCATATCAAGATTAATTTAATGCAATTATCATTATTTAGTGTATCTTTAAAATGTACCTGTACCTAGGTACTTTCTAAAATACCTGTACCTGTACCTAGGTACTTTACAATACAAAAAATGCTGTACCTGTACCTGACCATTTCGCAAGTACCTGTAACTGTACCCAGGTACTGTCACATGTACCTGGCCCTAACCCTGATTCTTGCATCTTGTCATGTAATATTTATGTTGTTTTGATAGTAGAGTCTACTTGTTTACAGGGGGACGTTTTGTAACTGTACGGGGCCTACAGACAGAAATGATAAGCAAGTTGGCATGATTATAAGTTATGAATATTATCCTTTATGAAGATGCGTGTGCATTGTCAGGGTGTGTGCTTAGAAGGTAAACCCAGATGCAGAGGATACAAGTCCTGGGAACTTGGTCTGGGCACGCTCATTCTTGTCATTCTCATTAATAGGTCTAGTGACTCTTCTGATCAGGTATGTACGTCCTGTGATTCACAAATTTATGTTCCTTAACTCTAGTATTAATATTTAGATAGAGGTGGATTGCTAACCCTTGTCTAATGACAATTTTTATGATCCTTTTGAATTCGGGGCCTGGTGATTGTTTACCTGGGAGTTGAACAAACTTTAAACCTTGAAGGGCCTTGGTCTGACCCTAATATACCTTGTTTTTATCAGCATGAATAGCTGTCTGTAAACTGACAGGATGTTGTGCTACTCGTTTGTTCTATACACTTCAGGAATAGGATACTGTGTTTGGCTTCATATTCAGGGGGTCCATTATCGCAGTCTCACAATACAAAAGACTAATTTTTGGTAAGGTAAGTAATTCTTTATTTCAGAAGAGTAAAAACTTCACCAGGTTTGAAATTGACTTTTAATTCCAGTAAAAAATTAAAGCTGAGTTAGTATTAGCACAATGATGTTGTTTGTCCCTCATTCAGCTAACAGTGTGTATACTTTATTTGAAAAGATGGTTTTATTTTATCAGATTTACTGAATCTTTTATATTGGTGAATAAAATTAAGCATGTACTGAAAGCCCCATTGTACAAAACTTTAATAGTGATTCAATGAATAATCTTGAAGATGCCATGTTGTGGCATTTTTAGCGAACCTATGAGCTTATGCGATGGTGCGGTGTCGTGCGTCATACGTCGTGCATCATCTATCGCTATCTCATTGGTGGTGCCACCTGCCTCCATTTTTGCACAGCGTCCATCTTTTTGTCTGCCATGGGGCTAAAATCACTCATATCTCAATAGTGGTTTGACTTATCTGCCTAAATTTTGCATGTTTATACATCTTGGATAACTTTCTTTTTTTTTTTGGCACCACCTATATTTATGTATAAGCTGCAGACATTCAGGCTAATATATGAGGACTGGTTTGACATACCCCCCCTGAAATATTGCATGTGTATAGAGCTCACATATCTTTTAATCATACATAAAATTGGTGGCGCCACCTGCCACCATTTTTTCACAGGGTCTGTCTGTTTGTCTGCCGTGGGCTAAAATCACTCATATCTCAGTAGTGGTGTGACTTGTCTGCCTAAAATTTTGCATGTTTATACATCTTGGACAGCTTTCTGGATTTTGTGGTAGGATGGGGCAACCTACATACATATTTCAGCTGCAGACATCCAGGCTATTATACAACACACCTCACTCTATTTGCCCTTGCCACTCAATCCATGCCTCACTTCACCTTTCCCATTCTGATTTTGGTGGATACACATAGTCGCTTGTTGACTACCCATATTCTAGTTTTTAGCTCAGCTGACTATAAGTCATCTGAGCTATAGTCATGGTCCATTGTCCGTCGTCCGTCCGTCTGTCTGTCCGTCTGTCTGTCCGTCTGGATGTCCGTCCGTAAGACTGGCACGTTTCGACACCGTTGGACCTACGAATCTGAATTTCGGCATACAGTTAGATGTCCCCATAATCTCCTACCATGCAAAAAATTGGGTCAATAGGACTTCGTTCCTTTGAGATATAAAGGAAAAACCTCAATTTTTTATTAGAAATCTATTTTCACACTTCAGGACTGCCTAATATCAAAACCACTCATCTGGTTTTCTTCATATTTACCATAAATATTCCTCTATATAGTTCCTATGTACATGCCAGATATTAAGTCAGTGTTATATAATTTAAAAAAGTTATTGGCCCAAACATAATGCACTTTGTAAAAAAATCAGGAAGATATTTTGTCACTTAAGACCCAAAGTGTTAAAGGTAGGGACTTTTTTCCAGTAATACAACTTTAATTAATCAAAATTTAATTGTATACCAAAAATTAGATCAAAATCTGTTAAATTTTTTGAAATATTGGCAAAAATATAAAATTGGTACCTTAAATTTTGCCCAACTTTGGCCATGGCACCTTTTTTTCCTGTAAGTACTGTGGATTTAATTTTCACACCATGTATACATAAGGATTTAATCTGTTAAAATCTGAAATTTGAAAATAAAAGCTGCAAAATTAGGCTAGTTATTGAGGCTCTTGTTGTATTCCCTTACATTGTCAAGCAGTCCACTTTGATGACTGTAGGTCATTCAGTGCACATCTCTATGCTCCCAAGGCTGTTGACATAATTTTAGATGTCCCCAAAATCTCCTACCATACCGAAAATTGGGTCATTAGGACTTTGTTCCTTCGAGATATTAAGGAAAAAAACTCCGTTTTCCATAAAAAAAAGCCATTGTTACACTTCAAGGCTGCCTAATATCAAAACCACTGATCTGTTTTTGATCGTATTTAGTATTCACATTCTTTTATACATTTTCTATGAACATACCAAAAATTAGGTCAGTATTGAGTATTATTTTGAAGTTATTGGCCAAAACATAAAAAAATCAGGAAATATATTTACTCACATGAGAATTGCTGAACCTAGAGACCTTTTTTCAGGAATATAACTTTATTTAATCAAAATTCAATTGTTTACCCAAAATTAGATCTGAATTTTGCAAATTTTTCAAGTTATTAGCATAAATAAAAAACAATACCTTAAATTTTGTCCAACTTTGGCACTGTTGATTTAATTTTCCCAGCATGTATGCATAAGGATTTAATCTTTTAAAATCTGAACTTTCAAAAGAAATTGATTGGAATGAATAGCTTTTATTCATGTTTTCACACACCATGTCAAGTGTTGTTTACATCTAGCCCAACTAGTAGTACAGCCTTCACTTGCATTATGTAACCCACCCCAGGCAGCTTACCTTGGCCCAGCTTGGCCACTACTAGCAGGCTTCCCCTCGCCCTGCACTCATCCCCATATATTCATAAATCACTTCATCAGCATAGTTAATCATAACATCATATCTGTCAAATTGAACGCTTGCAGACTACCATACACTTTAGATCCTTCAACAAATAGCCTTATCATCTACTACTGCTTATTAATGCTGTCATTGCATTCATATTTGCTCAAATATATCACAATTTTCAACCCCTCCTAAATAAATAAAAATAAACCACTTTATTTGACTCTATTAATCCATCAGTCAGGTAATTTCATTTATCATTTACTCACATATTACATTACATTCCTTTATAATAGCCCAACATGTACATGATATTCATAAGCTTTATCGACTCGATATAGTATCACAGTGGAGAAACATTTATAGTCCAATCACGATCAGCTGAGCGCCGTGACCCATGGGTCCCTTGTTGTGTTGTGTGCACCCATGCCAGAACTGCAGCAGTGATGTTTTTTAGCGAACCTGTGAGCTTATGCGATGGTGTGGCGGCGTCCGTCGTCTGTACATTAACCCATACTATCTAGAAAACAGCAAGAGTTAGCATTATAAAATTTTATGCAAAAAATTAGTCATTTAAAAAACTCTATTGGATTTTGATTATTAATTGGCTAACTGCATTTTCTTAGATTTTATAGGGAAAAAGCTTAAAAACCTTTAAAAATCTTCTTCTCTGAAACTGTTCAGCCAAATTGTCCAATATTTCACAGAAATGATCCCTGGAACAATCTTTCTCAAGTTTGTTCGAATTTTTTAAGTTCAGTGATTTTTGGCCGAGTTACAAGAAGTTAAACTTAGTCATCTGTCCAAAAAAATACTAAAATTACAATCTCAGAAACTGCTGGAGCTATCATCACCAAATTTTATGCCAATGTTGGTCACATAGGTCATATCTGAAATTGAGGTATTGGTGGCGCCACCTGCATCGGCCTTTTTTGTTACGGGGTCATTAGTGCCTATATCACACTGAGGGCTACAAAAAACTTCTTCTCTGAAACCATATGGCCAAATTGTTTAATATCGCACAGAAATGATCCTAGGGTAGTGCTTTCTGAAGTTTGTTCAAATGGTCTCAGTTCAGTGACTTTTGGCTGAGTTATGGGAAGCTGAATTTAGTCATATGCCATAACAGCCCATTTTAGCTCAGTGGCTACAAAGATCTTCTTCTCAAAAACCACTGGGCTAAATTCTTAAATCTCACACATTAATTATCCTCAGATGTTGATAATTCAAGTTTGTTCAAATGGTTTTGATTCAGTGCTTTTTGGCTGAGTTCCAGGAAGCTGAACTTAACCAGTTTGCTGTATCTCCTATATGAGTTATAAACTTGCGAAACGTTTTTCGACTGATGCCACTGATGCCAGTTTGTTAAATATTTTACAAGAATAATCCCTACATAAATTTTTATAATAATTGTCATTAATGGTTCCACTTGAATTATTTTTGGCTGAATTATGGAGTTTGAATTGAGTCATTTTACCATATATGTTGGCTGTGTGATGCAGTTACATCTAGCCAGGCACCAGTTTATAAGCATCTATTACATCATGCCACTAGACATTTAGATTTCAGGTTATATTTTGTTAATATTGACAAAAAATTTTTTTGAAAGCTTTTTAAAAATTTAGATTTATGATTTAAGTTATTCATCATACCAGGCAGTGTTACAATTATGGATATTCAGCTCTCTGTGGCTATATAAAGACAACTGTATGTGTATTATAAATTATTGTTATCCCTACTCAACTTAATTCAAGAATTAGCCATCAATGATATATATCTGTATTTTAATTTTGCATTCATTATGCATCCATAATAATTTTACGTATAATCCTGATTTCTTTTTTTATAAAAAGTCAACTGAAAAGCATTTTGTTTTGGGAAAATAAATTTCAAAGTTATTTCAAGTAGGGACCACTTTTGTGAACAGATGGCAGCCTTGGTTTACCACTGGCAGATTGCCAGTGCCTTGATGTTGGCCATTGGTCAAGATGATGTCAGCTCTATAAATAGTTTTGGCACAGTGCCAGGATTGGAAGAAGTGCAGCCAGGTATAGGTCAAGAGTTTACT
Organism: Sipunculus nudus; assembly: GCA_026874595.1. Taxonomy (NCBI): domain Eukaryota; kingdom Metazoa; phylum Annelida; class Sipuncula; order Golfingiida; family Sipunculidae; genus Sipunculus; species Sipunculus nudus. The sequence goes on from CM049309.1 coordinate 96,709,475, forward strand.
CAGTGCAGTAGCTGCATTCTATTTATAGCTTTGGCAGACTGCTCACTGCATCATATTTGGCACCAAAGTTCAGCCTGAATCTATCAGACTGCCAACTGTGTCAGATTATGCAAGAGGTCAAGAGCTCACTCAGTACAGCAAGGTACAGGTCAAAAATTCACTCAGTCTAGCCAGGTGCAGGTCAAGAGTTCACTCAGTGCAGTAGCTTGAGGCAGCAATTTGTCACAGGTCACTTGGGGGCAACTGCCTTACTCACCTAAGCCTTGTCAGCCCAGTGCATCAAACTCTGGGGAAATTTGATGTATTGGATTGATACCTGTCTATGCGTCTTTGATGGTATTCTCGTTTACAAGACAGGTGGTGCCACCTACATTGACTTTTGCACAGTGTATGTACCTGCTTATTTCACAGGAGGGGTTTGACATATCAGTCTGACATTGGGCATATGTATATATCTCTTCGTTGTATACAAGACTGATGGTGCCAGCTACAATCATTGTATCTGCTAATACAGAGTTTTGCGAATACTATGTTTTCAGTCGGACACTGACGCTGCTGCCATAGCCACAAAGGATTCCGGAGAACTCCTCCATAACCACTGGGTAGAATTTTTAAAATTCAGAATTATGATCGGTCACATGTGAACTGATGCGCCCTCATTTTTGGTTGACCTCTGACCTTTCCTCTCTGCCCAACTTCCATTTGTGCATCTTTTTCCACACATAAACCCACATATCTCGGGAACCGTTTGACTGATAAGGCTAAACATTTTGCACAAATGTAGACCTTGGAAAGCTCTATAATATACACTAAAAATGGTGGCGCCACCTGCAACAATCATTGCACAGCGTCCAACTGTTCATCTGCCTTAGGGTAAAAACACATATATCTCTGCATTGGTTGGACTTACCCACCTAAAATTTTGCATTTGTATACATCCTGGACAGTTTTTTTGATTTTATGACAGGTGGCGCCACCTACATTCACATTTTAGCTATAGACATCCAAGCTCATATCTCGGGAGCTGTCTGTCCAGTTGGGCCAAAATTTTGCATGTTTATAGATCTCCCATAGCTCTTTATCATACGCAAAACTGGTGGTGCCACCTGTAACCATTTTTGCACAGCGTCCATCTGTTCATCTGCATCGGGATAATATCACTGATATCTCGGCAGTGGTTTCACTTATCCACCTGATATTTTGCAGGTTTATACATCCTTGACAGCTTTCTTAATTTTATGACAGGTGGCACCACCTACATTCATATTTTGCTGCAGACATTCAAGCTCATATCTCAGGAACCATTTGACCGATTTGGCAAAAATTTTGCATGTTTATAGATCTCACTTAGCCCTTTATCATGCCCAAAACTGGTGGTGCCACCGGCAATCATTTTTGCACAGCATCGGTCTATTTGTTTGCCCTGGCATAAAATCACTCATATTTCGGCAGCGGTTTGACATATCTGTCTAAATTTTGCAGGTTTATACCTCTTGGATAGCTTTCTGGATTTTGTGGCAGGTGGCGCCACCTACATTTATGTATATGCTGCAGACATTAAGGCTTATATCTAAGGACTGGTTTGACATATCCCCCTGAAATTTTGCATACTGTGTATAGATCTCCCATAGCTCTTTATCATACGCAAAACTGGTGTCGCCACTTGCCACCATTTTTGCACAGCGTCCATCTGTTCATCTGCCTTGGGATAAAATCACTCATATCTCGGCAGTGATTTGACTTATCCACCTGAAATTTTGCATGTGTATGCTTCCTTGACAGCTTTCTTGTTTTATGACAGGTGGCGCCACCTACATTCAAATTTACGCTGCAGACATTCAAGCTCATATCTCAGGAACCATTTGACCTATTTGGCAAAAATTGTGCATGTTTATAGATTTCACATAGCTCTTAATCATACGCAAAACTGGTGGTGCCACCTGCAATCATTTTTGCACAGCATCCCTCTATTTGTTTACCGTGGCATAAAATCACTCATATCTCGGCAGTGGTTTGACATATCTGTTTTACATTTTGCAGGTTTATACATCTTGGATAGCTTTCTGGATTTTGTGGCAGGTGGCGCCATCTATATTTATGTATACGCTGCAGAAATTCAGGCTTATATCTCAGGACTGGTTTGACATATCCCCCTGAAATTTTGCATGTGTATAGATTTCCTATAGCTCTTAATCATACACAAAATTGGTGGCGCCACCTGCCACCAATTTTGCAAAGCACCCGTCTGTTTTTCTGCCATGGGCTAAAATCACTCATATCTCAGTAGTGGTTTGACTTATCTGCCTAAAATTTTGCATGTTTATACATCTTGGACAGCTTTCTGGATTTTGGGGTAGAAGGCGCAACCTACCTACACATATTGGCTGCAGACATCCAGGCTATTATGCAACACACCTCACTCTATTTCCCCTTGCCACTCAATCCATGTCTCACTTCACCTTTCCTACTCTGATTTTGGCGGATACACGTAGTCGCTTGTTGACTACCCATATTCTAGTTTTTGTGTTGTGTGCACCCATGCCAGAATTGAAGCAGTGATGTTTGTTTAATTGTTTCCTGTTCTAAGTGTTTAGTACTTGCATTGTTCATATACATGTTACACATGTTCTTGAAAAGTAATGGTCCAGCATTGAAGCATTATACCTGGTGTAATCTCATTGCACAGGTTCGCATTAGGCCTGTAGGCCTTGTTTATTATTCTAGATATTTTGATAAAAAGTTTATGAATATGTCGGCTTGAAAAAAAAAAATTTAGCCAAAGTCTTTCAGTATGTGTAAACAGATATACCAACAGGCCAAGATTGAATCCGTATTTTTAAATAGGTTGAGAAACTGCCAACTGTATCAGATTTGGGAACAGATCAAAAGTTCATTCAGTGCAGCCAGATATAGGTCAAGAGTTCAATCAGTGCAGCCAAGCACAAGGCATGTGATCACCTCATGGGTGACATGTGAACACCTCATGGGCACCATGTGATCACTTCATGGGTGTCAAGCCCCTCAGGGCAGGGCCCCTGCATGAGCTTATGCAATGGTGTGGCTACTATTTCAGATTTGGCAACAGGCTAGAGGTCAGTCTGAATCTATTTATAGCTTTGGCAGACTGCCAACTGTATCAGATTAGGCAACAGGTCAAGAGTTCACTCAGTGCAGCCAGGTATGGGTCAGGAGTTTACTCAGTGCAGTAGCTGCATTCTATTTATAGCTTTGGCAGACTGCCAACTGTGTCAGATTATGCAACAGGTCAAGAGTTCACTCAGTGCAGCCAGGTACAGGTCAAAAGTTCACTCAGTCTAGCCAGGTGCAGGTCATGAGTTGACTCAGTGCAGTAGCCTGAGCAAGCAATTTGTCACAGTTCACTTGGGGCAACAGCCTTTCTCACCCAAGCCTGGTCAGCCTCATGCATCAGACTCTAAGGTATGTTTGATGTATTGGCCTAATATTTTGACCTGTCTGTGTCTTTGATGGCTTTCTCGCTCACAAGACAGGTGTCACCATCTACAATGACATTTGCACAGTGTGTGACTTTTGTGCCTGCTTATTTCTATAGAGGAATTTAATATATCATCCTGAAATTGGGCATATTTATACCTATCGTATTTTAATTATCGTATACTTGTCATATACAAGACTGGTGGTGCCACCTAAAATAATTTTTGCACAGTGTGTGTCCCTGCTTATTTCTCAGGAGGGGTTTGATATATCAGTCTGAACTTGGGCATATGTATATATCTCTGAAACCTTTTTGTATTCAAGACTGATGGTGCCAGCTACAATCATTTTTTAGCTCAGCTGACTGTAAGTCTACTGAGGTATAGGAATGGCGCTTTGTCCGTCGTCCGTCTGGACGTCTGGCCCTCGTTAGCAGGGCACAAATCATAACAGCTGGTCCTAGAAACTTCTAAGTGAACATCCAGGGAGATCAATTAAAAATTTCCTTGGAAACTGAAATTAGGTCACTGTGACCTTTTTCCTTCGAGCTATGGGGCTTGAAAGTACCCCCCAGAATAGAAAAAAAATTTGATACAAAACCTCCAATATCTTGATAATTAATGCATGGTTTGTCATGAATTTTGCCTTGAATATTGACCATGACTAGTTAGCTCAGCTGACTATAAGTCATCTGAGCTATAGTCGTGGTCCATTGTCTGTCGTCCGTCCGTCTGTCCGTCCGTCCGTCAGTCCGTCCGTAGATGTGGCACGTTTTGAAACCGTAAGACCTAGGAATCCAAAATTCGGCATAATGTTAGATGTCCCCAAGATCTCCTACCAAGCCGAAAACTGGGTCTTTGCAACTTCGTTCCTTTGAGAAATTAAGGAAAAACCTCAATTTTTTATTAAAAACCTATTTTTACACTTCAGGACTGCCTAATATCAAAACCACTCATCTGTTTTTCCTCATATTTACCATAAATATTCCTCTATATAGTTCCTATGTACATGCCAGAAATTATGTCTGTATTATTTAATTTAAAAAAGTTATGGGCCCAAACATAATGCATTTTGTAAAAAATCAGGAAAGATATATGATCACTTAACACAAAAAATGTTAAAGCTATTGACCTTTTTTTCCAGTAATATAACTTTAATTAATCAAAATTAAATTGTATACCCAAAATTAGATGAAAATCTTTTAAATTTTTTAAAATATTAATAAAAATAAAAAATTGGTACCTTAAATTTTGCCCAACTTTGACCATGGCACGTTTTTTTCCTGTAAGTACTGTGGATTTAATTTTCACAGCATGTTTTTGTTAGCATTTCAACTGTTAACACCAAAACTTTGAAACCAGTTGATCAAAAACTGTAGAATTTAATAAGTTTTCAAGCACCATGTAACATATTGTTTACATCAAGCTAGTGTTTTGCAGTTTGCAAGAACTCAGCTCCCCTGCTTCAGCTCTTAGTTCCTTAAATTCGGCATACAGTTAGATGTCTCCAAAATCCCCTACCATGCCAAGAATTTGGTCACTAGGACTTAATACCTTCGAGATATTAATGAAAAACTTCATTTTTCCATTAAAAACCCATTGTTACACTTCAAGACTGCCTAATATCAAAACCACTGATCTGACTTTAATCATAAATAATATACATATTTTTCATTCTTTATGCACATGCCAGAATGATGTCAGTATTGCGTAATTGTTTTAAGTTATGGGCCCAAACATAATGCACTTTGTAAAAAATCAAGAAATATATTTACTCCCTTAACAAGGGCATTGCTGAAGCTAGAGACTTTTTTGTCAGGGATGTAACATTATTTAATCAAGATTCAATTGAATACCCAAAATTAGTTCTGAATTTTTCAAATTTTATAAGTTATTAGTATAAATATAAAATTAGTACCTTAAATTTTGCCCAACTGTGACCATGGCACGTTTGTGTCCTGTGAGCACTGTTGATATAATTTTCATATCATGCACACATTAGGATTTCAGCTTTTTAGTTTAGAAAGCTGAAAGAAATTGGCCAAAAATTGTAGCTTTTATTAATGTTTTTTATGAGACCCTGTCAGACTTTGGCTCTCTCCAGCCCCTCTTGAGTCACCTGTATGTTGACCTTGTTGACCTTTCATCAAATTATGCACGCTTGAGGCGAGGCATACAGGAATCCAGGCAGCTTATGGCCAGCCACAGTTGATCCAGGTGTCCAACCCAACTCATCTAGTAGTTTTAACCAACAACATAACAATAAACAATAAATTAATAAATTTTTATTGGTTTTTAATAACAAATTAAAGAAAAATAGAAAAGGAATTTGTTAGTTTATAATAACAGGAAATTAACTTGCAGTTACTGATGATATAAGAATCTTGTATCTATGAGTAGAATGTCACATATTCCAAATAACATCATGCAGTCACCTATGGCATTTTTCAGTTCAATTTTAATGATAAAGAAGTAAATCATATTATTCATTACTAATCATTAGGGATCATATGAAGGAAATTAATGATAGACAAAGATGCAGTGGATAATATTAATCTAGATTCCTACTGTGTCTAGTGTGTAGATTGATGTGAAATTAGTCCAAAATGAATTTTTTACAGTTATTTTTTAATATAAATAAAAGTCATAAAACCAGGTACTTATGATCATTATTTAAATGTCTGAATTTGGTATATTCTGGATTCTCAACATCATTGGTTGGTGAAACTGAATAAATACCAGACATGGTGCGAATACTTTGTAATTGTATTTAAATACGAATATGATTATGTACTCCATTATAAAATTTCTTGCATAAAGAATAGGAATTCAGGTAAAAATGAAAGTATATGAATACTCGTGCAAATACTTTCAAAATGTATTCATGAATGCATTCATGAATCTATTCTTTAATATAATTTTAATAATCATATCAGTTATATTTCATTTAAAAAAATCATATGATACTTATTATTTTTTTATAAAAATTATATTTGGGACAATATTTGTAATTTTTTTTAATAAATAGTTAAACTCTTATATTATATGTTCTGCTTATAAGTTATATGGCCAAGTCAAAATCTGTGTGACAATCTGTGTGTTAATAAAATAAATGAAATCAATCCTCTTCCCTGTCTCCAAAGGTACTATCAAAATCATACATAAGCTAAACAACAACAACTCATAATACAGCTTATATTTATTACCACACAAAACCAGCATGTGCCTCATTTCTAAATAATATTTTTTTATCATATATAACAGCTGAGCGTCGTGACCCATAGGTCCCTTGTTTTGTCAGTTCCTGAAACGTGGTGGCGATACCTGTATTTTAAGCTCAGCTGACTATAAGTCATCTGAGCTATAGTCGTGGTCCATTGTCCGTCGTCTGTCCGTCCGTCTGTCCATCTGTCCGTCCGTCGATGTGGCACGTTTTGAAACCGTAAGACCTAGGAATCCAAAATTCGGCATAATGTTAGATGTCCCCAAGATCTCCTACCAAGCCGAAAACTGGGTCTTTGCAACTTCGTTCCTTTGAGAAATTAAGGAAAAACCTCAATTTTTTATTAAAAACCTATTTTTACACTTCAGGACTGCCTAATATCAAAACCACTCATCTGTTTTTCCTCATATTTACCATAAATATTCCTCTATATAGTTCCTATGTACATGCCAGAAATTATGTCTGTATTATTTAATTTTAAAAAGTTATGGGCCAAAACATAATGCATTGTGTAAAAAATCAGGAAAGATATTTGATCACTTAACACAAAATATGTTAAAGCTATAAACTTTTTTTCCAGTAATATAACTTTAATTTATCAAAATTAAATTGTATACCCAAAATTAGATCAAAATCTTTTAAATTTTTTAAAATATTAACAAAAATAAAAAATTGGTACCTTAAATTTTGCCCAACTTTGACCATGGCACGTTTTTTTCCTGTAAGTACTGTGGATTTAATTTTCACAGCATGTTTTTTTTTAGCATTTTGTCTGGAAACACCAAAAATTTGAAACCAGTTGATCAAAAACTGTAGATTTTATTCAAGCTTTCAAGCACCATGTAACATATTGTTTACATCAAACTATTGTCATGCAGTGTGCAAGTGCTCAGCTCCCCAACTTCAGCTCTCAGTTCCTAAAATTTGGCATACAATTAGATGTCTCAAAAATCCCCTACCATGCCAAGAATTTGATCACTAGGACTTAATACCTTCGAGATATTAATGAAAAACTTCATTTTTCCATTAAAAACCCATTGTTACACTTCAAGACAGCCTTATATCAAAACCACTGATCTGACTTTAATCATATATAATATACATATTTTTCTATATATTCTCTATGCACATGCCAGAAATGATGTCAGTATTGCGTAATTGTTTTAAGTTATGGGCCCAAACATAATGCACTTTGTAAAAAATCAAGAAATATATTTACTCCCGTTACAAGAGGATTGCTGAAGCTAGAGATTTTTTGTCAGGGATGTAACATTATTTAATCAGGATTCAATTGAATACCCAAAATTAGTTCTGAATTTTTCAAATTGTATAAGTTATTAGTATAAATATAAAATTAGTACCTTAAATTTTGCCCAACTTTGACCATGGCATGTTTGTTTCCTGTGAGTACTGTTGATATAATTTTCATATCATGCACACATAAAGATTTCAGCTTTTTAGTTTGAAAAGCTGAAAGAAATTGGCCAAAAATTGTAGCTTTTTAATGTTTTTATGAGACCATGTCAGACCTTGGCTCTCTGTAGCACCTCTTGAGTCACCTGTATGTTGACCTGGTTGAACTTTCAGCAAATTATGCATGCTTGAGGCGAGACATATACTGGGGCAGTCCAGGCAGCTTATTATATAATGGCCAGCCACAGTTGATCTAGGTGTCCAACCCAACTCATCTAGTAGTTTTAACCAACAACATAACAATAAACAATAAATTTTTATTGATTTTTAATAACAAATTAAAGAAAAATAGAAAAGGAATTTGTTAGTTGATAATAACAGGAAATTAACTTGCAGTTACCGATGATATAAGAATCTTGTATCGATGGATAGAATGTCATGTATTCCAATTAACACCATGCAGTCACCTATGGTATTTTTCAGTTCAATTTTAATGATAAAAAAGTAAATCATATTATTCATTACTAATCATTAGGGATCATATGAAGGAAATTAATGATAGACAAAGATGCAGTTGATAATATTAATCTAGATTCCTACTGTGTCTAGTGTGTACATTGATGTGAAATTAGTCCAAAATAAATATATTACATTTTTTTTTTTAATATAAATAAAAGCCATAAAACCAGGTACTTATGATCATTATTTAAATGTGTGAATTTTGTATATTCTGGATTCTCAACATCATTGTTTGGTGAAAACTGAATAAATACCAGACATGGTGCGAATACTTTGCAATTGTATTTAAACACGAATATGAATATGTACTCCATTATAAAATTTCTTTCATAAGAATGGGAATTCAGGTAAAAATGAAAGTATATGATACCAGTGCAAATATTTTCTAAATGTATTAATGAATGCATTCATGAATATATTCTTTAATATTATTTTAATAATCATTTGAGTCATATTTTATTTGAAAAAAATCATACTATTTTCTTATTATTTTTAATAAAAATTATATTTAGGACAATATTTGTAATTTTTCTAATAAATAGTTTAACTCTTATATTATATGTTCTGCTTATATTAGTTATATGGCCAAGTCAAAATCTGTGTGACAATCCCACTCCATTTGTTAATGAAATAAATGAAATTAATCCTCTTTCCTGTCTCCAAAAGTACTATCAAAATCATACATAAGCTAAACAACAACAACTCATAATACAGCTTATTTTTATTACCATATAAAACCAGCATGTGCCTCATTTCTAAATCATATTTTTTAATCATATATATCAGCTGAGCGCCGTGACCCATAGGTCCCTTGTTTCCTATTTTAACAAATATTTTTCTATTGATTTACTATAAAATGACAACAATCATGTCAGTTTCTCAGCTGTCATTACATCTGGTGTCCCAAAACCTGGTGTGTTTATTGATCACAAGTGGATGCCCTATACTAATCACCCTGTCTGTCAGTCTGTCTATTTGTATGTCTGTCTGTCTGTCAATCCGTCCATCCACATAAATTAGTTTCCAGATGATAACTCCAGTTAAGTTGGATATATTGGTTTCAAACTTAACTTATAAATGTGTATGCATTTGAAGCCAAACTTTTCATCGCAAACCTTCCATCTTCAAGATATTGCTAACCTGCCACTACAGGAAGATTCTGTTTGATTTTTGGGTCATAGATCAAAGGTCAAGGTCACAGGGCCCATCCATTCACAAATTAGTTTATGGATGATAACTCTGCTTTGGATAGACAGACTTGCTTCAAACTTGATGTAATGATGATCAACCAAATATGTAAATCCATTTTGATTTTCAGGGACCAGCGATCTAAGTTGAAGGTCACAGAAGCCACATCTTTAAAAAGATTGTGGATGCACTGTAAATCATTCTTTTCATCCTGAACTTTCCAACGTTCACACATGGCTTACTTGCCCAAAGTGAGGAAACCTGTAGAATTTGAGGTTATCTGGTCAGAGGTCAAGGTCACTTTTTAAAAGATTGTTACAATAATCCTAATGCTGCAAGTTCAAGGATATTAAGTTCTAAGATTTTTTTGTTACAAGGTCATTGGTTAAGGTTATAGGACTGTCATATTGAAAAATTTCTTTCATAATATCCTTATAGACAAATTCAACTGAGCGTGGAGACCCATGGGTCCCTAGTTGTGTTGTGTGCACCCATGCCAGATTTTCAGCAGTGATGTTTCTGTATTATGTGTAATTGTTTTTATTCAAAATGTTTAGTACCTGCATTGTTCATATACATGAGAAGTCATGGTCCAGCATTGAAGCATTATACCTTGTGTATTTCCCAATGCACAGGTTCGCATTAGGCCTGTAGGCCTTGATAAATATTTTACAAGAATCATTCCTACAATAATTCTTATAATAATTGTCATTAATGGTGAATGATTTTTGGCTGAATTATGGAGATTGAATTGAGTCATTTTACCATATATGTTAGCTGTGTGATGCTGTTACATCTAGCCTGGCACCAGTTTGTCAGCATCTATTACATCATGCCACTAGACATTTAGATTTCAGGTTATCTTTGGTTAATATTGAAAAGAAAGTTTTTTTAAAAGCTTTTAAAAAAATTAGATTTATGATTTAAGTTATTCATCATACCAGGCAATGTTACGATCATAGATGTTCAGCTCTTTGTGGCTATATAAAGACAACTGTACCTGGATTTTAAATTATTGGTGTCCCTACTCAACTAAATTCAAGAATTTGCCATTTATGGAGATATAATTGTATCTTAATTTTGCATTCAGTATGCATCCGTAAAAATTTTACATATATTCCTGATTTCTTTTTTATAAAAAGTCAGCTGAAAAGCATTTTGTATTGGGAAAATAAATTTCAAAGTTATTTCAAGTAGGGACCACTTTTGTGTTCAGATGGCAGCACTTGGTTTACCATTGGCAGATTGCCAGTGCCTTGATGTTGGCCAATAGCCAAGATGATGTCAGCTCTATAAATAGTTTTGGCACAGTGCCAGGATGGGAAGAAAAGCAGCCAGGTATAGGTCAAGAATTCACTCAGTGCAGTAGCTGCATTCTCTTTATAGCTTTGGCACACTGCTCACTGCATCATATTTTGCACCAAAGTTCAGCCTGAATCTTTTTATAGCTTTGGCAGACTGCCAACTGTGTCAGATTATGCAACAGGTCAAGAGTTCAATCAGTGCAGCCAGGTACAGGTCAAAAGTTCACTCAGTCTGGCCAGGTGCAGGTCAAGAGTTCACTCAGTGCAGTAGCTTGAGGCAGCAATTTGTCACAGGTCACTCAGGGCAACTGCCTTACTCACCTAAGCCTTGTCAGCCTAGTGCATCAAACTCTGGGAAGTCTGATGTATTGGACTGATATTTTGACCTGTCTATGCATCTTTGATGTTATTCTCATTTACAAGACAGGAGGTGCCACGTACATTGACTTTTGCAGTGTATTTCTACAGAGGAATTTGATACATCAGCCTAAAATTGGGCATGTTTATACAAAAAGGGTAGCTTTATAGTGTACAAGATTGGTGGCTCCACCTACAATAATATTTGCACAGTGCATGTCCCTGCTTATTTCACAGGAGGGGTTTGACATATCAGTCTGAAAATTGGCATATGTGTATATCTCTGATAGCTTCGAAGTATACAAGACTGGTGGTGCCAGCTACAATTGTTTTTGTGTTGTTTGCACCCATGCCAGAAAATTCAGCAGTGATGTTTGTGTAATTGTTTCTTATTCAAAATGTTTAGTACTTGCATTGTTCATATACATGAAAAGTAATGGTCCAGCATTGAAGCATTATACCTGGTGTATTTCCCAATGCACGGGTTGCATTAGGCCTGTAGGCCTTGTTTTGTTTTTTTACGATTTTTTTTCTCTATTTTTGATACCTCAAAAGATGCCATCATCTGTTAACAGGGCACAAATCGTAACCACTGGACCTGGAATCTTCTCACTTTACATCCTGAGAGGTCCATGAAAAGTCTTTTTGGAAACCTGGAATTAGGTCTCTGTTACGCATATTCTTTAAGCTATGGGGCTCCGAGGTACCCCACTGAATAATGAAAAATTTGAAACAAAAAGCTCAAGTATCTGAACTATTATTGCATTGATCACCATGATTTTTTGCATGGATATTAATCATGGAGTGTTTCATCAGTTTCTGCAGTCTGGTGGCCCCACCCTTATTTTTTCGATACTTTTGATATTTTTACTCTATTTTGAGACCTTAAAAGTTGCCTTCATGTTAACAGGGCACAAATCATAACCGCTGGACCTGGAATCTTCTCACTTTACATCCTGAGAGGTCCATAAAAAGTTTTTTTGGAAACCTGGAATTAGGTCTCTGTTACCCATATTCTTCAACTTATGGGGTTCTGAAGTACCCCCCAGAATAATGAAAAATTTGATACAAATGTTCAAGTACCTGAACAACTTATGCATTGATCACCATGATTCTTTGCATGGATATTAAATGGAGTGTTTCATCAGTTTCTGCAGACTATTGGTGCCACCTTTATTTTTTCGATTTTTTACAATTTTTTTCTCTATTTTGAGACCTTAAAAGTTTCCATCATGTTAACGGCACAAATCGTAACCATTGGTCCTAGAATCTTCAAACATTACATCCAGGGAGATCTGTGAAAAGTCTCCTTGGAAACCTGAATTCAAGTCTCTGTTACCCATATTTTCTGAGCTATGGGGCTTATAAGCACCCCTCAGAAAAATTGAAAATTCATTACCAAAGTAGGGCACAAATAATAACAATGAAACCCAAAATCTTCTAACTTGACATCCTGAGAGTTCCTCAAAAGTTCTCCCCAGAAACCTGAAATTGGGTCACAGAGACCTGTATTCTCAGAGTTTTGGGGTATGTTTGAGCACCCAGAAACAATGCAAAATACACACAAATAGCCAGATTCCTCATGAAAGGCTGGTTGGATTGCCATCTGATTTGTTGTGCTTATTGGTCTTGATGAATTTAAGCTAATATGCATGAACAATGATGCCACCTATCTTAATTTGTTGTCTCTGCAAGGACATATTATCAACATGTCAGTTGGCTGAGTGTCATGACCCATGGGTCACTTGTTTTAAGTGTGATTCACGGTATTGGCCTGAAATGTGCATTTCCATAGATCTTGGATACCTCCATCTCGTATTCAAAACTGGCGGCGCCATCGGCAATTTTTTTTCTCTGGAGTCCATCGGTACATTTGTTTTAGGTGACAATTGCTCGTATCTTAGGAGTTGTTCAATGTATTGGTCTGAAATGCTTGTACATACAATTAATACTTAGATGCACTTTTCTCAGTAGTGGATTGGTGTCTCGGCCTGAAATCTTGCATGGTAATTGGTATGGTTGCTTTCCAAGTGTCAGTAAATGCTGCTGAAAGGGGGGGGGTAGTTAATTGTTTGGGGATACTATGATACTATGGTTTCAGAACAGTCCCGCTGGTCTCGCAGCCAAAATATCTTGTTAGCGAGATAACTAAAAAATATTTCACTGATCTTTTTAAAACTTTGCATTTGTATAGATATAGGTAAGAAGACAAAGCTTATTTAAATGGGGTCATGACCTTTGCTAGGAAAGTGACCTTGACCTTGAATAGGTCCATTTTTGCTGAAAATAACACAAATTCTTAAATATCTCAAGAAAGCTTGCAAGGACTAAGGTGACCGAAGATCTTGGATAGCCTTGTGTAGGGTTGGGACGGTTACCGGTATACAGTATTATCACGATATCTGACAGCTACGGTTATCATACCGTCAACTTTCCTATTATCGCGATACCACGATATTAATTTTTTATCACGATTTTGGTGCACAAGCAAGCCCTTGAGGTTCAAAATGAATTTATTTCAAAGAATTACATTTATTTTTATAAACCACATGTATTTGAATACACGCGTGTGGGGGAACAGTGTGTTTACAGACTTTGGGATTAGTCGGAAATGTCCGGAAGTAGCAGGATGAATCAGAGAGGACATAAGCTTGAGAATTCAAGGAGAAAATAACATTATAATGAAAGAGCAATAAATACACATATTTCCGCTTTTATTACGTAGAATGAAAATGTCTACATAAAAGTGTCACAACTGAATCGAACATTCCATACAGGTTGCATATTTTGCCATATAAAATTGGGAAGGTATATTTAGCCATGATTGGTATAACACGCTCTCCGAAAATTCGCCGGGATTCTCCGGCTTTAATGTAGCTATAGGAAACTGATGGAAAGTTCTGACAAGGGTGATTCGACGATGGGGGCAGGACTTCCCGCGCCTCAAGCTTGCACACCTGCAGGACCTTCATGCAACTTACATCACGTAATGAGTCATTCTGTGGTACTGGCACAATAGGTATAAATGACATTAATACTTAACCCCTTAAAAGTCAAGACTTTAAAGGTGGTTGTTATAAATATCATTATTGATGGCTTATTTATGCCATTATATATAATTAAAAATATCGCGATATCACGGTATATCGCGATTAAATTTGAATAATTATCATGATAAAAAAAACCCATATCGTCCCAACACTAGCCTTGTGATATGCCGGAAACAGGTTGGGCCACCTTTTATCCTTTTCTTGCTTTTACGCCTTTATTACCCCCATAATTGCCACTTGACAGTACTGTGAGCATTACAAGTCAAAAACTAATGGACAGATTTCCCTCATATTATGAACAATAGAGAGATGCGTTATAGGATGAGGTCTGTTTAAATTTGGGCCATGACCTTTACCATGAGAGTGGCCTTGACCTTTAATATTTCCGTATTTGGTGAAAATCACACACCTCTTATGATATCTCCTGTGTTGATAGCCATATGGATTTCAAATCTGACTTATCTATGGCCCACCACTAAAGTAAGAACCCTATAGGTTCTAGGGTGATGAGGTCAAAGGTCAAGGTCACTGGACTCGCATCTTTAAAGATATTGTGGATGCATTTTAAGCCAAACTTTTCAGCCCAGGTCTTCCATCCTTAACATGTAGCTCACTTGCCAATAGTGGGTGATCGATATCAAATTTGGCGTCACAAGGTCAAAGGTCAAGGCAACAGGAGCTATCAGTCAAAAAATTGATTTCCGGATGTTAATTCCAGCTTTTTTTATGTATGGATTTCAAACTTGACTTGTATATATGTCACATTAAAAAAACAAGATCCCAATTGATTTTAGGGTGACAAGGTCAAAGATAAAGTTCACAGGACACATCTTTAAAAAGATTGTTGATGTATTTTCAGCCAAACTTTTTATCTCAGACCTTTTATCTTGCACATTTAGTTCACCAGCCAATAGAGAAAGACCCCTATCCATTTTGAGAGCATAAGGTCAAAGGTGAAGGTCACAGGAGCCATCTCTCCAAAAATTAAGTTCCAGGATGATAATTCCAGCTTGGATTGATATATAGATTTCAAACTTGAATCATATATTTTTCTATCCATCTTTTCTCATAAACCATACAGGTGGCGCCACCTACCTGTTCCGTAAAATAAATTAATGCTCTTTTCTGAGGAGTGATTTGCACTATTGGTCTGAAATTGTGCATATCCATAGATCTTAGACTCCTCCATTTTGTACTTAAGACTGGTGGCGTTATCTGCTATTGTTTTGCTGTTGTGTTCATCTGTACATGTGCTGTTGGTGAAAATAGCTCATATCTCTGGAGTGGTTCAAGGTATTGGTCTTAAATTTGGCATGTCTATTCATCTTGGAAAATTTTCTTGAAAACCAGACAGGTGGAGCCACCTACCTTCCTTTTTATTTAAAATAATGCTCTTTTCTCAAGAGAGATTCAACATATAGGCGCCCATATTTGGGGAAAAATATTGTTTCTCAAGTTGATAGATGGAAGAAACTATAGTCGCTTGCTAAATGTCAGTATATGCTGCTGAAGATGGGGGGCCTATTCTTATAATGGTGGGATTAATTGTCTGGGGATACTATGGCACCTGCAGTGCCAAGAAATATCTAGGTATATGTGTATATATGACTAAACATTCTGTAGGATTGTGTAGTTGAGTTACTGAATTTGTAACCATAACATTAAAACTATGAAAGGTTACTGTTGTAAATGTTGGCATGCTTCTTTTAGGCATCCTGCTGTATCCATATAAATATGTAATCCAGTTCTTGTTGATATATTAAGTCCTTTATTCTGGTTTGCTATATATATGACAGCCAGTTGGGGAATCTGTGTAGGACTGATTCAAACAGCCCAAGCTTCCCCCTCAGCCACTGACCAGCCAATCAGTGCACAGCTGGTCTGTTATTGGTCAGTTGCTGAGAGAGGCTGGCTAGGCTTATCTGGTCAGTTCCCAAATTGTGTGATTCTTCTCCGTATCAAACTTTTTAATTACTCATTAACTAATTAGGATATCCCACTCAAATTAAGACATAACAATGAACACATTTAGAGACACCTTATAGTATAGAAATGAATTCATCTTGTATAGAACTTAATAACAAATTCTTAGTAATTTAACAGAATCTCTGTCCCAGTTAATCTTAAAATCATTTGTTGACCCCAAATTCTGATAATTAACCTGATTGTAAATTTCTGATATTTAGAGGTATAATAAAAGAGATGATGAACTTTAGAATTATGTTCATATGAATGTTTTCTGATCTCTGAGTGTAAAGATATTAACTACTAAACATTTACCAGAAACACACCAATATACACTGGACTCAGGCACTGAGCTATGGACACCTGACATCTTCCAGGGCATTAGCTATACTACATTACTAATGATTCCTCATTAACTACATTTTATATGAATATTACTAAGGAAATAACACTCAGGAAAGTACTGGCAGGGGTAAAATGTCATTTTAATGAAATAGCAACATATACTACACATTGTATCACTGTTTGTTGACTGTAGTCAACAGTATATTACACATTATATCACTGTTGACTGTAGACAACACTGTAATACATACACATTGTATCACTGTTGACTGTAGGCAACACAATACTACACAATGTATCACTGTTGACTGTAGACAACACTGTAATACACATTGTATCACTGTTGACTGCAGAATAGTATAATTACATATGGTACATTACTATAATGGATTTTTATCTCATCACATTTATTTAAAAGAAATAGTATTAGTTATTTAATTTGTTCAGCTCATTAATATAAATGTTAGAATACAGTTCATAATTTGTTTTGTCATGCTTAGTTTAACCATTGTCTTAGAAATGAGTAAAGATAACTACCTAAATGAATTTATATATATATATATATATATATATATATATATATATATATATATATATATATAATATATATTAGGCCTTTCTATGTGCTTAAATTCACAACTGAGTCATAAAGATTGCATTACAGTTTGAGAAATATATTATATAATATATTAAATAATGATCACATGGTGTACAGCTGAGCCAAAACTCTTTCACCAGATACAAGGCCTTTGTATTTCATGGTGGTCATTTTGATTAAAATAGATATAGAGTGCCTTGTATGATTTAACAGTTAAAACAATTAGTTTCACTTGCACTTAATGTCTGTTTTAATATTAAATCTGTATTTATGTCAGGCAGAAGCCAAGGAAAAAGAATGGTGGAAGAAAGCACAGTCCATATACGACTTCACAGTGAAAGATATTGATGGAAATGAAGTCTCATTAGAAAAATATAAGTGAGTGGTACAGTCTGTGGTTAATCCCATGCTTCTACCTAGCTACTATAGGTTTATTGTCATTTCTGTGTGTTTGTTGGTTTTTTTTGTACATCATTTTCTTAGACATGCCTGAAGGCAAAGTCTTCAAGCAGGGTCAAAATTTTATGCATGACAAATGCTAGAAACCTTTTGTTTTCTATGTGGCCATGGCAATCAGGGGCCATGGCAGGTCAAAAGTATGTAATACCACTTTGCATACCATTAGATGTCCCCAAAATCTCCTACCATACCGAAAATCGGGTCATGAGGACATACCAAAAATTAGGTCAGTATTGCGTATTATTTTGAAGTTATGGGCCCAAATATAATGCAATTTTAAAAAAAATCTTGAAATATATTTACTCACCTATCATGGGAATTGCTAAAGCTGGAGACTTTTTTTCAGGAGTATAACTTTATTTAATCAAGATTCAGTTGTTTACCCAAAATTAGATCTGAATTTTGCAAATTTGTCAAGTTATTAGCATAAATAAAAAATCAATACCTTAAATTTTGTCCAACTTTGGCAATGGCACGTTTTTTCCCTGTAAGTACTGTTGTTTCAATTTTCACAACATATATACATAAGGATTTAATCTTTTAAAATCTGAAATTTTAAAGGAATTAATTGAAAAGAGTAACTTTTATTCAAGTTTCCATACACCATGTCAAGTGTTGTTTACATCACATTCAGGTTTACTCTGCAGACAGTGGTTTGACATATCTGTCTAAATTTTGCAGGTTTATACATCTTGGATAACTTTCTGGATTTTGTGGCAGGTGGCGCCACCTACATTTATGTATATGCTGCAGACATTAAGGCTTATATCTAAGGACTGGTTTGACATATCCCCCTGAAATTTTGCATACTGTGTATAGATCTCCCATAGCCCTTTATCATACGCAAAACTGGTGTCGCCACTTGCCACCATTTTTGCACAGCATCCATCTGTTCATCTGCCTTGGGATAAAATCACTCATATCTCGGCAGTGGTTTGACTTATCCACCTGAAATTTTGCATGTGTATGCATCCTTGACAGCTTTCTTGTTTTATGACAGGTGGCGCCACCTACATTCAAATTTATGCTGCAGACATTCAAGCTCATATCTCAGGAACCATTTGACCAATTGGGCCAAAATTATGCTTGTGTATAGATCTCACATAGCTCTTCATCATAGGCAAAACTGGTGGCGCCACCCACAACCACTTATGCACAGCGTCCATCTGTTCATCTGCATTGGGATAAAATCACTCATATCTCAGCAGTGGTTTGACTTATCCACCTGAAATTTTGCAGGTTTATACATCCTGGACAATTTTCTCAATTTTATGACAGGTGCCACCACCTACATTCACGTTTACGCTGCAGACATCCATGCTAATATGCAACACACCTCACTCTATTCCCCTTGCCACTTAATCCATGCCTCACTTCACCCGTCCCACTCTGATTTCTGCGGATACACATAGTCCCTTGTCGACTACCCATATTCTGATTTTAAAATGTCCTAGTCTGAAACTTGCAGGTCGGAAACGTCCATTTTGCTGAAATCATTATGACTAAGGTAGATATGCAGGACTTAAGAGGATCAATATTAAATTTTAAAAATAAACCTCCATTCATACTCCTAAACTTTGCACAGGTTCGCATTAGGCCTGTAGGCCTTGTTAAAATAAATAAATACATCTGTGTACTTAATGTGATGTTGCCTGACTGTCACATCTGTGAAGAAATTTCTTAAGGATATGCTTTATTTTATCATTGAAAAGGGACTACATTGAAACCATAAGATGCTGGATGAAGTGAAATGTTGATTCAATCATGATCCTTTGGATTATTTCTTATATACAGTGTATTATGTTTCTACAGGTGTCAGTAAAATTACTGAATTATATTGAATGTTCAAAAATATTTTAGCATATATATTTTATGGTCACAATGATAAATATGCTCATTGAGAAATGAAAAACTATTTACATTACTTAATAAAAGTTAAATTGAGGAATCATTAATTTGATAACTAGTTTTCCTGTTAGTGCTGTGGATTTAATTTTCACAGCATGTACACATAATCATTTCGTCTGTTAAAATATGAAATTTGAAACCAATTGACCAAAAACTGTAGATTTCATTCAAGTTTTCAAGCCTCGTGTCTTGATTGTTTACATCAAGTCACTTAGTCAGTGGTATGCAGTGTGCTAGGCTGTTACATAACCCCTTCACTCCTGGCCTACTGCCTCTGTGAGTGTCTGGAATGAGGCAGTAATTTCCAGGGAGCCTCTCTCTCTCTCTCTCTCTCTTTCTCTCTTCCTCTCTCTCTCTCTGTTTGTGTCTCATTAGAAAAATGTGTAAACTGTTGAACTGTCAACAGCATATCAAAAAGGTAACCAATGAAACTCCTAGTCAGATCTCAAAATATTATTTGCAACAATTTCTTCAGACATATCAACCCACCATGTCCTAGATTACCTCTTCCTCTCAGACTTTATCTAAATTTTTATAATATGTTAGATTGTAACCGTCCAGGTGTTTAGTACTGTTGAATGCTGCCCCCTCTTCTCTCTCTCATTCTCTCTCCTGTTCTCTTTACATCCACCCCTCCTTGCTGCCCCTTTGTTCCCTTCTCCAAACCCCATCCCAATGTCAGCCTCAGTAAACAAGAACAAGATGAATCAGATATATTAAAATTTGTCCCCGCTGGATGCGGAGCGGGGGGACATTGATTTGGGTTTGTCTGTCTGTCTGTCTAGCTGTCCGTTTGTCTCTCTGCCTCTAAGTCCGTCCATCAGATTTTTTCGTTTCTGTGCAATAACTTTCCTAAATATTATCCGATTTCATTCAAATTTGGGTCAGTGATTGCTCTCATGTATACCTTGGTTGGGATTGGTTTTGGAGGGTCTGGCTTCTGTCTGTCTGTCTGTCACTTTGCCTGTATGTCAGATTTTCGTTTCTGTGCGATAACTTTCCTAAATATTCATTCAAATTTTGGTCAGTGATTGCTCTCAAGCTTACCTTGGTTGGGATTGGTTTTGGAATGTCTGGCTTCTCTCTGTCTGTCTGTCACTTTGTCTGTCAGTCAGTAAGGTTTTCGTTTCCATGCCATTACTTTCATAGATATTTTCTGATTTCATACAAATTTGGGTCAGTGATTGCTTTAATGCATACCTTGGTGGCTGCTGACTGTCTGTCTGTCTGTCACTTTGACTGTCAGTCCTTCAGGTTTTTCTTTTCTGTGTGATAACTTTCCTAAATATTATCTGATTTCATTCAAATTTGGGTCAGTGATTGCTCTCATGCATACCTTGTTTTGGATTGGTTTTGGAGTGTCTGGCTTCTCTCTGTCTGTCTGTCTGTCGCTTTGTCTGTCAGTCAGTCAGGTTTTCGTTTCCATGCGATTACTTTCCTATATATTATCTGATTTCAGACAAATTTGGGTCAGTGATTGTTCTCATGCATACCTTGGTTTGGATTTGTTTTGGAGTGTCTGGCTTCTGTCTGTCTGTCTGTCACTTTGTCTGTCAGTCAGTCAGGTTTTCGTTTCCGTGCGATTACTTTCCTAGATATTATCTGATTTCAGACAAATTTGGGTCAGTGATTGTTCTCATGCATACTTTGGTTGGGATTGGTTTTGGAGTTTCGGCTTCTGTCTGTCTGTCTGTCTGTCCGTCAGGTTTTTGTTTCCATGTGATAACTTTCCTAAATATTATCCAATTTCATTCAAATTTGGTTCAGTGATTGCTCTCATGCATAACTTGGTTGGGATTGGTTTTGGAGTGTCTGGCTTTTGTCTGTCCGTCTGTCAGGTTTTCATTTCCCTGCCATAACTTTCCTAAATATTATCCAAAGTCATTCAGATTTGGGTCAGTGATTGCTCTCATGCATACCTTGGTTGGGATTTGTTTTGAAGTGTCTGACTTATGTCCATTAGTCCATCTTTCTGTCACTCTGCCAGTCAGTTTTTCAGGTTTTCTTTTTCGTGTGATAACTTTCCTAAATATCATCTGATTTCATTCAGATTTTGGTTAGTGATTGTGCTCATGCTAACTTTGGTTGGGATTGGTTTTGGAGTGTCTGGCTTCTGTCTGTCTGTCTGTCTTTCACTCTGTCTGGCCATTCGTTATCAAGCATCAAAAACAACAAGATCCCAAAGCGGGGGACATTAATTCCACAAATTTGCTTGACTATTTGTCCATAGGTACCTATGTACATGCCAAAAATTATGTCAATATTGTGTAATATGTATATGTGGTGTGCATCAAAATAAAGTACCTTGTCAAGACCAAAGAGATATCATGTCATACAGTCACAAATTCATAAATCCCCTCATTAGCATAGTTAATCATAACATTATATCTGTCAAATTGAAATCTTGTAGACTTCAATACACTATAGATCCTTCAACAAATAGCCTTATCATCATTCTACCACTGCTTAGTATATACTGTCATTGCATTCATATTTGCTCAAATAAATTGCTTTTTACAACCCCTCCCAAATAAATAAAAAATAAACCATTAAATATACTCCATATTAATCCGTCAGTCAGGTTATTTTATATATCATTTACTCACATATTACATTATATTCCTTTATAATAGCTCAACATGTTCATGATATTCATAAACTATATTGACTCAGTAGAGTATCACAATTGTGATACATTTATAGTCCAATCAAGATCAGCTGAGCGTCATGACCCATGGGTCTCTTGTTTCAATCAAATATAATATTTCATATATTTCTTAATTGTCCCCCACTCCCCAGATGTAGGGACATTGATTTGGGTTTGGCCAACTTACATGGTAGGAGCATATTTGGAATAAAAGATATGGTATCATTAAAATATTGCATAAAGTTCAATTTTAAATGAATAATTAAATGAATTTGGCATTCAGTGTATGTTGCACTCTTTCCAAAGTGCATTATTTAGATATCCACTGCCCAGGAAGAGTAAATCTGTCTGTAAAAATAGTTGGGTTTCTGAATGCCTCTTATGTACGGTTATCTGAAAATCATTAAAATTCATAGACTTCAGACTCAATTTTAAAACAAAATCAGGTTTCAACATGAGAATTTTATCCCAAAATTGAATTTATCACCGGATGTCTCAAATTCAGCAATGATTTTGTCAGATTTACCTTGCCCTTACTTGGTCTCCCAACAAGCGGACATTCAATATGGCGGAAAGGCTGGAGTGTTCAGGAGCATTTGGGGGCCTTGGCAACTGTCGCCAGTAGGTGCTACTCACAATTAAAGTTGAACTGTGTACGTTCATTTCGTCCACTGATATTGATAACTTCAAACACATTATTAGAATAAAACTATTTTCAGAATGAGAATTTTATCCCAACGTTGAGATTTTGACGGGATGGTTCAAATTCACCAATGATTTTGTTTGCACAATCATTTTTAGATTATAAGGCAGGTTAAATTGTTCCTGTTATTATAGTGTTAATCAACATTTTGAAATGCAGTCTTAAGCTAACAGAGAAATACAGAAGCACTGCTATCGTCATTCTTTTCAGCATTGAAATAGTGACCATTTGCCAGTGCAAACCTCACACCTGCCATGTTTTTACAATGGAAAAGATTAAGATCAAACAATGTTGATGCTCATTATTCGAGTCGTTCATGTGAAATGGAATTTCCTTGCTCAGCTGGTACATGTGCATGGGGCAACTGGTGGCTGCTGATATATCAAACTTGGCTGTCTGTTCTTGACATGATTTAGGACCAAATATGACTGTCCCTGTCTGTGTTTAGCAGGTGTCACTCAAAACAAATTCAATGGGAAATGGGTCAGGACAGTGGGTTAGTGTCCAACATTGAAGGTGTCTGCGGATGATGGGGTCTGCTCATGGCAGGGACTGCTGTCTTCATCCTACTGCCAAAAATGGATATGGTGAAAAAAGAGGGTTTAATATTAACTTGTAATCATCATTTCCCTGCCTCAGGAGAAAGTGAAATAAAGTGATCAGTTATTTCTGTCCATCTGTCTGTCTGGCTGTAAATATTACATATGCAACAGAGTTTTTAGCTCAGCTGACTATAAGTCATCTTAGCTATAGTCGTGGTCCTTAGTCCGTCGTCCGTCCGTTAACAGGGCACGTTTTGAAACCATTTGATCTACGAATCCAAAATTTTGCATACAGTTAGATGTCCCCAAAATCTCTTACCATACTGAAAATTGGGTCACTAAGACTTCGTTCCTTTGAGAAATTAAGGAAAACCTCCATTTTTCATTAAAAACCAATTGTTCCACTTCAAGACTGCCCAATATCGAAACCACTGATCTGAATTTGCTCATAGTTAATATTCATATTTTTCCATACATTTCCTATGTACATACCAAAAATTAGGTCAGTATTGCCTAATTTGTTGAAGTTATGGGCCCAAACATAATGCACCTTTTAAAAAATCAGGAAATATATTTACTCACTTAACATAAGAATTGCTGATGCTGGAGACTTTTTTTCAGAGATATAGCTTCATTTAATCAGGATTCAATTGTGTATCGAAAATTAGATCTGAATTTTGCAATATTTTCAAGTTATAAGCATAAATATAAAATCAGTACCTTAAATTTTGCCTAACTTTGTCCACAGCACGTTTTTTTTTCCTTCAAAAACTGTGTATTTAATTTTCACAGCATGTACACATAAGGATTTAATCTGTTAAAATCTGAAATTTGAAAATAAAAGCTGCAAAATTAGGCTAGTTATTGATTTTTTTTTGGAGGCTCTTGTTGTATTCACTTACATTGTCAAGCAGTCCACTTTGGTCACTGTAGGTCATTCAGTGCAACTCGCTATGCACCAGGAGCTGTTATGTAATCCCATCACTCAGGCAAGCCCTCTTTCTTGTTAAGCTTGATCAGGCTGTCTGCAGTTAATTCAACAAGGAGCCTTTCTCTCTCCCCCTCCCCTAATTCTGTTGACAGACCTTTACTTTAAATAAGGAATCTTATAATTTCACTTTTTTTCAGCAACGAGCAGTAACAACAGAGACCCCTTCCCCCACCCGTCCCTTCAATACACAGGACTAATAAACAAGACAAATCTTACAATTTTAATGTTTAATAAATTTTTGTTGTTGAGACTTAGACAATTTTGATTTTTTTTAAAGAAAAAAAATTTCAGGAATTAGATTCTAAAATTCAAATGTGATAAAATATTAGGATCTAATGTAAGTGCTAACTGACAAGATTTAAGAAGACATAAATACTTTGTAGCATTTCATTCATACCTCTTAAAATTGGCCGGGCCTAGGTTTGAATAACACTGTTAAACTTAAAATCAGGAATATTGGTCAATCTTTGTGGGATTAATTTTTAACTCATATGGTCATATATTTAACTTTTGAAAACTTAATTACCTTCTCACATTATTTGTTTATGAAATGTAACTTTTATATAACACTTAATGTAGGCCCATTTTTTAGCTCAGCTGACTGTAAGTCAACTGAGGTATAGGAATGGTGCTTTGTCCGTCTGGCCGTCCATTAGCAGTGCTCAAATCGTTACTGCTGGTCCTAGAAACTTCTAAGTGAACATCCAAGGAGGTCAATAAAAAATCTCCTTGGAAACCTGAAATTAGGTCACTGTGACCTTTATCAGCCGAGCTATGGGGCTTGAAAGTACCCCCCAGTATAATCAAAAATATAATACAAAACCTCCAATATCTTGATAATTAATGCATGGATTGTCATGAATCTTGCCTTGAATATTAACCATGACTAGTTTTGTCAGTTCCCAAAAAGTGGTGGGGCCACCTGTATTTTTTGTTATTTTAACGAATATTTTTTTATTTTTTTACTATAAAATGACAATAATCATATTAGTTTCTTAGCTGTAATTACATCTAGTGTCCCAAAACCTGGTGTGTGTATTGATCACAAGTGGATGCCATATAGTAATCACCCTGTCTGTCTGTCTGTTTGTCTGTCTGTCTGTCCATCCATCCATCCACACAAATTTGTTCTCACATGATAACTCGATCCAGGTTGTATTGACACATGGGTTTCAAACTTGACTTACGTATGGCACACCACTAAAGCAAGAACCTATATGATTTTGGGGTCAGGAGGTCAAAGGTCAAGGTCACAGGACTCACTTATTTAAAAAGATTATGGCTGCATTTTAAGCCAAGCTTTTCATCCCAAACTTTCCATTTTGGCGCATTTAGCTTACTTGCCAGTATGGGGAGAGCATAAATGAATTTGGGGTCACATGGTCGAAGGTCTTGGTCACAGGGGCCATCTGTTCACAAATTAGTTTCCAGATGATAACTCCAGTTTAGTTTGACATATTGGTTTCAAACTTAACTATATATGACTGTGTCAATTTTGGGGTCCAGTGGTCAAAAGTCAAGGTCACAGGACTCATTTCTTAAAAAAAGAATGCATATGCATTTGAAGCCAAACTTTTCATTGCAAACCTTCCAACTTCAAGATATTGCTAACCTGCCAACAGGGGAAGATTCTGTTCATTTTTTGGGTGATGAGGTCAAAGGTCAAGGTCACAGGACCCACTTATTTGGAAAGATTGTGGATGCATTTTAAGCCAAACTTTTCATCCCAAACCTTCCATCTTGCACATATAGCTGAGCTGCCAATAGGGGAAGAACCTGATTGATTTGGGGGTCACAAGGTCAAAGGTCATGGTCACAGGGGCCCATCTATCCACATATTTGTTTCTGGATGATAACTCCAGTTTGGATGGACATATTGGTTTCAATTTTGACTTATATATGACCCACCAATAATGTAAGAACCCTTTAGATTTTGGGGTCATAAGGCCAAAGGACAAGTACAGGACCCACTTCTTTAAAAAGATTGTTGATGTATTTTCAGCCAAACTTTCTATCTTCCAGATGTTGCTCACCTGCCAAAAGTGAAAGTAACTTATGGATTATGGGGTCACAAGTTCAAAGGTCAAGGTCATGGGGGCCATCTATCCACATATTAGTTTCCGGATGATAATACCAGTCCGGTTTGAAATATTGGTTTCAAACTTGGCTTACATATGGCCCACCACTAAAGTAAGAACTGTTGATTCTGGGGTCATGAGATCAAAGGTCAAGGTCACAGGACCCACTACTTTAGAAAGATTGTGGATGCATTTTAAGCCAAACTTTTCAACTCAATCCTTCCATTATCGACATGTGGTGCACCTGCCAATGGGGGACGTTTCCTTTTGATTTTGGGGTCACTAGGTAAAAAGGCCCATCCATTCACAAATTAGTTTATGGATGATAACTCCAGTTTGGGTAGACAGGTTGGCTTCAAACTGATCACAGGACCAATATTTTGGAAAACCTCATAAACATATATCCTTATAGACAAATGCAGCTGAGCGTCGAGACCCATGGGTCCGTAGTCATATCATGCACCCATAAGGATTTCAGCTTTAAGTTTAGAAAGCTGAAAGAAATTGGCCAAAAACTGTAGCTTTTATTAATGTTTTTATGATATCATGTCAGACCCAGGCTCTCCCAAGCCCCTCTTCAGTCACCTGTATGTTGACCTTTCAGCAAATTATGCACGCTTGAGGCGAGGCATACACTGGGGCAGCCAGGCAGCTTATGGCCAGCCACAGTTGATCCAGGCATCCAACCCAACTCATCTAGTAGTTGTTTTGACCAACAACATAACAAATAAACAATAAATTAATAAATTTTTATTGGTTTTTAATAACAAATTAAAGAAAAATTAATAGAAAAGGAATTTGTTAGTTGATGAGTAACAGTAAATTAACTTGCAGTTACTGATGATGAAAGAATCTTGTATGGATGGATAGAATGTCACGTATTCCAAATAACACCATGCAGTCACCTATGGTATTTTTCAGTTCAATTTTAATGATTAAAAAATAAATCATATTATTCATTACTGATCATTAGGGATCATATGAAGGAAATTAATGATAGACAAAGATGCAGTTGATAATATTAATCTAGATTCCTACTGTGTCTAGTGTGTAGATTGATGTGAAAGTAGTTGAAAGTGAATATATTACTTTTATTTTTTTTATATAAATAAAAGCCATAAAACCAGGTACTTATGATCATTATTTAAATTTGTGAATTTTGTATATTTTGGATTCTCAACATCATTGTTTGGCTAAAACTGAATAAATGCCAGACATGGTGTGAATACTTTGCAAATGTATTTGAATACAAATATAAATATGTACTCCATTATAAAATTTCTTGCATAAGAATGGGAATTCAGGTAAAAATGAAAGTATTTGAATACCAGTGCAAATACTTTCAAAATGTATTCATGAATGCATATATTCTATAATATTATTTTAATAACTATTTCAGTTATGTTTTATTTCAAAAATCATATGATTCTCTTATTATTTTTAATAAAAATTATATTGGCACAATATTTGTTATTAAATTTTAATAAATAGTTGAACTCTTTTATTATATGTGCTGCTTATAAGTTATATGGCCAAGTCAAAATCTGTGTGACAATAGCACTCCATTTGTTAATAAAATAAATGAAATCAATCCTCTTCCCTGTCTCCAAATAAACTATCAAAATCATACATAAGCTTAACACCAACAACTCATAATAAAGCTTATATTTATTACCACACAAAACCAGCATATGCCTCTTTCCCAAATCATATTTTTTATCATATATAACAGCTGAGCGCCGTGACCCATGGGTCCCTTGTTTCTTTTATTCTTGGCTATGCTACATTTTAGATTTTGAATTGTACCAACAGGGTTACAATGATTAAAGTGCACATTTAATTGTATCCACAAAGTGGTGTATTGCTATGAAAGTGTGGATGTTTATCAGATAAGTAAATTCTTACTTCAGAAGAGTAAAAACTTCACCAGATATGAAATTGACTATTAATTCCAGTAATAAATTATAGCCGAGATAGTAATTAGCACAATTATTTTGTTTATCCCTCATTCAACCAACAGTGTGTATATTTTATTTGAAAAGATGTTTTTATTTTATCAAATTTACTGAATCTTTTATTTTATTTCAGTGAATAAAATTAAGCATGTACTGAAAACTCCAATGTGCAAAACTTTTGAATAGTGATTCAAGGAATAATCTTGTAGATGCCATGTTGTGGCATTATTTTCTTTTAATTTCAGTTTAAACATTTGTGATTTAAAAATAATAAAATATATGTGTATGCATAATATGACCAAATATGAGCTACACTCTGGATAAATAATGATTGGAACTTAGAATTCTGATATTTTAACCTATATTTTCAGTTTTTTTTATTACAAATTTATAAAACTTGTAAATAAAAAAAATGAATCAGATAAAAACTGTTAATGGAAAAAGTTGATATGCTGAAAAAAATAGGCTTATATGTAAACTTAAATGCATTATTCCCTTGAAAGTGAAATAAAGGTATTAGTCCATTCTGTCCACTTGCCTGTCCATCTGTAAATTTTTCATATGCATCACAGTATCTCAACACTTTTACTGTTTTTCTTCATGGCAGTCTTGTCAAAGTATTAGTTTGCAATCATGTATTTAGAACTTTACTATAACCAAGTTGGAAGGCCCATTTCCTCTTAGGTTCTCATATGCTCATATAATGAAAAACATTACAATAGAATATTTTGCATATTTTTCATTTGTAAAAATTTCAAACTTCAGCTGAGCGCCGTGGCCCATGGGTCCCTTGTTTATAGAATTATTGGACCTTTAACAATGAAAGGACTGCATCTTTTATTATTCTAGATATTTTGATAAAAAGTTTATGAATATGTCAGCTTGAAAAAAAAGCATTTTAGCCAAAGTCTTTCAGTATGTGTGAACAGATTTACCAACAGGCCATGATTGTGTCTGTATCTTTAAATAGGTTGAGAAACTTCCAACTGTTTCAGATTTGGCAACAGATCAAGAGTTCATTCAGTGCAGCCAGATATAGGTCAAGAGTTCAATCAGTGCAGCCAAGCACAAGGCATGTGATCACCTCATGAGTATCATGTGATCACCTCATGTGTGTCATGCCCCTCGGGGCTGCATGTGGTCAGTCTGGATCTATTTATAGCTTTGGCAGACTGCCAGCTGTATCAGATTAGGCAACAGGTCAAGTGTTCACTCAGTGCAGCCAGGTATAGGTCAGGAGTTCACTCAGTGCAGTAGCTGCATTCCATTTATAGCGATGGCAGACTGCCCACTGCATCAGATTATGCAACAGGTCAAGAGTTCACTCAGTGCAGCCATGTATAGGTAAAAAGTTCTCTCAGTCTAGTCAGGTGCAGGTCATGAGTTCACTCATTGCTAGCATTTTGTCACAGTTCACTCGGGGCAACTGCCTTTCTCACCTAAGCCTGGTCAGGCCCCATGCATCAGTCTCAAGGTAAGTTTGATGTATTGGCCTGATATTTTGACATGTCTATGTATCTTTGATGGCTTTCTTGTTCACAAGACAGGTGTCGCCACCTACAATGACTTTTGCACAGTGTATGTGCCTGCTAATTTCTTCAGAGGAATTTGATATATCAGCTTGAAATTGGGCATATTTATACATAGAATAGCTTTGTCATATACAAGACTGGTGGTGCCACCTACAATAATTTTTGCGAAGTGTGTGTCCCTGCTTATTTCTCAGGAGGGGTTTGATATATCATTCTGCAATTGGGCATATGTATCTCTTATAACTTCGTTGTATACAAGACTGGTGGTGCCAGCTACAATTATTTTTGTGTTGTGTGCACCCATGCCAGAATTTCAGCAGTGACGTTTGTGTAATTGTTTCTTATTCAAATTGTTTAGTACTTACATTGTTCATATACAAGAAAAGTAATGGTCCAGCATTGAAGCATTCAACCTGGTGCACAGGTTTGCATTAGGCATGTAGGCCTTGTTTTATCAAATATAACAGCTGAGTGCCGTGACCCTTGGGTCCCTTGTTTCAAAACCTTGTGTGTTTATTAGATCCTGTTGAAGAAGCAGATGCCCTATAGTAATTACTCTGTCCATCAAATTTGTTTCCCAGGTGGGGGTATAGTATATCCAAACAGAGGTATATGTGTAGAATTAGATCAGGAGGCAAAGGTCAGTCAGCCTGACGTATTTGAGTACAGTGAAACCCGTGAGTAAGGGTGAGAACTTTGATTGCCAGCAGGCGAAGCTGGATATATTATTCATATTATGCTCAAATTGCTCACCTGCATATAGTGCAATAAACTTATGGATTTTGGGGTCATAAGGTCACAGGGGCCGTCTGTCCACAAATTTATATCCAGATGATAACTCCTGTTTGAATTGAAATATTGGTTTGAAACTTTAATTATATGTGGCTCACGACTTAAGTATGAACAAGGGGTCTGAAGGTCACAGGGCTCATCCATTCATAAATTTATGGAAAATCACTTCTGTTTGGGTTGACAGATTGGCATCAAACTTGATCACAGGACCCACATTTGGAAAAATCTCATAAAGATATTTTAATAGACAAATTCAGCTGAGCGTCAAGACCCATGGGTCCCTGGTTTGCCTGGCAGCAATGTTAGAATTTTAGTTTGGTAGTCATCTGAGCTATAGTCGTGGTCCATTGTCCGTGGTCCGTCCGTCCGTCAGTAGATGTGGCACGTTTTGAAACCGTAAGACCTAGGAATCCAAAATTCAGCATAGTGTTAGATGTCCCCAAGATCTCCTACCAAGCCGAAAACTGGGTCTTCGCAACTTCGTTCCTTTGAGAAATTAAGGAAAAACCTCAATTTTTTATTAAAACCTATTTTCACACTTCAGGACTGCCTAATATCAAAACCACTCATCTGTTTTTCCTCATATTTCCCATAAATATTCCTCTATATAGTTCCTATGTACATGCCAGAAATTAAGTCTGTAAAGTATAAATTCTTTAAGTTATGGGCCCAAACATAATGGACTTTGTAAAAAATCAGGAAAAATAATAACTCACTTAACATGAAAAGTTTTGAAACTAGAGTCTATTTTCTCAAGTATATAACTATGTTTAATTAAGATTCAATTGTTTACCCAAAATTAGATCTGAATTTTGTAAATTTTTTAAGTTATTAGCATAAAAAAAAAATCAGTACCTTTAATTTTGCCCAACTTTGACCATGGCCCTTTTTTTCCTGTAAGCACCATTGATTTAATTTTCACAGCATGTAAACATAAATATTTAGTTTGGCTAAATCTGAAAATAAAAGCTTGAAAAATAAGCTAGTCATTGATTTTTTTTTTCTGTAGTCACTTGCTTTGATTACAGATGCAGGGTCCCACTCCAGGTCACTGGAAGTCAGCTATGCCAGGGATTCTGATTTGCCGCCGCCGCGGCGTAGGTGTCCGGAGAACTCCTCCGTAACCACTGGGCAGAATTTTACGAAACCCGGGATTATGTTCGGGTCACATGTGAACTGCTGCGCCCCGATTTTGTTTTGACCTCTGACCTTGCCTCTGCGCTCTGCGTCCGTTTGTGAGTCTGTTTCCACACATAAACCCACATATCTCCGGAACCATTTGACCGATCAGGAAATTTTTTTTGCACAAATGTAGCCCTTGGAGAGCTGTATAACATACACAAAAAATGGTGGTGCCACCTGCAATCATGTTTGCACAGTGTCCATCTGTTCGTCTGCCTTGGGTTAAAATCACTCATATCTCTGCAGTGACTTGACTAATTCACCTGAAATTCAGCATGCGTAAACATCCTGGATAGCTTTTCTGATTTTATGACAGGTGGCGCCACCTACATTCACGTTTACGCTGCAGACATCCAAGCTCATATCTCGGGAACCGTTTGACTGATCAGGAAAATTTTTTTGCACAAATGTAGCCCTTGGAGAGCTGTATAACATACACAAAAAATGGTGGCGCCACCTGCAACCATGTTTGCACAGTGTCCATCTGTTCGGCTGCCTTGGGTTAAAATCACTCATATCTCTGCAGTGACTTGACTAATTCACCTGAAATTCGGCATGCGTAAACATCCTGGATAGCTTTTCTGATTTTATGACAGGTGGCACCACCTACATTCACGTTTACACTGCACACATCCAAGCTCATTTCTCGGGAACCGTTTGACCGATCAGGAAAATTTTTTTGCACAAATGTAGCCCTTGGAGAGCTTTATAACATACACAAAAAATGGTGGCGCCACCTGCAACCATGTTTGCACAGTGTCCATCTGTTCGTCTGCCTTGGGTTAAAATCACTCATATCTCTGCAGTGACTTTACTAATTCACCTGAAATTCGGCATGCTTATACATCCTGGATAGCTTTTCTGATTTTATGACAGGTGGCACCACCTACATTCACGTTTACGCTGCAGACATCCAAGCTCATATCTCGGGAACCGTTTGACCGATTGGGCCAAAATTTTGCATGTGTATAGATCTCACATAGCTCTTTATCATATGCAAAACTGGTGGCGCCACCTGCAGCCATTTTTGCACAGCTCCTGTCTGTTTGTCTGCCATGGGATAAAATCACTCATATCTCGGCAGTGGTTTGACATATCTGGCTAAAATTTTGCAAGTTTATACATCCCCGACAGCTCTCTTGATTTTATGACAGGTGGTGCCACCTGCATTCTAGTTTATGCAGCAGACATCCAAGCTCATATCTTGGGAACCGTTTGACCGATTGGGCCAAAGTTTTGCATGTGTAGTTCTCACATAGCTCTTTATCATAGGCAAAACTGGTGGCGTCACCTGCAACCATTTTTGCTCAGCGTCCATCTGTTTGTCTGCCACGGGCTAAAATCCCTCATATACATGTAGTGGTTTGACTTATCTGCCTTAAATTTTGCATATGTAAACAATTGGACGGCTTTCTGGATTTTGTGGTAGGGGGGGCAACCTACATACACAATTTGCCTGCAGATATCCATGCTAATATGCAACACTCTATTTCCCCTTGCCACTCAATCCATGCCTCACAACACCCGTTCCACTCTGATTTAGGCGGATACACGTAGTCGCTTGTCGACTACCCGTATTCTAGTTGTTATTGTTTTCACTGTATCTCCTTAATTGTAATGCTGTTTCCACTCCGATATGCAAAAACTTTCCTTGAAAAAATAATTCAAGGTGTAATCCAGAAGATGCAATGTTGTGTAATGTAGCATTTTTAAAGAAATCAATTTTCTTTTAAATGATTTTAACAAATATAATTGAACCCATCAGTATGCTTAAATTATTATAAAATATGAAGCACATTATGGATAAATAAAAATTGTGAAATCTAAATCAAGTATTATTTTTAGATATTTATTGTTTTGCAGATTTAAAAGATATATTTTTGTGGTAAAAAATAAATAAACATTTGTATGCATGATGTGGTGTTATCTGACAAGATTGAGATTAATGATGATGCAATTGAGAATTATGAATCAACTTTTATATTCAGATATATATGTTAAATTGGATATGTATAGAAATATAAACTTAAATTAGAAAATAATTGATGTGATAAAAAAATGAGGATTTAATACAAACATTTGTTCATTATTTTCCTGCCTCAGCAGAATTTGAGATCAGGTTTTGTTTGCCCTGTTTTATGTTGTTAATTAGCTATATTTCAACTGTATACATTTCATAAAAAAACACATATATATTTAATAATATATATTATACAAAAAAATAGATTCAATTGAACAAATTTGTAAACTACTGAAATGTCAACAGGTAATCGAAAAACCAACTAATGATCATGGTAATGGTACAGATCATTTGTTCACAAACTGCTCACATGCTTTAGTTTCAACATTAGGAAACACATGGTCAGGTCACAAAATATTTTTTGCAACAATTTCTTGCTCATCAATACAAACCAATCATATAAACAAACCATGGCCTTTATTACCTCTTCCTCTTACACTTTATCTCCATTTGATATTATTTTAGATTTTTACCTTCAAGGTTAACGTCAGCTGAGCACAGTGACCCATAGGTCCCTTGTTTATTATTTAAATATATGATGATGCAGTGTAATAAAATGATATGGAATATAATATGGATGCTCTTGATACAACTGACATAAATTAAATTTTCTTTTCAGGGGTCATGTTTGCTTAATAGTGAACGTGGCATCAAAATGAGGCTTCACTGATAAAAACTACAAACAACTGCAAGCTATGCACAGTGAGCTTGCAGAATCCAAGGGACTCCGGATCCTTGCCTTCCCATGCAACCAGTTTGGGGGCCAGGTAAAAATGGAGAATTACCGTAAATTTACACATATACATTGAGAAATTTGCTCCTAAAAAAATAATCCAGGAATGGGGGGTTGCCTTATGTGCAGGTCTAAGCCTGACAGTCCAAATTTTATCCAGACTTCGTCAAACTGCCGGCCTGAAAGTCCGGCTGACACAGGTAGGACTTGCCTAATCGCTCATCAGATGTTCATTTCCAGGGATGTTGAGTACATATGTGGCCCTTTTCAGTCATTAAATACTGTGGAATTAGACTTCCATACTATTTTTTTAGCGAACCTGTGAGCTTATGCAATGGTGTGGCGTCGTCTGTCGGCCGTCGTCTGTACGTTAACCCATACTATCTTGAAAACGGCAAGAGGTAGCATCACGAAATTTTATGCAAAAAATTATATCGGATTTTGCTTATTTTTTGGTAACTGCATTTTCTTAGATTTAATAGGGAAAAAGCTAAAAAAGCTTTAAAAATCTTCTCCGAAACTGTTCAGCCAAATTGTCAAATATTTCACAGAAATGATTCCTGGAATAATCTTTCTCAAGTTTGTTCGAATGGTTTAAGTTCGCTGATTTTTGGCCAAGTTACAGGAAGTTGAACTTGGTCATCTGTCCATAAAAGCATACTAAAATTACAATCTCAGAAACAGCTGGAGCTATCATCACCAAATTTTATGCCAATGTTGTTCTCATGAGACATATCTGAAATTGAGGTATTGGTGGCGCCACCTGCATCAGCCTTTTTTGTACGGGGGTCATCAGTGCCCGTATCATACTGACAGCTACAAAAAACTTCTTCTCTGAAACATATGGCCAAATAGTTAAATATCGCACAGAAATGATCCTAGGGTAGTGCTTTCTGAAATTTGTTAAAATGGTCTAAGTTCATTGACTTTTGGCTGAGTTATGGGAAGCTGAATTTAGTCATATGCCATAACAGCCCATTTTAGCTCAGTGGCTACAAAGATCTTCTCCTCAAAAACCACTGGGCCAAATTCTTAAATCTCACACATTAGTTATCCTTAGATGTTGATAATTCAAGTTTGTTCAAATGGTTTTGGTTTAGTGATTTTTGGCTGAGTTATGGGAAGCTTAACTTAGCCAATTTGCTGTATTTTCCCATATGAGTTATAAACCTGTAAAAATTTTTTTGACTGACCCTACTGAGGCCAATATTTTTAATATTTTACAAGAATAATCCCCTGAATAATTCTTATAATAATTGTCTTTTATGGTTCCAAAGAATGAATTTTGGCTGAATTATAAAGGTTCAATTGAGTCATTTTACCATATATGTTAGCTGTGTGAAGCAGATACACGGATACATCTAGATACATCTAGACTGGCACCAGTTTATCAGCATTTATTACATCATGCCTCTAGACATTTAGATTTCAGGTTATCTATGGTTAATATTGACAAGAATGTTTTTTAAAAGCTTTTAAAAAATGTAGATTCATGATTTTTAGATATTCCTCATGCCAGGCAATGTTTACAATCACAGCTATACAGCTCTCTGTGGGTATATAAAGACAGCTGTACATGGATTATAAATAATTGGTATCCATAGTCAAATTAATTCAAGATTTTGCAATCAGTGAGATGTATCTGTATTACAATTTTGCATTCAATATGCATCTGTATTAATTTTTAGTGAACCTGTGAACTAATGCGATGGTGTGGCGGCATTTGTCTTCTGTACGTTAACCCATACTATTTTGAAAATGATTGGAGCTAGCATCATAAAATTTATGCAAAAAATTAGCCATCTGAAAATTTTTTTAAATTTTATAGAGAAAAAGCTAAAAAAACCTTTTAAAATCTTCTCCTCCGAAACACTCAAGCCAAATTGTTCAATATTTCACAGGATTAATCTTTTATACCATCTCCCTCAATTTTGTTCAGGAAGTTGAACTTAGTCATCTGTCCAAAAAAGCATACTAAAATGACAGTCTAAGAAACAGCCAGAGCTATCATCACCAAATTTTTTGCCAGTGTTGGTCACATGAGTCATATATGAAATTCAGGTATTGGTGGCGCCACCTGAATTGACCTATTTTTGTACGGGGGTCATTGGTCATCTGTACATTAATCCATAATTTCTCAGGAATAGCAGGAGCTACCATCCCCAGATTTTATGCAATAATCTATCACATATCAAATTTTATGATATTCAGCTTATTTTTTTGTTATCTGCATTTACTTAGAAAATTTATAAGGAAAAAGCTGACAATATTTTAAAAGTCGTCTTCTTGTAGACGGTCCAGCCAAATTGTTAAATATTTTACATAAATGATCCCAGAGGCAAGCCCTGGCAAGTTTGTTCAAATGGTTTGTATTTGATGAATTTTAGTGGAGTTACACAAATTTGAACAGTCATTCGGCCAAGTAAGCATACTGACATATTACTCTCAGAAATGACAGAAGCTAGCATTACCAGGTATTGTGCAAATGTTGGTCACATGACTCATATTTGAAGTTGTAGATTAAGTGGTGCCACCTACATTGACCTGTTTTTTATTAGCAAAAAACCTCATAATTTTAGCCTCTTTCAGCTTAATGATGAAAATGTCAAGTTGAATTGTTCATTTTTTCAAAAGAATTATCCTAGGATATGGTTCTTTCAATCATATCAGAATATACTGAGTTTGTTGATTTTTGGTTGAGTTGTGAAAAGCTTAAGTTGGTCTTATGGCCATTATTATGTCTTTTTCAAACTGAGGACTGCAATAGTGTTCTTCTACAAAATTATTATTTCAATTATATCTTCTGTAACATTGCACAAAAATTATTCTTAGGTGGCCTTTGTACAAGTTTACTAGAATGATTTTTGGCAGAACTATTGGACCTTTAACAATGAAAGTACTGCATCTTTTATTATTCTAGATATTTTGATGAATGTTTATGAATATGTCGGCTTGAAAAAAGAAATTTTAACCAAAGTATTTCAGTATGTGTAAACAGATAAACCAACAGGCCAAGGCTGAATCTGTATCTTTAAATAGGTTGAGAAACTGCCAACTGTTTCAGATTTGGGAACAGATCAAGAGTTCATTCAGTGCAGCCAGATATAGGTCAAGAGTTCAATCAGTGCAGCCAAGCACATGGCATGTGATCACCTCATGGGTGACATGTGAACACCTCATGGGCACCATGTGATCACTTCATGGGTGTCAAGCCCCTCAGGGCATGGCCCCTGCATGAGCTTATGCAATGGTGTGGCTACTATTTCAGATTTGGTAACAGGCTAGAGATCAGTCTGGATCTATTTATAGCTTTGGCAGACTGCCAACTGTATCAGATTAGGCAACAGGTCAAGAGTTCACTCAGTGCAGCCAGGTATGGGTCAGCAGTTTACTCAGTGCAGTAGCTGCATTCTATTTATAGCTTTGGCAGACTGCCAACTGTGTCAGATTATGCAACAGGTCAAGAGTTCACCCAGTGCAGCCAGGTACAGGTCAAAAGTTCACTCAGTCTGGCCAGGTGCAGGTCATTAGTTCACTCAGTGCAGTAGTCTGAGCAAACAATTTGTCACAGTTCACTAAGGGCAACAGCCTTTCTCACCTAAGCCTGGTCAGCCCCATGCATCAAACTCAAGGTAAGTTTTATGTATTGGCCTAATATTTTGACCTGTCTATGTGTCTTTGATGGCTTTCTCGTTCACAAGACAGGTGTCGCCACCTACCATGACTTTTGCACACGTTTTCTCAGGAGGAGTTTGATATATCAGTCTGAAATTGGGCGTATGTATATATCTCTGATAGCTTCGTTGTATACAAGACTGGTGGTGCCAGCTACAATCTTTTTTGTGTTGTGTGCACCTATGCCAGAATTTCAGCAGTGATGTTTGTGTAATTGTTTTTTATTCAAAATGTTTAGTACTTGCATAGTTCATATACATGAAAAGTAATGGTCCAGCATTGAAGCATCATACCTGGTGTATTTCCCAATGCACAGGTTCGCATTAGGCCTGTAGGCCTTGTTTGCAAGTTCGGCCATTTACATTGTCCTTTAATTGGGTAATGCGGTATATCATAATTCATGCGATAAACCTTGATGCTGACAACCAGCATGTGACCCCGCGCCTAGTTATAATAAACGAGCTTCATTCATGGGCGATTGAGCATGGGTGCTAGAGGCATGGGTATTGCGTAATCAATTGGGGTTTTATCAATGGCATCGACCTCTATGTATTTGACATCAAAGTCTGTTCAAGAATTGCTTTGCAATAACATTTGATGCTTGCACAAGCGAGCACACACGCAGATGACCGCGGAATGCTGTTTTTGTTAATATGAACAGGTGACAAAAGGCGGGCAGTCTTCAGAGGGCAATGGTTTCATAACTGATTCTTCTGACAATTAAAATGCTGACAGTTAGCTTGGAATCATATGCCATGACAATCGCCATTACCCGCATATAACTGTGGTCGCCCAAACAGGTCAGACGAGATACGAGTTCCATTCAGCCAGCGATCGTATCGAGTAGCTGATAAATCCGCAGTCTCTTAAGTACTTGGATTTAAAATACAAAACTATGAATGGATATCATATTTTCATTCAAAGGTAATCAATTTTGTACATTGACAAAGATTATTTTATTTGATTGACTGTCAGATAAGCAGAAACGGCAAACTTGAGCTTGATCGTTGATTCTATTTTCCATTTTTCTTCACGCAACATTGGCGTCACCTGACGGGAAAAAAGTTGACTATTTTTTTATAGTGATGACAAATTAACCCTTGTTCTGAAAGGTGTAAAATGAAAACTATTTAGTCTTACGATATATACCTATTCATAACACTTGAAGAGCAAATCTTGTTCATTTTTAGCTCAGCTGACTATAAGTCATCTGAGCTATAGTCGTGGTCCATTGTCCGTCGTCTGTCCGTCCGTCCGTCCGTCCGTCCGTCCGTCCGTCCGTCCGTCCGTCCGTCCGTAGATGTGGCACGTTTTGAAACCGTAAGACCTAGGAATCCAAAATTCAGCATAATGTTAGATGTCCCCAAGATCTCCTACCAAGCCGAAAACTGGGTCTTTGCGACTTCATTCCTTTGAGAAAATAAGGAAAAACCTCAATTTTTTATTAAAAACCTATTTTCACACTTTAGGACTGCCTAATATCAAAACCACTCATCTGTTTTTCCTCATATTTCCTATAAATAATCCTCTATATAATTCCTATGTACATGCCAGAAATTAGGTCTGTATTATTTAATTTAAAAAAGTTATGGGCCCAAACATAATGCATTTTGTAAATAATCAGGAAAGAAATTTTATCACTTAACACAAATATTGTTAAAGCTAAGCACTTTTTTTCCAGTAATATTACTTTTATTAATCAAAATTAAATTGTATACCCAAAATTAGATCAAAATCTTTTAAATTTTTAAAAATATTAGCAAAAATAAAAAATTGGTACCTTAAATTTTGCCCAACTTTGACCATGGCACGTTTTTTTTGCTGTAACTGCTGTGGATTTAATTTTCACAGCATGTTTTTGTTAGCATTTCAACTGTTAACACCAAAAATTTGAAACCAGTTGATCAAAAACTGTAGATTTTATTCAAGTTTTCAAGCACCATGTCACATATTGCTAGTGTTATGCAGTTTGCTAGAACTCAGCTCCCGAGCTTCAGCTCTAAGTTCCTTAAATTTGGCAAACAGTTAGATTTCTCCAAAATCCCCTACCATGCCAAGAATTTGGTCACTAGGACTTAATTCCTTCGAGATATCAATGAAAAACTTCATTTTTTCATTAAAAACCCAATGTTACACTTTAAGACTGCCTAATATCAAAACCACTGATCTGACTTTGATCATATATAATATACATATTTTTCTATACATTCACTATGTGCATGCGAGAAATGATGTCAGTATTGTGTATTTTTTTTAAGTTATGGGCCAAAACATAATGCACTTTGTAAAAAATCAAGAAATATATTTACTCCATTAACAAGGGCATTGCTGAAGCTAGAGATTTTTTTTTTGTCAGGGATGTAACATTATTTAATCAAGATTCAATTGAATACCCAAAATTAGTTCTGAATTTTTCAAATTTTATAAGTTATTAGTATAAATATAAAATTAGTACCTTAAATTTTGCCCAACTGTGACCAAGGCATGTTTGTTTCCCGTGAGCACTGTTGATATAATTTTCATATCATGCACACATAAGGATTTCAGCTTTTTAGTTTAGAAAGCTGAAAGAAATTTGCCAAATATGTAGCTTTTATTAATGTTTTTTATGAGACCCTGTCAGACTTTGGCTCTTTCCAGCCCCTCTTGAGTCACCTGTATGTTGACCTTGTTGACCTTTCATCAAATTATGCACGCTTGAGGGGAGAATCCAGGCAGCTTATGGCCAGCCACAGTTGATCCAGGTGTTCAACCCAACTCATCTAGTAGTTTTAACCAACAAAATAACAATAAACAATAAATAAATAAATTTTTATTGGTTTTTAATAACAAATTAAAGAAAAATAGAAAAGGAATTTGTTAGTTTATAATAACAGGAAATTAACTTGCAGTTACTGATGATATAAGAATCTTGTATCGATGGGTAGAATGTCACATATTCCAAATAACACCATGCAGTCACCTATGGCATTTTTCAGTTCATTTTTAATGATAAAGAAGTAAATCATATTATTCATTACTAATCATTAAGGATTATATGAAGGAAATTAATGATAGACAAAGATGCAGTTGATAATATTAATCTAGATTCCTACTGTGTCTAGTGTGTACATTGATGTGAAATTAGTCCAAAATGAATTTTTTACAGTTATTTTTTTAATATAAATAAAAGCCATAAAACCAGGTACTTATGATCATTATTTAAATGTGTGAAATTTGTATATTCTGGATTCTCAACATCATTGTTTGGTGAAAACTGAATAAATACCAGACATGGTGCGAATACTTTGTAATTGTATTTAAATACGAATATGATTATGTACTCCATTATAAAATTTCTTGCATAAAGAATGGGAATTCAGGTAAAAATGAAAGTATTAAATACTCGTGCAAATACTTTAAAAATGTATTCATGAATGCATTCATGAATATATTCTTTAATATTGTTTTAATAATCATATCAATTATATTTCATTTTAAAAAATCATATGATTCTATTATTATTTTTAATAAAAATTATATTTGGGACAATATTTGTAATTTTTTTAATAAATAGTTAAACTCTTATATTATATGTTCTGCTTATAAATTATATGGCCAAGTCAAAATCTGTGTGACAGTAGTACTCCATTTGTTAATGAAATAAATGAAATCAATCCTCTTCCCTGTCTCCAAAGGTACTATCAAAATCATACATAAGCTAAACAACAACAACTCATAATACAGCTTATATTTATTACCACACAAAACCAGCATGTGCCTCATTTCTAAATAATATTTTTTTATCATATAAAACAGCTGAGCGTCGTGACCCATAGGTCCCTTGTTATGTATAAAAAATAAAATTTAAACATGAAATAATGTGAATTCATTTTCTCCCTTTTCTAATAAGCTGAAACGGTCTCCTTGACATTTGATTGTCAATTTTCCCAATGTATTTTCACGCAACAGTGGCAACATCTTCCAGAAAAATGTATGACTACTTTTATGCCGTTGGTATAAAGTATTGTCGGTTGTAAAAGCTAATATGGAATTATGTCTGTAACTATATAGACTTGCGTAAATATACTTACTCATATCATACTTACGTAGATACTTATTCATAAGACTCGGGGAAACGTCTTTGTACATTTGAAAGGGACAAGAAGTGAACCCATGTTAATATTGTCACCTAAGATGTCACACGGCGGTCCTTCCCAGGGGTTTCACTTTTAGCTATAAATCATGGATCCAGTGGGTTTGACCTTCACTGTAAAGGAATGTTACCTGAACTACAAGCAGTGGTAGTGGGTACTTGTAGCCTGACAACTATGCACCTATGTTTATTTTTGGGTATGACATTTAAATGACTCATTCCATTAGTTATCATTTACTTAGTTGTGAGCTGGGGACTATCCAGACTCAGTGGGCTCTAAAAAATTTTCTCCCAATTCCTCTCTTCAAAATCCCACCTCGACTTATATGTGGGGAAATTTACGGTATCAAATAATAATTCCAGCATGAGATAGTCAGTGGGATGTCTCCTTCCTTGAATATTTATTTCTATCTTCTTGCAAGAGGAAGTTTACAGTATTTATATTAATTATGAATAAATGTCTTTGAAATGCTAGAAGATGTAAGTTAAGGGGTCAACTAGTTCTTCAACATGGAGTCTATGCAGTGTACATAGTTCAAAACCCCTGCCGGAAACTAGGTTCATTGCATAGGTTAATTCTTTAATAACTTGAATTCACCTTTAACTAAAATTACAAGAATATTAATGCAGTGTCTCATTTATTTATGATAAACTGATATAAATTTTCCTTGCATGTTACTAGTGTTTTAGTTTATTGAGTACTCTTGTAGTGTTGAGCAGAGGAAATTACTTATTTTTAAGGTAACACCATTTTAGTTGTAAAATCATTCAAGATCATAGGCAGGAATTTTGCAGGATTCTAATAAATTTGTTTTCTTCAGGAGCCAGGGTCCAATGAGGAAATCAAAAAGTTCGCCACAGAAAAGTATGGTGTAGAGTTTGATATGTTCTCCAAGATAGACGTCAATGGCAATGACGCTCATCCCCTGTACAGCTACCTGAAGATGAAACAGAAGGGTACATTGTTAGAGTAAGGAGACTCGAACTTAGAGCAACAGGTCTCTTGTTGTACCTGTAGATATTTGTTCTTGTAGATATATAAGATTTGTATCTCATGTAATTCCATTGAAGCTTTTCAAATCAGAGATATTTAGATAGACTAATCTGTTAATCAGAACTGTTTCACTGAACCTAATGTATTATATAATGTATACTATATATATGTGCTACATGATTAATTAAATAGAAATTAAATACATTTTTAGCTCGGCTGACTAAGTTATCTAATCTATAGTATTGTTCCTTTGTCTGGCAGCCATTGACTGGGCATGTTTTGAAACTGTTGGACCTACTAAGCAATATACAGTTATATGTTTCTAAGTTCTCCTACTGGTTTAGGTACATATTGGCCGCTGTTGATATCTGCCGCTGGCCTCAAACTGACCATGTCCGCCGCCAGCAGTCACCAACAGGCGATTTTGACTGCCAGCTCAAGTGAGACACGTACTGTCCCTGACTCTGGCCAACCATATTGGCCACGGTGTGAACTGGTGAGCACCATTTTGGCTGCCAGGCCCCTCATCACTTAGTGCAGATAAGCCTTTCAGTAAAAACTACATATTTTTGGCTCCGTTTGCCTTCATCTGCTTATAGAAGAACTTGGACTGAGGGGGGCTTTTCATTATAATTTTAAGAAACTTTCAAAGAACTTGGAATTTTTATTGCTAGTATATTAATTGTATCCCCAGACAAAGTCGGGATACTATGGTTTCACGACGGTCCCGCCGCCGCCGCAGAAAAACCTTGTGAGCGGGATTACTCAAAAAATATTTCACTGATCTTTTTCAAACTTTACATTTGTATAGATATAGATAAGGGGATGAAGCCTATTTAAAATAGGGTCATGACCTATGCGAGGAGAGTGACCTTGACCTTGAATAGGTCCATTTTTGCTGAAAATAACACATA
This sequence comes from Sipunculus nudus, assembly GCA_026874595.1. NCBI lineage: Eukaryota > Metazoa > Annelida > Sipuncula > Golfingiida > Sipunculidae > Sipunculus > Sipunculus nudus. The sequence goes on from CM049309.1 coordinate 96,754,149, forward strand.
TTCTTAAATATCTCAAGAAAGCTTGCAAGGACTGGTCCAAAAATCAAGGTGACCGAAGATCTTGGATAGCCTTGTGATATACCAGAAACTAGTGGCGCCACCTATTATCCTTTTCTTGTTTTTGCGCCTTTTAATACCCCATAATTGCCACTTGACAGTACTGTAAGCATTATAAGTCAAAAACTAATGGACAGATTTCTTTCATATTATGCACATGTAGAGAGATGGGTTATGGGATGAGGTCTATTTACATTTGGGTCATGATCTTTACCATGAGAGTGGCCTTGACCTTTAATGTGTCCATATTTGGTGAAAATCACACACTTCTTATGATATCTCCAGTGTTGATAGCCATATGGATTTCAAACAAGACTTATATATGGCCCACCACTAAAGTAAGAACCCTATAGGTTCTAGGGTCATGAGGTCAAAGGTCAAGGTCACTGGACTAGCATCTTAAAAGATACTGTGGATGCATTTTAAGCCAAACTTTCATCCCAGGTCTTCCCATCTTGAATATATAGCTCACTTGCCAATAGTGGATGATCCATATCAACTTTGGGGTCACAAGGTCAAAGGTCAAGGCCACAGGAGCTATCTGTGAAAAATTAGTTTCTGGATTATAATTCCTGCTTTTATTGAAGTATTGATTTCAAACTTGACTAATATATGTCCCATTGAAAAAGCAAGACTCCAATTGATTTTAGGGGCATGAGGTCAAAGGTCAGGGTCACAGGACCAACATCTTCAAAAAGATTGTGGATTGATAGATGGAAAAAAAACAATAATTGCTTGCCAAGTGTCAGTATATGCTGCTAAAAATTGGGGCCTATTCTTTAATGGGGGGGGGGGGGGGGGGGGGCATACTATGTCTGGGGATACTCTGGCACCTGCGGTGCCAAGAAATGTCTAGTTAACCCTGTTTCTGCTATTTCTACATATAAAGACTAATTTATCACTGGTATCATGTTTTAGAATTATGTTTATACCTAACATTTATATTTAAACCCCACCTCACACTCCATCAAACAGAATCAAACAGGCTTTACACATCACCCTTTACACATTTGATAAAATACATTTAATGAAAATAAAAAAAAATTGTTTATTTTTACGTTATCTGCTGCTTCAAAAAATCATCATCACAGCATCTGAGAAACTTTATGCAACTCAATAATAATCAGAGCATGTCCTTCAGTATGAGGGGCCTGGCAGCCGAAATGGTGCTCTCCAGTTCACACCACCGCTGGTCTGTGTCTCACTTGAGCTTGTGGCAGAAATTGCGTGCCTCCTGGTGCTGGCAGCCAACATGGTTGGTTTGAGGTTTGCGGCCAAATTAACGGCGGCAGTTATGTCCCTATACCCTCCCCATAACCCTTATGCTGTTGTGAGGCCGAGTCTAGCTGTGACAACTCGACTCAGTAGGTAATCTGATAATTAGGCTGGTAAGCCTACTCGAGTTGTGACACAAGTGATATCAAGGAATGCATCACAGTGTTCTTGCATCAGGTTGCATTCATATTGTGGTAAACGGCCCATAATCTCAATATTATTCCAAGAATAATGAATTAACACAGTAATATACATGTGAGGTCACAACCCAAACTGAAACACCGTCTCCATGGACATGGGTCATTTCCTGTATCGCCTGCAAGCTGCTTGCGTCCTGTCACCCATGCGAGTCATGCTTGTGTTCATGCGGTCATAAATTCAACCAACATGCCGAGGGGCTTACCAACATGCTGGGTTCAAACAACTTTTCCGCTCATGTTTGGTATTGTTAGAAAGTACACAAAAAATGCTAACAATTGGTCTGGTTTATGTTGATTGACAGTGTTCCTGTAGGCCATGAAGCGTTGTCAGAAATGATGAAAATATTTGCATATTCATAAGGCCTTATAATGCAATCCTTAGACATAGATGTAATGACTTTCTGGCGCCAGTGATCTGGTCGTAATGCCAGAGGGTTGATATGACGCTAGGCCCAGTCAGGGCAGTGTCAACCTGACAGTCATTCCTGAATTTGAGACATCAAGTCATAATTTCAATGCTGAGCAGACATGAATTGGGTCTCTTACATTGATATATTACTTTTACTATCACTTTCAATGTCTAATATTACTATTACTATTACCACATTTTACCATCTTTCACTATTACTATAACTTGGTTGTCTATTACTATTACTGTGACTATTACTTTTACTTATACTGATGGGAGGGTTCTAGACCTTGCACAGCCAACAGTGCTATGAACTAGCACTACAATCACATTTATAAACTAATATTACAAGTACCTATATCACCAAGTTATACACAGTTTTTCTTATACTTTGTCTGTCATTTATAGAAGGCCTATTTCCACTGGATTTTCCAAAAAAAAATCTGAAATTACTGAGAAGAATGCAGGTTAATATGCAACAAGTTGAAACTTTTCCATTTGGATACAAACACAAGCCAAACATTGGTAACTTCACACTTTTTGTGAAAATCCACTGTTTTATTGAAGAGAGTGGCCATTGCAAGTTGAAATTATTAGATCATTGTATGAACCCTTGAATATAAAAGTAATTTAATGCAAGCCCATTGTAATAAGGCCCTTGCATATGTATAAATATTCATTTATATGCATCTTTGTACATTTTTTCTTTATATACATTTCACCTATATTCATTTTATTGTGCATACTTTAGTTTAATTTCATCTTCCTCTTATTTATATATTAAGATTTTTAGTGTCACCAGAGGTATGATTCATGATTATTGCATATTTTTATCTAGTGTCAAAACTGACAAATTAGTCTTTTATACATATTTGTATCAGGAGAGGAATTAATATAGGGCTATGCCCTGTTTCCAAGTCATTATTGATACATTCAGTAAAAATGTTTACATCAACTTCTTGGACAGAACTAAACTTGAGTATCCTAGCTTCTGGAACGTGAATGTTCATTTGGGTGTGATGCCATATTTTATTCCATTACATTGGACATCTTGAGTGTGGACAAAGAGGTGGTAAATTTTACAATATTGGTAGCATGTATGGCCTATATTCCTCAGGCATGCCCTTTTTCATTGCAGTGATTTCTTTTTATCATTTCCCATTATTTCAATCATTTTCATAAAAATTTGTACAGTCTTGTTCTTTAAATTTTGTACATACCAAGATCTAATTGATATCAAAATATCAGTTACAAAAAATAATAAAATATTAACAGTCATGTACTTTATATTCTTATACTATATAATCAAATTAATTAATATTGTAAAAATATGTTCCTCAAATTTTCAAAATATAAATCAACATAATTAAAGATGCTGAAATGTCTGCAAAATTGGTACTGTCAAATAACAGTCAAGTATTAAAAGAATAATTTTAAAAGAATATGTATATAAGTTACCTAGATAATAATGTGCTTGTACTAGTTTAGTCAAGTGATTGTAGAACTGGAATGAATTTATAGCATTGTACGCTGCACTAGTTTTTAGCTCAGCCGACTTTAAGTCATCTGAGCTATAGTCGTGGTCCTTTGTCCGTCAGCTGTCTGTCCGTCTGGACAGACAGACAGAGAAACAGACAGCTTACAGATTTGACATTCACCTTAGCACACCTGTATTTACCGGTCCCTCTAACCTGGAGTAATAAGTTGAGAAAACCGATATCTTTTGCAGTCATTCTCGTGTAAGAACATATACTAAATACCTCCGAGAAAAGTGTGCTGCTTCATGGAGAAACAGTGCACATTTAATAATGCACACCTGAGCACACCTGTATTTACCTGTTATATACCTGGAGTCATAAGTGACAAGTAAATTTGCTGAAATTGAATTTTTTTCCTAATATATGAATTTTTGTTCCTAAGGGGAAATTTTCAATGTTCAAAGTTTCAAAGAAATATAAAACTTGCTTATGCACTTGACAAAAAAACTTACCATGGTATTCTGTAACAATGTTCACCTGAACATAACCTGGCTCATATATCAGGTGAGATATTAACTAAATTAGTATTATATTTTATTCATCATTAGTGAGTGTCCCAACAATTGAAGATATGCTTAACTTTTCATTTGGTTTCATGTTACTGAGTATGTTGACCACATTAACACTACAAGAATTATTCCTCCTGAGCACACCTGTACTTACCTGGGGAACTTACTGGATTAAACCGATTTTTTACATTCACCAGTATTCCATTGATTTAGTAGGAAATTACACAGTGAAAAATAGGTAATGAAACTAGTGTCACATCATATTTTTATAAACATATACATGAATTTTGTACAGATTCATGAATACACTGTATGCTGATATTTTGTTCCAAGTCTGTACCAGGTTAACATTTTACCTTCAAAATATCTGTTCCAGTATTCGTTACTTGTTATATCATTGTTGCTGGAAAGAAAGCTTTTGATCAACTTTATTTTTCAGGTGATCTTACTTCTGTCAAACATGAAGCACATTACTTTATTAAACTACCTCTGTTCAATTTAAACAGGCCTTCTCATTTAACTTACCTCGTTTTACCTTTAAAGGTTAATTAATAGACCTGACAAGATGTATAGTAGCACACAATAAGTCTGATATTTAAAATTGACACTGAAAAAATCAGGAAATTTCATGAAGAAATGACTGTTTGGTGCATCTTCAAACATCTGATGTCCCTTTCATCTATTTTTGTCAATTTAATTCAAGGATATGGCACTGATGACTGCAGAGTTTTATGAGGGTTCGAGGTTAAATATAATATCAGTACCTTAAATTTGCCCAGATTTGACCAAGGCACATTTTATTCCTGTAATTGCTGTGGATTTAATATTCACAGCATGTTTTAATAAGCTTTTCATCTGTTAACTTTTGAAATTTGAGACCAGTTGATCAAAAACTGTAGATTTTATTCAAGTTTTCAAGCATTGTGTAAATTACTGTTTAGATTAAGCTCATGTTATGCAGTTTGCTAGAGCTCAGCTCCCCAGCTTCCTAGGCCAGCTCTCAGCTCCCAAAATTTGGCATACAGTTATATGTCCCAAAATCCCCTACCATACCAAAAGTTTGGTCACTAGGCCTGCATTCTGTCTAGATATTAAGAAAAAACTTCAATTTTCCATTAAAAACCCATTGTTACACTTCAAGACCACCTAATATCAAAACCACTGATCTGACTTTGACCATGCATATATAATATACATGTTCTCCTATACACTGTATATGCACATGGCTAGAAATTATGTCATTATTGCGTAATCATTTTAAGTTATGGGCCCAAACATAATGCACTTTGTAAAAAATCAAGATATATAAATTTACTCCCTTAACATGAGAATTGCTGAAGGTGGAGATTTTTTGTCAGGGCTATAACATTATTTAATCAAGATTCAATTGTATACCCAAAATTAGTTCTGAATTTTTTCAAATTTTATAAGTTATTAGCATAAATATCAATAAAATCAATGCCTTAAATTTTGCCCAACTTCGGCCATGGCACATTTTTTCCCTGTAAGCACAGTTGATTTAATTTTCATATCTTGCACACGTAAGGATTTTAGCTTCTAAATTCTGAAATTTTAAAAGAAATTGATCAAAAACTATCTTTTATGAAAGTTTTTATGAGACCATGTCACACCTAGGCTGTACTGAAGCCCCTCTATATGTCCGCACATGACCTTTTCAGGCCAATGATGCATGCTTGAAGCGAGGCACTCTGCAGCCAGACAGCTCTTGGGTGGCTTCAGCTGGATCTAACTGTCCAACCCCCCTCCTCTAGTATTTGTTTTGGCCAAAAACATAACAATAAACTTTTTTTTTAATTATTGGATTATGATAAGAACTTCAAGAAAATATAAATGGAAAAGGAATTCTATAGTTTATGAGTTACAGGGAATTACCTTGCAATTACTGATCATTTATGGATCTTCCATGGATGGCCATAAATGTATTTCAAATGACACCATGCATTCACCATTGGTTTTTTAGCTCAGCTGACTATAAGTCATCTGAGCTATAGTCTTGGTCCATTGACCGTCGTCCGTCTAGCTGTCCATCCATCTGTCCGTCTGTCTGGATATCCGTCCATAAGACTGGCACGTTTCGACACCATTGGACCTACGAATCTGAAATTCGGCATACAGTTAGATGTCCCCGAAATCTCCTACCATGCCAAAAATTGGGTCAATAGGACTTTCGTTCTTTGGAGACATTAAGGAAAAACCTCAGTTTTTTATTAGAAATCTATTTTCACATTTCAGGACTGCCTAATATCAAAACCACTCATCTGGTTTTCTTCATATACCATAAATATTCCTCTATATAGTTTCCATGCCAGAAATTAAGTCAGTATTATATAATTTAAAAAAGTTATGGGCCCAAACATAATGGACTTTGTAAAAAATCAGGAAAAATATTTGGTCACTTAAGACCAAAAGTGTTAAAGGTAGGGACTTTTTTTCAGTAATACAACTTTAACTAATCAAAATTTAATTGTTTACCAAAAATTAGATCAAAATCTGTTAAATTGTTTTAAATATTGGCAAAAATATAAAATTGGTACCTTAAATTTTGCCCAAGTTTGACTATGGCACGTTTTTTCTTGTAAGAACATTTGATTTACTTTTCAAAGTCGGTATATATATAGATTTAATCTGTTAAATTCTTAAATTTGAAAGTAAAAGCTTAAAAATTATTCTAGTTATTGAAGTTTTTCTGAGGCTCTAATGTATTTAAATTTTGAACCTCCAGACCAGCCATGTCTGGTCCTTACAGCCTTGTCTTGGTAAACGTATTAGTGATGCAACACTGCTTTTACAAATGTAGAATCACATGTGGCAACCCTGCCCCCCCCCCCCCCCCCCCCAACCAGATATGTTGTATTACTTACATTCTTTAACCAATTGCTGTTTCTGATCCAATGTATACAACTTTTCCAATCCTGAATCAAAGTGTTATTTTCATATATATATTATTTTGCAAATTTTAAAAAAATATATATTTTTAGAAAAAATAAATACATCTGTGTTTCTATTAAAAATCTTTTCATACATCAGGACTGCCTAATATCAAAACCACTCATCTGGTTTTCTTCAAATTTACCATATATATTCCTCTATATAATTCCTATGTACATGCCAGAAATTAAGTCTGTTTTTTATAATTTAAAAAAGTTATGGGCCCAAACATAATGGACTTTGTTAAAAAATCAGGAAAGATATTTGGTCACTTAAGACCTAAAATGTTAAACCTAGAGACTTTTTTTCAGTAATACAACTTTAGTTAATCAAAATTTAATTGTATACCAAAAATAAGATCAAAATCTGTTAAATTTTTTAAAATATTAACAAAAATATAAATTTGGTACCTTAAATTTTGCCCAAGTTTGACCATGGCATGTTCTTTCTTGTAAGAACATTTGATTTACTTTTCACAGTCAGTATATATATATATATATATATATATATATATATATATATATATATATATATATATATATATATATTTAATCTGAATTCTTAAATTTGAAAGTAAAAGCTTTAAAATTATTCTAGTTATTGAAGTTTTTCGAGGCTCTAATGTATTTACATTTTGAACCTACAGGCCAGCCATGTCTGGTCCCTAAAGCCTTGCCTGGGTGAACTTATTAGTGATGCAACACTGCTGTCACAAATGTAGGATCACGTGGCAACCCTGACCTCCTCCCACCCCACTTCCCCCCCCCCCCCCCCAACCAGATATATTGCATTCATTAATTTCATTGCTGTTTCCAATCCAATGTATACAACATTTCCTGAATCAAGTGTTATTTCCGACATTTATTATTTTGCAAATTTCAAAAATATATTTTAAGAAAAAATAAATACATCTGTGTATATAATTTTTTGGTTTATTTTTTATTACAAAATTTAAAAAAAAATGAAATATGTCAAAAATAAAAAAAATTACTCAGACAAGTGTTCATTAAAGATGTCAATATGTTTGAATAATAACATTAAGATTTATGGCTGTATCAGCTGTTACATGATACTGGGTAAATGATCAAAATTTATATTTCTGATAATTTTATTTCAGTTAATATAATTATACATTCCCAACTCCAGTTTGCTCCTTGTATAATATATTGGTTTGTTTTGATCCTTGGGTTATTTTCAACACATGTATTAGTTTCATAGCTGAGATTATTTTCTTTTTTTTCTGATACATATTTAAAAAAATAAAAATTAATCAAATGTGATATAAAATCAGATCTTAAAGACAAGTGTTGATTATGACGTCTATAATGGTAATAATTGTCATAAGTGTCTTGACAGTGATGTGAAAGTATTCAAAAGTGAATATAATATTTTTTTTTTATAAATTAAAGCCATAAAACCAGGTAGTTACAATCATTATTTAAATTTGTGAAATTTATATACCATGGATTCTCAAAGAAATCTCATCAGATGTTTCTGTTATATTTTGCCAAATAATTCCAATTAATTTTTAATGAATAGTTTAACTCTCATATCATTTGTGCTAGTGGTACTTTTGGCTATGGGTAACCTGTAATTATAGAATAACAGTTAACTCCTTTGTAAACAGCATGCATGATAATTAACATGACTTACAGTGGACATTTATTTCCTGTTTCTAGTGTTAGTGCTGTGGATTTAATTTTCACAGCATGTACACATAAGCATTTCATCTGTTAAAATCTGAAATTTTGTAACCAATTGATCAAAAAATGTAGATGTCATTCACGTTTTCAAGCACCATGTCTTGATTGTTTTCATCAAGTCAGTGAAATGTGTGCTCCCAAGTGTTACATAACCTGTTACATAACTGGCCTGTTACATAACCGGTTCAACTTCTGACCTAGCTACTGCCTCTGTGATTGTCTGGGTCAGACTGGGTCAGGCAGTAATTACCAGAAAGCCTCTCTCTCTCTCTCTGGCAGTCTAGCTTTCTCTCTGTCTCTCTCTCTTTCCCTCTCTCTCTCTCCATGACAGTCTAGCTCACTCTCTCTTGCTCTCTCTCTCCCATTCTCTCTCACCCCTAAGCCTCCCATCCTCCCTGCACCCCATTCTGTTGACAGGTACTATTAACCAGATTAATTAGCTATGAATGTTGAAGCAATTTAGAAATGTGAATCAACTGAAATATTCATATATATATATGTTATACTGTAAATGTGTATTTACATTTTTAAACCTGGAAAAAATGATGTATTGAAAAAAAGGAATTAAGGCAAATATTGTTAATTTTTGCCCTGCTCAGTAGAATGGGAATTAAAATGATTTGCTTTGTTTCTCCACCTTTCTGCCTGCATAAATATTTAATAATTATGAATAAACGTTTTTCCCTGTAAGTACTTGAATTAAATTTCATATCCTGTATGAATATGCAAGGGTGCTTTTAACTTCCACCATCCCCTTCCCCGACCCCCGAGTCCTTGCTCTTTGGCACTGTGAACAATAGTTCTATTGCTATTCCATAAAATTTAATAATTAAAGATATATACAGAGAGACTGAGGCATTGTACCTCCCATCATAACCCCCTCCCCCCCCCCCCCCCCATCAATCCTTCCACCTGTTAAGTGGGGATTTATGGCTACTGTATACATATGATAAAATAAAAAATTAGACAAATGTGTAAACTGTTGAACTGTCAAAAACTTATCAAAAAGGTAACCAATGGAAACACATGGTCGGATCTCAAAATATTATTTGCAACAATTTCTTCTATCATATCAACCAACCATGGCCAAGATTACCTTTTCCGAACAGACTTTATCTACTTTTCATTATATTTTAGATTTTAACCTTCCAGGTGTTTAAGTACTGTTGAATGCTCCATCCCCTCTCTCTGCCTCTCTCTCTCCTTTTCTCTCTACATCCACCTCCTTGCTGCCCTCAAAGTTCCCTTCTCCGAACCCAATCCATATGTCAGCCTCAGTAAACAAGAACAAGATGTATCAGATATATTCATACTTTAATATTTTATATAACTATTCCTCCATAGGTACTTTTGTACATGCCAGAAATTATGTCAATATTGTGTAAAATGTAGACATAGTGGGCATCAAAATAATGTACCTTGTCAAGACTTAAGAGATATTGTGTCATACAGTCACAAATTCATAAATCCCCTCATCAGCATAGTAAATCATAACATCATATCTGTCAAATTGAAATCTTGCAGGATTCCATACACTAAAGATCCTTCAACAAATAGCCTTATCATCATTCTACTACTGCTTATTACTGCTGTCATTGCATTCATATTTGCTCAACCTATGTACATGCCAGAAATTATGTCAGTATTGTGTAATATGTAGACATGGTGGGCATCAAAATAATGTACCTTGTCAAGACCGAAGAGATATCATTGTCATACAGTCACAAATTCATAAATCCCCTTATCAGCATAGTTAATCATTACCTCACATCTGTCAAATTGAAATCTTGCAGACTTCCATACACTATAGATCCTTCAGCAAATAGCCTTATCATCATTATACCACTGCTTAGTATACTGTCATTGCATTCATATTTGCTCAAATAAATTGCTTTTTTCAACCCCTCCCAAATAAATAAAAAATAAACCACTATACTTTACTACATATTTATCCATCAGTCAGGTTATTTCATATATCATTTATTCACATATTACATTATATTCCTTTATAAAAGCCCAACATGACCATTATATTCATAAGCTTTATCGACTCAATATAGTATCACAATGGTGATACTTTGATAGTCCAATCATGATCAGCTGAGCGCCGTGACCCATGGGTCCCTTGTTAAGAAATTATTTCCTTTTAAATAATTAAACAAAATATAATTTAACCCATCATTAGGCATAATTTGATAATATATGAAACAAATCATGGATAAATAAAGGTGCAATTTAAAATTGTGAATTCTGGAGTGTTATTTTCATATATTTTTTGCTTTGCAAATTTAAAAAAAAAAAATGTTATCTGACCAAATAAAGTATACATTTTGATGCAATTTCGATTTGTGAATCAATTTAAATATTCAGATGTATATGATATACTGTAAATATATAGTAAAATTTATAAACTTTAAAAAAAATGACTTAACAAAAGAAACAATAGGATCTAATGCAAATATTTGTTCATTATTTTCCTGTCTCAGTAAAATGGAAATTAAAGTTATTTGCTTTGTTTTCCATCTCTCTGCCTGTTTTTAAATATTCAAAAATAATTTCATTTAAATTAAATTTTATCCTTTACATATATGTAGAGGTGCTGTTACTCCCACCGGTCCCTGTAAGCACCATTGAATTTTATTCTGTATTCTGTATTTATATCCAAAGCTGTTGTAACTCTCCCCCCCCCCCCTCCCCCCTCCCCAGTCATTGTCCTAGTTCCTGAGCACTGAGGATAGTATTTTTATTGCAACTTCAAAAAATCTATGGTGATGCAGTTATAACTGTCATAATCAGCTGAGCACCATGACCCATGGGTCCCTTGTTAGCGAACCTGTGAGCATATGCGATGGTGCGGCGTCATGCGTCGTGCTTCGTCTGTACGTTAACCATAGCTAAATACAAAAATGGCAGGAGCTAGCATGAAATTTTTTGCAAATAATCAGTCATCCAAAAAACTATATCGGATTTTGTTTATTTTTTTCTAACTGCATTTTATTAGATTTTATAGGGAAAAAGCTAAAAAAGCTTTAAAAATCTTCTTCTCCGAAACTGTCCAGCCAAATTGTCCAATATTTCACAGAAATGATCCCAGAAACAATCTTTCTCAAGTTTGTTTGAATGGTTCCAGTTCGGAGATTTTTGGCCGAGTTACAGGAGGTTTAACTTTGTTAACTGTGCCAAAAAGCATATTAAAATTTAAATCTCAGAAACGGCTGTAGCTATCATCACCAAATTTTATGCCAATGTTGGTCACATAGGTCATATCTGAAATTGAGGTATTGGTGGGGCCACCTGCATTGGCCTTTTTTGTACAGGGTCATCAGTGCCTGTATCACACTGAGAGCTACAAAAAACTTCTTCTCTGAAACCATACGGCCAAAATGTGTAATATCGCACAGAAATGATCCTAGGGTAGTGCTTTCTGAAGTTTGTTCAAATGGTCCCTTTTCAGTGACTTTTGGCTAAGTTATGGGAAGCTGAATTTAGTCATATGCCATAACAGCCCATTTTAGCTCAGTGGTTACAAAGATCTTCTTCTCAAAAACCATTTGGCCAAATATCTAAATCTCACACATTAATTATCCTCAGATGTTGATAATTCAAGTTTGTTCAAATGGTTTTGGTTCAGTGTTTTTTGGCTGAGTTACGGGAAGCTGAACTTTGCCAGTTTGCTGTATCGTCCTATATGAGTTATAAACCTGCGAAACGTTTTTTGACTGATACCACTGAAGCCAGTTTGTTAAATATTTTACAAGAATAATTCCGATAATAATCCTTATAATAATTGTATCGCCAGACATAGTCTGGAGATACTATGGTTTAGGCACGGTTGCGCCGCCGCCGCCGCAGAGATTTCTTTTGGACACAATAGCTCAAAAAATATTTCAAGGATCTTTTTCAAACTTGACACATTTATAGATATAGGTGAGAGGACGAAGCCTATTTAAAATGGGGTCATGACCTCAACTAGGAGAGTGACCTTGACCTTGAATAGATCCATTTTTGGGGAAAATCACACAAATTCTTAAATATCTTAAGAAATCTTTCATGGATTTATCCAAAAATCAAGTTGGACAAAGATCTTGGATAGTGATGTCATGTACCGGAAACTGGTGGTGCCACCTAGTATCCTTTTCTTGTTTTTGTGCCGTTCAATACCCCCATCATTGCCACTTGACAGTACTTTTAGCATCACAAGTCAAAAACTGATTGACAGATTTCTTTAATATTATGCATGTACATAGGTATGGGTTATGGGATGATGTATATTAAATTTGGGGTCATGACCTTTCCTTTGAGAGTGGCTTTGACCTTGAATATTACCATATATGGTGAAAATCACATAAAATCATGAATATCTTAAAAAGGGATGCATGGATTGGTCCAAAAATCAAGTTGACGGAAGATCTTGGATAGTTTTGTCTTTTGCAGAAGATAGGTGGCGCCACCTGTTGTCCTTTTCTTGTTTTTTGCGCCTTTGAATACCCCATCATTGCCACTTGACAGTATATACTGTGAGCATTATAAGTCAAACAGTAATTGACAGATGTCTTTCATGTTATGCATGTATATAGATATGGTTTATGGAATGAGGTATATTTAATTTTAAATTTAATTTTAAAATTTAATTTAATTTAAATTATTTTTTTTTAATTTAATTTTTTTTTTCAAATGTTGGATATTTTGGAATGCAGTTTATTGATTTGGGGTCATGACCGTGACTATGAGAGTGACCTTGACCTTGAATATTCCCATATTTGGTGAAAACCATAAAATCATGAATATCTTAAAAAGGGCCACTTGACAGCACTGTGAGCATTATAAGTCAAAAACCCTTTGATCAGTTGTCCTTCCCAATCCAAAATATTCCTATATTTTGTACAAATGTTTCTCACATTCATTGCTAAAATACAAATACATCACATTATATCAACAAAATACCACAAAACCTCATTTGTCTGGCGATACTATGGCACCAGCGGTGCCAAGAAATGTCTAGTTGTCATTAATGGTTCAACATGAATGATTTTTGGCTGAATTATGGAGATTGAATTGAGTCATTTACCATTTATGTTAGCTGTGTGATGCTGTTACTTCTAGCCTGGCACCAGTTTATCAGCATCTATTCCATCATGCCACTAGACATTTAGATTTCAGGTTATCTTTGGTTAATATTGACAAGAAAGTTTTTTTAAAAGCTTTAAAAAAATTAGATTTATGATTTAAGTTATTCATCATACCAGGCAATGTTATAATCATGGATATTCAGCTCTCTGTGGCTATATAAAGACAGCTGTACGTGGATTATAAATTATTGGTATTCCTACTGAACTTAATTCAAGAATTTGCCATCAGTGAGATATATCTGTATTTTAATTTGCATTAAGTATGCATCTGTAATAATTTTACATATATTCCTGATTTCTTTTTAATAAAAAGTCAGCTGAAAAGCATTTTGTATTGGGAAAATAAATTTCAAGGGTATTTCAAGTAGGGACCAATTTTGTGTTCAGATGACAGCACTTGGTTTACCATTGGCAGATTGCCAGTGCCTTGATGTTGGCCATTAGCCAAGATGATGTCAGCTCTATAAATAGTTTTGGCACAGTGCCAGGATTGGAAGAAGTGCAGCCAGGTATAGGTCAAGAGTTCACTCAGTGCAGTAGCTGCATTCTATTTATAGCTTTGTCAGACTGCTCACTGCATCATATTTGGCACCAAAGTTCAGCCTGAATCTATTAATAGCCTAGACAGACTGCCAACTGTGTCAGATTATGCAACAGGTCAAGAGTTCACTCAGTGCAGCCAGGTACAGGTCAAAAGTTCACTCAGTCTAGCCAGGTGCAGGTCAAGAGTTCACTCAGTGCAGTAGCTTGAGGCAGCAATTTGTCACAGGTCACTCAGGGGCAACTGCCTTACTCACCTAAGCCTTGTCAGCCCAGTGCATAAAACTCTGGGGAAGTTTAATGTACTGGACTAATACTTTGACCTGTCTATGCGTCTTTGATGGTATTCTCATTTACAAGACAGGTGGTGCCACCAACATTGACTTTTGCAGTGTATGCGCCTGCTTTATTTCTACAGAGGAATTTGATACATCAGCCTAAAATTGGGCATGTATATACATATCGGGTAGCTTTATAGTGTCTGGTGGAATTTGATACATCAGCCTAAAATTGGGCATGTATATACATATCGGGTAGCTTTAACAAGACTGGTGGCGCCACCTACAATAATTTTTGCACAGTGTATGTCCCTGCTTATTTCACAGGAGGGGTTTGACATATCAGTCTGACATTGGGCATATGTATATATCTCTTTGATGTAGATAAGACTGGTGGTGCCAGCTACAATCATTGTATCCACCAAAACAGAGTTGCGACGCTGCCGCCAATGCTGCATAGGTTTCCGTAGATCTCCAACGAACAGAATTTTTTTAAAATTCGGAATTATGATCGGTCACATGTGAACTGCTGCGCCCTCATTTTTGGTTGACCTCTGACCTTTCCTCTCTGCCCAGTGTCCATTTTTGTGTCTGTTTCCACACATAAACCCACATATCTCGGGAACCGTTGGACCGATAAGGCTTTTTGCACAAATGTAGCCCTTGGAAAGCTTTATAACATACACTAAATTGGGTGGTGCCACCTTGCATTGTTCATATACATGTCGCACATGTTCTTGAAAAGTAATGGTCCAGCATTGAAGCATTATACCTGGTGTAATCTCATTGCACAGGTTCGCATTAGGCCTGTAGGCCTTGTTTTTAATTTAAAATTTATTTGACACAATATTTGTTATTAATTTTTATAAATATTTTAACTTATATTATTTGTGCTAGTGCTACTCTTGGGTAGGGATAACATGTTATTATTAAATAACAGTTAACTCATTTGTAAAAAGCATAATTTACATGACTGATATTGGACAGTTTTTTTTTTTTTGTCAAATAATTCAACTGCAATGTAGATCAAAGTTATATGGCCAATTCAAAACCTATGTGACAATAGCCCACCATTTCCAACTGTAAATAATATAAATGACTTCAATCCTCTTCCCTGTTTCCAAGGATCTGATCAAAATCTTACATAACTTAAGTTAAACACCATCAACTCATAATACAGCTTATATTATCAAAAAATACAGCATTTGCCTATCGCACTTCCAAATAATATTTTGTGATCATATATAACAGCTGAGCACCGTGACCCATGGGTCCCTTGTTTGGGTAGTGAAAACACAATGTATGTGTATATTCTGTCTTATCCCATGTTTGTAGTCGTATCAAGTGGAACTTCACAAAGTTTGTTGTGGACAAGAATGGTCAGCCAGTCAAGCGATATGCACCAACAACAGAACCATTTGTGAGTGTTCAAGTTTAAATATATATATCTGTTAAAAATTCATTGTTAAATTTAGGAAAGTTGTGGAGCTAAAAATGTTGGGTCAAGCAATCCTGACCCTTCCTTTTCTTATTCTGTGACTGTTCCTTAATATGAGTATTCAGGATATAGGCACTGTTTCATGAATGCAGACAAAAAAACATGAAAAATATGTATTAACTTTGCCAGAGGAAAGTAAAGTTATAGTTTTATTAGATATATTGGTTTGATTAAGTGGCTTCTTTGCCAAAATGTGAATTCTTTATTGTAAAGATCTTAAATGATTGTGTACCAAGACATCATACACTTGTTAACTGTAATATGACTTGTATATAAATGTGTAGTACAATATGTCAGACACTGAGATACAGTGAATGGACATTTATATTGTACCTGTTTTTAAAAGGAGGTTCAGTTTGGTTTATAACCATTTAAATTCCTACCCATTCTAAGATAGCATGTGTGCATCCATCTACGATCCAAAATGAATGAAAAATGGTTATTATAAAAAATGTATATAAAATGTGTAGTACAATATGTCAGACACTGAGATACAGTGAATGGACATTTATATTGTACTTGCTTTGGCATTAAATTTTTTTGTTCTTTTTTATCAAATTTTTCACTTAAGTCAACCTCAACAGTGCCATGTTCTTATCAGGAGATTCAGTTTGATTAATAACCATTTAAATTCCTACCCATTACAAGATAGCATTTCTGCATCCATCTATCTGCGATCCAATACCAAAATGAATGAAATATGATAATTATGTCTCCCCTCCCCCCCCCCCCCCCCCCCCCGGGGGAGACGTTGTTTTCAGTGCCATAGTCAGTCATCGTCTGTTGTCAGTTGTTGTCATCTGAAGGATATCTTGTTAATGTGATAAATTTTGAATGGATGCATATTTTCTTCCAAAATTTAAAACACTAATTGTTCCTACCAAAATATCTGAGAGTTTGAAACCAGGTTACCTTGGCCTTCATCTTCAAGTCAAATCTGGCAAAGTGTAATTTTTAGCTCAGCTGGCTATAATTCATCTGAGCTATTGTCATGGTCCTTTGTCCGTCATCTATCTGGCTGTCTGTCCGTTAACAGAAACCATTGGACCTACAAATCCAAAATTTTCCATACAGTTAAATGTCCCCAAAATCTCCTACCATACCAAAAATTGGGTCACTAGGACTTTGTTCCTTTGAGATATTAAGGAAAAACCTCCTTTTTCCATAAAATAGCCATTATAACACTTTAAGACTGCCTAATATCAAAACTGATCTGTTTTTGATCATATGTAGTATGCATATTATTCCATACACTTCCATAGATACCAAAAATTAGGTCAGTATTGTGTATTCTCTTAAAGTTATAGGCCCAAACATAGTGAAATTTTTTTTTAGATTAGGAAATATATTTACTCACTTAAAGACCCAACACCCAATCCGGCGGATTGGGTCGCATGCGCAGTGCGCGTCTACCTTATATGGTAATAGAGGCGGAGTGACATGGTGTTTGGCAACATTATCAAGCACGTGTACTTGCGTGAGCTAGGCAGATATCTGCAGTGCATTTATAACCAGCAATTGACAGGAAATGTATCCTCTTCAAACATTATAAACCATCAACTTTGGTTTTGGCAACGTTGCTCTAAGTGTAAGAACTTCGATTTCCCTTTGGATTATGGGATTACGTCAGCCTTCCGGATTTGGCAAGACCTCGAAACGCGGGCACATGTTGACACTGTGCGACTCGCGGCCGCATGGCATATCGAGTGATGTACGCACTAGTTCTTTAACACGTTGTTTGTAGGGATTTATAAAACGATGTATCAAGTAAACGAGGTAGGCGTGTTAGTGAAATACACTTAAAATATGTGTCATATACTGTGATAACTGTCCACGCGTGACAGTGAAAAACAAACATGGCCGCCGGCAGTGAAAAAATTGACATGACCAGCGGCAGCATCGACCTACTTTTGTACTGTATGATTACCGCGCTTTATATGTTATTTTGAAGACGCTGGCACATTAAAAAGTTTTGCATGAAATGTAAATCAGCATGAAGGTAGAAACGATATTAATATCAGACAGATGTCTTTCACTGCAGTTGAGGGGTTTGCTGAAAATAGGCTTCAAACCATGTGCTTGATGACAGATGTGGTATCGAAGATTCCGAAAGTTTTGTCATCCAAAAATATTTTGAGAGCAAATATTTAATATGACTGATAAAAAGTTCAATTTACACATTATTGTCTCCATAGAGATTATTAATAGCCTGATTTGTATTTTATGGATCCGACCACATGTCAGCCAACTTCTTTTACGAAATATCCCCATTTTTTACCAACAAATGTGTTGTTGCAACTTTGCATGGGCATGAATGAATAAAAAAATCACAGAATATGAGCATTTTTAGCTCAGCTGACTATAAGTCATCTGAGCTATAGTCGTGGTCCATTGTCCGTCGTCTGTCCGTCTGTCCGTCCGTCCGTCCGTCCGTCCGTCCGTAGATGTGGCACGTTTTGAAACCGTAGGACCTAGGAATCCAAAATCCGGCATAATGTTAGATGTCCCCAAGATCTCCTACCAAGCCGTAAAAAACTGGGTCTTTTGGACTTCGTTCCTTTGAGAAATTAAGGAAAAACCTCAATTTTTTATTAAAAACCTATTTTCACACTTCAGGACTGCCTAATATCAAAACCACTCATCTGTTTTTCCTCATATTTACCATAAATATTCCTCTATATAGTTCCTATGTACATTCAAGAAAATATGTCTGTATTATATAATTTAAAAAAGTTATGGACCCAAACATAATGCATTTTGTAAAAAATCATGAAAGATATTTGATCACTTAACACAAAACATGTTAAAGCTATGGACCTTTTTTCCAGTAATATAACTTTAATTAATCAAAATTAAATTGAATACCCAAAATTAGATGAAAATCTTTTAAATTTTTTTAAATATTAATAAAAATAAAAAATTGGTACCTTAAATTTTGCCCAACTTTGACCATGGCACGTTTTTTTCCTGTAAGTACTGTGGATTTAATTTTCACAGCATGTTTTTGTTACCTTTTCAACTGTTAACACCAAAAATTTGAAACCAGTTGATCAAAAACTGTAGATTTTATTCAAGTTTTCAAGCACCATGTAACATATTGTATACATCAAGCTAGTGTTATGCAGTTTGCAAGAGCTCAGCTCCCCAGCTTCAGCTCTTAGTTCCTTAAATTCGGCATACAGCTAGATGTCTCGTAAATCCCCTACCATGCCAAGAATTTGGTCACTAGGACTTAATACCTTCAAGATATTAATGAAAAACCTCATTTTTCCATTAAAAACCCATTGTTACACTTCAAGACTGCCTAAAATCAAAACCACTGATCTGACTTTAATCATAAATAATATACATATTTTTCATTCTCTATGCACATGCCAGAATGATGTCAGTATTGGGTAATTGTTTTAAGTTATGGGCCCAAACATAATGCACTTTGTAAAAAATCAAGAAATATATTTACTCCCTTAACAAGGGGATTGCTGAAGCTAGAGATTTTTTGTCAGGGATGTAACATTATTTAATCAAGATTCAATTGAATACCCAAAATTAGTTATGAATTTTTCAAATTTTATAAGTTATTAGTATAAATGTAAAATTAGTAACTTAAATTTTGCCCAACTTTGACCATGGCACGTTTGTTTCCTGTGCGCACTGTTGATATAATTTTCATATCATGCACACATAAGGATTTCAGCTTTTAAGTTTAGAAAGCTGAAAGAAATTGGCCAAAAATTGTAGCTTTTATTAATGTTTTTATGAGACCCTGTCAGACTTTGGCTCTCTCCAGCCCCTCTTGAGTCACCTGTATGTTGACCTTGTTGACCTTTCATCAAATTATGCACGCTTGAGGGGAGAATCCAGGCAGCTTATGGCCAGCCACAGTTGATCCAGGTGTTCAGCCCAACTCATCTAGTAGTTTTAACCAACAAAATAACAATAAACAATAAATTAATAAATTTTTATTGGTTTTTAATAAAAAATTAATGAAAAATAGAAAAGGAATTTGTTAGTTTATTATAACAGGAAATTAACTTGCAGTTACTGATGATATAAGAATCTTGTATCGATGATAGAATGTCACGTATTCCAAATAACACCATGCAGTCACCTATGGTATTTTTCAGTTCAATTTTAATGATAAAGAAGTAAATCATATCATTCATTACTAATCATTAGGGATCATATGATGGAAATTAATGAAAGACAAAGATGCAGTTGATAATATTAATCTAGATTCCTACTGTGTCTAGTGTGTACATTGATGTGAAATTAGTCCAAAATGAATTTATTACAGTTATTTTTTAATATAAATAAAAGCCATAAAACCAGGTACTTATGATCATTATTTAAATGTGTGAATTTTGTATATTCTGGATTCTCAACATCATTGTTTGGTGAAAACTGAATAAATACCAGACATGGTGCGAATACTTTGTAATTGTATTTAAATACGAATATGATTATGTACTCCATTATAAAATTTCTTGCATAAAGAATGGGAATTCAGGTAAAAATGAAAGTATATGAATACCAGTGCAAATACTTTCAAAATGTATTCATGAATGCATTCATGAATATATTCTTTAATATTATTTTAATAATCATTTCAGTTATATTTCATTTTAAAAAATCATATGATTCTCTTATTATTTTTAATAAAAATTATATTTGGGACAATATTTGTAATTTTTTTTAATTAATAGTTAAACCCTTACATTATATATTCTGCTTATAAGTTATATTGCCAAGTCAAAATCTGTGTGACAATAGTACTCCATTTGTTAATAAAATAAATGAAATCAATCCTCTTCCCTGTCTCCAAAGGTACTATCAAAATCATACAAAAGCTAAACAACAACAACTCATATTACAGCTTATATTTATTACCACACAAAACCAGCATGTGCCTCATTTCTAAATAATATTTTCTTATCATATATAACAGCTGAGCGTCGTGACCCATAGGTCCCTTGTTATTTTCAGCACTTACGACATTGTGACCTTGCGGTTTTGATCTGTAACAATGTAACACCACAGAGGTTCAACGTGTGCATGCACATACAGATGAAAGTTGGTTATGACGAGCAGTATAGGCCTATAAAAAGATCAAAATTACAATTACTTTCCATGAGGCAATGTAATATATAAGAGGAGGCCTTTTATAGGTTCCTAACTGAAATGATATTGTTTGGAGTCCAGATGAGGAATCATTTGCCCTTCCCCCCCCCCCCCCCCAAAAAAGAAAACGAAGTTTGGAACTTTGGATATATATACATGTAAATGTATATTTACAAACATGTATACCTATGTGAATGTATCAGTCAGTATGTGCTTTGAAACAGGAGGAAAATTGTTTAAAGTATCATATGTGTCCACCAAATAAGACAGACGTGCAAAAAGAATCCTGCATCCACGACTTTAAAATTAAACCAAAACTCTCCTTGTCACAAAACCTATCTTTCCTCTAGATTTATTTCACTGAAGTTACACAAGACAGACAAAAAAAGAAAAAAAGTTATAACATAACCTCATTGAAAATGTATATGCGATTTTTAGCTCAGCTGACTATAAGTTTCGACACCATTGGACCTACAAATCTGAAATTTCATATACTGTTAGATGTCCCTAAAATCTCCTTCCATGACGAAAATTGGGTCAATAGGACTTCGTTCCTTCCAGATATTAAGGAAAAAACCTCAATTTTTATGCCCCCGCCACAAAATGGCTGGGGCATATAGTTTTACCCATGTCCTTTATTCCGCCCTTCCGTCATTCCAAAATCAAACAGTTGTACGGACTTTTTTTCGCAGTGACTGCAGACATTGGCCTGATTTTTAGTGTGTGGGCAGATAATGACCAGTTACAGACCGAGTTCGCATTTAGTCCCGGTTGACCTACTTTTGACCGTTTTACGCCTCCTTAACTGAGAAAATTTTATGAAAACTAGAAATTTTCATGACAAATACACATGTACGGACTTTTTTTCGCAATGCCTGCAGATATTGGCCTGATTTTTGGTGTGTTGGCAGATATAGACCAGATACAGATCGAGTTCGCGTTTTGTCCCGGTTGACCTACTTTTGACCGTTTTACGGCTCCTGAACAGAGAAAATTTCATGAAAAATATATATTTTCATGAGAAATACACATGTACAGACTTTTTTTTCGCAATACCTGCAGGTATTGGCCTGATTTTTGGTGTGTGGGCAGATAATGATCAGTTACAGATCAAGTTCATGTTTTGTCCCAGTTGACCTACTTTTGACTGTTTGACAATGCTCTAACATAGAAAATTTCATAAAAAAGTGCACATGTATGGACTTTTTTTCACAGTGCCTGCAGATATGGGCCTGATTTTTGGTGTGTAGGCAGATAATGACCAGTTACAGATTGAGTTCTTGTTTAGTCCCAGATGACCTACTTTTGACCATTTGACTGCTCCTGAACATAGAAAGTTTCATGAAAATTAGAAATTTTCATAACAAATGCATATGTACTGACTTTTTTCCTCAATGCCTGCAGATACCACCCTGATTTTATATGTATGGGCAGATAATGACAGTTACAGATCGAGTTCGCGTTTCATCCCGGTTGACCTACTTTTGATTGTTTTACAGCTCCTAAACATGGAAAGTTTCATGAAAGACAGAAATTTTTATGGAAAATGCACATGTATGGACTTTTTTCACAATGCCTGCAGATACTGGCCTGATTTTTGGTGTGTTGCTTGATAATGACCCTTTACAGATTGAGTTTGCATTTTGCCCTTGTCGACCTACTTTTGACCATACAAAACCTCCTGATCTTAAAAAATTTTTCAAAATTTAACAAATGTTTCTAATTTGCCCCAGGCGGGGGCATTCATGTCGTTCCGACTCATCTAGTTTATTAGAAATTTATTTTCACACTTCAGGACTGCCTAATATCAAAACCACTCATCTGGTTTTCTTCGTATTTACCATAAATATTCCTCTATATAGTTCCTATGTACATGCCAGATATTAAGTCAGTATTATATAATTTTAAAAAGTTATGGGCCCAAACATAATGGACTTTGTAAAAAAGTCAGGAAGATATTTGGTCACTTAAGACCAAAAGTGTTAAAGGTAGGGACTTTTTTCCAGTAATACAACTTTAATTAATCAAAATTTAATTGTATACCAAAAATTAGATCAAAATCTGTTAATTTTTTTTAAATATTGGTAAAAATATAAAATTTGTACCTTAAATTTTGCCCAACTTGGGCCACGGCACGTTTTTTTCCTGTAAGTACTGTGGATTTAATTTTCACAGCATGTATACATAAGGATTTAATCTGTTAAAATCTGAAATTAGAAAATAAAAGCTGCAAAATTAGGCTAGTAATTGAATTTATTTTGGAGGCTCTTGTATTCCTTTACATTGTCAAGCAGTCCACTTCGGTGACTGTAGGTCATTCTGTGCAGCTCTATCCACTGAGTTGAGCTTGATCAGGCTGTCTGCAGTTAATACCATACCACAGGGAGCCTTTTTCTCTGGCAACCCCCCCCCCCTTCTGTTGACATACCTGTACTATGAACTAGATGAATCTTAAAATTAACATGAACAAGCAGTATCAACTGAGACCTCTCCCCCCCCCCCCCCCCTTATATAATCCTTATATTCAATTGTGATAAAATATTAGGATCTAATGTAAGTGCTAACTGACAAGATTTAAGAAGATATAAATACTTTGTAGCATTTCATTCATATCTCTAGTTGGCGGGGCCTAGGTGTGAATAACACTGTTAACTTAGTATTAAAATTAGGAATATTGGTCAAACTTTGTGGGATTAACTTTTAACTCATATGGCCATATATTTAACTTTAAAAACTTAATTACCTTCACACATTATTTGTTCATGAAATGTTATTTTTATATAACACTTACCATAGGCCTATTTGTTCCCTTGGTGCATCACTAAATGGTTTAGCTCATGTCCATTATTCTATAATTTACAGAGTTTCATTTTAGCAGGGCCATTTTCTCATAGCTTTTCTAATAATAACATACATGAAAACCAAAAGAAATAAAAATATTTTGCAGTTACTAATATTTTCCAAAATTCAGCTGAGCGATGTGACCCATGGGTCCCTTGTTTTTCAAGTGCTATTATATCTGGTGAGGGCCGGGTATATTTTATTGCTTTCAACGTTGCATCTGTGTTTTATATAAAATGGTGAAGCCGGTCCTTAATCTAGCATTGTTGCATAAACAAAATTATACATCTGTTTGTAATGCAAAAAATTAAAAAAATAAAGTGAATTATTAGGTAAACCTTTTTTTATTATTGAAATAAAAAAATAGTATTTTTAAAGTGATATTTGTGTCATAATTTATAATATTACTACAATATTCGGCACACACACATACTTAACAATACATGTAAACATGACCCATTTCTTATCCAGCATACCTGATTCACATATATAAGACCACATTCATTATGAGCAATAACCTTCTTCTTTGGTTTAATATTTATACAACTTGTTTTTTTTTGTGATGATGTATATCATTTTAGTTTTATATTAGCCCTATCTTAAACTATGAATCTGATTAATACAGATCATTATGAGATTGGTCAAACATGAAATGTTTTAATTCTAAGGCCAAAAATTCATTAATTGCTCATCAGATGCCCAGTCTCCGTGGCTTGAAATTGTTAAATTTATCTTTGTCGTGAAATCAAGACAGTTGGAAAATAAACCAATATTATTCTTCACATGGTTGGTATAAGACAAGGGACTAGAATGTTAATTTACTGAACATGTCTAGTGTCCATTTTTTAATGACCATGCAGACTCCATACACTATATAACACAGAGAAAAGTTGAGATAACTATTTAGAATAAGTTATTTAAGTAATATATATATGTGTGTGTGTGGTGACAAAGGATGATAAATTTGTTCTGTTACACATAACATAAAATTATATATTGTGTAATTATTTTAAAATATGAATAATATCTAATTGTTAAGTCAATAGCGTCATTCCGATTTGTATGCTGTCTGCGATTATTCTACGTGACCCCCAACTGCCATTTCAAACCTATGCAACCTGACAGTCTGCCTCGGCACTAGAACTGGAAATATCTACAAAAATATTTGATTTTATCACTTTAAAAAATAAAACAATAATATTTGATGTATCAATAAGACATAGGTTTTGTCTGAGAGAGAAACTCGCTTGATTAATCTAAAATTATCCAGTCTTTCCCAGCGGGGGGCGATCGGCACTGACAGCTGGCCAGCTTGTGAGCAACATCGTCAGATATTGGAGAAAATATATAACGTATGATAATTTTAATGGTCACATTTGATTCCTTGAGTTAAAATGCATATGTCAGACAAATCTTAGTCGGAATAATGGCCTAGAATTCAAGCATGATGACTTTTTTCATGATTTCGGGCGATGTGTCTTGACAGGTATTTAAAATTCAATGAATGACAGCTTCGCCATCTTGCGGCCCTTTTGTATACCCTGGGTGGGTCTTTAACATGAGAATTGCTGAGGCTGGAGACTTTTTATCTCGGATATATCTTTATTTAATCAAGATTCAATTATTTAACCAAAATTAGATCTGAATTTTGCAAAATTTTGATGTACAGACATTTTTTTGCAATGCCTGCAGATATTGGCCTAATTTTTGGTGTGTTGCAACAAAATGACCACTTACAGTTCTAGTTCGCATTTTGTCCTGGTTTACCTACTTTTGACCTTATGACAGCTCCTTAACACAGAAAATTTTACAAACTTTAACTGATATTTCTAATTTGCTCCAGGAGGGGGCATTTGTGTCGTTCCGACACATCTAGTTTGAGGATATAACTTTATTTAATCAAGATTCAAATGTGTCAAAATTAGATTGTATTTTGTAAATTATTTAAGTTATTAGCATAAATAAAAAATCAATACCTTAAATTTTGTCCAACTTTGGCCACGGCACGTTTTTTCCTTATATGCACTGTTGATTTAATTTTCACAGCATATATACCTAAAGATGTAATCTTTTAAATCTGAAATTTCAAAGGAATTGATTGAAAAGAGTAGCTTTGATTCAAGTTCTCATACACCATGTCAAGTGTTGTTTACATCAAGCCCACCTAGTAGTACAGCCTTCACCTCTGTTAAGTTACCCACTTAAGGCAGCTTGCCTTGGCTCAGCTTGGCCACTACTGGCAGGTTTCCCCTCTGCCCTGCCCTTTCCCCCTCCCCCCTCCCCCAGATGATGCATAAACTAGATGAATGTTAAAATGTTCTGTATTGGATTCATTCTTATTCTAGACTATGCAACATTTTAGATTTTGTATTGTACCACCAGGGTTACAATGATTAAAGTGCACATTTAATTGTGTCCACAATGTGGTTTATTGAAAGTGTGGATGTTCATCAGATAAGGAATTCCTTACTTAACCAGGTGTGAAATTGAATATTAATTCCAGTAAGATATTATAGCTGAGATAGTAATTGTATCCGCCAAAACGAAGTTTTTTTACTTTGTTTTTGACCGGGTTCCGCCGCCGCCGCCTTCGTTTCCGGAGAACTCATCTGAGACTACTGGACGGATTTTTCCAAAACTTACACAAATTATCGGGTCACATGTGAACTGGTGCCTAACCAAGTGACCTTGACCTCTGACCTTTCCCCATTAACCCACATATCTCTGGAACAGTTTGACCGATCAGGAAAAAAATTTTACACAAATGTACCCCATGGATAGCTTTATAACATACACAAAAAAAGGTGGCGCCACCTGCTACCATGTTTGCACAGTGTCCATCTGTTCATCTGCCTTGGGATAAAATCTCTCATATCTCTGCAGTGGTTTGACTAATTCACCTGAAATTTGGCATGCTTATACATCCTAGATAGCTTTCTTGATTTTATGACAGGTGGCGCCACCTACATTCATGCTGCAGACATTAATGCTTATATCTCCGGACTCGTTTGACCAATCAGGAAAAAAATTTTACACAAATGTAGCCCTTGCATATCTTTATAACATACACAAAAATGATGGCGTCACCTGCAGCCATTTTTGCATAGCATCCATCTGTTTGTCTGCTGTGGGATAAAATCACTCATATCTCTGCAGTGGTTTGACTTTTCCACATGAAATTTTGCATGTGTATACATCTTGGATAGTTTCTCATTCAAATAACAGGTGGCGCCACCTACAATCATGTTTATGTGATGTGTGTTTCCCCTTGCCACTCAATCCATGGCTCACTTCACCCGTCCTTCTCTGATTTTGGCGAATACACGTAGTCGCTTGTCGACTACCCATATGCTAGTTAGCACAATGATATTGTTTGTCCCTCATTCAACCAACAATATATTTGAAAAGATGTTTTTATTATAGCAAATTTACTTAATCTTTTATTTCTGTGAAAAAATTAAGCATGTACTGAAAACTCCAATGTACAAAACTTTTTAATAGTTATTCAAGGAATAATCTTGAAGATGCCATGTTGTGGCATTATTGTATCCGCCAAAACAGTTTTGCGGATACTATGTTTTCAGCTGCACGCGGCCGCCGCGGCGGCGGCGGTGTCCGGAGAACTCCTCCGTAACAGCTGGGCAGAACTTTACGAAACCCGGGATTCTGTTAGGGTCACATGTGAACTGCTGCGCCCCGATTTTGTTTTGACCTCTGACCTTTCCTCTGCGCTCTGCGTCCGTTTGTGCGTCTGTTTCCACACATAAACCCACATATCTCGGGAACCTTTTGACAGATCAGGAAAATTTTTTTGCACAAATGTAGCCCTTGGAGAGCTTTATAACATACACAAGAAATGGTGGCGCCACCTGCAACCATGTTTGCACAGTGTCCATCTGTTCATCTGCCTTGGGTTAAAATCACTCACATCTCTGCAGTGATTTGACTAATTCACCTGAAATTCGGCATGCGTATACATCCTGGATAGCTTTTCTGATTTTGACAGGTGGCGCCACCTACATTCAGGTTTATGCTGCAGACATCCAAGCTCATATCTGGGGAACCGTTTGACCGATATGGCCAAAATTTTGCATGTGTATAGGTCTCATGTAGCTCTTTATCATACGCAAAACTGGTGGCGCCACCTGCAGCCATTTTTGCACAGTTCCCGTCTGGTTGCCATGGGATAAAATCACTCATATCTCTGCAGTGATTTGACTAATTCACCTGAAATTTGGCATGCGTATACATCCTGGATAGCTTCTCTGATTTTATGACAGGTGGCGCCACCTACATTCAGGTTAACGCTGCAGACATCCAAGCTCATATCTCGGGAACCGTTTGACCGATTGAGCCAAAATTTTGCATGTGTATAGATCTCACATAGCTCTTTATCATACGCAAAACTGGTGGCGCAACCTGCAGCCATTTTTGCACAGCTCCCGTCTGTTTGTTTGCCATGGGATAAGATCACTCATATCTCTGCAGTGATTTGACTAATTCACCTGAAATTTGGCATGCGTATACATCCTGGATAGCTTATCTGATTTTATGACAGGTGGCGCCACCTACATTCACGTTTACGCTGCAGACGTCGAAGCTCATATCTTGGGAACCGTTTGACCGATTGGGCCAAAATTTTGCATGTGTATAGATCTCACATAGCTCTTTATCATACGCAAAACTGGTGGCGCCACCTGCAGCCATTTTTGCACAGCTCCCGTCTGTTTGTCTGCCATGGGATAAAATCACTCATATCTCAGCAGTGGTTTGACATATCTGCCTAAAATTTTGCAGGTTTATACATCCCTGACAGCTCTCTTGATTTTATGACAGGTATCCCAAAACATTTACTGTTTTTCTTCATGACAGTCTTGTCAGAGTATTAGTAGTTTTGAAGTCATATATTTAGAACTTTACTCTAACCAAGTAGGAGGGCCCCTTTCCTCTTAGCTTCTCATATGGTTATATATATGAAAAACATTTCAGTAGAATATTTTGCATATTT
Organism: Sipunculus nudus; assembly: GCA_026874595.1. Taxonomy (NCBI): domain Eukaryota; kingdom Metazoa; phylum Annelida; class Sipuncula; order Golfingiida; family Sipunculidae; genus Sipunculus; species Sipunculus nudus. The sequence continues at coordinate 96,783,201 of CM049309.1, forward strand.
TGCTTTTGCTAAAATTTCAAGCTTCAGCTGAGCGCCATGACCCAATGGTCCCTTGTTTTTATCTGCCTTACCTTGGCTTTGTCTCTATTTTGACATTAAACTACCTGAATGCAGGATTTGATTAAGTTTTGTTCTGTTTTCTTTCAGTCTATTAAGAAGGATCTGGAGGAGTTTTTCTGACTGGAACAAGGGGAAAGGGTCCAACACAAACTTTAAAAACCAGGTCATATTGACCTCTTTTTTGTCTTTCTTGTTGGTTTGAAGGATAGATGAATCATGGATGTTATGAAGGCTGACCCAGAAACCAGAACTTGGTAGGGTTTGCTGGATATCTTCTACTGTGCACCGTTTCCAGTGACTTGTTTAAAGTTTGAACCAAGAGAAAGAGAAAAAGAGAGGAAAATGTGAACCTGGATGTTTGTATCATGGAATATTTTAGTTTCTTTTATTTTAATTTTTTTATTAATTCAGTGGTATATATTATATTATACATGTCTTAAGTAACATTATTTGAAACTTTTTCCAAGTCAAACTTGTCATCAATCAGTGGCTTATATTTTACCAAACACACTTAGCTCTTGGAGTCTGATGTAACATTAGCTAACTTTCTTGATATGGTATAGATTCATGCCCTTTTGTTAAAAAATTATAGTATAAATGGTATGTCCCAAAGTGTTTTGCCATAATTTATCATTAATTGATTTTCACATTTGAAGTCATATTTTTTTTTACATTGACATGGTAATTATACATAAACTTATTCTTCAAACTGAGAAATCAATAAATAAATTGTATATGACCATGTGTGTGCCTTTTTATATATTGATACGGGACCCGGTCTCCACCATAATGATATAGAGGAGGGGTTCGGGGATGTCCCCACCTGTATCACATACGGTTGCTGGAAGTGGTGGCTGACAATGTTCCAAGACCAGTTTGATGATAGAAGTCTTTATTCAATAGCAAGCGGTCTGGGACAGTCTCTCTCTCTGAGAGAGCCGCCCAGCCTCCCTGAATCTCTCTGACTCTCAGTGCGCACTACAGATAGTTTTGTTACAGAGCTTTCACGTGACATATGAGACGTACATATCCTTATTTCTGCATTTCCTCATAAAAGCTAAACCTTATTGGATGACCCAAAGTAGGTCACAATTACATCAGAGTTATAAGTTGACTTTATAAGTTTTGCCAGATTTTACTGGATGAAAGTATTCTGGAAAATCCCAAGTCTGACCTGACATACATCCAGTTATAGACTGACCTACAAGTCATATTTGGAGGACAGTGCTTATATACACATGCGGGGTCTCATAAAATAACATGTTTTAATTGTGTTCTACCATTCCCTCATAAAGACTAAACACATAAGTCATTCTGTGACACTATTTCTGTTTGTACAGACTTAAAATAGACCTTAATGGTTTGGTGTACTGTTCTCTGATTAAACTGGGAGAGAAGCCTATATGTGTGTGACTGGATGACTGGTTGTCGGGTGTCATCAATTATGAGAAGTCATTAATTGTTCAGTCTGACATGCCTGAAACTGAGCTTAAATTTGTGAAATATGAAATGTGAAATATTCCTTGAAATATGTGTTAAGTCTCAAATATGCACTTTCCTACTCCATAACAATATGAATTTACATCTTTTAATAGTTTAATGCAGGAAAACCTATCAAGAATACTACATGAAAACTACTCCTGTATTAATTTAACCATTTAAAATGGATACTAACCCTTTTCCAGTCTACCTGTTCAGATTTGGCAAAAGTAACAAGGGACCTATGGGTCACGACGATCAGCTGTTATATATGATTAAAAATATTATTTAGAAATGAGGCACATGCTGGTTTTGTGTGGTAATAAATATAAGCTGTATTATGAGTTGTTGTTGTTTAGCTTATGTATGATTTTGATAGTACCTTTGGAGACAGGGAAGAGGATTGATTTCATTTATTTTATTAACAAATGGAGTACTATTGTCACACAGATTTTGACTTGGCCATAACTTATAAGCAGAATATATAATATAAGGGTTTAACTATTAATTAAAAAAAATTACAAATAGTCCCAAATATAATTTTTATTAAAAATAATAAGAGAATCATGATTTTTTAAAATGAAATATAACTGAAATGATTATTAAAATAATATTAAAGAATATATTCATGAATGCATTCATGAATACATTTTGAAAGTATTTGCACTGGTATTCATATACTTTCATTTTTACCTGAATTCCCATTCTTTATGCAAGAAATTTTTATAATGGAGTACATAATCATATTCGTATTTAAATACAATTACAAAGTATTCGCACCATGTCTGGTATTTATTCAGTTTTCACCAAACAATGACGTTGAGAATCCAGAATATACAAAATTCACACATTTAAATAATGATCATAAGTACCTGGTTTTATGGCTTTTATTTATATTAAAAAACTAGACATTTCTTGGCACCGCAGGTGCCAGAGTATCCCCAGACATAATAGCCCCCCCCCCCCCCTTTAAGAATAGACCCCCATTTTTAGCAGCATATACTGACACTTGGCATATTTATTGTTTCTTCCACCTAACAATCAACAATCTTGTTGAAGATGTTGGTCCTGTGACCTTGATCTTTTTAAAGATGTGTCCTGTGACCTTGACCTTTGACCTCATGACCCCAAAATCAATTCGGGGCTTGCTTTCCAATGGGACATATGCAAGTCGGGTTTGAAATCTATACATCAATAAAGCAGGAATTATTATCCAGAAACTAATTTTTTGACAGATGGCTCCTGTGACCTTCACCTTTGACCTTGTGACCTCAAAATGGATAGTGTTCTTCCTCTCTTGGCAGGAGAACTATATGTGCAAGATGAAAGATCTGAGATGAAATGTTTGGCTGAAAATGCATCCACATCTTTTTAAAGATGTGACCTTGACCTTTGACCCCAAAATCAATTTTGGTCTTGCTTTTCCAATAGGACATATACAAGTCAAGTTTGAAATCCATACATCAATAAAAGTAGGAATTATCATCAGGAAAATAATTTTTGGACAGATGGCTCCTGTGACCTTCATCTTTGACCTTGTGACCTCAAAAATTGATAGGGGTCTTCCACTCTTGGCAGGTGAACTTTATGTGCAAGATAAAAGATCTGAGATGAATTGTTTGGCTGAAAATGCATCCACAATCTTTTTAAAGAGTTTCCCGTGACCTTGACCTTTGACCTCATGACCCAAGAATCAATTTTGGTCTTGCTTTTTCAATAAGACATATACAAGTCAAGTTTGAAATCCATACATTAATAAAAGAAGATATTATCATCCAGAAACAAATTTTTGGACAGATGGCTTCTGTGACCTTCACCTTTGACCTTGTGACCTCAAAAATTGATAGGGGTCTTCCACTCTTGGCAGGTGAACTTTATGTGCAAGATGAAAGATCTGAGATGAATCGTTTGGCTAAAAATGCATCCACAATCTTTTTAAAGAGGTTTCCTGTGACCTTGACCTTTGACCTCATGACCCCAAAATCAATTCGGGTCTTGCTTTTCCAATGGATCAAATACAAGTCGAATTTGAAATCCATACATCAATAAAAGAAGATATTATCATCCAGAAACTAATTTTTGGACAGATGGCTCCTGTGACCTTCACCTTTGACATCGTGACCTCAAAATTGATAGGGTTCTTCCTCTCTTGGCAGGTGAACTATATGTGCAAGATGAAAGATCTGAGATGAAAGGTTTGGCTGAAAATGTATCCACATCTTTTTAAAGATGTGTCCTGTGACCTTGACCTTTGACCTCATGACCCCAAAATCAATTTTGGTCTTGCTTTTCCAATGGGACATATACGAGTCAAGTTTGAAATCCATATATCAATAAAAGCAGGAATTATCATTCAGAAACTAATTTTTGGACAGATGGCTCCTGTGACCTTCACCTTTGACCTTGTGAACTCAATATTGATAGGGGTCTTCCACTCTTGGCAGGTGAACTATATGTGCATGATGAAAGATCTAAGATGAATTGTTTGGCTGAAAATGCATCCACAATCTTTTTAAAGAGGTTTCCTGTGACCTTGACCTTTGACCTCATGACCCCAAAAACAATTCAGGTCTTACTTTTCCAATGGGTCAAATACAAGTCAAGTTTGAAATCCATACATCAATAAAAGTAGGAATTATAATCCAGAAACTAATTTTTGGACAGATGGCTCCTGTGACCTTCACCTTTGACCTTGTGACCTCAACATTTATAGGGTTCTTCCTCTCTTGGCAGGTGAACTATATGTGCAAGATGAAAGATCTAAGATGAAATATTTGGCTGAAAATGCATCCACAATCTTTTTAAAGAAGCGTCCTGTGACCTTGACCTTTGACCTCATGACCCCAAAATCAATTTTTGTCATGCTTTTCGAATGGGACATATACGTCAAGTTTGAAATCCATACATCAATAAAAGTAGGAATTATCATCCAGAAACTCTTTTTTGGACAGATGGCTCCTGTGACCTTCATCTTTGACCTTGTGACCTCAAAAATTGATAGGGGTCTTCCACTCTTGGCAGGTGAACTTTATGTGCAAGATAAAAGATCTGAGATGAATTGTTTGGCTGAAAATGCATCCACAATCTTTTTAAAGAGTTTCCCGTGACCTTGACCTTTGACCTCATGACCCCAGAATCAATTTTGGTCTTGCTTTTTCAATAAGACATATACAAGTCAAGTTTGAAATCCATACATTAATAAAAGAAGATATTATCATCCAGAAACAAATTTTTGGACAGATGGCTCCTGTGACCTTCACCTTTGACCTTGTGACCTCAAAAATTGATAGGGGTCTTCCACTCTTGGCAGGTGAACTTTATGTGCAAGATGAAAGATCTGAGATGAATCGTTTGGCTAAAAATGCATCCACAATCTTTTTAAAGAGGTTTCCTGTGACCTTGACCTTTGACCTCATGACCCCAAAATCAATTCGGGTCTTGCTTTTCCAATGGATCAAATACAAGTCAAATTTGAAATCCATACATCAATAAAAGAAGATATTATCATCCAGAAACTAATTTTTGGACAGATGGCTCCTGTGACCTTCACCTTTGACATCGTGACCTCAAAATTGATAGGGTTCTTCCTCTCTTGGCAGGTGAACTATATGTGCAAGATGAAAGATCTGAGATGAAAGGTTTGGCTGAAAATGTATCCACATCTTTCTAAAGATGTGTCCTGTGACCTTGACCTTTGACCTCATGACCCAAAAATCAATTTTGGTCTTGCTTTTTCAATAAGACATATACAAGTCAAGTTTGAAATCCATATATCAATAAAAGCAGGAATTATCATCCAGAAACTAATTTTTGGACAGATGGCTCCTGTGACCTTCACCTTTGACCTTGTGAACTCAAAATTGATAGGGGTCTTCCACTCTTGGCAGGTGAACTATATGTGCATGATGAAAGATCTAAGATGAATTGTTTGGCTGAAAATGCATCCACAATCTTTTTAAAGAGGTTTCCTGTGACCTTGACCTTTGACCTCATGACCCCAAAAACAATTCAGGTCTAACTTTTCCAATGGGTCAAATACAAGTCAAGTTTGAAATCCATACATCAATAAAAGTAGGAATTATAATCCAGAAACTAATTTTTGGACAGATGGCTCCTGTGACCTTCACCTTTGACCTTGTGACCTCAACATTTATAGGGTTCTTCCTCTCTTGGCAGGTGAACTATATGTGCAAGATGAAAGATCTAAGATGAAATATTTGGCTGAAAATGCATCCACAATCTTTTTAAAGAAGTGTCCTGTGACCTTGACCTTTGACCTCATGACCCCAAAATCAATTTTGGTCATGCTTTTCGAATGGGACATATACAAGTCAAGTTTGAAATCCATACATCAATAAAAGCAGGAATTATCATCCAGGAACTAATTTTTGGACAGATGGCTCCTGTGACCTTCACCTTTGACCTTGTGACCTCAAAACTGATAGGGGTCGTCCTCTATTGGCAGATGACTTATATGTGCAAGATGAAAGGTCTGAGACGAAATGTTTGGCTGAAAATGCATCCACAATCTTTTTAAAGATGTGTCCTGTGACCTTGACCTTTGACCTCATGACCCCAAAATCAATTGGAGTCTTGCTTTTTCAATAGGACATATATAAGTCTAGTTTGAAATCCATAAATCAATAAAAGCAGGAATTATCATCCAGAAACTAATTTTTGGACAGATAGCTCTTGTGGCCTTGACCTTTGACCTTGTGACCCCAAAATTTATATAGATCATCCACTATTGGCAAGTGAGCTATATATTCAAGATGGAAGATCTAGGATGAAAGTTTGGCTTAAAATGCATCCACAGTATCTATTAAAATGCCAGTCCAGTGACCTTGACCTTTGACCTCATGACCCTAGAACCTATAGGGTTCTTACTTTAGTGGTGGGCCATACATAAGTCATGTTTGAAATCCATATGGCTATCAACACTGGAGATATCATAAGAGGTGTGTGATTTTCACCATATACGGCAATATTCAAGGTCAAGGCCACTATCATAGGAAAGGTCATGACCCCAATTTAAATAAACATCATCCCATAACCCATACCTATGTATATGCATAATATAAAAGAAATCTGTCCATTAGTTTTTGACTTATAATGCTCACAGTACTGTAAGGTGGCAATTTTGGGGGTATTAAACAGGCACGAAAACAAGTAAAGAATAATAGGTGGCGCCACCAGTTTCTGGAATATGACAACCCTATCCATGATCTTCCATCAACTTGATTTTGGGATAAATCCATGCAAGATTTCTTGAGATATTAAAGAATTTGTGTGATTTTCCCCAAAATTGGACCTATTCAAGGTCAAAGACACTCTCCTAGTAAAGGTCATGACCTCATTTTAATTAGGCGTCGTCCTCTTACCCATATCTATACATATACCAAGTTTGGTAAAGTTCCGTGAAATATTTTTTGGGTTATCGCGCCAACAAGATTTATATGCGGCGGCGGCGGTATGAAAACATAGTATCCCCCGACTTTGTCTGGGGATACAATAACTGTAATAAATTCTTTTTGGACTAATTTCACATTAATGTACACACTAGACACAGTAGGAATCTAGATTAATATTATCAACTGCATCTTTGTCTATCATTAATTTCCATCATATGATCCCTAATGATTAGTAATGAATGATATGATTTACTTCTTTATCATTAAAATTGAACTGAAAAATACCATAGGTGACTGCATGGTATTATTTGGAATATGTGACATTCTATCCATCGATACAAGATTCTTATATCATCAGTAACTGCAACTTAATTTCCTGTTATTATAAACTAACAAATTCCTTTTCTATTTTTCTTTAATTTTTTATTAAAAAACCAATAAAAATTTATTAATTTTATTGTTTATTGTTATGTAGTTGGTTAAAACTACTAGATGAGTTGGGTTGGACACCTGGATCAACTGTGGCTGGCCATAAGCTGCCTGGATTCCGGTGTATGCCTCGCCCCAGGCATGCATAATTTGCTGAAAGTTCAACAAGGTCAACATACAGGTGACTCAAGAGGGGCTTGAGAGAGCCAAAGTCTGACAGGGTCTCATAAAAACATTAATAAAAGCTACAATTTTTGGCCAATTTCTTTCAGCTTTCTAAATTTAAAAGCTGAAATCCTTATGTGTGCATGATATGAAAATTATATCAACAGTGCTCACAGGAAACAAACGTGCCATGGTCAAAGTTGGGCAAAATTTAAGTTACTAATTTTACATTTATACTAATAACTTATAAAATTTGAAAAATTCATAACTAATTTTGGGTATTCAATTGAATCTTGATTAAATAATGTTACATTCCTGACAAAAAATCTCTAGCTTCAGCAATCTCCTTTTTAATGGAGTAAATATATTTCTTGATTTTTTACAAAGTGCATTATGTTTGGGCCCTAATTTAAAACAAATACGCAATACTGATATCATTCTGGCATGTGCATAGAGAATGAAAATTATGTATATTATTTATGATTAAAGTCAGATCAGTGGTTTTGATATTAGGCAGTCTTGAAGTGTAACAATGGGTTTTTAATGGAAAAATGAAGTTTTTCAATAATATCTTGAAGGTATTAAGTCCTAGTGACCAAATTCTTGGCATGGTTGGGGATTTTGGAGACATCTAGCTGTATGCCGAATTTAAGGAACTAAGAGCTGAAGCTGGGGAGCTGAGCTCTTGCAAACTGCATAACACTAGCTTGATGTAAAATATATGTTACATGGTGCTTGAAAACCTGAATAAAATCTACAGTTTTTGATCAACTGGTTTCAAATTTTTGGTGTTAACAGTTGAAAAGGTAGCAAAAACATGCTGTGAAAATTAAATCCACAGTACTTATGGGAAACAAACGTGCCATGGTCAAAGTTGGGCAAAATTTAAGGTACCAATTTTTTATTTTTATTAATATTTTAAAAAATTTAAAAGATTTTCATCTAATTTTGGGTATACAATTTAATTTTGATTAATTAAAGTTATATTACTGGAAAAAAGGTCCATAGCTTTAACATGTTTTGTGTTAAGTGATCAAATATCTTTCCTGATTTTTTACAAAATGCATTATGTTTGGGTCCATAACTTTTTAAATTATATAATACAGACATAATTTCTTGAATGTACATAGGAACTATATAGAGGAATATTTATAGTAAATATGAAGAAAAACAGATGAGTGGTTTTGAAATTAGGCAGTCCTGAAGTGTGAAAATAGGTTTTTAATAAAAAATTGAGGTTTTTCCTTAATTTCTCGAAGGAACGAAGTCGAAAAGACCCAGTTTTCGGCTTGGTAGGAGATCTTGGGGACATCTAACATTATGCCGAATTTTGGATTCCTAGGTCTTACGGTTTCAAAACGTGCCACATCTACGGACGGACGGACGGACAGACGGACGGACGACGGACAATGGACCACGACTATAGCTCAGATGACTTATAGTCAGCAGAGCTAATAACATCAGTGCCCATTAGCTGACTTCTGTTGCATTTATGTATCTTCAGGGTGGTCTTCAGTTTTTAGTGAACCTGTGAGCTTATGCGATGGTGTGGTGTCGTCCGGCGGCCGTTGTCTGTACATTAACCCATACTATCTTGAAAACGGCAAGAGTTAGCATAACGAAGTTTTATGCAAAAAATTATTCATCTAAAAAAGTCTATCGGATTTTGCTTATTTTTTGGCTAACTGCATTTTCTTAGATTTTATAGAGAAAAAGCTAAAAACCTTTAAAAGTCTTCTCCTCTGAAATGGTCAAGCAAATTTGTTCAATATTTCACAGAAATAATCTTTTATACCAGTTTGATCAAATGGTTCAAGTTCTGTGAATTTTTGCCGAATTACAGGAAGTTGAACCTAGTCATCTGTCCAAAAAAGCATACTAAAATGACAATCTCAGAAACGGCTGGAGCTATCATCACCAAAATTTATGCCAATGTTGGTCACATGAGTCATATCTGAAATTCAGGTATTGATGGCGCCACCTGCATTGACCTTTTTTTGTACGGGGGTCATTGGTCATCTGTATATCAACCCATAATTTCTCAGGAATTGCAGGAGCTACCATCCCCAGACTTTATGCAATTATCTGTCACATATCCAATGTTGTGGGATTCAGCTTATGTTTTTTGCTATCTGCATTTACTTAGATTTTATAGGGGAAAAGCTGAAAAACCTTTAAAAGTCTTCTTGTAAACGGTCCAGCCAAATTGTTCAATATTTTACAGAAATGATCCGAGAGACAAGCACTCTCAAGTTTATTCAAATGGTTTGCATTTGATGAATTTCAGTTAATTTGAATGGCCATTTGGCCAAGTAAGCATACTGACATAGTTATCTCAGAAATGACAGAAGCTAGCATTACCAAGTATTGTGCAATTGTTGGTCACATGACTCATATTTGAAGATGCAGATTTTGATGTGCCACCTACATTGACCTGTTTTTTTTATGGGCAAAAACCTCATAATTTTAGCCTCTTTCAGCTTAAAATGTTTATGATGAAACTGTCAAGTTGAATCATTCAATTATTCAAAAGAATTATCGTAGGACATGGTTCTTTCAATCATATCAGAAAAACATAAGTTGGTCTCATGTCCATTATTATGTCTAACTCAAACTGAGGACTGCAAAACTGTTCTTCTACAAAATTATTGTTTCAATTTTAACTTCTGTTACATTGCACAAAAATTATTCTTAGGTGGCCTTTGTTCAAGTTTACTTGAATGATTTTTGGCAGAATTATTGGACCTTTAACAATGAAAGAACTGAATATTTTTTTTTCTAGATATTTTGATAAAAAGTTTATGAATATTTCAGCTTGAAAAAAAAAACATTTTAGCCAAAGTCTTTCAGTATGTGTAAACAGATTTGCCAACAGGCCAAGATTGTGTCTGTATCTTTAAATAGGTTAAATATGGTCCAGCATTACCATAGCTTTATTTGAAGGCATTAACTGGAAGAAAGAAAATATCCATTAGATTGACATGAAGTTACAATAATTGTATCCCCAGACTGAGAAGTTCATACTATGGTTTCAGCTAACATATATGACACAGGCAAACTGTATAATCAGGCATAAAGTGAAATGACTGAAAATTTCAGGAACTACATGAAATGACAGCATTTCATGAAATATCAAAAATGTCCAGGTATTACACATAATGTTGGCATGTAAATTACTCCTGAATGACAACATGCATTTGTTGCTGTAACAATGATTATTCCACTTAAATATAGCTTTAATGCAGTCACGTTTTAGAACTACCTATCAGGAACAAATAGTTTTATGCTATGATTGTTTTGTCAGTTTAGTCCACACTTCAGATATTTGTCATACTACAAGGTCATTCTTCTTCTTCTTCTTTCTATATAGTACCACTATTTACCACTCCATAGTCCACACTTCAAAATTATGTCTGAATAAGAAATAGTCCATTTTTAGCGAACCTGTGAGCTTATGCGATGGTGCGGTGTCGTGCGTCCTCTGTCGAGCGTCGTGCGTCGTCTGTATGTTAACCATAGCTATCTCAAAAATGGCAGGAGCTAGCATCACCTAATTTTTTGCAAATAATCAGTCATCCAAAAAACTATATTGGATTTTGTTTATTTTTTTTCTTACTGCGTTTTCTTAGATTTTATAGGGAAATAGCTAAAAAGGATTTAAAAATCTTCTTCACCGAAACTGGCCAGCCAAATTGTCCAATATTTCACAGAAATGATCCCTGGAACAATCTTTCTCAAGTTTGTTTGAATGGTTCCAGTTCGGAGATTTTTGGCCGAGATACAGGAGGTTGAACTTTGTTAACTGTGCAAAAAAGCATATTAAAATTTAAATCTCAGAAACGGCTGTAGCTATCATCACCAAATTTTATGCCAATGTTGGTCACATGAGTCATATCTGAAATTGAGGTATTGGTGGCGCCACCTGCATCGGCCTTTTTTGTACAGGGTCATCAGTGCCTGTATCACACTGAGGGCTACAAAAAACTTCTCCTCTGAAACCATATGGTCAAAATGTTTAATATCGCACAGATATGATCCTAGGGTAGTGCTTTCTGAAGTTTGTTCAAATGGCTTCAGTTCAGTGACTTTTGGCTAAGTTATGGGAAGCTGAATTTAGTCATATGCCATAACAGCCCATTTTAGCTCAGTGGCTACAAAGATCTTCTTCTCAAAAACCACTGGGCCAAAATCTTAAATCTCACACATTAATTATCCTCAGATGTTGATAATTCAAGTTTGTTCAAATGGTTTTGGTTCAGTGCTTTTTGGCTGAGTTACAGGAAGCTGAACTTAGCCAGTTTGCTGTATCGTCCTATATGAGTTATAAACCTGCGAAATGTTTTTCGACTGATGCCACTGAAGCCAGTTTGTTAAATATTTTACAAGAATAATCCCCTGAATAATTGTCTTTTATGGTTCCAAAGAATGAATTATGGCTGAATTATAAAGATTAAATTGAGTCATTTTACCATATATGTTAGCTGTGTGAAGCAGATACATCTAGCCTGGCACCAGTTTATCAGCATCCGTTACATCATGCCTAGACATTTAGATTTCAGGTTATCTATGGTTAATATTGACAAGAATGTTTTTTAAAAGCTTTTAAAAACCGTAGATTTATGATTTTTAGCTCAGCTGACTATAAGTCATCTGAGCTATAGTCGTGGTCTATTGTCCGTCGTCCGTCCGTCTGTCTGTCCGTCTTTCCGTCTGGATGTCCGTCCGTAAGACTGGCACGTTTCGACACCGTTGGACCTACGAATCTAAAATTCGGCATACAGTTAGATGTCCCCAAAATCTCCTACCATACCGAAAATTGGGTCAATAGGACTTCGTTCCTTCGAGATATTAAGGAAAAACCTCAATTTTTTATTAGAAATCTATTTTCACACTTCAGGACTGCCTGATATCAAAACCACTCATCTGGTTTTCTTCATATTTACCATAAATATTCCTCTATATAGTTTCTATGTACATGCCAGATATTGCCAGTTATGGCCCCAAACATAATGGACTTTGTAAAAAAATCAGGAAGATATTTGGTCACCTAAGACCAAAAGTGTTAAAGGTAGGGACTTTTTTCCAGTAATACAACTTTAATTAATCAAAATTTAATTGTATACCAAAAATTAGATCAAAATCTGTTAATTTTTTTTTAAATATTGGCAAAAATATAAAATTGGTACCTTAAATTTTGCCCAACTTGGGCCACGGCACGTTTTTTCCTGTAAGTACTGTGGATTTAATTTTCACAGCATGTATACATAAGGATTTAATCTGTTAAAATCTGAAATTTGAAAATAAAAGCTGCAAAATAAGGCTAGTTATTGAATTTTTTTGGAGGCTCTTGTTGTATTCCCTTACATTGTCAAGCAGTCCACTTTGATGACTGTAGGTCATTCAGTGCACATCTCTATGCTCCCCAGGCTGTTGGCATAACTTTAGATGTCCCCAAATCTCCTACTATACCAAAAATTGGGTCATTAGGACTTTGTTCCTTCGAGATATTAAGGAAACAGATATTAAGGAAAAAAACTCTGTTTTCCATAAAAAAAAGCCATTGTTACACTTCTAGGCTGCCTAATATCAAAACCACTGATCTGTTTTTGATTGTATTTAGTATTCACATTCTTTCATACATTTTCAATGAACATACCAAAAATTAGGTCAGTATTGGGTATTATTTTGAAGTTATGTGCCAAAACATAATGCAATTTTTAAAAAAATTAGAAAATATATTTACTCACCTAACATGAGAATTGCTGAACCTAGAGACTTTTTTTCAGGAATATAACTTTATTTAATCAAGATTCAATTGTTTACCCAAAATTAGATCTGAATTTTGCAATTTTTTCAAGTTATTAGCATAAATAAAAAAAAAATCAATACCTTCAATTTTGTCCAACTTTGGCACTGTTGATTTAATTTTCACAGCATATATACATAAGGATTTAATCTTTTAATAGAATAGGCAACAGATCAAGAGTTCATTCAGTGCAGCCAGATTTAGGTCAAGAGTTCAATCAGTGCAGCCAAGCACAAGGCATGTGATCACCTCATGGGTGACATGTGATCATCTCATGGGCGACATGTGAACACCTCATGGGCACCATGTGAACACCTCATGGGTGTCATGCCCCACAGGGCAGGGCCCCTGCATGAGCTTATGCAATGGTGTGGCTACTATTTCAGACTTGGCAACAGGCTAGAGGTCAGTCTCGATCTATTTATAGCTTTGGCAGACTGCCAACTGTATCAGATTAGGCAGCAGGTCAAGAGTTCACTCAGTGCAGCCAGGTATGGGTCAGGAGTTCACTCAGTGCAGTAGCTGCATTCTATTTATAGTGTTAGCAGACTGTCCACTGCATCAGATTTGGCACCAAAGTCCAGCCTTGATCTATTTATAGCTTTGGCAGACTGTCAACTGTGTCAGATTATGCAACAGGTCAAGAGTTCACTCAATCTAGCCAGGTGCAGGTCATGAGTTCACTCAGTGCAGTAGCCTGAGCCAGCAAATTTGTCACAGTTCACTCGGGGTAACTGCCTTTCTCACCTAAGCCTGGTCAGCCCCATGCATCAGAGTCAAGGTAATTTTGATGTATTGGCCTGATATTTTGACCTGTCTATGTGTCTTTGATGGCTTTCTCGTTCACAAGACATTTGTCGCCACTTACAATGACTTTTGCACAGTGTATGTGCCTGCTTATTTCTACAGAGGAATTTGATATATCAGCCTGAAATTGGGCATATATAGACATATCGAATAGCTTTGCCTTATACAAGACTGGTGGTGCCACCTACAATAATTTTTGCACAGTGTGTGTCCCTGCTTATTTTCAGGAGGGGTTTAATATATCAGTCTGAAATTGGACATATGTATATATCTCTGATAGCTTTGTTGTACACAAGACCGGTGGTGCCAGCTACAATCATTTTTGTGTTGTGTGCACCCATGCCAGAATTTCAGCAGTGATGTTTGTGTAATTGTTTCTTATTCAAAATGTTTAGTACTTGCATTGTTCTTATACATGAGAAGTAATGGTCCAGCATTGAAGCATTATACCTGGTGTATTTCCCAATGCACAGGTTCGCATTAGGCCTGTAGGCCTTGTTTTATAAAAAGTCAGCTGAAATGCATTTTGTATTGGGAAAATAAATTTCAAAGTTATTTCAAGTAGGGACCACTTTTGTGTTCAGATGGCAGCACTTGGTTTACCATTGGCAGATTGCCAGTGCCTTGATGTTAGGCATTAGCCAAGATGATGTCAGCTCTATAAATAGTTTTGGCACAGTGCCAGGATTGGAAAAAGTGCAGCCAGGTATAGGTCAAGAGTTCACTCAGTGCAGAAGCTGCATTCTACTTATAGCTTTGGCAGACTGCTCACTGCATCATATTTGGCACCAAAGTTCAGCCTGAATCTATTTATAGCTTTGGAAAACTGCCAACTGTGTCAGATTATGCAATAGGTCAAGAGTTCACTCAGTGCAGCCAGGTACAGGTCAAAAGTCCACTCAGTCTAGCCAGGTGCAGGTCAAGAGTTCACTCAGTGCAATAGCTTGAGGCAGCATTTTCACAGGTCACTCGGGGGCAACTGCCTTACCTAAGTCTTGTCAGCCAAGTGCATCAAACTCTGGGGAGTGTGGCGTCGTCCGGCGGCCGTCGTCCGTCGTCTGTACGTTAACCCATATTATCTTGAAAACGGCAAGAGATAGCATCACCAAATTTTATGCAAAAAGTAAGTCACCCATGCCAGAATTTCAGCAGTGATGTTTGTGTAATTGTTTCATATTCAAAATGTTTACTACTTGTATTGTTCATATACATGAAAAGTAATGGTCCAGCATTGAAGCATTATACCTGGTGTATTTCCAAATGCACAGGTTCGCATTAGGCCTATAGGCCTTTTTTTTATGCCCCCGCCACAAAGTGGCCGGGGCATATAGTTTTACCCATGTCCGTCATTCCGTCATTCCGAAATCAAACAGTTGTACTGACTTTTTTTCGCAATGCCTGCAGATATTGGCCTGATTTTTGGTGTATGGGCAGATAATGACCAGTTACAGATCGAGTTCGCGTTCCGTCCTGGTTGACCTACTTTTGACCGTTTTACGGCTCCTAAACTTGGAAAATTTCATGAAAAATAGAAATTTTCATGACAAATACACATGTACGGATTTTTTTTCGCAATGCCTGCAGATATTGGCCTGATTTTTGGTGTGTGGGCAGATAATGACCAGTTACAGATCGAGTTCGCGTTTCGCCCCGGTTGACCTACTTTTGACAGTTTTACGGCTCCTAAACTTAGAAAAATTCATGAAAAATAGAAATTTTCATGACAAATACACATGTACGGACTTTTTTTCGCAATGCCTGCTGATATTGGCCTGATTTTTGGTGTGTGGGCAGATAATGACCAGTTACAGATCGAGTTCGCGTTTCGTCCTGGTTGCCCTACTTTTGACCGTTTTACGGCTCCTAAACTTAGAAAAATTCATGAAAAATAGAAATTTTCATGACAAATACACATGTACAGCCGTTTTTAGCCCTTAGCTCATAGGCTGATGGGCTATTGTCGTCACCCAAGCTGCCCGTCTGTCCGTCCGTCCATCTGTCTGTCCGGTGTCTGTCCGTCCGTCCGTTCCGCGTCTGTTAACTTTTACCTTGTGAGCGGGATATCTCTAAAAGGATTCACAGTTCGAATTTTATTTCATCAGTGAAGATGTATATCGATAAAATCTCGGTCAAGTTCGAAGATGGGTGACCTTGACCTACTTTTCAAGGTCACAGAGCTTAGTATAGAAAAAACTTAGGAGCTTATTTCTCAGGAAGCATTTGGTGGATTGTTATGAAACATGGTATATACCTCTCCAATTTAAATTTATAAATGATTATCAACTTTTGCTAATATTCTAGTTTCGCAATGCAATGCTTACAGATACTGGCCTAATGTTTGGTCTGTGGGTGCATAATGACCACTTACAGATCGAGTTTGCGTTTCGTCCCAGTTAACCTATTTTTCTACATTTTAGAGCTGATTATAGAAAAACACTCAGAAGTTTATATCTCAGGAACCATTGTGTGGATTTTCACAAAACTTACTATGATCATTGGGACTGATGGTCTGTATGTGCTGCACAATTTTGGTGGCGCCACCTGCAATTTCTGATTTTTTAATGAAATTTTATCGGATTTTTTCAATTTTGACCTTTTGTGCAGGATATCTCCAAAGGTATTCAACACAGGAACTTCATTTCTTCAGTGCTATTGCATTATATTTACACAATCTTGGTCAAGTTCAAAGATGGGTGATCTTGACCTACTTTTCAAGGTCACAGAGCTTAGTACAGAAAAAAACTTAGGAGCTTATTTCTCAGGAAGCATTTGGTGGATTGTTATGAAACATGGTATATACCTCTCCAATTTAAATTTATAAATGATAATCAACTTTTGCTAATATTCTAGTTTCGCAATGCAATGCTTACAGATACTGGCATAATGTTTGGTCTGTGGGCGCATAATGACCACTTACAGATCGAGTTTGCGTTTCGTCCCAGTTTACCTATTTTTCTACATTTTAGAGCTGATTATAGAAAAACACTCAGAAGTTTATATCTCAGGAACCATTGTGTGGATTTTCACAAAACTTACTATGATCATTGGGACTGATGGTCTGTATGTGCTGCACAATTTTGGTGGCGCCACCTGCAATTTCTGATTTTTTAATGAAATTTTATCGGATTTTTTCAATTTTGACCTTTTGTGCAGGATATCTCCAAAGGTATTCAACACAGGAACTTCATTTCTTCAGTGCTATTGCATTATATTTACACAATCTTGGTCAAGTTCAAAGATGGGTGATCTTGACCTACTTTTCAAGGTCACAGAGCTTAGTACAGAAAAAAACTTAGGAGCTTATTTCTCAGGAAGCATTTGGTGGATTGTTATGAAACATGGTATATACCTCTCCAATTTAAATTTATAAATGATAATCAACTTTTGCTAATATTCTAGTTTCGCAATGCAATGCTTACAGATACTGGCATAATGTTTGGTCTGTGGGCGCATAATGACCACTTACAGATCGAGTTTGCGTTTCGTCCCAGTTTACCTATTTTTCACCATATGACAGATCCTGAACATAGAAAATTTCATGAAAGACAGAAATTTTCATGAAAAATGCACATATATGGACTTTTTTTTCACAATGCCTGCAGATACTGGCCTGATTTTGGTGTGTTGCTTGATAATGACCCTTTACAGATCGAGTTTGCATTTTGCCCTTGTTGACCTACTTTTGACCATACAACACCTCCTGAACTTAAAAAAATTTACAAAATTTAACAAATGTTTCTAATTTGCCCCAGGCGGGGGCATTCGTGTCCTTCCGACACATCTAGTTTTTTTTTTTTTTGTTATCTGCATTTACTTAGATTTTATAGGGAAAAAGCTGAAAAACCTTTAGTCTTCTTCTTGTAAATGGTCCAGCCACATTGTTCAATATTTTACAGAAATGATCCCAGAGGCAAGCCCTCTTAAGTTTGTTCAAATGGTTTGCATTTGATGAATTTTAGCGGAGTTACACGAATTTGAACATAGTCATTTGGCCAAGTAAGCATACTCACGTAGTAATCTCAGAAATGACAGAAGCTAGCATCACCAAGGATTGTGCGAATGTTGGTCACATGACTCATATTTGAAGTTGCAGATTTCATGGTGCCACCTACATTGACCTGTTTTTTTATGGGCAAAAACCTCATAATTTTAGCCTCATAAAATGTTTATGAAGAAACTGTCAAGTTGAATCGTTCGATTTTTCAAAAGAATTATTCTAGGACATGGTTCTTTCAATCATATCAGAATAGATTGAGTTTCTGATTTTTGGTTGGGTCGTGAAAAGCTTAAGTTGGTCTTATGTCCATTATTATGTCTTTTTCAAACTGAGGACTGCAATAGTGTTCTTCTACAAAATTTTTGTTTCAATTATAACTCCTGTAACATTGCACACAAATTATTCTTAGGTGGCCTTTGTTAAAGTTTACTTGAATGATTTTTGGCAGAATTATTGAACCTTTAACAATGAAAGGACTGCATCTTTTATTCTTCTAGATATTTTGATAAGAAGTTTATGAATATGTCAGCTTGAAAAAAAAGCATTTTAGCAAAAGTCTTTCAGTATGTGTAAACAGATTTACCAACGGGCCAAGATTGTGTCTGTATCTTTGAATAGGTTGAGAAACTGCCAAATGTTTCAGATTTGGCAACAGATCAAGAGTTCATTCAGTCCGGCCAGATATAGGTCAAGAGTTCAATCAGTACAGCCAAGCACAAGGCATGCGATCTTCTCAAGGGTGACATGTGAACACCTCATTGGCACCATGTGATCATCTCATAGATAGCATGTGATCACCTCATGAGTATCTTATGATCACCTCATGTGTGTCATGCCCCTCAGGGCTGCATGTCGAGCCAATATGTGAGCTTATGCAATGGTGTGGGTACTATTTTAAATTTGGAAACAGGCCAAAGGTCAGTCCGGATCTATTTATAGCTTTGGCAGACTGGCCACTGCGTCAGATTATGCAACAGGTCAAGAGTTCATTCAGTGCAGCCAGGTACAGGTCAAAAGTTAACTCAGTCGAGCCAGGTGTAGGTCATGAGTTCACTCAGTGCAGTAGCCTGAACTAGCAATTTGTCACAGTTCACTCGGGGCAACTGCCTTTCTCTATGTGTTTTTGATGGCTTTCTCGTTCACAAGACAGGTGTCGCCACCTACAATGACTTTTGCACAGTGAATGTGCCTGCTTATTTCTACAGAGGAATTTGATATATCAGCCTGAAATTGGGCATGTTTATACATTTCGTATAGCTTTGTCGTTTACAAGACTGGTGGTGCCACCTACAATAATTTTTGCACAGTGTGTGTCCCTGCTTATTTCTCAGGAGGGGTTTGATATATCAGTCTGAAATTGGGCATATATATATATATATCTCTGATAGCTTCGTTGTATACAAGACTGGTGGTGCCAGCTACAATCATTTTTGTGTTATGTGCACCCATGCCAGAATTTCAGCTGTGATGTCTATGTAATTTTTTCTTATTCAAAATGTTTAGTACTTGCATTGTCCATATACATGAAAAGTAATGGTCCAGCATTGAAGCATTATACCTGATGTATTTACCAATGCACAGGTTCGCATTAGGCCTGTAGGCCTTGTTCTTAATATTTACCAGAAGTATTCTCCTATATATTTCCTAAATACATGCCAGAAATTAAGTCCATAAGGTGTAATTTCTTTAAGTTATGGGCCCGAACATAATGGATTTTGTAAAAATTCAGGAAAAATATTTACTCACTTAACATGAAAACTTTTGAAACTAGAGACTTTTTCCCCCAAGTATTTAACTTTGTTTAATTAATAAGATTCATTTGTATAACCAAAATTATGTCTGAATTTGGTAAATTTTTTTAAGTTATTAGCATAAAGAAAAATTAGTACCCTAAATTTTGCCCATCTTTGACCATGGCAGATTTTTTCCTGTGAGTACAGTTGATTTAATTTTCACAGCATGTAAACGTAAGTATTTTATTTGTTTTTAAATCTGGAATTTGAAAATTAAAGCTTGAAAATTAGGCTCGTTATTGAATTTTTTGTTGAGGCTCTGTTGCAGTCACTTGCTTTGTCCAGATGCAGGCCCGCACTCCTGGTCCCTGGAAGTCAGCTATGCCAGGGTTCTTGATCTGTTACAGTCACTTGGGGAGATGCCCTGCTGTGCCAGGTGTACAGTTATTCTCATATAAGCATCAATCACCCCCCCCCCCCCCCCACATCCCCACCAATGGCCACCCCCCCCCCCCCCCCGCCAAACCCAACCCACCAAGTGTTATGCAGTAATTTTCATTGTTTGCACTGATTTTGTCCATTGTAATGCTGTTTTCATTCCAATAGGCAAAACTATCCTTTAAAAAGTAATTCAAGGAGAAATCTGGAAGATACCATGTTGGGTTAATGTAGCATTTTTAAAGAAATCAGTTATCTTTTAAATGATTTTAACCAATTTAAATATAATTAGACCTATCAGTATGCAAAAATTTATAAAATATAAAGCAAATTATGGATAAATAAAGGCAATCAAAGATTTCGGCAAACGTGTTGTTCAGGTCCGTATTTTAAAGGCAATGTTGATGTTGATCACACGCGTATGTTTGTATGTCTGTCTGTATGTCCGCGCTCTATGGGCCACAATTTTGCACCAACCACCCTGAAACTTATAAAATCAGTGTAAAATCGGGGCCTATTGTTTTTGGTCATGATCAGTCAAAGGTCAAGGTCAGGGTAACTGAAAAACCTTTAAAGGGTTTTTTCTTTATATCTTCGTTAAAATTTATCGTAGCCACATAAATTGTTCTTTGTTTTGCCTGGCATTCCTAGGCCTTTCCTCCAGTGACCTAATTGTCCCAGTCTGTTGTAATCATAGGTGCGTATAAATGGGGGAAGGTAACAAAATTAGAATTTTTTTCTTACTTTTCCATTTTTAGAGCTAGAGACGTCTGGGTTTTTTTTTGCATTAGGTAGTATTCAATGAAGTATTTATCATAAAGTATCAAGTCTCGTAGAATCTTGTGCCAATTTTCGTCAAAAGAGATCTTTCGAGATTTCATTAAATGTGACCTGGAGGTCACAATTTTTTAACTATGACTTTGAAAGTGATATATTTTATGTTATTTCTAAATATCTCAAAATTGTTTTTTCATTTTTTTGGAAATAGCCACCAAGGGCCGTTGTACCTGAAACACTGTAACATATCATTTTTCTGCAATATCTCAAAAAATATTAAACGTGACACAATTTTTATGATCTTATCTGAAACTAGGATCATTAGCTTATTCCTGCGCACATGCAGCCGTGTGCTGCTGTTACCATGGTAACCAAATTTTGTGTTAAAACTTGGCAATCTGAAAAATAATTAATTTTTTGCTTCTATCTCTGTTGATATGTATACTGCAAGGGATTATTTTAATGCATGAGGTAGCATTCCCTTCGTTCTAAGTCAGTCAACTGCAAGTCACGTAGAATCTCGCTCTGTTTTCCGTCAAACGAGAAATTACAAGATTTTGCAGAAATGCTGATAACTCGGTCACGTTTTAGGTTAAAGAGTAGTAGTTTTCAGCATCTAGTAGCCTTTCGGAAGCTTAACATGATAAAACTGCAAATCTTGCCAAATCTATTATCATCCCCCGCCAAACTAGAGTAATTGAGATTTCGTAAATTTGCCGTATGTCTTTGTCATTTTATTGCTACAGATGTCTGTTTTTTATTGTTCAAGAATCATTTGACTAGTTTTAAGTGACATTAGTGTATATCTCGTCATGTCTCTCACCATTTGTTGTCAAACGAGAACAGAGGACCATTTAAACAAATGCCTATAATGCTGTCATTTTTTTACGCTACAGACATATAGAATTCAGCATTTGACAGGGTCTGACACTCTCGGTCACATTATGTGATTATATTGCAATTCTCTTCAAAACTCGCATCGTTTTCGACCAAATAATGAAGACATATCCGTGAGCACAAGTGGCTTCAGGGTTGACCGGTAAGTGCCGTCAAGGCTATTACAGTTCCCATGAACTTCACAAAGCAGCATTGAATAGAGGACAAAACCGCAAAATGTAAAGTTAACGCACCTGTTATTTTCATTGTTTCCCCTGGTGCGGCCCCTTGTGTTGCCAAGAACCACTGGCAAATCTTTCAAACCAGGGACGGATCCCCAATTTTGTAATTGGGTGTGTCAAAATATGGGTGGATCTCTGGTTTAGCAGATGGGGGCAGGGGTTAAATTTTAATTATACATCAAATATATATAATTAAAAATAAAATATCTCGAAACTTATTTTTTTCATTTTAGAAAATAGCCACCAGATGGCGCTGCAGCAATCATTATTGTGCCATACCTCAAAACTATAGACAGTGTCACAACACTGATTGCAGCATCTGAAACTAGTTTAATGCGTTTATCCTCGTGGTGACTCTGTCATATTCTTTCGTTACCTTGGTGACCTAATATAGATTACAATTTAATTCTTCCTTTTCTTGAAATTCAAAATATTGAGATTTATTTTTATAGACTGCTTTCCATTTTCCATGACATGAGTACATGGCCTTCACATGGAGTTTTTTTCCGTCTGTCTGTCTGTTTTTCTGTCTCTTCATCTGCGACTCTTAAAAATCAACATAACCACATAATAGTGTGCTTCTGTTTCCCCCATAATTAGGGTTATTCATTGACCAGTTCCAAATATTACCTGCCTGTCTGCTGTTTGCTGTCTGCTAGTTTGACTTTCTTATTCCTGCTTCCAGCATGCTCTCGACCTATGGTCGTCTAGTTTGTTTGTTTGTTTCTTTGTTTGTTTGTCCCACATCTACTGGCTAAAATTTTGCTGTAATTGCTCTCAAACTTATATGATCACTATAAAATTGTCCCCAATAGAAGCCTATTGTTTTTGGTTATCATGGATCAAAGGTCAACCTCAGGGTCACCAAGACCCCTAAAAAATGCACTTTTCTCCATAACTTTGTCAAGAATGCTCGTAGCCGCATAAACTTTAACTCATTTTATTCGTCATTAATTGGCCTTTCACCTTAATGCACAACTGCCTCAATCTTATGTAACCATGGCTACGTCATTTTAAAGAAAAAATCATGAAGTTTAAAATTTGAAAAATGATTTTTGTAACTTTGTCATTTTTAATGCTAGAGAGGTCTAATTTTTTTAAGAGTGTAAATAGTATAACGTAATTTTTTTAAGTTTCCGGATCTGGCCACTAGGGGGCGCTGTACAACAATTTTGCCAGATTTCATTAATCATGCCCCAGAGGTCCCAATTTTAAAGTAATCGCTTCAAAACTGATACATTTTGTGCTAAATAGAAATATATCTCGAAATAAATTTTTCATGTTTGGAATATAGCCACCAGGGGGCGCTGTAATTCAAACACATCAACATATGCTTAAATAACTTTTAAACTGGAAGATTATTTTCCCCCGTTTTCCCGATTATCTAATTTCTATCAATAAAGTGCCACTTTTACTTGCAGACTACATCCAATTTATTACTATTTTGAAGAAATAATATTATTTCTTATAGATGAGAAACTTGTATACATTTTTGAATGATCTAAAAAATCAATGTACCACAAACTTTAACAGGACAAATCAAAAACCTCGAAGACGGCATAAAAATATTAATCCAACCATCCCACAGATTCTTATACAAATACAGCTCTTAAAAGCCAAAAATAAATTTCATAAACATAAAAATATATCCAAGTGTCATGTAAACATACAAAGTCTTGGTACTGGAGAGTAAGGAGCAACAGCAAAAGCAAACTCCCAACTAGATCAGCTACAAACTGTCTTAAATCATCAGCATAAATTTGAAATTATAGGTATAAGTGAAACCTGGGTTACTAACTCTGTGACTGTCGAAGAAATTGAACTATCGAACAACAACGTATATCGCAAGTACAGGCAAACTAGAGGAGGCGGAGTTTGTATTTACACGCACACTTCACTGCCATGCAAAAGAAGAAGTGATCTTAAAAGCAATGAATAAGAATTTATATGGATTGAAGTGTGTCTGAAACCCAGACCAGTCCTGGTAGCAATATGCTACAGACCACCAGGTATGACCAGACCCCAAGCAATTGCGTTTGTGAATAACCTACAGGATTCAATCCAACGGCTATGAATATAAACAACGATGGTGTCTATATATTAGGAGACTTCAACGATCGATGTACTGAATGGGAAAGTATTTACATACACTGTGAACAAAAGCAGGATCTGGTTGACATGACCACATCATTCGGCCTAGTCCAACTGATCAACGATCAAACTTACTTGACAAAAGACTCGACGAACATCCTTGATCTACTTTTCACAAGCATACCTGGAAGTGTTACAAAATCAGGAATCCTACCACCCATAGGCACATCACATCATGCTGTGATATACTGTAACATAAACCGTAAAAGAATATTTGATAATTTGAGTTGAAATTTGGAAATACCAGGAAGCAGACATAGAAGAACTCAACACAGCCACTGATGACTTTCCATTTAGGGAAATACTCAAAGAAATAGATGACGTTAACTATGCTGCAGAAAGCTGGACAGACCTCATACTTCAATTAGCCAAGGAATACATACCACGTCGCACTGTTAACATACATCCAAAGGAAAAATCCTGGATAAACATAGACATCAAAGATACCATACGCACTAGAGATAGGCAAGAGATACAAAAACACAAGACAAGACCATCACTTTGAATCTACATGAAAGTAAAAAATGAACTAAACGTTAAAATAGAACAAGCAAAAATGAAACACAAGAACAGACTAGTAGCTAAATTAGATAACCTGTATAACTCTCCTTAACAATTCTGGAGTGTGGCAAAAGAGATAAATGGAAATAAATCCAAAAGCTCCACTCCAACCTTGATTGAAGATTGAAAACAATACAACACAGCTGAACAAAAGGCCAACCTACTGGCAGAGTATTTCGCATCACAGTCCTAGAAACCAAACTTGCGACCCGACTATGAAATAAAGACACCACGGTCAATACCTGGAGTAGAGTATATACAAATAACAGAACATGAAGTGACTAATATTCTGAGAAAACTACACACAAACAGAGCACCAGGACTAGATGGGATTAGTAACAGGTTGTTGAAAATTACAACAAGAAGCATAACAACATCTCTAACAATATTATTCAACAAAGTTGTGATGTCTGAAACCTTTCCAAATATATGGAAGGAGGCAAATGTTACTCCCAATTTTTAAAAAGGGGACAGACAAAATAAAAGGAACTATCGCCCAGTATCCTTGTTATTGACTGTTGGGAAAGTACTAAAAAGAATAATATTTGACAAACTGTATAGGTACTGTGAAACCAAAGGCTACCTCACATGGCGGAACTCGGGTTACAAGACGAAAGATTCGACAATAAACCAGTTGACTTATATTTTGGATAATATATATATATATATATATATTTAGATAATAAAAGCGAAAATTGTTTAGTATTCCTCGACCAATCTAAAGCCTTCGACAGAATCTTTCATGATGGCTTAAAAAATAACTTAAAGAAATAGGAAAAAATGGGACATTGCACAAATTACTATGCAATTATTTGGACAACCGTAGAATGAGGGTGGTCCTTGATGGAAAAAAGTCCAAATGGCATTAAACTACTGGAGGTGCATCACAAGGTTTAATAATTGGTCCCCTGATGTTCCTTATCTACATCAACGGTATAAGTGGCAATCTAGAGTCGGAAATATTCTTATATGCGGATGATGCTGTCCTTATGACAAGTTTTACACCTTGATAAGAAAGCTGTGCTTTCAAACAACTTAATAGAGACCTAAAAAGGCTCTCAAACTGGGCAACAAATTCCTTTATGGCTTTTAACTCTTCAAAAACGAAATACATGGTAGTAGCATCATCAAGTAGACCTAGGCAGTATCCAGCACTATATTTCAATCAGGAACCATCAGTTAACACCTTTGGACAACTGGGACCTCATCTGAATGATAGGATGAACTGGGCAGAACACATTGATTATACAATTAACAAGGCGAACAAAAATCTTGGTCTGATCTGGAAGCTAAACAGAGAGGTCCCACCTCACACAGTTGAAAACATTTACACGGTCTTGATGAGGCCACAACTTGAATATGCATGCATACTGTACAATAACTGCACCAAAGAACAAAGTGATCGGCTAGAAAGATTCCAAAGAAGAGTGGCTATTGCCTGCACCGGAGCTTTCAACAGAACAAATACAGAGGTTCTCCTTCAAGAGCTAGGATGGCCGACCCTTGAGAAGAGAAGAAAATACTTCAGCCTTGTACAAATGCATACAATCATTCATGGAGAAACACCACAGTATTTACAAAATCTTCCACCAGGACAAGGGTCGCACAGTCGATATTCCAGCGAGAGAGAAGACGACTTTACAGCAATACGAACAAACAAAGAGTCATACAACGAAGCATACATACCAGCAACAATAACACTCTGGAACCAACTGGAGGATAATATAAAAAAAATCCCCATACATTTAAAAATTCATTAAAGCATTCAGTATTCCCACAGAAAAAAAAATACATAACAGCACAGGCAAGGGTTCAGCTGCAATAAATCATACGAGAATAAGAATTGGACTTGGCCATCTACAATATCATTTATATCTACATCACATTACTGAAAACGGATATTGTGAAAATAACTATTGTTATAATAAACCTGAAGACGATGAACATTATTTTCTAAAATGTCTAAAATACAGTGTTGAAAGGCAGATATGCTGAAAAACATCATACCTTTCACAAAAAGACTCAACTTAAACAGTAACACAGACTTAAAAAAAATTAATTTTAAAAGGACACTCTTATCTAACATTTGAAGAAAACCAACACTTATTTTCAGTTGTACATACTTTAATTAGTGATACACATAGATTTAAATAGACATAACCAAATTAATGTAACACGTAATTTGAAAGTACATTGAAATAGATATTATAATTAATCATCTAGAGATTTCCATTATATATATTTTATTACACATCTTACATCACTTGCAGTAATACTTTAATATACAGACTGTTTCTCTACCAATATACTAGTGTAAACCCTAACAAATGCCTTGCGCGCTTTGGTATGCATCGATTTTTGTCCAATAGCATCAAAAGTGTAAACAATGTTACAACATAAATTACAGAATTAAATTATGATAGCTCGATTTTTGTCGGGTTTCTGGAAATGGCCACCAGGGGGCGTTGTAAGACATTGTTGCAAGATTCATTGATGACACACCAAAGGCCCAAGTTTTGAAACAATCTCTTCAAAACTCATATATTATAGGTGTAATAGAAATATCTCGAATGGAATTTTTTATTTTTTTTATCTATCCACACGATGGCGCTGAAGTGCAAACACTTCAAAATATGATTTTTGTCTCATAGGTTCAAAACTATACAAAATGTCCGCACTTTTATTACAGAATCTGAAACAACAATCAATGGGCTAATTCCTGGGCACACTTGACCTCTTTCAACTGTTACCACAGTGACCTATTTTCAAGTAATATTCTTGGTATTTATGTCAGCTTTTGTAACTTTGTCGTTTTCAATGCTAGAGAGGTGTAGATTTTTTCTCAACGTAGAGTTTAATCACTGTTACAAGATTTTTCCCTATCAGTCCCTCCTTTTTTCTCTCTCAACTTCCGGCAAGCCCGCGACCTATGATCGTCTAATCTGTTTGTTTGTGTGTTTGTCTGTCTGCACTCTACAGGTCGCAATTTTGCACCAATCTTTTCAGTCTCCAGATCTGATAGGAACCCAAATCTCCTAGACGCCTACTGTTTTTGGTCTAAATAGGTCAAAGGTCAAGGTCAAGGTCAGCAAAAAATACAAAACGGTTTTTTCTTCATGTCTGTGTTACTATTAGTCGTATCTACTTCAACAGTAGCTTATTTTAATCGTCATTCAAAGGCCTGGTGTGTAGCTGACTCAATTTGCATTAACCATGGTAACGCATTTTCGGGGAAAAGTGCTGATATTTGAAAATAAGGGGTCTTATTATTCTTATTTTGTCAGTTTTAAATCTACAGAGGTCTAGTTTTTTGCATTAGGTAGCATTCAATTAGTACTACAAGGCTATATTACAAGCCTCGCAATATCTCGTATAATATCTCGTCAAACGAGATATTTCGAGATTTCATTCAACTTGACCTGTTGCAGGAACCATTTTGAAACTGGCATATCGAAAGTCCCACACTAGTATCTCAAAATCTTTTTCTTTTTTTTTTTTTTATTTTTTAATACGGCCGCTAGGGGGCGCTGGATACATACCTCAACATATCATGTTTTGGCCATATCTCCAAAATTATAAGCCTCAATTACATAAACTATAGCTTATTTTCTTCCTCTGTGTCTTCTCCATAACCTAAGTAAGTCATCTGGTCACCATCTTGTGTCACTTTGTCATTATGTCTGTCTGTTTGTCAGCTGTCTCAATTTCTCCTGTTTGCTGGTTAATGCGTCTTACATATAACATTCTTCTGTCCTCAGTTTTGCTGGAATCACTTTGTAACTTATACATACCGTATGTGTTAAGGATTTCTGGAAGTTCTATGTGGATTGTTTAATTAGGTCAAAGGTCAAGGTAAAAAACACGTCAAAATCTTATTTCCTCTTATAACTTTGACAATATTCTTCCTATCTTCTCAAGCAATGGCTCATTTTCTTCCTCCTCTTGTTTGCTCTTTCATTTTACTATTTCTACGTTATTTCCGGCAAGCGCTCGGCCTCAGGTCGTCTAATTAAAAAATTAATTGGATTAGAAAAAAATAAGATCTAATTGAAAAACTTTCTCGCCTCAGGAGAATGGAACATAAAGTGATCAGCTATTTTTGTCCATCATCTCTCCATTATCATTACATATATATATATTAATTATAAAATTATTCCTATAAGCACTATTGAAATAACTTTAATATGCCATATGCTGTATGTGGATGGATTAAAGCTATTAAAGTCTGAATTTTGAAAGCAACACAGTTGTGCAATATTGCAGATGATTACCTTTAAAACAATTTGCTATATAAAAAAATTAAGAAATAATTGAAACTTCATATTTTATCAGCTTTGTTTGTCTACCAGTCTGTTTGTCCTTTTTAGCGAACCTGTGAGCTTATGCGATGGTGTGGCGTTGTCCGTCGGCTGTCGTCCGTCAGCCGTCGTCTGTACGTTAACCCATACTATCTTGAAAACGGCAAGGGAAAGCATCACGAAATTTATGCAAAAAATTAGTCATCTAAAAAAACTCTATCGGATTCTGCTTATTTTTGGCTAACTGCATTTTCTTAGATTTTATAGGGAAAAGGCTAAAAAACTTTCAAAATTTATTTACATTATGTTTTGTTTATACAGGGAAAACCAATCAGTTTAAATTAAACTGGTCTTACTTGGTGCCCTGTATCAGTACATATAAAACATACAATGACTAAATTATCAATACAATGCATAAAATAATACCATGACTATAAATATAAACATGAACATATGGACTCAAATCATAAAAGCATATTAAGAGAGTTAAGAAAGTATATCAATATATACATCTATAGACAGAAGGAGTAAACTAAAATATCACATTAAATCAGTATATATACACATGCAAATATGCGAGGCGTACGAACCAATAATATTACAATAATCTCTAGCATATATGGACCTGATCATTGTTAGATTCAGTTAAATACGTATGAAATTAATTTACAGTTGTTGTATGATCTATGAAATGATAAAAGAATGAGTGCTACATGTATAAAACGCAAATTTATGCAAATATAACATGTGTCATATAGAACATACAGTTGCTAAAATTTCCAATTTGATTCGTTTCTTAAAAGATGCACAAGTTATGGCTGACTTAGATTCATTGGATAAACTATTCCATACTTTTGGCCCCATATATAGTAAAGATTTTTTCAGATAGTTTGTTCTAGGTTTAGGAACGACTAAATCATTGCTCACAGCAGCTCGGGTTTGATGATTGTGAGCTTCATTGACAAAGTGAAAATTATTCTCTTGTAAACCGGAGCTATTGAACAAACAGATTTATACATAAGTACTGCAACAGAATACATATAGCGTTGACGTATATTCAACCAACCCAGTTCATTTACTATGGTTATAGAATCAACATTTCTGTCATAGTTTTTGGATATAATGCGGGCAGCTCTGTTTTGTATTTTCTGTACCATATCATTGGTAGACAATAATGAACAACCCCAAATGCTTAGGGCATAGTCAATATGAGGCTGAATTATAGTTGCATAAACCTTAGTAAGAGATTGCATAGACAGATAGCTTGATATTCGGTAAAGAACTCCTATCTTTTGAGATAGTTTTTTTAGATAGAGAGTGAACATGTGGTTTCCAGGATAAATAAGCATCTATTATAACGCCAAGTAGATTAATCTTATTAGAACAAAGTAATGTTGTATCTAATATTGATATCTTGAGTTTGTGATCAGCAATTCTATGAAGATTTCCAAGTAACATAACATTAGATTTATTATAATTCAGAGTGAGCAGGTTTTCGTCGTACCAGGTGGTCACATGATTTACTACTCGCTGTAATTTAATCTCAGCTTCTACAGCATTTTTACCATGGCAATATACAGTGACATCATCAGCGTACATTACAATACCATCAGTATTTAGCACATTTGGAAGATCATTTATGTATATCAAAAATAGAATAGGGCCGAGAACTGTACCCTGAGGAACACCTACATTAACAACAGCAGCATTGGATATATTGTTGTTGTATTTTACAATCTGTAGGCGATCATGGAGGTAAGATTGAAACTGGGCAACTGTTTTCTTATCAAAACCAAAAACGAACAACTTTTCCAATAATCTTTTATGATTTATGGTATCAAATCCTTTGGTTAGGTCGAAAAAACAAGCAGCAGTAACTTTACCCTGATCCATAGTTTTATATACGTCATTTGAAAATTTACTAAGAGCCGTTACAGTAGATTTTCCGGGCAGTTATGCGTGCTGACTTTCTGAAATTCTATTGCTATTTGTGATAAACCTGATCAGTTGCCTTTGTACAGCTTTTTCAAATAGTTTCGCAACGTGAGGTATTATTGATATGGGTCTGTAATTACTCTTATTTGCTTTATCGCCTTTTCCTTTATATACTGGAGTAATTCGAGCTGTTTTCCAGTCAAGCGGGTACGTGGCGTTATATAGTGATAGATTAAATAGATAACATAACATAGGACTAATGAGCTGCGAAGCCATTTGGAGTAATGTGATGTCCATATCGATTATATCCAGAGTGTGTTTAGGTGGAAGTGCAAGTAAATCTTTCTGTATATCCTGCGATAGTAATATAGGAAATTTGAAACGGGACTCTGTAATATTCGACGACCGAACAGGGCGGGTTTCGGATGCCTTAAAATTTACCGCTAATATATCACCTATGGTACTGAAATACTCATTAAACTCTTCACATGATATATCGCAATCTACAGGTTTAGCTGATGAGGAACCAGGTAATACTTTTTTAAGAGCGCTTCACATACCTTTGATATTATTATAGTTATTATCGATGTTATGTCTGAAATAAGCAGTTTTCGTCGATCTTATAAGCGTAGTTACCATGTTTCTCATTCTTCTATACTTAAAGAAGAGAATGTGAGATTTGTGTTTTACAGCGCATCTTTGTAATCTGTCTCTGAGCTTTATCATGCTACGGATTTGCGGTGTCATCCAAGGGTTATCTCTATGTTTTACCCTACGAGACCATATGGGCGCATGTTTATTACAGATATTTAGGAACTCAGTTTTCCAGCTGTTCCATGCAATTTCGATATTAGATTCATAGAATACATTCTGTAGTATAACAGATGAGGCGATATCATTTCGGTAATTCTCTAGATTAAATTTGCTAAAGTTTCTAGATTTTATTGTTATGACATTTCTATTAATATTTTTGAATGATAGTACTGTGTAAACTAAATAGTGGTCACTCAAAGAGATTGGTAATACATCCGTAGTTATATGTCTCTCGGGAATGTTCGAGAAGACTAAATCTATCACTGTTGATGAGGTTACAGTTTCTCTGGTTGGAGACTTCACTAACTGCTTAAGTTGGAAATTGCATAGCCACTGGTCAAAGACACTTGTCAAAGTTCCTGTTTTACTTACATCGATATTAAAATCTCCGAGAATGACTACTGGTACATGGTATTTTAGCGATTCCTCAAAAAGATCAGTGATTTTACTTAATAAGCATGTATCAGAAGATGGTGGTCTATATATTGAAGCAACAATAATATTGCGTTCAGCATACTTTACCTTTACAAAGATAGCTTCAGTATTGACTGATTGTTATTCGTCACATAAAACCGGATTCAAAGTATCATCAACATACAAGGCGACCCCCCCTCCGTGGCGATCTCGATCTCGCCTGAAGATTTGGTACCCAGGAATGTTAATTTCATCATTAGTTATATCTTCGTACAACCATGTTTCATTTACTGATATGACTTTTGCGTTACACCTTAAAGCAATATCTTGAAATTCATCAAATTTTGGTAAGATACTTCTAATATTAAGGTGTATAAAACAGGTCTGTTTGTTATTAGATACATTTAATAGTTTGATTGGATCAGTTGGATTCTCACCAATTTGACCGACTTTGTCAATATTAGTGAGAGCCATCGTGTCAACATGGGATTCGGGAGAAAATTCACTGACATTTGTATTTATTATCTGGATCTTGGGGAGTGATCTTTGTGAAAATTTCTGTATGATTCCCATACTTTCGAGCTGTCGTCATTTGTTTGGTTTAGATGGTATCTCACGCTGGATGCAATCTGCCCTGTCATAACTGTTACACCATGGTAGCTGAAATGGACGCCATCTGGGCGATAATACCGCTCTCTCAGTGGTGGAGAACAGTCATTGAAAATGACATCGGCATAAAGTTTACATTTCTGTTGTATCTCATGGTTTAGGGTTAGAATTTTCATGTTAAGATTTGAGTCATTTAGACGCCTGGGTAATGCAAGAGTTACAATTTGACATTTGCTACTTTTCCTTGTTAGTTCTAGCATTTTACAGAATTTGTTAACGAAACTTGAGCAGTCATCACATTCAACGTTATTTGTACCAACCTGTATCACTAGAGTATCATTCACAGAGAGATCTCGGCTAGCTTTAGGTATCTTGTACAGTGCCTCATCAAGCGTTAGCCCACTAGTGCTTAACATACATATCTGTTTATCCTGAAGATATTTGGCTAAACTTGCATAAGAATTTCTGACAAGTGAATCGCCAACAACCAGAACACGATTCCTAGCGCTTTTGTCATTCAAGTCAATGGTAACTGAGTCCTTTAAAGGATTACTAACTGCATCATTGTGTTTTGTTGCGTCAGCTACTTGGCTTCCTAACCCAGTTTCTATGTTTTGGTTGACCTTCTTTGTAGCTAGAGTTTCATTCAGAGATGGCCAGTCATCATTCACAAACTCCGTGTGGTTGTCATTGCCAGTTACCTTAGTTTTAGTGGTGGTTCCAATGGTCCCAGTTGAGCGTCTACGATAAGGGTCAACTATGGTTGCAGATTTACTGTTCTTACAAACTGCACTTTGGTTTGCATTTTGACATTTGCATTTTGTTTGAGATTTCATCTGAGATTGATTCAATTTTCTTTTCAGTTCAGTGCATTCAGCGGTCTTGGTAGACAGTTCACGTTCAAGTTTTTCATTATTTGCTTTTATTTCTAGGCATACTTGCATTTTTTTAAGCATGGTTTTATTTTCCTGTTTTATAACTTGGATTTCAGAAAGTATCTGTGCTAGTAATGTTGGAGTTTTTCTGCATGTGGGACAGTTCCATATGAGGCCTTCCTCATCAGGCATTGTGTTTGTGCAGTCATAATGAAACCAATTGTTGCACATACAGCATCTGATCATACTTGTTTCAGTGGTGTTGTCATGTTTGCAGTTACTGCTGCAACATGAAGTATCATTTTGTAAGTTCAGTACATCAATTTGAGACTTATCTTGCGGTGTTCTTTTGTCAATCGAACTTCCACTTTCTTTTGAGGAAACCTCTGCTTTCTTGTTTTTATTTCCATATATG
Source organism: Sipunculus nudus (assembly GCA_026874595.1). Lineage (NCBI taxonomy): Eukaryota > Metazoa > Annelida > Sipuncula > Golfingiida > Sipunculidae > Sipunculus > Sipunculus nudus. Next base: position 96,817,492 of record CM049309.1, read on the forward strand.
TTTGGCCACTTTTTACAAGCACATTGAAGACAATATAGGTCGTCATCGATCCTTGTGGTAACACTGTGGTTTTTTATGTGACAGTCTGTACATTTACTGTATTTAGGCATGTTGACAGTTATCTGCACGGAACTGAACTATAACACACTGCGGTCAGCCCAAGTTGTTTGTGGTCAGATCAATCAGACCGTGACAAGAGATTTCGCTGAAGGCCGTGACAGGGGATTTCCCTGGAGGCCGTGACAACGTAACAATACCAACTCACGTTGCTAACAACACTTGGTGGGCGATAATATGACTTAACTGGGCTCAGGCAATATCAAAAGTCACAAATGTTCTCAACAGGAGTAAAGCTTACCCAAAAGCAATTCAGCAGAAAGTTATTCATCGATTTTAGCATCAGATGAACAATAAATAAAACTGATATATATAAGCACTCACGATAAAATCAGTAAAATATCCACAGATCAAGACCTGAGCACGTCCGTCGTCGTGTAGCCTCGTTTAACCTATATCTTCTCTGAAACTGTTCAGCCAAATTGTCCAATATTTCACAGATATGATTCCTGGAACAAAATCTCCCAAGTTTGTTCGAATGGTTTAAAGTTCGGTGATTTTTGGCCAAGTTACAGGAAATGGAATTTAGTCATCTGTCCAAAAAGGCATACTAAAATTACAATCTCAGTAACGGCTGAAGCTATCATCACCAAATTTTATGCCAATGTTTGTCATATCTGAAATTGATGTATTGTTGGCGCCACCTGCATCAGCCTTTTTTTGTCGGGGGGGGGTCATCAGTGCCTGTATCATACTGAGGGCTACAGAAAACTTCTTCTGTGAAACCATCCGGCAAAACTATTTAGTGTGGCACAGAAATGATCCTAGGATAATTTTTTCTGAAGTTTGTTCAAATGGTCCTCGTTCAGTGACTTTTGGCTGAGTTATGGGAAGCTGAATTTAGTCATATGCCATAACATCCCATTTTAGCTAAGTTGCTACAAAGATCTTCTTCTCAAAAACCACCAGGCCAAATTCTTAAATCTCACACATTAATTATCCTTAGATGTTGGTAATTCAAGTTTGTTGAAATGGTTTTTGTTCAGTAATTTTTGGCTGAGTTATGGGAAGCTGAACTTAGCCATTTTGCTGTATTTTCCTATATGAGTTATAAACCTGCAAAACGTTTTATGACTGACCCCACTGAGGCCAATTTGTTTAAAGGGACATAGTCAGGAGCTAAATTATGACAATTCTTTACATTATCAGTTCAGTTTTGCTTTATACAAATGTTTCCCAGCAAAACCATCCCAGCACACGGTCTCATTTCCTCGCATACGGCTGTTTAACACCATGTTATGGCTTTGCGTGTTTAAACACAGTCTGTGTAACATGACAAAGCAGCGTGATCGGAGGTTCGAATAAGAGGGGCAACACGCTGTGTTTCAGCCAGCAGAAACATGTTTTACAATTTTTGGCCACGTCAGACCGGGCATCTCCTGATTAACACGTGATTTGGCGATGCACACGGCCCCACGCGCTGTGTTCATGTTACCACCTTTCATCGAGCCCAGTCCACCGTTTTTAACATTTGTTTACAGGAGAAAGCAAACGGTTTCAGGATAATATTTTGGCAGGTACATATTTATTTTAAAGGGAAGAAGCTATTTTTCGTGTTACCTCAACATGCTTTATAGGTGATTGGACCCCTTTAATATTTTACAAAAATAATTCCCTGAATTATTCTTATAATAATTGTCTTTTATGGTTCCAAAGAATGAATTTTGACTGAATTTTAAAGATTATATTTTGTCATTTTACCATATATGTTAGTGTGTGAAGCAGATACATCTAGCCTGGCACCAGTTTATCAGCATCCGTTACATCAGGCCTCTAGACATTTATATTTCAGGTTATCTATGGTAAATATTGACAAGAATGTTTTTTAAAAGCTTTTAAAAAATGTAGATTTATGATTTTAGATATTCCTCATGCCAGACAATGTTTACAATCACAGGTATACAGCTCTCTGTGGGTATATAAGGACAGCTGTACATTAGTATCCAAACTCAACTTAATTCAAGATTTTGCAATCAGTTTCTGAACAACTAATGCATTCATCACCATGATTCCTTGCATGCAGATTCATCATGGAGTATTTCATCAGTTCCTTCAGAATTGTGGCGCCACCTGGATTTTTTTTTTATTTCAAATTTGTAAGCATTTTCATAATTTTTTTTTATTTTATGACCTTCAAAGATGGTCCTAGAATTGCACCTTGAATCTTTTTACTTGACATCAAGGGAGGTCCATGAAAAAAACTCCTTTGAAACCTGAAATGAGGTCTCTGTTACCCATATCCTCCGAGCTATGCTTCATGTAAATGGGGATACCATCTGCAAAATTGGCATTCAGATGATAAAATTCCTTTTGTGAATGTTTTCCTAGTTTTGTGTTGTGTGCACCTATTCCAGTATTTCAGCAGTGATGTTTTTGTAATTGGTTCTTGTACAAAATGTGAAGTATATGCATTGTTCATAAATTTATGTTACACATGTAATTGAAAAGTAATGGTCCAGCACTGAAGCATTTACGCTCCATAAGCAGCTGTTACGCTATGCTCAACTATTCGCTACACTACCCGCTGCATTCAACCGTTTGGCCACCAGGCGGCGCTATCTCTTTGGAATTCCCCAGCGTAATGTATAACCAATCTCATTGCAGATATCACCAGCACAATTGCACAAGTGCACAATCGGATGTTTTTCGAGGTATTGGTCACTTTGCACTGCAGTGGAACGCGCTTGATAGCACAGACTCCCCCCCCCCCCTTTTTTTGAATACACACGACGCAATCGTCAACTTTGAACACAGTCTCTATACTGATTTGCTGGTGTGGCCTGAGGTCAGTTATCCCCCACTGTCTGCATATTTCCTTTCTTGCAGTGCAACACGAGTTTGTAACGCTCAGCCGTGTTTTTTTTTACACGCAAAGCCAATCAGATTTCTTCTACCAGTTCTGCAGATTTGTTTAAACGCATAGCCAATCAGATTTTACTTTATCAAGCGCAAACTGACTGGGTGTTGCCAAACCTGGAAAATCCTGCTATTTCTCACAGCGTATGAGTGGAAGGTTTCCAGGAGGTCATGCGCTGTGTTTAGAGCGTTTGAAGCATTATACCTGGTGTATAAACCATTGTACAGGTTCGCATTATATCTGTAGGCCTTGTTTCTTTATTGCATCATTTAATGGTTTCAGGCTACTATTAAGTTTCATTTATAACATAGTGCAAATAAGCTGTATACCTAACTTGCTTGTTTAACCTGCTTATTTTATCCCTAGACAAAGTCAGAATACTACTGTTTGAGCAAGGTTGCGCCGTCGCCGACGCCACAGAGATTTCTTTTGGATGCGATTACTCAAAAAATATTTCAGGGATCTTTACCAAACTTGACATGTGTATAGATATGGACAAGAGGACGAAGCATTTTTAAAATGGGGTTATGATCTTTATTAGGAGAGTGACCTTGACCTTGAATATGACCATTTTGGGAAAAAAAACATAAATTCTTAAATATCTCAAGAAATCTTGCATGGATTGATAAAAAAAATGAGGAAATTGGTGAGAAACTGGGAAGATTATCAACTTGAGTTACTGAAAGAGGGTGATAGTTTTTATTTTTTTGGCTTAGACTAATTTTTGTTATAGTTTTAACAGTTTATCTGAAGGCATTTGTCTTTATATGTATTTATAAAATGTTGTTTGGTGTAGCAAATCAATCCTTGAAGACTATGAGTGAACATTTTGTCAATAATAATTTGGTCGGTTTCATTTATGACTTTTGATGTTATGTTTCTCAGACAGTTCTTAGTTCTGGTTTTATTTGTAACAAGGGTATCTTTTTGTTTTGTGTCATGTTCATGGGTCATTGGCCTTGTTGAAAAATTGTTTTTAAAAATGTGGTAGTGTTTCATTACAGTATTTATATTATATTTAGTTAGAAAATGTCTTTATTTTTAGGATTTTAATTGATTTAAAAATTGGTACAATGTGGGCATTGTTTTTGCTTTTTTGTGATCATTCTTATGGCTGTTTTTTTTTAAGTTTTTCGAATCTATTAATATCAAACCCCCTATAAAATGGCCATAATTTAATTGTGATAGAAGTATATCATATATAATTTTAAGCAATGGGATTGGTAAATGATGTTTTAATATATTCAGAATTAAAATATATTTTGATATTTTGGTAGCCAAATATCCAAAAGAATACCAAAAACCATGCCATGAAAAACCAAAAGAAATAAGAATATTTTGCATTTACTAAAATTTAAAAAATTCAGCTGAGCGATGTGACCTGTTGGTCCCTTGTTTAAATTGTTCATATTTTCATTTTAGGGGCTTCGGTGTATTTTAATTTACATATACATTTTAATGTAAAAAGAAGATTCCTTTAATATGAAAAAATATCCTTGGGCAACAAGGGTAAGCCGGCTTTTTTCTTCATTCAAATCCTTGGCATCATTGTCGCTTACAGAGTAGGGGCGGATTTAGGGCCCTACCCCTTTTTTTTACCTTGCAAAAAAATCTGTAAAAAACTCACAGTACACCATCACCCGTCGAGTCAAAACATTAAAGACCAAATGTATTGAACAGTAACAATGTATTTCTTGCTTTATAATGCAAGGGAGATAAGGAACTGTCGGTATTTAGGAAGTGCCTGTACTTAAGCTTGTCTTCACACTTGTGTGCCTGTTACAGATGTATGGGTACTAACCCTAACCCTTAGAAGACAGCAAATCATCACACTTTATCAATGTAAGGCAAGATTCAAATGAAGAAACCGACGGTTCCCCACCTATATGCGAGATACCCAGATTGCACGCTTACACCCTAAATTTTCAAAATCTTTCTACACCTAAATCCCCCCCCCCCCCCAATTGATATATCAGCTAGAAATTGGGTATTTGTATACACCCTTGATAGCGTTGCCTTAAGACAGGTGGCGCCACCTACAAAGTATTTGCAGTGTATGCTCCTGCTTATTCCTCGGTAGCAATTTGACATATCAGCCTAAAATTATAATGTCTATACATCTGGAATAGTTTTGTTGTAAAGATTTGTCTATTGTTGTATAGACATTGCAAGACTTGTGGCGCCACCTACAATTGTTTCATACATCTGTGCACTCATCCTGACCTTTTCCATCTTTAACATACGACTCACCTACCAAAAGAAGACCCTTTTGATTTCGAGTTTCAAGGTCACAGGACCCCTTCTTGAAAAAGCTTGTTGAAGCATTTCATGACAAACTTTTCATTTTAACATTCCATTTATTTTAGCTCAGCTGACTAAAAATTTTCTGAGCTATGGTCATGGTCCTTAGTCCGTCTGGCTGGATGGACTTAACAGGGCTCATTTTGAAACTGTTAGATTTACTAATCTAAAATTCGACAGCGTTAGATGTTCCTAAGATCTTCTACCAAACCTGAAAATGGGTCACTGTGACAAGTTATTATATTCGAAAATAAAAGAACTAATTTTTCTAACTTTGTCATTTTTAACGCTAGAGAGGTCTAGTTTTTTGTATTAGGGTAGTATTCAATGAGTACTCCAAGATTCGAGTACAAGTCTTGCAATATCCCGCACAATATCTCATCAAACGAGATTTTGAAATAAATCATTAAGTGATACCCCACAGGCCACACTGTTGCAAGAATCCTTTTGAAACTGGTACATCTTATGTCTTACACTAATATCTCAAAACACATTTCGTTTTCGGAAAATAGCCGTTGGGGGCGCTGCACTCGAAAAACTTCAACATATTATTTTGGCCATATCTCCAAAACTATAAACCTTACAGGGGCCCAATCACCTATAAAGCATGTTGAGATAACACGAAAAATAGTTTTTTCCCTTTAAAATAAATCTGTACCTGCCAAAACATTGCCTTGAAACCGTTTGCTTACTCCTGTAAAACAGTGTTGAAAACAGTGGACCGGGCGCGATGGCAGGTGTAAACATAAACACAATGCGTGGGGCCATGTGCAGCGCGGAGCCTCAACACGTGTCAATCAGAAGATGCCCTCACTGACTTGGCCAAAAAATATAATACATGTTCCCCATGGCTGAAAAACCGCGTGTTGCCCCTATTAATCGGAACTCTGGTCACGCAGCCTTGTTATGGTAAACAAACACACGTGGACTGTGTTTACCAACACGTACGTTCATAACAAGGTGTTAAACAGTCGTATGCGAGGAAATGAGACTGTGTGCTGAGATGGTTCTGCTGGAAAATCTTTGTATAAAGCAAAACTGAACTGATAGTGTGAAAGAATAGGCATAATATTGATCCTGATTATGTCCCTTTAACTACAGAAAATATAGCTCATTTTGCTCCCCTTTACCTTCCCCAAACCTTTTGTCATCTGGTCTCAACCTTGTGTCACTTTGTCAGTATGTCTGTCTGTTTGTCAGTTGTCCTCAATTATGCCTGCTTGCTGGTTCTTGCGTCTTACGTATAGTATTCTAGAGGCCACAGCTTTGCCAGAATCACTTTGTTTGGGGGTCGAGATCCGCCCACCCCCTTGGGCTCAACCAACGACCTTATTTTAGACAAATCTTATGCATGACAGGGGATTTTGGGGGTCGACATCCCCCCCCCCCCCGCTCTTAACAAACGACCTTTTTTTAAACAATTTTTATGCATGACAACCGTTGACCCCTCCTTGCAAAAAATCCTGGATCCGCGCCTGTTACATATAACATTCTATATAAGATTCTGCTCATTGTATTTTCTATCTCCACGTCATTTCCGACAAGCGCGCGACCTCTGGTCGACATGTTTGAAAAGTACTTGCTTACTGTACTTAACATTTTTAACCCAAGTACAAGCACCAATTAGACAAACATCTCTCCTGAAATACTGACATAGATGTACAAAAAGACACAAATCAATGTAGATGGCACCACCCCTCTTGTCTATGAGAAAGCCATCGAAGACATATTAGCATACAAAGTTTCAACCATATTCCAACCACTCTATAGCTGTGTGCACAGATACATGAAACCCAAAAACTAGTGTAGGAGGCGCAACAAGTCGTGTATATGACAAAACAATCAAGATGTGAAATCACTCCTTAGAAATATGCAGGGATATAAACTGTGCAAAAATATTGTAGGTGGCGCCATAAGTCTTGTATGCAACGATTTCAGACCGGTTGGGTGAATTGGGCTCAGTTTGCCCCCCCCCCCCGCCGGTCAAGCTGAAAGCTTATGTGCCAGGTGTAGCTACTGCACTGACTGGATTCCTGCTGCACTGTTTGAACTTTTGCCAAATCTGAAATAGTTGGCAGTCTGCCCAGCTTTTTATAGACATAGACAACATTTTGACCTGTTGCTAAATCTGTTTATACATAGTGAAAACATTGACTAAAATGATTTTTTTTTCAAGCTGACATATTCATCACATTTTTTTTTCATCAAAATGTTAAGAATAATAACAGATGCATATTGAAAATAATATCAGAATACAAATATAATTAATACACGTATATATCTTACACATAAGCTGGATATGGACACCAATTATTCATATTGCCTCACATGTACAGCTTTACCTATATACCCCCAGTGCCATATATGCGGGGAACTGTCGGTTTTTCAGACTTATCCCTGGGATCCTTTGCTACCATTTCGCATAAATGGACACAAAGTGCACTCAGAATCTACTCGTCTTGCTGCTTTTACAGTAAAAATTTTAATATAGTAAATGTTTACCAAAGTAACTCACAGGCCTTACACTGTTGAAGGTCCAATAATTCAAGAGTCAAATTGTAGCACTCAGTTTAATATAGGCTTACTTGGTCACATGGTCATGTTCAGTTTTTCTGTGACTTTACGTAAAATCTATGAACCCGACCTGTTCTTATATAATTAAGAGAACCCTATCCTAGGTTAATTATTGTGAAATATAAACAATTTGGCTTGCCAGTTTCATCATAAAACATTTTTTTAGCGAACGTGTTAGCTTATGCGATGGTGAGGCGTCGTCCGTCGGCCGTCGTCCCTCGTCTGTACGTTAACCCATACTATCTCGAAAACGGACCTGGCATCACCAAATTTAATGCAAAAAAAATTAGTCATCTAAAAACTCTATCGGATTTTGCATATTTTTTGGCTAACTGCTTATTCTTAGATTTTATAGGGGAAAGCTAAAAAAACTTTAAAACTTTAAAAATCTTCTTCTATGAAACTGTTCAGCCAAATTGTCCAATATTTAATAGAAATGATTCCTGTAACAATCTCTCTCAATTTTGTTCAGCCGTCGTCTGTACGTTAACCCATACTATCTTGAAAACGGCAAGAGTTAGCATCACGAAATTTATGCAAAAAATTAGTCATCTTAAAAACTCAATCGGATTCTGCTTATTTTTGGCTCACTGCATTTTCTTAGATTTTATAGGGAAAAGGCTAAAAAAACTTTTAAAATCTTCTTCTCTGAAACTGTTCAGCCAAATTGTCCAATATTTCACAGAAATGATTCCTGGAACAATCTCTCACAAGTTTGTTCGAATGGTTTAAGTTCGGTGATTTTTAGCCAAGTTACAGGAAATGGAATTTAGTCATCTGTCCAAAAAAGCATACTAAAATTACAATCTCAGAAACGGCTGGAGCTTTCATCACCAGATTTAATGCCAATGTTGGTCACATGAGTCATATCTGGTGGAACCCCTGCATCAACTTTTGTGTGTGTGTGGGGGGGGGGGGGGTCATTGGTTATCAGTGTATTAACCGATAATTTCACAGGAACAGCAGGAGCTAGCATCCCCAAAATTTTCACAAAAATCAATCATAAAATGTTCTTGTATACAGCTTTTTGTCCCGACCTGCCTCATTTTACGGGAAAAAAAGCTTGAAAAACTTTGAAAATCCTCTTCTCCGAGTTGAGCCAAATTGTTCAATATTTAAAAAAAAATGATCCCAGGGATAGGCGCCATCAAATTTGTCCGATTGGTTCCATTTTGGCTAATTTTTCAAACTAACATAAGAAGCTCAGAAACAACAAGAGCTAGCATCACTAAATATTGTGCAAATATTGCAACCAGACTCACGTTTGAAATTGATGTTTTGTGGTGTCACTTTTATCGACCTTTTTATTTTATGGACAAAAACCTAGTCATTTTAGCCTCTTCGAGCTTAATAATGTTTCATGATGAAAATGAAGCTTTTTTTTAGTTTTCACAAGAATTTTATAAGTGCTCTCAATTTTATAAGAATAGATTGGGTTCATTGATTTTTGGAAGATTCATAGAAAGCTGAAGTTACTCTTATAGCCATTAGTAAGTTTTTTTTTATCAAATTAAGGACTGCAATAGTCTTCTTCTACAAACATGCTTTTACAATTATAACTTCTGTAACAATGCACAAAAATGATTCACGTTTACTTGAATAATTTTTTTTGCAGAATTATTGGACCTTTAACAATGAAAGGACTGCATTTTTTATTTTCTTATCATTTTGATAAAAAGTCTTAAATGTCAGCTTGAAAAAAAGGCATTTTAGCCAAAGTCTTTCTGTATGTGTAAACAGATTTACCAACAGGCCAAGATTGTGTCTTTATCTTTAAATAGCTGGGCAGACTTCCAATTGTTTCAGATTTGACAACAGGCCATCGGTCAGACTGGGTTTATTTATAGTCTTGGCAGACTGCCAACTGTATCAGTTTATGCAATAGGTCAAGAGTTCACTCAGTGCAGCCAGATATAGGTCAGGATTCACTCAGTGCAGCCAGGTACAGGTCCAGAGTTCAATGAGTGCACACTGAGTGTGCCAGGGGTCATGAGGTCAGTTCAGCTCCAGTTCCTCAAGGCTGCATGTGATCATCTCTTGGATGTCATTCACCTCAAGGCAGCATGTGGACACCTGATGAGTGCCATGCCCCTCAAGGCTGCATGTACACACCTCATGAGTGCCATGACCCTCAAGGCTGCATGTGGACACCTCATGAATGCCTAGCCCTGGAAACTGTCAGGGCTCTAAAGTTCAGTTTATTTTCTTCTTACTGGGCTCAAGCCATTGGTCTAAATTTTTGGATGTTCATCCATCTTGAAATTTGTCACGTACACCAGACAGGTGGCGCCACCTACCTTCCGGTTTTTGTAGAATAAATTAATGCCCTTATTGCCTGAGGGGTGATTTTCAGTATCGGCCTGTAATTGTGCATATCCATAGGTCTTTGAATCCTCCATCTTGTACTCAAGACTGCTGGTGCCATCTGCAATCGTTTTCCTGTGGCGTCCATCCGTACATGTGATTTCGGTGAATATTGCTCACATCTGAGGAGTTGGTCAAGGTGTTGGTCTAAAATATTTGGCCTGTTGGTCCTTCTTTGAAAATCTTCACGTAAAGCAGACAGGTGGCATCAATAACCTTTCCGTTTTCATAGAATAAATTAATGCCCTTTTTCAGGAGCGATTCGCAGTATTAGCCTGAAATTGTGCATATCCATAGATCTTGGACTCCTCCATCTCATACCCAAAACTGGTGTCATCATCTGCAATCGTTTTTCTGTGGCGTTCATCCGTACATGTGATTTCGGTGAATATTGCTCACATCTGAGGAGTGGGTCCAGGTATTGGTGTGAAATTGGCCATGTTCATCTCTTTTGGAAAGTTGTCACAAACCAGACAGGTGACGCCACATACCTTCCGGTTTTTGTAGAATAAATTAATGCCCTTTTTTCGGGAGTGATTTTCATTATTGGCTTGAAATTGTGCATATCCATAGATCTTGGATTCCTCCATCTTGTATTCGAGTCTGGTGATGCCATTTGCAATCGCTTTCCCGTGGCGTCCATCCGTACATGTGCTTTAAGTGAAAATTGTTCACATCTCAGGTGTGGATCGAGGTATTGGTCTGAAATTGGGCATGGTTATCCATATTGGAAAGTTTTCTCGTGAACCAGACAGGTGGCAGCACTTACCTTTCTGTTTAAGTAGAATAGATATATTCCCTTTTCTCAGAAATGATTTGCATAATTGGCCTGTTGTTGTGCATGTCCTGTATCTTGTACTCAAGACTGCTGGCGCCATCTGCAATCGTTTTCGCGTGGCGTCAATCTGTACATGTGCTCTGGGTGAAAATTCTCAAAATTCAGGAGTGGGTCAAGGTATAGGTCTGAATTTTGGCATGCTCATCCACTTTGGAAAGTTATCCGTCGTCCGTCTGGCCGTCACTTAGCAGGGCACAAATCGTAACCGCTGACCCAAGAAGCCTGTAACTAGGGAGGTCCATACAAAACTCCTTGGAAACTTGAAATTAGGTCAATGCGACCTATATCCTTCGAGCTGTGGGGCTTGTAAGCACCCCCACCCCCCGAATAATAAAAAAATTGATACAAAACCTTCAATATCTTGATAATTAATGCAAGGATTGTCAAGAATTTTACCTTGAATATTGACCATGACTAGTTTTGTCAGTTCCCGAAAAGTGGTGGCGCCATCTGTTTTTTTTTTCTTCATATTTTTACGTATATTTTTCTATCTTGTTACTATAAAATGACAACAATCATGTCAGTTTCTCAGCTGTGATTCCATCAAGGGTCCGAAAACTTGGTATGTTTATTGAATACAAGTGATTATGGAAAGAGAGCCTTGGAAATCTTCAGGGAGTGGGAGTTTTCGGAGAGTGCTATCGCGAGATTTCGAAATCACCTCCATTTCTGTTTACATTGCAAACATCGACAAATTTTACCGGTGAGCTTACGGATACGTTCGTTCATGAGAATTAGTGCGGCCAAAAAGGTCATAGAGAAAGCGCAAAACATGCTTATCAATGCCCGAATAGGTGAGATAAATTTCAGGATTACATGCCTTGAAAAGTGCAGACTGCAACGAAAGATTGTTTGATACAGTCACCAACGATCGTTTCGCGGAGTTACACGCTTACATAGAGAAAGGTAAACGCCTAGAATGGGACAAATGTCGAGATCGCCATCGCAACAAGTTTTCACGCTTAGTTGCCAAACAGCCATCTCCAGATACCACAAAAAGTGGAGTAAGTCAAGCAGAAACGGATAACATCTTCTCGAGAAATGTCTATGCATATGTTATCTGTGTTGCGTTGAGGGCTCAACTTTGCCGTTACGCCTGACCGGATCCCTGTTAATGTCATACTCCTAGCTGTAGAAACGGCGTGTAAACTCATTGGGGCCACCTCCGATGAAGCGGCTTCCCTTCGTGTTGATTGTGTCAAATTGGTCCAGAATGCTAGATCCCCCAAAAGCGACATATCCCGAGAGGAAAGACAAGCTCTAGATGATTTGAAAAATGATGACTCCATTTACACCATGCCGGCTGACAAAAGCCGTGCTGTAGTCGTAATTGACGAATCTGAATATGAGGCAAAAATGGAGGCCCTGTTGAGTGACACAAACACCTAAGAAAAACTCAAAAAAGACCCTACAGCCAAGTATTCTAGACAGGTCATCTCGGCTTTGAAGTACATTAAGGCATCTGGTGCTCTGACTCAGAAACAATATCTAGAGACATACCCCACTTCCTCCGTTGCCCTAAAATTTTACGGCCTCCCCAAGATCCCCTTGCGCCCTATAGTAGCCTCTCGTGGATCGGTCACGTGCAATATCGCTAGGTTTGTGGCTAAAATACTTGCCCCTCTGGTGGGTAAATCTCCACGTCACATCAAGAACAGTAAAGACCTGGTAGAGAAATTATCCTGCATCATACTGGCAGAGGATGAGAGTTTGGTGTCTTATGACGTCACTGCGGTCTTCTCTAGTGTACCTGTGGATGAGGCCCTTAAGATTATCTTGGAACTGCTGGAGAATGACGAGACCCTCAACGATAGGACCGACTTAAATTCAGCCTAGGTCACGGCCCTTCTCAGGTTATGCCTCAAGACGACTTATTTCGTTTACAAAGGGGAGTACCATAAGCAGAAGGAAGGTGCCGCTATGGGCTCCCCAGTAAGCCCTATTGTGGCTAATCTCTACATGGAGAATTTTGAGGAGAAAGCCATCTCTTCATTCCCCATCCGCTCAAATTTTGGGGTCGCTATGTCGACGACACCATCTCCTCGCTCAAAACCGCACTCATTGACCTCTTCACTGTCCACCTGAACAGCATCAACTTTGGGATATAGTTCACAGTGGAGCATGTTGAGGACAAGACGATTGCTATGCTTGATGCTTAGATTAAGATTCAAGACGACGGATCCCTTGAGTTCTCGGTGTATAGTAAACCCACACACACCGACCAATATCTGAAATTCGACAGCCACCAGCCTCTGTAACACAAACTTGGTATGGTACGCACCCTCAAGCACGTGCGCATGCAATCTGCAGCTCCCAGAAAGCCCTAGATAATGAACTCGACCGTCTAGACAATGTTATCGGTGTATCGGGCTACCCTCGCTGGGCGAGAGAGGCTGCCCCTCACACGGACAAAATTGTGCCCCACCCTGGTACTGAGCGCTCTTTTCCTGTTAAAGGTCATGTCACGATGCCCTACGTGGAAGGCATGACTGACATCCTAACCAGGAAATTCCGCAAATTGGGTGTTGTAACTCATGCGGTCCCTGCAAACTCCATCCGCAGACACCTTGGCACTCACAAGTATAAGGACCCCATGTCGGATATGGGTGGTATTGTGTACCATCTGCGACCACCACTATGTCTGTGAAACGAGTAGAGCCTTTAAAGTACGTCACTCAGAACACCTAAAGGACGCTAATTCCCCCGTCTTCCAGCATCTGAATAGCAGTACGGAACACCATCTAGAAAAAGGCATAATGGTTGACAAAGATTCACGCTGGTTCGAACGCGGCATACGCGAAGCTATGCAGATACGAAAACTCCAACCCACTCTCAACCAGGACCAAGGGCGCCACCCTCTCCCGAGGACCTACAACCCCTTGTTGGTGACACGTGGCCGTTCGTGCCTCATGGCCTATGGCAACGTGTCAACAACAAACTAAGGATTTCCCCTGGCATTGTTCACGCAATTTAGTGAACAAGTCTGGTAGAGACCAGACGAAAGCTCTGCTTTCAAACACTTTGCCAAGTGAGTACTGCTAAATCGTTTCATATTTTTTACACAAGTGGATGCCCTATAGTAATTACCCTGTCCGTCTGTCTGTTCGTCTGTCTGTCCATCCGTCCATCAAAACAAATGTGTTTCCAGACGAGAACTCCAGGTTAGATTGACATTTGGATTTCAAACATGACTTACTCATGGCTCACTACATAGAAAAAAACCTATATGATTTTTGGGTCATGATGTCAAAGGTCAAGGTCACTGGACTCACTTATTTAAAATAGATAATGGCTGCATTTAAGCATCCCAAACTTTCCATCTTGCACATTTAGCTGACTTGCCAGTATGGGGAGAGCATAAATGGATATTTAGGGTCACAAGGTCAAAGGTCAAGGTCACAGGGGCTATCTGTTCACAAATTAATATCGAGATCATAACTCCAGTTTAGCTTGACATTTTAGTTTATTTTAGTTTCAAACTGAACTTATATGTGGCTCACTACTAAAGTAAGAACCCTGTCGATTTTGGGGTCCAAAGGTCAAGGCCACAGGACTCATGTCTTTAAAAAGGATGTGTATGCAACAATAAGTTCTCATATGACAAGGTCATTGGTTAAGATCACAGGACCATCATTCTAAAAAAAAAATCTTAAAAAATTATCGTTATTGGCAAATTCAGCTGAGCGTCGAGTCCCCTAGGTTATAAAGTTGTCATGTGACATATGAGACATATATATCCATTGTTCTGCATTGGTCATAAAAGTTAAACCTTATTGGATGACCTAAAGTAGGTCACAATTATGTCAGAGTTGTAATGTACTTTAAAAGTTTACATCTGATTCGATTGGTTGAAAATTTTCTGGAAAACCCAAGTCTGACTTGACATACATCCAGTTATAGATGACCTGCAAGTCCTATTCCTGGACTCATATAAACACAATATGCTGGTCTCATCATAGAAACCAATTTAGAGCTAATTTGTGAGAGTACAATAAGGCTCAACAAACATACTGAATAACCATTAGATACCTATTCGTCTGATGAACCATTAAAAATATTTGGCTCTGTCTGAATATCAGGCCTCTTACATCCTGATACCTATCGATCGAAATATTTTTCACTCCGTTAATTTTTAATTATAAGTTTAATCACAAATATTTAAAGTTACAACTCCATAACACTTGGGCTCTGATAATTTGAAATCAGACCTGGACTCAGATTCTGATCATGTGGAATCAACTGCAGCAATGATCAGCACCCCTACCCTTAGGCTAGCCAAATACTGGACCAGTAGAAACATTCCCTGCAGTGGATGAACTTTAGCAGTGCCAGCAGCATGGTATTTTTAGAAATTTTATTTAATGTATATTTGTTGTTATGTTTAATATATGATGACGTTTAGCTACCCATGAGGAGTCCTTGAGGTATTACCTTTGACCACTGATATGCATGAACGTGTTAAATGAACCAAATATTTTAAAGTTGGCTGCTTCCATATCTTTATTTCAGGGTTATGTGAGAGGCTGCTTTTTGGCAGAAACTGCAGGAATTCATTCGGCTGGTTGTACAGAGCTTTGGGTATATGCAATCTGAACAAAGATGTCTTGCATGGCATTGCATAGATTTTTATTGTGATGGCTCATAATTGCTGTATGCTTACCTAGCCGATGTTTTGTTTTAGGGACAAAAAAATTAAATAAAATGAAAGTTGTATCATAAGTTAGTTACCTGTCAAGCAATTTATCGGTTGATTACAGTATGATGTAATCACAGATGAGACCATACGAATATATTTGTTCTACAGATTCAACTCTACCATTTTTTAGCTCTGCTGACTGAAAGTCATCAGGGCTATAGCGATCACTCTTTGTCCGGCGTCCGTCCGTCTGTCTGTCCTGAAATTTGGTCTCTGTTACCCATATCATAGAATTACCCCCCAGAATAATTAAAAACAAAAGGTCCAGTATCTGAACAACTGATGCATTGAACACCATGATTCTTTGCATGCAAATTCATCAAGGACTGTTCATCAGTTCCTGCAGACTGGTGGTGCCACCTGGATTTTTTTTCGAATTTTTATGCATTTTTTTCTCTTATTTTTGAGATCTTTAAAGATGCAGTAGTCTGTTAACAGGGTACAAATCGTAACCATTCAACCTAGAATCTTCTGATTTTAAATGCAGAGACGTCTATGAAAAATCTTCTTGGAAACCTAAAATTAGGTCTCTGTTACGCATATCCTTTGAGCTATAGGGCTTGTTAGTACCCCTCAGTATAATTAAACATTTTATATAAAACTTCCAGTGTCTGTACAACTAATGAATTCATCACTATGATTCTTTGCATGCACATTCATCATTGAGTTTTTTTTATCAGTTCCTGCAGAATGATGGCACCACCTCATAATTTTTTTTATTTTTGAGACCTTCAAAGATGTTGTCGTCCGTTAACAGGGCACAAATCGTAACCATTGCACCTAGAATCTTCTAACTTGACATCCAGTGTGGTCCATGAAAAATCTCCTTGGAAACCTGAAATTAGGTCTCTGTTAATCTTATCCTTTGAGCTATGCTTAAGTTGAATGGGTTACATCCTACAAAATTTGGCATTGATAAAATTCCTTTTGTGAATGTTTTCCTAGCCAGCTGAGCGTCATGACCCCTGGGTAACTTGAATAAATTAATGCCCTATTCTCAGAAGTTATTTTCAGTACTGGCTTGAAATTGTGCATATCCATAGATCTCGAAGTCTTCCTTCTTGTACTCAAGAATGCTGGCGCCATCTGATATCGTTTTCGCGTACCGTCTATCCATACATGTGCTTTGGGTGAAAATTGCTCATATCTCAGGAGTGGGTCAAGGTATTGGTCTGAAATTTCACATGTCAATCCATCTTGGAGAGTTTTCCAGAAGACTTGCTGACTATATTCAGAGGTGGTGCGACATACCACTCAATCTATCCGTCACTTCACCTGTACCACCTCTGACTTCAGCAGAAACATGTTGTCGCTTGTCTTCATGCATCTGATCACATAGCCTAACAGTGGTTTGAAGTATCTGCCTGAAATTTTTCGTGGCCATATATCTTTGATAGCTTCCTCGTACACAAGACTGGTGGTGCCTCTTACAATCATTTTTGTGTTGTGTGCATCCATGACATATTTCAGCAGTGAAGTTTGTGTAATATGTGCAAGCGCACGGGTTCAAAAGGTTCAGTGCTTGAATTGTACATATTCATGTCACACGTACTTGAAAGTCACGGTCCAGCATGGAAGCATTTTACCGGATTTATATCCCATTACACAGGTTCGCATTCGGCCTGTAGGCCTTGTTAATATAGAAGCTGGAAGAGGCTGAAATTACGTTATTTTGCCCATTAAAATCAGGTTTCAAATATGAATCATGTGACCAACATTTGCATATAACTTGGTGACGCTAGGTGCTGCCGTTTCTGAGACTGTTTTGTTAGTATCCTTACATGGCCAAATGACTCATTTTAAAGTCCTATAACTGGGTCAAAATACATCAAACCAAACACCTTTGACCAACCTGAGAGGGCTCGTTTCTTGGATTATTTCTGTGAAATATTATAGTATATTTGGCAGAATGATTTTGGCAAGAAGATTTCCAAAGGTTTTCTAGCTTTTGACTTTCAAATGTTAGTAGATGCAAGTGGTGCCAAACAAAGCTCAATCCCACAACATTAGATATGTGACTACTCTTTGCGTACAATTTTGATTCCTGAGATATTATGGGTTGATATACTGATGACCAATGACCCCGTAAAGAAAAGGTCGGTGCAGGTGGTTCCACCAATACCTCAATTTCAAATATGACTCATGTGACCAACATTTGTATAAACTTTGGTGATGCTGGCTCCGACTGCTTCTGAGACTGTAATTTTATCATGCTTATTTGCATAAATGACTAAATTCAGCTTCCTGTACCTCTGCCAAAATCACCAAACAGGATCCATTCGAAAAAAACCTGAGAAATTGTTTCTGGGTTTATTTCTGTGAAATATTGAACAATTTGGTTGGACAGTTTCGGAGAAAAAAATCTGTAAGTTTCTTTTTAGATTTCCCCCTGTTAAATCAAATTTAATGCAGATAGCAAAAAAATAAGCTCAATCCGACAGAGCTTTTCATATGAATTATATGTGCATTCACTTTTGTGATGCTAGCTCCTGCCGTTTCTGATATAGTATGGGTTAACGTACAGAGGACGGACGACGCCACACCATCGCCTAAGCTCACAGGTTCGCAAAAAAAAATGGATTTACTCTTTTAAAATCTGACATTTGAGGGGAATTGGTCAAAAAGTGTAGATTTTATTAAAGTTCTCACACACCATTGGAGCTATCGTTTACCTAAAGCTAAGCCAGTACAGTGGTGTCCAGGGTGTGCTGGAGCCCTCACCTAGCCAAGCTGTAATGCAAATTTGCTTCACACGCAGCTAGGCAGCTAGCCCTTTTTACTCAGCTGAGCTTGGCTTCTAGTCCCCCCCCCCCCATCCTGAGAGAGGATGCATAAACAAGACGAATGTTATTATATTCTGTATGTTGAATTCGTTTTTTCTTGATCTTTGCAATATATTGGAATTGGTTTTGCATTGCAAGGGGCTACAATGAGTGCACATCAAATTATGTGTCCACAGAGCTATATATTGCTATAATATTGTGGATGTTCATGTTGTGAGGAAGTTAAAAACCTGTTTGCTTTCTTTTTAACATGCTTGAAATTCAGTATTAAATTATAATTGAGATGATATTTAGCATGATGATGTTGTTTCTCTCTCATTCAACCAACAGTTTGTGTACCTAATTTGCAAAGGGTTTTAAAATAATTTTTAATAATCTTTTTATTTAAGTTTAAGTTTAATAAAATTGAGCATGTACTTTCAAGTGAAAATGCAATGTATAAACCTTTTGTCGGACAGTGAACTAAGGTATTAGCTTGAGATGCCATGTTTATCATTATGGTACTGAGTGATTTAATTTCTCTTAAAATAGATTTCTTTTAAATCTAATTTAAGAATTTTATGAATTAAAAGAGAACACGTGTATGCATAATTTGATATTACGAAAATAAGGATAAATAATGATGCAACGGTCCAACCCCCGAAAAAGTGGACGTCCAGGTTACCCTAACCGGCTGAAACTCATACATACACTCCAAAAAATGAAAAAGACTTAGTAAACAAAAAATATATATTGAAAATACTCTAACATTTCTCTGAATATGTGTTACACACACACACACACATATATATATATATATACGCCTATATATATATATATTTTATATATATATATATTTATATATATATATATATGATCACTCATGTACACGCTCAGGATCGTACACACGTGACATTGGAATGTCAGCTCCTAGCTCAGTTCGCCCTTATGGTGTACATACACAGGGATTCACCAGCGATAATCGGTACTTATCAACAAAGTTTCTAACTGAAGGACGCGCTCGCCCCTCAAGGCAAAGTCAGGTAGGCACTGACAGATAGGCTCACAGCCTCCTCTGTAGGATTACGGAAGAAATGTCTTTCACAGGAGATGTCTCATGGATTCATCCAGCATAAAAACCTGAATATGCCCCCACACGACAATTTTCAGTGCCACTACCGTATCGTCCTGGCCTGTCACTGGATGCACTCACGGAATTCACACATCGCCGGATTACCAGTCCGTTGGTCATTACGATATCCACTCTGAAGTATGTTACAGAGGTATCAGAGGTCCAGCAATATATTTGATAATCGAAAATATGGAAACACAACATGGCCGTTAAGGGCATTCCCCACTCGGCACTGTAACAAAACTAAACAAATAATTTTAGCAAACACGGTTTTTGATAGGGCCTGATTTGTTCAACAATAAAACCACGGACATCTCCCCTCTGGTTTCTTGGCCAAGATATTGTACTTAATATTTCTGTTCTAAACCACGTTTTCTGTTTACATGTGTGATCACAATCTACGGACAATGTGCTAAATGTTTTGTATTAACACTCGTGAATAACCCTAAAGAAGAAAATAAAAAAAAAAAAGAAAAAGAAAATGGGCGTTTAAGCTAGAATTCTGGTTATCTGGACGGCAGTCTTGTTATGGTAGGCAGACACATATGGACTGTGCTTACTTACACAGAACCATAACAATTTATAAAACCGGTGAACTTGAGATACTAAGCCCGTGTGCCGTTATGGTATTTCTTGAAAACATCTGTATTCAGCCAACATGACCTGACAATCTGAGATAATACACATATAATTGCAAATAATTATGACCCTTTAAAATTTTTGTCTGATGGCTCACCCTGAAGCTGCAAAAAGTGTTTTTCTACACGGTCCAGAACATGCATGTATCAGATTCTTCATCTAAAATAAAAAAAAAATTTTATATATATATATACTTAATTATTTTACATGGAATGTACAAATAGCTATTATAAATAATCAAGGTAGTCTCCATGGCTCCGATGATGGCGTTCGGTACTCTGTATGAGTGGAGGAAAACGGAGAACCCTGAGAAAACCACCGGCCGTGGACGGGCAAGTAGAACCCATTCTCATAGCCACAACAGGGATCGAACCCGGGTCGCTTGCAGAGAGAGCCGAGCGTTTTACCCCCACAACTGTCCAGTAGAGGGGTTAAAATATAAAACCTTATATTCGGACATTGCGAGCAGGACTATGTGTGCAGAAGGTAGAACATGTCTTTCTTCTACAACAAAGACAAACAAAGCAGCAGTATTTCTTCCGCCCAAAATATTTCACACTATATATATCAACAGATGAACAACTTTATCATAAACATCATCATGAAAATTACTACAGAATTATGATAACTACCACCCAGAGCCTACGTCTCAATAACCTACATGCCATGTTGATTTGGTTGATCTTACAATTATCAAATACAGGTTTAATGAAGAATACAGTCAACACATAATTATAATTAACTAGGATTAGATGTCCCTCATGGATGCAAGTTTGAAAAAAAAATTGCATAACCTAATATTTCTTGATTAATTGCCAATTAACTAATTGCTAACAATTGATTATGTTAGTAAGATCAGTAACAGAGACGAAAATTATGTATTCTGTATGTTTGTATCACTAGGACATATCAGAGTGACCAAGAAAACAATTGATCAAATTATGAATGAAAATTCTTATTATAATTCTCTTTAATTATGCCAGAGAGGAGGACTGACCAACTTATATATTGAATATCTCTTAATTAATTGAGCATGTACTTTAGTTTGGTGAAAATGCCTATAACTTTAATTGGAAATTGGGTCATCTGAAACATTAATACCAGGGATAATAATGAGCTTTGAATAAAACTTGTTGTTCCATTTAATCAGTGAAGTACGTAAAAGTTTTGTATGGAAAGTACAGATAGTACTATATGTTTCCTAAATCTTACCTAGAATATAACTGACATTGTGAAATACACATGTTAAATATTCTAATGTATCCGGCCTGTTTTGAGACCAAAAAAGTGTGCAAAAAGATAAATGCCAGGACCGTTGAGTGAAAATGCAATAAATAAATGCATTATGCGAGAGGCATTTACATAGCAGTATTGCTGTTTGCCAATCGCATATTTACAATAAAATATGTTTAAACTAGATAAATGCCGGGACCGTTGTGTGATTATGCAATAGGGAAATGTCATGTGCCCGGTGCTTGTGATATCAGACCTGCTATCAATGAGGGTAACTACAGTTATTGTTGAAGGTGTTTGTGTTCCTGATCACTGCGGGCCAGTGATGAGTTATCATGGATCGAGATCAGATGTGACTAGCTCCATAAACAAAATCTAATACCACCACGAGCTATGGATATATGTACCTAAACTTGTAACCATTGTGCAGATGTCACAGAATTATCATGATAGCCTATCTTATTATTAATTTCAATATGTCAATTCAATCAATTACATATTCTGTGGCATTTTCTTCTGTGTTTATACCCTTGGGATCTTTAAAACGATTTGCACTCTGTAAACGGGGGTTTTTGGTGTATTGTTCTTGCGGGTTTTTTTTGTAGCGGTCCAGTCTGAACCAAACGCGAACACATTTAAGGAAACCAGTGAACCATGCAATGCATAAATTTTGGCCAATGAGCGCCCGGTGGAGAATTCTGAAAGAAAAGGCCTTGAACAGAAAATTCAGTCGGCAGAAAGACACCAAGCAGGCGGGAGGAGGCTTCATAACAGGACATTTTGATATTGTGACCCCCCCCCCCCACCCCGAGCCGTGGAGTCGTGAAATCGAAGGCCAATTCATGAACATTTTTTTTGTGTGAATTAACATTTATTGTTGGTGATATCAGCCGCACATGTATTCATGTATATACTGTAATTTATCGGGCCTGTAGTAGAGCCATGGAGACGTGATGCGGTAGATTCAAAAAGCTGGTGCATCGAAACTACTTCCACAAGCCCGGAAATGAAAAATCCTGGCGGTCGAGGGACAACCCAAGGCCCGAGTATAGAATCCGGTCTTCATTTCCAAGATGGGACCAAACTGACTGGACCGTCTCATATTAGTAGTATTCAACATAAGCCATGACATGCCTGATGATATGACATTGACATGCCTCTTATTTCTCCATCACATGAATCCTAAGCATCATTACGTCCGTCCATATACACCCATAACCTCGTCCATGTAGACCGGATTCTATACTCGCTACCCCAATGTTATCTGTGTTAGGAGCCATAATCACCGAGCCATATTGTTTTTGTGCACGGTGAGCCTAAGTTTTATTCCTACTGAATGATATTTGCCAAAGCTTGTATAATTTTTACAATGTCAAGAATATACTGTAGGCCTACCACTTTGTTGTCTACTTTAGTATCATTATAAGAAATTTCAGATAAGAGATACTGTTATCATCTTCATATATATTTGGTTTTGTTAATCGTGTGAAACGCTACTTTAGACCCATAACATTTATAAAGTGGTCCATTTGCTCGTGCCGGTAAATATCCTGTAAATAAAGGGATATCTCATGTGTGTAATCTTCTCTTATTTAGTAACAACCCAGTTAAGACCTAATACTTAGCAAACCCTTTAAGGCCAGTAAATATTTTTTTTAATTATAGCACTCAACTTGCCCATTCTACCCTGTAACCTGCCGTTAGAGTTCAGACTGGAGCGGGGAAACGAACTGTAGAAGAAATGTGTCTCTCAAAGGCACACTGATGTTCCTCCTGCCAACTTCCCACAAGTGAGGCTGACTTATTCTTTCTGGACTTCTGTCCTTTCAGCACCAATCCAACAAGTTTATGCAATGGGGCAGCAATTGAGCTAAATCCTTCCACAAAACGGTGGTAATAAGCGGTAAAGCCCAGGAATCCTCTCAACTGTTTCAATGTAGTAGGCTGTGGCCACTCAGTGACCGCCTTGATCTTCTCAGGACTGGTCCGGACTCCGTTTGCAGATACCACATGGCCCTAACCTCTCGCTTGAAAAAGTTGCATTTCTCTGCACGGACTCTGGGACCATGTTGTTCCAATCTACGGAACACAACCTCCAGCCTCCCCAAGTGCAATAAAAACAATAATATCGTCCAAATACACTAAGAGTTTCTCGAAAACCTCCTTCCGGAAGACCTGGCCCATAAGCCTAGCAAAAGTTGCCGGCGCGTTAGAAAGTCCAAAGGGCATCCTTACAAACTCATATAACCCCAAGGGTGTAATGAAAGCCGTTTTGTGGCAGTCAGCTGGGTCCATCTCAACTTGATTATATGCGGAGGCCAGGGCGAGCGATGAAAATATTGTAGCTCCTCTCATGGCCTCATCTACTCTTGGTAACGGGTTACAGTCTCTCCTTGCCTTCAAGTTCAGGTGCCGATAATCTATGCAGAGTCGCAGTTCGCCGTTTCTTTTTCTAACGATAACAACAGGTGACGCATAGTCCGAAGAGCTCTCTCGGATAATCTCTTTAGCAAGGAGCTCTTGCAAGTGTCTTTTAACCTCTTGCCACTCGTGGGGCGGAATCCCCCTGTAGGCCTGCTGAACAGGTATGTTATCAGCCGTATTTATCTTGTGACGGAGTGTTGTTGTGGTCCCAAGGTCCTCTCCCTCTCTACAAAATACACTGTCAAAACGAGCAAACAGAACCTTAGCAGCAGAGAGTTCCTCTGTTGTCCCTGGAAAACTGTTAAATGAGACCCTACACTCTGTTCCACTAGAATGATCCGTGGTCCGTTCTCTCGACTCCTCAGTTGCACACGATACTGTCACCTGCTGGGCATTCACTGTGAGTTTAATATTCTCCACCCCAATGGAACTAACTGGCCTGTACGTCCCCACTCTGGTGCCAGGTTTTAAAACAACATTCTGTTCCAATGGGTTGATCATCTGAACAAAAGAGGCTCCACTCTCCGTGTTAATCAAGGTATTTGCAACTCTCCCCTTGTGGTTCCTGCCGTGAACTAACGGTTCTACATTAACAAGGTCACCATGAGGTCCAGCCACCCGAACTGATGAAATGCTCTTTGCCTTGACCAGTTGAGCTGAAGGTCCGGCCACTCTTGTGAATCCAGTATTATCTTGTAAAGGCTACCCGGAATCATTTCTAAGTAGCAACGAAAACTCAGGTATATGCTCTAAAACATTGGTGCCAATTAAAGCAGGGACCTGGTCTCTCATGGCCCTATTTTCCTCGGTATCCTTTGTCACTAAGATGGTCACGTTTTCAATCCTGGAACCCAACACCTCTAAGTCACATACTTCTATCCCCAGGTATGGGATTTCAAGACCATTTGCCCCTTGCAGACTAAACCATCTCCCCATTTCTAAAAACAAGGGACCCATGGGTCACATCGCTCAGCTGAATTTTGAAAAATATTAGTAACTGCAAAATATTTTTATTTCTTTTGGTTTTTCATGTATATTATCATTAGAAAAGCTATGAGAAAATGGCCCTGCTAAAATGAAACTCTGTAAATTATAGAATAATGGACATGACCTAAATGGTTGTAAATTATAGAATAATGGACATGACCTAAACCATTTAGTGATGCACCAAGGGAACAAATAGGCCTACGGCAAGTGTTATATAAAAGTAACATTTCATAAACAAATAATGTGTGATGGTAATTCAGTTTTCAAAAGTTAAATATATGGCCATATGACTTTAAAATTAATCCAACAAAGTTTGACCAATATTCCTAATTTTAACACTAAGTTAACAGTGTTATTCGGGGATTGCCTGAGAAAAAAGCTTCCTGTGGTATGGTATTAACTGCAGACAGCCTGATCAAGCTCAACTCAGTGGAGAGAGCTGCACTGAATGACCTACAGTTACCAAAGTGGACAATGTAAGGGAATACAACAAGAGCCTCCAAAATAAATTCAATTACTAGCCTAATTTTGCTTTTATTTTCAGATTTTAACAGATTAAATCCTTATGTGTACATGCTGTGAAAATTAAATCCACAGTACTTACAGGAAAAAAACGTGCAGTGGCCTAGTTGGGCAAAATTTAAGGTACCAATTTTTATTTTTGCTAATATTTAAAAAATTTAAAAGATTTTGATCTAATTTTGGGTATACAATTTAATTTTGATTAATTAAAGTTATATTACTGGAAAAAAGTCCTTAGCTTTAACATGTTTTGTGTTAAGCGATCAAATATATTTTCTGATTTTTTACAAAATGCATTATGTTTGAGCCCATAACTTTTTAAAATTATATAATACAAACCTTATTTCTGGCATGTATATAGGAACTATATAGAGGATTATTTATGGTAAATATGAGGAAATACAGATGAGTGGTTTTGATATTAGACAGTCCTGAAGTGTGAAAATATGTTTTTAATCAAAATTGAGGTTTTTCCTTAATTTCTCAAAGGAACAAAGTCGCAAAGACCCGGTTTTCAGCTTGGTAGGAGATCTTTGGGACATCGAACATTATGCCAACAGCCTGGGGAGCATAGAGATATGCACTGAATGACCTACAGTCACCAAAGTGGACTGCTTGACAATGTAAGGGAATACAACAACAGCCTCCAAAAAAATTCAATAACTAGCCTTATTTTGCAGCTTTTATTTTCAAATGTCAGATTTAAACAGATTAAATCCTTATGTGTACATGCTGTGAAAATTAAATCCACAGTACTATCAGGAAGGAAACGTGCCGTGGCCAAAGTTGGGCAAAATTTAAGGTACCAATTTTATATTTTTGCCAATATTTAAACAAATTTAACAGATTTTGATCTAATTTTTGGTATACAATTAAATTTTGATTAATTAAAGTTGTATTACTGAAAAAAGTCCCTACCTTTAATACTTGTGGTCTTAAGTGACTAAATATCTTTCCTGATTTTTTTTACAAAGTCCATTATGTTTGGGCCCATAACTTTTTTAAATTAAATAATACTGACTTAATTTCTGGCATGTACATAGGAACTATATAAAGGAATATTTATGATAAATGTGAAGAAAACCAGATGAGTGGTTTTGATATAAGGCAGTCCTGAAATGTGAAAATAGATTTCTAATAAAAAATTGAGGTTTTACCTTAATATCTCGAAGGAACGAAGTCCTATTGACCCAATTTTCGGCAAGGTAGGAGATTTTGGGGACATCTAACTGTATGCCGAATTTCAGATTCGTAGGTCCAATGGTGTCGAAACGTGCCAGTCTTACGGACGAACGGACGGACGGACGACGGACAATGGACCACGACTAAAGCTCAGATGACTTATAGTCAGCTGAGCTAAAAACGCCACTTGGCTCAAAAGCTCCCCTGAACGCAGTCTCAGATAAAGTGGTGACCACAGAACCCGTGTCAACAAGGGCCTGAACCGGTACACTGACGGACGACGGACAATGGACCACGACTATAGCTCAGATGACTTATAGTCAGCTGAGCTAAAAACGCCACTTGGCTCAAAAGCTCCCCTGAACGCAGTCTCAGATAAAGTGGTGACCACAGAACCCGTGTCAACAAGGGCCTGAACTGGTACTCTGCCCATTTTCACAGTCTGTATAGGTTGGGTCCCAGTTGCTGGTATGAATGTCCTGCTGGAGCCATCCGTTGTTGCCCCACCCACCACCTGGCTTATTATGGTGGGGGAGGGGGGGGGGGGGTTAAGCGTTTGGGGAGGCTTCGCCTACTTCTGTGGCTAGCCTTGAGGACTGGTTACCCTGTGTATTCCTGGGGTCCCCCTTGGTGCCTGTATACTAGAATCATGCTCCCTCTTCCACCGAAAACAATCCCTCTTAAAGTGCCCTGGTTTGCCACAATGGAAACAACACACGTAACTGCTGCTGGAGTTCTGGATTAGGTGCTGTCGCCTGGACAAAATGCTGGCTTAGGCGAGCCTGTCCTTGGTTGCATGCTAAGGCTCCCTCAACGGGACCGGCATCCTCGAATCACCGATTCGCCTCCCTTCGGAGTTCTCTGAAAGTGGTTGACATGTGATCACTTATACGCCACTTCAACTCCCTCCGCAGACTCTTGTCGGCCACCTTTTCTACGAACATGTCCCGCAGAGCTCTATCACGGTCGGGTAGGCACCCTTCATCTTTGTCGAAAGCTTTATCCAAAAGTTTCATTAGGGCATGAGCAAATGACTGTAAAGTCTCCCTGTCGCCCTGCCGTCGACTATAGAAAGCATCAAGTAGCTGTGGGGCGCTATGCCTCTCCCCAAAAGACTCATTCAGGAGACTCAAAACTTTTTCCGGATCCTGTCTCTGTCCGGATCCGCATACCTGACCTCTCGCTTGGCCGCACCGTCGAGATGACACAACAAAAAATTGGCTGCTGCTTCCCTCGTAAGTGCCTGTGCATTGATTGCAGCTCTCGCCTCCCTCTCCCAATCCTCAAGAAGGGATTCACCAGAAAAGTTCGGCAACTTTCTCTGGGAATACACGACCATTGCCATTTGCTTACTAAAACCACTGGCCGACTCCAGCTCCTCCAGCCTTTTCCTCAGCTCCTCAACCTCTCCGGGCACCTGACGGTCTATCTCCTCGTCCGACATGCTCAGCGTCACTAATGGGGTACCCTTGACAGAATGTGTCACTATGTGATAATCTGCACAGTCTCAAGCTGGAATTGCAAGCACACAGCCGATCACAGTTCCCATAACTCAAAGTCCATCCAACATCGACCGTTACTCAAACCAGTCACGTTGGCACCAACCACCAAAGTGAAGTCCACTGAACGTTTCTTATCCGGGATAACAAGATCAACAACCACACCCGTTCTGAGCAACATCACCATCTGCCTCGCCGCATCTGGTTCGAAAACTAATCAGGCCGATTCTCATCCCAATCCAACTTCTGACACCAAAACTGTAGCAAAGCAGACACCAGTTACACCATGGGAAAAGACGACACCGAATCAGACCTTAGGCAACTCTTGTTTATTACAACCATAAAAGAAGACCCTTAAAAGAAAGAAATGATATATTTAGTTACAACCGTGTGATTGTATACAAACTATACATGATAATTATAACAACATGTCATCTAAGTTCCCTTGTGGATATGAAGTTAAATTCAACACCTATTTCACAATAAACAGTTTGTTGATATCTCTCTGTACTAGTTATTCCACAAAAATCTGGGTTAACCTGGATATTCTTACACTGTCATAGGAGTAGCCTCATGTACAATATAAACAAACCATAACTCTGTCAGTTGGTCATATCATAACTAATGTTGAAAAAAAATATATTAAGACTCACTCAACATACTTTCTCTATACTACTTGTTTGAAATAGTGACCACATCCGTCATCATTTAGTAAATAACGTTGCAATATATAGTCTCTGAACAACTGTGTGCTGTAACTAAAATGTTGACAGGTCTAGGATCAAAATCCAAACTGAATACTTCAAACAGCAACATTATGCTAATAAATGACCAATCTAATGTCACATAGCAGTTGTATGATGATAAATGACATCCTATCCCTGATGTAACAGTAAAGTGATAACTCTCCACAAGCCAGAAGCTTAAAAATAACTGTAAAAAGTAAGTATGACCAGTCATTGTACTTATGAAATATGGTAGACAACTTTATACATGTAACTAATTCTTCCATGACAGTAATCACTTATGGCATGCAATGCTTATTCACAACTACTCGGCTGTTTAAAGGGGCCTACTCCGAAATCCGTTGCCCATCTACTAATAACAATATTCTGAACCATCTATAAATAGTAGCCCTGCACCTTCCACAATATATGCTACTAACCACTCGCTCAATCACTGTATCATCCCTGGTATCCTCATAACATATAGCAAAACAAGTGGATCATCTCTGTTATCCTCATTAAAACCCATAGCAAAACAAGCATATCATCATGAAAACATGTAGCAGCTAACTGAACCTTCACATAAGTCAGCGAGTTGTTATAAAACATTTTGTAATAGAAAGAACCTAAAAGTTCAGTTACACCTATACAGAGCAACCAAGAATCCCATAAACCATAGAAATTAACAAGTGAATAGGTAGCTTTAACCTGTCAATACCATTATAATTCCTTTGTGAAAATGCTTGGTTGAAGTCACCAGAACCAAGGGATTTCTTATTTTCTTATCTGGATACATATACAAATATCAATATTCAAATTATAAAGTATGCAGTACACCTATATGGTGCTTCCAATAGCAACAGGTCCCACCAAGCCAGTTAAAACAATAATGTCTGTTATTACCAAATGACCTCCTAAATCATGGCACTAGAAGTAGCTACATATATGGTCTGTCTATTGGGCTCCATAATAATAAAATAATCAGACCCTGTTACAACAAAATACAATCATACTAAACATCAGAGTGATGGGTTTCCTCCTGCGCTGCTGCAACGACCAAACAAGTGTGGTTATCAATACAGTCAATCCACCTGTATGTAGGTTTAAGATAAAGTAAGAGTACAAAAACAGTTATATCTGCTGCTTTAAGTTCCCCAAGTCAATCAAATAGATTTAATTACACATTTAAACTTGTAGGCAAACATCAGTACTCCTTGCTCTCATATCAGTTACCTCATTCATAATTTATGTATACACTAACTGCTGGCCCATTCATGGCTAATGTAATTCTACATAGAATTAACAAATATCAAGCCCAAGAAAAGCAATGACATTTCAATGTATAGCTAAACAGCTAAATAACATCCACAACATCCCTGTGTGAGTGAAGAAGACTACAGTATATATGTTTACATCAACAATGTTATTCCAGACTATAGATAAGCATGGCCAGTGCTTTACCATCTAGAAAACAATGATTTTTATACACCCATGCGTCTAACAATACCTTTACATGAAACAGACAACTTCAGTTTAAGTTTATGCATCCAAGCAATTACGCCACTGAAGGCTCGAAACAGTCCGTAACAAACTGCGTCTATGCCCACGCTATCCGTAACATCATTCTAAACGGGCAAGCATCCAGCCCCGCAGTAACAACATTCCTGTCACAAAGTTTAATAAATACCTGATAAACCCACATGAAATTACATATAATGACTCAAACTGTTCAAATTTCTGCCGTTCTAGACAAATATCAGTGCATTAAAGGAGTGACCCTACGCTTTAAGCCGGGGATGGCTGTTGTTGGGTACGGCATTATTTGATTCTACCACGCTCTCTAACTTTACAATTCTACACTTTTAAATCAGTTCTGACAAAAGTTACAGACAATGCCAAATAGAAAACATCTTACCAGTAGAACCCTGGTAAACTTCCCTTGCGCTAGGCCTATAACACAACTAAATCTTCGGATTAAAGTCATGACAAAACCAGACCCGGCGCCCAATGAACGTCAACCGAGACAAGAGGGAACTTCCGTCTTGCTCACTCATGGCGCATGCGCACTAGTACAAAGAATAGATTGGTAAACCATTAAACCAACTCATATGCTAGGTGGCGCTACCGTAAATAGAGAATTACACTAAAACCGGCGGTCGGCACATACCGAGTATCTACCTAGTTCAGATATAGACTGGTACACGACTGAACCTGCTCATATGCTAGGTGGCGCTACCATATGTGGTAAATGACATAAGATATAATAACAAAAGTACAAATTGCGAATCCATCTACATGGATTCGTCCACATTAACAGAAAATGTATTGAAGAATATGAATATTCAATATGATAAAAAAGAGATCAGTGGTTTTGATATAAGGCAGCCTTGAAGTGTAAGAATGGCTTATTACAGAGGATTTTCCTTAACATTTCGAAGGAACGAAGTCCTAGTGACCCAATTTTCGGTATGGTAGGAGATTTTGGGGACATATAACTGTATGCAAAATTTTGGATTCATAGGTCCAACGGTTTCAAAACGTGCCCTGTTAACGGACGGACGGCCGGACGGACGACGGACAAAGGGCCACGACTATAGCTCAAATGACTTATGGTCAGCTGAGTTAAAAATTATTACAATTAAGTGTACGGTTTTAAAAAGTTAGTGTGTTTAGAGTATATGCTAATTCTAAACCAGTTTAAGATATATAACATTCAATAGCATACCAAAGTTTATTATTCTAAAAATCAATATATTTCATTTCAAATATATAGATATTATTCTCTGAATATCAAAGGGGATGATTACATTGACCATCCCCCCTTGCTAAAAAGTTGAAGTTTGATTGAGAATTTACTCTCATCTGGATCTCTAGGAATTATACGAGATATGCGTGCGCATGCGCAGAGGTCATACTTCAAAGTTGAGTGTTCATGTCCAAGTAAGTAACATTGAGTAAAGGGTGGGATCACACAGAGGGTGGGCGTATAATCCTTAGTGATCCAGATGAGAGTTAAATCCCAATCAAACCTCAACTTACAGGTAAGTCTCGTTTAATTTAGTAACTTTACTCTCATCTGGACTCACAGGATTCCACGAGATTTCAAAGCTGACATGAACACGAGAAAACATCATGAAGAAAAGCCCACTCATTTATTAATGCTAAAATTACAAAGTGCAAATATATATCCAGATATAATACTGGCAGATTCTGAAATTTAATTAATTAATCTGGTTGAGTATTTAGAACAGACAACCCAAAATTGTCATCACATTTGTGTCCCTTTTGTAAACTTTTGTAAACGTATTGCTTGATGACCAACCCGCTGTCTTAAGGAAGGTATTCTGTGGGACCCTAGCAGCGAAAGCTTTGGTGGTTGAGGGTGCTCTGGTGCTGTGTGGCTTGAACACATTTATATCTATACCAGCCAACTGCATAGTTGTTTTAATCCATCTAGATATTGTTGCTTTCGATACTGGTGCATGTGGTTTTGTATAACTAATTAATAACTTTGAACATTCGCTATCTCTAATGCTATTGGTTCTAAGTAAATATTCATGCAAAACAGATAGTACACAAAGTCTTGTATCATTTGGGTAAGTTACAGGTTAATTACAGGTTGTGGTGCATTAGGTCTGGATTGCTGAACTAGTCTGCCTATTCTGAATTGCATACCCCTGTTTATTTTTTTTGCATAAGTGTCAAGTCTAAGAGATGTAATGACTGACATATTTGACCAGATATAAGGGCTATCAGCATTACAAGTTTTAGTGTGAGCTCTTTTAGAGATAGATTTTCCAGTGGATACATTAGTCGCAAGTGATTTATAATAATATCGGTGTCCCATGTGTTTTGATACCTAGGCAGAGCTGGCCTCGTCTGAAAAACACCTTTAATGAATCACTTAATCATATGTTGACCTGACAGGGTTTTACCTATGTCAACAAAAGCAGATCTTGCTGAGCATACTGCACTATATTTTAATCCAGTGTTGTAGAGTTCAGTGAAAAAATCCAACACTTGTGGAATATTTGGTGGTATAGGATCAATAATTTCCTTGTCAGTGAATTCAAGTCACTAATGATATAAGTTCTGTATTGCGATTTTGTGCTTCCTCGCCATGAGGCCATAATAATGTCTTTAGCTTTATCTGAAATTCCCTCTTTCTGGAGTCGTTGCCCGATAATCTGCAGGCAATCAGCTTTAGTTTACATAATGTTTTATTTTGTGATTTAGCCTTGAGGCAAAAAGAACCAAATGTGGCTGGCCAAAATGTTGACTGATTTGGTTGAAAACTTTAGGCTGTAAAGCCCATTCAGTTCTGACATTAAATTTCTGCCATGTGCATCTGCCTCAATATTTGCTTTCCCTGGTATGTGTGTTGCACTCAAACAAATTTTGTTTTTAATGGCCCAACTCCAAATACCTTGTGCTACAGCATTACATCTATCTGAATGAGTTCCCCCATCTTTTGAATGTAAGCCACCGCAGTGATGTTATCAATTTGCAACTGTACATGTTTATCAAACAATTCATGTTGAAAAGCTTATAAACCATATTCCCCTGCTTTCAGTTCAAGTACATTAATGTGGAGCTGTTGTTCTGATCGTGTCCAGCGACCACCTGTACTCTGTTTATCCATGACTGCCCCCAGCCTGTTTGAGATGCATCTGTTTGTAAAATACAACAAATTTTACCATGTGCGATTGGTTTAGGTTGGTTTAAATTGTTTAGCCACCAAATCATATCCTGTTTGGCTTCACCAGAAAAGCCATAACTCCATCGAAACTGCCTTTACACAGTTTAAGAGCCAGGATTTTATCCTTTTCCCAAGGATCTATAGTGTTATTCCCTACAATTAACTCCTGAGAGAGCTACCACAAGTGAACCAATGACTCTGGCTGCAAATCTGATGGGACATTTCTGTTCTCTTATGCATTGTTTTAACAAATTTATCGTCCTTTTTATCTTAGGTTAGACTAACTGCCATATTTTCAGATCAAGCATTAACCCAAAATGTTCCAGTTTATGTGTAGGTGAGTATTTTAATTTCTCTTTATTAATAGTGAAACCAAGTTTGGATAGCAACCCGATTGTGTCTGTCACGTTCTGTTCACAAGAGAGATAGGTAGCACCTTGCAAGTGCAGATCATCTAAGTAAATACTGGAGACCAGTCCATTCAAACGCAGACTGGCTAGCACAGGTTTCAGCATCTTTGTGAAAATTCTGGGTGCTAATGAAATACCATTTGGGAGACAAGACATCTTTGTACAAAATTCCTATCCATGTACAATTAAGATATTTCCGAGAGTCGGGTGATACTGACACAGTGTAATAAGGTCCAAAGATGCCATGTAACAATTTTTTGTCATAAGGCTTATACAAGACTGAATGCTATCCATTTTAAAATGATGATACACTATGTACTGGTTCAGTTTCTTTAAATTAAGAAAGGTTCTATAGGTTCCATCTTTTTTGGGGCGTAAGAAAATGGGTGAAACGAACTGGCCAGGCTCGTCTTCATTGTGCACATTGACCCCCTTTTTTAACAGATTATCAATTTCTGAATCAACAAACTTAAGACTCTTCTTGTTTTAAATCAAACATTCAGGCTCATAATCTTGAACTGGCACAGTGTAAAAATCAACTCCCTTTACTGCTGACAGTATTCTTTGGTCCGTAGTGGATCTTTCCAGCATGGTAAGTTAATACTGATATTACCAGCTGTAAGGCCTGAGTTTCTTACTTTCAATTCCTGTGGTTGTAAGGAGCCATTTTGTTCTTCCTGGGCTGGCCCATCTGGAAGTTGTGGCCTCTGTTGGTCTTGTGGTGGTTTGCACCTAAATAAAGGTGCCTTGCCCTTATGTCCTGGAAAGTTTTTGGTTAGTCGAAATTTGATTTGATGGAAACTGTGCTGT
This sequence comes from Sipunculus nudus, assembly GCA_026874595.1. NCBI lineage: Eukaryota > Metazoa > Annelida > Sipuncula > Golfingiida > Sipunculidae > Sipunculus > Sipunculus nudus. Next base: position 96,852,263 of record CM049309.1, read on the forward strand.
TTGGTTGCAGTTTTCTCGGTAATTTTAAGGGTTTCGTCATTGTCCACATTTTTCTCGAGTTCGTCACCAAACAGTTGTGTTGTTACTTTGTTCTGTGCGGAGCGAAGGGCCTCTGTAACCATCATTTAGGTCTGGTTTAATCCGTTCCCTTCTGTGCATGGACAGCTCCAGCAATTATAGTAATGCCTGTTGTTAGTGTAGTCAGCATCTCTGAAGGTGTAGGCATGTCCGAGAGTTGATATTATTCACGCAAGCATCAGCAATCTGATCTGGAGAACAGCCGTGAGTCCATGAAAAATGTTAGTTTGACAACCTTGAATGGTTTTATCAACGGTTCTGATGGGCATTCTCAGGCTTGCCCACAGTTTTTTGTTTATTTTGATTTGAGTCATGAACTTACAGTTCCCAGGCATAGGGAAAAGTTTAGTATTTCCCCCATCAGTTTCTTGGGCACCCCTGAACCAATTACTGTATCCACCATCTTGGCGAGATTAACGTTAACCGGAGCTCCTCTGATTTCCGTCTGACTGACCTGGGCCGCAAGATCGCGCAGACATTCAATGCCAGTCAAGGCTTGCGAGTCATTCACTTTTGTTTGGTGGTTCTTGTTCGCTGACACCGCCGTCTGAGGTTACGTCCTGTTCGTTATCTGACACTGAAAGGTCCTCTGATGGTGACAGTTCTCCGTCCTCATCTGACGGTAATTCCCCAGAGTCCTCTTCGTCCAAGCAGTTTTCCATTTGCAGACGATGCATCAGTGGGGCGAAACTAGTTACCATTTCCTTCATATAAAAATTTGTTCTTTGATGCCTTCAATTTCTTTTGACACCTCAGAACTCGTGCCGGCTTTGCTCTTGCCACTATGTTTATGGGCGCCGCCATGTTTGTAATGATGGGCACTGCTGACGTCACGCCGAGTCTCGTCGCGAGATCTCTTGGGAGGTTGGTCTTTATACCGAGCGCTACCCTGCTCTTACAACGGGCAGTGTTCTTCAATACGTGTACTTCAAACATCTTGGGACTACCGAGCGCTAGGGACTTTTTACCGAGGGCTACCCTGGGTTTACACAAGGCAATGCTCTGACCAACGTTTTAAAAATTGAAAACTCCAATGTATGACTTTTTTTTTAAATAGTGATCCAATTAATAATCAAGAAGATGCCATGTTGTGGCATCATGAATTTTTTATGTGATTTTATCTCAACAAAATTAATTTTGTTTTAAATTTCAACATTTGATGAATTAAAAATTTAATTATATATATATATATATTTATATATATGTCGACACAAAATTTGACATGATATGAGCCAAAATAATGATTTACAAGGCCTACAGGCCTAATGCGAACCTGTGCAGTGGGATATACACCAGGTATAAATATTCCATGCTAGACAGTGACTTTTCACATACGAGTGTGACATGTATATGTGCAATGCAAGAACGGAACATTTTGAACCCTATTACATGCACCAATTACACAAACATCACTGCTGATATACTGGCATGGGTGCACACAACAACAAAAAAATGATTGTAGGGGGCGCCACCAGTCTATCCGAGATGTATATATATGCCCAATTTCAGGCTGATTTATCAAACCCCTCCTTATAAATAAACAAGGGCATACGCGCAGCAAAAAGTATTGTATGTGGCGCCACCAGTCTTGTATACGACAAGGCTATTCGATATGTATAGATATGCACAATTTCGGGTGGCGACTCTAGTCTTGTGATCGAGAAAGCCATTAAAGAAGCACGGACCGGTCAAAATATCGGGCCAATAGATCAAACTTCTCTTGAGTCAGTTGCACTTGGCTTACCAGGTTTAGGTGAGAAAGGCAGTTGCCTCGAGTGAACCAGAACAAATTGCTAGTTCAAGCTACTGCACTGAGTGAACTCTTGACCTGTTTTATAATCTGACACAGTTGGCAGTGTGCCAAAGCTATCAATAGATCCAGTCTTACCTTTGGCCTGGTGCCATATCTGAAATAGTTGGTAATCTGCAAGGCTATTTATAGATACAGACTCATTCTTGGCCTGTAGGTAAATCTGTCAACACATACTGAAAGACTTTGGCTACAATGCTTTTTTCAAGCCGATTTAACCAATAGACTTTTTTTTATCAAAATGTGCAGAATAGTAAAAGATGTCCTATCATTGGTAAGGGTCCAATAATTCTGCCAACATTCATTTAAGTAAACTTGAACAAAGGCCTCCTAAGAATCATTTTTGTTCAGTGTTACAGTTTTGAAGAAGAAGACTATTGCAGTCCTCAGTTTGAAATGGACTTACTAATGGCCGCAAGACGAACATCAGTTTTCTATGACTCTACCCAATAATCAATGTACCCAATCTATTCTTTTACAACTGAAAGAACCCTACCCTAGGATAATACTTGTGAAAATTATACGATTCAGCTCGACAGTTTCATCATTAAACATTTTTCAGCTGAAAGAGGCTAAATTATGAGCTTTTTTACATAAAAAACAGGTCGATGTAGGCGAGTCATGTGACCAACATTTGCACAAAACTTGGTGATGCTAGCTCCTGTCGTTTCTGAGATTTTGATGTCAGTATGCTTACTTGGCCAAAGAACTACGTTCAAATTCCTGTAACTTCGGCCAAATTTCATCAAACGTGAAGCATTAGAACACACTTGAGAGAGCCTATCTCTGGGATTATTTCTGTGAAATATTTAACAATTTGGCTCAATGATTTCAAGAAGATTTTCAAAGTTTTTTTTAGCTTTTCCTCTGTAAAATGTAAGTTAATGCAGATGGTCCACAAAACGCTCATTCCAACAACACTTAATATGCGACAGATTTTTGCATAAAATTTGGGGATGCTAGCTCCAGCTATTCCTGAGAAATTATGGGTTAATGATCTGATGACCCTCGTACAGAAAAGGTTGATGCAGGTGGTGCCACCAGTGCCTCAAATTCACATATACGAGTCGTGACCACATTTGCATAAAATTTGGTGATGACAGCTCCAGTCATTTCTGACATTGTAATTTTAGTATCCTTTTTTGGCCAAATGACTAAGTTCAGCTTATTGTAACTCGGCCAAAATTCACCGAACTGGAACCATTTGAATAAACTTAAGAGAGATAGTTTAAGAGATTATATCTGTGAAATATTGAACAATTTGGCGGACATTTTCAGAGAAGAAGGTTTTTATAGTTGTTTTAGCTTTTTCCTTAAAAAATCTAAGTAAATGAAGATAGCACAAGATAAGCAAAATATGATAGAGTTTTTAGATGACTGATTTTTGCATAAAATTTGGAGATACTAGCTCCAATGGATTATTAGATAGCATGCATGGGTTAACGTACCGACTAGATAATATGGTACTCACAGGTTCGTTTAAAATGATGTAACTTAGAACTTATTTTCAATTTTTTCTTTATAAATTATTTAAAATTTGTGAAATTAACAGTAAAAGTACAATAAAAATAGGATCTAAAGCAAACATTTATTCATTTTTCTCCTGTCAATAAATGGATTTGATGAAATGTAGGGTTTAATGTGAAGTTGAAATTGTTAGTCCCCTGCAGTAGTTTTGCATGTTAACTGTAAATGTTTCATATGCAACAAAGGAGCTCTAAAAACCTTTACTGGTATCCACTTCTGTTAAAATTGCAGAATAAGATATGTGTTTTTACAAAAATTTGTGGTGGAAATGGAAATCTCTGACTGCTAAATGAAACTCAAAAGGTAAATCTGAAGTGAGAACTCCCAAATTTAAGAATACTTGCTGCATCATTACTTTCTCTCAAAGCAGACAAACCTTTGTTGTTTTGTATAATGTTGGTGTCCTTGTCTCCTTTAAAGTACTGTGATATTAATCAGGATTTTACAACATGACTGCATCAGTCCCGTAGGTGAGAGGACTTTTTTTACCTTGCATATTTAAGTACATTTAGAATGTCTCATACATTAATAAATAGACCTTGTTGAGATTCAAGATTTCAGAGTCAGTAAATATATTTATTATATAAAAACTTTGACCATGCTATATGAGGCAGGTTATATGTTTGGAGACAAAAAATGCTCTTCTATTTACAGCGGTTTTGTGAGCTATTTAAGGAGAGTATACTTTACATAAGGGAGAGTTGGATATTCTCGAGTTGTTAGTTATAAAATACACAATAAGTTGGTTGAAAGTGCGAAAGCTCCTTGTATATCCAAATTGTTGAACTGTATCTAGGCATATCTTTGTATTGGTAATGCTCTCATGGAGGGCAATAGCTGCACTGGCTATTTTGTGTTTGTGATCTGAGGCGGCAGTTGAAAATACTTCTGACATACAAATTAGTTCCAAAACAATGTTGTGTATTACTTATTGTTGGTTTTGTATATGTGGCAGGATACGCTCCATTAGCAGCGGCTACGCTACGCTCAACTATTCGTTACACTAACCGCTGCATTAAACCGCGGTTGCCGGGCAGGTTTGGCCACCAGGCGTCGCTGTCTCTGTGGAATTCCCCCTGAGTTATATTTTAGCAAACACATTGCAGGTATCACCAGCACACACGGATGTTGTTCGAGGTACCGGTCACTTTACACTGCTGTGGAAAGCGCTTTTATAGCACAGACTTTTTTCACCCCCATTGGAATACACACGATTCAATCGTCAGCTTTCAACACAGTCTCTATACTGACTTGCCTGAGGTCAGTTATCCCCCACTCTCTGCTGTTTCCTGGATTATGTGCCGCACGAGCTTTCCCCGCAAAGCTATGTTTGTTTACACGCGCGCTAAGCCAATCAGATTTTAATTAATCCAGCGCAAACTGCCTAGGTGTTGTCAAACCTTAAAACTCGGGCTATTTCTCACAGCGTGTGAGTGGAAGGTCACTGGGCCGGGAGGTCACGCGCTGTGTTCAGAGCGTAGTGGCAGGACCACCGAGACCATTATCGTGATGTATGCATTCTTTACCGTTAATGCTAATTAGCGTTTTTGAGACGTGTCTGGGTAACGAGAACATAAGTTTGGTATCCGAGACATGGCGGTTGTGTGTATGGTGGGTCCGCAGGCCGGGTGTCGATGAGAAGCTTTAGAGAGTTTCTGTTCACCTGTTCGATTGTAAGTTATTTGTAAACTTGTTTATTATTGCCCCATTGTATCGTTATACCGACAGTATGTAAGTTGTCATCAACGAGAACCTTTCTTTATCGTTAGTTTTTGAACATACTGAGATAGATCTGTTGGTATATCCAGTTGATGTCTTGATTTGTCCGCTATTGCTATATATACTGTTGACGCTATAAATGCCATTTGTATTGCTGAAAGGGATATTTGTTCAGTTCGAGAAACATGCTAACATTGTATTATGGAATGGTATGGGCTTAAGCCAACAAGGACTGCTGTTATCATTACCAAACCTATAGGTAGTGGACCCTATATATCAAACTGTTAATTCATAGGGCTGGCCTAGTGAGGTTCAACTGGTGCTCCATGGTATCTGGATCCATGTTTGGTAACTATTACATGGTAACTATTAACTATTGATGTATATGTAGTAATTTAGTATTTTTCTTATATTTTCTGAGGTGAATATATGGAGTGTATTGTACTGACTAAACAGTTTTGTTTAGTTTATCTAAAAATGTACTGTGTATTATTATCATTATAAGAGTATACAGGTCTATTAATTTAACTGTAGTGACTGGCCTTTTAATGTTATGTGTTCATATTAATACTGACTGTTTAGATAACAGCAAGGGATTATCAGGAATAAGTGTAAACATCCATATTTGTTTATTTTTGGTATTATTTCACTAGACTGATGTGTAATAAGATAATGTTATTATATTGGTTATTGTGACTGGAAAGTGCATTCTGGCTGGCATACTAATCTGAGGATTATTATTTTGGATTTTGCAGGTGTAACCGGCTTGTCAACCACCATTTTTTTTTAAATCACACAGTTTTGTTTTGTATACTAAGAACTTTTACTTGTTCCTTAATCAAGAATAAATATAATTATAATCAACCAAACGACTTCTTTTGCACCACCCTGTGTCGAACCGAGCACGGTCACAGAAATTGGTACCAGGAGTGGGGTGGTGCAGGTTAAGGAAAGTAAACTTTTTAATGGTAGCTGACTAGAAAAGGTGTGTGGACTCTGTGGGGCTACCTGAGATGCTTACTAGAACAGATGTGTGGTAACCTGTGGGATGTGTGGCTGCCTGAAACATATGGCTACCTATGTGGAACTGGTGAACTTGTTGTGTTACTGCTATGAGGCAGACATACCTGACTGAACTTTGAGGCATCACTTTTATATCATTTGACAATATGTACTGTTTCTGGTCCCCAGTGTCATTGTGTGGACTAGTACTATTAAACCCCAGTATAACCAAAAGGACAGTGGACAGTTGCAGCTGCCTAGCAATTTGTTTTTTTTTTCTTCACTTGTTCAATGTTTTATTTTGTTTTGATGTTCACATCTGGGAATGTATTGCATATTCACTGGTGTTGATGCATATAGGTGATATGAATGTGTATTGCATATTTACTGATGTTGATGAATGTTGACTATATGTATTGTATTTTTACTAATGTTGGCTGGTATTGATGACATAAAAGTAGGGATATTTCATGTTTACTGAAGGGTTGAAACTTTATGGTTTTGTAATAATTCATTAATGTGCTAAGAACCTGGCAGGGGGCGCCACAGAGAGGGACAGTTATTGTAATAGGTATTGTAATATGGGTTGTTCTTCTGCATTGTTGTATAAGGGTTACATGCCACCACACTTTTTTTTTAAATGATACTCAACCTAAGCTGTCCCCCTGAGCTGAACATAAGATACATGTTGACATAACTTAAGTGGGGAAGCCTTGGTTCTTAGTTCTTTGTTATTTGTTAAAGCTCTCATGTTTTTGTTTACCAGTCAGATGAGCTGTAGGATGATCATCAGCAATATTGATAATTGATAATGCTTGGGGAAAATGCATGTGTAAAGCGACTGAGTTTTCTATGTCCTACCAGATTATTTGTTTATGCTCACTTGTGATAGATTTTGTATTGCACTGTAAAGGGACGTGAAGGTCTGTCTTTATTTGATGTAGGCTGGATTTATGGTGCTTAAACAGTAATCCAAGCATAAGTGAATGTTTGTTGATGCTAGACCTTTCAGATATGCGAGATATAACCCTTACACTGTTTTAAAGTATTGCGGTTAACAGCAGTTGACAGAGGTTGGCAGGTCAGGATGGTGAAATATTTTATAAACAATTATAAGTAAATGTGTGGTTGTATCACGGTGATACCAGTACATATTAAAGTGATCAACATAAATATGTCCTCATATGACCTTGTGTAACTTTAATCAGAAATTGAATACATATTTTGCTGTGAAGTATGGGATATTTTGCTTGCATGCCATTCATTTCACAACACTTGTAGTAGATGATAATATGTATTGTGATTGTGTTTCACAATGGCATATGTTGATGCCAATTTTTGTATATTATGATATTGTTTCACAATGACATTACTGTTATAGATATTGTGTGTTATGAGGTTGCATTTGATTTAACACTTGCATATGTGTGTGGAGCTACCTCTGAATGTGACATACTGTGGTAGCAGGGTTTGTGACATTGTGTTGTAAGGACTTTAGTTGAGGGAAATAGTGCAATCCTCTGTTGTGAGATTGATTCCCATGGATCTTAGTGATCAAATGCCTTGTTTACTGATCCATAGTGACTGAACTGTATTGTTAAATGATCCTTAATCTATGACTGTATTTACTTGCTAAATTGGTAACCACACTTGGGTTACTGATGATTTTGCTACTTTGTATATTTTTGGTGAATGCTGGGTTAGCAATGTCCGGTGACGAGGACAGGTTCGCTGACCTGCAGAGGCGGTTGGTAGAGCTTGAAAGTTATGGAGGTGCTAGGACTCGGTGTTCTGTACAATACTGAGGGCTTCCTAAGTTTACTGGTGAACCAGCTGATCTAGAGGATTGGGTGAGGGAGGCGAGATTTTTGGTTGAGTAGCAGGGACTCCAAGGGAAGTCAGCACGTGATTTCTTGATTTCGTCGTTAGAAGGCCCGGCTAAATAGGAGGTTCGTTTTGCAGAGGCAGCATTAAGAGAGTCACCAGAGGCTATATTCAAACTTCTTGAGGATGCGTTTAGGGAGAAGGCCACAAGTGGAAGGCTCGTATATCTGCTTTTTAGTCGCAAGCAAAGGGATAGGGAATCACTGAGAGATTGTTCCCACGTCCTTATTGAACTTATTGAGTTTTATCCGTTGATAACGATGCGCTGCCCAACTCTAATAAACTTCTCAGGGACCACTTTATTGATGGGTAAAGAGATGATAACCTCTACCAGGACATGATAAAGTTAGTGTAAAGCAAAGATGATGTTACATTTCGGGAAGAGAGGGATGCAGCACTTAGAGTGTAGTGAACAGAAGTCTCTCAGAGATGACACAACTACTATGTAGTGTATTAGACTAACAGCTAAAACAGGACGCTAGGCTCCAGGAGCAACAACAACTGATTCAAGAGCAGCAGAATCAAATCAGGGAACTAACCAACCAGTTGAAGTCTGTTAGTGTTGGCGCTAGTAGGTACAAAGGAGCTAAGACACAAGGTAACTTCAGAAACAGTGACACTGATGCTTCAACTGCAATAGGGCCATTTGGTGAAAAATTGTCCTTCAAGGAAGGATCGTGAAACTAGGAAAACCCCAAAGAAAGCTAATTCCAATCAGCGTGACGAAGCTGACATGGACACACAGCCAGCAGTTGTTCAGAGTGTAGAGTCAGACTTATTACGGAACACTATTGGTGAGCGTCCAGTGGTTCGGGCCACGTTTGGTGGAGGCCAGATCGAATGCCTTGTAGATATGGGGTCAATGGTAACTACTCGTGACGAGGAGACATTCCAGAAAATGTGGAGAGAGAATGCGCCTCATTTGATTGAAGTAGGTAATTTGCTCGCAGTGAAGGCGGCTAATGGTCTCGATGTACAGTATACTGGAGTTACCCATATGGACATTGAAGTCGAGGGCACACTTGTGCAAGATGTGGGCATTTTGATCACTAAAACAAGAAAAGACAAAAAGGAAGTGCCTGGAATTTTAGGAACAAATGTTCTGTTTTACCTGTCCAAGTTTAAGGATCTTATCACAATGAGTCAGAACCAGATATGTGCTAGAGAGAGTCGACAGGGAGGTTTTGTGAGAGTAGCAGGCATGTCTGAGATTGAAGTACCCCCTAGGAGCACTTGTGATGTCAAGGCTGTTGGACCAAGGATGGGACAACTGCGCTAGTACAGCCATTGTCACAGGGACTTCTACGAAACATGAAGACAGCTCCCACCTTGATAGATGCAAGGAAGAATTTTTATGTCCAAGTGGCAAACTTTGGCGAGGGAGAAGTGCTATCCATCATGTCTGCAATGTGCCATATGGGTAGGTTGAGCATTCAACTGGAAGAGCAAGAAATACTCATCACACAGGATGATAGTGACTGTGCACCGTCTGATTCCTCGTCTAACCAGGATGGCAAATTTCCTGAAGGAATCGATTTGTCTCATTAAGAGTTAACTCGAGAAAAGATACAAAGTCTCACGCAGCTATTCCAACGTTACGAAGATGTGTTCCTACTTGAGGGTAATGAGCTTGGCAAGACGGACCTAATCCAGCACCATATCCGTACACAGGATGAGGAGCGAGTCCGCCAGTCTTATCGTAGGCTCCCACCACAGCTGTGGAAGTAGGTAAGAGAACACCTCCTTGACATATGTGAAAAGGGTATCATTACGGAGAGTATCTCTAGTTATGCATCCCCTACTGTGGTAGTCCGGAAGAAAAGTGGCAAAATCCGCATGTGTGTGGATTACCAGAATTTAAATAAGAAAATCAAAAGAGATGTGACCCTTGACGCCCTGGGATCATCGAAGTATTCCAGTACGCTGGATTTGGCTTTGGCATACCACCAGGTTGAGGTGGCACCCCGAGACAGGCATAAGACGGCATTTACGACACCTTTTGGTTTGTGGCAGTATGTTCGTATGCCATACGGCCTGACAAACGCGCCCTCAACGTTTCAAAGAATGATGGCGTCCCTGTTTCAGGATGATATTCTCCACATTTTGATGGTGTATTTGGATGATGTAGTCGTTTATTCGTCCATAATAAAGGAACATGTCGCATGTTTAAGAAACTACGGGCACACGGACTCAAGTTACAACCAGAGAAGTGCAGCCTACTGAAAGAACGTGTCAAATATCTTGGTCACATCATATTCGGCGAAGGAGTGAGCACAGACCCGGAAAAGATAGATGCTGTGAGAGAATGGCCAGTGCCTGAGACGCTTCGACAGCTTAGACAGTACCTTGGATTTACTTAATAATATAGACGCTTTGTACCAAAGTACTCAGCAATCTCTGCTCCCCTCCATTTCCTGAGGAAAGTTGAAGGCTGAAAGAGACAAGCTGCAATATAATCGAAAGACGTGGACCTCTGAACATCCAGAGTCTTTTGACAGACTAAAGATGAAATAAACACCGGCACCCTTGCTCGGGTTTGCAGATTTTTCCAAACCATTCGTTTTAGAAGTCAATGTTTCCTACCGTGGATTAGGTGCAGTTCTAGAACAAACCCTAAATGGCAAGTACAAAGTGATAGCTTATGCAAGCCGTGGTCTCAGGGGCATTGAAAGGAATTCTGATGTGTACAGCTCCAAAAAGCTTGAGTTGCTAGCTCTTTAAGTGGGCAATTACAGAGATGTTTAAAGATTATTTGTACAAGTCAAATGTGAAGTGTACACTGACAATAGCCCGTTACGATATATCATGTCCAGGACAAAACTCCCGGCAAAAGAACAGATGGGCGTCTGATTTGGCGAACTTTGACATTTGTATCAGGCCTGGGAAGAAGAATGTGAATGCAGATGCATTATCAAAGCAAGAGGAAAGAACATGGGACCGGTGTGAGGAGTATGTCGCAGACGTTTTGGCTTCACTCAGTGAGACGACTCATTTACCAAACATGGTCATGTAGCAAGTTTTTTTTTCAGAATCACTGGATATAGATTGTGGCTCTTCAAGCAAAGTACCACAAGCGATGTCCTCACCAGTGTTGATCAAAGATGACCTAGTAAGATGGCAGGAAGCTGATCCTATAATAAAGAAAGTACACACTGCCGTGAAGGACGGTGTACGTCCTTGTCTGAAGTCCAGGCGACAAGAGTCAGATCTGGTACAGATAGTATTGAAGCAGTGGGATAGACTGATTGTGAAGGAAGGTATTTTATATAGGCAAATTCAAGACCCTAGTGCTGGTTTTATAGATCAACTAGTCCTTCCTCAGGCACTCAAACCGAAAGTTCTTCAGGGATACCATGATTCTCATGGACATCAGGGTGCCGATCGAACTGAAACACTCATTAGACTTGGGTGCTACTGGCCAAAGATGCATCAAGAAATCAGACAATACGTTGAGCAATGTGAAAGGTGTGCTCTAGCGAAAAATGTACAAGTTAAAGCTCCAATAGGGACATTTATGGCCAGACATCCATTTGAAGTGATAGCGATTGATTTTACCATTATTGAACCAAGCAAAGACGGAAAAAAGAATGTGTTAGTGATAACTGAAATTTTTAGCAAGTGGACTAATGCCATTCCGTGTAAAGATCAGAAAGCGAATACAGTCGCCAGAGCACTGACCAAAGAATGGTTTTCCAGATACGGCCCACCCAGGAGGATCCACTCGGATCAGGGTAGGGATTTCGAAGCCAAAGTAATCTATGAACTTTGCAGACGGTACGGTGTTGAAAGATCTAGAACGACAGCTTACAGGCCCCAAGCCAATGGACAAGTTGAGCGGTACAATCGTACTATGCACGATTTGTTGAGAACACTTCCTACGGAGAAGAAGCCCGATGGTCTGAACACTTGGCAGAGATAACTTTTGCCGAGAACACGACTCCGCATAGTTCAACAGACATCTCACCATATGAGAGACAAAACTGCTGTTTTCAAAACCAAACCTATAGGTAGTAGACCTTATAAATCAAACTATTATTTCATAGGGTTGGCCTAGTGAGGTTCAATTGGTGCTCCATGGTATCTGGATCCATTGGTGGTTCCTAGTGAGAGAACAGCACAGTCGAGTTACATGGTAACTATTAACTATTGATGTATATGTAGTAATTTAGTATTTTACTTGTATTTTCTGAGGTGAGTATATGGAGTGTATTGTACTGACTAAACAGTTTTGTTTAGTTTATCTAAAATTGTATTGTGTATTATTATTATTATATGAGTATACAGGTCTATTAATATAACTGTAGTGACTGGACTTTTAATGTTATGTGTTTATATTAATGACTGTTTAGATAACAGCAAGGAATTATCAGGAATAAGTGTAAATATCCATATATGTTTATTTTTGGTATTATTTCACTAGACTGATGTGTAGTAGATAATGTTATTATATTGGTTATTGTGACTGGAAAGTGCATTCTGGCTGGCATACTAATCTGATGATTATTATTTGTATTTTGCAGGTGTAACCGGCTTGTCAGCCACCGTTTGTTTTTGTGTATTATTCAGTTTTGTTTTGTATACCAAGAACTTTTAATTGTTCCTTAATCAAGAATAAATATTATTATAATCAACCAAACGACTTCTTTTGCACCACCCAGTGTCAAACCGAGAATGGTCACATGAAGAACATTGCTTCAAGCTGGTACTTGGGTATTGTATTTCACCAGACAAGTTACAGACTAGGTATTCGTGAATTGTTTACTATCCCTGTATTAATATGTAAAACATTGGAACTTTAGAACATTTCGACTTCTGGACATTTCGAGACGCTGGTAGAATGTTGTTACTGCTCCGATTATATGATGAGCTGTGGGGAACATATTTAATATTTTAACAGACGATATCCCAGCTTTAAGAAATAGCCTTTGTTCTTCTGTTCTGTGAATGGTTGAGAGGAGAGGGCCCGAAGTAGGTCAGTATTTCATAAATTAATATTTAATAAACTATGTCCTAATTGAACTGCCAGACATTCGTGCGTCATCCTTCTCTCCACTTTTGTTCATTTTGTTTTGGGAACCTTGTACATCACAATTTTTTATCTCCATTTCTGCTTGGTCATTTTCCATGGCTGTCTCAGTTTCAGTTCTGTTTTCAATTACTTCTTTAAAGTTTCTTTCAGACTTGCTTCTTACTTTTGACCCGAGGCCAGAATGGTCAAACCACAAGCGAAATGCTGCCACCCCTCTGTCTTGTACTTCTTTTCTCCCTCTCCATGTTATAATGTCCCCGCTAGGCTTAACAACTATTAATTTAGGGATAGCTGTTACTTTGTACTTTTCCTTGAGGTTGCTACAACGAAAAAATGAAAAAAAATGACACCAACATCAATACCAAATATCTCCAAAACCACTACAAAGTCCTATACTTAAAATTCTAGAAATGTGGATATTTTGAGTTGATTATTTACGCAGTGAATGCTCCATATATAAATTATATCTCACGCAAGCAGTTTATATGTTAATAATTAACACACCATAATACAAGGGACCATTGGTCGCAGTGCTCAGCTGGATTTGCAAATGACTAAAAATATAAAACCCTGGTGAACGGAAAAGAGCTGACAGTTTTTGTTATATTGTTGTACTTAAAAATGTAAATCCTAATGCTTCAGCCATTTGACACTAGCACACAGAACATATGTATAGATTACTTCAATTTCTGCTGAGGCATGTGAATTATGGTGTATAAATACATGGGACCCATGGGTCACAGCACTCAGCTGTTATTTATGATCATTAAATACGATTCGGAAGAAGGGGTAGACAAATGTAGTTTTTTTTGTGGTAATATAAGCTGATTTATGAGGATGATGGCATTTACCTCAGGTTATGTAAAAATTTTGATAATATCCTTGAAGAGGGAAGAGGACTGCTGTCATTTATATTATTTACATTTGGAAACAGGTAACACAGGTTTTGACTTAGCCTAATAACTTTATCTACATTGCAGCAAAAGTATTAGAAAAAAAATGCCCACTATAAGTCATGTTAATAATCATTCTTTTACAAAGGAGTTAACTGTTATTCAATAATTACAGGTTACCAACACCCAAGAGAAGCACTAGCAGAAATGATATGAGTTTAACTATTTATTAAAAATTAATCACAATTACTGGGCAAAATATAATTTTAATTAAACATACTAAAAGTATCATCTGAAAAGAATTTTTTAAATAATATAATTGAAATAAATGATTATTAAAATAATATTATAAAATGTATTCAAAATTGCATTCATGAATACATTTAGAAAGTATTTGCAATCACATTCAAAAACTTTCTTTTTACCTGTATCAGTATTTGTACTCATTTTCATGATCGAACTATTGAATATTTGTATTCAAATTCAAATACATTTATAAAGTATTCACTCAATGATCGTATTGTGTTGTGTGGATCCGTAAACGTTGATGACCGCGGGGGTCCTACAGGTTGCCGGTTGTGAGAACACCAAAGAACACAGGGGGACAATCGAACTGAGAGCGTTGAAGCGGACAAAGAAAGGACTCTTTACATTATCTGGAACCGGTTTCTTTTGTGAACTGTACGACGTCACCTCGCTTACAGCTATAAAAGTATCACAAGCCCAATCCCGTATGGGCTGCAATTATTAGGTGAACTGTCGTAGTGCTCGCCAGGCCTGGTTTTGGACATTTGACCTTAACTTTGTTTGAGAATGGACTTTTTACCGTGAACGGCTCCTCGCAGCCCCAGGGGCCGTAGCTGCACTCATAGGGTTATATTTATAAGGTCTTTGTCACTTGAAAATTGTCTGTCAAAATGGATATTGACAAATTTAAAGAGAATCCTACCACTAAGGTCTTAGACCAAATAAAAAGGTTAATTTATTAGAAACTTGTGGAAAACTTGGAGATAGAAGGTTAACAGTCTATGAGATAAGCAGAATTGAAAAGAAATATTGTGGATTTTTTTGTGGATTATGATATACTTGACCCTTCTGTTCTGGATTTATATCCATTTGAAAACCTTAAAGGTGCTGACTATAAACAATTAGAAGATCAGCTGAAATTGAAAGAGCTAGAATTAAGAGAAACTAGAGAGATGATAGAATAGGAATTACAAGAATTAGAATTGAAATTAAAATTAGCAAACTGGGGAGGAAAAAGAAAAATCTGCCAGTGGTCGAGTTTTTGAACCTAACAGGTACATAA
The DNA here is from genome assembly GCA_026874595.1 of Sipunculus nudus. Classification (NCBI taxonomy): domain Eukaryota; kingdom Metazoa; phylum Annelida; class Sipuncula; order Golfingiida; family Sipunculidae; genus Sipunculus; species Sipunculus nudus. The sequence goes on from CM049309.1 coordinate 96,867,514, forward strand.
AATTGGTCCATGTATTCAATGAAAAAGAGGTAGATAAATTCTTCCAACATTTTGAAAAAGTAGCCAAAAGTCTTGAAAGGCCAGTTGAGTTATGGTCTATTAGATGCAGAGTGTACTAACGGGAAAAGCTCAAGAGGTATATTCGGCAATGACTAAAGAGGATTGTTCAAATGATGATATTCTGAAATCTGCTGTACTTCATGCATTTGAATTAGTACCGGAATCTTACAGACAGAAGTTTCGAAATTTGAGAAAACACTGGAGTCAGACACATGTTGAATTTGCTCATGATAAAGAGTAGCTTTTTGAGAAATGGTGTAACTCAACAGAAGTGAATTCAAATTATGAAAAACTTAAGTGATATTAGTTGAAGAATTAAAGAAATGTATTAGAGACATATTTAGATGAGAAGGAAGTGACATCGTTACAACAGGCGGCAAAATTTGCTGATGAGTTTACTTTAACACATTAACACACATGTGATAGACCTAGAGAGATGGGTTTTGTTAAACCAAGAAATGTGAATTGCAGTGACAAAAAGGGGAGTCCACCCCGAACCAGAAAAGAGTATGGTTCTGAGAATAAAAGGATAGAAAAGCCTCAAAATAGGCAGGGACCCATCTGCTATTATTGTAAAACAAGGGACCTATGGGTCACAGCGCACAGCTGTTATATATGATAAAAAAATATGATTTAGAAATGAGGCACATGCTGGGTTTGTGTGGTAATAAATATAAGCTGTATTATGAGTTGTTGTTGTTTAGCTTATGTATGATTTTGATAGTACCTTTGGGGACTGATTGGTACCTGAGGATTGATTTCATTTATTTTTTTTAACAAATGGAGTACTATTGTCACACAGATTTTGACTTGGCCATATAAGCAGAACATATAATATAAGAGTGTAACTATTTATTAAACAAGGGACCCATGGGTCACGGCGCTCAGCTGATCATGATTGGACTATAAATGTATCACCATTGTGATACTATATTGAGTAGATAAAGCTTAGAATATCATGGTCATGTTGGCCTTTTATAAAGTAATATAATGTAATATGTGAGTAAATGATATATGAAATAACCTGACAGATGGATTAATATGGAGTAAAATATAGTGGTTTATTTTTTATTTATTTGGGAGGGGTCGAAAAAAGCAATTTATTTGAGCAAATATGAATGCAATGACAGTATGCTAAGCAGTGGTATAATGATGATAAGGCTATTTGTTGAAGGATCTATAGTGTATGGAAAACTGTAAGAGTTCAATTTGACAGATACAAGGTTATGATTAACTATGCTGATGAGGGGATTTATGAATTTGTGACTGTATGACATAATATCTTGACAAGATCGGTCTTGACAAGGTGCATTATTTTTATGCCCCTCACGTCTACATATTACACAATATTGGCATAATTTCTGGCATGTACATAGGTACCTATGGACTAATGGTCAACAGTACTGAACCAACTGGAAAGTTAAAATCTTAAAAATATGATGAAATGTAGATAATGTTTGAGTGGAAGAGGTAATCTGGGCCATGGTTGGTTTAGATGATTGAAGAAAATGTTGCAAATAATATTTGAGACCTGACCATGCCTTTCCATTGGTTACCTTTTTGATAAGCTGTTGACAGTTCAACAGTTTACACATTTGTCTGATGAGATCCAATTTATTTGGTAAACCTTTTTTTATCAATTTTATGATATGTATACAGTTGCCATAACGTCCCCATTCCACAGGTGCAATGACTTGATGGGGGGGGGGGGGGGGTGTTGTGTTATGATCAGAGTTACAATGCCTCTGTCTCTCTGTAGATATTTTCTTTAATTATTAAATTTTATGCTATAGCCATAGAACTATTGTTCACAGTGCCAAGGAGCAAAGCCTCAGTGGGATGAAGAAGGGGATGGTGAGAGTTACAACACCCTTGCATATACATACAAGATATAAAATTTAATTCAACAGTGCTTATAAAAAAAGTTTTTTCATGAACATTAAATATTTAAAACAGACAGAAAGATGGAGAAACAAAGCAAATAATTTTTTCCCCCATTCTACTGAGCCAAGAAAAAATTAACAATATTTGCATTTATTCCTTTTTTTCATTACATAATTTTAATCCAAGTTTCCGAATGTTACTATAAATTTACAGTATAACATACATGTGATTGTGAATATTTAAGTTGATTCACATTTCTAAATTGCATCAACATTTATAGCTAATGTATCTAGTTTATAGTACCTGTCAACAGAATGGGATGGAGGGAGGAAGGGAGGCAATTAGGGAGAGAGAGAGAGAGAGAGAGAGAGAGAGAGAGAAAGAGAGAAAGAAAGATGGAGAAAGAAAGAGAAAAAGCAGATGAGAGAGAGAGAGAGAGAGAGAGAGAGAGAAAGAGAGACCTAGACTGCCAGAGAGAGAGAAAGAGAGGCTCTCTGGTAATTACTGCCTGACCCAGCCTGACCCAGACACTCACAGTGGCAGTAGGTCAGACCTGAAGGTGTTATGTAACTGCCCAGTACACTGCATTTATACTGATCTGATGTAAACAATGAAGACATGATACCTGGAAACTTGAATAAAATCTGCAGTTTTTGATCAATTGGTTTCAAATTTCAGATTTTAACAGATGAAATGTTAATGTGTACATGCTATGAAAATTAAATCCACAGCACTAACAGGAAAAATTTGAATATTTATATTTTTTTTAAATGGTATCAGGAAAAAAGAAAAGTATTCTCAGCTATAAAACTAATACATGTGTTAAAATTAATCCAAGGATCAAAGCACCAAATATATCATACCAGGAGCAAACTGGAGTTGGGAATGTTTAATTTTATGAACTGAAATAAAGGACCAGCAATATAAATTTTGATTATTTAGCCAGTATCATGTAACAACTGATACAACCATGAGTTATAAGTCAAACAAATTAAAATCTTTAATGAGCACTTATCTGAGTAATATTTTAAATTTTTTACATATTTATTTATTATTTTAATTTTGTAATAAATATAAACCAACAAGTTAAACACCTGAAAAAGACCTGAAAATTTAGAGTAATTTAATATAATCAACTGCATCCTTGTCTATCATTATCTTGCTTCATATAACCCTTAATAGTAAACAACAATTTATTTTAATTATTTATTTTTCATTTTTATGGTTGAAATGAAAAATACCCAATGGTGACTGCATGGTGTCATTTGAAATACAATTTTGGCCATCCATGGAAGATCCATAAATGATCAGTAATTGCAAGGTACTCCCCTGTAACTCATTAACAATAAATTCCTTTTCCATTTATTTTTTTTAAGTTCTTATCATAAACCAAGAATTAAAAAAAAGTTTATTGTTATGTTTATGGCCTAAACAAATATTAGTGGAGGGGGTTTGACAGTTATATCCAGTTGAAGCCACCCAAGAGCTGGCTGGCTGCAGAGTGCCTCGCTCCAAGCATGCATAATTGGCCTGAAAGGTCAATGTGGGGACATAAAAGAGGGGCTTCAGTACAGCCAAGGTGTGATATGGTCTCATAAAAACTTTCATAAAAGCTAGTTTTTGACAATTCCTTTTATAACTAAACAAGGGACCTATGGGTCACTGTGCTCAGCTGAAATTAACCTTGAAGGTAAAAATCTAAAATAATATCAAATGGAGATAAAGTGTAAGAGGAAGAGGTAATAAAGGCCATGGTTGGTTTATATGATTGGTTTGTATTGATGAGCAAGAAATTGTTGCAAATAATATTTTGTGACCTGACCATGTGTTTCCTAATGTTGAAACTGAAGCATGTGAGCAGTTTGTGAACAAATGATCTGTACAGTTACCATGACCATTAGTTGGCTTTTCGATTAACTGTTGACATTTCAGTAGTTTACACATTTGTTCAATCGAATCTTTTTTTTTTGTATAATATATATCATTAAATATGTTTTTTTTTTATGAAATGTATACAGTTGAAATATAACTAATTAACAACATAAAACATGGCAAACAAAGCCTGATCTCAAATTCTGCTGATGCAGGAAAATAATGAACAAATGTTTGTAATAAATCCTCATTTTTTTATCACATCAATTTTTTTTTTAATTTAAGTTTATATTTCTATACATTTTCAATATAACATATATATCTGAATATAAAAGTTGATTCATAATTCTCAATTGCATCATCATAAATCTCAATCTTGTCAGATAACACCACATCATGCATACAAATGTTTATTTATTTTTTACCACAAAAATATATCTTTTAAATCTGCAAAACAATAAATATCTAAAAAAAATACTTGAATTTAGATTTTATAATTTTGAATTGTGTCTTTATTTATCCATAATGTGCTTCATATTTTATCATAATTTAAGCATACTGATGGGTTCCATTATGATTGGTAAAATCATTTAAAAGAAAAATGATTTCTTTAAAAATGCTTCATTACACAACATTGCATCTTCTGGATTACACCTTGAATTACTTTTTCAAGGAAAGTTTTTGCATATCAGAGTGGAAGCAGCATTACAATTAAGGAGATACACTGAAAACAATAACAATACTGCATAACACTTGGTGGGTTGTGTTTGCGGGGGGGGGGGGGGGGGGGGGTCATTGGGGTGGTGATATGAGAATAACTGTACACCTGTCACAGCAGGGGATCTCCCCCAGTGACTTATAGTCAGCTGAGCTAAAAAGCTAAAATCCTTACGTGTGCAAGATATGAAAATTAAATCAACAGTGCTTACAGGGAAAAAACATGCCATGGCCAAAGTTGGGCAAAATTTAAGGTACTGATTTTATATTTATGCTAATAACTTATAAAATTTGAAAAATTCAGAACTAATTTAGGGAATACAATTGAATCTTGATTAAATAATGTTATATCCCTGGCAAAAAATGTCTACCTTCAGCAATTTTCATGTTGAGAGAGTAAATATATTTCTTGATTTTTAGCTCAGTTGACTGAGAGTCATCTGAGCTATAGGGATCACCTTTTGTCCGTCGTCCGTCCGGCCATCCAGGCGTCTGTCTGTTAACAGGGCACAAATCGTAACCGCTAGACCTGGAATCTTCTTACTTGACATCCTGGGAGGTCTATGGAAATTCTCCTTGTAAACTTGAAATTAGGTCACTGTGACCTATATTCTTCAAGCTATGGGGTTCTGAAGTACCCCCCAGAATAATGCAAAATTTAATACAAAAGCTCAAGTATCTGAACACCTAATGCATTAATCACCATGATTCTTTGCATGGATATTGATCATGGAGTGTGTAATCAATTTCTGGAGATTGGTGGCGCCAGCTATATTTTTTTTATTTTTTACGATTTTTTTTCTCTACTTTTGTGATCTTTAAACATTTGGTCATCTGTAAACAGGGCACAAATCATAATGAATGGACCTAGAATCTTCTGTCCTTACCTCCAAGGAAGCCCATAAAAGGTCTACATGGAAACCCGAAATAAGGTCCCTGTTACCCATATTCTGTGAGCTATGGGGCTCTGAAGTACCCCCCAGAATAAAGATTTGGTCATATATTAACAGGGCACAAATCATAATGACTGGACCTAGAATCTTCTTTCTTGACATGCAGGGAGGCCTTTGGAAAGTCTCTTTGGAAATCTGAAATTAGGTCTCTGTTACCCATATCCTTCATGCTATGGCTCCGAGAATAAAGATTTGGTTATCTGTTAACAGAGCACAAATTATAATGACTTGACCTAGAATCTCCTTTCTTGATATGCTGGGAGGCCCCTGAAAAGTCTCCTAGTGCATCTGAAATTACATCTCTGTTACCCGTATCCTTCATCCTATGCGGCTTTGAAATACCCCCCAGAATAAACATTTGGTCATCTGTTAACAGGGCACAAATCATAATAACTGGACCTAGAATTTTATTTTTTGACATGCTGGGAGACCCCTGAAAAGTCATCTTGTAAACCTTGAAAATAGGTGTCTGTTACCCATATCCTTCATGCTACAGAGCTCCATAGTACCCTAACGAATATTGGATGATTTTATACAAAAGGTCAAGTTTGGAAAAAGTATTTTATTCAAATTTGACATTCAGATGATAAAATTACTTTTGACAATGTCTTCCTGGTCAGCTGAGCGTCATGACCCCTGGGTCACTTGTTTACAAAGTGCATTATGTTTGGGCCTAGAACTTAAAACAAAAACACAATACTGACATCATTTCCGGCATATGCATAGCGAATGTATAGAAAAATATGTATATTCTATTTGATCAAAGTCAGATCAATGGTTTTGATATTAGGCAATCTTAAAGTGTAACAATGGGGTTTTAATGGAACAAGGCCTACAGGCCTAATGCGAACCTGTGCATTGGGAAATACACCAGGTATAATGCTTCAATGCTGGACCATTACTTTTCAGGTATATGAACTATGCAAGAACTAAACATTTTGAATAAGAAACAATTACACAAACATCACTGCTGAAATTCTGGCATAGGTGCACACAACACTAAAACGATTGTAGCTGGCACCACCAGTCTTGTATACAATGAAGCTATCAGAGATATATACATACGCCCAATTTCAGACTGATATATCAAACCCCTCCTGAGAAAAACGTGTGCAACACTCATGGTAGGTGGCGACACCTGTCTTGTGAGCGAGAAAGCCATCAAAGACACATAGACAGGTCAAAATATTAGGCCAATACATCAAACTTACCTTGAGTCTGATGCATGGGGCTGACCAGGCTTAGGTGAGAAAGGCTGTTGCCCCGAGTGAACTGTGACAAATTGCTTGCTCACTACTGCACTGAGTGAACTCATGACCTGCACCTTGCTAGACTGAGTGATCTTTTGACCTGTACCTGGCTGCACTGAGTGAACTCTTGACCTGTTGCATAATCTGACACAGTTGGCAGTCTGCCAAAGCTATAAATAGAATGCAGCTACTGCACTTAGTAAACTCCTGACCCTACCTGGCTGCACTGAGTGAACTCTTGACCTGTTGCCTCATCTGATACAGTTGGCAGTCTGCCAAAGCTATAAATAGATCCAGACTGACTTCTTGCCTGTTGCCAAATCTGAAATAGTAGCCTCACCATTGCATAAGCTCATGCAGGGGCCCTGCCCTGAGGGGCTTGACACCCATGAAGTGATCACATGGTGCCCATGAGGTGTTCACATGTCACCCATGAGGTGATCACATGCCATGTGCTTGGCTGCACTGATTGAACTCTTGACCTATATCTGGCTGCACTGAATGAACTCTTGATCTGTTCCCAAATCTGAAACAGTTGGCAGTTTCTCATCCTATTTAAAGATACAGATTCAATCTTGGCATGTTGGTATATCTGTTTACACATACTGAAAGACTTTGGTTAAAATTTCTTTTTTCAAGCCGACATATTCATAAACTTTTTATCAAAATATCTAGAAAAATAAAAGATGCAATACTTATATTGTTAAAGGTCCAATAGTTCTGCCAAAAATCATTCTAGTAAACTTGAACAAAGGCCACCTAAGAATAATTTTTGTGCAATGTTACAGAAGATATAATTGAAATAATAATTTTGTAGAAGAACACTATTGCAGTCCTCAGTTTGAAAAAGACATAACAATGGCCATAAGACCAATTTAAGCTTTTCACAACTCAACCAAAAATCAACAAACTCAGTATATTCTGATATGATTGAAAGAACCATGTCCTAGGATAATTCTTTTGAAAAATTGAACAATTCAACTTGACAATTTCATCATTAAGCTGAAAGAGGTTTTATGCCCATAAAAAAACAGGTCAATGTAGGTGGCACCACTAAATCTAAACTTCAAATATGAGTCATGTGACCAACATTTGCACAATACCTGGTAATGCTACCTTCTGTCATTTCTGAGAGTACTATGTCAGTATGCTTACTTGGCCGAATGACTGTTCAAATTTGTGTAACTCCACTAAAATTCATTAAATGCAAACCATTTGAACAAACTTGAGAAGGCTTGCCTCTGGGATCATTTATGTAAAATATTTAACAATTTGGCTGGACCGTCTACAAGAAGACGACTTTTAAAATATTGTCAGCTTTTTCCTTATAAAATCTAAGTAAATGCAGATAGCAAAAAAATAAGCTGAATCCCACAAAATTTGATATGTGACAGATTATTGTATAAAATCTGGGAATGGTAGCTCCTGCTATTCCTGAGAAATTATGGATTAATGTACAGATGACCAATGACCCCCGTACCAAAATAGGTCAATTCAGGTGGCGCCACAAATACCTGAATTTCATATATGACTCATGTGACCAACACTGGCAAAAAATTTGGTGATGATAGCTCTGGCTGTTTCTGAGACTGTCATTTTAGTATGCTTTTTTGGACAGATGACTAAGTTCAACTTCCTGAACAAAATTGAGGGAGATGGTATAAAAGATTATTTCTGTGAAATATTGAGCAATTAGGCTTGAGTGTTTCGGAGGAGAAGATTTTTAAACGTTTTTTTTGCTTTCTCTCTATAAAATTGAAGAAAATTTTCAGATGGCTAATTTTTTGCATTAAATTTCATGATGCTAGCTCCAATCATTTTCAAAATAGTATGGGTAAACGTACAGAAGACAAAGGCCGCCACACCATCGCATTTGTTCACAGGTTCACTAAAAATTAATACAGATGCATATTGAATGCAAAATTGTAATACAGATACATCTCACTGATGGCAAAATCTTGAATTAATTTGACTATGGATACCAATTATTTATAATCCATGTACAACCGTCTTTATATACCCACAGAGAGCTGTATAGCTGTGGTTGTAAACATTGCCTGGCATGAGGAATATCTAAAAATCATAAATACATTTTTTAAAAGCTTTTAAAAAACATTCTTGTCAATATTAACCATAGATAAGCTAAAATCTAAATGTCTAGAGGCATGATGTAATAAATGCTGATAAACTGGTGCCAGTCTAGATGTATCTAGATGTATCTGTGTATCTGCTTCACACAGCTAACATATATGGTAAAATGACTCAATTGAACCTTTATAATTCAGCCAAAATTCATTCTTTGGAACCATAAAAGACAATTATTATAAGAATTATTCAGGGGATTATTCTTGTAAAATATTAAACAAATTGGCCTCAGTAGGGTCAGTCAAAAAAAATTTTACAGGTTTATAACTCATATGGGAAAATACAGCAAAATGGCTAAGTTAAGCTTCCCATAACTCAGCCAAAAGTCACTGAACCAAAACCATTTGAACAAACTTGAATTATCAACATCAAAGGATAATTAATGTGTGAGATTTAAGAATTTGGCCCAGTGGTTTTTGAGGAGAAGATCTTTGTAGCCACTGAGCTAAAATAGGCTGTTACAGCATATGACTAAATTCAGCTTCCCATAACTCAGCCAAAAATCACTGAACTTAGACCATTTGAACAAATTTCATAAAGCAGTACCCTAGGATCATTTCTGTGCGATATTAAACTATTTGGTCATATGGTTTCAGAGAAGAAGTTTTTTGTAGCCGTCAGTATGATACGGGCACTGATGACCCCTGTACAAAAAAGGTTGATGCAGGTGGCGCCACCAATACCTCAAATTCAGATATGTCTCATGTGAACAACATTGGCCTAAAAATTTGGTGATGATAGCTCCAACTGAGATTGTAATTTTAGTATGCTTTAATGGACAGATGACTAAGTTCAACTTCCTGTAACTCGGCCAAAAATCACCGAACTTAAACCATTCGAACAAACTTGAGAAAGATTATTCCAGGAATCATTTCTGTGAAATATTGGACAATTTGGCTGAACAGTTTCGGAGAAGAAGATTTTTAAAGCTTTTTTAGCTTTTTCCCTATAAAATCTAAGAAAATGCAGTTAGCCAAAAAGTAAGCAAAATCCGATATAGTTTTTTAGATGACTAATTTTTGGCATAAAATTTCGTGATGCTACCTCTTGCCGTTTTCAAGATAGTATGGGTTAATGTACAGACGACGGATGACGGACGCCGCCACACCATTGCATAAGCTCACAGGTTCGCTAAAAATGAAGTTTTTTCTTAATATCTCTAGGGAATGCAGTCCTAGTGACCAAACTTTTAGTATGGTAGAGGATTTGGGGGACATCTAACTGTATGCAAAATTTAAGGAACTTAGAGCTGAAGCTGGGGAGCTGAGGTCTAGTAAACTGCATAACACTAGCTTGATGTAAACAATATGTGACATGGTGCTTGAAAACTTGAATAAAATCTACAGTTTTTGATTAACTGGTTTCAAATATTTGGTTTTAACAGTTGAAATGGTAACAAAAACATGCTTTGAAAAATTAAATCCACAGCAGTTACAGGAAAAAAATGTGCCATGGTCAAACTTGGGCAAAATTTAAGGTACCAATTTTACATTTTTGCCAATATTTAAAAAAATTTAACAGATTTTGATCTAATTTTTGGTATACAATTAAATTTTGATTATTTGAAGTAGTATTACTGAAAAAAATTTCCTACCTTTAACACTTTTGGTCTTAAGTGACAAAATATCTTTCCTCATTTTTTTACAAAGTCCATTATGTTTGGGCCCATAACTTTTTTAAATGAAAAAATACTGACTTAATTTCTGGCATGTACATAGGAACCATATAGAGGAATATTTATGGTAAAAATGAAGAAAACCAGATGAGTGGTTTTGATATTAGGCAGTCCTGAAGTGTGAAAATAGATTTCTAATAAAAAATTGAGGTTTTTCCTTAATATCTCGAAGGAACGAAGTCATATTGACCCAATTTTTGGCATGGTAGGAGATTTTGGGGACATCTAACTGTATGCCAAATTTCAGATTCGTAGGTCCAATGGTGTCGAAACGTGCCAGTCTTACGGACGGACATCCGGACAGATGGACGGACGGACGGACAGACAGACGGACGGACGACAGACAATGGACCATGACTATAGCTCAGATGACTTATAGTCAGCTGAGCTAAAAAAATTACAAATATTGTCCCAAATGTAATTTTTATAAAAATAATAAGAGAATTGTATGATTTTTTAAAATGAAATATAACTGAAATGATTATTAAAATAATATTAAAGAATATATTCATGAAGGCATTCATTAATACATTTTGAAAGTATTTGCACTGGTATTCATATACTTACATTTTTACCTGAATTCTCATCCTTTATGCAAGAAATTTTATAATGGAGTACATATTCATATTCGTATTTAAATACAATTGCAAAGTATTCGCACCATGTCTGGTATTTATTCAGTTTTCACCAAACAATGATGTTGAGAATCCAGAATATACAAAATTCACACATTTAAATAATGATAATAAGTTCCTGGTTTTATGGCTTTTATTTATATTAAAAAGAAATAAATGTAATATATTCATTTTCAACTAATTTCACTGACATCAATGTACACACTAGACACAATAGGAGTCTAGATTAATATTACCAACTGCATCTTTGTCTATCATTAATTTCCTTCATATGATCCCTAATGATTAATAACGAATAATATGATTTCCTTTTTTATCATTAAAATTGAACTGAAAAATGCCATAGGTGACTGCATGGTGTTATTTGGAATACGTGACATTCTATCCATCGATACAAGATTCTTATCTCATCAGTAACTGCAAGTTAATTTCCTGTTATGATAAACTAACGAATTCCTTTTTTATTTTTCTTTAATTTGTTATTAAAAACCAATAAAAATTTATTAATTTATTGTTTACTGTTATGTTGTTGGTTAAAACTACTAGATGAGTTGGGTTGGACACCTGGATCAACTGTGGCTGGCCATAAGCTGCCTGGCTGCCCCTGTGTATGCCTCGCCTCAAGCATGCATAATTTGCTGAAAGTTCAACAAGGTCACCATACAGGTGACTCAAGAGGGGCTGGAGAGAGCCAAGGTCTGACATGGTCTCATAAAAACATTAATAAAAGCTACAATTTCTAGCCAATTTCTTTCAGCTTTCTTAACTAAAAAGCTGAAATCCTTATGTGTGCATGATATGAAAATTATATCAACAGTGCTCACAGGAAACAAATGTGCCATGGTCAAAGTTGGGAAAAAATTTAAGGTACTGATTTTATATTTATACTAATAACTTATAAAATTTGAAAAATTCAGAATTAATTTTAGGTATTCAATTAAATCTTGATTAAATAATGTTACATCCCGGACAAAAAATCTCTAGCTTCCGCAATCCCCTCGTTAAGGGAGTAAATATATTTCTTGATTTTTTACAAAGTGCATTATCTTTTGGCCCATAACTTAAAACAATTACGAATTACTGACATCATTTCTGGCATGTGCATAGAGAATGTATAGAAAAATATGTATATTATATATGATTAAAGTCAGATCAGTGGTTTTGATATCAGACAGTCTTGAAGTGTAACAATGGGTTTTTAATGGAAAAATGAAGTTTTTCATTAATATCTCGAAGGTATTAAGTTCTAGTGCCAAATTCTTGGCGTGGTAGGGGATTTTGGAGACATCTAATTGTATGCCAAATTTTAGGAACTGAGAGCTGAAGCTTGGGAGCTGAGCTCTTGCAAACTGCATAACACTAGCCTGATGTAAACAATATGTTATATGGTGCTTGAAAACTTGAATAAAATCTACAGTTTTTAATCATCTGGTTTCAAATTTGCGGTGTTAACAGACAAAATGCTAACAAAAACATGCTGTGAAAATTATATCCACAGAACTTACAGGAAAAAAACGTGCCATGGTCAAAGCTTGGCAAAATTTAAGGTACCAATTTTTTATTTTTGTTAATATTTTAAAAAATTTAAAAGATTTTGATCTAATTTTGGGTATACAAATTAATTTTGATTAATTAAAGTTAAATTACAGGAAAAAAAGTCCATAGCTTTAATATGTTTTGTGTTATGTGATCAAATATCTTTCCTGATTTTTTACAAAATGCATTATGTTTGGGCCCATAACTTTTTTTAATTATATAATACAGACATCATTTCTGGCATGTACATAGGAACTATATAGAGGAATATTTATGGTAAATATTAGGAAAACCAGATGAGTGGTTTTGATATTAGGCAGTCCTGAAGTGTGAAAATAGGTTTTTAATAACAAGGCCTACAGGCCTAATGCGAACCTGTGAAATGAGATTACACCAGGTATAATGCTTCAATGCTGGACCATTACTTTTCAAGAACATGTGTAACATGTATATGAACAATGCAAGTACTAAACACTTAGAACAAGAAACAATTAAACAAACATCCTGCTTCAATTCTGGCATGGGTGCACACAACACAAAAACTAGAATATGGGTAGTCAACAAGCGACTACGTGTATCCGCCAAAATCAGAGTAGGAAAGGTGAAGTGAGGCATGGATTGAGTGGCAAGGGGAAACAGAGTGAGGTGTGTTGCATAATAGCCTGGATGTCTGCAGCCGATATGTGTATGTAGGTTGCGCCTTCTACCCCAAAATCCAGAAAGCTGTCCAAGATGTATAAAGATACAAAATTTTAGGCAGATAAGTCAAACCACTACTGAGATGAGTGATTTTAGCCCATGGCAGAAAAACAGACGGGTGCTATGCAAAAATGGTGGCAGGTGGCGCCACCAATTTTGTGTATGATTAAGAGCTATGTGAGATCTATACACATGCAGAATTTCAGGGGGATATGTCAAACCAGTCCTGAGATATAAGCCTGAATGTCTGCAGCGTATACATAAATGTAGGTGGCACCACCTGCCACAAAATCCAGAAAGCTATCCAAGATGTATAAACCTGCAAAATTTAAAACAGATATGTCAAACCACTGCCGAGATATGAGTGATTATGCCACGGCAAACAAATAGATAGATGCTGTGCAAAAATGATTGCAGGTGGCACCACCAGTTTTGCATATGATTAAGAGCTATGTGAAATCTATAAACATGTAAAATTTTTGCCAAATCGGTCAAATGGTTCCTGAGATATGAGCTTGAATGTCTGCAGCGTAAATTTGAATGTAGGTGGCGCCACCTGTCATAAAACAAGAAAGCTGTCAAGGATGTATACACATGCAAAATTTTAGGTGGAAAAGTCAAACCACTGCCGAGATATGAGTGATTTTATCCCAAGGCAGATGAACAGATGGACGCTGTGCAAAAATGGTGGCAGGTGGTGACACCAATTTTGTGTATGATATAAAGAGCTATGGGAGATCTATACACATGCAAAATTTCAGGGGGATATGTCAAACCAGTCCTGAGATATAAGCCTTAATGTCTGCAGCATATACATAAATGTAGGTGGCGGCACCTGCCACAAAATCCAGAAAGCTATCTAAGATGTATAAACCTGCAAAATTTTAGACAGATATGTCAAACCACTGCCGAGATATGAGTGATTTTATGCCACGGCAAACAAATAGACCGATACTGTGCAAAAATGATTGCAGGTGGCACCACCAGTTTTGCGTATAATAAAGAGCTAAGTGAGATCTATAAACATGCAAATTTTTGCCAAATCGGTCAAATGGTTCCTGAGATATGAGCTTGAATGTCTGCAGCGAATTATGAATGTAGGTGGCACCACCTGTCATAAAATTAAGAAAGCTGTCAAGGATGTATAAACCTGCAAAATATCAGGTGGATAAGTGAAACCACTGCCGAGATATGAGTGATTTTATCCAGATGCAGATGAACAGATGGACGCTGTGCGAAAATGGTTACAGGTGGCACCATCAGTTTTGCGTATGATAAATAGCTATGGGAGATCTATAAACATGCAAAATTTTGGCCCAACTGGACAAACGATTTCCGAGATATGAGCTTGGATGTCTGTAGCTAAAACGTGAATGTATATGGCGCCACCTGTCATAAAATCAAGAAAGCTGTCCAGGATGTATACACATGCAAAATTTCAGGTGGGTAAGTCCAACCAATGCAGAGATATATGTGTTTTTACCCTAAGGCAGATGAACAGTTGGTTGCTGTGCTATGATTGTTGCAGGTGGCGCCACCATTTTTAGTGTATGTTATAAAGCTTTCCAAGGGCTACATTTGTGCAAAATTTTTAGCCTTATCAGTCAAACGGTTCCCGAGATATGTGGGTTTATATGTGGAAAAAGACGCACAAATGGATGCTGGGCAGAGAGGAAAGGTCAGAGGTCAACCAAAAATGAGGGCGCAGCAGTTCACATGTGACCGATCATAATTCCAAATTATAAAAATTCTACCCAGTGGTTATGGAGGAGTTCTCCGGAATCCTTTGTGGCAATGGCGGCAGCGTCGGTGCATAGTATCCATAAAACTCTGTTTTAGTGGATACAATAATTGTAGCTGGCACCATCAGTCTTATATACAACGAAGAGATATATACATATGCCCAATGTCAGACTGATATGTCAAACCCCTCCTGTGAAATAAGCAGGTACATACACTGTTCAAAAGTCAATGTAGGTGGCACCACCTGTCTTGTAAATGAGAATACCATCAAAGACGCATAGACAGGTATCAGTCCAATACATCAAATTTCCCCAGAGTTTGATGCACTGGGCTGACAAGGCTTAGGTGAGTAAGGCAGTTGCCCTGAGTGACCTGTGAAAAATTGCTGCCTCAAGCTACTGCACTGAGTGAACTCTTGACCTGCACCTGGCTAGACTGAGTGAACTTTTGACCTGTACCTGGCTGCACCGAGTGAACTCTTGACCTCTTGCATAATCTGACATAGTTGGCAGTCTGATAGATTCAGGCTGAACTTTGGTGCCAAATATGATGCAGTGAGCAGTCTGCCAAAGCTATAAATAGAATGCAGCTACTGCACTGAGTGAACTCTTGACCTATACCTGGCTGCACTTCTTCCAATCCTGGCACTGTGCCAAAACTATTTATAGAGCTGACATCATCTTGACCAATGGCCAACATCAAGGCACTGGCAATCTGCCAGTGGTAAACCAAATTCTGCCATCTGTTCACAAAAGTGGTCCCTACTTGAAATAACTTTGAAATTTATTTTCCCAAAACAAAATGCTTTTCAGTTGACTTTTTATAAAAAAAAGAAATCAGGAATATAGGTAAAATTATTATGGATGCATACTGAATGCAAAATTAAAATACAGATATATATCATTGATGGCAAATTCTTGAATTAAGTTGAGTAGGGATACCAATAATTTATAATCCACGTACAGTTGTCTTTATATAGCCACAGAGAGCTGAATATCCATGATTGTAACATTGCCTGGTATGATGAATAACTTAAATCATAAATCTAAATTTTTTAAAAGCTTTCAAAAAATTTGTTATCAATATTAACCAAATACAACCTGAAATTTAAATGTCTAGTGGCATGATGTAATAGATGCTTATAAACTGGTGCCAGGCTAGATGTAACTGCATCACACAGCCAACATATATGGTAAAATGACTCAATTCAATCTCCATAATTCAGCCAAAAATCATTCATGTGGAACCATTAATGACAATTATTATAAGAATTTATGTAGGGATTATTCTTGTACAAATTTAATAAACTGGCATCAGTGGCATCAGTCGAAAAACTTTTCGCAAGTTTATAACTCATATAGGAAGATACAGCAAACTGGTTAAGTTCAGCTTCCTGTAACTCAGCCAAAAAGCACTGAATCAAAACCATTTGAACAAATTTGAATTATCAACATCTGAGGATAATTAATGTGTGAGATTCAAGAATTTAGCCCAGTGGATTTTGAGAAGAAGATCTTTGTAGCCACTGAGCTAAAATGGGCTGTTATGGCATATGACTAAATTCAGCCTCCTATTACTTAGCCAAAAGTCACTTTGAACAAACTTCAGAAAGCACTACCCTAGGATCATTTCTGTGCGATATTAAACATTTTGGCCATATGGTTTCAGAGAAGAAGTTTTTTGTAGCCCTCAGTGTGATACAGGCACTAATGACCCCGTAACAAAAAAGGCCGATGCAGGTGGCGCCACCAATACCTCAAATTCATATATGACCTATGTGACCAACATTGGCATAAAATTTGGTGATGATAGCTCCGGCGTTTTTGAGATTGTAATTTTAATATGCTTTTTTGCACAGTTAACAAAGTTCAACCTCCTGTAACTCAGCCAAATATCTCTGAACTGGAACCATTCGAACAAACTTGAGAAAGATTGTTCTAGGGATCATTTCTGTGAAATATTGGACAATTTGGCTGGACAGTTTCGGAAGCTTTTTTAGCTTTTTCCCTATAAAACCTAAGAAAATGCAGTTAGAAAAAAAATAAACAAAATCCAAGATAGTTTTTGGGATGACTGACAATTTGCAAAAAATTTGGTGATGCTAGCTCTCGCCATTTTTGAGAAAGCTATGGTAAACGTACAGACGACGCACGACGCACGACACATGACAGTCGACGCCGCACCATCGCATAAGCTCACAGGTTCACTAAAAAATTGAGGTTTTTCCTTAATTTCTCAAAGGAACGAAGTTGCAAAGACCCAGTTTTCGGCTTGGTAGGAGATCTTTGGGACATCTAACATTATGCCGAATTTTGGATTCCTAGGTCTTACGGTTTCAAATCGTGCCACATCTACGGACGGACGGACGGACAGACGACTGACAATGGACCACGACTATAGCTCAGATGACTTAAAGTCAGCTGAGCTAAAAACCAGGGCATATTATGTCCAAGTGTTTCTAACTCAAAAAGAGTAAAAGAGCATTGTCTAAAGAAGTGTCACCTAATGCGCTTGTGTGTTTGCACAAGAGCTTGCTTTGTGAACCTCCGTCAGGGAGAGTAGGATTAGAGGATCCTGTCTTTGTGGGAAAGATTAAGAATCTAGGGCCATTCGTAAAGAGTTTAAGCCTTTTGTGTCAGGTCTTGTGTCCTTAGTAGGGGACAGTATTGACCCAGTGCCTGTAAAATTCTAAGGGATACTGGTGCGTCTCAGTCCTTGTTATTGAAAAGTGAATTTGTATTTCGGATGAGACTGCTACCAGAGAAATAGTATAAGCTCAGGGCATTGAGGGTTCTATTGTTCATTTACCTCTACACAAAGTCATGTTGGAGTCAGAGATGGTGTCAGGTCCTGTTACTGTGGGAATCATGCCCAGTTTACCTGTAAAAGGTGTTTCATTGTTATTGGGGAACAATTTGGCGGAAGGTAGGGTGACGGCTTATCCTTGCATGGTCTCTAAACCGAGGGTAGCTTAAATGATGTTAGTGAGGCAGAAAACGAGGGGTTGTTTCCAGCCTGTGCAGTCACTCGGGCAATGGATAGAAAAGCCAATGATGGTACAGTGAACAAGGGTGCCACCGATAAGGCCGGTATGGCTGTGGGCCAGGGTTCTACTGATGATAAAGCGGGTACGGCTATGGTCTATAGGACCACTGATGATAATGCAGATAGGGGCATTGTTGATGATGATGACATAATAGATTTGTCACAAACATTCAAGAATGTCACTAATCATTGTAATGACCAATCAGCGTGTCTTTGTTCTCAGAATGAGAAAAGAGCTAAGAAATCACCGGATGAAACATTTCCTTTAGGGAATAGAAATAGTTTATTGAAAGAAACAAAAGAAAGATACAGATCTTAAACATCTGTATGGTTTGATTTTGCCAACCGAGGAATTAGAAAAGGTTTCATCGGGTTATTATATTCAAAATGATATGTTAATGAGAAAATGGAAACCCAGAGATATTCCGTCAACAGAGGATAGGGCTACAGTAAATCAAATTGTAGTTCATAAAGTTTATAGGTTAGAAATTATAAAGGTAACCCATGAATTGCCTTTGGCAGGACATTTAGGTGTAAACAAAACCAAAGAAAAAATCATGAGACATTTATTTTGGAAGGAGATGAATCAAGATGTAGCGCAGTTTTGTAAAACTTGTCATACTTGCCAGATGATAGGAAAATACAGTCATGATTCGCCAAAAGCTCCATTACAACCCATTCCAGTCATGGAAGAACCACTAAGTCGTGTCATTATCGATTGTGTGGGTCAAATGCCCAGAACAAAAAATTGAAACCAATATTTGTTAACTATAATGTGTATCATAACAGGATTTCCAGAGGCCATTCCTCTAAGAAATATAAAAAGCGCGGACTATCGAGAAGGCTTTGATCAAATTCTTTACAATGTTTGGAATGCCTAAAAGAATACAATCAGATCAGAGTACAAATTTTACTTCTGGATTATTCCAACAGTTAACTAATGACTTAGGTGTACATCAAATTATTTCAAGTGCTTATCATCCACAATCCCAAGGTGCTTCAGCGAAATTCCATTCCACTAGAAAACTACGTTAAAAACCTACTGTTTTCATAACAAGCAGGACTGGGACGAAGGCGTTCCACTATTGTCATTTGTGGTCAGAGATTCTGTTCAAGAATCGCTTAGGTTCACTCCGTTTAAACTTGTGTTTGGCCACACAATAAGGGGTCCTTTGAAAGTGATCAGAGATCAATAAGTCATTGAACAGAGCACAAAAAGGAACGTTCTGGATTATGTGGTCAAATTCAATGCAAGGTTAAACAATGCATGTGACCTAGCTAGACAAAACTTGGTAAAAGCACAGACTAAAATGAAAACATGGTATGACAAGAAGGCTAGAGATCAAGAATTCAGGGTTAGAACTAAAGTATTGGCATTGTTACCAAGTAGAGACGGTCCATTGCAAGCACGGTATCATGGACCCTATGAAATTCACAGAAAAATCAGAAATGTCTATTACGTAATCAAAACTCCAGACAGGCGTAAAGAAACTCAGTTGTGACATGTAAACATGCTCAAACCATATTTCGACAGAGATGACACACGTGAATCCAGCTTGTTTAGTATCTATTGATGATGAAACAAAAGAAACTGACAATATGTTTAGAGAGGTTGATACAAGTAAAGACATGAATGAAATACCGAAATTGAGTAATTCAGAGGTTCTGGCAAATTTGGATGAAAAATTAAGGCATCTTTCATCTAAAGAATCACGAGAGTTATCAGAACTGATGAGGAAAAATTTAAACACATTTTTCCTGATGTGCCTAGCAGAACTAATGTTTCGTGTCATGATGTGGATGTCAGCCATGCAAAGCCAATAAAAAATCATCTGTATAGAGTTAACCCTGAAACTCTCGCATACTAAAGAAAAGAAGTAGAATACATGTTACAAAATGATATCATTAGGGAGAGTCAAATTGAATGGAGTTCTCCATGTTTATTGGTACCAAAACCAGATAAATGTCATTGATTTTGTACTGATGGTTTCAGAGAAGAAGATTTTTGTAGCTGTCAGTATGATACTGGCACTGATGACCCCCAAACAAAAAAGGCCGATGCAGGTGGCGCCACCAATACCTCAATTTCAGATATGACTCATGTGACCAACATTGGCATAAAATTTGAAGATGATAACTCCAGCCGTTTCTAAGATTGTAATTTTAGTATGCTTTTTTGGACAGATGACTAAGTTCAACTAGCTGTAACTCGGCCAAAACTCACCGAACTTAAACCATTCGAACAAATTTGAGAGAGATTGTTCCAGGGATCATTTCTGTGAAACATTGGACAATCTGGCTGAACAGTTTCAGAGAAGAAGATTTATAGAGCTTTTTTACCTTTTTCCTATTTAATCTAGGAAAATGCAGTTAGCCAAAAAATAAGCAAAATCCTATAGAGTTTTTTAGATGTCTAATTTTTTGCATAAAATTTTGTGATGCTAACACTTGCCGTTTTCAAGATTGTATGGGTTAACGTACAGACGCCAGACGCCGCCACACCATCGCATAAGCTCACAGGTTCACTAAAAATACAGGTAGCGCCACCAATCTGCGGAAACTGATGAAAAACTCCCTGATCAATATCTATGCATAGAATCATGGTGATCAATGCATTAGGTGTTCAGATACTGGAGCTTTTGTATCAAAATTTCCATTATTCTGGGGGGTACTTTTGAGCCCCAGAGCTCGAAGAATATGGGTAACAGAGACCTAAATTTTGGTTTCCAAGGAGACTTTTCATGGACCTCCCTGCATGTTAAGAGAGAAGATGCTAGGTCTAGTTGTTATGCTTTGTGCCGTGTTAACAGATGACAGCATCTTTCAAGGTCTCAAAAATTGAGAAAAAATTTTTTTTTTGAAATACAGGTAGCGCCACCAATCTGCGGAAACTTATGAATCACTCCATGATCAATATGCATGCCAAAAATCATGGTGTTCAATGCATTAGTTGTTCAAATACTTGAGCTTTTGTATCAAAATTTCCATTATTCGGGGGGGGGGGGGGTACTTTGGAGCCCCATAGCTCAAAGAATATGGGTAACTGAGACCTAATTCCAGGTTTTCAAGGAGAATTTTCATGGACCTCCCTGGATGTCAAGATAGAAGATTCCAGGTCGAGCAGTTACCATTTGTGCCCTGTTAATGGACAGACAGCTGGACGAACAAAGGGGGATCGCTATAGCTCAGATGACTTACAGTCAGCTGAGCTAAAAATATCATGACATTATGCTAATTATTTAAGTTTCTCAACTATAATTTGATACTGTAATTAATAATCAATTTCATACATGTTCAACAAGGCCTACGGGCCTAATGCAAACCTGTGCAATGGGATATACAACAGGTATAATGCTTCCATGATAATATGCTTGACCATTACTTTGCAAGTACATGCGTGACATGTATATGTACAATGCAAGTGATAAACATCTTGAACCGGAGTACAAGCACCAATTACACAAACATCACTCCTGAAATACTGGCATGGATACACACAACACAAAATGATTGTAAGTGGCACAACCAGTCTTGTGAATGAGAAAGCTATCAAAGATGTATGTACATGCAAAATTTCAGGCAGATAATTCAAACCAATCTTGGGCTATGTGCACAGATATATGAAACCCAAAAACAATTGTAGGTGGCACCACAAGTCTTGTATACATGAAAGACATCAGATGCATGGACAGACCAAAATTTCAGGCAGATATATCAAACTTCTCTTGAGTCGGGTGCATTTGGCTGACAAAGCTCACCTGAGGCAGGCACTTGCCCCAAGTCAAGCAAAGCAAATTGCTAGCTGCACCTACTGCATTGAGTGAATTCTTGACCTGTACCTGGCTGGACTGAGTGAATTCTTGACTTGTTGCAAAATATGATACAGTTGGCAGTCTGCCTAACCTATTAATAGATTCAGACTGAAACTTGGTCTGCTGCCAAATCTGAAATACTAGAGCCTGTACACTATCTGTACACTAAATCTGTACACTAGAGCCAATTATTGAGTCAATTAGGCTCACTAATTTAGTCAGTTTGGATCCGTATGTTGGCAAACATAAACCTCTCTATGTGTGGAACGAGGTCAGGGACCCTTATCCAGGCACTCAACAGCGCTGACCATGTGACTGTGGAGAAATAACTCGCATGAGACAAAATGGGGCCTAAGGAAGCAATGCCGATGACCACTGCTATTGTGTCAGTGGTCAAAGAAAATGGAAACAGCAGTGACAGTGAGCCTGAGGGGGAAGATGATCCTCCTAAACCAGTAACTCTCAGGTAAGCCATTGGGGGAATGGAAACATGGCTACAGTATATGGAGGAGCAGGGCTTTGTAGCAGGGGATGTTGATGCCGATGGCTGACTGCTTAGAAAAGTCTGTAAAAATCAAAACTAAATAAAAGAACCAGATACCAGACAGATATGCTGGCATTCTTTAGATGCTGGTTCATTCATTATATACATTTAGTTAACGTTTGTTCAGAAAAATAATCATGTCTCATAATGGAAGAATCTGCATAGGTCATCAATCTTGAGGAGTGTTGTATATTTAAATATGTATATAAGAAATAAAACAGTACTCCATGACAGATGTTTTATTTTTTTTCACATAAATTATAAAAATATCATTTACCTAGTTTATTATAACAAGATAGTTAATTAATACTAACAAGTCCTCCTCCAAACATTTAGGTCACATTGTATCTTGACCCTCTGTCACCTTTAGTACTTTGACAATCCGACAGCCTTGCAATCTGACATAAATTAGGGTATAACATTTAGTGTCGGATTATGAAGTCACAACTGTATTTATATTGCCTGTACTGCTCTGCTTATAAATCCAAAGAGCTCATTTTGTTAATACAACTAGGGACCCATGGGTCTTGATGCTCAGCTGAATTTGTCTATAAGGATGATGCACTGTTTTCAAAATATGGGTCCTGTGATCAGTTTAAAGCCAACCTGTCTACACAAACTTGAGCTAATTTGTGAATGGATGGGCCCTGTGACCTTGAATCTAGTGACCCCAAAATCAAACGGACCTTCCCCTATAAGAAGGTTAGACATGTTGAAGATGGAAAGTTAATGATGAAAGTTTGGCTTAAAATGCATCCACAATCTTTTTAAAGGAGTGTGTCTTGTTACCTTGACCTTTGCCCTAATGACCCCAAAATCAAAAGGGCTCTTACATTATTGGTGGGTCTTATATAAGTCAGGTCTGAAAACAATATGTCAATTCAAACTGGCGTTATCATCTGAAAACAAATATGTGATATATTGAACAATTTGGCTGAATGATTTTGGAGAAGGTTTTCAAGCCTTTACCTGGTAAATGTAAGTTGATGTAAGTGGCGCCAAAAAAAGCTCAATCCTACAACATTTGACATGTGACTGACTTTTGCATAAAATTTGGAGATGTTAGCTCCTGCTGTTCCTGAGAAATTATGGGTTAATGTACTGATGACCAATGACCCCATACAAAAAAGGTTGATGCAGGTGGTGCCACCAATACCATAATTTCAAATATCACTCATGTGACCATCATTTGTGTAAAACTTGGTGATGATACGTCCAGCTGGTTCTGAGATTGTAATTTACGTATGCTTATTTTGAAGAAATGGAAAAGTTCAGCCCTCCCTAACTCAGCCAAAAAACTAACTGGAACCATTGGAACAAAACTTGAGAGAGATAGATGCATGGATTATTTCTGTGAAATATTTGATAATTTGGTTTGACAGTTCCAGAAAAGAAGATTTTTAAAGATTTTTTAGCTTTTCCCTATAAATTCAAAGTCATTGCAGTTAGCCAAAAAAATAAGCTCAATCTGATAAAGTTTGACAAGAGACCGATTATTCCATAAAATTTGGTTCTGCTAGCTGCAATGATTTTTTAGATAGTATGGGTAAACATACAGACAATGGCAGAGGACAATGCTGAGCCATTTCATAAGCTCACAGATTTGCTAAAAACACAAACAGTTTTATACTCTTCTGAAATAAGGAATTCATCACAACATGAACATCCACAATTTTATTGCAATACATCACTTTGTGGACACAAAGTTAAATGTGCACTTTAGACATTGTACCCCTTGTAATACAAAACATTTGTAATCCAAAATGTAGCATATGTCGAGGAAAGAATGAATTAAACATAGAAAATTATAACATTCATCATGTTTATGCATCCTGTTCACAGTGGGGGGGGGGGGGGGGGGGGGCAGATGGGAAGCGTAGACAATTACCCATGTGGGCCTTCACCACAAATTGCAACAGATGTACAAAATACCTTTATTTATGACCAGGTCTTGTAAAACTTGATTAAAAGCTACAATTTTTTACCAACTGCTTTTAAATTTCAGAATATAAAAGATTAGAACCTTATCTGTCTATCATGTTAAAATTTAAATCAACAGAGCTTACAAAAAAGTGCCATCATCAAATTAATATGGGTAAATTTAAGGTATTAATTTTACATTTATGATAATAACTAAAAAAATTACAAATTACCTATTTTTTTTTCTGGTATACAATAAAAACAAAATTAAATATAGTTATTTATGTGAAATAGGCTCTCTAGCTTCAACAATTATCAAGTTAAGTGAGTAAATATTTTTCCTGATTTTTGAGAAAATGCATTATGTTCAGTCCCATAACTTGAACAATTTACTCATTATTGACCTAATTTCTAGCATGTACATAGGAAATATATGGAGGAATAGTTGTGCCAAACAAAACAAGGGACCTATGGGTCACTGTGCTCAGCTGAAGTTAACCTTGAAGGTAAAAATCTAAAATAATATCTAATGGAGATAAAGTGTAAGAGGAAGAGGTAATAAAGGCCATGGTTGGTTTATATGATTGGTTTGTATTGTTGAGCAAGAAATTGTTGCAAAAATATTTTGTGACCTGACCATGTGTTTCCTAATGTTGAAACTAAAGCATGTGAGCAGTTTGTGAACAAATGATCTGTACTATTACCATGATCATTAGTTGGTTTTTCGATTAACTGTTGACATTTCAGTAGTTTACACATTTGTTCAATTGAATCTATTTTTTTGCATAATATATATTTTTAATTATATATGTATTTTTTATGAAATGTATACAGCTGAAATATAGCTAATTAACAACATAAAACAGGGCAAACAAAGCCTGATCTCAAATTCTGCTGAGGCAGGAAAATAATGAACAAATGTTTGTATTAAATCCTGATTTTTTTATCACATCAATTATTTTCTAATTTAAGTTTATATTTCTATACATTTCCAATTTAACATATATATCTGAATATAAAAGTTGATTCATAATTCTCAATTGCATCATCATAAATCTCAATCTTGTCAGATAACACCACATCATGCATACAAATGTTTATTTATTTTTTACCACAAAAATATATCTTTTAAATCTGCAAAACAATAAATATCTAAAAATAATACTTGATTTAGATTTCAAAATTTTTAATTGTGTCTTTATTTATCCATAATGTGCTTCATATTTTATAATAATTTAAGCATACTGATGGGTTCATTTATATTTGTTAAAATCATTTAAAAGAAAATTGATTTCTTTAAAAATGCTACATTACACAACATTGCATCTTCTGGATTACACCTTGAATTATTTTTTCAAGGAAATTTTTTGCATATCGGAGTGGAAACAGCATTACAATTAAGGAGATACAGTGAAAACAATAACAATTACTGCATAACACTTGGTGGGTTGGGTTTGCCGGGGGGGGGGGGGGGGGATGATTGGGGTGGTGATATGAGAATAACTGTACACCTGTCACAGCAGGGGATCTCCCCCAGTGATGGTAACAAATCAATAAACCCTGGCATAGCTGACTTCCAGTGACCTGGAGTGGGACCCTGCATCTGTAATTAAAGCAAGTGACTACAGAAAAAAAAATCAATAACTAGCTTAATTTTCAAGCTTTTATTTTCAAATTTCAGATTTAGACAAACTAAATATTTATGTTTACATGCTGTAAAAATTAAATCAATGGTGCTTACAGGAAAAAAATGTGCCATGGTCAAAGTTGGGCAAAATTTAAGGTACTGATTTTTTTTTTATGCTAATAACTTAAAAAATTTACAAAATTCAGATCTAATTTTGGGTAAACAATTGAATCTTAATTAAACATAGTTATATACTTGAGAAAATAGACTCTAGTTTCAAAATTTTTCATTTAAAGTGAGTTATTATTTTTCCTGATTTTTTACAAAGTCCATTATGTTTGGGCCCATAACTTAAAGAATTTATATTTTACAGACTTAATATCTGGCATGTACATAGGAACTATATAGAGGAATATTTATGGTATATATGAGGAAAAACAGATGAGTGGTTTTGATATTAGGCAGTCCTGAAGTGTGAAAATAGGATTTTAATAAAAAATTGAGGTTTTTCTTTAATTTCTCAAAGGAACAAAGTCGCAAAGACCCAGTTTTCGGCTTGGTAGGAGATCTTGGGGACATCTAACATTATGCTGAATTTTGGATTCCTAGGTCTTACGGTTTCAAAACGTGCCACATCTACGGACGGACGGACGGACAGACGGACGGACAGACGGACGGACGACGGACAATGGACCACGACTATAGCTCAGATGACTTATAGTCAGCTGAGCTAACAAAACAACACCAGTGATTTTTGTGGTAAGCCGTCTTGAAGTGTAACAACAGGGTTTTATGGAAAATTGAGTTTTTCCTTAATATTTTGAGGGAATCTGATTCAGTTTTTGGTTTGGTAGGAGAACTTGGGACATCTAACTCTATGTAGAATTTCAGAATTGTAGGTTCAATGGTTTCAAAACATGCCTTGTTAACGGATGTCTGGAGAGGCAGATGTCCGGATGGACAACAGACAAAGGAGCATCACTATAGCTCAGATGACTATGCTACAAAGACAATGTGTATCTCATAAATCCTTCAAGATTTATCGATATAATTTTTGCGATAGAACATGACAGAGTGCAATCACAAACTTGTCTTGACATGTCTTTAAAAGCAGTAACCATAACCTGATCACATGACCAAGAGGAGAGTGGTTTCTGAATCAACCAAAACTAACAATTACAGGTGACTGATGGTTATGTTTAACATTATTACACTGAATAATCCAAATCATTCGCGATAAGTGCAGAAAGGCTGCTTACTCCAGCAAATGTAGAGACAATACCACTGTCATTATTTAATTTAAAGTAAGGCAGAAGAAATGGTTCAATGGTTTTATAGCATACCGGCCAAGATCAAAGATTTCAGCAAGCATGTTGGTCAGTCCTGTAATTCTGTCTGTTTTTCCATCTGTCTGTTTGTCTGTTTGTTTGTCCATTCTGTATAGACCACAATTTTCCAGTTATCACTTTGAAACTAATATAGTTGTTATACATTATTATCCCTCTGAGTCTTTTGTTTTTGGTCAAATGACAAGGCCCTGGTGAACAAAAAACATAAAATCATGCTTTCCTTATATAATTGTCATTCTACGGGCCTCAATTTTACAGGAATGGGTTTGAAACTGATAAAATTGATGTAATACAATAATATCTCAAGACAGCTTTTCCATTTTTGGAATATAGCTACCAAGGGGTGTTGAAACACAATAAAATATCTTTTTTTACAATATCTCTAAAACATTAAACAAAACCACAACTTTTAAATCAGCATCTAAAACTAGAATCGATGGACCTAATTCTATGAATACTTTTCCTTACTTCTGCTGTTACAATAGTCACCATTTTTGCAATAAAACTTCTGAAAATTGAAATATCTACATAATTAATAAGGCCCCCAACAGCCCCCCTTTACTGGTCTCCATGCATGTCACACTTGTTATGGTG
Organism: Sipunculus nudus; assembly: GCA_026874595.1. Lineage (NCBI taxonomy): Eukaryota > Metazoa > Annelida > Sipuncula > Golfingiida > Sipunculidae > Sipunculus > Sipunculus nudus. The sequence continues at coordinate 96,895,574 of CM049309.1, forward strand.
GCACCTTGAGCATTTTCCTGCATTTTGAGCAAACTAAAACAAGCAAATGAGATTCCCTCAATGGTAGTGAATGTACTGATTCTCTTACTGGGAAGGTCAAACTTTCAAGCAGGGAGTTGGTATATCAGTGTGTCTGCCAGTGTGTTTGTCTGCCCATGTGTCAGGGAATTGGTATGTCAGTGTGTCTGCCAGTGTGTTTGTCTGTTTGTGTGTCAGGGAGTTGATATGTCAGTGTGTCTGCCAGTATGTTTGTCTGTTTGTGTGTCAGGGAGTTGGTTTGTCAGTGTGTCTGCCAGTATGTTTGTCTGCTCGTGTGTCAGGGAGTTGGTTTGTTGGTGTGTCTGCCAGTATGTTTGTCAACTTGTGTGTCAGACAGATTGTTTGTCAGTGTGTCTGCCAGTATGTTTGTCTGCTTGTGTGTCAAGGAGTTGGTTTGTAAGTTGGTATCAAATTTTCAATTATTCTGGGGGGTGCTTATGAGCCCCATAGCTTGGAGAATATGGGTACCAGAGACCTAATTTCAGATTTCCTAGAAGACTTTTCATGGACCCCCCTGGATGTCAAGTTAGAAGATTCTTGGTACAGTGGTTATGATTTGTGCCCTGTTATCAGACAACTGCTTCTTTAAAGGTTTTAAAAGTATAGAAAAAAAATTCTTAACAATTTTTAGAAGTCCAGATGGCACCACAAGTCTGCAGAAAATAAAACACCCCATGATCAATATGCATGCAAAGAATTGGAAGATCCAAGGTCCAGTGATTACGATCTGTGCCCTGTTAACAGAAGACCACATCATTAAAGGTCTCAAGAATACAGGAAAAAATCTGTAAAAAATTAAACAAGGCCTACAGGCCTAATGCGAACCTGTGCATTGGGAAATACACCAGGTATAATGCTTCAATGCTGGACCATTACTTTTCATGTATATGAACAATGCAAGTACTAAAATTTTGAATAAGAAACAATTACACAAACATCACTGCTGAAATTCTGGCATGGGTGCACACAACACAAAAACGATTGTAGTTTGCACCACCAGTCTTGTATACTTCAAAGCTATCAGAGATATACACATATGCCAATTTTCAGACTGATATATATCAAACCCCTCCTAAGAAATAAGCAGGGACACACATTGTGCAAAATTTATTGTAGGTGGCACCACCAGTCTTGTAAACGATAAAGCTATTCGATATGTATAATATTCCTAATTTCAGGCTTATATATCAAATTCCTCTGTGGAAATAAGCAGGCACATACACTGTGCAAAAGTCAATGTATGTGGCACCACCTGTCTTGTAAATGAGAATACCATCAAAGACGCATAGACACGACAAAATATCAGTCCAATACATCAAACTTCCCCAGAGTTTGATGCACTGGGCTGACAAGGCTAAGGTGTGTGGCAGTTGCCCCCAAGTGACCTGTGACAAATTTCTGCCTCAAGCTACTGCACTGAGTGAACTCTTGACCTGCATCTGGCTAGACTGAGTGAACTTTTGACCTGTACCTGGCTGCACTGAGTGAACTCTTGATCTGTTGCATAATCTGACACAGTTGGCAGTCTGCCAAAGCTATAAATAGATTCAGGCTGAACTTTGGTGCCAAATATGATGCAGTGAGCAGTCTGCCAAAGCTATAAATAGAGTGCAGCTTCTGCACTGAGTGAACTCTTGACTTATACCTGGCTGCACTTCTTCAAATCCTCGCACTGTGCCAAAACTATTTACAGAGCTGACATCATCTTGGCTAATGGCCAACATCAAGGCACTGGCAATCTGCCAATGGTAAACCAAATGCTGCCATCTGAACACAAAAGTGGTCCCTACTTGAAATAACTTTGAAATTTATTTTCCCAATACAAAATGCTTTTCAGCTGACATTTTATAAAAAAGAAATCAGGAATACATGTAAAATTATTACGGATGCATACTGAATGCAAAATTAAAATACAGATATATCTAATAGATGGCAAATTCTTGATTTAAGTTGAGTAGGGATACCAATAATTTATAATTCACATACAGTTGTCTTTATATAGCCACAGAGAGCTGAATATCCATGATTGTAACATTGCCTGGTATGATGAATAACTTAAATCATAAATCTAAATTTTTTAAAAGCTTTTAAAAACACTTTCTTGTCAATATTAACCAAAGATAACCTTAAATCTAAATGTCAGTTGCATGATGTAATAGATGCTGATAAACTGGTGCCAGGCTAGATGTAACAGCGTCACACAGCTAACATATATGGTAAAATGACTCAATTCAATCTCCATAATTCAGCCAAAAATCATTCATGTAGAACCATTAATGACAATTATTATAAGAATTATTGTAGGAATTATTCTTGTAAAATATTTAACAAACTGGCTTCAGTGGCATCAGTCGAAAAATGTTTCGCAGGTTTATAACTCATATAGGACGATACAGTAAACTGGCTAAGTTCAGCTTCCCCTAACTCAGCCAAAAAGCACTGAACCAAAACCATTTGAACAAACTTGAATTATCAACATCTGAGGATAATTAATGTGTGAGATTTAAGAATTTGGCCCAGTGGTTGACTAAATTCAGCTTCCCATAAATTAGCCAAAAGTCACTGAAAAGTGACCATTTGAACAAACTTCAGAAAGCACAAACCTAGGATCATTTCTGTGTGATATTAAACATTTTGGCCATATGGTTTCAGAGAAGAAGTTTTTTGTAGCCCTTAGTGTGATACAGGCACTGATGACCCTGTACAAAAAAGGCCGATGCAGGTGGCGCCACCAATACCTCAATTTCAGATATGACCTATGTGACCAACATTGGCATAAAATTTGGTGATGATAGCTACAACCGTTTCTGAGATTTAAATTTAAATATGCTTTTTTGCACAGTTAACAAAGTTCAACCTCCTGTATCTCGGCCAAAAATCTCCGAACTGGAATCATTCGAACAAACTTGAGAGAGATTGTTCCAGGGATCATTTCTGTGAAATATTGGACAATTTGGCTGAACAGTTTCGGAGAAGAAGATTTTTAAAGCTTTTTCCCTATAAAATCTAAGAAAATGCAGTTAGAAAAAATATAAACAAAATCCGATATAGTTTTTTGGATGACTGATTATTTGCAAAAAATTTGGTGGTGTTAGCTCCTGAGATAGCTATTGTTAACGTACAGACGACGCACGACAGACGCCGCACGACGCCGCACCATCACATAAGCTCATAGGTTTGCTAAAAATTTAGGTGACGCCACCAGTCTGCAGAAACTGATGAAACATTCCATGACCAATATCCATGCAAAAAATCATGGTGATCAATGCATTTGTTGTTCAGATAATTGAGCTTTTGTATCAAATTTTCCATTATTCAGAGGGGTACTTCGAAGCCCCATAGTTCAGAGATTTTGGGTAACCTGGCTAGACTGAGTGAACTTTTGACCTGTACCTGACTGCACTGAGTGAACTCCTGACCTATACCTGGCTGCACTGAGTGAACTCTTGACCTGTTGCCTAATCTGATACAGTTGGCAGGCAGCCAAAGCTATAAATAGATCCAGACTGACCTTTCGCCTGTAACCAAATCTGAAATAGTAGCCACATCATCGCATAAGCTCACAGATTGGCTCCACATGCAGCCCTGAGGGGCATGACACACATGAGGTGATCACATGATACTCATGAGGTGATCACATGCTACCTATAAGGTGATCACATGGTGCCCATGAGGTGTTCACATGTCACCCATGAGGTGATCACATGCCTTGTGCTTGGCTGCACTGATTGAACCCTTGTCTTATATCTGGCTGCACTAAATGAACTCTTGATCTGTTGCCACATCTGAAACAGTTGGCAGTTTCTCATCTCAACCTATTTAAAGATACAGACACAATCTTGGCCTATTGGTAAATCTGTTTACAGATGCTGAAAGACTTTGGCTAAAATGCCTTTTTTAAGCTGACATATTTATTAACTTCTTATCAAAATATCTAGAATAATGAAAGATGCAGTCCTTTCATTGTTAAAGGTCCAATAAATCTGCCAAAAATCATTCAAGTAAACTTGAACAAAGGCCACCTAAGAATAATTTTTGTGCAATGTTACAGAAGTTATAAATGAAACAATAATTTTGAAGAAGAACACTATTGCAGTCCTCAGTTTGAAATAGACATAATAATGGCCAACTTAAGCTTTTCATGACTCAACCAAAAATCAACAAACTCAATCTATTCTGATATGATTAAAAGAACCATGTCTTAGGATAATTCTTTTGAAAATTTGAACGATTCAACTTGACAGTTTCATCATAAACATTTTTAAGCTGAAAGAGGCTAAAATTATGAGGTTTTTGATAATAAGTCAATGTAGGTGGCACCACGAAATCTGCAACTTCAAATATGAGTCATGTGACCAACATTTGCACAATACTTGGTAATGATAGCTTCTGTCATTTCTGAGATTACTATGTCAGTATGCTTACTTGGCCAAATGACCAAGTTCAAATTTGTGTAACTCCACTAAAATTCATCAAATGCAAACCATTTGAACAAACTTGCCTCTAAGATCATTTCTGTAAAATATTGAACAATTTGGCTTGGCCGTTTCGGGGGAGAAGATTTTTAAAGATTTTTTAGCTTTTTCTCTATAAAATCTAAGAAAATGCAGAGTTTTTTAGATGGCTAATTTTTTTCATTAAATTTCATGATGCTAGCTCCAGTCGTTTTTGAGACAGTATGGGTTAACATACAGATGACGGTCAACGGATGCCGCCACACCAACATTAGCTCACAGGTACGCTAAAATTACTACAGATGCATACTGAATGCAAAATTACAATACAGATACATCTCACAGATGGCAAAATCTTGAATTGAGTATGGAAACCAATTATTTATAATCAATGTACAGCCATCTTTATATACCCACAGAGAGCTGTATACCTGTGATTGTAAAAATTGCCTGGCATGAGGAATATCTAAAATCATAAATCTACATTTTTTAAAAGCTTTTAAAAACATTCCTGTCAATATTAGCATAGATAACCTGAAATCTAAATGTCTAGAGGCATAATGTAATGGATGCTGATAAACTGGTGCCAGGCTAGATGTATCTGCTTCACACAGCTAACATATATGGTAAAATGACTCAATTCAATCTCCATAATTCAGCCAAAAATCATTCATGTAGAACCATTAATGACAATTATTATAAGAATTATTGTAGGAATTATTCTTGTAAAATATTTAACAAACTGGCTTCAGTGGCATCAGTCGAAAAATGTTTCGCAGGTTTATAACTCATATAGGACGATACAGTAAACTGGCTAAGTTAAGCTTCCCATAACTCAGCCAAAAATCACTGAACAAAAACCATTTGAACAAACTTGAATTATCAATATCTAAGGATAATTAATGTGTGAGATTTAAGAATATGGCTCAGTGGTTTTTGAGAAGATCTTTGTAGTCACTGAGCTAAATTGGGCTGTAATGGCATATGACTAAATTCAGCTTCCAATAACTCAGCCAAAAGTCAATGAACTGAGGCCATTTGAACAAATTTCAGAAAGCACAGCCCTAGGATCATTTCTGTGCAATATTAAACAATTTGGCTGTATGGTTTCAGAAAAGAAGTTTTTTTGTAGCCGTCAGTATGATACGGGCACTGATGACCCATGTGCAAAAAAGGCCGATGCAGATGGTGCCACCAATACCTCAATTTCAGATATGACTCATGTGACCAACATTGGCATAAAATTTGGTGATGATAGCTCCAGCAGTTTCTGAGATTGTAATTTTAGTATGCTTTTTTGGACAGATGACTAAGTTCAACTTCCTGTAACCTGGCCAAAATTCATTGAACTGAAACCATTCGAATTAACTTGAGAGGGATTGTTCCAGGAATCATTTCTGTTAAATATTGGAGAATTTGGCTGAACAATTTCGGAGAAGAAGATTTTTAAAGGTTTTTTAGCTTTTTCTCTATAAAATCTAGGAAAATGCAGTTTGCCTAAAAATAAGCAAAATCTGATAGAGTTTTTTAGATGACTAATTTTTTGCATAAAATTCCGTGATGCTAACTCCTGCCATTTTTTTAAGATAGTATGGGTTAATGTACAGACGACAGCCAACAGATGCCAGACGACGGACGCCAGATGACGCCACACCATGGCATAAGCTCACAGGTTCAGTCAGGCAGCTTAGGTCATCTGACCAAGGGCTTTTAGTGATCCCTAAAACACAAGATGTGTCGTTCAAGAGCTTTCTCAGCTGTGGCACCAAGGTTGTGGAATGAACTTCTGCACTCAATCAGAGCTTCACCATCTTTAGCTTTTTTTAAAAGAAATCTTAAAACTTAACTTTTTATATTAGCTTTTGGTAGTTCTTAGAAATTAGGGTTTTCTTTTAGGAATCTTTGCTTTAGTAGGAATATACATTTTATGTTTTAGTAAAACTGTGCTTTGTGTCTTGTAAAGTGCTTTTGATAACTATTTTGTTGAAATTAGCGCTATATAAATTAAATATATTATTATATTATTAGGTTCACTAAAAAAAACTGAAAAAAGTTGAATCATTATATATCAAGAGTAAAAAAACTGAAAATATAAGTTAAAATATTATGATTGTTGCAAAAGTTGCAATCATTATATATCCAGGGTGTAGCTTATATTGGGTCATATTATGCATACACATATATTTTATTATTTTTAAATCACAAATGTTTAAACTGAATTTAAAAGAAAATAATGCCACAATATGGCATCTACAAGATAATTCCTTGAATCACTATTAAAAAGTTTTGCACATGGCACATGCTTAATTTTATTCACCGAAATAAATAAAAGATTCAGTAAATTTGATAAAATAAAACATCTTTTCTAATAAAGTATACACACTGATGGTTGAATGAGGGACAAACAATATCATTGTGCTAATTACTATCTCAGCTTTAATTTATTACTGGAATTTCACAAGAGTTTTTACTCTTCTGAAGTAAGGAATTACTTATCTGATGAACACCAACTCTTTCATAGCAATACACCACTTTGTGGACACAATTAAATGTGCACTTTAATCATTGTAACCCTGGTGGTACTGTTATGTGGTAAGAGGTGTTAATATCTATTATAAATAATTACTGATTTTTACGCAATATTTTGGTACACATAAGATCAGTTACCAGTTCAGCAGATGGAAAGACAGATAGAGCGACAAGGAGAAATGATAATAGCCTAAATTGGTGTACCAACGCATTGTCTACCATTGTAAGACAGGTGTTTGGATTCCGATCTCCATATGTCGGTTAGCATATAGGTTTAGAAAAGAAGCTGATAAATGAGTATTTTAATGGACATAAATTCTGAATGCAGACAACCAGTGATTACTATAGACTGTTATAGCCATGAGAACGTAAACTTAATCAAGTAAGTCAAAATAGATTCTGTTATTATAGGCATCAGCAGAAGCCAGGTTTAGATCTGGATGACAGTGTAAAATGATATAAAATTCAAAGGTACGGTGAATACCGGCCTACGCATAAGGCAGTAATTTAGGACAGGAAAACAGTACCAAAAGTGAGTCAGTAAGTAGCTGGGTCACACAGAATTGATCAGGAGACAAATATATACCCTGAATATATTAATGACAGGAATATAATGATATTACATGAGTTTTAGGTAAAACAAGGAAAAAGTTTGTGCGTAGGCGAAAGCTGAAGCCATATATGGTTATCTAAACATTCAGGCATGTCATAATGACACACATCCAATATCCAATAGAAAAAGTGTAAGATGATGTAAAGGTTTGTGACGTAGTAATACTGATACAAAAACCTGTGTTGGGCTGGGAACTGGCAGACAGACCCACGCCATCATCAACATGTAAACCAAGACAACTGGAAATAAAACAGCACAATATCCAACTTGGACTGTCTCAGTTATTCACCTGACGCGCAGTGTGACTGTGTTATGGCCAGGGAAGAACTCCCCTAATTCCCCATTGTAACAATACAATACAAAATCTAAAATGTAGCATAGCCTAGAATAAGAATGATTCAAATACAGAAAATAACTAGACATTCCTTGGCACCGCTGGTGCCATAGTATCGCCAGACAAATGAGGTTTTGTGGTATTTTGTTGATATAATGTGATGTATTTGTATTTTAGCAATGAATGTGAGAAACATTTGTACAAAATATAGGAATATTTTGGATTGGGAAGGACAAATGATCAAAGGGTTTTTGACTTATAATGCTTACAGTGCTGTCAAGTGGCCCTTTTTAAGATCTTCATGATTTTATGTTTTTCACCAAATATGGGAATATTCAAGGTCAAGGTCACTCTCATAGACACGGTCATGACCCCAAATCAATAAACTGCATTCCAAAATATCCAACATTTGAAAAAAAGAATTTAATTTAAAAAAAAAAAATTTAAATTAAATTAAATTTTAAAATTAAATTTAAAATTAAATATACCTCATTCCATAAACCATATCTATATACATGTATAACATGAAAGAAATCTGTCCATTACTGTTTGACTTATAATGCTCACAGTATATACTGTCAAGTGGCAATGATGGGGTATTCAAAGGCGCAAAAAACAAGAAAAGGACAACATGTGGCGCCATCTTCTGCAAAAGACAAAACTATCCAAGATCTTCCGTCAACTTGATTTTTGGACCAATCCATGCATCCCTTTTTAAGATATTCATGATTTTATGTGATTTTCACCATATATGGTAATATTCAAGGTCAAAGCCACTCTCAAAGGAAAGGTCATGACCCCAATTTTAATATACATCATCCCATAACCCATACCTATGTACATGCATAATATTAAAGAAATCTGTCAATCAGTTTTTGACTTGTGATGCTAAAAGTACTGTCAAGTGGCAATGATGGGGGTATTAAACGGCACAAAAAGAAGAAAAGGATACTAGGTGGCACCACCAGTTTCCGGTACATTACATCACTATCCAAGATCTTTGTCCAACTTGATTTTTTAATAAATCCATGAAAGATTTCTTGAGATATTTAAGAATTTGTGTGATTTTCCCCCAAAATGGATCTATTCAAGGTCAAGGTCACTCTCCTAGTTGAGGTCATGACCCCATTTTAAATAGGCTTCGTCCTCTCACCTATATCTATAAATGTGTCAAGTTTGAAAAAGATCCTTGTATATTTTTTGAGTTATTGTGTCCAAAAGAAATTTCTGCGGCGGCGGCGGCGGCGCAACCGTGCCTAAACCATAGTATCTCCAGACTATGTCTGGCGATACAATAACATTCATCTAGTGGGGGTCTGGGGGTCACGTGACTAACATGGAGGCATGAGATGGGTCGTTTAGGGTCTCCGCATAAATATAAGTTTGTAGCCTGGAAAGAATAGCAGAATGCCACCCAGACAACAACGAAAAGCCAAAGGGGCAGAAAAGGTCAGTGAAAGTGAAACTCCTGACACTATAGAGTCATATTTCTCTAGAGAAAGTGAACTCCAATTACCTGATACACCATCCACAGTGGAGATGGCCGAGGCGAGCAATGCTAGCTTCAGTGCACTGGAGAAACGGTTGACAAGTTTGATTACAACAGTGGCCGACAGTATAAAGGCCCAGTGTGAACAAATTCGTACAGAACTGGGTGAACAGATTAGAAATAGCTCACAGAATTTACAAGAAATATTAGAAATTACCCAGCAAGAAGTTGAAGACTTGAAAGAAGAAAAAATAAAATTAGAAAACAGAGTGAAAGAGCTGGAGGTGAAATTGAATGAAAGTAAAACAGAGTTGAAATCATTTAAACAAGAAATGAACGATGCTTTAAATCAACTAGAGAGACACAGCCGTGAATATAACATACAAGTGAAAGGGCTGAAGGAGGAGAAGGGAGAAAATACACGTCAAGTAACTGTAATAAAAATGATAGAAAGACAAGGTGCTGGAAGAGCTGAGTTACTGAATGAAGAGACAGAGGTGGCTCACAGAACTGGACAATGGAAAGACAATAGAGACAGGCAGATCATAGTCAGGTTATACAGTAGGGAGGACAGACAAGAAATACTGAAGAAAACGAAAAGGAGAGGACCAGAAGGGCGAAATATGGTAATAGAGGATTTTACAAAAGCAGATTGGGAGCTGAGAAAAAAAGCTCTCCCTCAAATGAAGAGGGCGCATAACGATGGGCTGAAGGTTACATTCCACAAAGGAAAACTGGTTGTGAACGGGAAGTTGTGGATATTGAATAGAGAACACTGAAGCCGAGGATTACAGACCTCGGAATGCATAAAGGATATTTAAACGATGTGGTCAGTTAAAACCGCAAACAGGATAATAGAACCTGACTGGCACAACACAATACGGACTTATAAATACTTGGTGTTAACCAATCAGCGTCTAAAACAGGGACAGCGCCATCTGCAGGAAATATGAATAACTAGTACAAACTTTTCGAGCAAGAAGCGCCATCTGACGCTGGATGGTAGAGACTTATCAATGTTTATGAGTGACTTGATGATACCCAGCTTAATGTGTGAACCTAACCCGTAACCGAGTATGGAAATATATAAACATAATATGAGTTTAAACCTGTTACAAATGTTAGATGGAAGGATTTACTGGTGAGTATATAATATTCTTAGAGCACGGTAAGAGCAAGTTTTGTGCAATGCAATGTAATATTATTAGTTTTGATTCCAGGCGAGTTGCCGTTTTTTCATGCTGTCTGTGTTGACACTATTGGTAAGAAGTATGTAGTGAAAAATAATTATTAAATACTGTACTTGTATTGTTAATAATTATATAAAAAACTAGATGTGTCGGAACGACACGAATGCCCCCGCCTGGGGGAAATTAGAAACATTTGTTAAATTTTATAAAATTTTTTAAGTTCAGGAGGTGTCGTATGGCCAAAAGTAGGTCAACGGGGACGAAACGCGAACTCGATCTGTAACTGGTCATTATCTGGCCACACATAAAAAATCAGGGTGGTATCTGCAGGCATTGCGGAAAAAAAATCCATACATATGCATTTGTTATGAAAATTTCTATTTTTCATGAAACTTTCTATGTTCAGGAGCAGTTGAATGGTCAAAAGTAGGTAAACTGAGACAAAACAAGAACTTGATCTGTAGATGGTCATTATCTGCCCACACACCAAAAATCAGGCCCGTATCTGCAGTCATTGCGAAAAAAAGTCTGTACATGTGCACTTGTCATGAAAATTTATATTTTCTATGAAATTTTCTATGTTAGGGCACTGTCAAACAGTCAAAAGTAGGTCAACGGGGACGAAACGCGAACTTGATCTGTAACTGGTCATTATCTGCCCACACATAAAAAAATCAGGGTGGTATCTGCAGGCATTGAGGAAAAAAAGTCCATACATATGCATTTGTTATGAAAATTTCTATTTTTCATGAAACTTTCTATGTTCAGGAGCAGTCGAATGGTCAAAAGGAGGTCAACTGAGACAAAACAAGAACTTGATCTGTAGATGGTCATTATCTGCCCACACACCAAAAATCAGGCCCGTTTCTGCAGTCATTGCGAAAAAAAGTCCGTACATGTGCACTTGTCATGAAAATTTATATTTTCTATGAAATTTTCTATGTTAGGGCACTGTCAAACGGTCAAAAGTGGGTCAACTGGGACAAAACATGAACTCAATCTGTAACTGGTCATTATCTGGCCACGCACCAAAAGTCAGGCCAATATCTGCTGGCATTGTGAAAAAAAGTCTGTACATGTGTATTTGTCATGAAAATTTCTATTTTTCATGAAATTTTCTATGTTCAGGAGCCGTAAAAGGGTCAAAAATAGGTCAACCGGGACGAAACGCGAACTTGATCTGTAACTGGTCAATATCTGCCAACACACCAAAAATCAGGCCAATATCTGCAGGCATTGCGAAAAAAAGTCCGTACATGTGTATTTGTCATGAAAATTTCTATTTTTCATTAAATTTTCTAAGTTTAGGAGCCGTAAAACGGTCAAAAGTAGGTCAACAGGGACGAAATACGAACTCGATCTGTAACTGTTCATTATCTGCCCACACACCAAAAATCAGGCCAATATCTGCAGGCATTGCGAAATAAAGTCTGTACAACTGTTTGAATTCAGAATGACGGAATGATGGAAGGACGGACATGGGTAAAACTATATGCCCTGGCCACTTTGTGGCGGGGGCATAAAAACTCATATTTGGGTTTGCATATACTGGTTGTCATGAGATATATAATATTTGAGCGGTTTGTAAGATGGGCTGAAAATCCGTATTATCAATACTATTTTCAATTTGATAAATAAGAGCTTACTTTTCATAGGGGTCGGGTCACTGAGTGTAAATGTGTTTTAATAAGGTAAGATATATATACATGTATTAAACTTTATAATTTATGGTCGGATACTGTGCGAAAATTAAGATTATATTTTTCAGTGGGAATTAATAGTTGAACCAAGGGACACACCAACGCACACGCATTGAAAATGTTGTATTGAGATCTTGGTCAATTACATTTTAATATATTTATATCGATGTTTTAATATATATATTCATATGAAAAGTGGAGAAAAAAAAGTCTGTCATATTTTCAAAACATAAAAAAAAAGTAAAAATAGATACATAATTAAAATTGGAGACCATTATTGTTAGTCTCTTAAAATCATCGAGCAAAGGAAAGTGGTCTGCAGCTCGATGATAAGAATTCATATCCAAGGATTTCAAAGATAGAAACAAAATGGAAAATTAGTGGAATATATTATGATATCCATAGATGGTAAATTAGACAGGACAGGACTTTCTATACTGATAGTTTTTGGTTGATCTAGAAATCTGGTACAATATAGGAATAATGTACAGAAATTCATACACTTATATTTGCATCTGTATGTCTCTATCAATCAAAATGTAGATCTAAACAAATTCATTAACTCTGTTACCCAGTGTAGTATTTCTGCTTTTATGTGCAACTGTTTAACAAATTTTACAAACAAAGAAAAAACTTTATATGTCAGATATTAAACTACTAAGTATAAATGTGAGAGGTTTAAGAAACTTCAAAAAGAGAAGGTCCATCTTCACTTGGGCCAGAAAACACAAAGCAAGCTTACTTTTAATACAGGAAACCTACAGTGAGCCAGGGGATGAATTTACTTGGAAAAATGAATGGGGAGGATATGTTATAATGAGTCACGGTAGTACACATAGTCGAGGGGTAGCTTGTTTCATATCGGGAAATTTACATTGCGAATATAAAGAGATCTATAAAGATGAGGAGGGAAGATTAATTATTTTGCAATTAGAAGTTAATGAAACAACATTCATAATCATAAATATATACTCAAATACACAAATGATAAGTGTAAGCAAGTTGTGTTTTTCAAAGAAATTATTAAAAAATTAGAATTATTCAATGTGAAACAAGAGGATAATATACTGATGGGAGGAGATTGGAATACAGCTCTTACTCGAGATGATTAAAAAGTTGGATCAGTCATCCTAAAAACAAGAGCAATAAATGAAATAATCAATATAAAAGGAAGATTAGACTTACAAGATATCTGGAGAATCAAACACCCTTATTTAAATAAATTAAATGGAGACAAACTTCTAAGAAAATTTATACCAGAATAGATTATTTTCTTACATCTTCAGAACAACAAGACAGAGTGTCAGATGTTCAAATAATTCCTGCTATTAAATCAGATCATTCTGGAGTAATACTCTCTTTAAAAGAAGATATATCAGAGAGATGGGGAAAAGGTTACTGGAAATTTAATAATAAGCTCTTACAGGACAGGGTTTACTTAGACTTGATGTTTTCAAAGCTAGATGAATGGTTAAGGGATGATAATGATGATAATCCAAACTTTGTTTCTAAAATACAAATCAGAAAAGAAACCATAAGGTATGCAAAAACTAAATGCAGGGAGACATGAGAGAGAGAACTGTGTTTGATCGGGGAAATACAAGAGATAGAAGATAAAGAGGAGGAAACAGAAAGATACAAACAACTCAATAATGAATTACAGGATTTATATGATGCAAAAACTGAAGGAATAATAACCAGGGCAAAAATAAGATAGATTGAACAAAGAGAAAAAAGTACAAAGTATTTTTATAATCTAGGAAAAAAGAAATGGAAATAGGAAACAAATTAAGAAATTAATAGATGAGGATGGACACATTATAATAGGAACTAAGAATATTTTAGAGGAAGAAAAGAGATTCTTTGGAAATCTGTATGCCTCAAAACAATGTTCAAAAGAAAATTTGGTCTTTAATGATTTTTTTAGGAATAAATACATTCCAAACCTTTCACCTGAAGAACAGGAAATGTGTGAGGGATATTTGTCTTTGGAGGAATGTTTTAAAGCATTAAAAACCTTTAAAAAGAATAAATCTCCAGGTAATGATGGTTTGTCAGCAGAATTTATTATACATTTTTTGGAAAAACTAGGATTGGTGATGGTTAATAGCTTTAATTATTCTTTGGATACTGGTAGTTTGACAGCATCACAGAAACAAGCAGTTATCACTCTGGTTGAAAAGAAAGACAAAGATAGGACTAAAATTAAAAACTGGCGTCCTATTTCTTTATTAAATATTGATTATAAGATTATGACAAAAGCTCTATCATTTAGATTAAAAACAGTCCTATCAAAACTAATTCATGAAAATCAACATGGCTTTATGAAAAATACATCCATAACAGAGGCCGTTAGAACTATTTTGGATGCTGTTTATTATACAAATCAAAGAAATTTGGATGGTATACTTCTCACAATAGACCTAAACAAGTGACCCATGGGTCATGACGCTCAGCTGACTGGGAAGATATTCGCAAAAGGAAATTTTATCAATAGAATGGTAGTATATACCCATTCAACTGAAGCATCAAACAGATTAACCAACAGGCCAAGATTTAGTCTGTATTTATATATCTCAAAAATAGAGAAAAATGTGTAAACTTTTAAAACTAGAATACGGGTAACCGACAAGTGACTACATGTATCTGCCAAAATCGGATAGTGAGGCATGGATTGAGTGGCAAGGGGAAATAGAGTGAGGTATGTTGCATATTAGCATGGATGTCTGCAGCCTAAATGTGTATGTAGGTTGTGCCACCTACCACAAATCCAGAAAGCTGTCCAAGTTGTATACACCTGCAAAATTTTAGGCAGAAAAGTCAAACCACTACATGTATATGAGCGATTTTTGCCCATGGCAGACAAACAGACAAACACTGTGCAAAAATCTTTGCAGGTAACCCCTCCAGTTTTGTGTATGATAAAGACCTATGTGAGATCTAAACACATGCACAATTTTGGCCCAATCGGTCAAATGGTTCCTGAGATATGAGCTTGGATGTGTGCAGCGTTAACTAGAATGTAGGTGGCGCCACCTGTCATAAAATCAAGAAAGCTGTCCACGATGTATAAACCTGCAAAATTTTAGGCAGTTATGTCGAACCACTACAGAGAAATGAGTGATTTTAGGCCACGGCAGACTAACAGACAGACGCTGTGCAAACATTGTTACAGGTGGCGCCACCATTTTTTGTGTATGTTACAGAGCTATCAAAGGGCTACATTTGTATAAATTTTATTTCCTGATCGGTCAAACGGTTCCCAAGATATAAGCTTGGATGTCATCAGCGTGAACGTGAACGTAGGTGGCGCCACCTGTCATAAAATCAAGAAAGGTATCCTGGATGTATACGCATGACGAATTTCAGGTGAATTAGTCAATTCACTGCAGAGATATGAGTGATTTTAACCCAAGGCAGATGAACAGATGGACACTGTGCAAACATGGTTACAGGTGGCGCCACCATTTTTTGTGTATGTTATAAAGCAATCCAAGGGCTACATTTGTATCAATTTTATTTCCTGATCAGTCAAACGGTTCCCGAGATATGAGGGTTTATGAGTGGAAACAGACCCACAAATGGACACTGGATAGAGAGGAAAGGTCAGAGGTCAACGCAAATTGGTTAGGCACCAGTTCACATGTGACCCGATAATAGGTGTAAGTTTGGGAAAAATCGGTCCATTAGTCTCCGAGGAGCTCTCTGGAAATGAACGCCTCCGCGGTGGAGGAACTCGGTCAAAAACATAGTATCCGCAAAAATTCGTTTTGGCGGATACAAAAATACAGGTGGCTCCACCAGTCTGCAGAAACTAATAAAAACACTTAATGGTCAATATCCATGCAAAAAATCATGGTGATCTCTGCATTAGTTGTTCAGATACTTCAGTTTTTGTATCAAATTGTCCATTATTCTGAGGGATACTTCGGAGTCCTATAGCTTGGAGGATATGGGTAACAGAGACCTAATTTCAAGTTTCCACAGGCACCTTTCATGGGCCTCCTTGCATGACAAGAATGAAGATTCTAGGTCCAGTTGTTGCGATTTGTACCCTGTTGACAGATAACCACATCTTTAAAGGTCTCAAAAAAAAGAAAAAAATTGGTAAAAATTTGAAAAAAAAATAGAGGTGGCACACCCAGTCTGCAGAAACTGATGGAACAGCTCATGATGAATATGTATGCCGAAAATCATGACCATCAGTGTTGTAGTTATTGAAATACTGCAGTTTTTGTATCAAATTTTCCATTATTCTGGGGGGGGGGGGTGTATTTTGGACCCATACAGCTTAAAGAATATGGGTAACAGAGACCTAATTTCAAGTTTCCATGGAGACTTTTCATGGGTCTCCCTGTGTGTCAAGAATGAAGATTCTTGGTCCAGTTTTTATGATTTGTGCCCTGTTAACAGATGTTCATATCTTTAAAGGTCTAAAAAATACTGAAAAATTTCGTAAAAAAAAACGAACAAATACAGGTGGTGCCACCAGTCTGCAGAAACTTATGAAACACTCCATGATCAATATCCATGCAAACAATTATGGTTATCTCTGCATTAGTTGTTCAGATACTTTAGCTTTTGTATCAAATTTTCCATTATTCTGAGCTGTACTTTGGAGTGCCATAGCTCAAAGGATATGGGTAACAGAGACCAAATTTCAGGTTTCCATGGAGACTTATCATGGGTCTCCCTGTGTGTCAAGAACGAAGATTCTAGGTCCAGTCGTTACGATTTGTACCCTGTTGACAGATAACTACATCCTTAAAGGTCTCAAAAATGGAGAAAACAATTCGTGAACATTGAAAAATACAGGTGGCGCCACCAGTCTGCACAAACTGATGAAACATCTCATGATCAATATGTATGTCGAAAATCATGACCATCAGTGATGTAGTTAATGAGATATTGAAGTTTTTGTATGAAATTTTTGACTATTCTGGGGGGTAATTTTGGGCCCCATAGCTCGAAGGATATGGGTAACAGAGACCTAATTTCTGGTTTCCATGGAGTCTTTTTATAGGTCTCTCAGTGTGTCGAAAATGAAGATTCTAGGTCCAGACGTTACAATTTGTGCCACACTAACAGATGACAGCATCCTCAAAGGTCTCAAAAATAGAGGAAAAAATCGTAAAAAATCAAACAGTACAGGTGGCGCCACCAGTCTGCAGGAACTGATCGAACATCTCATGATCAATATGTATGCCAAAAATGAAGACCATCAGTGATGTAGTTATTGAAATATTGAAGTTTTTGTATGAAATTTTTTACTATTCTGGGGGGTACTTTGGGGCCCCATAGCTCGAAGGATATGGGTAACAGAGACCTAATTTCTGGTTTCCAAGAAGATTTTTCATGGACCTCTCAGTGTGTCAAGAATTAAGATTCTAAGTCCAGTCTTTATGATTTGTGCCTTGTTAACAGATGTTCACATTTTTAAAGGTCTCAAAAATAGAGAAAAAAATTCGTAAAAAATCAAAAAATACAGGTGGCGCCACCAGTCTGCAGGAAGTGATGTAACATCTCATGATCAATATGTATGCCAAAAATCATGACCATCAGTCAAGTAGTTAATGAGATATTGAAGTTTTTGTATGAAATTTTTGACTTTTCTGGGGGGTACTTTGGGGCCACATAGCTCGAAGGATATGGGTAACAGAGACCTAATTTCTGGTTTCCAAGGAGATTTTTTATGGACCTCTCAGAATCCCAAGTTACAAGGTTCTAGGTCCAGCGGTTACGATTTGTGCCTGGTTAACGGACGGACAGACGGACAGACGGACAGACGGACGACGGACAAAGAGTGATCGCTATAGCTCAGATGACTTTCAGTCAGCTGAGCTAAAAAGGCTTTTGACACATTAGATTGGAAATATATTTTTGCAATACTTAAACGATTTAATTTTGGTGTCAGCTTTATTAAATGGGTGAAAGTTTTGTACAGTAATGTTGAGGCATGTATACTAAATAATGGTTTTTCATCAGGTTATTTTAAGATTGAAAGAGGAGTGAGACAGGGAGATCCCCTTTCACCATACCTTTTTATTTTGTGCTTGGAGATATTGGCTGTATCAATTCGAAGTAATCCAGATATAAGTGGTATACAGATTAAAAACAATGAATTAAAATTAGTGCTTTATGCAGATGATACTACTGTTATAGTTAAAGATACAGATTCAGTTAAAAATGTATTTGACTTATTTAAAAAAAAATTGCAAAATACTCGGGTTTAAATATAAACAGAGAAAAAACAGAAGCTATGTGGTTTGGGAAATTTAAGGATAGAACAAATAAACCATTGGGGCTTAGATGGCAAAACCATGTAAAAGTGTTAGGTACCTATGTGACAAATAACCTTGCCCAAATGGACAAATATAATTTTGAACAAAAAATTCAAAATATATATGAAATAACAAATTTATGGAGACAGGAATTTAAGTTTATATGGTAGGATACTAATTGTAAAAACTCTGTGTTTCTCCAAATTTGCACATTTAACTGCAAACATTCCATTAACAAAAGAGTATAAGGATAGACTTAATAAAATAATATGGGCTTTTTTATGGAAAGGGAAGAAAAGGGGTAAAGTGAGAAGAGAAATATTGATAAAGCCAATATCAGAAGGTGGTATGAATATGTTAGATATAGAGAGTTTCAATGAGACTCAACATGTTATGTGGCTGAAGAAATATTTAGATAAATCTAAGAGAGACTGGAAGATGTTCTTTGAATTTTTCTCTCATTAATTTGGAACAATAGAGTTATTAATGGAATGTGAGTATGATGCTAAATTATTAAAAAATAAATTACCAGAAATATACATCAGTGATCTGATAGCATGGAAAACAAGGGACCTATGGGTCACTGTGCTCAGCTGACGTTAACCTTGAAGGTAAAAATCTGAAATGATATCAAATGGAGACAAAGTGTAAGAGGAAGAGGTAATAAAGGCCATGGTTGGTTTATATGATTGGTTTGTATTGATGAGCAGGAAATTGTTGCAAAAAATATTTTGTGACCTTACCATGTGTTTCCTAATGTTGAAACTAAAGCATGTGAGCAGTTTGTGAACAAATGATCTGTACTATTACCATGATCATTAGTTGGTTTTTTGATTAACTGTTGACATTTCAGTAGTTCACACATTTGTTCAATCGAATTTTTTTGTATAATATATATTATTAAATATATATGTATTTTTTTATGAAATGTATACAGTTGAAATAGAGCTAATAAACAACATAAAACAGGGCAAAAAAAGCCTGATCTCAAATTCTGCTGAGGCAGGAAAATAATGAACAAATGTTTGTATTAAATCCTCATTTTTTTATCACATCAATTATTTTCTAATTTAAGTTTATATTTCTATACATTTCCAATTTAACATATATATCTGAATATAAAAGTTGATTCATAATTCTCAACTGCATCATCATAAATCTCAATCTTGTCAGATAACACCACATCATGCATACAAATGTTTATTTATTTTTTACCACAAAAATATATCTTTTAAATCAGCAAAACAATAAATATCTAAAAGTAATACTTGATTTAGATTTCACAATTTTTAATTGTGTCTTTATTTATCCATAATGTGCTTCATATTTTATAATAATTTAAGCATACTGATGGGTTCAATTATATTTGTTAAAATCATTTAAAAGAAATTTGATTTCTTTAAAAATGTTACATTACACAACATTGCATCTTCTTGATTACACCTTGAATTATTTTTTCAAGGAAAGTTTATGCATATCGGAGTGGAAACAGCATTACAATTAAGGAGATACAGTGAAAACAATAACAATTACTGCATAACACTTGGTGGGTTGGGTTTGGGGGGGGGGGGGGGTGATTGGGGTGGTGATATGAGAATAACTGTACACCTGTCACAGCAGGGGATCTCCCCCAGTGACTGTAACAAATCAGAAACCCTGGCATAGCTGACTTCCAGTGACCTGGAGTGGGACCCTGCATCTGTAATCAAAGCAAGTGACTACAGAAAAAAAAAATCAATAACTAGCTTAATTTTCAAGCTTTTATTTTCAAATTTCAGATTTAGACAAACTAAATATTTATGTTTACATGCTGTGAAAATTAAATCAATGGTGCCTACAGGAAAAAAACGTGCCATGGTCAAAGTTGGGCAAAATTTAAGGTACTGATTTTTTTTTTATGCTAATAACTTAAAAAATTTACAAAATTCAGATCTAATTTTCGGTAAACAATTGAATCTTAATTAAACATAGTTATATACTTGAGAAAACAGACTCTAGTTTCAAAATTTTTCATGTTAAGTGAGTTATTATTTTTCCTGATTTTTTACAAAGTCCATTATGTTTGGGCCCATAACTTAAAGAATTTATAGTTTACAGACTTAATTTCTTGCATGTACATAGGAACAATATAGAGGAATATTTATGGTTAATATGAGGAAAAACAGATGAGTGGTTTTGATATTAGGCAGTCCTGAAGTGTGAAAATAGGATTTTAATAAAAAATTGAGGTTTTTCCTTAATTTCTCAAAGGAACGAAGTCGCAAAGACCCAGTTTTCGGCTTGGTAGGAGATCTTGGGGACATCTAACAGTATGCTGAATTTTGGATTCCTAGGTCTTACGGTTTCAAAACGTGCCACATCTACGGACGGACGGACGGACGGACGGACAGACGGACGGACGACGGACAATGGACCACGACTATAGCTCAGATGACTTATAGTCAGCTGAGCTAAAAATCTGTTATCAAACCTTTTCTAGCCCCATTATCTGGAATAATATAAATATATTATCAGCAGGTATATCTTTGTTTTGTAAATCATTGTATGAAGCAGGGCTTTTGTATACAAAATATATATACAGAGAAAATGGAGATATTGTAAGTTTTTGTCATTGGGCTAACCAAGGGGCCAAAAAAGTTGATTACCTTGTGTATAGAACAATAATATGTCGAATAAAGAGAGCAAAGTCTGAGAGACAAACATGTATTGAGGGAGACTACCTTCACCGCAACTGTAACACTAAACAAGGAAATATAATGATTAGTAATATTAAATCCAAGCAAACTTATGACTATTTTGTGAGTCTGAAAAAAACTGATAAACACAATAGTAAAGAAAAATACAGTCTAAAGTATGACATTGTAGAAAAAGATTGGAATGTTATGTACAGCATTGGGTTTGTAATATGTAGAGATAAAAAGATAATTGAATTCCAATACAAAATATTACAAGGATATTTATTTTTAAATGAAAAACTGTATAAATGTGGTATTGTTGGAGATCCACACTGTAGATACTGCCAATTAGACATGGAAACTAGAATACAGGTAGTCGACAAGCGACTACGTGTATCCGCCAAAATCAGAGAAGGACGGGTGAAGTAAGGCATGGATTGAGTGGCAAGGGGATATAGAGTTACATGTGTTAAATATTAGAATGGATCTCTGCCACATAAACATGATTGTAGGTGGCGCCACCTGTTATTTGAAACTATCCAAGATATATACACAAGCAAAATTTGATGTGGAAAAGTCAAACCACTGTAGAGATATGAGTGATTTTATCCCACAGCAGACAAACAGTTAGACGCTGTGCAAAAATGGCTGCAGGTTGCGCCACCATTTTTGTGTATGTTTTAAAGCTATCCAAGGGCTTCATTTGTGTAAAAACATTTTCCTGATTGGTTGAATGAGTCCGGAGATATAAGCATGGATGTCTACAGCATGAATGTGAATGTAGGTGGCACCACCTGTCATAAAATCAAGAAAGCTATGCGGGATGTATAAGCATGCTGAATTTCAGGTAATTTGGTCAAACCACTGCAGGGATATGAGTGATTTTAACCAAAGGCAGACAAACAGATGGACGCTGTGTAAAAATGGCTGCAGGTGACGCCACCATTTTTGTGAATGTTATAAAGCTATCCAAGGGCTACATTTGTGTAATTTTTTTTTCCTGATTGGTCAAACGGTTCCCGAGATATGAGCTTGGATGTCTGCAGCGTTAACGTGAATGTAGGTGGCGCCACCTGTCATAAAATCGAGAAAGCTATCTAGGATGTATACGCATGCCGAATTTTAGGTGAATTAGTCAAACCACTGCAGAGATATGAGTGATTTTAACCCCAGGCAGATGAACAGATGGACACTGTGCAAACATGGTTGCAGGTGGCGCCGCCTTTTGTTGTGTATGTTATAAAGCTATCCCAGGGCTACATTTGTGTAAAATTTTTTTCCCGATCGGTCAACTGGTTCCCGAGATATATGGGTTTATGTGTGGAGCGTTAACGTGAATGTAGGTGGCGCCACCTGTCATAAAATCGAGAAAGCTATCTAGGATGTATACGCATGCCGATTTTTAGGTGAATTAGTCAAACCACTGCAGAGATATGAGTGCTTTTAACCCCAGGCAGATGAACAAATGGACACTGTGCAAACATGGTTGCAGGTGGCGCCTCCTTTTGTTGTGTATGTTATAAAGCATTCCCAGGGCTACATTTGTGTAAAAAATTTTCCGGATCGGTCAAACTGTTCCCGAGATATAAGGGTTTATGTGTGGAGCGTTAACGTGAATGTAGGTGGCGCCACCAGTCATAAAATCGAGAAAGCTATCTAGGATGTATACACATGCCAAATTTTATGTGAATTAGTCAAACCACTGCAGAGATATGAGTGATTTTAACCCCAGGCAGATGAACAGATGGACACTGTGCAAACATGGTTGCAGGTGGCGCCACCTTTTGTTGTGTATGTTATAAAGCTATCCCAGGGCTACATTTGTGTAAAATTTTTTTCCGGATTGGTCAAACGGTTCCCGAGATATATGGGTTTATGTGTGGAGCGTTAACGTGAATGTAGGTGGCGCCACCTGTCATAAAATCGAGAAAGCTATCTAGGATGTATACGCATGCCGAATTTTAGGTGAATTAGTCAAACCACTGCAGAGATATGAGTGATTTTAACCCCAGGCAGATGAACAGATGGACACTGTGCAAAAATGGTTGCAGGTGGCGCCACCTTTTGTTGTGTATGTTATAAAGCTATCCCAGGGCTACATTTGTGTAAAAATTTTTTCCGGATCGGTCAAACGGTTCCCGAGATATATGGGTTTATGTGTGGAAACAGATGCACAAACGGACGCTGGGCAGAGACGAAAGGTCAGAAGTCAAGGTCACTTGGTTAGGCACCAGTTCACATGTGAACCGATAATTTGTGTAAGTTTCGGAAAAATCTGTCCAGTAGTCTCAGAGGAGTTCTCCGGAAACGAACGCGGTGGCGGCGGCAGCGGCGGAACCCGGTCAAAAACATAGTATCCGCAAAACTTCGTTTTGGCGGATACAAATATTGCACATTTGTTCTTCAAGTGTCCAATAGTTCAGCAATATTGGACAGCCATCAGTAATTCATTTTGTATACCAATAGATTAAGTTACAGAAAGAAATATTATTCTTGGAATATCAGACAATTTGAAGAAGAGAGAAAATGAGATTATTTTACATGCAAAATATTATATTTATACTATGAATAAATCGCATACATTGAACACTGATAAATTTAAAGAATATCTGAGGTACCAGAAAAGAATTGAATGTGGAGGTAAAGAAGAAAATTTGTTTAAATGGATATCACTTTGGGAATGTATTTTAGATCAAAAACATAAGACATGTAAATTATCGATAATCTGGATCCAAAAGTTAAAGAAAATGAAATACGTTAGTAGTAAATTACAGCATAAAGGAATTTTGTTATTCCAACTGATAAATATAGTATATGGATTTGTTTTCTTTACATTTCTATGTATATGTGTAGTGTTATGACTGTGGTGTTAAATTTTGAATTTCATGTAGTCTTTTCTTGTAATGTCTTATTATATACCTTATTTATTCCAATTTGGCGATCCCTCTAATTTCTCGACCCAAAAAAATATTTTGAAAGCATAATTTTTAAAATGACTGCTGCGACTGCTGACGATGTTTTCTGTAGACGATGTTAAGGTGTAATGCCTCCGTCTCTCACGGGCACCGCAGTTTGTATCTGACAAGATTCTTATTACACGGAGTATCCACATCAAACTTGTTTCCAATAAAATTTCTGAAGTTACAAAGATGCGTTTTTCATAATATATAAACATGATAAAGCGTTCAAGTTCCAAATGGGTGTCCGTGACGAAGCAAACTCCTGGTTCCTGGTACGCAAGTGTCTCGTGTGCGATTCACGTGGGATAATTAGCAATAATATTTACAAGCCACGCAGAAGCACGCGTGGTGGAACAACTGTGACACAGTTGGAACAGTCATCTTAGTTAAGATTAAATGACCCCGGTTAGATTTTGGATGGGTGACCGCGTATACAAAACAGGGTCTGATCGAGGGCACGTGAGCTAGGACCATTTCCGGTCTTATATATTAACGCGCCTTTACTTTCCTATATTAATTACGTATTATGCAAATAAATTTCATCTGATAATAGGCAGTTATTTTTTATAAAGTCTTCTTCCAACTTGGTGCAGCTGCTTGTCCCTTTTCGGCCCGCCGATATCGCCGCCTGGTGGGTTAACTTGAAAAAACTGGTAGTAACATGAGTTGCCGTCTATGTCATCATACCAATACGCGAAGTAGTGATCATTTTGTAAAGTGATTGAGCTCAGTTTGATTAATCATTTGCAGACTCCGTGTAATTCATGTGACGGTTGGAAGCCCGTTTGTAGGAAATACTGTTTAGCTAACAAAACAACTTACAAACAACCAAATTATCACTCAGTTCATATGACCGCTCGAGTGTCAGAGCGGCTCTGTGGCTCTAGGGAAGGTTATCAAATCGCGTGCCTCTAAAATCTGGACCACCGCAAATTCTGCAGGAAGATAATTTTCAAATATCCTCCATTATCTCGACCTCTGAGAAAATTAATTATTTTTAAGTGGTAGCCAAATTAGAATAAATACGGTATGTACTGTATTGTTTTGGTAGTGTTAATAAAAAAAAGTTTATGCACCGGGGGGGGGGGGGGGGGGGGGAGTGCAGGGCAGAGGGGAAGCCTGCTGGTAGTGGCCAACCTGAGCCAAGGCAAGCTGCCTGGGGTAGGTTACATAATACAAGTAAGGCTGTACTAATATGTGGGCTAGATGTAAACAACACTTGACATGGTGTATGAAAACTTGAATAAAAGCTACTCTTTTTAATCAATTTCTTTGAAATTTCAGGTTTTAACAGATTAAATCCTTATAAATATATGCTGTGAAAATTAAATCAACAGTTCTTACAGGGAAAAAATGTTCCATTGCCAAAGTTGGACAAAATTTAAGGAATTGATTTTTTATTTAAGCTAATAACTTGAAAAAATTGTAAAATTCAGATCTAATTTTGGGTAAACAATTGAATCTTGATTTAATAAAGTTATATTCCTGAAAAAAAGACTCCAGCTTCAGCAATTTTCATGTTAGGTGAGTAAATATATTTCCTGATTTTTTAAAAATTGCATTATATTTTGGCCCATAACTTTAAAATAATACCCAACACTGACCTAATTTTTTGTATGTTCATAGAAAATGTATGGAAGAATATGAATACTAAAAATGATCAAAAACAGATCAGTGGTTTTGATATTAGGCAGCCTTGAAGTGTAACAATGGCCTTTTATGGAAAACGGAGGTTTTTCCTAAATATCTCGAAGGAACGAAGTCCTAATGACCCAATTTTTGATATGGTAAGAGATTTTAGGGACATCTAATGGTATGCAAAATTTTAGAATCGTAGGTCCAACAGTTTCAAACGTGCCCTGTTAACGGCCAGACGGCTGGACGGATGACGGACAAAGAACCATAACTATAGCTCAGATGACTTATAGTCAGCTGAGCTAAAAATGGACACAGACTGGTAGACAAACAAAGCTGATAATATATGAAATTTCATTTTTTTTATAATTTATTTATTATATCAAAAAGTTTAACATCTGCAATACAACACAACTGAAAATATAATTTACTTTCAAATTTCAAATTTAATTCCGTACACATACAGCATATGAAAGTTTTTTCAACAGTGCTTATAGGAAAAATTTCATAATTATTATTATATGTTTTATGATAATGGAGAGATGATGGATGGAGCTCATCACTTTATGTTCCATTCTCCTAAGGCAAGAATATGTTTCAATAAGATCTTAATTTTTTCTAATCCTATTATTTTTTAAATAAAATAAATTGTACACATATGCAATAAAAACAGGGGGGGGGGGCAGAGAGATGGTGTGATTAACAAAACTTCTACATATACATACAGGGAAAACAAAGCCTGATCTCCAATTCTGCTGAGGCAGGAAAATAATGAACAAATGTTTGTATTAGATCGAACCTCATTTTTTAATCACATCAATTTTTTTATTATCAGTTTATAGTTCTATATTTTTCCAATATAACATATATATCTGAATATAAAAAAGATTTATAATTCTCAATTGCATCATTATAAATCTCAATCAGATAACACCACATCATGCATACAAATGTATATTCCTTTTTTTTACAACAAAATTATATCTTTTAAATTTGCAAAACAATAAATATATAAAAAATAATACTTGATTCAGATTTTACAATTCTGAATTGTGCCTTTATTTATTCATAATTTGCTTAATATTTTATAAATTAATGCATTCTGAAGGGTTTAATTATATTTTAATTTTTTAAAATCATTTAAAAGAACATAGATTTCTTTATAAATGCTACATTTATACAACATGGCATATTCTGGATTACACCTTGAATTACTTTTTCAAGGATAGTTTTGTATATTGGAGTGGAAAAAGCATTACAATTAAGGAGATACAGTGAAAACAATAACAATTACTGCATAACACTTAGTGGGCTGGGTTTGCTGAGGGGGGGGGAGGGGGGTGTTCAGTACAGGGTGGTGATATGAGAGTAACTGTACACCTGTCACAGCAGGGGATCTCCCCCAGTGACTGTAACAAATTGTTGACAAAGCAAGTGACTACAATAGAGCCTAAAAAAATTAATAACTAGCCTAATTTTCAAGCTTTTGTTTTCAAATGTCAGATTTAAACAGATTAAATATTTTTGTTTACATGCTGTGAAAACTAGACATTTCTTGGCACCGCAGGTGCCAGAGTATCCCCAGACATAGTAGGCCCACCCCCATTTAAGAACAGACCCCCATTTTTAGCAGCATATACTGAAACTTTGCATATTTATTGTTTCTTCCATCTAACAATCCACAATCTTGTTGAAGATGTTGGTCCTGTGACCTTGATCTTTTTAAAGATGTGTCCTGTGACCTTGACCTTTGACCTCATGACCCCAAAATCAATTTGGGTCTTGCTTTTCCAATGGGACATATGCAAGTCAAGTTTGAAATCTATACATCAATAAAGCAGGAATGATCATCCAGAAACTAATTTTTTTTACAGGTGGCTCCTGTGACCTTCACCTTTGACCTTGTGACCTTAAATTGATAGTTTTCTTCCTCTATTGGCAGGAGAACTATATGTGCAAGATGGAAGATCTGAGATGAAATGTTTGGCTGAAAATGCATCCACATCTTTTTAAAGATGTGTCCTGTGATCTTGACCTTTGACCTCATGACCCCAAAATCAATTCGAGTCTTGCTTTTCCAATGGGACATATGCAAGTCAAGTTTGAAAACCATACATCAATAAAAGCAGGAATTATCATCCAGAAACTAATTTTTGGACAGATGGCTCCTGTGACCTTCACCTTTGACCTTGTGATCTCAAAATTGATAGGGTTATTCCTCTCTTGGCAGGTGAACTATATGTGCAAGATGAAAGATCTGAGATGAAATATTTGGCTGAAAATGCATCCACAATCTTTTTAAAGATGTGTCCTGTGACCTTGACCTTTGACCTCATGACCCCAAAATCAATTCAGGTCTTGCTTTTCCAATGGGACATATTCAAGTCAAGTTTGAAATCCATACATCAATAAAAGCAGGAATTATCATCCAGAAACTAATTTTTGGACAGATGGCTTCTGTGACCTTCACCTTTGACCTTGTGACCTCAAAACTGATAGGGTTCTTCCACTCTTAGCAGGTGAACTATATGTGCAAGATAAAAGATCTAGGATGAATTATTTGGCTGAAATTGCATCCACAACCTTTTAAGAGAGGTTTCCTGTGACCTTGACCTTTGACCTCATGACCCCAAAATCAATTATGGTCTTGCTTTTCCAATGGGTCAAATACAAGTCAAGTTTGAAATCCATACATCAATAAAAGAAGGAATTATCATCCAGAAAGTAATTTTTGGACAGATAGCTCCTTTGGCCTTGACCTTTGACCTTGTGACCCCAAAATTTATATGGATTATCCACTATTGGCAAGTGAGCTATGTATTCAAGATGGAAGACCTGGGATGAAAGTTTGGCTTAAAATGCATCCACATATTTTTAAAGATGTGTCCTGTGACCTTGACCTTTGACCTCATGACCCCAAAATCAATTCAGGTCTTGCTTTTCCAATGGGACATATACAAGTCAAGTCTGAAATCCATACATCAATAAAAGCAGGAATTATCATCCAGAAACTAATTTTTGGACAGATGGCTCCTGTGACCTTCACCTTTGACCTTGTGACCTCAAAACTGATAGGGGTCTTCCTCTCTTGGCAAATGACTTATATGTGCAAGATGGAAGATCTGGGATGAATTATTTGGCTGAAATTGCATCCACAACCTTTTAAAAGAGGTTTCCTGTGACCTTGACCTTTGACCTCATGACCCCAAAATCAATTATGGTCTTGCTTTTCCAATGGGTCAAATACAAGTCAAGTTTGAAATCCATACATCAATAAAAGAAGGAATTATCATCCAGAAACTAATTTTTGGACAGATAGCTCCTGTGGCCTTGACCTTTGACCTTGTGACCCCAAAATTTATAAGGATTATCCACTATTGGCAAGTGAGCTATGTATTCAAGATGGAAGACCTGGGATGAAAGTTTGGCTTAAAATGCATCCACATATTTTTAAAGATGTGTCCTGTGACCTTGACCTTTGACCTCATGACCCCAAAATCAATTTAGGTCTTGCTTTTCCAATGGGACATATACAAGTCAAGTTTGAAATCCATACATCAATAAAAGCAGGAATTATCATCCAGAAACTAATTTTTGGACAGATGGCTCCTGTGACCTTCACCTTTGACCTTGTGACCTCAAAACTTATAGGGCTCTTCCTCTCTTGGCAGATGACTTATATGTGCAAGATGAAAGGTCTGAGATGAAATGTTTGGCTGAAAATGCATCCACAATCTTTTTAAAGATGTGTCAGGTGACCTTGACCTTTGACCTCATGACCCCAAAATCAATTGGAGTTTTGCTTTTTCAACGGGACATATATAAGTCAAATTTGAAAACCATACATCAATAAAAGCAGGAATTATCATCCAGAAACTAATTTTTGGACAGATAGCTCCTGTGGCCTTGACATTTGACCTTGTGACCCCAAAATTTATATGGATCATCCACTATTGGCAAGTGAGCTATATATTCAAGATGGAAGACCTGGGATGAAAGTTTGGCTTAAAATGCATCCACAGGATCTTTTAAAATGCCAGTCCAGTGACCTTGACCTTTGACCTCATGACCCTAGAACCTATAGGGTTCTTACTTTAGTGGTGGGCCATACACAAGTCATTTTTGAAATCCATATGGCTATCAACACTGGAGATATCATAAGAGGTGTGTGATTTTCACCATATATGGAAATATTCAAGGTCAAGGCCACTATCATAGGAAAGGTCATGACCCCAATTTAAATAAACATCATCCCATAACCCATACCTATGTATATGCATAATATAAAAGAAATCTGTCTATTAGTTTTTGACTTATAAAGCTCACAGTACTGTAAGGTGCAATTTTTGGGGTATTAAACGGCATGAAAACAAGTAAAGAATAATAGGTGGCGCCACCAGTTTCTGGAACATGACAACCCTATCCATGATCTTCCATCAACTTGATTTTGGGTTAAATCCATGCAAGATTTCTTGAGATATTAAAGAATTTGTGTGATTTTCCCAAAAATTGGACCTATTCAAGGTCAAGGACACTCTCCTAGTAAAGGTCATGACCTCATTTTAAATAGGCGTCGTCCTCTTACCAATATCTATACATATACCAAGTTTGGTAAAGTTCCGTGAAATATTTTTTGGGTTATCGCGCCAACAAGATTTATATGCGGCGGCGGCGGCGGCGGCGGGACCGGTATGAAATCATAGTATCCCCCGACTTTGTCTGGGGATACAATTAAATCAACAGTACTCACAGGAAAAAAACGTGTCACAGTCAAAGTTGGGCAAAATTTAAGGTACTGATTTTATTTTTATGCTAAAAACTTATGCCTAATGTGAACCTGTGCATTGGGAAATACACCAGGTATAATTCTTCAATACTGGACCATTACTTTTCATGTATATGAACAATGCAAATACTAAACATTTTGAATATGAAACAATTATACAAACATCACTGCTGAAATTCTTGTATGGGTGCACACAACACAACAAGGGACCCATGGGTCACGGCGCTCAGCTGATCGTGATTGGACT
Organism: Sipunculus nudus; assembly: GCA_026874595.1. NCBI lineage: Eukaryota > Metazoa > Annelida > Sipuncula > Golfingiida > Sipunculidae > Sipunculus > Sipunculus nudus. The sequence goes on from CM049309.1 coordinate 96,926,506, forward strand.
ATAAATGTTTCTCCACTGTGTTACTATATCGAGTCGATAAAGCTTATGAATATCATGTACATGTTGGGCTATTATAAAGGAATGTAATGTAATATGTGAGTAAATGATAAATGAATTTACCTGACTGATGGATTAATAGAGTCAAATAAAGTGGTTTATTTTTTATTTATTTAGGAGGGGTTGAAAATTGTGATATATTTGAGCAAATATGAATGCAATGACAGCAGTAATAAGCAGTAGTAGATGATAAGGCTATTCTGTTGAATTGTATCAAAATCCAACATATTCCTCACAATACACTGGTAAAAGTGCAGTACAAGAGACCTGCCCAAAAAAAAATGACTTCCCTACCAATGCTAGTGATTGTTTGTATTATTTCTTGCTCCAGCATGGAGCTTACTTGATGATTCAATCAACATCCACAAATTTCTATGTGACTGACATAAAAATAAGACATCAAACTTGATTTGAAAGAAAAATTAAGAGAGAGTAATGACAGTTTGCAGTATAGGGGATTCTTAATATTCCTCATGAATAATTAATCAGCTAGCGAAAGCGAGGCTAACTGGGAATAACAGGGAGCACGTGCTCACTCACCATGGCTATGTATAGCAACACAGACCTGTCAGTTGTTCCATTTATTCACTTCAAATTTGTGGATGCTTACAAACAAATTTTGTTAAAAGCATCTGGAAAGAAGTATAAATCCAAAGGAATCTGCTGCTATGAGCACAATGTGAACCCGACTTGTAAGGAAGGTACTTTCCAGTGACTCTTAACGTAATAAAGTTAAAGACCCTTGGGCTCACATCTACTTGGCTCTATGGTCTATGATAGCTATGAATCAAACCACAGGATACCATTAATTGCCCGAGGTCAATTAAAATATCAAGATATTCAAGTGTCGGGCACAGGTGCTGACTGATACACATTCCAGACGGCACAGAATGAGGTGGTCTGTGCATGGTTCCTCTGATTGTGTACATTAATACTAAGTTTCTTGTTTCATGTACAGTAGGCACCGAGAGACACACACACACCAAAACACTTTCGGCAGTACGCTGCTTATACTGCCATTATGAAGTCATTAATTTAATAAAGACTAATAAAGCATAAATGAAACATGTCTGCTTCTGTGATTTTTAAAAGTGTTCTGAAATGAAATTATGAAATGTTTTCTATTCACAAGCCTATTAAAAATATAGATGTAGGTATGCTGTATCTGGCACCAACAGAAAATACACTGTATTTTAGTGGCATAACCAACACATAGCTGTCAAGTGAAACACTATGTCACTGGTCATTTAAAACAAGGGACCCATGGGTCACGGCGCTCAGCTGATCGTGATTGGACTATAAATGTTTCTCCACTGTGATACTATATCGAGTCGATAAAGCATATGAATATCATGTACATGTGAGGCTATTATAAAGGAATGTAATGTAATATGTGAGTAAATGATAAATGAAATTACCTGACTGATGGATTAATAGAGTCAAATAAAGTGGTTATTTTTTATTTATTTAGGAGGGGTTGAAAATTGTGATATATTTGAGCAAATATGAATGCAATGACAGCAGTAATAAGCAGTAGTAGAATGATGATAAGGCTATTTGTTGAAGGATCTAAAGTGTATGGTAGTCTGCAAGCGTTCAATTTGACAGATATGATGTTATGATTAACTATGCTGATGAAGTGATTTATGAATATGTGACTGTATGACACAATATCTCTTTAGTCTTGACAAGGTACATTATTGTGATGCCCACTATGTCTACATATTACACAATATTGACATAATTTCTGGCATGTACATAGGTACCTATGGACGAATAGTTATACAAAATATTAAAGTATGAATATATCTGATTCATCTTGTTCTTGCTTACTGAGGCTGACTTTGGGATGGGGTTCGGAGAAGGGAAAAGTGAGGGCAGCACGAAGGTGGATGTAGAAATATTCTATTGTAATGTTTTTCATTTATATAAGAATATGAAAAGCTAAGAGGAAAGGGGCCCTCCTACTTGGTAATAGTAAAGTTCTAAATATATGATTGCAAACTAATACTCTGACAAGACTGTCATGAAGAAAAACAGTAAAAGTTTTGAGATACTGTGTTGCATACAAAAATTTACAGATGGACAGGCAAGTGGACAGAATGGACTAATACCTTTATTTCATTTTCAAGAGAATAATGCATTTAAGTTTATATATAATCCAATTTTTTTAAGCAGATCCACTTTTTCCATTAAGAAGTTTTTATCTGTATCATTTTTTTATTTACAGGTTTATAAATTTTTAATTAAAAAACCTGAAAATATAAGTTAAAATATTAGAATTGTTGCAAAAGTTGCAATCATTATATATACAGAGTAAAAAACATTGGGTCATATTATGCATACACATATATTTTATTATTTTTAAATCATAAATGTTTTAACTGATTTTAAAAGAAAATAATGCCACAACATGGCATTTACAAGAATATTCCTTGAATCACCAATAAAAAGTTTTGCATATTGGAGTTTTCAGGACATGCTTAATTTTATTCACCAAAATAAAATAAAAGTAAATTTGACAAAATAAAACATCTTTTCAAATAAAGTATACACACTGTTGGTTGAATGAGGGACAAACAATATCATTGTGCTAATTACTATCCCAGTTTTAATTAATTACTGGAATTAATAGTCAATTTCACACCTGGTGAAGTTTTTACTCTTCTGAAGTAAATGTACACTTTAATCATTGTTACCCTGGTGGTTCAATACAAAATCTAAAATGTAGCATGTCCAAGAATAAAATAAAATACAGAAAAATTATAACATTCATCTAGTTTATGCACCAGCTGGGGGGGGGGGGATGAGTGCAGGGCCAGGGGAAGCCTGCTAGTAGTGGCCAAGCTGGGCCAAGGTAAGCTGCCTGGGGTGGGTTACATAATGCAAGTGAAGGCTGTACTACTAGGTGGGCTAGATGTAAACAACACTTGACATGGTGTGTGAAAACATGAATAAAAGCTATTCATTCCAATCAATTTCTTTTGAAAGTTCAGATTTTAAAAGATTAAATCCTTATGCATATATGCTGGGAAAATTAAATCAACAGTGCCAAAGTTGGACAAAATTTAGGGTATTGTTTTTTATTTATGCTAATAACTTGAAAAATTTGCAAAATTCAGATCTAATTTTGGGTAAACAATTGAATTTTGAATAAATAAAGTTATATTCCTTAAAAAAGGTCTCTAGGTTCAGCAATTCTCATGTGAGTAAATATATTTCCTGATTTTTAAAAAAATTGCATTATGTTTTGGCCCATAACTTCAAAATAATACTCAATACTGACCTAATTTTTGGTATGTTCATAGAAAATGTATAAAAGAATGTGAATACTAAATAAGATCAAAAACAGATCAGTGGTTTTGATATTAGGCAGCCTTGAAGTGTAACAATGGCTTTTTTTTATGGAAAACAGAGTTTTTTCCTTAATATCTCGAAGGAACAAAGTCCTAATGACCCAATTTTCGGTATGGTAGGAGATTTTGGGGACATCTAAAATTATGTCAACAGCCTGGGGAGCATAGAGATGTGCACTGAATGACCTACAGTCATCAAAGTGGACTGCTTGACAATGTAAGGGAATACAACAAGAGCCTCCAAAAAAATTCAATAACTAGCCTAATTTTGCAGCTTTTATTTTCAAATTTCAGATTTTAACAGATTAAATCCTTATGTATACATGGTGTGAAAATTAAATCCACAGTACTTACAGGAAAAAAACATGCCATGGCCAAAGTTGGGCAAAATTTAAGGTACCAATTTTATATTTTTGCCAATATTTAAAAAAAATTAACAGATTTTGATCTAATTTTTGGTATACAATTAAATTTTGATTAATTAAAGTTGTATTACTGGAAAAAAGTCCCTACCTTTAACACTTTGGGTCTTAAGTGACAAAATATCTTCCTGATTTTTTTACAAAGTGCATTATGTTTGGGCCAATAACTTTTTTAAATTATATAATACTGACTTAATATCTGGCATGTACATAGGAACTATATAGAGTTATATTTATGGTAAATATGAAGAAAACCAGATGAGTGGTTTTGATATGAGGCAGTCATGAAGTGTGAAAATAGATTTCTAATAAAAAATTGAGGTTTTTCCTTAATATCTCAAAGGAACGAAGTCCTATTGACCCAATTTTTGGCATGGTAGGAGATTATGGGGACATCTAACTGTATGCCGAAATTCAGATTCGTAGGTCCAACGGTGTCGAAACGTGCCAGTCTTACGGACGGACATCCAGACGGACAGACGACGGACAATGGACCATGACTATAGCTCAGATGACTTATAGTCAGCTGAGCTAAAAAAAATTGTAGCTGGCACCACCAGTTTTGTATACAACAAAGCTATCAGAGATATATACATATGCCCAATTTCAGACTGATATATCAAACCCCTCCTGAGATATAAGCAGGGAAACACTGCGCAAAAAATTGTAGGTGGCACCACCAGTCTTGTATATGACAAAGCTATTTGATATGTATAAATATGCCCAATTTCAGGCTGATTATATCAAATTCCTCTGTAGAAATAAGGAGGCACATACATTGTGCAAAAGTCATTGTAGGTGGCGACACCTGTCTTGTGAACAAGAAAGCCATCACAGACAGGCAAATATATCAGGCCAATACATCAGACTTACCTTGAGTCTGATGCATGGGGCTGACCAGGCTTAGGTGAGAAAGGCAATTGCCCCTAGTGAACTGTGACAAATTGCTAGCTCAGGCTACTGCACTAAGTGAATTCACGACCTGCGCCTGGCTAGACTGAGTGAACTTTTGACCTGTACCTGGCTGCACTGAGTGAACTCTTGACCTGTTGCATAATCTGACACAGTGGGCAGTCTGGCAATGCTATAATTAGAATGCAGCTACTGCACTGAGTGAACTAGCTAGACTGAGTGAACTTTTGACCTGTACCTAGCTGCACTGAGTGAACTTTTGACCTGTTACCTAATCTGATACAGTTGGCAGTCTGCAGAAGCTATAAACAGATCCAGGCTGACCTTTGGCCTGTTGCCAAATCTGAAATTGTAGCCACATCATTGCATTAGCTCATAGATTGGCTCCACATGCAGCCCTGAGAGGTATGACACCCATGAGGTGATCACATGATACTCATGAGGTGATCACATGCTACCCATAAGGTGATCACATGCTGGCCATGAGGTGTTCACATGACACCCATGCAGTGATCACATGCCTTGTGCTTGGCTGCACTGACTGAACTCTTGACCTATATCTGGCTGCACTGAATGAACTCTTGATCTGTTGCAAAATCTGAATCAGTTGGCAATTTTTCAACCTATTTAATGATACAGACACAATCTTTGCCTGTTGGTAAATCTGTTTACACATACTGAAAGACTTTGGCTAAAATGCTTTTTTTCAAGCTGACATATTCATAAACTTTTTACCAAAAATATCTATAATAATAAAAGATGCAGTTCTTTCATTGCTAAAGGTCCAATAATTCTGCCAAAAATCATTCAAGTAAACCTGAACAAAGGCCACCTATGAATAATTTTTGTGCAATGTCACAGAAGATATAATTGAAACAGCAATTTTGAAGAAGAAAACTATTGCAGTCCTCAGTTTGAAATAGACATAATAATGGCCACAAGACCAACTTCAGCTTTTCACAACTCAACCAAAAATAAAAAAACTCAATCTATTCTTATATGATTGAAAGAACCATGTCCTAGGATAATTCTTTTGAAAAACTGAACGATTCGACTTGACAGTTTCATCATAAACATTATCAGCTGAAAGAGGTAAAAATTATGAGGTTTTTGCTAAAATAAAAACCAGGTCAATGTAGGTGGCAACACGAAATCTGCAACTTCAAATATGAGTCATGTGACCAACATTTGCACAATACTTGGTAATGCTAGGTTCTGTCATTTCTGAGATTACTATGTCAGTATGCTTACTTGGCCAAATAACTAAGTTCAAATTTGTGTAATTCCGCTAAAATTCATCAAATGCAAACCATTTGAACAAACTTGAGAAGGCTTGCCTCTGGGATCATTTCTGTAAAATATTGAACAATTTGGCTTGACTGTTTACAAGTAGAAGACTTTTAAAGGGTTTTCAGCCTTTTCCCTATAAAATTTAAGTAAATGCAGATAACAAAAAAATAAGCTGAATCTCACAATTTCATATGTGACAGATTATTGCATAAAATCTTGGGATGGTAGCTCCTGCTATTCCTGAGAAATTATGGGTTAATATACAGATGACCAATGACCCCAGTTCAAAAAAAGGTCAAGGCAGGTGCCACCACCAATACCTGAATTTCATATATGACTCACACTGGCATAAAATTTGGTGATGAAAGCTCCCGCCGTTTCTGAGATTGTCATTTTAGTATGATTTTTAGACAGATGACTAAGTTCAACTTCCTGTAACTCGGCCAAAATTCACCCAAATTTAACCATTTGAACAAACTTGAGAGAGATGGTATAAGAGATTATTTCTGTGAAATGTTGAACAATTTGGCTTGACAGTTTTGGAGAAGAAGATTTTAAACAATTTTTTAGATTTTTCTCAATAAAATCTAAGAAAATGCAGAGTTTTTCAGATGGGTAATTTTTACATTAAATTTCATGATGCTAGCTCCAGTCTTTTTTGAAATAGTATTGGAAACGTACAGATGACGGACGCCGCCACACCATCGCATTAGCTCACAAGTTCACTAAAAATTACTACAGATGCATATTGAATGCAAAATTATAATACAGATATATACATCTCACATCTCTCTTTATATACCCACAGACAGCTGTATACCTGTGATTGTAAACATTCCCTGGCATTAGGAATATCTAAAATCATAAATCTACATTTTTAAAAAGATTTTATAAAACATTCTTGTCAATATTAACCAAGGATAACCTGAAATCTAAATGTCTAGAGGCATGATGTAACGTATGCTGATAAACAGGTGCCAGGCTAGATGTATCTGCTTCACACAGCTAACATATATGGTAAATGACTCAATTTAATCTTTATAATTCAGCCAAAATTCATTCTTTGGAACCATAAAAGACAATTACTATAAGAATTATTCAGGGGATTATTCTTGTAAAATATTAAACAAATTGGCCTCAGTGGAGTCAGTCAAAAAACGTTTTACAGGTTTATAACTCATATGGGAAAATACAAAAAAGGGCTAAGTTCAGCTTCCCGTAACTCAGCCAAAAAGCACTGAACCAAAACCATTTGAACAAACTTGAATAATCAACATCTGAGGATAATTAATGTGTGAGATTTAAGAATTTGGCCCAGTGGTTTTTGAGAAGAAGATATTTGTAGCCACTGAGCTAAAATGGGCTGTTATGGCATATGACTAAATTCAGCTTCCCATAACTCAGCCAAAAATCACTGAACTGAGACCATTTGAACAAACTTCAGAAAGCACAACCCTAGGATGATTTCTGTGCGATATTAAACAATTTGGCCATATGGTTTCAGAGAAGAAGTTTTTTGTAGACGTCAGTATGATACGGGCACTGATGACCCCTGTACAAAAAAGGCTGAATCAGGTGGCGCCACCAATACCTCAATTTCAGATATGACTCATGTGACCAACATTGGCATAAAATTTGGTGATGACAGCTTCAGCCGTTTCTGAGACTGTAATTTTAGTATGCTTTTTTGGACACATGACTAAGTTCAACTTCCTCAAACTCGGCCAAAAATCACCGAACTTAAACCATTCGAACAAATTTGAGAAAGGTTGTTCCGGGGATCATTTCTGTGAAATATTGGACAATTTGGCTGAACAATTTCAGAGAAGAAGATTTTTAAAGCTTTTTTTAGCTTTTTCCCTATAAAATCTAAGAAAATGCAGTTAGCCAAAAAATAAGCAAAATCTTTTTTAGATGACTAATTTTTTGCATAAAATTTGGTGATGCTAACTCTTGCCGTTTTCAAGATAGTATGGGTTAACGTACAGACAATGGACGACGGATGGACGGACGATGGACGCCGGACGACGCCACACCATTGCATAAGCTCACAGGTTCGCTAAAAATAAAGGTGCGCCACCAGTCTGCAGAAACTGATGAATATTCCATGACCAATATCCAGGCAAAGAAACATGGTGATCAATGCATTAGTTGTTCAGATACTTGAGCATTTGTATCAAATTTTCCATTATTCAGAGGGGTACTTCGAAGCCCCATAGCTCAGAGGTTTTGGGTAACAGAGGCCTAATTTTAGGGTTCCAAGTAGACTTTTTAAGGGCCTCCCTGTATGTCAAGAAAGAAGATTCTAGTTTTAGTCATTATGATTTGTGCCCTGTTAACAGATGACCACATCTTTTAAGGTCTCAAAAACAGAGAAAAACAAGGGACCAATGGGTCATACGGCTCAGCTGAATGTGACATATATAATTGTATCACCATTGATGTATGTAGGTCTGTTAGATTTAATTTTTACAGATGTAATTTTTTGTATTAATTATGTAGTTGAGCGGAATAGCAATATAGAAGTATCAGTATTTCAAATATGTACAAGAATGTGTGTCTAAAATATTGCATTGGGAATGACCAGATGTTGTAAATTGCAGAGGAAGGAAGTGGAGATTTGCAAGTATAACAATGCAGACAGGCCTAATGCGAACCTGTACATTTGGAAATACACCAGACTTAATGACACAATGATGGACCATTACTTTTCATGTATATGAACAATGCAAGTACTAATCATTTTGAATAAGAACAATTACACAAACATCACTGCTGAAATTCTGGCATGGGTGCACCAGTCTTGTATACAACAAAGCTATCAGAGATATACACATATGCCAATTTTCAGACTGATATATCAAACCCCTCCTGAGGAATAAGCAGGGACACACATTGTGCAAAAATTATTGTTGGTGGCACCATCAGTCTTGTATACCACAAAGCTATTTGATATGTATAAATATGCCCAATTTCAGGCTGATATATCTAATTCCTCTGTAGAAATAAGCAGGCACATACACTGTGCAAAATTCAATGTACGTGGCACCACCTGTCTTGTAAATGAGATATTCATCAAAGACGCATAGACAGGTCAAAATATTAGTCCAATACATCAAACTTCCCCAGAGTTTGATGCACTGGGCTGACAAGGCTTAGGTGAGTAAGGCAGTTGCCCCGAGTGACCTGTGACAAATTGCTGCCTCAAGCTACCACACTGAGTGAACTCTTGACCTGCACCTGGCTAGACTGAGTGAACTTTTGACCTTACCTGGCTGCACTGAGTGAACTCTTGACCTGTTGCATAATCTGACACACTTGGCAGTCTGCCAAAGCTATAAATAGATTCAGCCTGTACTTTGGTGCCAAATATGATGCAGTCAGCAGTCTGCCAAAGCTATAAATAGAATGCAGCTATTGCACTGAGTGAACTCTTGACCTATACCTGGCTGCACTTCTTCCAATCCTGGCGGTGTGCCAAAACTATTTATAGAGCTGACATCATCTTGGCTAATGGCCAACATCAAGGCACTGGCAATCTGCCAATGGTAAACCAAGTGCTGCCATCTGTACACAAAAGTCATCCCTACTTGAAATAACTTTGAAATTTATTTCCCAGTACAAAATGCTTTTCAGCTGACTTTTTATAAAAAAAAAAGAAATCAGGAATATATGTAAAATTATTATGGATGCATACTGAATGCAAAATTAAAATACACATATATCTCATTGATGGCAAATTCTTGAATTAAGTTGAGTAGGGATACCAATAATTTATAATCCATGTACAGTTGTTTTTATATAGCCACAGAGAACTGAATATCCATGATTGTCTGGTATGATGAATAACTAATATCATAAATCTATTTTTTTTAAAAGCTTTTAAAAAAACTTTCTTGTCAATATTTACCAAAGATAACCTGAAATCTAAATGTCTAGTGGCATGATGTAATAGATGTTGATAAACTGGTGCAAGGCTACATGTAACAGCATAACACAGCTAACATATATGGTAAAATGACTCAATTCAATCTCCATAATTCAGCCAAAAATTATTCATGTGGAACCATGAATGACAATTATTATAAGAATTATTGTAGGGATTATTCTTGTAAAATATTTAACAAACTGGCTTCAGTGGCATCAGTCGAAAAACGTTTGCCAGGTTTATAACTCATATAGGAAGATACAGCAAACTGGCTAAGTTCAGCTTCCTGTAACTCAGCCAAAAAGCACTGAACCAAAACCTTTTGAACAAACTTGAATAATCAACATCTGAGGATAATTAATTTGTGAGGTTTAAGAATTTGGCCCAGTGGTTTTTGAGAAGAAGATCTTTGTAGCCACTGAGCTAAAATGGGCTGTTATGGCATATGACTCATTTCAGCTTCCCATAACTTAGCCAAAAGTCACTGAAAAGAGACCATTTGAACAAACTTCAGAAAGCACTACCCTAGGATCGTTCCTCGGATATTAAACATTTTGGCCATATGGTTTCAGAGAAGAAGTTTTCTGTAGCCCTCAGTGTGATACAGGCACTGATGACCCCGTACAACAAAGGCCGATGCAGGTGGTGCCACCAATACCTCAATTTCAGATATGACCTATGTGACCAACATTGGCATAAAATTTGGTGATGATAGCTCCAGCTGTTTCTAAGATTTAAATTTTAATATGCTTTTTTGCACAGTTAACAAAGATTAGCCTCCTGTAACTCGGCCAAAAATCTTCGAACTGGAACCATTCGAACAAACTTGAGAAAGATTGTTCAAGGTATCATTTCTGTAAAATATTGGACAATTTGGCTGGACAGTTTCAGAGAAGAAGGTTTTTAAAGTTTTTTTAGCTTTTTCCCTATAAAATCTAAGAAAATGCAGTTAGAAAAAAAATAAACAAAATCCGATATAGTTTTTTGGATGACTGAATATTTGCAAAAAATTTGGTGATGCTAGCTACTGCCATTTTTGAGATAGCTATGGTTAACGTACAGACGACGCACGACGCACGACGTACAACACACGACGGACGCTGCCGCACCATCGCATAACCTCACAGGTTCGCTAAAAATACATATTTAATAAATCAAAATAATTATGGAAAAGTAGAAAACTGATATGTTTTGGGAAGCAGTTGCTGCTGAATGGGAGAGGATACAGAATGTCTCAAAAAGTATCTACAGAGAAGAAATGGTATATTAAGCTATGAGAAGTTGCCATGTTTGATCTGAATTGAAGGATGGGGGATTGTTGCTAATAATATCTTGTGATCTGACCATGTGTTTTCTAATGTTGAAACTGAAGCATTTAAACAGTTAGTAAAGACAAGATCTATGGTATTTCCATGGTCATTGGTTGGTTCTCTGACTAGTTGTGGACATTTTAATTAAAGAGTTGACCTAATTGTGTCAATTTGATGTTATATATTATATTAGAAATGTCAATTTTGGTTGAGGTCAACTTGAGAGACTAAAACTTGGAGAACAGAGAAGAAGTTACTGATGGGACATGCGGATGACCTATAGCTGATAACAATCTGAAGTGACTGAGTCTGAGTGTGAATTTAGAGAAGAGATGACTCAAAATCTGGTGTTGTGTGGTGGTGAAGGGTTACATGGGGACTCAGCTGTTCATGTATATAAATGGTTAAACCAGGAGGTAGTCTTTTGTTTGTTGTTCCTCTGACAGCTATTTGATCATGATCAAGGTTTTCAAGGAGACTTTTCATGGACCTATCTGGATGTTAAGTGTTAACGATTTGTGCCCTGTTAACAGATGACAGCATCTTTTAAGGTCTCAAAATAGAGAATAAAAATCGTTAAAAAATCGAAAAAATACAGATGACGCCACCAGTCTGCAGAATCTGATAAAACACTCCATGATTAATTTCCATGGAAAGAATCATGGTGATCAATGCATTAGTTGTTCAGATACTTGAGCTCTTGTATCAAATTTTTCATTATTCTGGGGGGTACTTTGGAGCCCCATAGCTGGAAGAATATGGGTAACAGAGACCTAATTCAAGGTTTCCAAGAAGACTTTTTATAGACCTCTCAGGATGTATAGTTTGAAGATTCCTGGTCCACCGGTAACAATTTGTGCCCTGTTAACAGATGTTAGCATCTTTTGAGGTCTCAAAAACAGAGAAAAAAATTATAAAAATTGAAAAAATACAGATGACGCCACCAGTCTGCAGAAACTGATGAAACACTCCATGATCAATTTCAAGACAGAAGATTCTAGGTCCAGTTGTTAGGATTTGGGCCTTGTTAACAGATGATTCCATCTTTAAAGGTCTCAAAAATAGAGAAAAAAAATCGTAAAAAATCGAAAAAATACAGGTGGCGCCACCAGTCTGCAGAAACTGATTAAACACTCCATGATCGATATCCATGCTAAAAATCTTGGTGATCAATGCATTAGTTGTTCAGATACTTGAGTTTTGTATCAAATATTTCATTATTCTGGGGGGAGTCCCATAGCTTGAAGAATATATATAACAGAGACCTTATTCCAGGTTTCCAAGGAGATTTTTCATGGACCTCTCTGTATGTAAAGAAATAAGATTCCAGGTCCAGTGGTTACAATTTGTGCCTTGTTAACAGAGAGACAGCCGGACGGACTATGGACAAAGAGTGATCGCTATAGCTCAGATGACTTACATTCAGCTGAGCTAAACAAGGGACCCATTGGTCACAGCACTCAGCTGTTATATATGATAAAAAATATGATTTGGGAATGAGGCACATGGTGGTTTTGTGTGGTAATAAATATAAGCTTTATTATGAGTCGTTTGTGTTTAGCTTATGTATGATTTTGATAGTATCTTTGGAGACAGGGAAGAGGATTGACTTCATTTATTTTATTAACAAATGGAGTGCTATTGTCACACAGATTTTGACTTGGCCATATAACTTATAAGCAGCACATATAATAAAAGAGTTTAACTATTTATTAAAATTTAATAATTAATATTATGCCAATATAATTTTTATTTAAAAAAAAAAATAAGAAAATCATATGATTTTTTAAAAATAAAATATAACTGAAATGTTTATTAAAACTAGAATACGGGAAGTCGACAAGCGACTACGTGTATCCGCCTAAATCAGAGTGGAACGGGTGAAGTGAGGCATGGATTGAGTGGCAAGGGGAAATAGAGTGAAGTGTTGCATATTAGCATGGATGTCTGCAGCCAAATTGTGTATGTACCGTAAAAGTCGTTGCAGAAGTCGGGACTTGTACTAGGAAATCGAATTCTAAAAACTAGAATTTTCTAGCAAAGTCGGGGTGCGACTTGTAATACGTATGTATCCCGTTTCAATCAGCGTTCCCGGTACATGGAACGACGTCAGTTGAGCGATAATCGGCGATACCTTTATCCAGTGCTTTGTGAAACGTCTTTCCCCAATAATTTACACTTTTAATCATCTCTTGGGCCTTATATTTTGTGAAATGACGGAATTTTCATTTTATTAACATTAAATGCAAATATTAAATTTGCCCAGTTCAAGGCCTACCCGTTGTGACAAGCCGCAATTCAAGTGACTTCCTAATCTGCGTTACTGTAATATCATGAGTCAATTTGACGCATATGCCAGTCTGCCGCTCTTTGATGTACATTTTCTTTCCGGTTAACTATATGGGTATGCTTGTCATTAAGAAAAACTCGCGGTTCCATATCCGTTTATGCATGTAAAGTTGCGTGTCATTCAAGCTTGATCCTCTACAGACACGTCGTGAATTCTTTTGCCTGCCCGGTTGATCGCTGAATACCAGCTGACCTTTGAAGCCGTGGAGCGGAAATTCAAGCCCCGGGTCACCCGTGCAATGACCTTTACATCCCCATGTCAACTAAGCCTTCCGTGACTGATATCCACAGTTAAAAACTCTCATATTAAGAACAGTTAGGTCACTGTCACCATCTCGTGGTTTTCAAACGTTTTGGATAACAAAGTTATAACGTTTTACGTGAGCTGCAAATATATGATTTGCTTCGTGTGTTACCCGTGTCTCTTTCAGGACGATCGTATGCCCGGTCAACAATATGGCGGTTGGCATGCATTACGGTCAATCGTGCGTTGACATATTCGTGATTTTTTTTAATGAAGACACATTAATCAATACAATGAAATAACAACATACAGGTATATATTTTATTTACTTAAAATGCCACATACGTACCTAAATTCCACGGGAACCGGCATCCTTTGGTGTCATGACGGGTCTAGTTCAACACGGCTGAGTTTGCCATACATCCAAGCAATTTGAATATAATCACTAATAACGATGGAAATTTGGTTTTCGAGATAAAAAAATCATTAGTCTCAGTAAATATAATACCTGTAAATTCAATGATTTTTTTTTAACTGACCGGTCAATAAAGCGTTCATTATCCCCTTGTTGACTGACATATATTTCAGTGATTTCACTTGTACCGTGCATGTGCCGCGCCTAGATGGTAAGTTGTAACAATTAATTCAAGGGTTACTAAATTCAGTTTTAGAGCCCATTTCAGAAATTAGATGAATAAATTTTAAACTAAATTATTCTTTCCATCTTTCAGTTGTCTTAAGTTGGTTAAAATCATGCCCAATGCGACGGATTGGGACTTGTCACGCGTACGCAAACTAATCATAGTCTAATGAATCCACCCTACGTTTGACGATCTTTAACGATTTAAAGAGTTGCTCGATTGTGATAGTATTTTGCCTCAGACTCTTTTAGTTTATTAATACAGTCATTTGACTTGATATTTGCATTCTAATGTTACTTAACCTAGTAAGAAACGGCAACAATGACATCGTTTCACAGCACAAATTGTAATCCGACGCAGCTGACTTTGGCACTGTACAAATCTTACCTGACAATTAAACCCCGACTTAATATGTCAAGATTCTGTTGTTATTCCTTAAATATAAGCATTGTATTAAAACTGTCCAATTGTTTTTATGTTTAAATGGTTTTTAATTAGTTTATAAACCACATAAGTACTACGGGGAGTTGGTTGTAGTCTTGCATCGCAAAGAATGATACTAAAATTTCATATGTATCAGGTGGTTGGGACGCCTCTGAAGTCTGGGTGCGACCTATATTATGGACTTTTCCTGAAACTAAACTTGATAAGCTATTCCCCACGGGGATCCTAAAAGTCAGGGTGCGACTTGTAATAAGGATGCGACTTCTGCAAAGACTTTTACGGAAGGTTGCGCCACCTACCACAAAATCCAGAAAGCCGTCCAAGTTGTATACATATGCAAAATTTAAGGCAGAAAAGTCAAACCACTACATGTATATGAGTGATTTTAGCCCGTGGCAGACAAAAAGATGGACGCTGTGCAAAAATGGTTGCAGGTGGCGCCACCAGTTTTGCGTATGAAAAAGAGCTATGTGAGAACTATACACATGCAAAACTTTGGTGCCACCAAAGAGTGAAGTGTTGCATATTAGCATGGATGTCTGCAGCCAAATTGTGTATGTAGGTTGCGCCACCTGTCATAAAATCAGAAAAGCTATCCAGGATGTATATGCATGCCGAACTTCAGGTGAATTAATCAAATGACTGCAGAGATATGAGTGATTTCAACCCAAGGCAGACGAACAGATGGACACTGTGCAAACATGGTTGCAGGTGGCGCCACCATTTTTTGTGTATGTTATAAAGCTCTCCAAGGGCTACATTTGTGCAAAAAAATTTTCCTGATTGGTCAAACGGTTTCCGAGATATGTGGGTTTATGTGTGGAAACAGACGCACAAACGGATGCAGAGTGCAGAGGAAAGGTCAGAGGTCAAAACAAAATCGGGGCGCAGCAGTTCACATGTGACCCGAACATAATCCCGGATTTCGTAAAATTCTGCCCAGCGGTTACGGAGGAGTTCCCCGGACACCTCTGCGGCGGCGGTGGCGGCGGTGGGCTGAAAACATAGTATCCGCAAAACCCTGTTTTGGCGGATACAATAATATTATAGAATATATTCATGAATGCATTCATGACTACATTTTGAAAGTATCTGCACTGGTATTCAAATACTTTCATTTTTACCTGAATTCCCATTCTTATGCTATAAAAATTTTTAATGCAGTACATATTCCTGTTCGTATTCAAATACATTTGCAAAGCATTTGCACCATGTCTAATATTTATTCAGTTTTAGCAAAACAATGATGTTGAGAATCCAGAATATACAAAATTCACAAATTTAAATAATGATCATAAGTACCTGGTTTTATGGCTTTTATTTATATTGAAAAAAATAAATGTAATATATTCACTTTGGACTACTTTCACATCAATCTACTCACTACACACAGTAGGAATCTAGATTAATATTATCAACTGCATCTTTGTCTATCATTAATTCCCTTCATATGATCCCTAATGATTAGTAATGAATTAATGTGATTTATTTTTTTATGATTAAAATTGAACTGAATAATACCAAAGGTGACTGCATGGTGTTACTTGAAATATTGACATTGACATTCTATCTATCCATACAAGATTCTTACATCATCAGTAACTGCAAGTTAATTTACTGTTACTCATCAACTAACAAATTCCTTTTCTATAAATTTTTCTTTAATTTGTTATTAAAAACCAATAAAAATTTATTAATTTATTGTTATGTTGTTTTTCAAAACAACTACAAGATGAGTTGGGTTGGACACCTGGATCAACTGTGGCTGGGCATTAGCTGCCTGGCTGCCCAAGTGTATGCCTCAAGCGTGCATAATTTAATGAAAGGTCAGCAAGGTCAACATACAGGTGACTGTAGAGGGCCTGGGTCTGACATGGTCTCATAAAAACTTAAATAAAAGCTACAATATTTGGCCAATTTCTTTCAGCTTTCTAAACTACAAAGATGAAATCCTTATGTGTGCATGATATGAAAATTAAATCAACAGTGCTCTCAGGAAACAAACGTGCCATAGTCAAGTTGGGCAAAATTTAAAATACTAATTTTATATTTATACTAATAACTTATAAAATTTGAAAAATTCAGAACTAATTTTGGGTATTCAATTGAATCTTAATTAAATAATGTTACATCCCTGACAAAAATTCTCTAGCATCAGCAATCCTCTTGTTAAGGGAGTGAATATATTTCTTGATTTTTTAAAAAGTGCATTAGGTTTTGGCCCATAACTTAAAACAATTACGCAATACTGACATCACTTCTGGCATGTGCATAGCGAACATATAGAAAAATATGTTATGATCAAAGTCAGATCAGTGGTTTTGATATTAGGCAGTCATAAAGTGTAACAATGGGTTTTTAATGGAAAAATGAAGTTTTTCATTAATATCTCAAAGGAATTAAGTCCTAGTGACCAAATTCTTGGCATGGTAGGGGATTTTGGAGACATCTAACTGTATGCCAAATTTAACGAACTTAGAGCTGAAGCTGGGGAGCTGAGCTCTAGCAAACTGCATAACACTAGCTTGATGTAAACAATATGTGACAGTTTTTGATCAACTGGTTTCAATTTGTAGATGTTAACAGTTGAAATTGTAACAAAAACATGCTTTGAAAATTAAATCTGCAGCAGTTACATGAAAAAAATGTGCCATGGTCAACCTTGGGCAAAATTTATGGTACCAATTTTATATTTTTGCCAATATTTAAAAAAATTTAACAGATTTTGATCTAATTTTTGGTATACAATTAAATTTTGATTAATTAAAGTTGTATTACTGAAAAAAAGTTCCTACCTTCAACACTTTTGGTCTTAAGTGACCAAATATCTTTCCTGATTTTTTTACAAAGTCCATTATGTTTGGGCCCATAACTTTTTTAAATTAAATAATACTGACTTAATTTCTGGCATCTACATAAGAACTATATAGAGTAATATTTATAGTAAATATGAAGAAAACCAGATGAGTGGTTTTGATATTAGGCAGTCCTGAAGTGTGAAAATAGATTTCTAATAAAAAATTGAGGTTTTCCCTTAATATCTCAAAGGAACGAAGTCCTATTGACCCAATCTTCGGCATGGTAGGAGATTTTGGGGACATCTAACTGTATGCTGAATTTCAGATTCGTAAGTCCAATGGTGTCAAAACGTGCCAGTCTTACGGACGGACATCCGGACGGACAGACAGACAGACGGACGGACGACGGATGATGGACCATGACTACAGCTCAGATGACTTGTAGTCAGCTGAGCTAAAAATCAAGGAAATCCATGCAAGAATTATTGGGAAACAGGTGCTCCTGTATTTATTTTTATTCAATACAAGCCAACTGTACTGAGCTTTCATAAATAATGGTCATATTTATTAAGAAATCTTTGACCCAATGCAAGATTACATTAATATATGTCCCACTGCATTCACTTTAATAGTTCTTGAGATAATATTTTCTAAAGGAATTTAAAGATGGCTTCCTGGTGGCCATATTTGATTTCTGACAGGTCAGAAATTGAACAACAAACATCCTCTAAAAGGGACCAAACATTAAAAAAAAATCACAGAAACTGCACTGGCAAAAGGATTTCTAAGCTGGCTATATGGCAGACATAATGGATTTCTGACAAGTCTGACATTTGATATTTCACATCCTCCAATGAGAAACTAAACTTGTGGCAATTGCTCCAAAGAATGTTACAGTTATGAATGCCCAAAACAATTCCAAAGGCATGATCAGGTTGGAGAGCTCTCATATCAGATTTATTGACATGCAAATGTAAAAAATGTAAGTCCAATATTTTTTAATTATCACCTTGCTTTTCAATGGGGTCAGCAGGGTAGGTGAACTGCAAAACCTGAAAGAAAAGAAATGCTGAAAGCATCACTTAGAGTCTTGTAATCAAATAAATCCATCCAAAATCCAGGTACAGACCCATATATTATCAGAACAAACACTTGCTGGTATATCTGATGATTTGTATAATATTTTTCAGATATCTAGGAAACTAAGTTTATTGCTATGATTCAATGAAATAAACTGCAAAATGTTACCATCATCTTATAAATTAGTAGCTAAACCTTAACAATCTCATAGTCTTAATGCCTGGCCAAAGCATTCTGGAAAAAGTGTTTTTGTTATGCACTAATGATATGTCCTTATAACTCCATGGGCTGATACAAAAGGGAGTCATATATCACAAGTGTCACTGACAACTATGGGCACACAGTGAGATGTATCAGTTGGAGAGTAATGGTTATATATACAAGAGAAACAGAGATGGTCAACATTATTTTTGTGAACATCCCTGTCCTATGACCTAGGCCTTTTGCCCACATATCAATTGGATTCTTTTTAAAGTGATGGGTAACTACTAACCACTTAAAACTGGAGTAATCACTTGGCAACCAATGTGTAAATAACTTTGAACTGCAACCTTTAACCTCCTGACCAGCTGACCCCAATATCAATTAGTTATTTCTTCAAGCAAAAAGACCCATAAATATGTTTGAATCAAATTGAGTGATGCATAGATGAGGCATATGTGAAGGACTGAAGGTTTGGGATAAACAGTTTAGCTTGAAATATGTTCACAAGCATTTGGAACAATTTAGTATTGTGACCTTGACCTCTGACCTTTTGACCTTAACATCAATAGGGTTCTTCCCCTAATGGTTGGTTAGCCATATATGAAAGATAGAAGTTATAGGTTGAAAAGTTTGCCTTAAAATGACTCCATGCAAGAAGTGGGTGCTGTGAACTTGACCTTTGACAGGCCTCCCAGCGGCAAGTTTAAAAAAGTAGGACATTTTTGAGAAAATAGTAGGACAAACTAGAATTTTAAACAAGGGACCTATGGGTCACGACGCTCAGCTATTATATATGATAAAAAAATATTATTTAGAAATGAGGCACATGCTGGTTTTGTGTGGTAATAAATATAAGCTGTATTATGAGTGGTTGTTGTTTAGCTTATGTATGATTTTGATAGTACCTTTGGAGACAGGGAAGAGGATTGATTTCATTTATTTTACTAACAAATGGAGTACTATTGTCACACAGATTTTGACTTGGCCATATAACTTATAAGCAGAACATATAATATAAGAGTTGAACTATTTATTAAAAAAAAATTACAAATACTGTCCCAAATATAATTTTTATAAAAAATAATAAGAGAATCATATGATTTTTTTAAATGAAATATAACTGATATGATTATTAAAATAATATTAAAGAATATATTCATGAATGCATTCATGAATACATTTTGAAAGTATTTGCACAAGTATTCATATACTTTTATTTTAACCTGAATTCCTATTCTTTATGCAAGAAATTTTATAATGGAGTACATAATCATATTCGTATTTAAAAACAATTACAAAGTATTCGCACCATGTCTGGTATTTATTCAGTTTCACCAACCAATGATGTTGAGAATCCAGAATATACAAAATTCACACATTTAAATAATGATCATAAGTACCTGGTTTCATGGCTTTTATTTATATTAAAAAATAACTGTAAAAAATTCATTTTGGACTAATTGCACATCAATGTACACACTAGACACAGTAGGAATCTAGATTAATATTATCAACTGCATCTTTGTCTATCATTAATTTCCTTCATATGATCCCTAATGATTAGTAATGAAAAATATGATTTACTTCTTTATCATTAAAATTGAACTGAAAAATGCCATAGGTGACTGCATGGTGTTATTTGGAATACGTGACATTCTACCCATCGATACAAGATTCTTATATCATCAGTAACTGCAAGTTAATTTCCTGTTATTATAAACTAACAAATTCCTTTTCTATTTTTCTTTAATTTGTTATTAAAAACCAATAAAAATTTATTAATTTATTGTTTATTGTTATGTTGTTGGTTAAAACTACTAGATGAGTTGGGTTGGACACCTGGATCAACTGTGGCTGGCCATAAGCTGCCTGGATTCTGTGTATGCCTCGCCTCAAGCGTGCATAATTTGATGAAAGGTCAACAAGGTCAACATACAGGTGACTCAAGAGGGGCTGGAGAGAGCCAAAGTCTGACAGGGTCTCATAAAAAACATTAATAAAAGCTACAATTTTTGGCCAATTTCTTTCAGCTTTCTAAACTAAAAAGCTGAAATCCTTATGTGTGCATGATATGAAAATTATATCAACAGTGCTCATGGGAAACAAATGTGCCATGGTCACAGTTGGGCAAAATTTAAGGTACTAATTTTATATTTATACTAATAACTTATAAAATTTGAAAAATTCAGAACTGATTTTGGGTATTCAATTGAATCTTGATTAAATAATGTTACATCCCTGACAAAAAAATCTCTAGCTTCAGCAATGCCCTTGTTAAGGGAGTAAATAAATTTCTTGATTTTTTACAAAGTGCATTATGTTTGGGCCCATAACTTAAAACAATTACGCAATACTGACATCATTCTGGCATGTGCATAGAGAATGAAAAATATGTATATTATTTATGATTAAAGTCAGATCAGTGGTTTTGATATTAGGCAGTCTTGAAGTGTAACAATGGGTTTTTAATGGAAAAATGAAGTTTTTCATTAATATCTCGAAGGTATTAAGTCCTAGTGACCAAATTCTTGGCATGGTAGGGGATTTTGGAGACATCTAACTGTATGCCGAATTTAAGGAACTAAGAACTGAAGCTGGGGAGCTGAGCTCTTGCAAACTGCATAACACTAGCTTGATGTAAACAATATGTTACATGGTGCTTGAAAACTTATTAAAATCTACAGTTATTGATCAACTGGTTTCAAATTTTTGGTGTTAACAGTTGAAATGCTAACAAAAACATGCTGTGAAAATTAAATCCACAGTACTTACAGGAAAAAAATGTGCCATGGTCAACCTTGGGCAAAATTTAAGGTACCATTTTTTTTTTTTTTTATTAATATTTTAGAAAATTTAAAAGATTTTCATCTAATTTTGGGTATACAATTTAATTTTGATTAATTAAAGTTATATTACTGGAAAAAAGGTCGATAGCTTTAACATTTTTTGTGTTAAGTGATCAAATATCTTTCCTGATTTTTTACAAAATGCATTATGTTTGGGCCCATAACTTTTTTAAATTAAATAATACAGACATAATTTCTGGCATGTACATAGGAACTATATAGAGGAATATTTATGGTAAATATGAGGAAAAACAGATGAGTGGTTTTGATATTAGGCAGTCCTGAAGTGTGAAAATAGGTTTTTAATAAAAAATTGAGGTTTTTCCTTAATTTCTCAAAGGAACGAAGTTGCAAAGACCCAGTTTTCGGCTTGGTAGGAGATCTTGGGGACATCTAACATTATGCCGAATTTTGGATTCCTAGGTCTTACAGTTTCAAAACGTGCCACATCTACGGAGGACGGACGGACGGACAGACGGACGGACAGACGGACGGACGACGGACAATGGACCACGACTATAGCTCAGATGACTTATAGTCAGCTGAGCTAAAAAAAACTCTTAAATACTTATATGAATTAATTCATCAATTTCAAGGATTATTATTCTTTAATTTTATCTTAGAGTTTTATTCATCATGATTTTGATGCACAAAAATATGTAGACTACATGTTGTAGAGTTTAAATATATTATGTTGAATAGTTTTTAAAAATATGGTTGTCTTTTAAAGTGTACAAAAACTAATATCTAACTAAATTTAGCTTATTGAGTGTTATTTAGTAACAAAAGTCATCCTAGATATTTAGTGCTTTTTCTTCTTTGAGTCATTTGCCAGTGATTTGTTCACAAGTTTCATGTCTTCACTGGCCTTGGTCATTTTTTTACTTCCTTGTACAATTGTTTGGCATTCCTAAAAGCATGGAGTGTCTTAGGATGTACTGGCACCTTACTAGGTTCTCCATACATGTTAACAATGTTCTGCACAGTTCTGAGTCCATAAATATAATTTTCCTTTAATCCTGCTCTTGAGGTTGTCACAAGAGTTTATTTTGCATGGAAAATCGTCTTTCCACATCAGCCTGTCCATGGATGAGAATCAGGACTGCCTTCACCAGTTTTGCCAAGATTGGGTACTTTGAGTGTCCAGCATGGTCAACCTGGGCAAGAACTGATTCCCAGTAGGAGTCCATCTGCTTACAAGTAAGTAACAAATAGCTCATCAGATGGGTTTATACCTTCTTTCTCTATGAAAGTATCCTTTGCAATATCAGCACTAGCATACAACCTCCACTAATCAAGCAAACTGTCAATCTCTTTCCTTGACACCACCATGGGCAGCTTCTGTACTACCTTCTTAATGCTTTCTGCTGAGTTGGCAACTGTCCTCAGTAACAGATGAAGGCACTGTACATGCTTCAGTAATGAGTTGTCAAAAGGCAATCTCTCCACAAGGTATGCTGTGATGGTCACTAAGGACTTCCTAGCATCAAGTCTAAAGGCTTCAACATACTTATGTGCCAATCATTTCAGAAAATCTGATGAAAGTGTTCAACTTTCTAGGCTTAAGCAAATTTTTAGTCCCAGTGAGGTCAAGTTTGATGATAGATTGTCCAGTTGGATCCCAAGCAAATTCTGGTTTGACAAATCTGCCCATTAGTTTGGTAACCAAGGTCCTATAGTTCATCATATAGAACATGTATTAGTGGACCTTCTGTCTGCATCATGGAAAGGAACTTTGTGTATATATCCCCAACAGATTTAAGAAGCTGCAGCCTTGTCAGTCATAGGATCCTTAAAACCCACATGTATGATTTTGTAGTAAAATTATTTGTTTCAAAGGGAATGCTTTTTGGGATAAATGAAAGGAAGTATTCTTTCAGAGAATCCCATTGATCAATAACTAGGCTGGCCGATAACATGCTGGCTGGGGTGCAAGCACCAATAGAGAAAACCATGACAGAGACTCTCCTGTTATCTGAGGAAGTGCACTGGGGGAGAGAGTGGGGGGGGGGGGGGGGGCTATGGAATGACACCATTGCTGTTTAATGCTTCATAGAAGTTCCAGTTGCTATTATCATTTGAAATGAGAAATAAAATAGCTTTAATCTAAATCTTTTCAAAACAAGGCCTACAGGCCTAATGCGAACCTGTGCATTGGGAAATACACCAGGTATAATGCTTCAATGCTGGACCATTACTTTTCATGTATATGAACAATGCAGGTACTAAACATTTTGAATAAGAAACAATTACACTAACATCACTGCTGAAATTCTGGCATGGGTGGACACAACACAAAAATGATTCTAGCTGGCACCACCAGTCTTGTATACAACGAAGCTATCAGAGATATACACATATGCCAATTTTCAGACTGATATATCAAACCCCTCCTGAGAAATAAGCAGGGACACACATTGTGCAAAAATTATTGTAGGTGGCACCACATGTCTTGTATACGACAAAGCTATCCGATATGTATAAATACGCCCAATTTCAGGCTAATATATCAAATTCCTCTGTAGAAATAAGCAGGCACATACACTGTGCAAAAGTCAATGTACCTGGCACCACCTGTCTTGTAAATGAAAATACCATCAAAGACGCATAGACAAGTCAAAATATCAGTCCAATACATCAGAGTTTGATGCACTGGGCTGACAAGGCTTAGGTGAGTAAGGCAGTTGCCCCCGAGTGACCTGTGACAAATTGCTGCCTCAAGCTACTGCACTGGAGAACTCTTGACCTGCACCTGGATAGACTGAGTGACTTTTGACCTGTACCTGGCTGCACTGAGTGAACTCTTGACCTGTTGCATAATCTGACACAGCTGGCAGTCTGCCAAAGCTATAAATAGAATGCAGCTACTGCACTGAGTGAACTCTTGACCTATACCTGGCTGCACTTCTTCCAATCCTGGCGGTGTGCCAAAACTATTTATAGAGCTGACATCATCTTGGCTAATGGCCAACATCAAGGCACTTGCAATCTGCCAATGGAAACCAAGTGCTGCCATCTGAAAACAAAAGTGATCCCTACTTGAAATAACTTTGAAATTTATTTTCCCAGTACAAAATGCTTTTCAGCTGACTTTTAAAAAAAAAAGAAATCAGGAATATATGTAAAATTATTATGGATGCATACTGAATGCAAAATTAAAATACAGATATATCTCATTGATGGCAAATTCTTGAATTAAGTTGAGTAGGGATACCAATAATTTATAATCCACGTACAGTTGTTTTTATATAGCCACAGAGAACTGAACATGATTGTCTGGTATGATGAATAACTTAAATCATAAATCTAATTTTTTTAAAAGCTTTTAAAAAACTTTCTTGTCAATATTAACCAAAGATAACCTGAAATCTAAATGTCTAGTGGCATGATGTAATAGATGCTGATAAACTGGTGCCAGGCTAGATGTAACAGCATCACACAGCTAACATATATGGTAAAATGACTCAGTTCAATCTCCATAATTCAGCCAAAAAAACATTCATGTTGAACCATTAATGACAATTATTATAAGAATTATTGTAGGAATTATTCTTGTAAAATATTTAACAAACTGGCTTCAGTGGCATCAGCCGAAAAACATTTCGCAGGTTTATAACTCATATGGATAAATACAGCAAAATGGCTATGTTAAGCTTCCCATAACTCGGCCAAAAATCACTGAACCAAAACCATTTGAACAAACTTGAATTATCAACATCTGAGGATAATTAATATGTGAGATTTAAGAATTTGGCCCAGTGGTTTTTGAGAAGAAGATCTTTGAAGCCACTGAGCTAAAATGGGCTCTTATGGCATATGACTAAATTCAGTTTCCCATAACTTAGCCAAAAGTCACTGAAAAGAGACCATTTGAACAAACCTCAGAAAGCACTACCCAAGGATCATTTCTGAGAGATATTAAACATTTTGGCCACATGGTCTCAGAGAAGAAGTTTTTTATAGCCCTCAGTGTAATACAGGCACTGATGACCCTGTACAAAAAAGGCCGATGCAGGTGGCGCCACCAAAACCTCAATTTCAGATATGACCAATGTGACCAACTGGAACCATTCGAAATAACTTGAGAAAGATTATTCCAGGGATCATTTCTGTGAAATATTGGACAATTTGGCTGGACAGTTTCGGAGAAGAAGATTTTTAAAGCTTTTTTAGCTTTTTCCCTATAAAATCTAAGAAAATGCTGTTAGGAAAAAAATAAACAAAATCCCATATAGTTTTTTGGATGACTGATTATTTGCAAAAAATTTGGTGATGCTAGCTCCTGCTGTTTTTGAGATAGGTATGGTTAATGTACAGACGAGGCACGACAGACGACGCACGACGGACGATACCGCACCATCGCATAAGCTCACAGGTTCGCTAAAAAGTAGGAATATGGTCCAAAAATAGGAAAAGTAGGACATAGTAGGACAGGTGTTGAAAAAGTAGGAAAAGTAGGATCCCTGGGTGGCCTGCTTTGACCTCAAAATCAACAGGTCTTTTCCCCTGTTGGCAGAGAAGCGATATGTCAGTGCTGGAAGGTTTGGAATTAAAATTCTCGCTTGAAATGTGTCCACAACATTTTTAAAGAAGTAGATCCTGTGACCTTGACCTTTGACCTTGTGACCTCAAAATCTATAGGATTCTTCTCCAACTTGGTAAGTGAGCCATATGTGAAAGATCAAAGGATTGGGATGAAAGGTTTGGCTTAAAATGCATCCAAAAGCTTTTCAAAGAAGTGGGTCCTGTGACCTTGACCTTTGACCTTGTGACCTCAGAATAATTATGGTTCTTCCCTTGTTGGTAGGTGAGCTGTATGTGAAAGATGGTGGGTTTGGGATGAAACTTTTGGCTATAAGAGTTAATTCTGGGGGGTGCAAACACGCCCCGTAACTCGGAGAATATAGGTCACAGTGACCAAGTTTCAGGTTTCCAGGAGATCTTTTTAGAACCTCTAAGACTGCATAGGGTTCATGATCCTAGCCCTTAAGGTTACAATTTGTGATGGATGGCCGGACAGACAGATGGAAGAATGACATACAAAGACCCATCACTATAGCCCAGCATGACTGAAAGTCAGATGAGCTAAAAAAAAATACAGGTGCGCCACAAATCCTCAGAAACTGATGAAACACTCCATGATCAATATCCATGCAAAGAATCATGGTGATCAATGCATTAGTTGTTCAGATACTTGAGCTTTTGTATCAAATTTTCCATTATTCGGGGGGTACTTCTGAGCCCAATAGCTCATAGAATATGGGTAACAGAGTTTTTATTTCAGGTTTCCAAGGAGATTTTTCATGGACTTCTCTGGATGTCAGGTCAGAAATTTCCAGGACCAGCAGTTATGATTTGTACCTGGTTACCTAACAGACAGACAGATGGACGGAAGCAGACAAAGGGCAATGGCTATAGCTCAGATGACTTTTAGTCAGCTGAGCTAAAAATAAGCTCAATCAGATAAAGTTTGACATGTGACTGATCCCTCCGTAAAATTTTGCACTGTTAGCTCAAACGTTTTTAGAGATAGCAGAGGGCAGAGGACGGACAACGCCACACCATTGCACAAGTTCAAAGGTATAAATTAGAACAAGAGACCCAGGGGTCTAATGTTCACTCTGTGAAATACTGTATATTTTGGCAGGTGATTAAAAACAAGGGACCCATGGGTCACGGCACTCAGCTGTTATATATGATAAAAATATGATTTGGAAAAGAGGTACATGCTTGTTTTGTGTGGTAATAAATATAAGCTTTATTATGAGTTGTTGGTGTTTAGCTTATGCATGATTTTGATAGTATCTTTGGAGACAGGGAAGAGGACTGATTTCATTTATTTTATTAACAAATGGAGTGCTATTGTCACACAGATTTTGACTTGGCCATATAACTTATAAGCAGCACATATAATGTAAGAGTTTAACTATTTATTAAAATTTAATAACAAATATTGTGCCAATATCATTTTTATTAAAAAAATAATAAGAAAATCATATGATTTTTTTAAATAAAATATAACTGAAATGATTATTGAAATAATATTATAGAATATATATTCATGAATGCATTCATGAATACATTTTGAAAGTATCTGCACTGGTATTCAAATACTTTCATTTTTACCTGAATTCCCATTCTTATGCAATAATTTTTTTTAATGCAGTACATGTTCATATTGGTATTCAAATACATTTGCAAAGCATTCGCACCATGTCTAGTATTTATTCAGTTTTAGCCAAACAATGATGTTGAGAATCCAGAATATACAAAATTCACAAAAAATTCAGATAATGATCATAAGTACCTGGTTTTATGGCTTTTATTTATGTTTAAAAAAATGTAATTTATTCACTTTGAACTACTTTCACATCAATCTACATACTAGACACAGTAGGAATCTAGATTAATATTATCAACTGCATCTTTGTCTATCATTAACTTCCTTCATATGATCCATAATGATAAGTAATGAATAATATGATTTATATAATATAATATGATTAATTATATATTTTATATACTAATAACTTATAAAATTTGAAAAATTCAGAACTAATTTTTGGTATTCAATTGAATCTTGATGAAATAATGTTACATCCCTGACAAAAAATCTCTAGCTTCAGCAATCCTCTTGTTAAGGGAGTAAATATATTTCTTGATTTTTTTAAAAAGTGCATTATGTTTGGGCCCATAACTTAAAACAATTACGCAATACTGACATCATTTCTGGCATGTGCATAGCGAATGTATAGAAAAATATGTATATTATATATGATCAAAGTCAGATCAGTGGTTTTGATATTAGGCAGTCTTACAGTGGAACAATGGGTTTTTAAAGGGAAAATGAAGTTTGTCATTAATATTTCGAAGGAATTAAGTCCTAGTGATCAAATTCTTAGCATGGTAGGGAATTTTGGAGACATCTAACTGTATGCTAAATTTAAGGAACTTAGAGCTGAAGCTGGGGAGCTGAGCTCGAGCAAACTGCATAACACTAGCTTGATGTAAACTTGATGTGACATGGTGCTTAAAAACTTGAATAAAATCTACAGTTTTTGATTAACTGGTTTCAAATTTTTGGTGTTAACAGACAAAATGCTAACAAAAACATGCTGTGAAAATTAAATCCACAGTACTTACAGGAAAAAAAAGTGCCATGGTCAAACTTGGACAAAATTTAAGGTACCAATTTTCTATTTTTGCCAATATTTAAAAAAATTTAACAGATTTTGATCTAATTTTTGGTATACAATTAAATTTTGATCAATTAAAGTTGTATTACTGAAAAAAGTCCCTATCTTTAACACTTTTGGTCTTAAGTGACCAAATATCTTTCCTGATTTTTTTACAAAGTCCATTATGTTTGGGCCCATAACTTTTTTAAATTAAATAATACTGACTTAATTTCTGGCATGTACATAGGAACTATATAGAGGAATATTTATGGTAAATATGAAGAAAACCAGATGAGTGGTTTTTATATTAAGCAGTCCTGAAGTGTGAAAATATATTTCTAATAAAAAAATTGAGGTTTTTTCTTAAATCTCAAAGGAGCGAAGTCCTAGTGACCCAATTTTCGGCATGGTAGGAGATTTTGGGGACATCTATCTGTATGGCCAATTTCAGATTCGTAGGTCCAATGGTATCAAAACGTGCCAGTCTTACGGACGGACATCCGGACAGACGGACGGACGGCAAGACAGACGGACGGACGACGGACAATGGACCACGACTATAGCTTAGATGACTTATAGTCAGCTGAGCTAAAAAAAATGTTGCAGGAAGATCAGTCAAAGAGTCTCAGAGGAGACTCTGTTTTGGCAGATTATAACAAATAAATACTCAATGACATATTATGGATAAATGCGGAAAAGACCATTACAGCCTTCTGAAAGTAGCTAAACACAGGTAGCGCCACCTGCAGGTCAAAATTATTAAGCAGTCACATGATCAACATTCCTGTGAAATTTGAAACTGAAGGCTGCAGCAGTTCCTTAGATATTTGGTAACAGACAATACATCATGTATGGAAACACATCAAGTTGTTAAATTTTACGATCGACAAAATTTGAAGTTCCGTAGAGACGCCATCTTGAGAATGACTTGACTGAATTTATACTCAAATTATTTCCCTTCCTCTAAGGAACTGTTGACTATGATATGAAGGCCAAAATATTAATACTTAATGACTTATCTACTAAGAAGTGGAAAAGACCATTTTGTCCCGCAGAAAGTAGGTCAACAAAGATGGCGCCACCTGGAGGTCAAAATCATTTAGCAGTCACATGATCAATATTCCTGTGAAATTTGAAACTGAAGACTGCAGCAGTTCCTTAGATATTTGGTAACAGACAATACATCATGTATGGAAACACATCAAGTTGTTAAATTTTACGATCGACAAAATTTGAAGTTCCGTATAGACGCCATCTTGAGAATGACTTGACTGAATTTATACTCAAATTAATCCCCTTACTCTAAGGAACTGTTGACTATGATATGAAGGCCAAAATATTAATACTTTATGAGTTTATTTCGGAAGAAGTGGAAAAGACCATTTCATCCCGCAGAAAGTAGGTCAACACAGGTGGCGCCACCTGGAGGTCAAAATCATTGAGCAGTCATATGGTCAATATTCCTGTGAAATTTGAAACTGGAGGCTGCAGCCGTTCCTTAGATATTTAGTAACAGACAATACATCCTGTATGGAAACACATCAAGTTGTCATATTTTGCGATCGACACGATTTGAATTTCCGTAAAGACACCATCTTGAAAATGACCTGACTGAATTTACACACAAATTATTCCCCTTCTTCTAAGGAACTGTTGACTATGATATGAAGGCCAAAATATTAATACTTTATGACTTATCTTGGAAGAAATGGAAAAGACCATTTTGTCCCGCAAAAAGTAGGTCATCATAGGTGGCGCCACCAAAAGCTTATTTTTGCATGTCCATCCCATGATCATTAATTCTGCAAAGTTTCATGAAGGTAGCTGCCTTGGCTGTTGAGATATTTGGTAACAGACGGTGGACGGTGGACAGTTGACAGTGGACAGTGGACAGTGGACGGCGGACGCTGCGCAATGGCATAAGTTCACAGAGTGAACTAAAAATACAGGTGGTGCAACCGGTTTTCGTTAACTGACAATAATAGTCATAGTCAATATTCAAGGCAAAATTTGTAGCAATCCATGCATTAATAATCAAGATACAGGAGCTTTCGTATCAAATTTTTGGTAATGCTAGGGGTACTTACAAGCCCTATAGCTCAGATAATATAGGTTACAGTGACCTAAAATCAGTGTTCCATGGAGAGGTTTTATTGACTTCTCTGGATTTTGGATGCCTGGTCAGTTGACAGACAAGCACAATTCCTACACCTATGTTGACCTTCAGTCAGTTGAGAAAAAGGAACGATGCTGAATAAGCTAAATTCAAACAATTTGAAGTTCTTGAAAATGTATAGGCACATTTTTTAGAATTATAAAACCTGTTGAAAACTTCAAGCTTTGTATGTTTGATCCTGTCCCTGGATATTCCATAAAGTTTAGTTAATTTCTCAACTCAAGGACTTACATTGCATGTAGCTGTAGTGTAGCTTTCGACTGTAATTCACACAGTCATCATCAACAGATGCTTGTGGAAAACTTGTTGTTTACTGGATTGACATGACTGTGACACATTTGGCAGTCATCAATTGCTGCAGTAACTAACCTGACTTGAGGGTCCCTGAACGGGAGGGCCAACCACTCCCCATGAGCTTCCTTCATGTACTGTGTCA
This sequence comes from Sipunculus nudus, assembly GCA_026874595.1. Classification (NCBI taxonomy): domain Eukaryota; kingdom Metazoa; phylum Annelida; class Sipuncula; order Golfingiida; family Sipunculidae; genus Sipunculus; species Sipunculus nudus. Next base: position 96,958,177 of record CM049309.1, read on the forward strand.
TATCAGCTTCATTCTTATCAAACGATATGAAAACAACTTCAAATGGTGACTGCCTTCTCAGGAGCTCATCATGAAGCTCAGCCAAAAGTGGAACAAACTGTTGACATGGAGGACACCAACTCGCAGAAAAGAGCAGGCCAATGATTTTATCAGCTAGCACATCCTGACCTTTGAACTTTTCACCCTCTTTATTAATGAGATCAGTCTCCTTGAATAATTCCATGGTTCCTGAAAAATAAAAAAAACAGGTAGGTAGTTTTTTAATTGCATCAGATATATAATATTCAATGATTTTATAGATTACTGTGGAGCTGATAGATATCGTTCACAAATACCATAATACAACCAATCATTGTGTGTGTAACTGATGTGTATAGTTTACACTTTCCTTATTATAAACAATCAGTCTGTGTGTAGCTGATGTGTAAAGTTCACAAATGCTGTAATATAACTAATCAGTATGTGTGTAGATGATGTGTATAGTTCACAAATACCATAATATAACCAATCATTGTGTGTGTAACTGATGTGTATGGTTTACACTTTCCTTATTATAAACAATCAGTGTGTGTGTAGCTGATGTGTATAGTTCACAAATACCATAATATAACCAATCATTGTGTGTGTAACTGATGTGTATGGTTTACACTTTCCTTATTATAAACAATCAGTCTGTGTGTAGCTGGTGTGTAAAGTTTACAAATGCCGTAATATAACCAATCAGTGTGTGTGTAGATGATGTGTATAGTTCACAAATACCATAATATAACCAATCATTGTGTGTGTAGATGATGTGTAAAGTTCACAAATACCATAATATAACCAATCAGTGTGTATGTAACTGATGTGTATGGTTTACACTTTCCTTATTATAAACAATCAGTGTGTGTGTAGCTGGTGTGTAAAGTTTACAAATGCAGTAATATAACCAATCAGTGTGTGTGTAGATGATGTGTAAAGTTCACAAATACCATAATATAACCAATCAGTGTGTGTGTAACTGATGTGTAAAGTTCACAAATACCATAATATAACCAATCAGGGTGTGTGTAACTGATGTGTATGGTTTACACTTTCCTTATTATAAACAATCAGTCTGTGTGTAGCTGGTGTGTAAAGTTTACAAATGCCGTAATATAACCAATCAGTGTGTGTGTAGATGATGTGTATAGTTCACAAATACCATAATATAACCAATCAGCGTGTGTGTAACTGATGTGTAAAGTTCACAAATACCATAATATAACCAATCAGTGTGTGTGTAGATGATGTGTATAGTTCACAAATACCATAATATAACCAATCATTGTGTGTGTAACTGATGTGTATGGTTTACACTTTCCTTATTATAAACAATCAGTCTGTGTGTAGCTGGTGTGTAAAGTTTACAAATGCCGTAATATAACCAATCAGTGTGTGTGTAGATGATGTGTAAAATTTACAAATACCGTAATATAACCAATCAGTGTGTGTGTAACTGATGTGTAAAGTTCACAAATACCATAATATTACCAATCAGGGTGTGTGTAACTGATGTGTATGGTTTACACTTTCCTTATTATAAACAATCAGTCTGTGTGTAGCTGGTGTGTAAAGTTTACAAATGCCGTAATATAACCAATCAGTGTGTGTGTAGATGATGTGTATAGTTCACAAATACCATAACATAACCAATCAGCGTGTGTGTAACTGATGTGTAAAGTTCACAAATACCATAATATAACCAATCAGTGTGTGTGTAACTGATGTGTATGGTTTACACTTTCCTTATTATAAACAATCAGTGTGTGTGTAGCTGGTGTGTAAAGTTTACAAATGCTGTAATATAACCAATCAGTGTGTGTGTAGATGATGTGTAAAGTTCACAAATACCATAATATAACCAATCAGCGTGTGTGTAACTGATGTGTAAAGTTCACAAATACCATAATATAACCAATCAGTGTGTATGTAACTGATGTGTATGGTTTACACTTTCCTTATTATAAACAATCAGTGTGTGTGTAGCTGGTGTGTAAAGTTTACAAATGCCGTAATATAACCAATCAGTGTGTGTGTAGATGATGTGTATAGTTCACAAATACCATAATATAACCAATCAGCTTGTGTGTAACTCATGTGTAAAGTTCACAAATACCATAATATAACCAATCATTGTGTGTGTAACTGATGTGTATGGTTTACACTTTCCTTATTATAAACAATCAGTCTGTGTGTAGCTGGTGTGTAAAGTTTACAAATGCCGTAATATAACCAATCAGTGTGTGTGTAGATGATGTGTATAGTTCACAAATACCATAATATAACAAATCATTGTGTGTGTAGATGATGTGTAAAGTTCACAAATACCATAATATAACCAATCAGTGTGTATGTAACTGATGTGTATGGTTTACACTTTCCTTATTATAAACAATCAGTGTGTGTGTAGCTGGTGTGTAAAGTTTACAAATGCAGTAATATAACCAATCAGTGTGTGTGTAGATGATGTGTAAAGTTCACAAATACCATAATATAACCAATCAGTGTGTGTGTAACTGATGTGTAAAGTTCACAAATACCATAATATAACCAATCAGGGTGTGTGTAACTGATGTGTATGGTTTACACTTTCCTTATTATAAACAATCAGTCTGTGTGTAGCTGGTGTGTAAAGTTTACAAATGCCGTAATATAACCAATCACTGTGTGTGTAGATGATGTGTAAAATTCACAAATACCGTAATATAACCAATCAGTGTGTGTGTAACTGATGTGTAAAGTTCACAAATACCATAATATTACCAATCAGGGTGTGTGTAACTGATGTGTATGGTTTACACTTTCCTTATTATAAACAATCAGTCTGTGTGTAGCTGGTGTGTAAAGTTTACAAATGCTGTAATATAACCAATCAGTGTGTGTGTAGATGATGTGTATAGTTCACAAATACCATAATATAACCAATCAGCGTGTGTGTAACTGATGTGTAAAGTTCACAAATACCATAATATAACCAATCAGTGTGTGTGTAACTGATGTGTATGGTTTACACTTTCCTTATTATAAACAATCAGTGTGTGTGTAGCTGGTGTGTAAAGTTTACAAATGCTGTAATATAACCAATCAGTGTGTGTGTAGATGATGTGTAAAGTTCACAAATACCATAATATAACCAATCAGCGTGTGTGTAACTGATGTGTAAAGTTCACAAATACCATAATATAACCAATCAGTGTGTATGTAACTGATGTGTATGGTTTACACTTTCCTTATTATAAACAATCAGTGTGTGTGTAGCTGGTGTGTAAAGTTTACAAATGCCGTAATATAACCAATCAGTGTGTGTGTAGATGATGTGTATAGTTCACAAATACCATAATATAACCAATCAGCTTGTGTGTAACTCATGTGTAAAGTTCACAAATACCATAATATAACCAATCATTGTGTGTGAAACTGATGTGTATGGTTTACACTTTCCTTATTATAAACAATCAGTGTGTGTGTAGCTGGTGTGTAAAGTTTACAAATGCCGTAATATAACCAATAAGTGTGTGTGTAGATGATGTGTATAGTTCACAAATACCATAATATAACCAATCAGTGTGTGTGTAACTGATGTGTAAAGTTCACAAATACCATAATATAACCAATCAGCGTGTGTGTAACTGATGTGTAAAGTTCACAAATACCATAATATAACCAATCAGTGTGTGTGTAACTGATGTGTATAGTTCACAAATACCATAATATAACCAATCAGTGTGTGTGTAACTGATGTGTAAAGTTCAGAAATACCATAATATAACCAATCAGTGTGTGTGTAACTGATGTGTAAAGTTCACAAATACCATAATATAACCAATCAGCGTGTGTGTAACTGATGTGTAAAGTTCACAAATACCATAATATAACCAATCAGTGTGTGTGTAACTGATGTGTATAGTTCACAAATACCATAATATAACCAATCAGCGTGTGTGTAACTGATGTGTAAAGTTCACAAATACCATAATATAACCAATCAGTGTGCGTGTAACTGATGTGTATGGTTTACACTTTCCTTATTATAAACAATCAGTGTGTGTGTAACTGATGTGTAAAGTTTACAAATGCCGTAATATAACCAATCAGTGTGTGTGTAGATGATGTGTAAAGTTCACAAATGCCGTAATATAACCAATCAGTGTGTGTGTAGCTGATGTGTAAAGTTCACAAATACCATAATATAACCAATCAGTGTGTGTGTAGCTGATGTGTAAAGTTCACAAATGCCGTAATATAACCAATCAGTGTGTGTGTAGATGACGTGTAAAGTTCACAAATACCATAATATAACCAATCAGGGTGTGTGTAACTGATGTGTAAAGTTCACAAATACCTTAATATAACCAATCAGCGTTTGTGTAGATGATGTGTAAAGTTCACAAATACCATAATATAACCAATCAGTGTGTGTGTAGATGATGTGTATAGTTCACAAATACCATAATATAACCAATCAGCGTGTGTGTACCTCATATGTAAAGTTCACAAATACCATAATATAACCAATCAGGGTGTGTGTAACTGATGTGTAAAGTTCACAAATTCCATAATATAACCAATCAGCATGTGTGTAACTGATGTGTAAAGTTCACAAATACCATAATATAACCAATCATTGTGTGTGTAACTGATGTGTATGGTTTACACTTTCCTTATTATAAACAATCAGTGTGTGTGTAGCTGATGTGTAAAGTTCACAAATGCTGTATTATTACCAATCAGTGTGTGTGTAGATGATGTGTATAGTTCACAAATACCATAATATAACCAATCAGCATGTGTGTAACTGATGTGTAAAGTTTACAAATACCATAATATAACCAATCAGCGTGTGTGTAACTCATGTGTAAAGTTCACAAATACCATAATATTACCAATCAGTGTGTATGTAACTGATGTGTAAAGTTCACAAATACCATAATATAACCAATCAGTGTGTGTGTAACTGATGTGTAAAGTTCACAAATACCATAATATAACCAATCAGGGTGTGTGTAACTGATGTGTATGGTTTACACTTTCCTTATTATAAACAATCAGTGTGTGTGTAGCTGATGTGTATAGTTCACAAATACCATAATATAACCAATCAGTGTGTGTGTAACTGATGTGTAAAGTTCACAAATACCATAATATAACCAATCAGCATGTGTGTAACTGACGTGTAAAGTTCACAAATACCTTAATATCACCAATTAGCGTGTGTGTATATGAGGTGTACAGTCCACAAATACCATTATATAACAAATCAGCGTGTGTGTAGCTGATGTGTATAGTTCACAAATACCATAATATAACCAATCAGCGTGTGTGTATATGAGGTGTACAGCCCACAAATACCATTATATAACAAATCAGCGTGTGTGTAACTGATGTGTAAAGTGCACAAATACCTTTATATAACCAATCAGCGTTTGTGTAGATGATGTGTATAGTTCACAAATACCTTAATATAATCAATCAGTGTTTGTGCAGATGATGTGTAAAGTTCACAAATGAAATAATATAACCAATCAGCGTGTGTGTATATGAGGTGTACAGTCCACAAATACCATTATATAACAAATCAGCGTGTGTGTAGCTGATGTGTATAGTTCACAAATACCATAATATAACCAATCAGCGTGTGTGTATATGAGGTGTACAGCCCACAAATACCATTATATAACAAATCAGCGTGTGTGTAACTGATGTGTAAAGTGCACAAATACCTTTATTTAACCAATCAGCGTTTGTGTAGATGATGTGTATAGTTCACAAATACCTTAATATAATCAATCAGTGTTTGTGCAGATGATGTGTAAAGTTCACAAATGAAATAATATAACCAATCAGCGTGTGTGTAGATGAGGTGTATTGTCCACAAATACCATTATATAACCAAATTTTCAGTGTATGTGTAGCTGTTGGGAAAAGTTAACAAATACCATAATTTACCAATCACAGTGTGTGTAGTTGATATGTAAAGTTAGGTGACTGTCTGAAGAATAAAGATGCACAAGCACACCAGTCAGAATTAAGGTCTTAGACCCAACACTTGGCACTCGCTATAGGTGTAAAATTGTTATAGTTGAAAATGCAGATGCCACCAAGCAGAGAGTCTTTCAGCCACCAAAGTGCCCAAGGGGGTAAGCAATTAAGAGAAGGCTATGAGGAGGCTTGAGAGCAACAACATCAACAGGTACAATGCAGAAACCGATACATCCATTGACAGGCACAACAGCTCAGACCAAAAGTTCACACTTACCATAATACAAGAGACCTGCTGGTCACGGCCCTCAGCTGAAATTATTTCTGAGAATATTTGTATGAAATCCTATTGGTTGTGTTGACTATGTACTTTTATGGACTACATGATAACATACATGCATTCGTAAAAGTTTCAATATTTCAACTATGACTGTAAGATGCATGTAAATATATCCACTGGGAATTTATGAAACCCTGTAAATTATACAACAAGGCCTACAGGTCTAACGCAAACCTGTGCAATGGGATATACACCAGGTATAATGCTTCCGTGCTGGACCGTTACTTTTTAAGTACATGTGTGACATGTATATGTACAATTCAAGCACTGTACATTTTGAACCTTGGTGCCTGCACCAATTACACAAACATCACTGCTGAAATATGTCATAGGTGCGCACAACACAAAAATGACTGTAAGTGGCACCACCAGTCTTACGTACCAGAAAGCCATAAAAGATATATGGACATGAAAAATATCAGGCAGAAACGTCAAACCACTGTTAAGTTATGTGCACAGAAGCATGAAATAACTAGAAAACAAGTAGTGGACAAGTGACAACGTGTATCTGCCGAAGTCAGAGTGGTATAGGTGAAGTATGCAGGGTTGGGCTGCCCAAAACCTGTTTTCCGCAGAGCAGAGCCTAAAACCTGCCTTCAACTGCCTAAAATAGGTTATAACCTGCCTAAAACTGCCTAAAACCTTACATACCCTCACCTATGACTTGCAGTTAAACTATGTTTTATTATAACACAGCCAAATCCATTAAAGAAATATGCTCAACAAATAAAAGTTAGAAACACTTTATTCAAACTAAATAAATTAAACCATGATACAAAAAAAAGCCACAGATGAACACAACACTACTTCAGGTTTTCCATATGAACACAGTTCTCTGACAGTTTTAGCTAATATCACCAAATCATTTCCTGAGGACTCCCACTTCCATAACTGCCAGTTTATATAAGAATGCTCATACCATAAGCTTACAACCAAATACTTTGATTGGCTTTTTGATCACAAGGGATTAAATTTTGTTATATATGTGAAAGAAGTTTTTTTCCAATTTAAAAAAGTTGTTCCATTCACATTGATGAATAGTCCTTTATACTGTAGTCTCACTAACATATCATGTATGTTTTGTATGCCTGTAGCTTCTAATGGCAAAAAGCAAAAGATTGATTTTTAGCTCAGCTGAATGTAAGTCATCTGAGCTATAGTTGTGGTCCATTGTTTTTAAATGATAACAGATCTTTTATGCTAGCCATAAACTAAACAAGGCCTACTGGCCTAATGCGAACCTGTGCAATGAGATTACACCAGGTATAATGCTTCAATGCTGGACCATTACTTTTCAAGAACATGTGTAACATGTATATGAACAATGCAAGTACTAAACACTTAGAACAAGAAACAATTAAACAAACATCACTGCTGCAATTCTGGCATGGGTGAACACAACACAAAAACTAGAATATGGGTAGTCAACAAGCCACTACATGTATCCGCCAAAATCAGAGTGGAAAAGGTGAAGTGAGGCATGGATTGAGTGGCAAGGAGAAATAGAGTGAGGTGTGTTGCATAATAGCCTGGATGTCTGCAGCAGAAATGTGTATGTAGGTTGCCCCACCTACCACAAAATCCAGAAAGCTGTCCAAGATGTATAAACATGCAAATTTTATGCAGATAAGTCAAAGCACTACTGAGATATGAGTGATTTTAGCCCATGGCAGAAAAACAGACGGACGCTGTGCAAAAATGGTGGCAGGTGGCACCACCAATTTTGTGTATGATTAAGAGCTATGTGAGATCTATACACATGCAAAATTTCAGGGGCATGTCAAACCAGTCCTGAGATATAAGCCTGAATGTTTGTTTGAATGATTTATTGACACAATACATAGTAAGTACATTCACGTGGTATTCTACCTAAGCACATATATAAATATAAACTTGTATCAATAGATTGAGCGCAAGCTACTTAAAGCTCATGAAGCTCGCTCCTGAATTCTAAAGTGGTAATTTTCTGATGCATGGCGGGGGGGGGGGGGGGGGGGGGGGTGATGTTAACATATTGGTGACTGAAGTATCATGGAAGATGTGGATAGCATAATGACTATGTTTTTAGTTGTGATTTAGAAAGTGTAAGGTGCCAGTTGAGAGGAGAGAAAGAGTTTTGGTGGGTGTGGGATGAGTTTGTCAAAATTGTCAAATTATTTTATGTTAGAATCTGTTTGAGTTTTCAATAAAGTTTGCTACCGATTCAAATATTTCCTTGTTTGATTTGTCATCTATTTTTGGGTCACCAAAAAGTAGAACTTTTAATGGGGTATCCCTAGGTAAGTATGTTTTTCTAGTGGAGTTATAGAGGTGGCATTGCAGTAGGTAGTGGTTGGGATCTTCTGATGGGTGGCCACATTGACATTTTTTGGTGTCGCTAATATGTCTTGTGTACATATGATAATTTAGATCACTACATTTCATTCTCATGCGTGCATGGATTATTTGTGATTTTCTGGTTCCCGAGTTGTAGTACGTAGGTGTTTTAGTTCTTAGAGCTGATTTTTTCAATTGGTAGTTTAATGAGCCACTTGTCAAGCAAGCTTTCTTATCAAGATCCATTTGGTTCCATAATCTGATTGATTTTGGGAGAAAAGAGTTGAAATATAAATCAGTTCTTGCTTGTATTGGAGTAAGGTTGTGTATTACAAATCTGGTTTCGTATATGTTACTATGTGGAGGTGGAAGAAGAATGCGTAGATACTGCGGACTTTCATTGTTAATCATTTTATGTACAAGGAGGATTTGTTTGTTTTCTCTTCTCTTTTGGAGAGTTTCCCATCCTGATTCAAGATATAAGAGTTCATGTGATGTTCCTTTTACCCCTCCCGTTACAATTCTTGCAGCTATCAGTTGTATTTTTTCAAGTGTCTGGTCTTGTTCCTGGGTACAGCTGCTCCATAAGATGTTTCCATATTCTAATAGGGGTCTGATATATGAGAAATATATATTTTGTAAGGTTGTTCTATCTAGGAGATATTTTAACTTGCTTAAGATTAGAAGTTTGTTCATTGCTTTAGCTGCAATGTAGTTTATGTGTTCTTGCCATTTGCAATTATGGCTAAGGATTATTCCTAAATGTTTGTGCATTTTAAGTCTAGTTATTTTTGTTTTATTTAGGTATAAGTCAGGGAGGTTTACAGGTGCTGTTTTCCTTGAAAAGAGTACCGATTCAGTTTTTCCTGCATTAAAAGTGACTAGCCACTTCCTTGACCACTGGTAAATCTTTTCAAGGTCAGCATTTAGTATCTGGGCTGCTCGGATGGGATTTTCTATGGCTAGGTATAACATTGTATCGTCCGCAAAGAGACGAATATTACTTGTGAGTTTTTCTCCCATGTCGTCGATAAAGACTAAGAAGAGTAGGGGTCCTAGGATCGATCCTTGTGGTACCCCTGCCTGTAGGAATTTCCAATCCGAGGGAGCATTTTCTATAATAACTCGTTGTTGTCTATTTGTTAAATAGTTGTATAACCATCTGTGCAGTTTACCTGTTATTCCTGCTGAGAGTAGCTTTCTGAGAAGGCCATCTGTCCAGACTTTATCAAAAGCCTTACTTATATCTAGAAAGATTCCTATTCCTTCTTTTCCATTGTCTAAATCATAGGTGATAGTATTGTACAAGTCTGTTAATTGATACACTGCAGAGTCTCTAGGTAAAAATCCTGATTGGTATGCTGATATAATTCTGTTTTCTTTAAAGAAGTTAAGCATTCTGGCAAATATAATTTTCTCTATTATTTTACATATACAGCTTGTTAAGGATATGGGTCTGTAGTTTACTGGTTGTTTAGGATCACCACTTTTAAAGATAGGTGTGACATTTGCCTTTTTCCAGAGGGTAGGTAGTTTTCCTGTGTTAAAGGAAAGTTCGGCGATTTTTTGAATTGGGTATGATAATTCTTTATAACAGGTCTTTAGAATGAAGGGATGTATATCATCTGGTCCCTTAGATTTACTTGTATCTAGGGATTTCATAATTGATTCTATATCATTTATTTTGAATTGTACTTCTTCTAATTTGTTATTTGTTTTTCTTGGTGTTAAGGGAACATAGTTGCTATTGTGGTTCAGTATTGTTTGTCGTATAAATTGGTTGTTTAACAGCTCTGCTTTTTCTTTGGGTAGTGTAACATACAATTCATTTCCTTTGTCCAGTGGTGGTAGTGTCTTATGTGTTGTTCCTTTCATAAGGCCGTCTATGGTTTTCCACCAGTATGTCTTGTTATGAAGATTTTCCTTCAGATCATTTGCTAGTTTTAAAGGATATTTACTTTTGGCTTTTCTGACCTCGGCATTAAATTTGTTACGTGAATTTTTGTATAATTTCCAATCATTTGTATTTTTGGTTCTCATTGCTTTAGATCTGATTCTTAAGCACTTGCGTTTTATTCATTTTAGTTCATGAGTGAACCATTCTTTATTGGTAGTTATGTTTTTAACTGTTTTTACTGGGATGCATTGTTCTGATTTACAGAGGACTGTGGACGTAAATTTTTTGTAAACTATGTCGATATATTCTTTTTTGTCTACAATATTATCCCAGTTAATTTTCTGGAGCATGTCTTTCATTTAAATATAGTTTCCTTCTTTATATTTCCAAACTCTAAAGGGATGGAGTGCTTGGACAGGTTTATTCCAATATAGTTTCATGTATACTGCATTATGGTCGCTGTAGTGTTTGGGGAATGTACCACATTGTGAAATTTGATCATTAAAATTGGTTATTATTACATCTAGTAGGGTTTTACTTTTATCACTTATCCTTGTTGGTTCCTTGACATGTTGGATCAGGCCAAGTTCTTGTAATATGACTTTCAGTTTTGGCTTAGGATTTTCAATTAGTAAATCACTGTTTAGGTCCCCTAGTATGATATGGTTCATTATCGGTATTGAGTTAAGATCAAAGAAGTAGTCCTTTAACATCTCCCAACTTTCAATGTTTTCATTTGGGGGTTTGTAGATAGTTGTACATATTATTTTTTTGGGTTGATTCAGGATTTCTATACTGACACTTTCAATTTTATCATTTTCAAGGTCATGTCTTCTTTTAAATGGCAGATTATTTTTTACATATAAGCCTGAATGTCTGCAGCGTATACATAAATGTAGGTTGTGCCACCTGCCACAAAATCCAGAAAGCTATCCAAGATGTATAAACATGCAAAATTTTAGGCAGATATGTCAAACCACTGCCGAGATATGGGTGATTTTATGCCACGGCAAACAAACAGACGGATGCTGTGCAAAAATGATTGCTAGTGGCACCACCAGTTTTGCGTATGATAAAGAGATATGTGAGATCTATAAACATGCAAAATTTTTGCCAAATCGGTCAAATGGTTCCTGAGATATGAGCTTGGATATCTGCAGCTTAAATGTGAATGTAGGTGGCACCACCTGTCATACAATCACGAAAGCTGTCCAAGATGTATACACATGCAAAATTTCAGGTGGATAAGTCCAACCAATGCAGAGATATGAGTATTTTTATCCCAAGGCAGATGAACAGATGGACGCTGAGCAAAAATGGTTGCAGGTGGCGCCACCATTTTCACTGTATGTTATAACGCTTTCCAAGGGCTACATTTGTGCAAAATCTTTAGCCTTATGGGTCAAACGGTTCCCGAGATATGTGGGTTTATGTGTGGAAACAGACGCACAAATGGACGCTTGGCAGAGAGGAAAGGTCAGAGGTCAACCAAAAATTAGGGCGCAGCAGTTCACATTTCACCGATAATAATTCCGAATTTTAAACAAGGCCTACAGGCCTAATGCGAACCTGTGCATTGGGAAATACACCAGATATAATGCTTCAATGCTGGACCATTACTTTTCATGTATATGAACTATGCAAGTACTAAACATTTTGAATAAGAAACAATTACACAAACATCACTGCTGAAATTCTGGCATAGGTGCACACAACACTAAAAAATTGTAGCTGGCACCACCAGTCTTGTATACAACGAAGCTATCAGAGATATATACATAAGCCCAATTTCAGACTGATATATCCAACCCCTCCTGAGAAAAACGTGTGCAAAAGTCATGGTAGGTGGCGACACCTGTCTTGTGAGCGAGAAAGCCATCAAAGACACATAGACAGGTCAAAATATTAGGCCAATACATCAAACTTACCTTGAGTCTGATGCATGGGGCTGACCAGGCTTAGGTGAGAAAGGCTGTTGCCCCGAGTGAACTGTGACAAATTGCTTGCTCAGACTACTGCACTGAGTGAACTCATGACCTGCACCTGGCTAGACTGAGTGAACTTTTGACCTGTACCTGACTGCACTGAGTGAACTCTTGACCTGTTGCATAATCTGACACAGTTGGCAGTCTGCCAAAGCTATAAATAGAATGCAGCTACTGCACTGAGTAAACTCCTGACCCATACCTGGCTGCACTGAGTGAACTCTTGACCTGTTGCCTAATCTGATACAGTTGGCAGTCTGCCAAAGCTATAAATAGATCCAGACTGACCTCTAGCCTGTTGCCAAATCTGAAATAGTAGCCACACCATTGCATAAGCTCATGCAGGGGCCCTGCCCTAAGGGGCTTGACACCCATGAAGTGATCACATGGTGCCCATGAGGTGTTCACATGTCACCCATGAGGTGATCACATGCCATGTGCTTGGCTGCACTGATTGAACTCTTGACCTATATCTGGCTGCATTGAATGAGCTCTTGATCTGTTGCCAAATCTGAAACAGTTGGCAGTTTCTCATCCTATTTAAAGATACAGATTCAATCTTGGCCTGTTGGTATATCTGTTTACACATACTGAAAGACTTTGGTTAAAATTTCTTTTTTACAAGCCGACATATTCATAAACTTTTTATCAAGATATCTAGAATAATAAAAGATGCAGTACTTTCATTGTTAAAGGTCCAATAATTCTACAAAAAATCATTAAAGTAAACTTGAACAAAGGCCACCTAAGAATAATTTTTGTGCAATGTTACAGAAGTTATAACTGAAACAATAATTTTGTAGAAGAACCCTATTGCAGTCCTCAGTTTGAGATAGACTAAATTATGGTCATAAGACCAACTTAAGCTTTTCACAACTCAACCAAATATCAACAAACTCAATCTATTCTGATATGATTAAAAGAACAATGTCCTTGGATAATTCATTTGAAAAATTGGACGATTCAACTTGACAATTTCATCATAAACATTTTAAGCTGAAAGAGGCTAAAATTTTGAGGTTTTTGCCCATAAAAAAACAGGTCAATGTAGGTGGCACCACAAAATCTGCAACTTCAAATATGAGTAATGTGACCAACATTTGCACAATACTTGGTAATGCTAGCTTCTGTCATTTCTGAGATTACTATGTCAGTATGCTTACTTGGCCAAAGGACTAAGTTCAGATTCGTGTAACTCTGCTAAAATTAATCAAATGCAAACCATTTGAACAAATTTGAGAGGGCTTGCCTCTGGGATCATTTCTGTAAAATATTAAACAATTTGGCTGGACTGTTTACAAGAAGAAGACTTTTAAAGGTTTTTTAGCTTTTTCCCTATAAAATCTAAGTAAATACAGATAGCAAAACTAGTGGCCCATGGGCCATGACGCTCAGCTGAATTCATGGAACCTTTAACAATGAGTAAAATGACTCGCAGAGTTCTGAAAATCATACATTTTGCCAAAAGTCCTTGGAAATAAGTTGCGTAACCTTATTCAGGTTTGCTGAATAGTTTATATCATGTACCCCAAAGGAAGTTAGTATGCTAAAAGCATGTTTTTTTTTATACAAGTTTGGATAGGGAGATCCAACTCTATCACATACAGTTATTGATGCCTGTGGCTGACAAGTTTGAATATAAATATGATGATAGGAAGTCTGTATTCACAGCACAGAGGTCAGGACCTGTCTCTGTGTAGGGTGAATATCTTACTATTATAAGTTCATGTCCTGTGCATTATCCAGCAGCGTACCTAGCCTCATTGCCGCCCGGGGCAGTCTTAGAAATTGCCGCCCCTCTAACAAAACATTACAAAACTGGATAACATATTGAAACATATCGTTTCAAATATCCTTGTTACAGGCTTGTTTTTGACAAAAACGCATTTATATGGATTCACTGGCAGGGAATTCTTCCGCCACATATTAAAGAGCAGACATCTCATTGCTAATGTGAATAAAAAGATCGCTGGAGGCTCAAACAAGTATATTTCATTATGAAGTGAACAGAAAGGAATAAAACAAATAATTTGTAACTATTAACAGATTACACTGCAGGATACACATATAATGTGGGAAATTGATCTTTCATAATTCATGTAAACACGATTCATGATTACTTTATACTCAACTTGGGAAAAAAAAATGATTTGGTGAGTGTTATTCCATTCTCGACACATACAAATACTTTGTCACATCTATATTTCCACCTCTTGTTATCGCATATGACAGCAGGTACACCTAATAGAGCTATTGAGATATGCATGGTACTGCTGCATGCAAGTCATTTAGTCTTTACTAAAACAGCGTAATTCATGAGTTCAGCATATATATGTAGGCAGGGTATGTTTATTTTTTTCACATAAAAAAATCCAATGTTTGGATAAACTGACTTTGTTTAATTAAAATATCCTCAAAGTTAAAAGCATACTTCTGTATTTTAACGAGAGTGATGTTAGAGTATAAAGAATCATGGAAAAAGGGCATTTCAGGTTGTTTCAGGCTGATTAAATATCCTGGAATTTCGGGAATTCAAGGGTTCAAGAATGGAAGTTCTTAATACTTTCCAAGGAAAGAGCAACACATTTCATCAAAATATTTTTCGCACAATATGTACGACAGACACCCCACCCCCACAACTTGGTGCCATTGGTCTTCTGGCAGGGTTTTTCCCTGGTGATTATCAGATGCTGCTAGGGATTTCTGAAAACGACGACCGCCCTGAAATGCAGGCTTTTTGCATTATTGGTCAGTTTATCGATGGCGTTCTGACATTGCAAGACCACAGATCTAACAATGAATATCTACAGATATGTATTTCTTGCCTCTATAGAGATTGTCCGCAAATAATTTTGTTGGTTCCACCGCCAATTTTGTAATCTCTGAAGTTCTTGAAAAAGGACAAAAAGGCCAAATTTGAACTTTTTGAGGAACCCCTTCTGCCACTGATTATACTTAATCCCAGAAATGCCGCCCCCAAAAATGTAAAATTTGTTCCCTAATCATTCTGTAGGTTCTACTGTCCAGTTTATACTCCCTGGAATACTAGAACATGGGACAAAAAGGCCGAATTTGTAATTTTTGTGGAACTC
Organism: Sipunculus nudus; assembly: GCA_026874595.1. Taxonomy (NCBI): domain Eukaryota; kingdom Metazoa; phylum Annelida; class Sipuncula; order Golfingiida; family Sipunculidae; genus Sipunculus; species Sipunculus nudus. The sequence goes on from CM049309.1 coordinate 96,973,807, forward strand.
CTTATGCCACTGATTAAACTAAATCCCAGATATGCCCCCCCCCCAAAAAAAAAGTGCGCAAAACATTCATTAATCATTTGGTAGGTTCTTCTGTCCAGTTTCTAATCCCAGGAATCTTGAACATGGGACAAAAAGGCCACATTTGTAATTTTTGTGGAACTCCTTATGCCACTGATTAAACTAAATCCCAGAAATGACGCCCCTCCCCCCCAAAAAAGGGTGCAAAACGTTCGCTAATAATTTGGTAGGTTCAACTGTCAAGTTTATAATCCCTGGAATCTTGAACATGAGACAAAAAGGCCAAATTTGTAATTTTTGTGGTACTCCTTATATGTAACTGATTATACTATATATAAATCCCAGAAATCCGGCCCCCAAAAATGTGCAAATCGTTCGCTAATCATTTGGTAGGTTTTACTGTCCAGTTTATAATCCATTAAATACTTGAACATGGGACAAAAAGGCCAAATTTGTAATTTTTGTGGAACTCCTTATGCCACTGATTAAACTAAATCCCAAAAATGCCGCCCCAAAAATGTGCAAATCGTTCGCTAATCATTTGGTAGTTTCCACTGTCCAGTTTATAATCCCTGGAATACTTGAACATGGGACAAAAAGGCCAAATTTTTACTTTTTGTGGAACTCCTTATGCCACTGATTAAACTAAATCCTAGAAATGCCGCCTCTAAAAATGTGCAAATTGTTCGCTAATCATTTGGTAGGTCAAATGTCCAATTTACAATCCCTGGAATACTTGAACATGGGACAAAAAGATCGAATTTGTACTTTTTGTGGAACTCCTTGTGCCACTCATTATACTTATTCCCCGAAATGCCGCCCCCCCAAAATGTGCCGCCCGGGGCAGACCGCCCCTGCCGCCCCTCCTTAGGTATGCCACTGGCATTATCTGCATAAATTCTTATTAGAAATTCTCTGTTGTTGATACGTAAAGACATCATATTTTCCACATCAACAGCAATTTTGTTTTGGGCAAGTTTATGTCTGTTAAATCAAATCAACACCATTACTAAGAAATTTGAGTTGAATTCCTTGTGAACCAATATAAAAATGATCAACCAAGATGAAACTGGAAAACAATCTTTGGAACAATAGTGAACAAAACTTTATGATGAGACCATGTAGCCTCTATTGTTGAGGTTGTAGCATCAGGGAAGTTAGAAAACACCAGATCAATAAGACTGCCATAATCAGTTGTCTTTTCTGTTATAAGTTGATGACAGTGTAAATGATGAGAAAGATCATTCAAGGCTGACATATTGTTTTGTTTACTAATATCTTTATTAAAATCACCCATTACTAACAATGGTTTTTGGATATCAACATGTGTCATAAGCTGGGAAAGCTTTGACCAAAAGTCAGACAGTTTTGACTGAGGGGATCTATACACACTAATCAGTTGTAAGGAAGAGCTTGGAGTATTTACCAATAATACAGATGCATCAATATTTCCATTAGACTGATGATGGACTTCAGTGAATGGGTAGAAGTCTTTGTGGATATAGAATGCTAATCCATAGTGTGGTCTTTTTGATGGACATGTTGAACCTGTTGTTTGATGATCATTTCGTATAAGTTGGAAATTTGGTATACAATATGAATCATCAGTATCAACAGAACACAAACGAGTTTCAGCCAAAGCAATGATATGGGTATTTAGGATATGACAATCAGAAATCACATCTTTGAAATGCAAATGAAGAGATCTTGTGTTATGGTATATTATCTTCAGTGTATTGGTTGGTACAGATGTTGGTGGTAAGAAATTAAGAGCAAGTTTAGCATCATCACGTAGCCTGGCCATTTCATTTGTTACTTGTGGATCAGTTGATATTTTGTTTTCATCTAAATTCAATACATTCAAGCCATCCATATTTCTTGCCCTGCTCAATGCAACATAATGTGCATGCCTCAGTTTTCTGGTTCTTGTCATATCTACAACCACCTGATCAAGTGAACTGCCTTGAGCTTTCCATATTGTTTTTGCTGCACCAATTTTTAATGGATACTGAGAACGAGTTACTAGTATATGTCTCCTGCCTGTATGGAATGTGCGCTTGGTGAAGAATAGTGGTGTCCATTCTTTGGATATATAGATGGAGTGTAAAAGGCGGCATAACTTCTCCTGGTGTCTGAGCCAATGTTTGAATCCTCAAACTGAACCCAAAGAAAGCTTGGCACAGTTTTGCTATGCAGGTAGTGTATGTGCTTCAATATACAAGAACAACCATTAGTGATTCCATCTTGTACTGCAACATTACAGGTGATATCATATGGTAAACCAACAGCAATTTGAAGCGTTTTCAGCAGTCCTGCAGTTTTTGATGGATTATCTGGTATTCTTGAAAGTACATCTTTCTTCACATCATCTGTCACATCTGTTATTACTGTGTCAGTTGCAGTAATTATTACTTTAGTTGTGTTTGTACACTCGAAAATTTGCATATTATGATTGTCGACACATGTATTGTTTGTAAACAAATGAGTAGTTCCTGATGGATTTGAAGTGTTATCACAAACAAGACAAGATTTTAGGGTTTCAATGTCAACTTTTGTGTGTTGTCCTTCACGTAGCCTGTTCAAAAGTTCTGCAAAATCACGATCATTTTTTTGCCTCATGATTTCAGTAAGCTCATACATATGAAAAGTGTCTACCCACAGGTTGAGTGCAAGAGGTCCATAGTTTTCAGACAAGTTCTTGAAAATCCAGTTGTCCATTGCTGGTTGAAGTTGGAAGAGGTCTCCAATAACAATTACATGGATACCACCAAATGGTTCTTTGTTGCCTTTAATTTCTTTGAGCCGCAAATTAATGAAACTGAACATGCAATTTCCTACCATGCTTATTTCATCAATCATTAATACATGAAGGTGCCTATACTGTGTTCGGAGTGTATTCAGGATGTCAGATGACAATTTTCTGTATTCAAATCCTTTATTTGGATCGATTCGGAAAGCATTATGTACTGTGGATCCTTGAACATTGTAAGCAGCCTTTCCTGTAGGTGCAGTGATAAGTATCTTGCACTCCAATGGATTTTCACCTTCATTCCCACTTAAGTGACGATGTAATGCTTGATAGAGAGCTCTGAGCAAAACTGATTTACCAACACCAGCCCCACCAGTAAGGAATAGGTGTAAAGGCTTAGTAAAACATTTTACATGTTTGATGTGTTTGAAGACAGTGAGTTGTTTCTCATTTAGACCCTGTACTAACTGTCTGTATTCTACATCAGGTATTCTACCAGGCAATGTAAGTGGTTCTTGTGCAGTGGTTCTTGGTGGCAGTCCAAGATCAGTTGTCAAATCATAGTTTCTCAGATGATCTGACCTTTCTGGGTCAAAAAAAGCATATTCTTCACTGGAAACTGGCTGTTGAATTGAATCTTCCTTCTCTGCATGTTCTGTTGTAGGAGCTATTTGTGCATATTCAGTTTCATGGTCATATTCAGCTTGGTCCTGTGCTTCTTGTAAAACATCTGCTTTGTGCTCATACTGTTTTCTTTTAAATTCAATTTGTATTTTTTAGCGAACCTGTGAGCTTATGCGATGGCGCAGCGTTGTCCGTCCATCGTCAGCCGTCCGCCGTCCAGGGCTGGCTTTCCACCATCCATGGCTGTAAGTCAGAAACTGTCTGAGCTAGCAGCTCCAAATTACATGTAAGAATTTGTCACATGTGAAACTTGGTGCCCTGGAGCTTATTATTGGGTATCTGCATTAATTTAGATTTTATAGAGAAAAAGCTTAAAAACCTTTAAAATCTTCTCTGAAACTGTCCAGCCAAATTGTCCAATATTTCACAGAAATGATCCCTGGAACAATCTCTCTCAAGTTTGTTCGAATGGTTCCAGTTCGGAGATTTTTGGCTGAGTTACAGGAGGTTGAACTTAGTCATCTGTCCAAAAAAGCACACTAAAATTAAAATCTCAGAAATGGCTAGAGCTATAATGACCAAATTTTATACCAATGTTTGTCACGTCATATCTGATTTTGAGGTATTGGTGGCGCCACCTACATTGATGTGTTTTTTACAAGCGAAAATGTAATTTTAAACTCTTCTAGCTTGTACACTGATTTATGATGAAACTGTTCAGCTGATTGGTTTAAACTTTACAAGAATTATTCTATGGTAGAGTTCTGCCAGTTTTATAAGAATAGATTGGGTAAATACAGTTTTAAAAAAGCATTGTAGCCAATTGAAAAAGGCTTTCTGTATTTGAAAACAGATTTGACTTCATGCAGCCAAGTCAAGAGGTCACTCAGTACAAACAGGTGGGGTCCAGACATCACCATGGCAACTGACCTGGCTCTGGTGGGGTATCTAGACAATGTGTCTAGACGTCTAGACACAGCGTCTAGACATCTGGACACAATGTTTAGATGCAGAATTCCCAGATTATTGGAACTATATCTTTCAACTGTTTGAAAAAACTTGGTTTGCATTTTAAGCGAATCGGGTTTATCATCAGGTCACATGTGAACTGCTGCGCCTTCATTTTTGGTTGACCTCTGACCTTTCTTGCTGCCCAGTGTCCATTTGTGCGTCTGTTTCCACACATAAACCCACATATCTCGGGAACCGTTTGACCGATCAGGCTAAAAATGCAGAAATGCTTTTGCACAAATGTAGCCCTTTGATAGCTTTATAACATACACTAAAAATGGTAGCGCCACCTGCAACCATTTTTGCACAGCCTCCATCTGTTCATCTGCCTTGGGATAATATTACTCATATCTCAGCAGTGGTTTGACATATCCACCTAAAATTTTGCAGGTTTATACATCCTGGACAGCTTTCTCGATTTTATGACAGGTGGCGCCACCTACATTCACATTTACTCTGTAGACATCCAAGCTCATATCTCAGGAACCGTTTGACCGATTGGGCCAAAATTTTGCATGTGTATAGATCTTACATAGCTCTTCATCATAGGCAAAACTGGTGGTGCCACCTGCAACCACTTATGCACAGCGTTCATCTGTTCATCTGCCTTTGGATAAAATCACTCATATCTCAGCAGTGGTTTGACTTATCCACCTGAAATTTTGCAGTTTTATACATCCTGTACAGGTTTCTCGATTTTATGACAGGTGTTGCCACCTACATTCACATTTACTCTGCAGACATCCAAGCTCATATCTAGGGAACCGTTTGACCAATCAGGCCAAAATTTTGCATATGTACAGATCTCACATAGCTCTTCATCATAGGCAAAACTGGTGGTGCCACCTGCAACCATTTATGCACAGCGTCCATCTGTTCATCTGCCTTAGGTTAAAATCACTTATATCTCAGCAGTGGTTTGACTTATCCACCTGAAATTTTGCAGTTTTATACATCATGGACAGGTTACTCGATTTTTTGACAGGTGGTGCCACCTACATTCACATTTACTCTGCAGACATCTAAGCTCATATCTCGGGAACCGTTTGACCGATTAGGCCAAAATTTTGCATGTGTATAGATCTCACATAGCTCTTCATTATAGGCAAAACTGGTGGCGCCACCTGCAACCACTTATGCACAGCATCCATCTGTTGATCTGCCTTGGGATAAAATCACTCATATCTCGGCAGTGGTTTGACTTATCCTCCTGAAATTTTGCAGGTTTATACATCCTGGACAAGTTCTCGATTTTATGACAGGTGGCACCACCTACATTCACGTTTAAGCTGCAGACATCCATGCTAATATGCAACACACCACGCTCTATTCCCCTTGCCACTTAATCCATGCCTCACTTCACCCGTCCGACTCTGATTTATGCAGATACACACAGTGGTTTGTCGACTACCCATATTCTGGTTTTAAAATTTTCTAGTCCGAAACCTGCAGATCAGAAACGTCCATTTTGCTGAAATCATAATGACTAAGGTAGATATGCAGGACTTAGGAGGATCAATATTAAATTTAAAAAATAAACCTCCATTCATACTCCTAAACTTTGCACAGGTTCGCATTAGGCCTGTAGGCCTTGTTTCTTGTTATATTGTTCTGCATATGTGAGTGAACCATTCAAAAGGTCTTTGGTTTCATCTCTCCATGATGTGAACAACAGCAGCCTTTCACGAAAGCAGTTTTCTGGGTCTATTTTCTCAGTATAACGAACATATCTTAGAACTCTTGGAACTTGTCTGCGAGTGTATGTTGTACCATTTGGTAAGGTGATACTGAGCTTTTCTTCTGTGTTTATATTAGCAATTGCTTCATTTTGATCAGTGATGGTGTTATCATCAGTGTTGTCATGGAATGCATCATCTGCTCTTTCTAAGGGGTATTTAATATTAATCTGTGATGCACAATCAGCAAGACACCAATTTTCAAATGCTCTTGGTCTCTTTGAGTATCTGTCAATGATATTATTTGCTGCTATGTCTGTCGAATCATGTGGGAGATGCTCAAGTTGTTCTTTACTCTTGAGTAGAAAAGTTCTTTCATCTGGAGGGGCAGTTGGTACAAATATTACATCCCTGGTGGTTCTTGTCATTGGAAGTTGTAATACCAGATATGCTGCTTCCTGAGCACTTATTTCCACAGCATTCAAAAACTTGTTTCGCATATCTCTCACCTGCTGTCTTAGAGTTTTAGCCCCTTTTCTAGCTTCTTTGCAAGCAGCATCTAACAAAGCACTCATTCCCCTTTGACTTTTGCTGACATAGGAAACTATGTATGTTGCACATGCATAAGGATCAAGAGTAAACTGAAGGTCATGGTTAGCTTTCCATCCAGTAAACAAAAGTCATGTATCCATTGGTTTTTATTTCAGATGGTGACCTTCTAAGGAATACTTTTGGACCTTTAATGGATGTACGCAATGCCATGTAGTAGTCATCTAGAGAGAGAGTTCAAGAAATCATGAAAGGACAGGTCATTGTCAACATTTAAGCTTGCAAGTGCCTGAGAGATCCTGTGGTAGTTCTGTTTGTGTTTTTCATCAACTTCTGTGTCATGAGGTGCAAGGATTTTAGTTTGTGGCATGGGTGGCAATGGAAAGTTAAAACGACAAATTGGCTTTCCATTCTTTCTACAAGACCTGGAGTGTCTGTGTATTTGTAGATCTATCAGATCTTGATAGTCTGCATCATTTTTGCAGCAGGTCACATGCTCATCAATGTATTTGGTGACAGTATCTTCTTCATGTTGACCATATATGGGTGCATCATCAATCCACATAAGCATGTGAGTATGTGGAGAGCCACGTTGCTGAAATTCAACTCTGTAAAAGAAATCTTTCAGCTTTCCAAGAGGTGAATGTGCACTTTTTAAGATGGTGTGAATGAAGGAATGAACTCTGATCAAAATATCGCACACAGGTTACAGGATCTGCTTTAACCAAGCGTGTTTTATTTACCCAATCCATTTGTCTAATATCATCACTTGAATATGATCTGCCATCAATCAGTTTTCCAAGCATGACCAGCAGGTCTTCCCAATGTGTGTCTGCAGCAGATAGAGATTTAAACCATGTTGGCAATCCTAGTTGTCTAATCATTGCAAAGAGATCTTTTTTACGTGCTTCAAAGTATGTAGGGGAGCCTCGTATGGATCTTAAAATCCTGTAGCCCTCATCCAACCTAGTCAACTCATGAACTCTGCTTTCATTCAGGACATCCTGGACGGAATACTTTTTCCCTTTAGTTTTGATTCGACAAAATTGCTAGGCTAACCTTTTCTGTAATTTGTTCTATTTGTAATTTCTTCATTTTATAGAAAAGATTTGGAACATTTGCAGCAACTCTGCGATCAAGTGCTCGTAGTTCCCATTTGCAAATGTCGCTGTAATAAACAGAAATTTTTCTTTCAGCATTATCTAATCTCCTTTGCCCACAGAAAATTGACGGAAATGACATATATTCTGAATCTTTGTCTTGAAACAGACTCAAAGGCTTCTGTCCTTCACCAGGGGCTACAGATATTATGTCATTCCCTGTGAGTTCAGTATCATCAAGCATGGTATCTAGAATTCCTCCTTGTTCATCTTCGTGTATTTCTTCAAAATTGTCATCATCAGATAGACTATCATCCACGGAATTGTCAGTTGTGCCAAGAGGTTCATGCTCTTGAGATTTTTTGAAAGTCTGAAGCCAATTGCTATTTATTGTAATGTTTGCATCTTTATACAACTGACTATGTCTCATCAAGTAGTGTAGTGCACTCAGAATTACAGCTGGGCTTACATTTTGAGTGCACTCTACATTTTTGTACTCAAGTTTACGGTTTTAAACTTATTGGTACAGTAGCGGTGGAGTCTGACGTACGTGGCAACATATCCACAGTCGTTTCTACTCACAATCTGAGTAGGAACGTTGACCAGTGATCCCTTCAGTGACAACTGTGAACCTCTAGGTAATTCTCGTAACTGCATGAATGGTTTGCGTAATGCAACAAGCCTTTCCTCTAGGGGACACAAGCGCAATTCAGGTGGCTTATCAGGAAACTGCATTCCATTAAACACAGAAAGTTTTGGTGTCTTGTGGCATTTGAGAGCATCAAGACAAGTTGTGCATAACCACTGTTTATTGTCCACTGATTTTACATCCGTAATGTGTGTAGCTAGGAAAGTGGAATCTAGTTTGTCTGGCCAGCTATCAGAATTCTTTACCGAGTGTTTGAACCATGGCTGATTACAGCAACAACAAGCATATATGGGACCTTCAGATATTGAAGTATGAAATTTCTGGATACATTCTTTGAGATCTGCACCCTGTTTTCTCTTCAGATTAACTTCTTTTTCATTTTGTCTGTATGATTCATCAGTTCTTTTTTGTGCTCTTGTAGCTGTGTTTCTCATGGTCTCAGTTCTCTTATGTAATGGAACAGCTCTTTTCCTCCTTTTGGCCAGTCTCTCAGTTTCTCTGAAAAAATCATCTTCAGATCTTTTTCTTTTTTTACCAGTTGATTCTCTGACACGTTCCATTTGCCGATAGATTTCATTTTGTCTGGCGGTTTGCTTCTGTTGTTTCTCAGCTTCTTTCTCATGTGCCTTTCGAACTTGGTCTTTTCTTATCTTCTGATTGTATGCTTTCTCTGCAGAACGTTCTTTTTGTCTGTAAGTTACATTTTGTCTGGCAGTTTGCTTCTGATGTTTCTCGGCCTTTCTTTCTTTTTGTCTGTATGTTTCGTTTTGTCTGGCAGTTTGCTTCTGTTGTTTCTCAGCTTCTCTCTCTTGTGCCCTTCAAACTTGATCTTTTCTAATCTTTTGATTATATACTTTTTCTGCAGAACGTTCTTTTTGTCTGTACGTTTCATTAAGTCTAGCAGCTTGCTTCTGTTGTTTCTCAGCCTTTCTTTCTTTTTGTCTACAAGTTTCATTTTGTCTTGATAACAGTTTTCTTTGTTGATCTTTTAGGCATTCTATATCCCTTTGAGCTGGATTCATTCTTTTCTGTCGCATATACTCTTTCAAATATACTTTTCTGTTCATTTTTAGTTGCTGATCTTTAAAGTATTCTTGGATCAAGTGAACACCATCTTGAGAATCATTTTCATGTTCAGGTCTGCTTTTATTTACCGTGTCCATGATCTCTGTTGTTGACTGGGCTGCAAGCTTTAGCTGATCATCTGAATTGGTAGACTGTTTACTTTGGCGTTTCAGTCCAAGTTTAAATGCTTCAGTGGCGACTTGGTTTATTCTGAAATATGTCACTTCAAACATAGTTGCATTCATCACATTTGCATAGTTTGATATATACTGAAAGAATTCCGACTGCAATTCAAATGCAAGAAGAACTGATGTGCCACAGGGTGTAGGATACCCAAGATGATTTCTGCTGTGTGGATCAAACACACAGTAACAATTCTGCTGATATGAAACTGCAATCGCGTTTCTTCCAACTATAATAAGCCCACATTTCTTGGAAGTGATTTCTGCCAAAGCATCCTGGTAAAACATATAGGGTGCTTGCACATCAGAATGATTAAGAAACCACCGGTGATCAAGGTTGGTTTTATCTTGAAATTATGATCAAGGGATTGTATGTACTCTGGTATTTCATCCCAAGCCATGTATCCTTTATCTGGTATATCTGACATCAATGTTCTGTACAAATGATCACCTTCAATTAATATTGTGTCCATATCATTTGTTTGCCATTCAACAACATCGTGCAGGGTGGCATAAAGGGGAGCAACAAGTGAATTAGGCACACACTGTTTGCCAACTGACTCTGATGGAAACTGAGGATCGCCTTGGTGAAAAGTGCCTTTAACAATCTTACTGATAGATACAGCCGGGACAGGTATAGCTGAAGCCATAGCTGGGCAGATAAGTTTCAAGTTTACAAAAATCTGATAAAATCTTTAAAAAAAAATTGTACTGGATGAGAGAAAGTCAGGCACAGGATCTAGATTATTTAATGGACCTGGTTATGAAAATGAAAAAAAAATGAGTATAGCTATAAAGATACAGGAATATGGTGAAGATGCCTCTGTTCAACAGAGTTCATAAAATGGAAATAAATGACAAACTCAAAACTCTATAATCAGGCTATAATATCATCAGGTTTATTTTTGCACTGGTTTTATTTTCTCGTTTTTTTATCTGGTTTTGATCTCTTTTTTTTATCTGGTTTTGATCTCGTTTTTTTTATCTGGTTTTGATCTCGTTTTTTTCTGGTTTTGATCTAGTTTTTTAATCTGGTTATCTTTGATCTGGTTTTCTTTGATCTAGTGATCTTGTTTGTGAAATATTTGATGTGGATTTGTTCTGGATTTTTTCTTGGCAGGTACCTGAAAACATAAAGAAAAAGATTACAGTATTGAAAATATTTATTATCAACTGAATACAAAAGTAAGAGATAAAATAACAAGTGCATGCATAATATGAAAGTCGTGTATCTGGTAACCTCTGACCTCATTGAATATGCATGAATTTTGTTGGGAATATATATCAGGTGAGAAACTCTATTGGTAAATATGTATGACAAGTTTCATGAAAATCCATAGTCGCCACTGTGCCACCAAAGTGAGGTGATCTCTGACCTCATTAAATGTGCATGGATTTTGCTGGAAATTGAAGAAATTGAGATATTTTATGTATTAATAATCCTGATGAGTTTGATCCATATCCTTCATATTCTTTGTAAGTTATTGCAGCGACACCTCCAAGTGGCCTGTTCAGAGCAGCCTGGTAACCTCTGACCTCATTAAATAAGCATGAAATCTGCTGAGAGATTAATTGGGGTGAGGAACTGTATTGGTAAATATGTACGAGTTTCATGAAAATCTACAGGATATTTGTGAAGTCACCAAAGTGCCTCCAAAGTGTGGTGACCTCTGGCCTCATTAAATATGCATGGACTTTACTGAAATCAAACTTAGGCGAGATATTTTAGTGATTAATATTTCTGTTGAATTGTATCAAAATCCAACATATTCCTCACAATACACTGGTAAAAGTGCAGTACAAGAGACCTGCCCAAAAAAAAATGACTTCCCTACCAATGCTAGTGATTGTTTGTATTATTTCTTGCTCCAGCATGGAGCTTACTTGATGATTCAATCAACATCCACAAATTTCTATGAGACTGACATAAAAATAAGACATCAAACTTGATTTGAAAGAAAAATTAAGAGAGAGTAATGACAGTTTGCAGTATAGGGGATTCTTAATATTCCTCATGAATAATTAATCAGCTAGCGAAAGCGAGGCTAACTGGGAATAACAGGGAGCACGTGCTCACTCACCATGGCTATGTATAGCAACACAGACCTGTCAGTTGTTCCATTTATTCACTTCAAATTTGTGGATGCTTACAAACAAATTTTGTTAAAAGCATCTGGAAAGAAGTATAAATCCAAAGGAATCTGCTGCTATGAGCACAATGTGAACCCGACTTGTAAGGAAGGTACTTTCCAGTGACTCTAAACATAATAAAGTTAAAGACCCTTGGGCTCACATCTACTTGGCTCTATGGTCTATGATAGCTATGAATCAAACCACAGGATACCATTAATTGCCCGAGGTCAATTAAAATATCAAGATATTCAAGTGTCGGGCACAGGTGCTGACTGATACACATTCCAGACGGCACAGAATGAGGTGGTCTGTGCATGGTTCCTCTGATTGTGTACATTAATTCTAAGTTTCTTGTTTCATGTACAGTAGGCACCGAGAGACACACACACACCAAAACACTTTCGGCAGTACGCTGCTTATACTGCCATTATGAAGTCATTAATTTAATAAAGACTAATAAAGCATAAATGAAACATGTCTGCTTCTGTGATTTTTAAAAGTGTTCTGAAATGAAATTATGAAATGTTTTCTATTCACAAGCCTATTAAAAATATAGATGTAGGTATGCTGTATCTGGCACCAACAGAAAATACACTGTATTTTAGTGGCATAACCAACACATAGCTGTCAAGTGAAACACTATGTCACTGGTCATTTAAAACAAGGGACCCATGGGTCACGGCGCTCAGCTGATCGTGATTGGACTATAAATGTTTCTCCACTGTGATACTATATCGAGTCGATAAAGCTTATGAATATCATGTACATGTGAGGCTATTATAAAGGAATGTAATGTAATATGTGAGTAAATGATAAATGAAATTACCTGACTGATGGATTAATAGAGTCAAATAAAGTGGTTTATTTTTTATTTATTTAGGAGGGGTTGAAAATTGTGATATATTTGAGCAAATATGAATGCAATGACAGCAGTAATAAGCAGTAGTAGAATGATGATAAGGCTATTTGTTGAAGGATCTAAAGTGTATGGTAGTCTGCAAGCGTTCAATTTGACAGATATGATGTTATGATTAACTATGCTGATGAAGTGATTTATGAATATGTGACTGTATGACACAATATCTCTTTAGTCTGGACAAGGTACATTATTGTGATGCCCACTATGTCTACATATTACACAATATTGACATAATTTCTGGCATGTACATAGGTACCTATGGACAAATAGTTATACAAAATATTAAAGTATGAATATATCTGATTCATCTTGTTCTTGCTTACTGAGGCTGACTTTGGGATGGGGTTCGGAGAAGGGAAAAGTGAGGGCAGCACGAAGGTGGATGTAGAAATATTCTATTGTAATGTTTTTCATTTATATAAGAATATGAAAAGCTAAGAGGAAAGGGGCCCTCCTACTTGGTTATAGTAAAGTTCTAAATATATGATTGCAAACTAATACTCTGACAAGACTGTCATGAAGAAAACCAGTAAAAGTTTTGAGATACTGTGTTGCATACGAAAATTTATAGTTGGACAGGCAAGTGGACAGAATGGACTAATACCTTTATTTCACTTTCAAGAGAATAATGCATTTAAGTTTAAATATAATCCTATATTTTTAAGCAGATCCACTTTTTCCATTAAGAAATTTTTATCTGAATCATTTTTTTTATTTACAGGTTTATAAATTTTTAATTAAAAAACCTGAAGATAAAAGTTAAAATATTAGAATTGTTGCAAAAGTTGCAATCATTATATATACATAGTAAAAAACATTGGGTCATATTATGCATACACATATATTTTATTATTTTTAAATCATAAATGTTTAAACTGATTTTAAAAGAAAATAATGCCACAACATGGCATCTACAAGAATATTCCTTGAATCACTATTAAAAAGTTTTGCACATTGGAGTTTTCAGGACATGCTTAATTTTATTCACCAAAATAAAATAAAAGTAAATTTGATAAAATAAAACATCTTTTCAAATAAAGTATACACACAGTTGGTTGAATGAGGGACAAACAATATCATTGTGCTAATTACTATCCCAGTTTTAATTAATAGTCAAATTAATAGTCAATTTCACACCTGGTGAAGATTTTACTCTTCTGAAGTAAGGAATTACTTATCTCATGAACATCCACACTTTCACAGCAATACACCACTTTGTGGACACAATTAAATGTACACTTTAATCATTGTAACCCTGGTGGTACAATACAAAATCTAAAATGTAGCATGTCCAAGAATAAAATAAAATACAGAAAAATTATAACATTCATCTAGTTTATGCACCAGCTGGGGGGGGGATAAGTGCAGGGCAAAGGGGAAGCCTGCTAGTAGTTGCCAAGCTGGGCCAAGGTAAGCTGCCTGGGGTGGGTTACATAATGCAAGTGAAGGCTGTACTACTAGGTGGGCTAGATGTAAACAACACTTGACATGTTGTATGAAAACATGAATAAAAGCTATTCATTCCAATCTATTTCTTTTGAATGTTCAGATTTTAAAAGATTAAATCCTTATGCATATATGCTGGGAAAATTAAATCAACAGTGCCAAAGTTGGACAAAATTTAAGGTATTGATTTTTTATTTATGCTAATAACTTGAAAAATTTGCAAAATTCAGATCTAATTTTGGGTAAACAATTGAATCTTGATTAAATAAAGTTATATTCCTGAAAAAAAGTCTCTAGGTTCAGCAATTCTCATGTTAGGTGAGTAAATATATTTCCTGATTTTTTTAAAAAATTGCATTATGTTTTGGCCCATAACTTCAAAATAATACCCAATACTGACCTAATTTTTGGTATGTTCATAGAAAATGTATAAAAGAATGTGATTACTAAATAGGATCAAAAACAGATCAGTGGTTTTGATATTAGGCAGCCTTGAAGTGTAACAATGGCTTTTTTTATGGAAAACAGAGTTTTTTTCCTTAATATCTCGAAGGAACAAAGTCCTAATGACCCAATTTTCAGTATGGTAGGAGATTTTGGGGACATCTAAAATTAAGTCAACAGCCTGGGGAGCATAGAGATGTGCACTGAATGACCTACAGTCATCAAAGTGGACTGCCTGACAATGTAAGTGAATACAACAAGAGCCTCCAAAAAAATTCAATAACTAGCCTAATTTTGCAGCTTTTATTTTCAAATTTCAGATTTTTACAGATAAAATCCTTATGTATACATGCTGTGAAAATTAAACCCACAGTACTTACAAGAAAAAAACGTGCCATGGCCAAAGTTGGGCAAAATTTAAGGTACCAATTTTATATTTTTGCCAATATTTAAAAAAATTTAACAAATTTTGATCTAATTTTTGGTATACAATTAAATTTTTATTAATTAAAGTTGTATTACTGAAAAAAAAGTACCTACCTTTAACACTTTTGGTCTTAAGTGACCAAATATCTTCCTGATTTTTTTAAAAAGTCCATTATTTTTGGGCCCATAACTTTTTTAAATTATATAATACTGACTTAATATCTGGCATGTACATAGGAACTATATAGAGGAATATTTATGGTAAATATGAAGAAAACCAGATGAGTGGTTTCGATATTAGGCAGTCCTGAAGTGTGAAAATAGATTTCTAATAAAAAATTGAGGTTTTTCCTTAATATCTCAAAGGAACTAGGTCCTATTGACCCAATTTTTGGCATGGTAGGAGATTATGGGGACATCTAACTGTATGCCGAAATTCAGATTCGTAGGTCCAACGGTGTCGAAACGTGCCAGTCTTACGGACGGACATCCAGACGGACGGACAGACGGACAGACAGACGGACGGACGACGGACAATGGACCATGACTATAGCTCAGATGACTTATAGTCAGCTGAGCTAAAAATATATCGCTCCTCATTAGATAGTGATATGGTGAGTTCCTGGGCATGGCAAGGATTATATTAGTGCATGGGCAGAAACAGAATTTTATAAATGACACCTTTTTCCCACAAGACTTTACATAATTTGAGAAAAAAATATATAAATATGTAAGGTATGAATTATGGAATAATATATTCATTTTAATTAATGCTCAACACTTCACCAGCTCCACACCTTTTAACTCAGGTTAGTTTCTTCAAAAATTCTTTATAAATCGAATATGAAAAGTAATGTGTCATATACTAAAACTTCATATTTGTTGTGAATAAAGAGTTAAAATATACTGACGGCGTGTCCTACAGCTGTGTGACATAAACTGTATTGACAAACAATGGAAACGGTGACACAAGAATTGCATGAGTTAAATATTCTTTAAAATGCAGTGGGTCTAGGCTGGTCATGTGGGGATATATCTATAATTGTTTCGCAATCATGTAATTTAAGGGCCTTAAAGCTATCCAAAGATGCCATCTTAGAGGGCCTCAAGTAAAAATGAGATAAAATGATGACATGATGATAAGTTTTGGTAATATAAAATGTAAGCCCCTTCAACCAATTGAGACATACCAATGTATCTATTATCTATAAACCAGTAAGGGGATCAATGCTTGGCTGGTAAAAACTATATGCAGATCTTTGCTAAATGTCACCATCAAGTTAAATATGTTGGTAGTCTTCTGTCATTATTTATTTATGTTATTTATTTATTTTAATAAAGTACAATTAATTGCATGTGTATGGACACAGATTTTGTGAAACAGCACAGTATTTTAAAATATCTTGACACGTACATAATAAAGGTAAGGCAAAACCAAATGAGGGCATGGACTGTAAAAATGATATTTTAATATGTGCCTTTATAAATTGATACAGATCATTAAAAATCATTGTTCTAAAATGGTTGTTCATTTACTTAATTCTATGAACAAATATAACAAACCAGGAACATATGAACACACAATCACAAAGAGTCCCTCGTCCAGATGTATGAATTACCGTAAAATCTCCACTTAAAACCGCACTTCCGATTAAAACCGCACCCAGACTTCGCCGAAATTCCAGGTGAGACACTGCGAGGGGCTCAAATACTGAAAACCTCCCTTTAAAACCGCACCAACTTTCGCTACGGAATGATTTGACAAAAGACACAATAAAGCTTTCATCTAGAAATGAACACGCGAAGGTTGCGGCTCGGCCATTCCTGTCCACTTTAAAATTCCTTGGGCATTTTATTCAAACACATCATAAGACTTTTTTGCAGGGACACTCAAGCATGAAGTTTGGGAAGACGCAAGGGCCGGTGAACCTCTGCCTGTTTATACAGATTTTATATTCCGTGCCGTATTCTTGTTTGCTACTGATTTGTCATTATATTTTGGAAAAAAATATTCTGCTGATCCATTTCAAGTCACTGTATATTTTAATTCTAGAAGTAATATTTTGAAATCTTAATTTTTAATGAAAATTCCATTTTCTAGAATTACTCGGAAGATTCAAATCATTTTCATACCGGTTACTTCGGTATTATCATCGTCACATCGTACGTTGACATCGCTCCATGTTACAATTTGCTGGTTCGTTTGAAAACATCGCTGGTCACCTTAACTAAATAACAAATTAACTGAAGTTACCTTGTCGAGATACGCACGTATAGGAAACATGACGCTTGAAAACGAGTGATTTTAAGGTAAAATTAAAGTGGTCAGTCGGGGTAAGCAAGTTTTTTTCCTGAAGAAACTTTCCGTGTGGGGAGCCATTTTGTCAAGGCAGTGTTCGCGCAAGGCACGCTGGGACGAAATAGGTGGCTGTTCTGTTTACCACCCACCGAGAGTGCCCTAGAAGATGATTTGAGGAAACTGGAGACATTCCACATGACAATTAAAATCTTATATTTCGTCTGAAAATGTTGAATTCGTTAAGAAATAAATATATTCTTATCAAATACGCATATAACATTCCACTTAGACAGTGTTTGTCCACTTTAAATGTTGATTAGAAGAATATGTATTATCCTAATAAACGGTGATACACGGGGAACGATGTCTGCTCTGGGTTTTCCCTCCAGCCGGCCAGCAGCCGCTTGTGTAACCAGTGGTAACGGGCCTTGTTGGCTCAGCGAGCAAAGGTTACGCAGTTCATTGTTTCAGATTCTGAGACAGTTTCAAGCGCAAGGATTGCAAAGTTTTAAAAGTGAGTCTTGTTCACATACTAAAACAATATTTAGCTGAATTTCGTGGTCATTCGAATAAAGTACTATATCTCCCTTAGATTACTTAAAGTTTCCTTTTCATAAACGCACTATTTGATTTTACACGATTTTTTTCCGACAAGGGTTTGAAGTTCTCCAGTTTACTCTGAAGCTTTTTATGCGGCGGTATCCAGAGTCCTTGATACCGCCGCATTTAATGCAGTAAGGCTGCTGTGTGTTACAGCAGGGTTGTTGTAAACGTATTATTTGGTAACAATTACCAAGATTTTATAACAAGTTATATATCACACGAAAACTAGTCAGCAATATTTTAATTTATAAATAACAAATAATCGTAAATAATACATTAACACACGGCTCCCATGCATGCGAGACTGCTGCTAAGAACGGCCTTCGAAAGTTGCAATATTATCGCCCACTTGCCGCCTCAAAAACGATGACTGTCAGGAAGATTTTCAGGAAACCCTTCTAGTATAAACCGCACAGTGCTTTCAGGAAATCAACCTGATTTCAAGATTTTGAATTTCTTGATTAAACCGCGGTTTTAAGTGGAGATTTTACGGTAATTAGTAATTTCCACTGTTTCTTTCTACCTGGATCACTTATGAAAACTAATGAAAAATCAAGTCTGATGTCCAATTAGTAAATGAGTAGCATGAAGGAACAGAAAAGGCTGTGACACGACCTGCCATGCTGAGCTTAACTGTATCAGCACATGTGTAACTGCTGTGACAAGTGAGCACGTGTCTTTGTTATTCCCCACTGGCCTCGCTTTGGCCTCTGGTATGTGTGGCATGCATAGAATTTAAGAGTCCCCTATGTCACCTTAAATGCACGTTTACTGATACATCTTTTCCTTTTATAGTGCATGTGTGTCTTTATTTCAGTAAAATCTTCAATCAATTATTCTATCACTGCATCACTGCCATCAGGCAACATGAGTCCACAAAGCCAATTACCAAGTTAAGCCGTTTGTAAATCCTGATTATCACCCAAAATTGTTTCACTTGTATTTTAAGCAATCAAAGAATTTCTTCAAAATCAAATGAACAAAATCAAGTGTGGAAGTGGTTCCCGCTGTATCCAATAGACTGTTTAATTTGTTGAAATATGCCTTGATTATGGCTTGAATATGGCCTCGTGAAAAAATGGAATTTCCCGCCGAGAAAATAATTGAAATATATACCAACCTTGTTTATGCCTGCTTCTCAGCCACAAAGAAACAAAGTTTATGTTACAGTTCACTGTAACAATACACAAGTAAAGTCTCTGCAGTTCACTGCAATTCACAAACAGACTCGATAAACTTTGTTTTTTTTTTTTTTTTTTTGTAGCACCGCCCAATAGCAATAATATGGACTAACACAACAGAGCTTGCGCAATGTTTCCGCTTTGACTAAAACCCGGACGTCGGTTGTTAAAAACGCACTGGAAATACCCCAACATGGCACCGACGTCTGATAACAAATTACAGGGAATTCTTTCATAATCGCAACTCCATATGGCATTATTCCACAATTGCTGAGGCGTGAAAAAGCTAGACTGGTACCCTGCTCTATTGTGGCCAACAGCTGAGAAAGAACCTTGCGCAGCTCGAGCGCCACCGTGTGTCCGATTAAGATACTAAACCGTTATGTGCAGACTGAAACATGGATGTCGATGATAGGAAGTCGTGCTGTTTTAATTAATAATTTTTTTATCTTTCATAAAAATAGGCCAATAACATATCTAGATACCATTACAAAATTTAAAATTTTGGCTGCTTTCTAAACATAAAACGATTTATTTACATAATAACAAACAGTAATCATGGAGACATGTAGTCAAGGAAATGGTTGATACTTGCAGTAACACACTTCAGTTTTGTTGACTGAAGGAAACAAACTTGAGATTGACACATCATCCAAAATCCAACATGGGGGAAAAAATTAATAAACATCATAAGATAGGAAAATTCTCATTTTAATTAGATATTTAAACAAAAGGCATAATTGAACTATTTCCTGTTGTCATGGTGGAATTTAATTGAGCCTAAAATCTGACAGAGATTCACAAAAACAAACATTCTTGCCATATAATTATCTTATATTGACAACTGATATCCTATTTGATTCTCCTACAGACAGACAACTACTAATATTTAAACATTCCTACATCATTAATTTTATTACCTTTTTACATTCTAATAGAATTATAGCATATTTTGTAGACCACTGACATGACACCTTTTGTCTGATGAAGATCTTAAATATACAGATTGTGTGAATAATATATTGATTAAAGCCATGCAACTGAACATTTTATACAGATTATGCTTTATGTGATAATTTAAGTGCACAAAGGATATTTGTCTGAAAGCTAAAACACAAGCCAGCATAAAACTCTTAAGAGGAAATTTTATTATATAATGTTCCTGTGCATAAGTGTCCATCAGGCCAATTCAACCAATGATTTTTCAAGTATATTCATAAGAATTCAACACTTTTAAAATATTATTCTTCTCCAAACAGTCCTTGTCTGGGCCATACATCAGCAGCATTCTTGTGTGTTCCATCGGCTGTTCAGAGTGGTCTCTGTTTTCTCTGCTCGAGTTTTCTTCAAAAAGGCAGTAGTTATTCAGACACTGGAGCTTTTGTATCAGATTCTTAATTATACTGGGGGGTATTTACAAACCCAATAAGTTAAAGGATCTAGGTAACAGAGACCTTATTTCAGGTTCCCAAGGAGATTTTTTAGTGTACCTCCCTGCTCGTCAAGTAAGAAGATTCTAGGTCCAGTGGTTATGATTTGTGCCCTGTTAACAGACAACTGTTTGTTTAAAGGTCTCATAACTAGCGAAAAAATGTGTATCAATTAAAAAAAATAAAGATGGTGCCACCAGTCTGCAGGAACTGATGAAACCCTCAATGATCACAATATGCATGCAAAAATCATGGTGATCAATGCATTAGTACTTCAGATACTGGAGTTTTTGTATCAAATTGTTAATTATTCTGGGTCGTAATTCTGAGCTCCATTTCTCAAAGGATATGGGTAATAGACACCTAATTTTAGGTTTCAATGGAAATTTTTCATGGGCCTCAATGTTTTTTTTTAAATTAGAAGATTCTAGGTCCATTGGTTACAATTAGTGCCCTGTTAAGAGACTTCTTTGAAGGTCTAAAAAATTCAGAAAAAAATGCGTAAACATTTAAAAAAAAATCCATGTGGTGTGAGCAGGCTGTAGGACCAAATAAAACACTCCATGATGATTTCAGGTTTCCAAAGAGATTTTTCATGGAACTCCCAGAATGTCATGGTGATCAATACATTATTCATTCAGATGCTGGAGCTTTCGTATCAAATTTGTAATTATTCTGGGGGGTACTTCTGAGCCCCATAGCTTAGAGGATATGGGTAACAGAGAGCTACTTTCCGTTTTCCTAGGAAATTATTTATGGACCTCCCTGGATATCAAGTTAGAAGATTTCAGGTCCAATGGTTACAATTTATGCCTGGTTAACGTATCATTGCATCTTTGAAGGTCTCAAAAATAGAGAAAAAATGTGTAAAAATTCAACAAAATCCATGTTCTGCCACCAGTCTGCAGGAGCGAATGAAACACACCATGATGAATATCCACGCAAAAAATCATGGTGATCAATGCATTAATTGTCCAGATAGTGCAGCTTTTGTATGTTAACAGAAGACAGTTACTTTGAAGGTCTCAAAAACAGAGAACAAAATTTGTAAAAATTGGAAAAAATACAGGTGGCGCCACCAGATTACAGAAACTGATTGAACACTCCATGATGAATATTCATGCAAAGAATCATGGTGATCAATGCAGTAGTTATTCAGATAACTGAGCTTTTGTATCAAATTTTTTATTATTCTGGGGGGTACTTCAGAGACCCATAGCTCAAAGAATATAGGTAACAGAGACCTAATTTCTGGTTTCCACAGAGATTTTTCATGGACCTCCCCTGATGTACAGTTAGAAGATCCCAGGTTCAGGGGTTAAAATTTGTGCCCTGTTAACAGATGACAGCTTCTTTGAAGGTATCCAAAATAGAGAAAAAAATTCGTAAAAATGGAAAAAAATACAGGTGGCGCCACCAGGTTATAGGAACTGATGGAACACTCCATGATGAATATTCATGCAAAGAATCATGGTGATCAATGCAGTAGTTATTCAGATAACTGAGCTTTTGTATCAAATTTTTTATTATTCTGGGGGGTACTTCAGAGACCCATAGCTCAAAAATATAGGTAACAGAGACCTTATTTCAGGTTTCCACAGAGACTTTTCATGGACCTCCCTTGATGTAAAGTTAGAAGATCCCAGGTTCAGGGGTTACGATTTGTGCCCTGTTAACAGATGACAGCTTCTTTGAAGGTATCCAAAATAGAGAAAAAAATTCGTAAAAATTGGAACAAGGCCTACAGGCCTAATGTGAACCTGTGCTTATAGATATACACAAGGTATAACGCTTCAATGCTGAACCACTACTTTTCATTTATATGAACAATGCAAGTACTAAACATCTGAACAAGAAACAATACACAAACATCACTGCTGAAATTCTCGCATGGGTGCACACAACACAAAAATTATTGTAGGTGGCACCACCAGTCTTGTATACAACAAAGCTATTTGACATGTATAAATATGCCCAATTTCAGGCTGATATATCAAATTCCTCCGTAGAATTTAGCAGGCACATACACTTTGCAAAAGTCATTGCAGATGGCGACACCTGTCTTGTGAACAAGAAAGCCATTAAAGACACATAGACAGGTCAGAATAACAGGCCAATACATCAAACTTACCTTGAGTCTGATGCATGGGGCTGACCAGGCTTAGGTGAGAAAGGCTGTTGCCCCGAGTGTACTGTGACAAATTACTGGCTCAGGCTACTGCACTGAGTGAACTCTTGACCTGCACCTGGGTAGACTGAGTGAACTTCTGACCTGTACCTGGCTGCACTGAGTGAATTCTTCACCTGTTGCATAATCTGACACAGTTGGCAGTCTGCCAAAGCTATAAATAAATCCAGACTGACCTTTTGCCTGTTGCCAAATCTGAAATAGTAGCCACACAATTGCATAAGCACACAGATTGGCTCCATATGCAGCCCTGAGGGGCATGACACCCATGTGGTGATCACATGATACTCATGATGTAATCACATGCTACCCATAAGATGATCACATGCTGCCCATGAGGTGCTCACATGACACCCATGAGGTGATCACATGCCTTGTGCTTGGCTGCACTGATTGAACTGTTGACCTTTATTTGGCTGCACTGAATGAACTCTTGATCTGTTGCCAAATCTGATACAGTTGGCAGTTTCTCAACCTATTCAAGAAACATACACAATCTTGGCCTGTTATGTAACTCTGCTAAAATTTATCAAACACAAACCATTTGAATAAACTTGAGAGGGCTCGCCTCTGGGATCATTTCTGTAAATTTCTGACCGTTTAGAAGAATAAGACTTTTAAAGTTTTTTTCAGCTTTTCCCTGTAAAATCTAAGTAAATACAGATAGCAAAAATAAGCTGAATCCATCAACATTTATTTTGTGACAGATAATTGCATAAAATTTGGGGATGGTAGCTCCTGCTATTCCTGAGAGATTATGAGTTAGTGTACAGATGATATCTAATATCATAAATCTATATTTTTAAAAGCTTTTAAAAAACATTCTTGTCAATATTTTCCATAGATAACCTGAAATTTAAATGTCTAGAGGCATGATGTAATGGATGCTGATAAACTGGTGCTAGGCTAGATGTATCTGCTTCACCCAGCTAACATGTATGGTAAAATGACTCAATTCAATCTTTATAAATCAGCCAAAATTCATTCTTTGGAACCATAAAAGACAATTATTATAAGAATTATTCAGGGAATTATTCTTGCAAAATATTAAACAAACTGGCCTCAGCATCATCAGTCAAAAAACGTTTTGTAGGTTTATAACTCATATGGGAAAATACAGCAAAATGGCAAAGTTCAGGTTCCCATAATTCAGCCAAAAATCATTGAACCAAAACCATTTGAACAAACTTGAATTATCAACATCTAAGGATAATTAATGTGTGAGATTTAAGAACTTGGCCCAGTGGTTTTTGAGAAGGAGATTTTTGTAGCCGCTTAGCTAAAATGGGCTGTTATGGCATATGACTAAATTCAGCTTCCCATAACTCAGCCAAAAGTCACTGAACTGAGACCATTTGAACAAACTTGAATTATCAACATCTAAGAATAATTAATGTGTGAGATTTAAAAATTTGGCCCAGTGGATTTTGAGAAGAAGATTTTGTAGCCACTTAGCTAAAATGGGCTGTTACGGCATATGACTAAATTCAGCTTCCCATAACTTAGCCAAAAGTCACTGAACTGAGACCATTTGAACAAACTTGAATTATCAACATCTAAGGATAATTAATGTGTGAGATTTAAGAATTTGGCCCAATGGTTTTTGAGAAGAAGATTTTTGTAGCCACTTAGCTAAAATGGGCTGCTATGTCATATGACTAAATTCAGCTTCCCATAACTTAGCCAAAAGTCACTGAACTGAGACCATTTGAACAAACTTCAGAAAGCACTACCCTAGGATCATTTCTGTGCGATATTAAACAATTTGGCCAAATGGTTTCAAAAAAGAAGTTATTTGTAGACTTCAGTCTGATACAGGCACTGATGACCCCCGTACAAAAAAGGCCGATGCAGATGGCGCCACCAATACCTCAATTTCAGATATGACTTATGTGACCAACATTGGCATAAAATTTGGTGATGATAGCTCAAGCCATTTCTAATTTTAGTATGCTTTTTTGGACAGATGACTAAGTTCAACTTCCTGTAACTCGGCCAAAAATCACCGAACTTAAACCATTCAAACAAACTTGAGAGAGATTGTTCCAGAAATCATTTCTGTAAAATATTGGACAATTTGGCTGAATAGATTCGGAGAAGAAGATTTTTTAAGCTTTTTTTGCTTTTCCCTATAAAATCTAAGAAAATGCAGTTAGCCAAAAAATAGGCAAAATCCGATAGTTTTTTAGATGACTAATTTTATGCATAAAATTTGATGATGCTAGTTCTTGCCGTTTTCAAGATAGTATAGGTTAACATACAGACGACGGACGCCGGACGACGCCACACCATCGCATAAGCTCACAGGTTCGCTAAAATGCAGGTGGCACCACCGGGTTACAGGAACTGATGGAACACTCCATGATGAATATTCATGCAAAGAATCATGGTGATCAATGCAGTAGTTATTCAGATACTTGAGAGCTCGGAGAATATGGGTAACAGAGACTTAATTTCACGTTTCCAAGGAGATTTTTCATTGATCTCCCTGGATGTCAAGATAGAAGATTCCAGGTCTAGCGGTTACGATTTGTGCCCTGGTAACAGACTGACGGCCGGACGGACGGCCGACGGACGAAGAGTGATCGCTATAGCTCAGATGACTTTCAGTCAGCTGAGCTAAAAATAAGCTGAGTCCCACAACATTTGATAGGTGACAGATTATTGCATAAAATCTGGGGATGGCAGCTCCTGCTATTCCTGAGAAATTATGGGTTAATGTACAGATGACCAATGACCCCTGTACAAAAAAAAAGGTCAATGCAGGGGGCACCACCAATACCTCAATTTCATATATGACTCATG
Organism: Sipunculus nudus; assembly: GCA_026874595.1. Lineage (NCBI taxonomy): Eukaryota > Metazoa > Annelida > Sipuncula > Golfingiida > Sipunculidae > Sipunculus > Sipunculus nudus. The sequence goes on from CM049309.1 coordinate 96,999,304, forward strand.
TGACCAACACTGGCATAAAATTTGGTGATGATAGCTCCGGCCGTATCTGAGATTGTCATTTTAGTATGCTTTTTTGGACAGATGATTAAGTTTAACTTCCTGTAACTCCCCCAAAATTCACCAAACATGAACCATTCGAACAAACTTGAAAGAGATGGTATAAAAGATTATTTCTGTGAAATATTGAACAATTTGGCTTGACCGTTTCAGAGGAGAAGATTTTTAAAGGTTTTTAGCATTTTCTCTATAAAATCTAAGAAAATGCAGAGTTTTTCAGATTGATAATTTTTTGCATTAAAATTCATGATGCTAGCTCCAGTTGTTTTTGAGATAGTATGGGTTAACAGACAGACAACAGACGCCACCACACCATCGCATTAACTCACAGGTTTGCTAAAAATTACTACAGATGCATATTGAATGCAAAATTATAAAACAGATACATCTCACTGATGCCAAAATCTTGAATTAAGTTGAGTATGGATACCAATTATTTATAATCCATGTACAGCCATCTTTATATACCCACAGAGAGCTGTATACCTGTGATTGTAAACATTGCCTGGAATGAGGAATATCTAAAATCATAAATCTACATTTTTTAAAAGCTTTTAAAAACATTCTTGTCAATATTAACCAAAGATAACATGAAATCTAAATGTCTAGAGGCATGATCAAACAGATGCTGATAAACTGGTGCCAGGCCAGATGTATCTGCTTCACAAAGCTTACATATATGGTAAAATGACTCAATTCAATCTTTATAATTCAGCCAAAATTCATTCTCTGGAACCATAAAAATCAACTATTATAAGAATTATTCAGGGGATTGTTCTTGTAAAATATTAAACAAACTGGCCTCAGTGTTGTCAGTCAAAAAACGTTTTGTAGGTTTATAACTCATATGCGAAAATACAGCAAAATGGCTGAGTTAAGCTTCCTATTACTCAGCCAATAATCACTGAACAACAACCATTTGAACAAAGTTGAATTATCAACATCTAAGGATAATTAATGTGTGAGATTTAAGAATTTGGCCCAATGGTTTTTGAGAAGAAGATCTTTGTAGCCACTGAGTGAACTGTGACAATTTTGCTGGCTCAGGCTACTTCACTGAGTGAACTCATGACCTGCACCAGGCTAGACTGAATGAACTTTTGACCTGTACTAGGCTGCACTGAGAAAACTCTTGACCTGTTGCATAATCTGACACAGCTGGCAGTCTGCCAAAGCTATAAATAGATCCAGGCTGAACTTTGGTGCCAAATCTGATGCAGTGAGCAGTCTGCCAAAGTTATAAATAGAATGCAGCTACTGCACTGAGTGAACTCTTGACCTATACCTGGCTGCACTTCTTCCAATCCTGGTACTGTGCCAAAACTATTTATAGAGCTGACATCATCTTAGCTAATGGCCAACATCAAGGCACTGGCAATCTGCCAATGGTAAACCAAGTGCTGCCATCTGTACACAAAAGTGGTCCCTACTTGAAATAACTTTGAAATTAATTTTCCCAATACAAAATGCTTTATAGCTGACTTTTTATAAAAAAAAAAGAAATCAGAAATACATGTAAAATTATTACAGACGCATACTGAATGCAAAATTCAAATACAGATATATCACACTGATGGCAAATTCTTGAATTAAGTTAAGTAGGGATACCAATAATTTATAATCCATGAACAGTTGTATTTATATAGCCACAGAGAGCTGAATATCCATGAATATCCCATTGCCTGGTATGATGAATAACTTAAATCATAAATCTAATTTTTTAAAAAGCTTTTAAAAAAAACTTTCTTGTCAATATTAACCAAAGATAACCTGAAATCCAAATGTCTAGTGGCATGATGTAAGATGCTGATAAACTGGTGCCAGGCTAGATGTAACAGCATCACACAGCTAACATATATGGTAAAATGACTCAATTCAATCTCCATAATTCAGCCACACATACTTGTTGTCTGTATAATGATGGATATGCTCTGTTAATTGTATGATGAGATTGTGACAAACTTCAGAAAGCACAACCCTAGGATCATTTCTGTGCAATATTAAACATTTTGGCCATATGGTTTCAGAGAAGAAGTTTTATGTAGCCCTCAGTGTGATACAGGCACTAATGACCCCGTACAAAAAAAGTTGATGCAGGTGGTGCCACCAATACCTCAATTTCAGATATGACCTAAGTGACCAACATTGGCATAAAATTTGGTGATGATAGCTCCAGCCGTTTCTGAGATTTAAATTTTAATATGCTTTTTTGGACAGACGACAAAGTTCAACCTCCTGTAACTCAGCCAAAAATCTCCAAACTGGAACCATTTGAACAAACTTGAGAGAGATTGTTCCAGGGATCATTTCTGTGAAATATAGGACAATTTGGCTGGACATTTTCAGAGGAGAAGATTTTTAAGCTTTTTAAGCTTTTTCCCTATAAAATCTGAAAAAAATGCAGTAAGAAAAAAAAATAAACAAAATCCGATATAGTTTTTTGGATGACTGATTATTTGCAAAAACTTTGGTGATGCTAGCTCCTGCTGTTTTTGAGATAGCTATGGTAAACGTACAGACAACGCACCATGCACGACAGACGACGACGCACCATCGCATAAGCTCACACGTTCGCTAAAAACTGAAAAATGCGAAAATATATTGCAGTGAATAAGTTGCAAACCACAGAATATTCATAATCACTTTTGGGCTGTGTTCAGCCTAAAGGCCTGAGAAACACACATGTTATGGACTAAGTCTTTTATCACACCACTCCTGAATACATTGCAATAAAACTCTGAGAAAAGGGCATTAATTCATACAAAGAAAACACCTGCTGCCACCTGTCTGGTTTATGAGAAAACTCTCCAAGATAGATTGACATGCCAAATTTCAGACCAATACTTTGTGCACTCCTGAGATAGGAGCAATTTTCACCCAAAGCAAATGTACAGATGGACACCACAGGAAAACAATTACAGATGGCACCACTGGGTACAAGATGGAGGAGCCAAATATCTATGGATATGTACAATTTCAGGCGAATACGGAACACCCATCCTAAGGAAAAAGCATTAATTTTTTCTACAGAAACAGATAGGTAGGTGGCGCAAACTGTTTATGAGAAAAATGTCAAAGATGGATGGACATGCCAAATTTCAGATCAATACATTGAACCACTCCTGAGATATGAGCAATTTTAACCAAAACACATGTAAAGATGGATGCCATAGGAAAACAATTGCAGATGGCCCCACCAGTCTTGGGAACAAGGCAGATGAGTCCAAGATCTATGGATATGCACAATTTCAGGCCGATACTGAAATAAACTCCTGAGAAAAGATCATTTATTTATTCTACAAACAAGGCCTACAGGCCTAATGTGATCCTGTGCAATTGGATATACAGCAGGTATAATGCTCCCATGCTGGACTCTTACTTTTTAAGTATGTACAATATGTGCACAGAACATCTATGGATATGCACAAATTCAGGCCTATACTGTGAATCACTCCTGAGAAAAGGGCATTAATTTTTTCAATGAAAATGGAAAGGTAAGTGGCGCCACCTGTGTGCTTTACGAGAAAAATTTCCAAGATGGACGAACTTGTCAAATTTCGGACCAATACCTTGACCCACTCCTGAGAAAAGAGCATTTTTGATCTAAAGCATATGTACAGATGGACACCACAGGAAAACTTTTGCAGATGGTGCCACCATCATATGTGTAACAGAAATAGTAGAGGTTCCTAGTACCGTTCCTTGTGGTACCATTGATGTGACATCTGTGTAATCTGAGTGTACACCATCACAGATACAGGTTGTCGTCCCCATAAGGAACAATCTTATCCATTGTAGTATATTACCTTCCAGTCCATATAGCCCGAGTTTATTTAAAAGACGTTTATGTGGCACTGTATCAAAAGCTTTGCTGAAATCAAGTATTCGAACATCTTTTTGTTGTCCATTATCATGTGACTTTTGTAAGTCATGACCAGTAAGTAGTAACTGAGTTTCACATGATTGACCAGATTTGAAACCATGGTTTGCCGGTGCCAGTATGCCATGTTTATCAAGGTGACCTCTTATTAGCCCATAAGAATGGACTCCTCAATTGCCTTTTTATAGTGACTGATGCAATGTGGAGTCCATAGACTGCCCCGGCAGTTAACTGTGATTAGAACACTCCATAAACAATTGTGAAATTTAACATATATCCATTGATAAATGTTCAGTATATCTATGTGTATTATATATTTGACCACTGAAAAACATTACTGTTCTATTCAGCACTATTAAGCACCAAGGAAGTGAAAATATGAACATAATAGTGTAACACCTCGTGGGGGGGGGGGGTGTAGCACACGTGAGTTTGGGTTAGTTTAATAAAGTCCTGACGGCCCCGGTTGATGTATCTGCACTTGACACTCTAAGTCGCATGCATTCACAAATGAAATAAGGCAGCAGTACATAATTAAGGCCTTACTTATTTAATAAAAATTTCTCGGACAAAGAAATGAAAAGTGGTGGGGAGGAGGAGGGAAAATAAAAATAAATATAATACAAAATTTAAAAAATGAAAAGCGCCATTTTTTCCATATAAATTTTACAAATGATGAAATGAATATATAGGAACTATATGCCCTTCTGTAAGGTCAAGTGAACCAAAGTATTTTCTGGATCTGCAGGATATCCTCAATACTTTCTGGAAAGCTGGTAAAAAATCAACTTTTCTAAAAACAAGGGACCCATGGGTCACGGCGCTCAGCTGATCGCGATTGGACTATAAATGTTTCTTCACTGTGATACTATATCGAGTCGATAAAGCTTATATCATGTACATGTTGGGCTATTATAAAGGAATGTAATGTAATATGTGAGTAAATGATAAATGAAATTACCTGACTGATGGATTAATAGAGTCAAATAAAGTGGTTTAATTTTTATTTATTTAGGAGGGGTTGAAAATTGTGATATATTTGAGCAAATATGAATGTAATGACAGCAGTAATAAGCAGTAGTAGAATGATGATAAGGCTATTTATTGAAGGATCTAAAGTGTATGGTAGTCTGCAAGCATTCAATTTGACAGATATGATGTTATGATTAACTATGCTGATGAAGTGATTTATGAATATGTGACTGTATGACACAATATCTCTTTAGTCTGGACAAGGTACATTATTGTGATGCCCACTATGTCTACATATTACACAATATTGACATAATTTCTGGCATGTACATAGGTACCTATGGACGAATAGTTATACAAAATATTAAAGTATGAATATATCTGATTCATCTTGTTCTTGCTTACTGAGGCTGACTTTGGGATGGGGTTTGGAGAAGGGAAAAGTGAGGGCAGCACGAAGGTGGATGTAGAAATATTCTATTGTAATGTTTTTCATTTATATAAGAATATGAAAAGCTAAGAGGAAAGGGGCCCTCCTACTTGGTTATAGTAAAGTTCTAAATATATGATTGCAAACTAATACTCTGACAAGACTGTCATGAAGAAAAACAGTAAAAGTTTTGAGATACTGTGTTGCATACGAAAATTTACAGATGGACAGGCAAGTGGACAGAAAGGACTAATACCTTTATTTCACTTTCAAGAGAATAATGCATTTAAGTTTATATATAATCCTATTTTTTTAAGCAGATCCACTTTTTCCATTAAGAAGATTTTATCTGAATCATTTTTTTATTTACAGGTTTATAAATTTTTAATTAAAAAACCTGAAAATATAAGTTAAAATATTAGAATTGTTGCAAAAGTTGCAATCATTATATATACAGAGTAAAAACATTGGGTCATATTATGCATACACATATATTTTATTATTTTTAAATCATAAAAGTTTTAACTGATTTTAAAAGAAAATAATGCCACAACATGGCATCTACAAGAATATTCCTTGAATCACAATTAAAATGTTTTGCACATTGGAGTTTTCAGGACATGCTTAATTTTATTCACCAAAATAAAATAAAAGTAAATTTGATAAAATAAAACATATTTCCAAATAAAGTATACACACTGTTGGTTGAATGAGGGACAAACAATATCATTGTGCTAATTGATATCCCAGTTTTAATTAATTACTGGAATTAATAGTCAATTTCACACCTGGTGAAGTTTTTACTCTTCTGAAGTAAGGAATTACTTATCTCATGAACATCCACACTTTCACAGCAATACACCACTTTGTGGACACAATTAAATGTACACTTTAATCATTGTAACCCTGGTGGTTCAATACAAAATCTAAAATGTAGCATGTCCAAGAATAAAATAAAATACAGAAAAATTATAACATTCATCTAGTTTATGCACCTGCTGGGGGGGGGGAATGAGTGCAGGGCAGAGGGGAAGCCTGCTAGTAGTGGCCAAGCTGGGCCAAGGTAAGCTGCCTGGGGTGGGTTACATAATGCAAGTGAAGGCTGTACTACTAGGTGGGCTAGATGTAAACAACACTTGACATGATGTTTGAAAACACGAATAAAAGCTATTCATTCCAATCAATTTCTTTTGAATGTTCAGATTTTAAAAGATTAAATCCTTATGCATATATGCTGGGAAAATTAAATCAACAGTGCCAAAGTTGGACAAAATTTAAGGTATTGATTTTTTATTTATGCTAATAACTTGAAAAATTTGCAAAATTCAGATCTAATTTTGGGTAAACAATTGAATCTTGATTAAATAAAGTTATATTCCTGAAAAAAAGTCTCTAGGTTCAGCAATTCTCATGTTAGGGGAGTAAATATATTTCCTGATTTTTTTTAAAAATTGCATTATTTTTTGGCCCATAACTTCAAAATAATACCCAATACTGACCTAATTTTTGGTATGTTCTTAGAAAATGTATAAAAGAATGTGAATACTAAATATAATGAAAAACAGATCAGTGGTTTTGATATTAGGCAGCCTTGAAGTGTAACAATGGCTTTTTTTTAAGGAAAACGGAGTTTTTTTTCTTAATATCTCGAAAGAACAAAGTCCTAATGACCCAATTTTCGGTATGGTAGGAGATTTTGGGGACATCTAAATTTATGTCAACAGCCGGGGGAGCATAGAGATGTGGACTGATTGACCTACAGTCATCAAAGTGGACTGCTTGACAATGTAAGGGAATACAAGAGCCTCCAAAAAAATTCACTAACTAGCCTAATTTTGCAGCTTCTTTTTTCAAATTTCAGATTTTAACAGATTAAATCCTTATGTATACATGCTGTGAAAATTTAAATCCACAGTACTTACAGGAAAAAAACGTGCCATGGCCAAAGTTGGGCAAAATTTAAGGTACCAATTTTATATTTTTGCCAATATTTAAAAAAATTTAACAAATTTTGATCTAATTTTTGGTATACAATTAAATTTTGATTAATTAAAGTTGTATTACTCGAAAAAAAGTCTCTACCTTTAACACTTTTGGTCTTAAGTGACCAAATATCTTCCTGATTTTTTTACAAAGTCCATTATGTTTGGGCCCATAACTTTTTTAAATTATATAATACTGACTTAATATCTAGCATGTACATAGCAACTATATAGAAGAATATTTATGGTAAATATGAATAAAACCAGATGAGTGGTTTTGATATTAGGCAGTCCTGAAGTGTGAAAATAGATTTCTAATAAAAAATTGAGGTTTTTCCTTAATATCTCAAAGGAACAAAGTCCTATTGACCCAATTTTTGGCATGGTAGGAGATTTTGGGGACATCTAACTGTATGCCGAAATTCAGATTCGTAGGTCCAACGGTGTCGAAACGTGCCAGTCTTACGGACGGACATCCAGACGGACAGACATCCAGACGGACGGCCGGACGGACAGACAGGCGGACGGACGACGGACAATGGACCATGACTATAGCTCAGATGACTTATAGTCAGCTGAGCTAAAAAATCATGATTTTTCTACTTTTTAAATAAACTTTTATCAATTTAAATTAACAATTAATAAATTAATAATTTCCACTAAATTAACATTTTTGAAAAACCAATCAGTCCACTTTCTTACTAAAACAGCTGGAAAGTTTAAAATGACCTGTACAGGCGACTGGTTGTAAAATCAACTGTTAATTTTGAAGTATATTATATGGTCAGTTGAAATACAAAGCTTACAGCAAATACAGAAAAGTTCAGGCAAATGAAAATAGCCATGAAATAAGCAATATCAAGGTTCATCAGGGTCACCCAGTCAGAAAATAAGCAAAGTCCTTTTTATTTAAAATATCACTGAAATCAGCTTTAAGATAGGATCTATCTGTTGTCAGTCATTGAAAAAACCCCTCAGAAACACAAAATAAAAATTACTATATAAAAAATCTGGTAAAAATATACCCATAAGAAATTTAATCAAATATATCAAATGAGGTAAAACTTTACCCCTCAGAAATGTAAACAATTGCAAGGTGGGAAAAAATCAAGCTAATATAAACAAATATATCAGACGTAAGTATATATTGATGAACATCATTTCAGAATGTTTTGCAACAAGGTTCGTACATCTGTCACTTGATAAACGCTTCGGAGCCCTTAAAATAGCGGTATAACGTGGTAGCGGTATATAACGCGGTATTTGCCACCCAGTAAACAACACACAGGTGCTCAGTGCTATTTTTAACATTTCCATCGCGTGAGTATTTGATTTAGAGTTTATTTGCATATGACAACCTGACAGGGCTTCAACGCGATTGGCGAGTATTTGATTGAGAGGTAAGAGTTTATTTGCATATGACGACCTGACAGGGCTTCAACGCGATTGGCAAAAAGAGACCCCGCCCAGCAGCCCTAAGGGAGCCACTCAGAGATTCATAGTATACTACACCCATGCGCGTTAAGTTTCATTCATGTGATTTCATGGCGGAAAATTGTCCGTGTGCAACAATTCCTGTGCTCTCAAATGCGATGCTACAAGCATACACACAGTGATACACAGGTTTTCCAAATTATCGAAAGTAGCTGATTTCATCCAGAATTTCCATAATCACAACCTCGTAGTAACAGGTTCATAGCCATTTTAACAAAGAGATTTAAATAAGTCGACTTTTCCGCCTTCGGCCTTATGATTCCTTGTTTACAGAGGATTTTCCATGCAATGTCAAGAATGTCACAATAGTTCAATTGTGACCCTGCGTTGAGATGGCATCCGAAACTGAGATCGGCAGAACCATTCAAAAGCCAGACTTTTTCTGACACCTTGTGGAAAATATTGCAGTCCCTGCTGATATAATATATAACAGTCAGCACCTTTAATGTTTTCGAACGTGAGCGGTCCATCATTACAAGAAGAACATAACAACTGAAATCGGGTAAGATCGTGATGAAACGTGAAAGTATGAAGGAGAACATTTGAACGGTTTGACTTGAGGAAGATCTCCGACGAAAATCTTTTTTATCTCCGCAGATCCTTGGATTTTAGATGATCATGAGAAAGACAAGGGAAATGTTTCGAACAAGGGAAATATTTCACTAACCATGGGCACGGCAAAATGCGGCGTCTTAAAAAATGACCGACTCTGTCGTGTGGGTCGCATTTTGTAGGAGGTGACTGGGAGTTCATTTTTTTAGGGGATTTATATCACGACTCATGGACACATTTTATAACAACGGCAAAAAAAAACGACATGGACACTTGTATTTATTTTCCAAATTGTCACAACTTAGGGTTGGCGGGTCTCAGAAACGAAAAATTAAATAAGTATGGCCTAAGGTTTAAATACAACTCAGTAATAACTTACAGATGGCAAAAGTAGAGGGTGAGGCGCTCTCTCTCTCCATTGCAGGCAAAGCCAGGGGCATGGTGTCACTCCACTACGCATGAAACACAATACCCTATACAATAATCCCCGTAAATGTAGGCTGGTAAAGTTATCCAATTACATACTCCAATGCAGTGTAGGTAATCCAAGAGTAAATGTTAATATTTCAGTATAAAATCCCATTGGAGCGTTAACAAATCACTGCTAAGGCTGACATGAGAGCTGACCACCCTGAGAACAGACTGAGCAACACTGATTTGACACGCTCTGCGCTTAAGGTGGATGGTGACCGTCCGAGCCGTATCCACATGGTCAGCCCTGCATAGGCAGTTATCGCCTAGTGCTACATCGCTGTTACAAGCCAGCAGACAAACCCCGCTTACATAAGCGAGATACGCAGCTAACCTGGGCACCTGCAGTGTGACTGACCCCCACGGAACCATAGTCACTACAATAGTACACAGGCGTAAAGCATTATACAGGACTGTCATCAAATGCAAGATGTCTACTGGGCTGTTAATGCTTCAATTCTCTCTGGACAAATAAATCAGTTAATGATGTTACAGGTGCTTCAAGCATTCCAGAATGGTTATTTTTTATTACAGGCATTTTGACATACAACACAATGTGAACATTGGTATGCGAAAACCAGAGGAAATATTTTTTTTTAATTTCCTTTCTAAGAGTAACAGATCGTATTGTGCTATATATAACCCCAGTTAGCCCTTTGGTGGGCCGGCGACGCAACAGAAACCTGAAACCTGTTGCGTCACCGTCGGTGGCTGACCTGTTATATGGGAGCAAATTACATGTTCCATTAGCTTGCATACTATGCAAGTTAATAATACCAGCGGGTGTGTTGCATTAAGGTGACTTAAGTCATGTAGGTGACTTAAGCCCAGGGGCATCTGTGTGTCACCATGGTAACCATTATGACGTCACAATTGTAATCATGGTATTTAGGCCCCCAACTGGGCTTAAGTCCAGTAAAATGTTATTGCAACAGGCCCCTGGTCTATAATTTGCTGAATTGTTTCTTGCACCTTTTTTAAATACTGGCGTTATCCAAGCGTCTTTCCTTGCTTTTGGTAGCATGCCACTGGACAGTGACTGATGATTTAAAAGTGTTACAACTGAAAATATTTCAGTTGCAAGCCCTTTCAATAAGCGTGTAGGTCCCGAAGCCTTATTTTGGTTTAAATTGTTTAAAAAATTGAGGATACCCGGTTCTGTAACATGCAAGGGCTCAATAGGTGGTCACTGCGGACCCTCCAGTCAAGTATCCGCTGTATCTCTTAATCTTGTACCAGTACATACTAACTGGGCGCACCTTTCAAACGAAAATGCTAGTTATCATCTGCATAGAAGATGGGCATGAGTCGAGTTGTAGGCACGAGAAGAACGAAGGATTAAACAAGTTACCCAGTCACTCACCTGGCCAAACTTGTTTACGTCTACTTGGTTGCTAGAGCAAAACAGTACGCCCGTTGATACAGTAATTTTCACACCTGTCCAGCAGAGGGCGTCACGCTCCGTCTGAAGCAATCGTGACATCAGAAACTGGACATGGAAAAGTTTAATAATAAAAGCCTACTCTGAAAAAAAGGCAGCGGGACCGTTCAGGTAGGTCGACCGGATCAGAATCATTTTAATTATATATCATTAATTATTACATCTTTAGATTGTTTGTTTTGAGTGAATAATATATTAAGATTTCATTCTCATTGAATATACACTATTACAGATAACCGGATCTAAGTTACGGCTTCTAGATTGCGGCTGTATAAACTATATACATGTGTCTTAGGCGTAGCCGCAGGTCGAGAGGCCGGGGGCAAGGGTAAAGCTGACATAACTTGGTCATTAAGAGTTGACCATTAACCAGTAAGCAGGGGCGGATCCAGAAATTTTGAAAAGGGGGGGGGGGGGCCGTGTCCTGGATGTAGGTATGGGGGGGGGGGAGGATATATAAAAGTAACAAAATTAAAGGACGTCATTGATGCGTTTATTCTCCTGCAGTAAAAAGTAGAATGAAACCATGGCAATAAAATAAGTTTCCAGAGGCCACAACGAGCAAGAATTAAAATGACTGCTCTCAACAACTTGAAAAAATAATAATATATCCACAGTCCCTTTCATGTTTACTTGCCTGAATGTTCTTGATGTGGTATATGAATCCATTTTAATGATTCAAATGTAATTTCACACTTGTCCAAATACTGTTTGTGTTGTTTCTTGACTGAAAAACGGTCTGGCCTTTTTTTTTTAATTCTATACACCATTTCTATATATAAGGAAAATATGACATTTTCAAATCAGCTGTACATATCCTACTATAGACTCCCAAAGATCATCTAGTCAGGTCTATTTGACACATGAACTGGTACTCCATCAATATGTACATGTAGAACTTTGGCTGAATATAATATATCTGGTACATAATTGCCATAAAAATTGTGTAAAAAGTTTTTATCAATCTATTGTCGATATCTTTGACACATTTTCTTAATATCCATGGTACTGATATCTGCCTGACAAATTTTACTTGTCGAGAACTCTGCCTTGGACAACTACCTTTGTGTATCAAAGTTGTAGAATTATATTCTTGGAGCACTAGCTGTTTACCCATGTTAACTCTTGGGCGAAGATAACCTAAAGATAATCTTAACCTGTCAGATTAACTTCTTAACATTCACATAATAGAATAAAATGACCAAAATTTGTAATCATTGTTCCCTTGAATACAAAATTCACTAAAATATTAAAATATTATCTGCAGGTGACCACTGCAAAAAAAAGTTTCATAAAATTAAGTAAAGGAAATCACTTGCATATTATTATTATAAGATAAGCTGTAGCTCATCATGACAGCATTGTTATTGATTAGCATATATATATATGTTTATATATATATATATAGATATATATATATATATATATATATATTCTGTTATTCCCTTATTCTGTTCTAACAGGTGGGTGTATAATTTTCACAGTTTCAGTTAAGTATAACAGAAAACATATAATTCTCCCTTTCTTTTCAAGATTGCCATGTTTTTTCTTAGTCTGTTATGCTAATTTTATACATCACATTAATGTAACACTAAGCTTAATTCTAGTTGTCATCCATGGGATTCAGAAGGGTCATGCGTCTTGGTTTCTTGTTAGCATAGATGTCTACAATTTTTTCATAGTCAAAGGGAATGTCCCTGTGTATGTAGAGCATCATGAGGGCATTCAGCCGCTCTTCCCCCATGGTTGTGCGCTGAAAGGTCTTAATATATCTCAAGGAAGCGTGTGCCCTCTCAACAGCTGAGGAAGTCACTGGTACCAGCAAAACTAGTTTCAAAATTGCGGTGACATTAGGAAACTGTTTGGCATTGATGACAGCCAGTGTCCCAGATGTTGTTGCTTGCAGTTCAGGTTGGTTGTGCCACAACCTCCTCCACAGACGCATCTCCTGGTTAAAGGTGTCATGTGCAGGCAAATCTTCTTTGTAATACGAATATATCGGTTCTTGTTTTTCCTCCGTCAGGGCCTCTAGGTTTGCAGGCAACACATACAGGGCACCGATGGCATGGACATTGACTTTTCAAATCTTGTTTCAAGTTGTAGGATAAGTCCATCCAAGTATGGAATAAAACTGTTCTTCTCCAGTAAACGTCTGGAGTATATCCTTCGTGGTTTGTCCTCATTGTCTGCCGCCCACATCTTCTTGGTATGCCTATTTGGACCTGTGCACTGCTCCCCATTGCTTGTGATTTGGCCATAATAATAGCAAACTCTTTTTCAACGTTTCAGCGAATATCTTTCATCTCTTTAAGAATTAGTTGAATTTCTTCATATGCATGTACTATTTCCATGCTTCTGCCTAAAAGCATTGTAGCCAATGCTGCTGTAAATCCGAACAGATATTTGGCACATTGAAAAGAAACGATGAACGAAGAAGAAGTTATTTGTGCAGCAGCCCATTGGCTTCTGTGATGGTTTTTGAGTCCCTTTTCGTCTTGTTGGCATCGTTGTCTCTGATTATCTCTAAGCAATCCAGTAAAGGTGGATAAACCTCTTCAAAATCAAATAGAGACGTATGGCGCTCTACTCAACGAGTCTCACAAAGAACTTTTACTTTCAAGGTAGAAATTTTAGCGCTTGGTCCTGCATCAGAGTTGTGATGGTCAATACATTCCTCCAGCATTGACTGCCGTTTGGGGGAATATTTGTAAAAAATTGCCACTTCTTTGATGGCAGACAACATACAATGAATGTCACATACTGAACATGACTTAGACAAGGCTAAGTTCAGATCATGGCTGGTGCAGTGGAAATATGGGGCTCTAGGTGCATGGGCCATAAACCTTGCAGCACAGCCCCTCTGTTCACCTGCTATCAGACATGGGGTAATAGTAATAAGTAATAGTAATAGTAATAGACTATTACAGCTTTTTCCATGTAATAGTAATAGTAATAGTAATAGACTCAAAAATTTTAGCTGTAATAGTAATAGTAATAGAAACAGAAGGCAAAGTAATAGAGTAATACATATTACTTTCTATTACTTCCTGTGAGCCTCTTGATCATGAAGCATATCAGCAAATAATGCTGATCGAACACACTCAATTCTTGTCCAGCAATTGCCCAGGAAGTGCCTTTTGTTGAGACAAGCATGGGCCAGCTGCCACACTGCTGGTGACCACTGGTGCTTATTACATAAGAGTACTGGACAGAGCAGGTCACAGCCAAATAGGTAACCTGGCACAATCTGACCTTTGATTAGTAAACCATGGATAAACAGAGGAATGTTTGATGTTATGAGACAGATAAATTGTGTATTATTATATTGACATGTACATCTTATCTCACATCCATCAATCCATATGCATATTCTGAAACGTACCTAGATTTATTTTCACAAGCCAGTTTGCATTTTAATCATACAGATTGCAGTAACACACATTTAAGAAAAATAGAATATGGAACCAGATGTAGTTGCAGTGCAGACCCAAAATGTTCATGATAAGCTTATGGTGTTTTCACTACCCATAACATATGGAAGCCTACAATGCTATATAAACTCATACCAGTACTACAGTCACTTTGATAAAGTCATACTGCAGGCACATGTATTATCTATTTAATTTATATAAATATTCTTTTAAAATAATTCTTTTAATACTTGTCTGTTATTTCATAGTACCAATTTTGCAGACCTTCATTCCGTATCTAAAATTATGTTAATTTATATTTTGAAAATTAAATGAAGAATTTTTTTAAGATATTAATTTATTTGATTATATAATATGAGAATATAAGTAACTGTTAATATTTTGTTATTTAATATCTGAAATTTTGATATCAAATAATTAGATCCTGTTATGTACAAAATTTAAAGTATAAGATTGTTGAATACCAAATTAATTGTGAAAGTGATATAAATAATATTTTATTTGTTTTGTAAAATTGATATAAGTTTAAATCACTCTCCATATTCCTAAATTATCCTATGCTGGTTTTGCTGCAATAAAGAAGGGCATGCCTGAAGAATAAAAGCCATGCATGCTACCATTATTGTAAAGTTTACCCCCTCTCTGTTCACTCTCAAGATGTACTATGTGATAAAATAAAACATGGCATCATATCCAAATGAACATATATACACTTGAGAAGATGGGGTACTTTTGTCTCTTTTGTTTAGAATCTGTCGTGAATCTTGATGTGAACAGTAGAAACAGGACACAGCCCTACCAAAATTCCCCTCCTGATACATACATAAAGGACTAAATTGTCAGCTTTGATACTAAATATTAATATGACATAATCATGAATAATTCCTTTGGAGACCATTTTTAGTTACACTGAAAACTTTATTTATTAATTATGCGAAAGAAGATTAAATCTTAACAGAAGTCAGTACTTTAAAATAAATTTATGTGAAATATATATGAAAATAATAAAAAATGTACAAGTATGCATATAATTATAAATCAATATTTTACATATGCCAGGGGCTTTACAATGGGTTGCTTTTAAATTACATGTATTCAAGAGTTCATACAATTATCTTATAATTTCGACTTGAAACGCCCTAATAATCATTGAGGTTTAAATATATATATATATATATATATATATATATATATATATATATATATATATATATATATATATAAACAGAATTAAAGAAGCTGAAATAATTAAGATCTCCAGTATCATTAGGCTTATTGTTAATGACAGACACAGTATAAGAAAATTGTGCAGGTAACTGGATGATATAGGTGCTTCTAATATTAATATATAATATAAAAATGTTATTGCAGTGCTAGTTTATAGCACTCAAGGCTGCGCAAAGTGTAGAATCCTCCCATCAGTTTATGTAATAGTAATAGTAATAGTAATAGATACCCCAGTAATAGTAATAGTAATAGTAATAGAAGATAAAATGTGGTAATAGTAATAGTAATAGTAATATCAGAAATTGAAAGTAATAGTAATAGTAATAGTAATAGAACAACTGTAATAGACCCCATGTCTGCCTGCTATGTTTCCTGCACCATCATAGGTTTGTGCCTGGCAGTTTTCAGGAGAAAGTCCAGCACTGTTTATGATTCCCAATATTTCATTACAGACCGCTTCACCTGTGATACTTTTGCATGCTACATATTCAAGAAGACGCTCTACAACAGCATTGCCTTTGGTATAGCGCAAGACTAGACCAAGTTGTTCTCTGTTAGACAAGTCGCTGACCTCATCAGCTTGAATGCCATACAGAGCTCCTATTGATTGCTGATGTACTTCCTCAGTAATATAGTTTTGCATAAAATCTTTGATGCAGTTTAGTAGATCATTCTGTGCTGTTTTGGAAATATATGTAGCATTCTTCGCACATGTTTCTAGATGCTGTTGAAGAATCTTATCTCCCGACTCCACTCTAAATTTCAGCAAAACCTTTAGGTTTCCAGTATGTTCAATATCTGACATCATTTCTGCTACACTCTGTACATCGCCAGTGCCTTTTCGTCCACCATCAACTCTGTGTCCTATGAGAGCTTGTCCTTGGTGACCACAGAACTCAATAGACTTAGTGATAGATACAAGAACTTGACGATTCTTTTTCACTCTTTCAAGGGCTTGCACTGATATGGAGCTGTCTATTCTCACTGATGGGTTTTCCATTGTTCTTACAAAAGCTTCAAGACGAGTCTGAGCAGCTCTGTGATACTCAAGAGTAGCGTGGACAGCCAGGTCGGTTATTGCATCTTTCCAGTTCTGGTAGGCCTTTGTGATCAATGTTGATGCCCTGCAACCTTGCCTTGGGTTACCTGGAAAGAGCACACATGGAAGGCAGAAGAGACCACTTGCTTTCTTGGAGCACGTGATGAATGGAAACACATCAAACGAAGACCGTTGGCAATAACGTCTTTTTAAACCGTCTTTTGCTGTCTTATCTTTGTATACCTTTTCAGGGAATTTGAAGTCCAAGTCTGGGATGCGTTTTTGGATGAAGAGGTTTCTTTCAGTATTATTTATACCTTCTGGTCTGCTGACAAAGTGGCTGATATCCACTCTCGTTTCAATGTTGTCTGTAACCATGGGAACCAACTCTGGTTCGCTATGCAGATTCTTTGATGCCTCTTGCTCATTTTCTTCCCTATAAGGGAAATTTAATGCTTTTGAAGACGACTTTTTAAGGACCTTAACTATCTTGATGTAATTTAGTCTAAAATGAACAGTTCTTTTTATTAAATTGGCTCCTAATTACACCTGACACTATTATGTGTGTACATGTCTTGACTTCTCAACTCATCAAACATTATGAAGATTTTTTAACTTATTTTATTACAAATCAGGTAACACTAGCATAGTTACAGGTTTCTCAGGAGAACATTTATAAATTTGATGGCATGATTAATATGGAAAAACAATGTGCCTTAAATATTTTTGTTATTTATGCCCCAGCTGTTGCAGTACAATCTAAAGTGACTCAGTCTAAAATTAGTCTAAATCATCCTTATCTTGTAGGGGGGGGGGGTCGGGTATTTGCAAAACAATAATAACAGTAATAATATAATAGTAATAATAGAATTATGTAAACTAATTAGGGGCATACTTTGGCCATAATATTTATTATCCAAACTTCAGGAACATCGAGACCCAGCTCAGCATCAGTTGAACGCATCTTCTCAAACTTCGGAGTTGTACAGACAAAACTGAGAAACAGGCTGGGCATAGACAAAGCCACTAAACTTGTGACGTGTTATAGGCATTTGAGAGGAACAGAAGAAGTAGACTGGGAGATATAAAGCTTTGATTTAGTAAACACAGGACTTAAAAGAACGCAACATGTTTAAAAAATACCTGTTGAGTAGTTGTACATATATTTTGGATTAATAATATATGCTGTGAGGTGATATGATGTGGCAAATACTAATTGGTGCTTTAAAGTTAGATCTTATTTTTATAACTTGAAAACACTTTTTACATGAATACACAAAAGATTCTGAATATATTTAAAAATATGTGTAGCAAGCTGTCTTCACTGTAAACAATTGAGTAGTTTTCTTTTTGTGAAAATGGAATGTTTTATAACATTAAATTTATAAAAATGAGTGGACTATGACTAATATTCCTGAATAAACACTGGTTTACCTTTGTTAGTTCAGTTAGTTTAATAAAACACATATTGAGAGATGGTTTTTCCTTATTTCTCACTCACATTATTACTATCCAGGGGGTATTTCCCAGTAATTCCCAGATGGTAGTATTTGAGCTGTATTTCCCAGGGCGGGAATTCCCAGGAATTCCAACCCGAGAATTCCCACCCTGGGAATTCCCGAACAACCCTTGACCAGACACTATTAAATCTCAGCCTCACTATTAAATCTCAGCTCATCTAACTTACAGTATCTGAGCTGAAAACTGTCTGAGATAAGGTTTATCTTTAGTGAAAGGAACAAACTATGATCTTACTTACCTTACTTGGTCAGAAGTGGAAGGTCTGGCAAAGAAATCAGAAATTTTCCGCTTTTTGCTGGCTGCCATCATATAATACACACACAGTGAACATGTCCTTTGATTTCCATACAGTAAATGTGACCGCAACTGACCGGTTTGACCAGCAAGTCAGTTCATTAAAGAATAGCAAAGATGGGCCTTCCTGGTCTGGACAATTTCACACTTCATGGTGTCAGGACCTAGGCAGCCTGGCAAGCCCTGGTCTGACCAGTGACACTTTGATTCATTAATATACCTATGGTAATTACATTGTGAAAACAGAGCCTTTGATACAAAGTAGTCAAAGAGTGAGGGAGGCAGTGACTACCTGCTTCCTCCTTGCATGTATATAGTTTATAGGTAACAGTTTGTGTGTATGTTTAAGATCATTGTCAGTTTTAATTTAAAATTATATTTCTCATAGGACAACTTGATAGGAGGAAATGTGTGAATGGACCACTGCAGACACCTCTGCAGCCCAAAGAATGTAGCCATGGGCAATTAAGTCATTAGTTTTTTATCTGCTGGGCCAGCACAGTCACCCCAGGCGCAGAAGGCCTGATAACACACAGATTCCAGGAGACTCCAGACTGCCAGCATGATTATAGGGTATAAGATATCAAATTATAGTAACAGCTCCAGGCAGATATGTTACATGTGAGCTTGTGATAGATGTGCCTGTACTTAATAGTTAAGTGCCCTGCTCTGTGCAAAATAGGGCCCCCCCCCCCCCCCCCCGGCCGGGTGGCCCCCCCCCCCCTTGGATCCGCCACTGGTAAGTCACCAGTCGCGGGCGGGTGTACAGATATCGGTAACAGCTGATTGCACGTCTGGTAATACAGGGCCGGTAAAAAGATCACGAGCCGTCAGTATTTAGGGTTCAGTGTACCAGTTGACTGGGGGTATCAATAGTTGCCTTTTGCTAAAGACACGTTCATACTATGCCTGCAGCTTGCCTTCATCTGTGGGCTCTAACTGTCACGTATTGTTCCATATCCGTTCTTTATCAGCCATTGCTGATAAGCAAATACCAAATCACTTGAACCTCTGTGCCCCTTGATCACAACTCGTTTACTGCATGTACAACAAATTATTGTCACATGGTAAATTGTGTGCCTGTTCAGCCCTTTTAGTCAGTGTCTTTAGAATCCTGACTAATGTAAGTTTGATAAGCTGGTGATCTAATTTATTGAGGAAACCCTCATTACTAAAGTTCACTCTCTTGTCACAGCTATGGTCATTATCTAAGGCATGGTATACAGCCAGTATGTGCATGTGCTTGGTTGGACTTTGGGCTACTCCTGTAAGTGAAGGTAGGTGTACCATAGTCACAATATATATGTTATTATTCAATTATATGTATGTTACTCTCTATTCTATCACACTAATCATGTTAGATCACATGTATCCTATCAGAATACTTCTTTTAAGAAGAAGGTATAATTTTAGGAAGTGCTTATTTCCACTCCCCCTGGAAGTTTAAATAAAGAATACTTATTTCCACACCCTATATATAACAGAAAAGTTAAATATTTGCAAATTAAGAAATTCACTTTCATCAGCCCTGCAGACATGGGGTCTATTACAGTTTGTAGCTGTCATCAGCTGATCGTATTTTGTTTTCATGTATTGTACGAGCGTCATGCATATTTTACCGTTTTAAGCCATGAGTGACCATGCGTGTTTACAGTTATACATACACGATACAAAGTATTTCCTGGATATAGTTGTTTGTAGATTCCAAAGTTTTATGTTTATAATGTACGTCTCATTTTGTCATATATAACATTTTGTGAACTCTAACTTATTGAGCTACGGGTTATAAGGCAGATATTCTACTTTTACTCGATACCGCGTAGTGATACGAGGCATGTCTTCAAGTTAGGAACGATCATGTATGGTTTTCATGTCCGATGGTACGAATTTAGAAGTTCATCTCGAAGATTGTGATTTACTGTATTTAGAACTACGATCGAGAAGAACGTAAAGTCATATTGCACCAAACATGAACCCTTAGATGTTGAGAAACATGCTTGATGGCCCAGAGTCGGTTAGTTTTCATTTTATTTTAATCCTGTTAAATGGTTAAGATCGCATGTTCAGTAGCACATGTTTTGTTCTTGCATGTAGCACGCAATAAGATGAATGTCAGTAAAACTCGTTATGTAGAGGTGACAAAACGCCTTCATTACTCAACCGGAGAGTTAATTTTGTACACGATCTCTTCTTTTGTACCAGTCGAAGGCAGTTATCTGATGCCATTTAATGATGACAGTCATTCAGTCCATATTAGAATATTTCACTATTAATCTTATTATTGTTATTCGTCATATTGAGTACTACTCAGACACTTTGTGTTTTATGTCAGAGATAACATGTGCTAGTTAACTTTACTAAGAAATCACCATGTAACTCTCATTATGATGAATGTTTCTTTTGTCTGTCCGTTAGTCTGTTTGCATGATCATAACCTTGTGACGAGAATATTATGTGATATATCATACATGGCTGACAATAATATGTGTATCAGCATATCGTGCTACCAAGTGGTAAGGTCTGCATTCCTGTCTTTGTAGTTGACGGTTCATGGTTGATGGTTAACGGTTGACGGTTAACCAGGTTAATCAACCGAGGAATAAACCAGTATAAACCAAACGTCCTGGTCCTTGTTTGAGTCAGTTTTGCGAAAGCATGTATACCACTACAGTCAACGACTAGAGCCAGAGGCTCATAGGACCCTACGTCATGGTGATGTCATAAGATGCTGTACAGGTGTGCTGATGTGGTATCAAGCTGTGCATCAGTTTCAACTCAGCGGTGATGTCATAGGACGCTGTGTGTATTAGTTTCAACTTCACAGAACATATTTAAGCTCAGTTGTGAAGCAGACTCACAGAGGCTAGAGAACTGGATGTGATAACTGTTGTTAAATATAATATGATATCTGAGCTCAACCATTGAAACAGTACTTTATGCAACTGATATGATATGTGACACTGATGTATGCCATCACGAGCAGTGGAATTGTCAACAAGTTGTGACTGTCAGTAAGGCCTGAATTTCACCAGACTATTTGAAGCCCTGATTGTGAACTTGAACATTAATATCATACAGTCTGATTCCACTTTGATGAACTTGCTCAGTATATTTTGCATTTTAATGTCTGATGATATCTGATGACACATTCCATGCTGCGCACACATTTGGTATTTGTTAGAAATTATGTATCTTGATGACTGATGCTTGATGATATCTGATGACACTTTCTATGCTGCATACACATTTGTTATTTGTTGAAAACAACATTTGATGAACATTTTGTTATTTTATGCATACTAAATGTTTGATGTAGTTCATGATCCAGTATGATGCTACATGATTCTTAGTGTTCAGGTGGTTTATGACAGACTGCAGTACCGTATCTGAAGTTCAACACTTTCATACATTCTAAGATAATTTGTTTACTTCATGACAAATAAATGTGGCCTATGCAGTGGCACTTCATGACTTGAAATATGATAAAGAATATGATAAACGTGCTTCATGGTATTATACACACCTTTAATATGATGTCTAATGTGCATGGTCTTTGATACACTGTCAACAGGTATTTGACTGTGTTTTCTTTTTTTTTTGTTGTGAGTTTACACTAGAGTGTCTTAAGTTTAATGATGACATGGAACTATATAGGCATATGTTTCATGTGTTATGATACTTATTGATCATATTAATGATATATTAATGATACTTTGTGTTGATGTACCGACAGTACCAGACGAATACATTTCATAACTTGATAGTTAACACCAGATGATAATCTTATACAGAGGACATTCCGCGATATTTTGTTAATGTTGGTACACTGCTATTTAAGAAACTGGAATGTTTAATATCTTGACAATTAGTTACAAACCAACAAGATTTTGTACTTTTAAATAAGTAGTATAAGGGTGACTTTCTTTCCAATACCATATTGTCAGATTGTTTTAAGTTAACTTGGATTTGCATACCCTTAGACAAGCAGCAATCATCTGTGACATTCAGCTGCAGATTGTTAAATGACTAAACTTTTAAGCTTGTTGATGTATTTGTATGGTCAAGGTTACATAGTGATGTATATGTTTTCCATGATGTTGTTTTACCCATAATACTTTACTTCACTGATGCATTTCTGAACTGAAAGGTTACATATTGCGATTATTGTTTTATTTAGGCATACAGGTCACTAACAGAGACAGCAGTCACATTGATTCATGTGCTGCACCGATTTGTTGTGCTGTGTTTTCTGATAACTGTATGAGGTTAAGTAAGATCGGGTAAAATTTTGTTGAATTGTATGAAACTGCCTGTCGAGCTTATCTTTATAAGAACACGGTAATGATGAAAGTTATGATTGTTGACAACTTTGTTAGACCTTTGCCTAACTGCTATACTGACAAATCACATTGAGTCATAGATTGCACGTGCACGGTGTAAGTTGTTATCTGTAAGGGTTAAATTAGATTTGACCAATATGTGCAAAGCTTTAACTGCCTAACAAGGGTATATTCGGTGCATTCATTAGTAAGGGCTCTTACTCTTTGTGAATTAAAAGTTTAGGGTATGGCTACACACAGGGCAGAGTCATTACATGTTAATTCCTCTGATGACGAGGGCTCGTACTCAAACTTAGAAAGGGCTTTGTCAGTTGATACTGGTCTACGTCGAGACAGAAGGGCCAGGAAACTTACACGTAAGGTACTTGAAAATATGGATCAAGAGAAAGAGGTAGTTGAGAAATTCTGGTCCACTGTTAAGCAAATTTCTAATTGTATCAAGGAGACATGGGTAAACCTAAAATGTTCTTCAGACATTGGGACATTTTCCATTTATATAAAAAATCTGAATGCATATGAAACTGATCTGGACTTAGCATATGCAAGCCTTAGAAAATCCCTTAAGGGAGTCGTGCCACAAGAAGCTAGACGCTTTGTTGACAAGTGTAAGGAAAATCTTAAAGATCTCCTAAGACGGATAGAAAAGCATGATTTAGATGAGAAAAGTGTAATTTCGAGTCGTAGTAGTAGCAGCTCACGGTTATCACGGGCGAGTAGCACTTCGTCTAAGAGGGCTCTTCTAGCAGCTCGAGCTGCGAGCTTGCAGGTAGAAATAAAAGCTTTGAAACAAGAAAATGCTCGCAAAGCAGAAATAAAACGACTACAAACTGAGGAACTAGAGCGCCGTGCTGAACTCGAAGCAAACGAGAAGAAAAGGCGAGCTAAGATACAAGCTGAGATAGAGCAAAGGCAGCAAGAGCTTGAAAGTCAGAGACTCTATACAGAGTTTAGGAAAACTGCCACTGAGCTGCAGACTCTAGAGAAAGAGTTAGAGATTAGGAGCGATAGACTATCAGATATAAATGATGTAGTGCCCCCTGAAGTTGAGCAACCCTTGAATGTAGATGCACCAGTGTTTACACCAAAGTTTATCAAAACAGTCGCACCTCCGGCAGAAACCCCGGTGGGAAATACTGAGGTGCTCAGTCTAATGAAGAGTGTTAGCAATTCCGTAAACTTGAGTAGACTTCCCATGCCAGAGCCGTTTGTATTCGAGGGAGATCCCATGCAATATATTGCATGGAAGGCAGCATTCGGTACGTTGATTGAAGCAAGAGATATCCCAGCTTCGGAAAGGCTGTATTACATGAAGCAGTACCTCAAAGGAGAGGCAAGAGAAGCGGTGGAGGCACTTCTTTATTTCAGTACTGAGCAGGCCTACGAT
The DNA here is from genome assembly GCA_026874595.1 of Sipunculus nudus. NCBI lineage: Eukaryota > Metazoa > Annelida > Sipuncula > Golfingiida > Sipunculidae > Sipunculus > Sipunculus nudus. The sequence continues at coordinate 97,023,819 of CM049309.1, forward strand.
AGTGCCAAAGCAATTTTAGATCAAAGATACGGGAACCCCTTTATCGTTGCCGAGGCATTTCGCGACAAACTGGAAACCTGGCCATGTATTAGTAGAAATTACCATAAAGGACTCCGAAAACTTGCCGATTTCCTCCGCCAGTGTGTGACCGCAATGTCTCATATTGAGGACTTGCAAATCTCAGGATGTCACAGCATGATACAGGCTGGGCTTCTCACAGATGACCCCTGTATCAGTAACACATGTGAGTATATAGGGACCCCCCTGTGTGTTTGTAGACTTACTTTTCCATCATCATACTCAGCAGGTAGTTAAGCAACTTTAATGATTTCAGGCTCACATATATATCACCATTAGTTCTAAGAGGATCCAGGATATCTAGAATATATATTTTGTAATTATTGAGATATTTGAATATACATAGAAATTGTAATTATCCTAGACAATGAAAATCGCCAGTTCTGTGTAAATTACCATATAAATATTTAATATTATGAGCTGAGATTTGGTGCATTCAAAGTAGTAAAGATGAAGTTTAATTAGTGTTAATTACAGGATTTTTCATATAATATTACAGAAGATATAGGTATATTAATCTTGGACACAAATCACAGAAATTCAGTTTGTCATGATTTTAGGGGTAGAAGTCATAGCGTCGGTCACCCTCAGCCAGCCAATCAGCTCCCTGCTGGGGGTGATTACTTAAGACCAGATGCCCATTAACAGACACAGAGTCCGTTTTGAATTCAACCTGTGCTGGACACCAGTAAGCCAGCCAGGGCTTAGCCAGTCAGTTCACTAGTGCCTGCCAGCCTGGAAGATATGTATGATTTATTTAAATAAAATACTTTGTGGACAATAATCAAGGATTCAAGTCATTAAACTACTTTAACAGACACCCTACGTGCTTGCATGGCGATTATGAGGCACTGAATCCTACTCTAACAGAACCGACACAAAGAGAGCCTGCCGTTGTACGGAGCGCTTCGCGGTTAGATAAAGGTCTGGGTTGTTGTTCGATGACTGTACCAGTCTATGTTACAACCAAGGACAATCCTGACACGGAAGTAATGGCGTATGCATTGCTAGATACACAAAGTGATACCACGTTTATCTCTGATGAAATAATTTCAAAGCTAAACCCAAAGGCAACACTAACGAAGCTTAAGATTTCGACTATGACATCATCAGAGACAGTCAACTGTTCGAAACTTTGTGATCTTCAGGTCAGGGGAGTAAACTCGAAAGTGAAAGTTTCACTTCCAGCAACACATACTACAGACTGTGTTCCAATTAAGCACTCGCACATTCCAACCCCTGATGTCGCTAGAAAGTGGGCTCATCTTCAAGAATTGTCTGATCATTTAGTACCATTGCAAGACACACACATAGGTGTACTGATAGGCTATAATTGCCCACAAGCCTTGGCACCCATAAACGTGAAACATGGAACAGACAATGAACCCTATGGTATTGAGACCAATTTAGGTTGGAGCATTGTGGGTTTTGTGACCAGTACAGATGAGAACGAAGATGACCATACAATCTCACACAGAGTGATGTCGAGGTCCATTCCTGAGCTGTTACAAGTAGATGAAAGGCAGAGGGTCAGTTTTGTGTTTAGAACCAGTGTAAAGGAATCGCCAAATTTTGTTGATCCATCACAAATCATAAGAGTGCTGGAATCGGACTTCCAGGATAAAGATAAGGAAAAGACCATGTCGCAGGAAGACATTAGGTTTCTTGACATTTTAAATGATGGTATTCACCAGAACGAGGATGGATTCTACCAGATGCCTTTGCCATTTATAGGAAGAAAGCCGGACCTACCTGATAATTCATCATTGGCAAAAAGACGGTTGAGTCAGTTACGGCAAAAATTGGAGTCTGACCATTCTTTTGCGGACGAATATAGACAGTTTATGACTCACATGATCCATGATGGGTATGCTGAGTTAGTGCTCAATGAGGAAATTGACAGTTCTGGCACGTGGACTATCCCACATCACGGGGTTCGCCACAAGAAAAAGGGTAAACTCAGAGTTGTTTTCGATTGCGCAGTGAGATATGGAGGTGCCTGCCTAAATGACCACCTTCTTCAAGGCCCTGATCTCATGAACTCTTTGCTGGGCTGTTTGTGTAGATTTCGAGAGGGTCAAGTAGCCATAGCAGGAGATATTGAAAAGATGTTTTACAGGTTCAAGGTGATCCCTGAACATAGAGACTACCTGCGATTCCTGTGGTGGGATAACAATATAGATGAGGAACCAAAGATCTACAGAATGACAGTACATATATTTGGCGCTGTCAGCTCGCCCGGGTGCGCCAATTTCGCCCTAAAACAGTTAGCCTCAGATCACGGGCACGATTTTAACCAAGATGTTTGCCAGTTCCTTCAGCAGAATTTCTATGTGGACGATGGTCTGTTTAGTTGTGATTCTTCCGATCAAGCCATCAACATAATCCGTGGTGCCATCAAATTGTGCGAGAGGGCAAACATACGGTTGCAAAAATTTGTCAGCAATAGCAGGGAAGTAATGGATGCAATTCCAGCTACCGAGAGATTGTGCGATACAGACTCTTTGAATCTTACCAGTGATGTTGAGAGAGTCTTAGGGGTGCAGTGGAATGTCCAGAGTGACAACTTGCAGTTTTCCCTCACTTTGGACTCAAAACCGATGACTAGAAGAGGAATACTATCAACGATAGCATCGATTTACGACCCTCTGGGTTGTTTAGCTCCATTCATCCTAATTGGCAAGCAGGTTCTCCAAGAGATGTGCCGTTTAGAATATGACTGGGATGATCATCTTTCACAAGAGCTTGGACCAAAATGGGAAAGGTGGATAGCAGAATTACTAAAGATCACCAAAGTGAAGATACCAAGATGTTACGTTCCCAAAGACTTTGGTGATGTTGTACATTACGAGATTCACCATTTTTCAGACGCCAGTAGCACTGGCTATGGTCAGTGTTCCTACCTTCGCGTGGTGAATCAGCTGGGTCAGGTCAGTTGCACCTTACTGATCGGAAAGTCTCGAGTAGCTCCTTTAAAGTTAACGACCATTCCCAGATTGGAGCTGACCGCTGCTGTGGTGTCTGTGAGAATTGCTGAGATACTGCAAGATGAGTTGACATACAACTTTTCGAAGGAAGTTTTTTGGACGGATTCCAGGATAACCCTTGGGTACATTAATAATGAGGAAAGAAAGTTTCACATATTTGTTGCGAACCGCGTACGCAGGATCAAGCAATCATCCAATCAAGAACAATGGCAATATGTAACAAGCAAAGATAATCCTGCAGACCATGCCTCTAGAGGTATGTACCCAGACGAACTAAATAAATCCTATTGGTTCAGAGGTCCGGAATTTCTATGGCGGTCAAATCTGCCAGATGAGGGAAATCAAGAGTTCCCATTGAGTTTGAATGATCCTGAACTTAAGAAAGTCACAGTGAATGCAACAGTTGCAGATGCAGACGGAGTAAGGACCGTTTACAGTGTTACTCAGAGGTTGCAAAAGTTTTCAAAATGGTCCAGTGTTGTCACTGCTATTGCGGTTATACTGCGTGCCCTCAAAGGGAGATCAAAACCGCTAACTCCTCTCGACCAGTCAAATGCAGAAATTACTATCTTAAAACCGATTCAAGCTGAAACTTTTGCTGAGGAATTGCAGCTCCTACAAAACAAGAATGTGCCGAAGGGTAATAGACTTCACAAATTAGACCCGTTTCTAGATGAAAATGGCCTTATGAGAGTAGGAGGGAGACTTAAGAAGTCCTCGTTGTCTTATTATGTGCGACATCCAGTCATTTTACCGAAGCGGAATCACGTTGTGAATTTGATCATTCGAGATTGTCATGAGAAAATCGCACATCAGGGAAGAGGCTTTACGGTCAATGAGATACGATCCAGAGGATACTGGATACTCAGTTGCTGCAAGGCTGTATCCTCTGCAATTCATCAGTGTGTGACTTGCCGCAAGTTAAGAGGTAAAGCTGGAGGCCAAAGAATGGCCGAATTACCTAGTGACAGAACGGAGCCTTCTCCCCCTTTCTCTTATTGTGGAATGGACTGTTTTGGCCCTTTCGTGGTGAAAGAGGGCCGTCGTCAGATTAAGAGATACGGACTGATTGTGACATGTATGGCTTCTCGCGCTGTGCACATTGAATGTCTTGACGACATGTCAACTGACTGTCTCATTAACACTCTCCGTTGCCTGATAGCTATTCGAGGACCAGTAGTTCAGATGAGATGCGACAACGGAACAAACTTTATCGGAGCCAAGCGTACTATAGATGAAGCTTTCACCGAGATAGACAGTGAACGAGTAAGACGTTTCCTTCGTTCACACCAGTGCCACTTTCTTATGAATAGTCCCTACTCCAGCCACATGGGAGGTTCGTGGGAACGCCATATTAGAACCATCAGAAGTATTTTGTCAGCACTACTTGGACAGCATAACGCTAGACTCGATACATCATCGCTACGCACTTTGTTTTACGAGGTGATGGCTATCATCAATTGCCGTCCACTTACTGCTCAAAACTTGACTGACCCCATGGGTCCGGAACCTCTCACTCCAAATCACTTGATAACCATGAAATCGAACGTGATAACGCCTCTACCTGGTAGATTTGTTCGAGAAGATCTCTACGCTCGTAAAAGGTGGCGTCAAGTGCAGTATATGGCACAAGAATTTTGGAAGAGATGGAGGAAAGAGTATTTGTTGATACTCCAAAGCCGTCAAAAGTGGAGCGAGTCTCAGAGAAATGTTAGTGTCGGTGATATTGTGCTCTTGAAGGATGAAGATTTATGCAGAGTTGATTGGAAACTTGCAAGAATCTTAGATACTGTTGCTTCAGACGACGGGCTTGTGCGTAAAGTTAGACTACTTGTTGGTGATCCATGCCTATCGACAGAAGGAAAGCGCATACGTAAAGCATTCGTACTGGAAAGACCTGTTCATAAACTAGTTATGATCCTGCAGAACTGTTAAGAGACAAAGTCGCGATATTCTTTAATGGTATATTCCTACTTACGATTTTGAACTAGTAAATGTTTATTCCCTTAATATTGAAAATCAGACTGATTTTGGTGGGGAGTGTAGCTGTCATCAGCTGATCGTATTTTGTTTTCATGTATTGTACGAGCGTCATGCATATTTTACCGTTTTAAGCCATGAGTGACCATGCGTGTTTACAGTTATACATACACGATACAAAGTAGTTCCTGGATATAGTTGTTTGTAGATTCCAAAGTTTTATGTTTATAATGTACGTCTCATTTTGTCATATATAACATTTTGTGAACTCTAACTTATTGAGCTACGGGTTATAAGGCAGATATTCTACTTTTACTCGATACCGCGTAGTGATACAAGGCATGTCTTCAAGTTAGGAACGATCATGTATGGTTTTCATGTCCGATGGTACGAATTTAGAAGTTCATCTCGAAGATTGTGATTTACTGTATTTAGAACTACGATCGAGAAGAACCTAAAGTCATATTGCACCTAACCCTAACCCTGAACCCTTAGATGTTGAGAAACATGCTTGATGGCCCAGAGTCGGTTAGTTTTCATTTTATTTTAATCCTGTTAAATGGTTAAGATCGCATGTTCAGTAGCACATGTTTTGTACTTGCATGTAGCACGCAATAAGATGAATGTCAGTAAAACTCGTTATGTAGAGGTGACAAAACGCCTTCATTACTCAACCGGAGAGTTAATTTTGTACACGATCTCTTCTTTTGTACCAGTCGAAGGCAGTTATCTGATGCCATTTAATGATGACAGTCATTCAGTCCATATTAGAATATTTCACTATTAATCTTATTATCGTTATTCGTCATATTGAGTACTACTCAGACACTTTGTGTTTTATGTCAGAGATAACATGTGCTAGTTAACTTTACTAAGAAATCACCATGTAACTCTCATTATGATGAATGTTTCTTTTGTCTGTCCGTTAGTCTGTTTGCATGATCATAACCTTGTGACGAGAATATTATGTGATATATTATACATGGCTGACAATAATATGTGTATCAGCATATCGTGCTACCAAGTGGTAAGGTCTGCATTCCTGTCTTTGTAGTTGACGGTTCATGGTTGATGGTTAACGGTTGACGGTTAACCAGGTTAATCAACCGAGGAATAAACCAGTATAAACCAAACGTCCTGGTCCTTGTTTGAGTCAGTTTTGCGAAAGCATGTATACCACTACACAGTTGTTCTATTATTATTACTATTACTATTACTATTACTATTACTATTACTATTACTTTCAATTTCTGATATTACTATTACTATTACCAATACCACATTTTATCTTCTATTACTTTTACTATTACTATTACTTAAACTGATGGGAGGATTCTAGACCTTGTGCAGCCATGAGTGCTATAAACTAGCACTACAATCACATGTTTAAATAATATTAAAAGCAACTATATCATCCAGTTACCTACACAATTTTCTTATACTGTGTCTGTCATTTACAAGAAGCCTAATGATACTGGAGATCTTAATTATTTCAGCTTCTTTAATTCTGTTTTTTTTTTTTAATATTTTGAAACCTCAGTGATCGTTATTGGGGGTTTCAAGTCGAAATTATAAGATAATTCTATGAACTCTTGAATACATGTAATTTAAAAGCAACCCATTGTAAAGGCCCTGGCATATGTAAAATATTGATTTATAATAATTTTTGCATACTTGTACATTTTATATTATTTCCATATACATTTCACATAAATTTATTTTATAGTACATACTTTCGTTTAGATATAATCTTCATTCTCATAGTCAATAAATAAAGATTTTCAGTGTAACTAAAAATTTTCTCCAGGAGAATTATTCATGATTATTGCATAATATTATTTAGTATCAAAGCTGAAAATTCAGTCCTTTATGTATGTATCAGGAGAGGAATTTATGTAGGGCTGTGTCCTGTTTCCCAATCCTCATAAATATATCCAATAAAAATACTGTTTACATCAAGATTCTGGACAGAACCAAACTGGAGACAAAAGTACCCCATATTCTCTGGTGTATATGTTCATTTGGATGTGATACCATGTTTTATTCCATCACATAGTACATCTTGAGAGTGAACAAAGAGGTGGTAAACTTTGAAATAATGGTAGCATGCATGGCTTTTCTTCAGGCATGCCCTTCTTCATTGCAGCAAAACAAGCATAGGATAATTTAGGAATATGGAGAGTGATTTAAACTTACATCAATTTAAGAAAAAAATAAAATATTATTTAAATCACTTTCACAATAAATTTGGTATTAAACAATCTTGTACTTTAAATTTTGTACATAACAGGATCTAATTATTTGATATCAAAATTTCAGATATTAAATAATAAAATATTAACATTTACATATATTCTCATATTATATAATCAAATAAATTAATATCATGAAAAAAATGGTTCTTTTAATTTTCAAAATATAAATTAACATAATTTTAGATACTGAATGGTCTGCAAAATTGGTACTATGAAATAACAGACAAGTATTAAAAGAATAGTTTTAAAAGAATATGTATATAAATTAACTAATGTGTCTGCAGTATGACTTAATCCAAGTGATTTTAGTACTGGTTTGAGTTTATAGCATTGTAGGCTTCAATATATAATGGGGAGTGAAAACACCATAAGCTTATCATGAACATTTTGGGTCTGCACTGTATCTGGTTCCATATTATATTTTTCTTGAATGTATGTTATTGCAATCTGTATGATTAAAATGCAAACTGGCTTGTGAAAACAAATCTAGGTACATTTCAGAATATGCATATGGATTGATGGATGTGAGATAAGATGTACATGTCACAATAATAATACACTATTTATCTGTCTCTAAACATCAAACATGCCTCTGTTTATCCATGGTTTACTAATCAAAGGTCAGATTGTGCCAGGTAACTTATTTGGCTGTGACCTACTCTGTCCAGTACTCTTATGTAATTAGCACCAGTGGTCACCAGCAATCTGGCAGTTGGCCCATGCTTGCCTCAACAATAGGCACATCCTGGGCAATTACTGGACAAGAACTGGTCTGTTCAGCATTATTTGCTGATATGCTTCATGAAGGCGCTCACAGGAAGTAATAGAAAGTAATATGTATTACTCTATTACTTTGCCTTCTGTTTCTATTACTATTACTATTACAGCTCAAATTTTTTAGCCTATTACTATTACTATTACTATTACATGGAAAAAGCTGTAATAGTCTATTACTATTACTATTACTTATTACTATTACCCCAATTCTGCAGCCCTGTGGGATGTATAGAATGTAATAGAAGTTGGTTATTTGTCCTACCTGTAATGCCCAACACTGGTGACAACAGTCCTTAATTACTCTTAATATGTTTGGATCCTTTGTTTCTTTGTAGTTCTAGTTTTTCTTTCAGACAAAGTTCACTTATTCTGACATCACAGTCCAGCCATTGAAATTGTTTTGGATAAAATCAGCTAGTGGTCAGATAAATTCATGAAGTTGCGAACCAGAGTGTATGGTGCTGTGCAACTGTCTAAGCTTTACCTGTGCACTAAGCCAAGACATGACAACACTTAGTCTGGGCATATGGAGACACAGACTTTAGACTAGCCCTACTGATGAGGTGCTAACCATCAACTGATAGGGACAAAGTTTGGAAACAAGTGTTGTCAAAACATTTCCAACCCCATTTAAGCTACTGCAAGCTTGTTCCAATGCCTAATATATAAACCTTTAAAATTATGAAACAAACTTATTGACAAAATTTAACTATTTGCAGAAAAATATACATTTTATTTGTCTTTAAAAATCTGGCCAGAAATTTGAATGTTCCTGGTAATTTAACCCCAGGGTTTATTCTAGCAGATCATATATATGTTTTAATTTTATGTATAATACAGTAACAATTTCACTTTGAAATGCATTACAATGTAAAAACTGAAACCTTATTAAGTGCACAAATATAAAACTATATAGGCTATATAGATGAACCTATAATGACTCAGTATTATAGAGAGTATAAATAAACTATAATGCACATTCGCAAAAATTCTTTTAACAAGAAAAACTTCTTATACTTCCCAGAATACTTATACTGCACCAGCCTTTTTTATGAGGGAGTGGAAATAAGCATTCCTTATTTCCACTCCCGGGGAGCAGAAATAAGGCCTGCCATAATTTTAAGCTCAGCTGACTGAAAGTCAACTGAGGTACAGGTATAGCGCTTTGTCCATCATCCATCTGGGTGTCCGTCCGTCTGTTAGCACAAATCATAACCGCTGACCATAGATGCTTCTAGGTTTTATCCTTAGAGGTCAATGAAAAATCTCCTTGAAAACATGAAATTAGGTCACTGCAAGCCATATTGTCCAAGCTATGGGGCTCGAAAGTAACCCCCCACCCCCAGAATAATTAAAAATTTGATACAAAACCTCCAGTATCTTTATAATGATTGCATGGATTGCCATAAATCTTGCCGATTACGTGTCAGTTGGAAGGGCACCAGTTGGACGGGTCCCATTTAGACGGTCCCAGTCAGACGGGTCCCAGTTAGACGGGTCCTAGTTGGACGGGTCCCATTTAGACACTATGTTATATTTATGTGACTTAATTACATACGTAAGTAGCCAGGGATTGAAGCTTTATGGGAAAGCCTAACTAAAATAATAAAAGTTTATTTATGTTGATCAAACATGGTATAGCTATGACATTTTATGCAAGCCCTTATACCTGTGTACATGAATTATTGTTCAAAGAGCTATAGATTTTAACAGTTATATTGTTTTCTTCCCTGATGTTGCTAATTTTTTCTGTTTTGTCAGAGTTACAATAATGAATCAACATGCAATCAAATGTCAAATAAATTAGTGATATATATACTATAATAACTGACATGCGGTCGAAATGTTCCGCCAATTTATGTAAATAAGCAAAATATATAAGCTAGGTTTTCGGCAAAATCTCATATTTTATTCCGATATATCACATAATCCATGTGCTGCCATATTGTTAGTCCAACATTATGCATATTTCCAAGAAACAAGAGTGGAAACGCTTTACCGCATCAGGGATATATGACGGAGAAACCTGCACCTCTGACATGGTCACCACACTCCAAAGGGAAGCGAGGTCACTTTATAATTAACTTATTGTTTGAATAACGAGACTAATAAGTTGCGTTTCACAATGAATATTATGGTACGGCATTTTATAAGTTCAGTAAAAACAGCCGATTACCCTTTGATAGGTGTTTTATTAATCAATAAGACACAACCCCACAAACAAGGTAAACAGAACAACAGTTATCTCTCGTGGTCCCTTCTATTATTTATCAAAATGAGCAGAGGGAAGGCTTTGTGCAACTAGAATATGGGTAGTCGACAAGCGACTACGTGTATCCGCCTAAATCAGAGTGGAACGGGTGAAGTGAGGCATGGATTAAGTGGCAAGGGGAAATAGAGTGAAGTGTTGCATATTAGCATGGATGTCTGCAGCCAAATTGTGTATGAAGGTTGCCCCCCCCCCCCCCCCACCACAAAATCCAGAAAGCCGTCCCAATTGTATACATATGCAAAATTTAAGGCAGATAAGTCAAACCACTACATGTATACGAGTGATTTTAGCCCGTGGCAGACAATCAGATGGACGCTGAGCAAAAATGGTTGCAGGTGACGGCACCGATGCGTATGATAAAGACCTATGTGAGAACTATACACATGCAAAACTTTGGCCCAATTGGTCAAACGGTTCCCAAGATATGAGCTTGGAAGTCTGCTGCATAAACTAGAATGCAGGTGGCTCCACCTGTCATAAAATCAAGAGAGCTGTCGGGGATGTATAAACCTGCAAAATTTTAGCCAGATATGTCAAACCACTGCGGAGATATGAGTGATTTTATCCCATGGCAGACAAACAGACAGGAGCTGTGCAAAAATGGCTGCAGGTGGCGCCACCAGTTTTGCGTATGTTATAAAGCTCTCCAAGGGCTACATTTGTGCAAAAAAATTTTCCTGATCGGTCAAACGGTTCCTGAGATATGAGCTTGGATGTCTGCAGCGTAAACGTGAATGTAGGTGGCACCACCTGTCACAAAATCAGAAAAGCTATTCAGGATGTATAAGCATGCCAAATTTCAGGTGAATTAGTCAAGTCACTGTAGAGATATGAGTGATTTTAACCCAAGGCAGACGAACAGATGGACACTGTGCAAACATGGTTGCAGGTGGCGCCACCATTTTTTGTGTATTTTATAAAGCTCTCCAAGGGCTACATTTGTGCAAAAAAATTTTCCTGATCGGTCAAACGGTTCCTGAGATATGAGCTTGGATGTCTGCAGCGTAAACGTGAGTGTAGGTGGCGCCACCTGTCACAAAATCAGAAAAGCCATCCAGGATGTATATGCATGCCAAATTTCAGGTGAATTAGTCAAGTCACTGTAGAGATATGAGTGATTTTAACCCAAGGCAGACAAACAGATGGACACTGTGCAAACATGGTTGCAGGTGGCGCCACCATTTTTTGTGTATGTTATAAAGCTCTCCAAGGGCTACATTTGTGCATAAAAATTTTCCTGATCAGTCAAACGGTTCCCGAGATATGAGCTTGGATGTCCGCAGGGTAAACGTGTATGTAGGTGGCGCCACCTGTCACAAAATCAGAAAAGCCATCCAGGATGTATATGCATGCCAAATTTCAGGTGAATTAGTCAAGTCACTGTAGAGATATGAGTGATTTTAACCCAAGGCAGACGAACAGATGGACACTGTGCAAACATGGTTGCAGGTGGCACCACCATTTTTTGTGTATGTTATAAAGCTCTCCAAGGGCTACATTTGTGCAAAAAAATTTTCCTGAACCGTCAAACGGTTCCTGAGATATGTGGGTTTATGTGTGGAAACAGACGCACAAACGGACGCAGAGCGCAGAGAAAAGGTCAGAGGTCAAAACAAAATCGGGGCGCAGCAGTTCACATGTGACCCGAACATAATCCCGGGTTTCGTAAAATTCCGCCCAGCGGTTACGGAGGAGTTCTCCGGAAACCTACGCGGCGGCAGCGGCGGCGGCGTGCAGCTGAAAACATAGTATCCGCAAAACTCTGTTTTGGCGGATACAATTAAATATACACATTTATGTTTGTCTGTGTTGTCGTATGTATTTTGGATGAAGTTTATATTCACTTATTGCTATCCGCTAAATACACTGGTAATATACGTACTTGGTAAATACATGAACAGAGAGAGAGAGAGAGAGAGATAATGCCTCAGAGAGATATGATAGAAAGAAAGGAGAAAGATGTTATTTTCATAAAAAATGAATGGTTTGAAAAATGAAATTATTACCATATAATACAAATTTGTTTTATTTCACAGGGGACTTTAATGTTTGGTGGTTGATGTTAATCAACAGAATATTTATCAAAGATCACCGTGCTGTTATTATAACAGTTACAACATGGCTTAGACAACCTGTAGCAATTATAACCTGGTCCAGAATGAATTGGTGACAAACTTACAAGTCTCTGAGTTGATGTAAAAGATTCTTTATTTTAACTATACAGGAGAGGGTATGCCAAACCCCTCTTCAGGGCTTGGCCCCCAGTTTGTTACTGACTCTACCCCCACGACATATCTTCAATCAAGATTCATAAAACCATTTGTAAACCAATCAGAGATTTCCCTGACGTGTCACAACAGATGCAATTAAAGAAAGGTGTGCACAGGAGCTGAATGAAAGTGCAATTAGACTGAATAGAGTTGCCATGTAATCAAGGCTAAGCAATTACAGTCATTATGTAAATACTTGGCAACTCAGCTCTGACATTTGAATACACAAAGTCCCAATTAACTTAAACACCTGCAACTTACATAATATATAATCATGATGAAATACTGTGAGTGAGAATTGTAGTAATAGACTGTCCCTTAGTACATTACAAACTGGTGCGGAACGAAACCTAATCACAGTAACTGGTTAATTAACAAGAAGATGCACTTATGTGGTTTCCCTTTGAAACGTGGTAATATGGGATGTACAGTTTCTCCTTCCTGGTAAGGTCTTTGAAGAAAGTGATTTATACATAAATTTATTTAAGGAGTTAATAAATATATGTGAAATCTATCTATCTATCTGTCTGTCTATCTATCTATTTATCTATCGCTCTATCTATCTATCAACTAAAATGAAAGGCATTGTATGATACAAGTCCGTAAAGAATCACTGAACTTAATACTTAAATAATAGGCAGTGTAGGATAACCTACACCTGTGAGTAAAAAACGCATTGAATTTGATAACCAAAGGCTGTTTATGAAAGAAAAATATGTAACATATGAAATGAATAACTCATATTTTATTGATTGACCATGTAACTCGGCTTTCAAATAAGGACTATTCTGATTTTATTGATGTCACAAGCAAGCAATAATTATTTAAGCTCTGTACATATTCAAAAAAAAAAAATAATGAACGGCATTTCTTTTAAGATAACATCTCATTAATTATCGTTCCTATAAATAAATTCAATATAGACTTCAACGATGCCAAATATATGACATTTTAATGATTGCATTTTATGTCGCCAGGTAGCCGTGTGTTCTATGTAAATAGGCGGTTAATTTTTCATTGCGTTGCAAATTGTTCAATACTATCATATACAATTAAAATGCTAAATATATATATATATATATATATATATATATATATATATATATAAGACAAAAATACAGCAAAATATCCTTGATATTACAAGGTAAGTGATAATAAAACGAGACATAATGCTTGCACATGATGTCGGCGTCGCCAGTCAGCCGGGTGGTCTATGTATATAGGCCGTTCATCCTTCATGGCGTTGCAAATGGTTCAATATTTTCATATATACAATTAAAATGCTATATATCTATATATTTATATATCGATGTATATGTATATATATAATAAGACAACAAGACAGCAAAATACCCTAGATATTGCAAGGTAAGTGATAATAAAATGAGACAAAGTAACACATCGCCAAATAGCCGGGTGGTCTATATGGGAATGAGCCGTTCATCCTTCAGGACGTTTCAAACTGCTTGATATTTTCATATATTCATTCATATTACTATATATAATATAAAAATGCACATATTTTAGCCTTCGTGTATTATACCCATACGTTATTGATAGAGTGTCTGACTGGGACCCGTCCAACTGGGACCCGTCCAGATGGGATTGAAAAAATTTGACCCGTCTATCTGAAACCCGTCCATATGGGATGACACCATCTTGCCATGAATATTGACTATAACTAGTTTTGTCAGTTCATTAAAACTGGTGGAGCCACCTGTATAATTTCTAATTTTTTACAATTTTTTTTCTTTTTTTTTTTAGACCATGAAATGACAGCAGTTATGTCAGTTTCTCAGCTTTTGTTTCATCCAGTGTCCCAAAACCCAGTGTGCTACTGATAATGATTGATTTCTTCAGTTTTTGAAGACTGGTGGTGCCACCCTTTATTTTTTCTATTTTTGATGCATGTTTTCCTTTATTGTGAGACTGCCAAATTATATTGATTCTATCAGATTATGAACTGTGGCTTTGTCTGTGTCCTGAAACCTTGTATGTTTATTAGGGCCCCTCTCAAATAAGCGTTGGTCTATATTTATTACCCTGTCTGTCGGTGTTCATCTTTCTGTATGTCCGTCAAATTTGTTTCCTGATGATAACTCAAGTTTGGATTGACATGGATTTCAAACTTGAATTGTATATGGCCCATCTCTAACACAGGAACTCTGTTGATTTGGGGGTTATGAGGTCAAAGGTCAAGGTCACAGGACCCACTATTTTGAAAGATTGTGCATGCATTTTAAGCCAAGGTTTTCATTCCAAACCTTCCATCTAGCACATATTTTAGCTGACTTGCCACCAGACGAAGAACCTGATTAATTTTTGGTTCACAAGGTTTAAGGTCAAGGTCACAGGGGCCATCTGTGCACATGTGTTTCTTGATGATAACTCCAGTTTGAATTGACATATTGGTTTCAATCTTGACTTATATATGACCCTGAAATAATGTAAGAACCCTTTTGATTTTTGGGTCATGAGGTCAAAGGTCAAGGTCGCAGAACCCACTTTGTTAAAAAGATTGTGGATTCCTGTTTGGGTAGATGTGTTGCCCTTAAACTGATCACAGGACCCATATTTTGAAAAGGTCCATCAATATATCCTGTAGAGAAATTCAGCTGAACATCAAAACCCATGGGTCCCTAGTTTGTTTATGAAATGTATCCTTTAATATATCACTTAGGTCCTTTTCTTAGCTCAGATGACTAAGTCATCTGAGCTATAGAGATCACTCTTTGTCCGTTGTCCGTCTGTCCGTTAACCTGGCACAAATGGTAACCGCTGGACCTAGAATCTTGTAACTTGATATTCTGAGAGGTCCCTGTAAAATCTCCTTGGAAACCAGAAATCAGGTCTCTGTTACCCATATCCTTTGAGCTATGGGGCCCCAAAGTACCCCCCAGAATAGTAAAAAATTTCATACAAAAACTTCAATATCTCATTAACTACATCACTGATGGTCATAATTTTTGGCATACATATTGATCATGAGATGTTTCATCAGTTTCTGCAGACTGGTGGCGCCACCTGTATTTTTTTATTCTTTACAAATTGTTTTCTCTATTTTTGAGACCTTTAAAAATGTGAACATCTGTTAACCTGGCACAAATCGTAACCGCTAGACCTAGAATCTTTTTTACTTGACATTCTGAGAGGTCCATAAAAAATCTCCTTGGAAACCAGAAATCAGGTCTCTGTTACTCATATCTTTTGAGCTATGGGGCCCCAAAGTACCCCCCAGAACAGTCAAAAATTTCATACAAAAACTTCAATATCTCATTAACTACATCACTGATGGTCATAATTATTGGCATACAAATTGATCATGAGATGTTCCATCAGTTCCCGCAGAGTGGTTGTGCCACCTTTATTTTTCGATTTTTTACGAATTATTTTCTCTATTTTAGAGACCTTTAAAGATATGAACATCTGTTAACAGGGCACAAATCATAACAACTGGACCTAGAATCTTCATTCTTGACACACTGGGAGACCCATGAAAAGTCTCCATGGAAACCTGAAATTAGGTCTCGGTTACCCATATCCTTCGAGCTATAGGGCCCCAAAATACCCCCCAGAATAGTCAAAAATTTCATACAAAGAGATCATGAGATGTTTCATTAGTTTCTGCAGACTAGTGGCTCCCTGGAAACCTGGAATTAGGTCTCTGTTACCTATATTCTTCATGCTATGGGGCTTGTTTCAAATTTTTAAGAATTTTTTTCTCTATTTTTGAGACCTTTAAAGATGTGGTTATCTGTCCACAGGGTACAAATCGTATCAACTGGACCCAGAATCTTCATTCTTGTCATGCAAGGATGCCCATGAAAAGTGTCTGTAGAAACCTGAAATTAGTTCTCTGTTTCCCATATCCTTCAAGCTATAGGACTCCGATGTATCCCTCAGAATAATGGACAATTTGATACAAAAGCTGAAGTATCTGAACACCTTATGCAGAGGTCACCATGATTCTTTGCATGGATATTGATTATGGAGTGTTTCATCAGTTTCTTCAGACTGGTGGTGCCACCTATATTTTATTAAATTTTTTGAATTTTTTTCTCTATTTTTGAGACCTTTAAGGATGCTGTCATCTGTTAACGTGGCACAAATTGTAACAACTGGACCTAGAATCTTCATTCTTGTCATGCAAGGAGGCCCATGAGAGTGTCTGTGGAAACCTGAAATTAGGTCTCTGTTACCCATATCCTTCACGCTATAGGACTTCGAAGTATCCCTCAGAATAATGGAAAATTTGATACAAAAGCTGAAGTATCTGAACAATTAATGCAGAAATCACCATGATTCTTTGCATGGATATTGACCATTGTGTTTTTAGCGAACCTGTGAGCTTATGCGATGGTGTGGCGTCGTCCGGCGTCCGGCGTCTGTCGTCTGTAAGTTAACCTATACTATCTTAAAAACGGCAAGAGTTAACATCACGAAATTTCATGCAAATAATTAGTCATCTAAAAAACTCTATCAGATTTTGCTTATTTTTATGCTGACTGCATTTTCTTAGATTTCATAGGGAAAAAGCTTTAAAAATCTTCTTCTCTGAAACTGTTCAGCCAAATTGTCCAATATTTCACAGAAATGATCCCTGGAACAATCTCTCTCAAGTTTGTTCGAATGGTTCCAGTTTGGAGATTTTTTGCTGAGTTACAGGAGCTTGAACTTTGTCATCAGTCCAAAAAAGCATATTTAAATTTAAATCTCAGAAACGGCTGGAGCTATCATCACCAAATTTTATGCCAATGTTGGTCACATAGGTCATATCTGAAATTGAGGTATTGGTGGCGCCACCTACATTGGCTTTATTTGTGCGGGGTCAATAGTGCCTGTATCACACTGAGGGCTACAAAAAACTTCTTCTGTGAAACCATATGGCCAAGATGTTTAATATCACACAGAAATGATCCTAGGGTAGTGCTTTCTGAAGTTTGCTCAAATGGTCTCTGTTCAGTGACTTTTGGCTAAGTTATGGGAAGCTGAATTAAGTCATATGCCATAACAGCCCATTTTAGTTCAGTGGCTACAAAGATCTTCTTCTCAATAACCACTGGGCCAATTTCTTAAATCTCACACATTAATTATCCTCAGATGTTGATAATTCAAGTTTGTTCAAGTGGTTTTGGTTAAGTGCTTTTTGGCTGAGTTACAGGAAGCTGAACCTATAGCCAGTTTGCTGTATCTTCCTATATGAGTTATAAACCTGCGAAACGTTTTTCGACTGTTGCCACTGAAGCCAGTTTGTTAAATATTTTACAAGAATAATCCCTACAATAATTTTTATAATAATTGTCATTAATGGTTCCACATGAATGATTTTTGGCTGAATTATGGAGATTGAATTAAGTCATTTTACCATATATGTTAGCTGTGTAATGCTGTTACATCTAGCCTGGCACCAGTTTATCAGCATCTATTACATCATGCCACTAGACATTTAGATTTAAGGTTATCTTTGGTTAATATTGGCAAGAAAGTTTTTTTAAAAGCTTTTAAAAAAAATTGGATTTATGATTTAAGTTATTCATCACACCAGGCAACGGGATATTCATGGATATTCAGCTCTCTGTGGCTATATAAATAAAACTGGATTATGGATTATAAATTATTGGTATCCCTACTTAACTTAATTCAAGAATTTGCCATCAATAAGATATATTTGTATTTTAATTTTGCATTCAGTATGCATCTGTAATAATTTTACATGTATTCCTGATTTCTTTTTTTTATAAAAAGTCAGCTGTAAAGCATTTTGTATTGGGAAATATAATTTCAAAGTTATTTCAAGTAGGGACCACTTTTGTGTACAGATGGCAGCACTTGGTTTACCATTGGCAGATTGCCAGTGCCTTGATGTTGGCCATTAGCCAAGATGATGTCAGCTCTATAAATAGTTTTGGCACAGTGCCTGGATCGGAAAAGGTGCAGCCAGGTATAGGTCAAGAGTTCACTCAGTGCAGTAGCTGCATTCTATTTATAGCTTTGGCAGACTGCTCACTGCATCAGATTTGGCACCAAAGTTTAGCGTGGATCTATTTATAGCTTTGGCAGACTGCCAACTGTGTCAGATTATGCAACAGGTCAAGAGTTTTCTCAGTGCAGCCAGGGGTTTGAAATATCAGTCAGACATTTGGCATATGTATATATCTCTTCGTTGTATACAAGACTGGTGGTGCCAGCTACAATCATTGTATCCGCCAAAACAGAGTTTTGTGGATACTATGTTTCAGTCGCTGCCACTGCGACCTCCACTGCTGCATTTTTTCCCGAGAACTCCTCCGTAACCACTGGGCAGAATTTTTTTAGCTCAGCTGACTATAAGTCATCTGAGCTATAGTCGTGGTCCATTGTCCGTCGTCCGTCCGTCTGTCCGTCCGTCCATCCGTCCGTCCGTAGATGTGGCACGTTTTGAAACCGTAAGACCTAGGAATCCAAAATTCAGCATAATGTTAGATGTCCCCAAGATCTCCTACCAGGCCGAAAACTGGGTCTTTGCGACTTCGTTCCTTTGAGAAATTAAGGAAAAACCTCAATTTTTTATTAAAATCCTATTTTCACACTTCAGGACTGCCTTATATCAAAACCACTCATCTGTTTTTCCTCATATTTACTATAAATATTCTTCTATATAGTTCCTATGTACATGCCAGAAATTAAGTCTGTTAAGTATAAATTCTTTAAGTTATGGGCCCAAACATAATGGACTTTGTAAAAAATCAGGAAAAATATTTACTCACTAAACATGAAAAATTTTGAAACTAGAGTCTATTTTCCCAAGTATATAACTATGTTTAATTAAGATTCAATTGTTTACCCAAAATAAGATCTGAATTTTGTAAATTTTTTAAGTAATTAGCATAAAAATAAAATCAGTACCTTAAATTTTGCCCAACTTTGACCATGGCACGTTTTTTTTCTGTAAGTACCATTGATTTAATTTTCACAGCATGTAAACATAAATATTTAATTTGTTTAAATCTGAAATTTGGAAGTAAAAGCTAAAACATTACAATAGAATATTTCTACATCCACCTTTGTGCTGCCCTCACTTTTCCCTTCTCCGAAACCCATCCCAAAGTCAGCCTCAGTAAGCAAGAACAAGATGAATCAGATATATTTATACTTTAATATTTTGTTTAACTATTCGTCCATAGGTACCTATGTACATGCCAGAAATTATGTCAATATTGTGTAATATGTAGACATAGTGGGCATCACAATAATGTACCTTGTCAAGACTAAAGAGATATTGTGTCATACAGTCACAAATTCATAAATCACTTCATCAGCATAGTTAATCATAACATCATATCTGTCAAATTGAAAGCTTGCATTTACTGTTTTTTACTTCATGACAGTCTTGTCAGAGTATTAGTTTGCAATCATATATTTAGAACTTTACTATAACCAAGTAGGAGGGCCCCTTTCCTCTTAGCTTTTCATATTCTTATATAAATGAAAAACATTACAATAGAATATTTCTACATCCACCTTCGTGCTGCCCTCACTTTTCCCTTCTCTGAACCCCATCCCAAAGTCAGCCTCAGTAAGCAAGAACAAGATGAAACAGATATATTTATACTTTAATATTTTGTATAACTATTCGTCCATAGGTACCTATGTACATGCCAGAAATTATGTCAATATTGTGTAATATGTAGACATAGTGGGCATCACAATAATGTACCTTGTCAAGACTAAAGAGATATTGTGTCATACAGTCACAAATTCATAAATCACTTCATCAGCATAGTTAATCATAACATCATATCTGTCAAATTGAAAGCTTGCAGACTACCATACACTTTAGATCCTTCAACAAATAGCCTTATCATCATTCTACTACTGCTTATTACTGCTGTCATTGCATTCATATTTGCTCAAATATATCACAATTTTCAACCCCTCCTAAATAAACAAAAAATAAACCACTATATTTGACTCTATTAATCCATCAGTCAGGTTATTTCATTTATCATTTACTCCCATATTACATTACATTCCTTTATAATAGCCCAACATGTCCATGATATTCATAAGCTTTATCGTCTCGATATAGTATCACAGTGGAGAAACATTTATAGTCCAGTCACGATCAGCTGAGCGCCGTGACCCATGGGTCCCTTGTTTAACAACAATTAACTGCTATATTATTTTAAAATTGTTTAGTATTCCTATCAGAAGAATATATAAAATGCATATACAGTCTATTGATACCATAGTTATTCTGTGCTGCTGCATGGCTTGGAATGGCTCCCTTGCTCCTGATAACTGTCGACGCGTCCTGGGGTTTGTTTCCTCTGACCTGTGTTCCATGAGGCATATGAGCGGTGGCATCACAAGCATCAAGCTCTTCTCTTGTAAATTGGCATCAGCGACATCACTAAATGCTTCTTTCCCAAGTGACTTTTTCTCAGTGCTCTTGATATTTAGTTGAAAACTATAGCCAGTGATCAGATCTATGTTACTGTTTGGTTATATTCTTAAGGGTACATCAGCAGGTTAGCTTCTTCTTGCCATGATGGATCACAACAGGCTTTCACTGGAGCAGCTTAGGTACTGTTGCACGAACATTCTACATGAATTTTACTGTATTATTGCAGGTATGCTTGTAAGGTATATTTTGACTTACTGCATTTGATTCCAGGTACAATAAGAGGCATCCTCGCCAGTGTAGAGATTATAACCTGGTCCATGATGCTTTGGTGACAAACTTACAAGTCTCTGAGTTGATGTAAAATATTCTTTATTTTAACTAGACAGGAGAGGGTATGCCAGGCCCCTGTTCAGGGCTTGGCCCCCAGTTTGTAACTGCCTCTGAACACCTCGCCTCTCTGCCAGCATGATTCACACACTATTAGTAAACCAATCAGAGATTTCCCTGACGTGTCACCACAGATGCAATAAAAGAAAGGTGTGCAATGAAAGTGCAATTAGACTGAATAGAGTTGTCATGTAATAAAGGCTAAGCAATTAGTCATTATGTAAATACCTGGCAGCTCAGCTCTGACATTTGAATACACAAAGTCCCAATTAACTTAAACACCTGAAACTTATATAATATATGAATAATGATGAAATACAGAGAGTGAGAATTGTAGTAATGGACTAGCCCTTAGTACATTACAACTGGACCCACTTTTTGTATGCCCCCGCCACAAAGTGGCTGGGGCATATAGTTTTACCCATGTCCGTCCTTCCGTCATTCCGAAATCAAACAGTTGTACGGACTTTTTTTCGCAATGCCTGCAGATATTGGCCTGATTTTTGGTGTGTGGGCAGATAATGACCAGTTACAGATCAAGTTCGCGTTTCGTCCCGGTTGACCTATTTTGACCGTTTTACAGCTCCTAAACTTAGAAAATTTCATGAAAAATAGAAATTTTCATGACAAATACACATGTACGGACTTTTTTTCGCAATGCCTGCAGATATTGGCCTGAATTTTGGTGTGTGAGCAGATAATGACCAGTTACAGATGGAGTTCATGTTTTGTCCTGGTTGACCTACTTTTGACCGTTTTACAGCTCCTTAACTTAGAAAATTTCATGAAAAATATAAATTTTCATGACAAATACACATGTACAGACTTTTTTTCGCAATGCCTGCAGATATTGGCCTGATTTTTTGAGTGTATGCAGATATTGACCTGTTACAGATCGAGTTCGCGTTTTATCCCAGTTTACCCACTATTGACCGTTTTACGGCTCCTAAACATAGAAAATTTCATGAAAAATATAAATTTTCATGACAAATACACATGTACGGACTTTTTTTCACAATGCCTGCAGATATTGGCCTGATTTTTGGTTTGTGGGCAGATATTGACCAGTTACAGATCGAGTTTACATTTTGTCCCAGTTGACCTACTTTTGACTGTTTGACAGTGCCCTAACATAGAAAATTACATAAAAAATATAAATTTTCATGACAAGTGCACATGTACAGACATTTTTTTTGCAATGCCTGCAGATACGGACCTGATTTTTGGTGTGTTGGCAGATAATGACCAGTTACAGATTGAGTTCTTGTTTTGTCCCAGTTGACCTACTTTTGACCATTTGACTGCTCCTGAATATAGAAAGTTTCATGAAAAATAGAAATTTTCATAACAAATGCAAATGTACAGACTTTTTTTCCGCAATGCCTGCAGATACCGTCCTGATTTTTTATGTGTGGGCAGATAATGACCAGTTACAGATCGAGTTCGCGTTTCGTCCCGGTTGACCTACTTTTGATTGTTTAATGGCTCCTAAACATAGAAAATTTCATGAAAAATATAAATTTTCATGACAATTGTATATGTACAGCTGTTTTTAGCCCTCAGCTCATAGGCTGATGGGCTATTGTCGTCACCCAAGCCATCCGTCTTTCCGTCCGTCCATGTGTCTGTCCGTTGTCCGTCCGTCTGTTAACTTTTACCTTGTGAGCGGGATATCTCTAAAAGGATTCACCGTTGGAATTTTATTTCATCAGTGAATGTTGTATATCAATAAAATCTCGGTCAAGTTCGTAGATGGGTGACCTTGACCCATTTTTCTACATTTTAGAGCTGATTATAGAAAAACACTCAGAAGCTTATATCTCAGGAACCATTGTGTGGATTTTCACAAAACTTAGTATGATCATTGGGACTGATGGTCTGTACGTGCTGCATAATTTTGGTTGCGCCCACTGCAATTTCTGATTTTTTAATGAAATTTTATCTGATTTTTCAATTTTGGCATTTTGTGCAGGATATCTCCAAAGGTATTCAACACAGAAACTTCATTACTTCAGTGCTTTTGCATCATATTTACAAAATCTTGGTCAAGTTCAAAGATGGGTGGTCTTGACCTACTTTTCAAGGTCACAGAGCTTAGTATAGAAAAAAACTTAGGAGCTTATTTCTCAGGAAGCATTTGGTGGATTGTTATGAAACATGGTACATACCTCTCCAATTTAAATTTATAACTGATTATCAGCTTTTGCTAATATTCTAGTTTCGCGATGCAATGCTTACAGATACTGGCCTAATGTTTGGTCTATGGGCGCATAATGACCACTTACAGATCGAGTTCGCGTTTCATCCCAGTTAACCCATTTTTGACCATATGACAGATCCTGAACATAGAAAATTTCATGAAAGACAGAAATTTTTATGAAAAATGCACATGTATGGACTTTTTTTCACAATGCCTGCAAATACTGGCCTGATTTTTGGTGTGTTGCTTGATAATGACCCGTTACAGATCGAGTTTGCATTTTGCCCTTGTTGACCTACTTTTGACCATACAACCCCTCCTGAATTTAAAAAATTTTACAAAATTTAACAAATGTTTCTGAATTGCTCCAGGCGGGGGCATTCGTGTCATTCCAACACATCTAGTTTTAAAAGATTGTTACAATAACCTAAATGCTGTAAGTTCAAGGATAATAAGTTCTCAGATTTTTTGGTCACAAGGTCATTGGTTAAGGTCACAGGACTGTCATTCTGAAAATGTCTTAAAAAATATCCTTAAAAAAATTCAGCTGAGCTGAGACCCATGGGTCCCTAGTTCTGGTTAACTGACCAGTCCTTATAAATGATTGTGATTACTACACATAATTGAAATAAAAAATAATTTTGATTATATATGTACATATTACATTGTGATGATTCACAGAATCATGCTAGTTTCTGGGTTGTCCATGTAACTAGATCCCAAAGGGCCATCTCTCAGCTGTTATATGAACAAAAATAGAACTTATGATGTCTGTCCACTTTAGAGGGTCATAATATGTATTGGACAGAAAAGTTATTCCGTTGTCCCGGAGAGTGAGTTGTCCACTTTACTGAGTTTACATGAAGCATAATATATAGGCATATTTTAAGGGACTGAGATTTAGTGACAGCATTATTGAGTTGTTCATCTAACTGAGTCCGCAGAAAGGAGTTTCACTATATATATATATATATATATATATATATATATATATATATATATATATATATATATATATATATATATATATATATATATATATATATATATATATATATATATATATATTAGAGTCTTCCATCGTTATCTTTAATTGTAAAATAATTAAAAGAATATTTATTATTCGAATGTTAGAATAGACAAGATTTATTCAGAAACATGAAACTCTATGCAAATAACATTTGCACTGTTATTTTATTTTATCAGAGAATAGCTATTATGCATATGTTTAGGCAGGGTAAGACATACCTTATTTATCTTTATATGATATTGACAAAGATGTACCCAGTGACCCTTTCTTCTTATGTGCCTGAGGAAAGAGACCTGCAAAGCAGGGTGTTTTTTTATGCAGTGTATTCAGATAAGCACTTACAGTTAGGGCTATAGTTCAGGTTACAAGGTTACTTTGGTTTGATGTTGTCATATGATTCACATTTAGTGAGCAACAGCTCAAGAGGATCAGCATAGAGTTACCAGGTTAGTAACGGTTGCCTATGACTGTCTGCATATTTTAATGATCAAACAATGGGGCATTGCTTAATCCAGAAATCTGAGGCTGCAGTTAATTTGCTAATGTGAGTACATATGACTGTCTGGTACACTCCTTTGATATCCAAAAAAATCCACCCAAGAGTCTGTTCTGGTAGTATAAAGTGTATATGAAAAGCATATATCCAAACCAGACATCTGAACAAGTGTATTGGCAAATAATGAGAGCATAATTTGCCCAATGTTGGACAAATTTTATTGTACATCAGAATTAATGTTGGACAAATTTTATTGTACATCAGAATTAATGTTGGACAAATTTTATTGTACATCAGAATTAATGTTGGACAAATTTTATTGTACATCAGAATTAATGTTGGCAGATTTTATTGTACATCAGAATTAATGTTGGCAGATTTTATTGTACATCAGAATTAATGTTGGCAGATTTTATTAGCTCAGCTGACTGTAAGTCATCTGAGCTATAGGGATCACCTTTTGTCCGTCGTCCGTCCGGCCGTCCGGGCGTCTGTCCGTTAACAGGGCACAAATCGTAACCGCTAGAACTGGAATCTTCTTACTTGATATCCTGGGAGGTCTATGGAAATTCTCCTTGTAAACCTGAAATTAGGTCACTGTGACCTATATTCTT
Organism: Sipunculus nudus; assembly: GCA_026874595.1. Lineage (NCBI taxonomy): Eukaryota > Metazoa > Annelida > Sipuncula > Golfingiida > Sipunculidae > Sipunculus > Sipunculus nudus. The sequence goes on from CM049309.1 coordinate 97,049,551, forward strand.
CGAGCTATGGGGTTCCGAAGTACCCCCCAGAATAATGGAAAATTTGATACAAAAGCTCAAGTATCTGAACAACTAATGCATTTATCATCATGATTTTTTGCATGGATATTGATCATGGAGTGTTTCATCAGTTTCTGCAGACTGGTGGCGCCACCTGTATTTTTTTCGATTTTTACCAATATTTTTCTCTATTTTTGAGACCTCTTAAGATGCGGCCATCTGTTAACAGGGCACAAATCGTAACGACTACACCTAGAATCTTCTCTCTTGACATGCAGGGAGGCCCATAAAAAGTCTCTTTGGAAACCTGAAATTAGGTCTCTGTTTCCCATAACCTTTGAGCTATGGGGCTCCGAAGTACCCCCCAGAATAATGGAAAATTTGATACAAAAGCTCAAGTATCTAAACAACTATTGCAGTGATCAACATGATTCTTTGCATGGATATTGATCATGGAATGTGTCATCAGTTTCTGCAGTATGGTGGCGCCACCTGTATTTTTTTTATTTTTACGAATTTTTTTCTCTATTTTTGAGACCTCATAAGATGCGGTCATCTGTTAACATGGCACAAATCGTAACAACTGGACCTAGAATCTTCTCTCTTGACATGCTGAGAGGCCCATGAAAAGTCTCCTTAAAAACTTGAAATTAGGTCTCTGTTACCCATAACCTCTGAGCTATGGGGCTCCAAAGTACCCCCCAGAATAATGGAAAATTTGTTACAAAAGCTCAAGTATCTGAACAATAATTATATTGATCACCATGATTCTTTGCATGGATATTGATCATGAAATGTTTCATCAGTTTCTGCATTCTGGTGGCGCCACCTGTATTTTTTCAATTTTTAGCTCAGCTGACTGAAAGTCATCTGAGCTATAGGGATCACCTTTTGTTCGTCCGTCCGGCCATCCAGGCGTCTGTCTGTTAACAGGGCACAAATCGTAACCGCTAGACCTGGAATCTTCTTACTTAACATCCTGGGAGGTCTATGGAAATTCTCCTTGTAAACCTGAAATTAGGTCACTGTGACCTATATTCTTCGAGCTATGAGGTTCTGAAGTACCCCCCAGAATATTGCAAAATTTAATACAAAAGATCAAGTATCTGAACAACTAATGCATTAATCACCATGATTCTTTGCATGGATATTGATCATGGAGTGTTTCATCAATTTCTGGAGATTGGTGGCGCCAGCTATATTTTTTTTATTTTTTACGATTTTTAGCCCTCAGCCCTTAGGCTGATGGGCTATTGTCGTCACCCAAGCTGTCCGTCCGTCTGTCCGGCCGGCGTCCGTTAACTTTTACCTTGTTTGCGGGATATCTTGAAAAGGATTCACCGTCAGAATTTAATTTCCTCGGTAAAGTTGTATATCGACAAAATCTCGGTCAAGTTGGAAGATGGGTGACCTTGACTTATTTTTCTACATTTTAGAGCTGATTATAGAAAAACACTTAGATGCCTATTACTCAGGAACCATTTGGTGGATTTTCACAAAACTTACTATGATTATTGAGACTGATAGTCTGTACGTGCTGTACAAGTTTGGTGGCGCCACCTACAATTTCTGATTTTTAATTAATTTTTCTTGGATTTTTTAACTTTGGGCTTGTGAGCGGGATATCTCAAAAAGGATTCACCGTAAGAATTTTATTTTTTTGGTGAAGATGTATATTGACAAAATCTCAGTCAAGTTTGAAGATGGGTGACCTTGACCTATTTTCCTACGTTTTAGAGCTGATTATAGAAAAAACATTTAGAAGCTTATTTCTCAGGAACCATTGGATGGATTTTCACAATACTTACTATGATCATAGGGACTGATGGTCTGTAACTGCTGCACAAGTTTGGGGGCACCACCTGCAATTTCTGATTTTTTATTGAATTTTTCTTGGATTTTTCAACTTTGGCCTTGTGAGCGGGATATCTCTAAAAGGATTCACAATAGGAATTTTATTTCTTTGGTGAAGATGTATATCGACAAAAATCTCGTTCATGTTCGAACAATGGTGACCTTGACCTACTTTTCAAGGTCACAGAGCTTATAATAGAATAAAACTTAGGAGCTTATTTTTCAGGAAGCATTTGGTGGATTGTTATGAATCATGGTACATACCTCTTCATTTTAAATTTATAACTGAGACATGTACAGATATACATCCATGTGAGAACAGATATTAAGTACTTGTTACTGTTACCACCTCTAAACACTGTTCTTTTGGCTGAGGGCTTTTGTCAGCTTTTGCTGATATTCTAGTTTTTCTCTACTTTTGTGATCTTTAAACATTTGGTCATCTGTAAACAGGGCACAAATCATAATGACTGGACCTAGAATCTTCTGTCCTCACCTCCAGGGAAGCCCATAAAAGGTCTACATGGAAACCCGAAATAAGGTCCCTGTTACCCATATTCTGTGAGCTATTGGGCTCTGAAGTACCCCCCAGAATAAAGATTTGGTCATATATTAACAGGGCACAAATCATAATGACTGGACCTAGAATCTTCTTTCTTGACATGCAGGGAGGCCTTTGGAAAGTCTCTTTGGAAATCTGAAAATAGGTCTCTGTTACCCATATCCTTCATGCTATGGCTCCGAGAATAAAGATTTGGTCATCTGTTAACAGAGCACAAATTATAATGACTTGACCTAGAATCTCCTTTCTTGATATGCTGGGAGGCCCCTGAAAAGTCTCCTTGTGCACCTGAAATTACATCTCTGTTACCCATATCCTTCATCCTATGCGGCTTTGAAATACCCCGCAGAATAAACATTTGGTCATCTGTTAACAGGGCACAAATCATAATAACTGGACCTAGAATTTTATTTTTTGACATGCTGGGAGACCCCTGAAAAGTCATCTTGTAAACCTTGAAAATAGGTGTCTGTTACCCAAATCCTTCATGCTACAGAGCTCCATAGTACCCCAATGAATATTGGATGATTTTATACAAAAGGTCAAGTTTGGAAAAAGTATTTCATTCAAATTTGACATTCAGATGATAAAATTTTTTTTGTCAATGTCTTCCTGGTCAGCTGAGCGTCATGACCCCTGAGTCACTTGTTGTACATCAGAATTAATGTTGGCAGATTTGATTGTACATCAGAATTAATGTTGGACAAATTTTATTGTACATCAGAATTAATGTTGGACAAATTTTATTGTACATCAGAATTAATGTTGGACAAATTTTATTGTACATCAGAATTAATGTTGGCAGATTTTATTGTACATCAGAATTAATGTTGGCAGATTTTATTGTACATCAGAATTAATGTTGGCAGATTTTATCCTTAGATGGGCAATGATAAATCTTTCTCTTGCACTTTGAAGTTTTCTGATGTTTACAGGTGCTACAGTCTTCCCTGTGATTTGCACTGATGATGTTTACAGGTGCTACAGTCTTCCCTGTGATTTGCACTGATGATGTTTACAGGTGCTACAGTCTTCCCTGTGATTTGCACTGATGATGTTTACAGGTGCTACAGTGTTCCCTGTGATTATAGTTATAGTATTGCAAAAGCATTTCTGATGTTTACAGGTGCTACAGTCTTCCCTGTGATTTGCACTGATGACAGGTGAAGCTTTGTGAAGACTACCGTATTTATTCCAATTTGGCGATCCCTCTTATTTCTCAACCCCAAAAAATATTTTTAAAGCATAATTTCTAAAATGACTCTAATTTCGCGACTGCCGACAATGTCTTCTGTCGAAGATGTTAAGGTGAAATGCCTCCGTCATTCACGGGCACCGCAGTTTGTATCAGGCTTCTGGTTTTTAAATCATAAATGACCCAATCTTTAATTGTATCCGCCAAAACAGAGTTTTGCGGATACTATATGTTTTCAGCTGGACGCTGCCGCCGGCGCGGCGTAGGTGTCTGGAGAACTCCTCCGTAACCGCTGGGCGGAATTTTCCGAAACCCGGGATTATGTTCGGGTCACATGTGAACTGCTGCGCCCCGATTTTGTTTTGACCTCTGACCTTTCCTTTGCGCTCTGCGTCCGTTTGTGCGTCTGTTTCCACACATAAACCCACATATCTCGGGAACCGTTTGACCAATCAGGAAATTTTTTTTGCACAAATGTAGCCCTCGGAGAGCTTTATAACATACACCAAAAAAATGGTGGCGCCACCTGCAACCATGTTTGCACAGTGTCCATCTGTTCGTCTGCCTTGGGTTAAAATCACTCATATCTCTGCAGTGACTTGACTAATTCACCTGAAATTCGGCATGCGTAAACATCCTGGATAGCTTTTCTGATTTTATGACAGATGGCGCCACCTACATTCACGTTTACGCTGCAGACATCCAAGCTCATATCTCGGGAACCGTTTGACCGATCAGGAAAATTCTTTTGCACAAATGTAGCCCTTGGAGAGCTTTATAACATACACCAAAAATGGTGGCGCCACCTGCAACCATGTTTGCACAGTGTCCATTTGTTCGTCTGCCTTGGGTTAAAATCACTCATATCTCTGCAGTGACTTGACTAATTCACCTGAAATTTGGCATGCGTATACATCCTGGATAGCTTTTCTGATTTTGTGACAGGTGGCGCCACCTACATTCACGTTTACGCTGCAGACATCCAAGCTCATTACTCGGGAACCGTTTGACGGATCAGGAAAATTCTTTTGCACAAATGTAGCCCTTGGAGAGCTTTATAACATACACCAAAAATGGTGGCGCTACCTGCAACCATGTTTGCACAGTGTCCATCTGTTTGTCTGCCTTGGGTTAAAATCACTCATATCTCTGCAGTGACTTGACTAATTCACCTGAAATTTGGCATGCGTATACATCCTGGATAGCTTTTCTGATTTTATGACAGGTGGCGCCACCTACATTCACATTTACGCTGCAGACATCCAAGCTCATATCTCAGGAACCGTTTGACCGATCAGGAAAATATTTTTGCACAAATGTAGCCCTTGGAGAGCTTTATAACATACACCGAAAATGGTGGCACCACCTGCAACCATGTTTGCACAGTGTCCATCTGTTCGTCTGCCTTGGGTTAAAATCAATCATATCTCTGCAGTGGTTTGATTAATTCACCTGAAATTCGGCATGCTTATATTACATCCTGGATAGCTTTTCTGATTTTATGACAGGTGGCGCCACCTACAATCAAGTTTACGCTGCAGACATCCAAGCTCATTTCTAGGGAACCGTTTGACCGATTGGGCCAAAATTTTGCATGTGTATAAATCTCACATAGCTCTTTATTATACGCAAAACTGGTGGCGCCACCTGCAGCCATGTTTGCACAGCTCCCATCTGTTTGTCTGCCATGGGATAAAATCACTCATATCTCGGCAGTGGTTTGACATATCTGCCTAAAATTTTGCAAGTTTATACATCCTTGACAGCTCTCTTGATTTTATGACAGGTGGCGCCACCTGCATTCTAGTTTATGCAGCAGATATCCAAGCTCATATCTTGGGGACTGTTTGACTGATTGGGCCAAGGTTTTGCATGTGTATAGAGCTTTCTGGATTTTTTGGTAGGTAGCGCAACCTACATACACAATTTGGCTGCAGACATCCATGCTAATATGCAACACTTCACCCGTTCCACTCTGATTTAGGCGGATACAAGTAGTCGCTTGTCGACTACCCGTATTCTAGTTACTGGTTTTATTACCTCCAGAGTGTGCTTTTTAGGGGCAGGATTACTGATGAAAACAATGAATACATAAAAAATTGAAGGAATGGGTAGGCCCAGGAAATGCTGTGGGTCATTGAATCAGTTCAATTACTAATTACTGCCTTGTTTGTTGAATGCCTTGGTGGCAAACTGGATGAGCATCAACATAAATTGCCTACATATATCCAGTTTACTTTTCTTTATAAAGTATAATTTTCTTTATATTCTGGTTACATTGAATATATCCTAAATATATATATTGAATATATTTTGAGATGCTTAATGAACTATTAAAAGTATACATTTGAAATTCAGTTTTGGACCAACCATAAATTTAAACTGTGAATGTTAAATTATAGTTAAGTGTATTAAAACACAGTGCAAAAAGAATTGGTGAAGATCAATGTCATTCGATCATTTTGTTGGTGATGATCAGTGCCACTCATTTTGGTGTTGATGAGGATCAACGACACACATTTAGGTGTTGGCGAGGATCAGTGCCACTCATTTTGGTGCTGATGAGAGTCAACACTGCCCATTTTGGTGTTGGTGAGGATCAGTGCCATTCCTTTTAGTGTTGATGAGGATTAATGCTGCTCATATTGGTGTTGATGAGGATTAACACCACTCATTAGCTCAGATGACTTATAGTCAGCTAAAGTCGTGGTCCATTGTCCGTTGTCAGTCCGTCTGTCCGTCTTGCTGTCCGGATGTCTGTCCGTAAGACTGGCACGTTTTGACACCATTGGACCTACGAATCTGAAATTCAGCATACAGTTAGATGTCCTGAAAATCAACTACAGTGCCAAAAATTTGGTCAATAGGACTTTGTTCCTTTGAGATATTAAGGAAAAACCTCAATTTTTTATTAGAAATCTATATTCACACTTCATGACTGCCTAATATCAAAACCACTCATCTGGTTTTCTTCATATTTACCATAAATATTCCTCTATATAGTTCCTATGTACATGCCAAAAATAAGTAAATATTATTTAATTTCAAAAAGTTATGGGCCAAAACATAATGGACTTTGTAAAAAAATCAGGAAAGATATTTGGTCAAGTGTTAAAGGTAGGGACTTTTTTTCAGTAATAATTTTAATTGTATACCAAAAATTAGATCACAGCATGTAAACATAAGGATTTAATCTGTTCAAATCTGAAATTTGAAAATAAAAGCTGCAAAATTAGGCTAGTTATTGAATTTTTTTGGAGGCTCTTGTTGTATTCCCTTACATTGTCAAGCAGTCCACTTTGGTGACTGTAGGTCATTCAGTGCACATCTCTATGCTCCCCAGGCTGTTGGCATAATGTTAGATGTCCCCAAGATCAACCAAGAAGCTGAATACGGGGTCTTTGCGACTTTGTTCCTTTGAGAAATTAAGGAAAAACCTCAATTTTTTATTAGCTCAGCTGACTGAAGTCATCTGAGCTATAGCGATCACCCTTTGTCCGTCATCTGTCTGTCCGTCTATCTGTCTGTCCGTCCGTCTGTCCGTCCATCTGTCTGTCCGTTAACCTGGCACAAATCGTAACCGCTGGACCTAGAAAACTTGTAACTTGAAATTCTGAGAGGTCCATGAAAAATCTCCTTGGAAACTAAAAATGAGGTCTCTGTTACCCATATCCTTCGAGCTATGGGGCCCCAAAGTACCCCCCCAGAATAGTAAAAAATTTCATACAAAAACTTCAATATCTCATTAACTACATCACTGATGGTCATAATTTTTGGCATACATATTGATCCTGAGTTGTTTCATCAGTTCCTGCAGACTGGTGGCGCCACCTGTATTTTTTGATTCTTTACAAATTGTTTTCTCTATTTTTGAGACCTTTAAAAATGTGAACATCTGTTAACAGGGCACAAATCATAAAGACTGGACCTAGAATCTTCATTCTTGACACAGTGAGAGACCTATGAAAAGTCTCCATGGAAACCTGAAATTATGGCACTCCAAAGTACAGCTCAGAACAATGGAAAATTTGATACAAAAGCTGAAGTATCTGAACAACTAATGCAGAGATCACCGTAATTGTTACATGGATATTGATCTTGGAGTGTTTATCAGTTTCTGCAGACTGGTGGCACCACCTGTATTTGTTCAGGTTTTTTTATGAATTTTTTTCTCTATTTTTGAGACCTTTAAAGATATGAACATCTGTTAACAGGGCACAAATCATAACAACTGGACCTAGAATCTTCATTCTTGACACACAGGGAAACCCATGAAAAGTCTCAATGGAAACCTGAAATTAGGTCTCTGTTACCCATATCCTTTAAGCTGTATGGCTCCAAAATAACCCCCAGAATGATGAAAAATTTGTTACAAAAACTGCTGTATCTCAATAACTACAACACTGATGGTCATGATTTTTCGCATACATATTGATCATGAGGTGTTCCATCAGTTTCTGTAGACTGGGTGTGCCACCTCTATTTTTTTCAAATTTTTATGAATTTTTTTCTCTATTTTTGAGACCTTTTTAGATGTGGTTATCTGTCAACAGGGTACAAATAGTAACAACTGGACCTAGAATCTTCATTCTTGTCATGCAAGGAGGCCCATGAAAAGTGTCTGTGGAAACCTGAAATTAAGTCTCTGTTTCCCATATCCTTCAAGCTATAGGACTCCGAAGTATCCCTCAGAATAATGGAAAATTTGATACAAAAGCTGAAGTATCTGAACAACTAATGCAGAGATCACCATGATTCTTTGCATGTATATTGACCATTAAGTGTTTTTATTAGTTTCTGTAGACTGGTGGAGCCACCTGTATTTTTAGCGAACCTGTGAGCTTATGCAATGGTGTGGCGTCGTCCGTCGTCTGTACGTTAACCCATACTATCTTGAAAACGGCAAGAGGTAGCATCACGTAATTTTATGCAAAAAATTTGTCATCTAAAAAACTATATGGGATTTTGCTTATTTTTTACATTTTCTTAAATTTTATAGGGAAAAAGCTAAAAAAGCTTTAAAAATCTTCTTCTCCAAAACTGTTCAGCCAAATTGTCCAATATTTCACAGAAATGATTCCTGGAATAATCTTTCTCAAGTTAGTTGGAATGGTTTAAGTTTGGTGATTTTTGGCCGAGTTACAGGAAGTTGAACTTAGTCATCTGTCCATAAAAGCATACTAAAATTACAATCTCAGAAACGGCTGGAGCTATCATCACCAAATTTTATGCCAATGTTCACATGAGACATATCTGAAATTGAGGTATTGGTGGTGCCACCTGCATCAACCTTTTTTGTACAGGGGTCATCAGTGCCCGTATCATACTGACGGCTCCAAAAAACTTCTTCTCTGAAACCATATGGCCAAATAGTTTAATATCGCACAGAAATGATCCTAGGGTAGTGCTTTCTGAAATTTGTTCAAATGGTCTAAGTTCAGTGATTTTTGGCTGAGTTATGGGAAGCTGAATTTAGTCATATGCTGTAACAGCCCATTTTAGCTCAGTGGCTACAATGATCTTCTCCTCAAAAACCACTGGGCCAAATTCTTAAATCTCACACATTAATTATCCTTAGATGTTGATAATTCAAGTTTGTTCAAATGGTTTTTGTTCAGTGATTTTTGGCTGAGTTATGGGAAGCTTAACTTAGCCATTTTGCTGTATTTTCCCATATGAGTTATAAACCTGTAAAATTTTTTTTGACTGACCCTACTGAGGCCAATTTGTTTAATATTTTACAAGAATAATCCCCTGAATAATTCTTATAATAATTTTCTTTTATGGTTCCAAAGAATGAATTTTGGCTGAATTATAAAGGTTCAATTGAGTCATTTTACCATATATGTTAGCTGTGTGAAGCAGATACACAGATGCATCTAGATACATCTAGACTGGCACCAGTTTATCAGCATTTATTACATCATGCCTCTAGACATTTAGATTTCAGGTTATCTATGGTTAATATTGACAAGAATGTTTTTTAAAAGCATCATGAAATTTAATGCAAAAAATTAGCCATCTGAAAATTTTTCTTAAATTTTATAGAGAAAAAGCTAAAAAAAGCCTTTAAAAATCTTCTCCTCCGAAACACTCAAGCCAAATTGTTCAATATTTCACAGAAATAATCTTTTACACCATCTCCCTCAATTTTGTTTTGGAAGTTGAACTTAGTCATCTGTCCAAAAAAGCATACTAAAATGACAGTCTCAGAAACAGCCAGAGCTATCATCACCAAATTTTTTGCCAGTGTTGGTCACATGAGTCATATATGAAATTCAGGTATTGGTGGCGCCACCTGAATTGACCTATTTTTGTACGGGGGTCATTGGTCATCTGTACATTAATCCATAATTTCTCAGGAATTGCAGGAGCTACCATTCCCAGATTTTATGCAATAATCTGTCACATATCAAATTTTGTAGGATTCAGCTTACTTTTTTGCTATCTGCATTTACTTAGATTTTATAAGGAAAAAGCTGACAATATTTTAAAAGTCATCTTCTTGTAGACGGTCCAGCCAAATTGTTAAATATTTTACATAAATGATCCCAGAGGCAAGCCCTCTCAAGTTTGTTCAAATGGTTTGCATTTGATGAATTTTAGTGGAGTTAAATGAATTTGAACGGTCATTTGGCCAAGTAAGCATACTGACATAGTTATCTCAGAAATGACAGAAGCTAGCATTACCAAGTATTGTGCAAATGTTGGTCACATGACTCACATTTGAAGTTGCAGATTTTGATGTGCCACCTACATTGACCTGTTTTTTATGGGCAAAAACCTCATAATTTTAGCCTCTTTCAGCTTAAAATGTTTATGATGAAACTGTCAAGTTGAATTGTTCAATTTTTCAAAAGAATTATCGTTGGACATGGTTCTTTCAATAATATCAGAAAAACTTAAGTCGGTCTTATGGCCATTATTATGTCTAACTCAAACTGAGGACTGCAAAACTGTTCTTCTACAAAAAAATTGTTTCAATTATAACTTCTGTTACATGGCACAAAAATTATTCTTAGGTGGCCTTTAATCAAGTTTACTTGAATGATTTTTGTCAGATTTATTGGACCTTTAACAATGAAAGAACTGAATCTTTTATTTTTCTAGATATTTTGATAAAAAGTTTATGAATATTTCAGCTTGAAAAAAAAAGCATTATAGCCAAAGTCTCTCAGTATGTGTAAACAGATTTGCCAATAGGTCAAGATTGTGTCTGTATATTTACATAGGTTAAGAAACTGCCAACTGTTTCAGATTTGGCAATAGATCAAGAGTTCATTCAGTGCAGCCAGATATAGGTCAAGTGTTCAGTCAGTGCAGCCAAGCACAAGGCATATGATCCCCTCATGGGTGACATGTGAACACCTCATGGGCACCATGTGATCACCTCATGGGTGTCATGCCCCTCAGGGCTGCATGTGGAGCCAATCTATTTATTGCTTTGGCAGACTGCCAACTGTATCAGATTAGGCAACAGGTCAAGAGTTCACTCAGTGCAGCCAGGTACAGGTCAAAAGTTCACCCAGTCTAGCCAGGTGCAGGTCATGAGTTCACTCAGTGCAGTAGCCTGAGCTAGCAAATTTGTCACAGTTCACTCGGGGCAACTGCCTTTCTTACCTAAGCGTGGTCAGCCCCATGCATCAGACTTAAGGTAAGTTTGATGTATTGGCCTAATATTTTGACCTGTCTATGTGTCTTTGATGGGTTTCTCGTTCACAAGACGGGTGTCACCACCTACAATGACATTTGCACAGTGTGTGACTTTTGTGCCTGCTTATTTCTATAGAGGAATTTGATATATCATCCTGAAATTGGGCATATTTATACCTATCGTATTTTAATTATCGTATACTTGTCGTGTACAAGACTGGTGATGCCACCTACAATAATTTTTTGCACAGTGTGTGTCCCTGCTTATCTCTCAGGAGGGGTTTGATATATCAGTCTGAACTTGGGCATATGTATATATCTCTGAAACCTTTTAGTATATAAGACTGGTGGTGCCAGCTACAATCATTTTTAGCTCAGCTGACTGTAAGTCAACTGAGGTATAGGAATGGCGCTTTGTCCGTTGTCCGTCTGGACGTCCGGCCGCCTGTTAGCAGGGCACAAATCATAACAGCTGGTCCTAGAAACTTCTGAGTGAACATTCACTGAGGTCAGTTAAAAATTTCCTTGGAAACCTGAAATTAGGTCACTGCGACCTTTTTCCTTTGAGCTATGGGGCTTTAAAGTACCCCCATAATAGTAAAAAATTTGATACAAAACCTCCAATATCTTGATAATTAATGCATGGTTTGTCATGAACATTGCCTTGAATATTGACCATGACTAGTTTTGTCAGTTCCTTAAACGTGGTGGTTTTCCTATTTTATCAAATATTTTTCTATTTATTTACTATAAAATGACAACAATCATGTCAGTTTCTCAGCTGTCATTACATCTGGTGTCCCAAAACCTGGTGTGTTTATTGATCACAAGTGGATGCCCTATACTAATCACCCTGTCTGTCAGTCTGTCTGTTTGTATGTCTGTCTGTCTGTCAGTCCGTCCATCCACACAAAGTAGTTTTCAGATGATAACTCCAGTTAAGTTTAATATATTGGTTCCAGACTTAACTTATAAATGGCCCTACACTAAAGTAAGAACCATGTTGATTTTGGGGTCCAACAGTCAAAGGTCAAGGTCACAAGACCTATTTCTTTAAAAGGAATGCAAATGCATTTGAAGCCAAACTTTTCATCGCAAATCTTCCATCTTCAAGATATTGCTAACCTGCCACTAGGGGAAGATTCTGTTTGATTTTTGGGTCATAGGTCAAAGGTCAAGGTCACAGGGCCCATCCATTCACAGATTAGTTTATGAATGATAATTCTGCTTTGGATAGACAGACTGGCTTCAAACTTGATTTAATAATGACCAACCACATATGTAAATTCATTTTGATTTTCAGGGTCCAGCGATCTAAGTTGAAGGTCACAGAAGCCACATCTTTAAAAAGATAGTGGATGCACTGTAAATCAAACTTTTCATCCTGAACTTTCCAACATTCACACATGGCTTACTTGCCCAAAGTTAGGAAACCTGTAGAATTTTAGGTTATCTGGTCAGAGGTCAAGGTCACTTTTTAAAAGATTGTTACAATAATCCTAATGCTGCAAGTCCAAGGATAATAAGTTCTAAGATTTTTTGGTGACAAGGTCATTGGTTAAGGTCACAGGACTGTCATTCTGAAAAATTTCTTTCAAAATATCCTTATAGACAAATTCAACTGAGCGTTGAGACCCATGGGTCCCTAGTTGTGTTGTGTGCACCCATGCCAGAATTTCAGCTATGATGTTTGTGTAATTGTTTCTTATTCAAAATGTTTAGTACCTGCATTGTTCATATACATGAAAAGTCATTGTCCAGCATTGAAGCATTATACCTGGTGTATTTCCCAATGCACAGGTTCGCATTAGGCCTGTAGGCCTTGTTCCTCATATTTACCATAAATATTCCTCTATATAGTTCCTATGTACATGCTAGAAATAAGGTCTGTATTATATAATTTAAAAAAGTTATGGGTTTTTTGTAAAAAATCAGGAAAGATATTTGATTGCTTAACACAAAACATGTAAAAGCTAAGGACTTTTTTCCAGTAATATAACTTTAATTTATCAAAATTAAATTGTATACCCAAAATTAGATCAAAATATTTTAAATTTTTTAAAATATTAGCAAAAATAAAAATTGGTAGCTTGAATTTTGCACACTTTGGCCACGGCACGCTTTTTTCTTGTAAGTACTGTAGATTTAATTTTCACAGCATGTGCACATAAGGATTTAATCTGTAAAAATCTGAAATTTGTCAATAAAAGCTGCATAATTAGGCTAGTTATTGAAATTTTTTTTGGAGGCTTTTGTTGTATTCCCTACATTGTCAAGCAGTCCACTTTGATGACTGTAGGTCATTCAGTGCAGCTCTTTATGCTCCCCAGGCTGTCGACATAATGTTATGCAATCCCATCACTAGAGCAAGCCCTCTCTCCACTGAGTTGAGCTTGATCAGGCTGTCTGTAGTTAATACCATACCACAGGGAGCCTTTTTCTCTGGCTGCGCCCCCCCCCCCCTCCCCCACCCAATTCTGTTGACAGACCTGTACTATAAACTAGATGAATCTTAAAATTAACATCGTGGTCCATTGTCCGTCGTCCGTCCGTCTGTCCGTCCGTCCATAGATGTGGCACGTTTTGAAACCGTAAGACCTAGGAATCCAAAATTTGGCATAATGTTGGATGTCCCCAAGATCTCCTACCAAGCCGAAAACTTGGTCTTTGCGACTTTGTTCCTTTGAAAAATTAAGGAAAAACCTCAATTTTTTATTTAAAACCTATTTTCACACTCTAGGACTGCCTAATATCAAAACCACTCATCTGTTTTTCCTCATATTTACCATAAATAATCCTCTATATAGTTCCTATGTACATGCCAGAAATTAGGTCTGTATTATATAATTTAAAAAAGTTATGGGCCCAAACATAATGCATTTTGTAAATAATCAGGAAAGAAATTTGATCACTTAACACAAAACTTGTTAAAGCTAAGCACTTTTTTTCCAGTAATATTACTTTTATTAATCAAAATTAAATTGTATACCCAAAATTAGATCAAAATCTTTTAAATTTTTTTAAATATTAGCAAAAATAAAAAATTGGTACCTTAAATTTTGCCCAACTTTGACCATGGCACGTTTTTTTCCTGTAACTGCTGTGGATTTAATTCTCAAAGCATTTTTTGTCAGCATTTCAACTGTTAACACCAAAAATTTGAAACCATTTGATCAAAAACTGTAGATTTTATTCAAGTTTTCAAGCACCATGTCACATATTGTTTACATCAAGCTAGTGTTATGCAGTTTGCTAGAGCTCAGCTCCCGAGCTTCAGCTCTAAGTTCCTTAAATTTGGCATACAGTTAGATGTCTCCAAAATCCCATATCATGCCAAGAATTTGGTCCAAGGACTTAATTCCTTTGAGATATTAATGAAAAACTTCATTTTTCCATTAAAAACCCATTGTTACACTTTAAGACTGCCTATTATCAAAACTACTGATCTGACTTTGATCATATATAATATACATATTTTTCTATACATTCGCTATGCACATGCCAGAAATGATGTCAGTATTGTGTATTTTTTTTTTAAGTTATGGGCCCAAACATAATGCACTTTAAAACACCAAGAAATATATTTACTCACCTAAGATGAGAATTGCTGAAGCTGGAGACCTTTTCTCAGGAATATAACTTTATTTAATCAAGATTCAATTGTTTACCTAAAATTAGATCTGAATTTTGCAAATTTTTCAAGTTATTAGCATAAATAAAAAATCTATACCTTAAATTTTGTCCAACTTTGGCAATGGCAGTTTTTCCCTGTAAGCACTGTTGATTTAATTTTCACAGCATATATACATAAGGATTTAATCTTTTAAAATCTGAAATTTCAAAGGAATTGATTGAAAAGAGTAGCTTTTATTCAAGTTTCCATACACCATGTCAAGTGATGTTTACATCTAGCCCAGCTAGTAGTACAGCCTTCACTTGCTTTATGTAACCCACCCCAGGCAGCTTGCCTTGGCTCAGCTTGGCCACTACTAGCAGGCTTCCCCTCTGCCCTGCACACCCCCCCTAGATGTTGCATTAACTAGATGAATGTTATAATTTTCTGTATTTCATTTTATTCTTGGCTATGCAATGCTACATTTTAGATTTTGTATTTACCACCAGGGTTACAATGATTAAAGTGCACATTTAATTGTGTCCACAAAGTGATGTATTGCTATGAAAGTGTGGATGTTCATCAGATAAGTAATTCCTTACTTGAGAAGAGTTAAAACAGGTGTGAAATTGACTATTAATTCCAGTAATAAATTATAGCTTAGATTGTTATTAGCATAATGATATTGTTTGTCCCTTATTCAACCAGCAGTGTGTATACTTTATTTGAAAAGATGTTTTTATTTTACCAAATTTACTGAATCTTTTATTTTATTTTGGTGAATAAGATTAAGCATGTACTGAAAACTCCAATGTGCAAAACTTTTTAAAAGTGATTCAAGGAATAATCTTGTAAATGCCATGTTGTGGCATTATTTTCTTTTAAATTCAGTTTAAACATTTGTGATTTAAAAATAATAAAAATATATGTGTATGCATAATATGACCCAGTATGAGCTACACTCTGGTTATATAATGATTGTAACTTAGAATTCTAATATTTTAACTTATATTTTCAGTGTTTTTTAATACAAATTTATAAAACTTGTAAATAAAAAAATTAATCAGATAAAAACTATTTTAATGGAAAAAGTGGATATGCTTAAATAATAGGCTTATATATAAACTTAAATGCATTATTCCCTTGAAAGTGAAATAAAGGTATTGGTCCATTCTGTCCACTTGCCTGTCCATCTGTAAATTTTTCATATGCATCACAGTATCTCAAAACTTTTACTGCTTTTCTTCATGACAGTCTTGTCAGAGTATTAGTTTGCAATCATATATTTAGGACTTTACTATAACCAAGTAGGAGGGCCTCTTTCCTCTTAGCTTCTCATATGCTTATATAAATGAAAAACATTAAAATAGAATATTTTGAATTTGCAAATATTTCAAACTTAAGCTGAGCACTGTGACCCATGGGTCCCTTGTTTTAAGCAACGAGCAGTGACGACCCCTACCCCCACCCACCCCTTCAATACACAGGACTAATAAACAAAATGAATCTTATAATTTTAATGTTAAATTAATTCTTTTTGATGAGACTTGGATAATTTTGATTTTTTTAATGAAAAAAAATTTCAGGAATTTAATCCTAATATTCAAATGTGATAAAATATTAGGATCTAATGTAAGTGCTAACTGACAAGATTTAAGAAGATATAAATACTTTGTAGCATTTCATTCATATCTCTTAAAATTGGCAGGGCCTAGGTGTGAATAACACTGTGAGCTTAGTATTGTAATTAGGAATATTGGTCAAACTTTGTGGGATTAATTTTTAACTCATATGGCCATATATTTAACTTTTGAAAACTTAATTACCTTTACACATTATTTGTGTATGAAATGTTACTTTTATATAACACTTACCATAGGCCTATTTGTTCCCATGGTGCATCATTAAATGGTTTAGCTCATGCCCATTATTCTATAATTTACAGAGTTTCATTTTAGCAGGGCCATTTTCTCATAGCTTTTCTAATGATAATATACATGAAAAACCAAAAGAAATAAAAATATTTTGCAGTTACTAATATTTTCCAAAATTCAGCTGAGCGATGTGACCCATGGGTCTCTTGTTTTGTTGTTGGTGAGGATCAGTGCCATTCTTTTCAGTGTTGATGAGGATCAACAACATTCTTTTGGTGTTGGTTAGGATCAGTGCTGCTCCTTTTGATGTGTTGGTGAGGATCAATAACACTCAACATAATTTTAATAAGTATCAGTGCCACTGATTTTGGTGTAGATGACGATCACAGCTGCTTATTTTGGTGTTGATGAGGATCAGTGCTGCTCATTTTTGTGGTGATGAGGATCATTGCTGTTCATTTTTGTGGTGATGAGGATCAATGGTGCTAATTTTGGTTTTGTAGAGAATCAGTGCCACTCATTTTGGTGTTGATGATTATCAGTGCCACTCATTTTTGTTTTGATGAGGATCAGTGCTGCTCATTATGGTGGTGATGAGTATGAATGCTGCTCATTTTGGTTTTGTTGATGATCAGTTCCACTTACTTTGGTGTTGATAGGGATCAGTGCCACTCATTTTCATTTTGATGAGGATCTGTGCCACTGATTTTGGTGTTGATGAGAATCAGTGCCACTCATTTTGGTTTTGATGAGGATCAATGCTGCTCATTTTGGTGTTGGTGAGGACCAGTGCCACTTATTTTGATGTTGATGAGGATCTATGATTCTCATTTTGGTGTTGGTAATGATCAGTGCCACTCACTTTGGTGTTGAGAGGGATCAGTGCCACTCAATTTCGTTTTGATGAGGGTCAGTGCCACTCAGTTTGGTGTTGATAAGGATCAGTGCTGCTTATTTTGGTGTTGATGAGTATCAGTGCTTCTCAATTTGGTTTTGTTGAAAATTAGTGCTACTCAGTTTGGTATTGATGAAGATCTATGCTGCTCATTTTGGTGTTGGTGAGGATCAGTGCCACTCATTTTGGTGTTGTTGAGGATCAATGCTGCTCATTTTGGTGTTGGTGAGAATCAGTGCCACTCATTTTGGTGTTGATGAGGATCAATGCTGCTCATTTTGTTGTTGGTGAGGATCAGTGCCACTGATTTTGGTGTTTGTTAGGATCAGTATGACTCATTTTGGTGTTGATGAGGATCAGTGCCATGTCCAAATCTCCTTTGATTGCAGGTATATGAAATCAGAAATTGCTCCCAGGGGCAGTGGCTGATGTTTGTGATATTTATAAGGGTTTCTCTGCCACACAAGGAGTGTACCGGTATATGAATGTTTCTTATTGGTTGTGTACTCCTGAGTTGAGAGTTTCTCCATGACTTCACACTATCATTTCTAGGTATATCAGATGCCACCAGAGGCACCGGCGATTTCACTCATAAAGTTTAAGAGTTGTCTGAGTCTTCTCACTGAGGACACATATTTGTGTACGGGGAGTCATGTTTCACCACCTGTCACAGTCATGACTGACAGCTTCCTTCTTGTCCCAGAAATGTGTGCAGCAGATGACAAAGATCAGCTGTTCCGGAAGCATTCAGCACGATGTCACTGGCTTCAAATCCATCCAAAGAGCTAGATTTCATGTATGAACTCTTACATAATAATTCTTATTCAGCATCCTTGTACATTCTATCAATTTTTCCATCAGATCATGAAACTTGCTCATACTGGTCAAACTTAATTTTTAGTTCTTAAACCAGAAATAACTGATTTAGCCTACCCTACATAGATCAAATTGATAGATGTTTAACTCACCATGCATTTTGTCAGTAATGTCCATAGTAGAAATTAGGTCACCAAGAGATTGACATACTTTGTAGATGAAAAATGCTGAAGTACACTGTATATACTGTAAACATTGTATGTACCTTATACTAGTATTCTGTAACCAGTGTATGTACTTTATACTGGTATATATACTGTAACCATTGTATTAACCTTATACTGGTATTATACTGTAACCATTGTATGAACCTTATACTGGTATAAACCATTGTATGTACCTTATACTGGTATATACTGTAACCATTGTATGTACCTTATACTGGTATATACTGTAACCATTGTATGAACCTTATACTGGTTTATACTGTAATCATTGTATGTACCTTATACTGGTATATACTGTAACCATTGTATGTACCTTATACTGGTATATACTGTAACCATTGTATGTAACTTATACTGGTATATACTGTAACCATTATATGTACCTTATACTGGTATATACTGTAACCATTGTATGTACCTTATACTGGTATATACTGTAACCATTGTATGTACCTTATACTGGTATATACTGTAACCATTGTATGTACCATATACTGGTATATACTGTAACCATTGTATGTAACTTATACTGGTATATACTGTAACCATTATATGTACCTTATACTGGTATATACTGTAACCATTGTATGTACCTTATACTGGTATATACTGTAACCATTATATGTACCTTATACTGGTATATACTGTAACCATTGTATGTAACTAATACTAGTATATACTGTAACCATTGTATGTACCTTATACTGGTATATACTGTAACCATTGTATGTACCTTATACTGGTATATACTGTAACCATTGTATGTACCATATACTGGTATATACTGTAACCATTGTATGTAACTTATACTGGTATATACTGTAACCATTATATGTACCTTATACTGGTATGTACTGTAACCATTGTATGTACCTTATACTGGTATATACTGTAACCATTATATGTACCTTATACTGGTATATACTGTAACCATTGTATGTAACTAATACTAGTATATACTGTAACCATTGTATGTACCTTATACTGGTATATACTGTAACCATTGTATGTACCTTATACTAGTATATACTGTAACCATTGTATGTACCTTATACTGGTATATACTGTAACCATTGTATGTACCTTATACTGGTATATACTGTAACCATTGTATGTACCTTATACTGGTTTATACTGTAACCATTGTATGTACCTTATACTGGTATATACTGTAACCATTGTATGAACCTTATACTGGCTTATACTGTAACCATTGCATGTACCTTATACTGGTATATACTGTAACCATTGTATGTACCTTATACTGGTATATACTGTAACCATTGTATGTACCTTATACTGGTATATACTGTAACCATTGTATGTACCTTATACTGGTATATACTGTAACCATTGTATGTACCTAATACTAGTATATACTGTAACCATTGTATGTACCAAATACTGGTATATACTGTAACCATTGTATTTACCTTATACTGGTATATACTGTAACCATTGTATGTACCTTATACTGGTATATACTGTAACCTTTATATGTACCTTATACTGGTATATATATACTGTTACCATTGTACGTTTAATGCACATATATTCAGCTGACCAGTATATACTGTAGCCATAGCAACTATTGGCTTCTATAACATGTAAAATTATAAAATCATGCCATATGCTTAATTTTAGACAGGATCTGTTGATGATATATTATGATTTACTGTTTGTTATATATGAAGGTAAACTTTGTTCAAGATATGTTGCATAACCGTAGAATATAAAAAGTCAAGCATGTGATCTAGTTGTTCACATTTTATTATCCTAGTTTAACATACTGTGAAAAGTCTGACGAAAGATTTTTGGTCCAAAGAATTATAACCTTAATAAGTTCTATAAATGAATAATCAAGCATGTTTGTTGCTATCAGGGAAAACATTTTTGTAAATATATGAAGCTTTTATGTAAACATATAGTGTTTCTACCTTCGCATTTTACATCATGCAGATTGAGATCCTGTGCCTTGTACCAGTGTCATATCATCATGCTGGATACCCATTCTTTGTGGTAAACCCAGTATCAAACCTGATTGGTTGGAGGTGTGTGCCAAAGTTGTGTGTATGACATCCTGTTTCCTGTCTTTCTTCCTGCTGGGGGTTGACGTAACATCTTGCAATGATACAATTTATATTGTGTTATTATAGCGATATTGTTTTCTCACTTTTTTTAGGTCAAGTTAATTACATGTTTACATTCGGTATCATATTCAAACAGTAGCTTAGAGGATTACTGTTTATATTGTTTTACTTGTACCTACATTTTATGCTCAGCTGACTGAAAGTTATCAGAGCTGTAGTGATCACTCTATGCGTCGTCCATCCCTGCCAGCCATCCATCTCATCATCAATTAACAGGGAAGATGTTAAGTTTCTTTGTGAAAACTGAAAGGTAGGTCACTGTGACCTATATTTTCCAAGTAATGCAGCTAAAGCCTCAGAACCCTTCCATCGATCAGTCTGTTAACAGGGCCCAAATCATAACTGAAAGAATCAGGAACTAAAAATTGTCATAATCTTACTGGTCCAGACAGGTCCTTTGTGGAACCATATATATAGGTCTCTGTGACCTGATATTTCCTGAGTTATGGAGCTTAAACCTCAAAAGCCACTGTCCAACATTAACAGTGAACGAATTGTAACTGCTTGACCCAGGAACTTCACATGCTATAAACTGGTCCTAATAGGTTCATTGTTGAAAAAAAAAACATTTCTTTGTGACCTATATTCTCAAAGTTACAAAACATCAGAAGCCAACAGTCAGTCTGTTAACAGGGCACAAATTGTTACAAAACACTCAGGAACTTTTATCATTAACTGGTACAGATTCGTCCTCCATGGAAACCAAAAAGTTGGTCACTGTGACCTATATATTCCATGAGTTATTGAGCAGAAAAATGAAAAGCCATTGTCCATTCATTTACACAAATCTAAAATGTCATTGTCCATTTATTTACAGAAAACTAAAATGCTATTGTCCATTCATTTACAGAAAACTAAAATGCCATTGTCCATTCATTTACAGAAAACTAAAATGCTATTGTCCATTCATTTACAGAAAACTAAAATGCCATTGTCCATTCATTTACAGAAAACTAAAATGCTATTGTCCATTCATTTACAGAAAACTAAAATGCCATTGTCCATTCATTTACAGAAAACTAAAATGCTATTGTCCATTCATTTACAGAAAACTAAAATGCCATTGTCCATTCATTTACAAGACCTGAATCATAGATGTAAGACCTAGGAAGTTTAAACTGGGGGTGGGGGCATCTGCATAATTTAAAACCATTCTACAATTTCACTGTATTTTATCATTTTTACCCATTATTATGCACATGCAGTTTTGCATAGAATGAATAAAAGATTGACCCCTTGGGCTCTTGTTTAGAATGACAGACTACACCTATCAGTCTGATAATCAGTCTCATACTTAGCAGGGCATAAATGGTTTCACATACACAATAGATAATTTGATTCACACCTAGAGGCTAACATGTTTTGGTGGATGTAGCAAATATAATAATGAAATGTCAGCTTTTCCATTCCATAATTAATGTTTGTATATATTTGTAGCATATAACTTTATAAAACTTCTTAGTAATTAATACAGGCAGAAAGTATTAATATAAAGTATGGTTACTAAATGATATATAATATAAATTATGATCATTTAATTAATATGCCTTTGTGTGAATGTGTGTATTACAGTCTATCCATAAATAAAACCTTGAGAACTCATGTTATTATGCCGTAGCATAGATAAAATTTCTGACTAAAAAATTCCACTTTCCCTGTGATAAAATGTTTTTTTTTTATTCTTTGAGCTTTTTTTTCTGTTAACAGCTCATCATATAAAGGAGTAGTAGTTAAGTATAACCCCCCCCCCCCCCCCCCCAAGTAAATATCAGGTGTGAGAACTAAACATGTGTTTCTCAGAATCAGTGGTGTGAATGACAGATAGGATTTGATAGCAAACAAAGAGGCTACTGCATGCTGAGGGGTGCTGCAGTGCTGGAACAAAGACTGGCACAGGCTGTCATATCCTGGAGACTAAACCAGAACAACTGACCCTGTTTTAGTGACCTTCAGTATCACTTGATCGGGGATATAGATGTTATCACACATTTCAGGGTATCAGCTCAATCTTACCTATCAGGGTATATACCCCATAACAACATCCTGAAGGGAGGATCAGACATTGTTGATGATGACTACAGTGGACATTTTGTTTGGTGTACTGGCTGTGGCAGTAACCCTGCTACTGCTATGTGGCAGACCAGTAACACTTTTGTGATTAGCTCATCATAACTGTTACATCTCTGCAAGGGAGTTTGTTGTAAAACATTTTCAGCACGTGTGATCACCTAATCAGGGCTTTGTGGGTATATAGTAACGGTTTTTATTTCACTATGTGGTTATGATAGGATCACATTGGTTACTTACACATCCTGTGCGGTCACATGATTAAGTACTTCAGCTAGACAGGAGGGAAATACAACAAAGGTATGTTGTCGGTGTATTATGTCTTATTACTAGGGTATGTAGCAAGAGGGATATTTGTTAAAGGCAGATTATTCAGATACTCATGTCATATTCTTTTTCTTTTTAATCTCACATAAAATAATAAGAACACTATATATATATGTACTGAACAATTCCAAACATAACAAAATCTGCAAAATTATTGCTGGTATCATTCAGAAATATGGTATATTTGTTTTGTACTTTTAGTCTGGTCAGCTAGGCCTGGATTTCCTTTGGATCATTTAACACCATGTTTGCCTTATTTGGTGAATTCTTGAACATTGATCAGTTAAAGAAATATATTTATGGTCTTTTTTTTATTAATTTACAAATAATTACCAAGCAGGGTTCATACTCAACCTGGAAACCTTAAATACTCCTGGATATTATGAATAAATTTTTCAGGCTTTGAAAACAGATAAATTTTGTTTTTAGCTCAGCTGAAAGGTCTTCTGTCTGTCATCTGTCTGTCTGGTCGTTAACAGGGCACATTTAGAAACCATTGGACCTACGAATCCAAAATTTTGCATACAGTTTGATGTCCCCAAGATCTCCTATCACATCAAAAACTGGGTCACTGTGACTTTGTTCCTTTGAGAGATTAAGGAAAAACCTCCGGTTTCCATAAAAAAAAGCAATTGTTACACTTCAAGGCTGCCTAATATCAAAACTACTGATCTGAATTTGACCATAGTAAATATTCATATTCTTTCATACATTACCTTTGTACATTACAAAAATTAGGTCTGTATTGCATAATTTGTTAAAGTTAGGGGCCAAACATAATGCACCTTGTAAAAAATCAGGAAATATATTTACTAACTTAAAATGAGAATTGCTGAAGCTGGAAATTTTTTTTCTTGGATATAATTTAATTAACTCAAGATTCAATTGTTTACCCAAAATAAGATCTGAATTTTGCAAATACTTAAGTCATTAGCATAAATAAAAAATTAATACCTTAAAATTTGTCAAACTTTGGCCACGGCACCTTTTTTCCCTGTAAGCACTGTTGATTTAATTTTCGCAGCATATATATATATTGAATTAATCTTTTAAAATCTGAAATTTCAAAGTAATTGATTAAAAAGAGTAGCTTTTATTCAAGTTTTCATACACCATGTCAAGTATTGTTTACATCAAAACCACCTAGTAGTACAGCCTTCACCTGTGTTATGTAACCCACTCTAGGCAGCTTGCCTTGGCTCAGCTTGGCCACTACTTGCAGGCTTCCCCTCTGCCCTGCACCCCCCCCCCCCCTAGATGGTGCATAAACTAGATGAATTTTATAATTTTCTGTATTTGATTCATTCTTATTCTAGGCTATGCTACATTTTAGATTTTTAACTCAGCTGACTTTCAGTCATGCTGGGCTATAACGATGGGTCTTTGTCCGGCGTCTGTCCGTCCGGCCGTCCGTTAGCAGGGCACAAATCGTAACCGAAGGGGCTAGGGCCATGAACCCTATACAGTCTTAGAGGTTATAAAAAGATCTCCTTGCAAACCTGAAATTAGGTCACTGCGACCTATATTCTTGAAGTTATAGGGTGTGTTTGCACCCCCCAGAAATAACTCTTTGAGACAAAATTTTCATCCCAAACCTTCCATCTTTCACATACAGCTCACCTACCAACAGGGGAAGAACCATAATTTTTTTTAGGTCAAAAGGTCAAAGTTCAAGGTCACAGGAGCCTCCTCTTTGAAAAGCCTGTGGATGCATTTTAAGCCAACCCTTTCATCCGAATTCTTTGATCTTTCACATATAGCTCACCTACTAAGTTGGAGAAGAATCCTATAGATTTTTAGGTCACAAGGTCAAAGGTCAGGGTCACAGGATCCACTTCTTTGAAAAGGTAGTGGACACATTTCAAGCTAGACTTTTCATTCCAACCTTCCAGCACTGATATCGCTTCTCTGCCAACAGGGGAAAAGACCTGTTGATTTTGAGGTCAAAGGTCAAGTTCACAGCACCCACTTCTTGCGTGGAGTCATTTTCAGGCAAACTTTTCAATCTGTACCTTCCATCTGTCATATATGGCTTACCTTCCAATAAGGGAAGAAGCCTATTGATGTTGAGGTAAAAAAGTCAAAGGTCAAGGTCACAATATTTAATTGTTCTAAATGCTTGTGAGCATATTTCAAGTGTAACTGTTCAACCCAAACCTTCAGTCTTTCACATATGCCACATCTATGCATCACTCAGTTTGACTCAAACTTCATATTTATGGGTCTTTTTGCTTGAATAAATAACTTATTGATTTTGGGGTCAGCTGGTCAGCAGGTTAAAGGTTGCAGGTCAAAGTTATTCACCCATTGGTTGCCAAGTAATAACACCAGATTTAAGTGGTCAGTAGTTACCCATCATTTAGAAAGAATCCAGTTGATATATGGGCAAAAGGCCAAGGTCATAGGTCAGGGATGTTCACAATTACTTATTTTATAGACCATCTCTATTTTTCTTGTATATATAACCATCCAACTCCAGCTGGTACATCTCCCTGTGTGGCTGTAATTGTGAGTGACACTGGTGACATATGACTCCCTTTTGTATCAGCCTATTAAGTGATAAGGCTCAGTGATAAGTACCTCCATACTTCATAACAAAAACACTGTTGTCAGAATGCTTCAGCCAGGCATTAAGACTATGAGAGTATAGTATTAAGGTTTAGCTACTGATTTATAAGATGATGGGAAAATTTTGCAGTTTATATTATGGAATCCTAGCAATAAACTTAGTTTCCTAGATATCTGAATATTTTAAAATATATCACCACATATAAAAGCAAGTGTTTGTTTTCATAATATGTGGATGTTTACCTTGATTTAGGATGGCTTTTTGTTTTATTTCAAGACCCTTAGTCATGCTTTCTGCATTTCTTTTCTTTCAGGTTTGGCAGTTTACCTACCCTGCTGACCCCATTGAAAAGCAGAGTGATAATAAAAATATTGGACTTACACTTTTTACAATTGCATATCTATAAATCTGATATGAGGGCCTGGACATGCCTTTTGAATTATTTTGGGCATTTATTACTGGATAATTTGCCCCAAGTTTGGTCTCTTATTGGAGAATGTGGGATATCAAATGTCATACTTGTCAGAAATCCATTATGTCTGCCAGTTAGCCACCTTAGAAATTCTTTCTTCAGGGCAGTTTCAGTAATTTTTCTTTAATGTTTGGTCCGATTTAGAGAATGTTTGTTGTCTGATTTCAGACTTGTCAGAAGTCCAATATGGCCACCAGGCAACCATCTTTTAATTACTTTTGATCATATTATCTCAAGAACAGTTAAAGTGAATGCAGTTGGATGTATATTTATGTAATCTTGTAAAGGATTGGGTCAAATATTTCTGAATAAATATTACTATCATTTATAAAAGTGCAGTACAGTTGGCTTGTATTGAATAAAAATTCATACAGAAGCACCTGTTTCTCAATAATTCTTGCATGTATTTCCTTGATTTTTGCTATATATTTTGATCTTATATTTGCCCTTTGTGGTGTTCCTTTTGAGACTGGCAGGTTTGGAAGCTGTTGGAATAGTTCCTGATAGCTTAACAATCATGCATTTTCCTCAGACCACCAATTCACTGTGTTTTAACCAGACATAGGTGATATATATTTCTGTTGTCATAGAAAATTTTCAACAAATTGGCAAATTGGTTCTTCAAAATTTTACTGGAAGTTGTGAATCTCAGTCCATGATGTCAGAGGTCATGCTTGGCAGCTGAGCGTCATGACCCATGGGTCACTTGTGTATTGTACCACCAGGGTAACAATAATTAAAGTGCACATTTAATTGTGTCCACAAAGTGGTGTACTGCTATGAAAGTGTGGATGTTCATCAGATAAGGAATTCCTTACTTCCAGAAATAAATTATTGCTGGGATAGTAATTAGCACAATGAAATTGTTTGTCTCTCATTCAACCAACAATGTGTACGTATACTTTATTTGAAAAGATGTTTTTATTCTATCAAATTTACTGAATCTTTTATTTCAGTGAATAAAATTAAGCATGTACTGAACACTCCTATGTACAAAACTTTTTAATAGTGATTCAAGGAATAATCTTGAAGATGCTATGTTGTGGCATTATTTTCTTTTAAATTCAATTAAAACACTTGTGATTTAAAAATAATAAAAAATATGTGTATGCATAATATGACCCAATGTGAGGTGAACTCTTTATAAAATTATGATTGCAACTTAGAATTCTGATATTTTAACTTATTAGCGAACCTGTGAGCTTATGCGATGGTGCGGCGTCCTGCGACGTTAGTCGTGCGTTGTCTGTCGTGCGTGGTCTGTTGTCTCAAAAAACGGCAGAAGCTAGCATCACCAAATGTTTTGCAAATAATCAGTCATCTGAAAAACTCTATCAGATTTTGTTTATTTTTTTCTAACTGCATTTTCTTAGATTTTATAGGGAAAAAGCTAAAAAAGCTTTAAAAATCTTCTTCTCCGAAACTGTCCAGCCAAATTGTCCAATATTTCACAGAAATGATCCCTGGAACAATCTTTCTCAAGTTTGTTCGAATGGTTCTAGTTTGGAGATTTTTGGCCGAGTTACAGGAGGTTGAACTTAGTCATCTTGTAAAGGATGTCAGGGTTCGGGCCAGTCAATTTCAGAGAGGAAAAACACTGTTGTAAAATAAACTCGTTGAATTTATTCAGGTAATCCAATATGTACAGCGATGTGACCTTGCGGAAGCATCGTGATGAAAGCTAATGGTAGGTTTACTTTACGGCTGGTTAATTTCTCGGTGTCTGAACTGAAAAGATCGAGAGAGCTTCCCCGCATGCACGTGGGAAGGTTTCTCTTTCAGGCGATCACAGTTCAGCAGCCCAAAAATCTGCCAATTCCTACTCTCTACCCCTTTTTACCTATTTTCCAGGTGTCATTCATCATCTAACTCCACCCATCCTGAATGATTGGAATTCCTATTGGCCGTAACAACTGGCCACTAACAGCTACCCTCTTTACCTGGCTACCCCTGCCTTGACATTGAGGGCCGGCACAAGATTAATAGGTCTGAGCCGGCATTTACACTACTATCTAAATCAGCCGGGGTATCGTACTATCATAGGCTTAACAGGGGGTGCTCTTAGCGCTTAGCGCAGGTGTGCAAACACGGCCATGCCAGCTCAGCTGATTGTCGGTCGTGGATGGATTTGCGCCTGGCCATCGTATCAGTGTTACCGAACCGGCCGTGGCATAACCCCCCGGTGCTGTGTTGATACCTAGCTAGGGGTGTCTATCGGGATCTGCTAACAAAGCTACCCTGCGCTCTAGCGTATCTAATTAATCCGGCTCGTGACCAGCGGGACCACCCGGCCTATGATAGTGTGCTCCTTGATGGTTAATCCCCCCGCACCCGTACTGTGGGAAAAACAAACTTATGGCATTCCCTGGCTGCTACTTACTATGTATGGCTAAATGCATGATTGTCACAAATAATATTATTGCCTGAATTTTCCCTATTCAATCCTGTTCTATAATGACACTACTAATACTTGTCTGACGCTCCCGCTCTATGGTCATAATTAATGCACATGGAATTGAAATTGAATAGTATAATAATAATGATAAATAATAGTTATAGTAATTATGGAATTTGAGATTGAGCAGGTAGCTCCTGCTTGCTTATTGTATGAACTTTACACATGCCCCCCCCCCTATCAAAGAAAAGGGCAGCTGATGAGGCGCCCTTTTCTCAAAATTTATGGCTGGGGTTCACTCCTGCCATACAAACAAAAAAAAAAGTTCATACAAGTAGTGCAAGCAAGGACTTGTCTGCGCTTCTAAGTTATAATTGAGATGCATATCTATATATCTATACAAAAAATATGAATAGAACTAATACATGTATGTGTTCGTGAAACAAGCATTACTTGCAAACCTCAAGTCCATTCTGTTTTAGTCCATAGGTGCTGTGTGTTTTGTTTTTTTGTTTTATAAAGAAGATTAAATTATTGTTCAATAAAATAGTGAAAAGTTCTGTGTCCCATTAATTGTTTGCTGGTTGGCTGCTCAGGTTCGGACGATGCTGCGCGTGTCATCAATCTGTCCCACGCTGAAGGCTGATTACCTTGTGGTGCTGGTGCTGGTGATGCTGTCCCCTGTCGTGCGGCGCATCTTGAGAGAGTGATTGCGATAGCGACGATTATGAGAACTGCCAGAGCTATGCTTGTGTTCACATACGCGTGAGTGTTGGACCCTGGTAAAACCTTGGCTTCTGTAGCATACTCTGGTATTGGCGTCATGTATTTCAGTGACACATTTGTTATTTCCTTGAGCGGTAACCACTTAGGGGCACGGTGTCAGGGGATCCCGGTTATTCTGACTCCTCCCCTGAAGTTGACTCCGCCTCTCCTGCCAATACGTCATACCTGATACGCTTGATGTTGCGTAATCTACCTCCCCGATAATTCATCTGGAGGGGTTTGGAGTTTGTACACTTCGGGGCCCTTTTGGGGGTGGGCCCTGCTACTGGAGCAAAGTCCGCTTCACGTGGGGGGGTCAAGGTCCAACTCCATATTGGAATAGGGGAATTCAGCTTCTCCCTGTTCTTGCGCGTTTGCGTCACCATTCAGGGAGTTACTATTTCCTGACTCATTTGGGCTTGGCGCTTGCGGCAGTGACGCTACTGTATCGGTTATCGCGGGGGGTGGATTGGGCGTCTGCTGAAGGTTGTTTGTATCCCAAGCGGGGCGGCGTTGGCGGCATTGGCGTTTAGGGCGGGGCAGTATTTCATCCATAATGAAGGGTCTACTAACTGTACATGATCTCTGTGTAATTTCTTTGTTTCTCCTGAGACTTGGTTCCGCAAATAACACGTGGTACCGGAAGTCTGCGTGACCTGCCATTGGGGGTTCCATTTAGTGGCAAACGTTACAGGTTATTGGCTAATATGACGACCGTATCACCAACTTCAATATGTTTAGCATTAGCTTTCGCGGCCAACCCCCGTCTGTTGTTGTCATGTGATGTGCGCGTATTTTCACGAGCTTTTACAAAGGCCTGAGCAAGATCGTCTAGTCTATTGCCAAACAGTGATGGACGAACCTGTGATTGCAATAATTTAGTTAACGGGGCTCTCGGTTGCCTGCCATACAAAAGATAATAAGGAGAGTAGCCAGTTACAGAGTTGACACTGATCCGATGAGCGAACAGGGTGTCCCTAACACGATTTTCCCATGTGTCAATTTGATTGTTTATGCCTTTAGAGAGGGTTTCTTTATATGTTCTGTTGAAACGTTCTACCTTTCCATTTGCTTGCGGATGTGTTGGTGTGATGTGCCTGTGATCTTCACCTAATGAGCTCAGATATGACGTAAAGCTAACAGCTGTGAATTCCGCACCATTATCTGTTACAATTACCTCAGGCACCCCGTTTGCCAGAATAAATTGGTTGGCGAACGCGAACATGACTGTGTCACTTTGTTTATCTGGGATCGGGTAAGCCTCCGCCAAACCGGTACAATGACATATTATAGTGAGGATATATCGATTATTGAAGCATGAATTTGGGAAGGGCCCTATGAGGTCGAGACTGACCATCTGCATGGGTGATACAGGTATTGGCATTTCTCCCATTGGTGCGTGATCCCTCTGGTGGGAGTGAGCTTGGCATGTTGTGCACTTAGCAAGTAATAGTCTAATGTCCTTTCTCATGCCCAGCCAGACATAAGCCTCTCTTAACTGGTGCATTGTTTTTGACGCTGCCATGTGGCCTACTTCCTTATGTGCTCGCCATATGACTTGTTCTCGAAAAGGAGGTGGTAAGACTAGGTGTGGGTATTGGGCCGACTCTGACGTGGGACAGCGTGTACTGTACAATAGATCTTCGATGACTATATAAGGTGAGTCAGGGTCTGAAACAGTCTGGGCTAGGAGGTCAGGGAAATGGCGCATTTGTTCATGGCGTACTTGATCTAAGTTCAACCTGTCTGCTGTTAAGGGTAGTTGTTTATAGGAAACCTCCTCGGGGAAAGCCTGTGGGTCAATCCAGTCATGGTCCACGTCTACAACAGAAATGCTGTTCGCCAGAATGCGTGACAACATGTCAGCCCGGACATTCCTAGCCCCTCTATGGTATTGAATCTTTGCACCATATTCTGACAATAAAATAGCCCAACGTTGAATTTTGGTGTTCACCATTTCTTTTGTGAACAAAGAGGTGAGAGGTTTGTGGTCTGTATAGACCGTGAAGTCAGATCCAAAAAGGTAAGGATGCAACTTTGTCAGGGCATATACTACGGCATATGCTTCTTTTTCAATGGTAGCCCAGCGTTTCTGTGTGTCTGTCAGTTGATGGGATAAGTACTGAACAACATGTTCTACCCTGTCTTCATGCTTCTGAACTAATATAGCACCTACACAAGAGTCACTCGCGTCAGTATACAGTTTGTATGGTAAGTCAGTGCGCGGGTATGCTACAACAGCAGGCAATGTTAGTAAGGTTTTAAGTCTTACAGATGCTGTTTGTTCTTTGGTATTTACTTCCGCGTACTTTGGTATGCACTGGCGGTAATAGTTTGACATGCCTAAGAAGGACCTGATTTGTTTAACATTGGCTGGAGGGGAGCATTAGTTTTCTCTGGATCTGGTTGTACCCCTGATCTGTTTATGTTGTACCCTAACTGTTTGACCTCTGACCTGGCAAATGTACATTTCTCGGGTTTCATGCTTAAGATTAGCGTTTCCTATCGTCTCTAGAACAGCTTGTACATGTTTTTTGTGTGAGACTTTATCCTTGCTGTAAATTACAATGTCATTAATGTATATAAGAACACAGGTACCCAACAGATCGTGGAGAATTGTCTCCATAACTCATTGAAAATGGCTTGGCCCATTTGCCAGGCTGAAGGGAAATCTTATAAAAGCAAACTGCCCTCTGTGGCACACAAACGCCGTTTTTTCTATGTCGGCAGGATGCACTGGGAGTTGATGGTAGCCACTCTTAAGGTCAAGAGTGGAGAAAATTGTACTCCCCCCAATTTGGTCAAAGATATTTGTATTGACGGGAGCCGGTACCTATCTTTCTTGGTGACTGCGTTTAGCTTCCTATAATCTACGCAAAAACGAAATATGCCCACTTTTCCTTTTGGAACCAAAGTAACGGGCGCTGCCCAGGGGGATGAGGAGGGCTCGATAATACCATTGGCTAGCATTTCATCAACAGCTTTAGATATGATTTCTCTTTTAGCAAGGGGAACCCTGTATGGCCTCTGGTAAATAGGTTCTCCATGTGTTTCTATTTTCATTTGGGATATATCACAAAACCCGTTGGGAGCATTAGGCCCTGAAAACACATCAGCATAATGCTTTATCATGGCATCCATGTCATTTTGGCAGGAAGGATATGTTTGGGATAACCCAGCAATGCCCTGTTGTCCATCTAAATTTAGGAGCCAGCATTTGCCGTGCCATATCATGTCATTGTCCGCAAGGTTTGAGCAACCTTTACCTGCCAAGAGTGCGTCAGTCCCAAGGATCATTTCTTGTGGTAAGTCCTGTACTATGTACATATCAACGTTGCCTACGTCCTGTATCAGTACTTGGGTGCAGCCTACTTTCTCCAAGGGGTGTCCAGTAACAGATTTTAAAGGCTGTGTGTTTTTACACAAATGTCATCAAAAATTTCGCGTCGCAGCAATGTGCGAGTAGCACCTGTATCTATCAATGCCAAAAACTGAATACCACCCACACAAAGGGCAGTCTCGGGCCTTGATGCGTGTCCTGCTATGACGCTTACTAGTTTAAATGACTATTTTGCATGGTATGGTTACAATTATTACATGTTGCATTTGAGGGAGGGTTGTACCGGCGTGGGGGGTGACTTACCTGTTACCCTGGGCGTGACCTCAGCTGGCGATTCTGTAGGTGTCGTTGTGTGTTTCGTCGCAGGCATTCTCTCGCCATGTGGCCTGCTTTTCCACATTCATAGCAGATGGGCCTGCCGTTGGTAGTCCAGCTAAGAGGATTCGTATGGCGTACATTCCTACTGTTATAGTTGTTGGCAGATTTATGCGAATCACGATCACCTGCGCACAGAGACTCACGCAAATCACTGACCAATAGGCCCACACTAGCGATTGCCTCATACACATCGGCTAAATTTATTCTCTTTTCCGCCGTGGTAATAGCAGATATATCCATTGGCTCCTATTTTCCTTGGCCGTGGGTGAATTCGCCTTCGCGTTGATCCGTGATGGTGGCCTGGTACATGGCTTCTTGTAAGTCACGTGGTCCCTGGTACGACACCTGTCGTCTTACGTTTTCATTCACCAGGGCCCGAACGTATACCTTGATTAAATCCTTTGTTTGTTCCCCCGTGTGCTCACACAGTGGGTATGCCTGTTCAGCGAGGTCTCTAAACATCTGGTTGAAGTGAGGCACGGAGACAGAAACTTGCTGTTTCAGGTTGTTGAACTGTTGACGTAATAACTCGACGTCCTTTGGAGGGAGGAAGTTTTGTAGGATGTGCTTTTTTAAGCGCATCCCAAGCGACTGATATTCTCGGTGCCCCTGGGTTGGCTAGCGTGTGTTTTGTTAGATAATGTTCCACCTCCCTCCTTAGCGACCTGGTGACTGTACGAGTAACAGTGTCTATCAGTTCAGATTCCCCGGGAACATATTCCTTAGCCCACTCTATTTGCTCTAACCAGTCTTTAACGGCCGTATAGGAGGTCCCATCACAAGTGCTAGTTCTAGAAACTACATCTTTTATGACGTTGCGCTTACCTACTTCATAGTAGTGTCGGCTGGCTATGTGTGTTGTTTCCTGAAGTGCCTGGGCGAAACCTTCCTGGAATTCAGCGATACGTCCGGAGATAGCATTCTCTGCTGACTGGTTGACACCGCTCGCCATTGTAAAGGATGTCAGGGTTCGGGCCAGTCAATTTCAGAGAGGAAAAACACTGTTGTAAAATTAACTTGTTGAATTTATTCAGGTAATCCAATATGCACAGCGAGGTGACCTTGCTAATGGTAAGCTAACTTTACGGCTGGTTAATTTCTTGGTGTCTGAACTGAAAAGATCGAGAGAGCTTCCCCACATGCACGTGGGAAGGTTTCTCTTTCAGGCGATCACAGTTCAGCAGCCCAAAAATCTGCCAATTCCTACTCTCTACCCCTTTTTACCTATTTTCCAGGTGTCATTCCTCATCTAACTCCACCCATCCTGAATGATTTGAATTCCTATTGGCCGTAACAACTGGCCACTAACAGCTACCCTCTTTACCTAGCTACCCGTGCCTTGACATTGAGGGCTGGCACAAGATTAATTTGTCTGAGCCGGCATTTACACTACTATCTAAATCAGCCGGGAGTATCGTACTATCGTAGGCTTATCGTAGGTGCTCTTAGCGCGTAGCGCAGGTGTGCAAACATGGCCGTGCCAGCTCAGATGATTGTCGATCTTGGATGGATTCGCACCTGGCCATCGTATCGGTGTTACCCAACTGGCCGTGGCATAACCCCCCGGTGCTGTGTTGATACCCAGCTAGGGATATCTATCCGGATCTGCTAACAAAGCTACCCTGCGCTCTAGCGTATCTAATTAATCCGGCTCATGACCAGCGGGACCACCCGGCCTATGATAGTGTGCTCCTTGATGGTTAATCCCCCCCGCACCCGTACTGTGGGAAAAACAAACTTATGGCATTCCCTGGCTGCTACTTACTATGTATGGCTAAATGCATGATTGTCACAAATAATATTATTGCCTGAATTTTCCCTATTCAATCCTGTTCTATAATGACACTACTACTACTTGTCTGACGCTCCCGCTCTATGGTCATAATTAATGTACATGGAATTGAAATTGAATAGTATAATAATAATGATAAAATAATAGTCATAGTAATTATGGAATTTGAGATTGAGCAGGTAGCTCCTGCTTGCTTATTGGATGTATGAACTTTACAATCTGTCCAAAAAAGCCAATGTTTGTCACATATATCATATCTGAAATTGAGCTATTGGTGGCGCCACCTACATTGATGTCTTTTTTTACAAGCGAAAATGTAATTTTAAACTCTTCTAGCTTATACACTGATTTATGATGAAACTTTTAAGCTGATTGGTTTAAACTTTACAAGAATTATTCTGTGGTAGGGTTCTGCCAGTTTTATAAGAATAGATTGGGTAAATACAGCTTTAAAAAAGCATTGAAGCCAATTGAAAAAGGCTTTCTGTGTTTGAAAACAGATTTGACAACATGCTAAGTTTCAGCAGCCAAGTCAAGAGGTCACTCAGTACAAACAGGTGGGGTCCAGACATCACCATGGCAACTGACCTGGCTCTGGCGGGTGTCTAGACAATGTGTCTAGATATCTAGACACAGCTTCTTTACAACTAGACACAATGTCTAGATGCAGAATTCCCAAATTATTGGAACTATATCTTTCAACTGTTTGAAAAAACTTGGTTTGCATTTTTAGCAAATTGGGTTTATCATCAGGTCACATGTGAACTGCTGCGCCCTCATTTTTGGTTGACCTCTGACCTTTCATCACTGCCCAGCATCCATTTGTGCGTCTGTTTCCACACATAAACCCACATATCCCTGGAACCGTTTGACCGATCAGGCTAAAAAATTTGCACAAATGTAGCCCTTTAATAGGTTATAACATACACTAAAAATGGTGGCACCACCTGCAACCATTTTTGCACAGCGTCCATCATCTGCCTTGGGATAAAATCACTCATATCTCAGCAGTGATTTCACTTTTCCGCCTGAAATTTTGCAGGTTTATACATCCTGGACAGCTTTATCGATTTTATGACAGGTGGTGCCACCTACATTCACGTTTACTCTGCAGACATCCAAGCTCATATCTCTTGAACCGTTTGACCTATTGGGCCAAAATTTTGCATGTGTATAGATCTATCATATCTCTTCATCATAGGCAAAACTGGTGGCGCCACCTGCAACCACTTATGCACAGCTTCCATCAGTTCATCTGCCTTGGGATAAAATCACTCATATCTCAGCAGTGGTTTGACTTTTCCACCTGAAATTTTGCAGGTTTATACATCCTGGACAGCTTTCTCGATTTAATGACAGGTGGCACCACCTACATTCACGTTTACTCTGCAGACATCCAAGCTCATATCTCGGGACCGTTTGACTGATTGGGCCAGAATTTTGCTTGTGTATAGATCTCACATAGCTCTTCATCATAGGCTAAACTGGTGGCGCCACCTGCAACCACTTATGCTCAGTGTCCATCTGTTCATCTGCCTTGGGATAAAATCCCTTATATCTCAGCAGTGGTTTGATTTTTCCACCTGAAATTTTGCAGGTTTATACATCCTGGACAGCTCTCTTGATTTTATGACAGGTGGCGCCACCTACATTCACGTTCACTCTGCAGACATCCAAGCTCATATCTCGGGAACTGTTTGACTGATTAGGCCAAAATTTTGCTTGTGTATAGATCTCACATAGCTCTTCATCATAGACAAAACTGGTGGCGCCACCTGCAACCACTTATGCACAGCGTTCATCTGTTCATCTGCCTTGGGATAAAATCACTCATATCTCAGCAGTGGTTTGACTTATCCACCTGAAATTTTGCAGGTTTATATATTCTGGACAGCTTTCTCGATTTTATGACAGGTGGTGCCACCTACATTCATGTTTACTCTGCAGACATCCAAGCTCATATCTTGGGAACTGTTTGACTGATAGGGCCAAAATTTTGCTTGTGTATAGATCTCACATAGCTCTTAATCATAGGCAAAACTGGTAGCACCACCTGCAACCACTTATGCACAGCGTCCATCTGTTCATCTGCCTTGGGATAAAATCACTCATATCTCAGCAGTGGTTTGACATTTCCACCTGAAATTTTGCAGGTTTATACATCCTGGACAGTTCTCTTGATTTTATGACAAGTGGCACCACCTACATTCAGGTTTACTCTGCAGACATCCAAGCTCATATCTCAGGAACCGTTTGACCGATTAGGCCAAAGTTTTGCATGTGTATTGATCTCACATAGCTCTTCATCATAGGCAAACTGGTGGCGCCACCTGCAACCACTTATGCACAGCGTCCATCTGTTCATCTGCCTTGGGATAAAATCACTCATATCTCAGAAGTGGTTTGACTTATCCACCTGAAATTTTGCTGGTTTATATATCCTAGACAATTTTCTCGATTTTATGACAGGTGGCACCACCTACATTCATGTTTACTCTGCAGACATCCATGCTAATATGCAACACACCTCACTCTATTCCCCTTGCCACTTAATCCATGCCTCACTTCACCTGTCCGACTCTGATTTCTGCGGATACACATAGTTGCTTGTTGACTACCCATATTCTAGTTTTAAAATGCCCTAGTCCAAAACTTTGCAGGTCCAAAAAGTCCATTTTGCTGAAATCATAATGACTAAGGTAGATTTGCAGGACTTAAGAGGATCAATATCAAATCTTAAAAATAAACCTCCATTCATACTCCCAAACTTTGCACAGGTTCGCATTAGGCCTGTAGGCCTTGTATTTTCAGATTTTTTTATAACAAATTTATAAGGCCAAAAAAAAGTAAAGGTATGGTTCTCAGGCACCGCCCGCATCAATTTTAAACCCCCGCATCAAAAATTTTTATTTGATTTTCAATAAAAACTTTCCAATTTTGAGCTGCTGCCGCTCCGACATTTCTTTCAAGAAGATTAAACCATACAATTTCCTTTGTTTTGTAGTGCTTTTACTTATTTAGCAAATTAAAACTGTTATCTTCATGCTTTTCCCTTATCATTTGACATTTTTATCAAAACATACCAAAAAATTTAAAATAAATAAAGCGCCCGCCCGCATTGATTTCTGACAAAAAGTGCCTGAGAACCATACCTTTTTTTTTTATTTTGGCCTAAAACTTGTAAATTAAAAAAATATGAATCTGATAAAAACTATTAATGGAAAAAGTGGATATGCTAAAAAAATAGGCTTTAATATAAACTTAAATGCATTACTCCCTTGAAAGTGAAATAAAGGTATCAGACCATTCTGTCCACTTGCCTGTCACTCTGTAAATTTTTCATATGAATCACAATATCTCAAAACTTTTACTGTTTTTCTTCAAGACAGTCTTGTCCGAGTATTAGTTTTGCAATCATATATTTAGAACTTTACTATAACCATGTAGGACGGTCCCTTTCCTCTAGCTTCTCATATGCTTGTATATATGAAAAACATTATAATAGAATATTTTACTAAAATAAATCACTATGTTATATCCCTCTATAATTAATCAATAATACATTACATCTTACTCCAAATTAACCGTTCATTCAGCTTATTCCATATAACTTTCACACATTGCACACATTTATCAAAGGTCAAGGTCAAAGTACCCACTTATGTAGAAAGATTGTGGATGCATTTAAAGCCAAACTTTTCATCCCAAACCTTCCATCTTGCACATATAGCTGAGCTTCCAATAGGGGAAGAACCTGATTCATTTGGGGGTCACAAGGTCAAAGGTCATGGGCACAGGGGCCCATCTGTTCACATATTTGTTTCTGGATGATTACTCCAGTTTGGATTTACATATTGGTTTCTATTTTTACTTATATGACCCATCAATAATGTAAGAACCCTTTTGATTTTGGTGTCATGAGGCCTAAGGTCAAGGTCACAGGACCCACTTCTTGAAAAAGATTGTTGATGTATTTTTAGCCAAACTTTCTGTCCAAAACCTTTTATCTTCTAGATGTTGCTCACCTGCCAATATTGGAAGTAACTTATGGATTTTGGGGTCACAAGGTCAAAGGTCAAGGTCATGGGGACCATCAGTCCACATATAAGTTTCCAGATGACAACATCAGTTTGGTTTGAAATATTGGTTTCAAACTTGACTTATATATGGCCTACCACTAAAGTAAGAACAGTTGATTCTGGGGTCATGAGAGCAAAGGTCAAGGTCACAGGACCCACTACTTTAGAAAGATTGTGGATGCATTTCAAGCCAAACTTTTCATCTCAATCCTTCCATCATCAACATGTGGTGCACCTGCCAATAGGGGAAGTTTCCTTTTGATTTTGGGGTCACAAGGTCAAAGGTTAAGGTCTCAGGGCCCATCCATTCACAAATTAGTTTATGGATGATAACTCCAGTTTGGGTAGACAGGTTGGCTTCAAACTGATCACAGGAGCAATATTTTGGAAAATCTCATAAACATATATTTCAGACCAGTTATAGCCATGATGCTCGTAAATTTATTGATACAATATAGTACCACAACAATAATGCAATTATATCTGTCACAATCAACTGAGCGCCTTGACCCATGGGTCCCTTGTTTTAAATGGTTTGGGTTTGATGAATTTTGGCTGAATTACAGGAATTTGAATATAGTCATTTGGCCAAGTAAGCATACTAACATAACAACCTCAGAAATGGCAGCTAGGAGCTAGCTTCACCAAGTTTTATGCAAATGTTGGTCACATGACTTGAGGTTTTTGTGGAACCATCTATCTCAACCTGTATTTTTATGGGCAAAACACTTTCAGTTTCTACAATAAAAATATGTTTCATGATGAAACTGTCAAGCTGAATTGTTTCATTTTTCACAAGAAATTATCCCAGGGAAGGATTCTCTCAGTTGTATAAGAATAAATAAATTTCATTGAATTTTGGTAGAGTCATAGAAAGCTGAAATGGTCTCTTGTGGCCAAGTAAGCCTGTATCAAGATGAGGGCTGCAACAGTCTTGTTCTGCAAAACTATTGTTTCAAATCCTGTAACAATGCACAAAAAATAATTCTTAGTTGGCCTCTGTTCAAGTTTACTTAAATGATTTTGGCTGAATTATTGTACCTTTAAAAATAAAAGGTCTGTGAGATACTTTGGTAAACAAAGCTGGTAGATTTATTGTATTAACAGAGTGAGCTCTGTGAGAATATAGGCATCATAAATAATTGGTGTCCATATAGATCTATGAACAAAAAATATATGTATTCTGATTTTGCTCTTAAATAGGCATCTGTTATTAGTCTTAACATTTTGATAGAAAATCTTATGACTATGTAAGCTTGACAAAGCATTGTAGTCAAAGTCTTTCACTATATATAAACAGATTTGGCAACAGGCCAACATTTGTCTGTATCTATAAATAGCTTGGCAGACTGCCAACTGTTTCAGATTTGGCAACAGGCCAAGTTTCAATTTGTATCTATTAATAGCTTTGGCAGACTGCCAAGTGTATCATATTTGGCATAATTTAAGAGTGCACTCAGTGCAGTGGCTGCATCTGGTACATCAGCTTTGGTTGATTCAGGGCAACTGCCTTCCTCCCCTGAGTTTGGTCACCCCAGTGACTCATGAGGATTTGATGTATCAGCCTAAAATTTTTGCCTGTCCATGCATCTTTGATGGCTTTCTCATGTACAAGATTTTTGAAGTGTATATCCCTGCTTATTTCTCCAGAGGGATTTGATATATCTATGCATCTTGGATAGCTTCATCATATATAAGACTGATGGCACCACCTACAATGATTTTTGCACAGTGTATGTCCCTGCTTTTATCTCAAGAGGGTTTGATATATTAGCCTGAAATTGTGCATGTCCATATGTCTCAGATAGTTTTGTTGTATATAAGACTTATGGTGCCACCTAAAATTGTCATGCATCTGTACACATAGCTCAAGAGTGGTTTGAAGTATCCGCCTGAAATTTTGAATGCAGATAGATAGATAGTTTTATTCAGGCAGTCAGCATATACTTAAGCAAATACAATCACATATAATACATATATCCTGACATGCACCTGGGATAGCAATAAAAAACAAAACGATTAGATTTGTATTGAATAAGGACAGAAAGTCACATGTAGGATTTGATGAATTTTGTGAAGTTGGGTGGTTGAATGTGGATATCAGGTCACTCAGTTGAAAATAAATCACATGTATAACATTTTTCATGGGCATGCACCATTTTATCTCCAAGATCAATTTTACAATGTAAAATTATCACATATACAACAAAAATCGTCACAATAAGTGTTTAATTTACCAAGAGATGGTGCTGCAGGTAGTCAGACTTCTTCTTCACAGGTATTAAACTATGGAATTTTTTGCCTGTTGAAATTCAGTCTAAAAATACCAGTGCACAATTTAAGAAAGCAGTTGAACGATACCTGATGAGTTATATTCAAGCAAATGCATATTTTAGCTTTATAATGAAAAGAACTGTAATATGGTAATACCGATCTGTCTAGGTTTTTTAGCTCAGCTGACTTTCAGTCATGCTGGGCTTTAGCAATGGGTCTTTGTCCTTCGTCCTTCCATCTGTACGTCTGGCCAGCTGTTAGCAAGGCACAAATCATAACCATAGGGGCTAGGGTCATGATTCCTATGCAGTCTTTGAGGTTCTAAAAAGATCTTGCAAACCTGAAATTAGGTCACTGTGACCTATATTCTCAATGTTACAGGGTGTGTTTGCACCCCCCAGAAATAATTCTTTTAGCCAAAATTTTCATCCCAAACCTTCCATCTTTCACATACAGCTCACCTACCAACAGGGAAAGGACCATCATTATTTTGAGGTCACAATGTCAAAGGTCAAGGGGACAGGAGCTACTTCATTGAAAAGCTTGTGGATGCATTTTAAGCCAAACCTTTCATCC
The DNA here is from genome assembly GCA_026874595.1 of Sipunculus nudus. Lineage (NCBI taxonomy): Eukaryota > Metazoa > Annelida > Sipuncula > Golfingiida > Sipunculidae > Sipunculus > Sipunculus nudus. The sequence continues at coordinate 97,091,424 of CM049309.1, forward strand.
CAATTCTTTAATCTTTCACATATGGCTCACCTACTAAGTGGGAGAAGAATCCTATAGATTTTGAGGTCACAGGGTCAAAGGTCAGGGTCACAGGATCCACTCCTTTGAAAAGGTTGTGGACGCATTTCAAGCTAGACTTTTCATTCCAAACCTTCCAGCACTGATATTGCTTCTCTGCCAACAGGGGAAAAGAACTGTTGATTTTAAAGTCAAATGTCAAGTTCACAGCACCCACATTTTGCGTGGAGTCATTTTCAGGCAAATTTTTCAATCTATACCTTCCATCTGTCATATATGGCTTACCTACCAATAGGGGAAGAAGCCTATTGATGTTGAGTTCAAAGGTCAAAGATCACAATATTAAATTGTTCTAAATACTTGTGAACATATTTCAAGTGAAACTGTTCACCCCAACCTTCAGTCTTTCACATATGCCACATCTGTGCATCACTCAGTTTGCTTCAAAATTCATATTTATGGGTCTTTTTGCTTGAAGAAATAACTTATTGATTATGGGGTCAGCTGGTCAGGAGGTTAAAGGTTGCAGGTCAAAGTTATTCACTCATTGGTTGCCAAGTAATTACACCATATTTAAGTGGTTAGTAGTTACCCATCATTTAGAAAGAATCCAGTTGATATGTGGGCAAAAGGACAAGGTCATAGGTCAGGGATGTTCACAATAACTTATTTTGTAGACCATCTCTATTTTTCTTGTATATATAACCATTGCACTCAAACTGTGAGTGACACTGTTGACATATGACTCCCTTTTGTATCAGCCTATTAAGTGGTAAGGCTGAGTGATAAGTACCTCGTTACTGCATAACACAAACACTGTTGCCAGAATGCTTCAGACTGCTATGAGAGTATAGTATTAAGGTTCAGCTACTGATTTATAAGATGATGGGAATTTTAGCAGTTTATTTTATGGAATCATTACAATAAACTTAGTTTCCTAGTTATTTTTACTTATCAAGTTAAAGGTTTTATATGCACTTTCTATTACTCAGGGCAGCAATTAATTATAGACATAATTTCACCGTTTTCATAGTTTATTACTTTTAGAACAATTGATATTATTAGTCTTTTATAATTTTATGTAATATTTATGTGTACTTTTGAATACATACTTTCTGAGTATTTTGCTCACCTTCTTTTGATATATTTCATTTCTTTAACTAGTTTAATCCAATTAAAATTGTGGTCAGTGTGATAACAAGTCAAATTGTCATGATGGAGATTTTGTAATACTGTGATAACTGTAGTTCTAGTCAGTTAATTAATAATTTAAGATTTTATTTTCTGTTCATATACTCATGTACTTCTGAATGTATTTCTAAGTATTTATTCTTGAAACTTCTTTTAATATATTATTATCTATAACTGGTTTAATCTAGTAGTCAGTGTGATTACTAGACAAATTGTCTATTTGGAGATTTTGTATTATAAATGGTGATAATTTTTTTTAACTAATCAATATTTATGTATATTATAGCATTAAACAACTAGTCAATATTTATATATATTAATTTTATAAATTTATTATACTTTTGTTAATCATATTATATATGACAACATCCATGACATGTCTTCAAATATCCATGTAATTTTTAGGTTCCTATCGATAGTCAAGGGTAAAATTGTATGGTCTACAATTATGGACTATTTATTATTGTAATTTTTAATTTGCTCCTTGCATATCATCTTGGCAGCTATATGGACCACCATGGAATTAAGTTTATTTTAGTTCTAAACTTTTTAGTGCTATCCTTGGTGCATGTAGGGATATATGTAAAATATGTTATATGCTTATGTATATGCTGACTGTGTTTCATCAGTGCCTGCCGACTGGTGGCACCACCTGGATTTTTTTTATTTTTACCAATTTTTAGCTTAGCTGACTGTAAGTCATCTGAGCTTTAGCAATCACTCTTTGTCCGTCGTTTGTCCGGCCGTCTGTCCGTTAACAGGGCACAAATCGTAACTGCTGGACCTAGAATCTTCTAACTTTACATACTGACAGGTCCATGAAAAATCTCCTGGGAAACCTAGAATTAGATCTTTGTTACCCATATTCTTTGAGCTATGGGGCTCTGAAGTACCCCCCAGAAAAATAGAAAAATTTGATGCAAAAGCTCAAGTATCTGAAGAACTAATGCATTGATCACCATGATTCTTTGCATGAATTTGATCATGGAGTGTCTCATCAGTTTCTGCAGAGTGGTGGCACCACCTGTATTTTTTCGGGTTTTTTTTTACATTTTTTTTTCTCTATTTTGAGACCTTAAAAGATGCTGTCAACTGTTAACGGGGCACAAATTGTAACCAGTGGACCTGGAATCTTCTCACTTTACATCCAGATAGGTCCATGAAAAGTCTCTTTGGAAACCTAGAATTAGGTCTCTGGTACCCATATTCTTAAAGCTATGGGGCTCTGAAGTACCCCTCAGAATAATGAAAAATTTGATACAAAAGCTCAAGTATCTGAACAACTAATGCATTGATCACCATGATTCTTAGCATGGATATTGATCATTGAGTGTTTCATCAGTTGTTGCAGACTGGTGGCGCCACCTGTATTTTTTTCAATTTTTAACTTTTTTTTCTCTATTTTGAGACCTTAAAAGATTCTGTCAACTGTTAACGGGGCACAAATCGTAACCAGTAGACCTGGAATCATCTCACTGTACATCCAGATAGGTCCATGAAAAGTCTCCTTTGAAACTTGGAATTAGGTCTCTGGTACCCATATTCTTAAAGCAATGGGGCGCTGAAGTACCCCTCAGAATAATGAAAAATTGATACAAAAGCTCAAGTATCTGAACAACTAATGCATTGATCACCATGATTCTTAGCGTGGATATTGATCATGGAGTGTTTCATCAGTTGTTGCAGACTGGTGGCGCCAACTGTATTTTTTCAATTTTTAACGTTTTTTTTCTCTATTTTGAGACCTTAAAAGATTCTGTCAACTGTTAAAGGGGCACAAATCGTAACCAGTAGACCTGGAATCTTCTCACTGTACATCCAGATAGGTCCATGAAAAGTCTCCTTTGAAACCTGGAATTAGGTCTCTGGTACCCATATTCTTAAAGCAATGGGGCGCTGAAGTACTCCCCAGAATAATGAAAAATTTGATACAAAAGCTCAAGTATCTGAACAACTAATGCATTGATCACCATGATTCTTAGCATGGATATTGATCATGGAGTGTTTCATCAGTTTCTGCAGACTGGTGGCGCCACCTGTATTTTTAAAATTTTTTTTCAATTTTTTTTTTCACTATTTTTGAGACCTTAAAAGATGTGGTCATCTGTTAACAGGGCACAAATCGTAACCATTGGACTTAAAATCTTCTGTCTCAAACATGCAGGGAGGCCCATGAAAAGACTCCTTGGAAACCTGGAATTAGATCTCTGGTACCCATATTCTTCAAGCTATGGGGCTCCAAAGAACCCTCCAGAATAATGAAAAATTTGATACAAAAGCTCAAGTATCTGAACAACTAATCCATTGATCACCATGATTCTTTGCATGGATATTCATCATGAAGTTTTTCATCAGTTTCTGCAGACTGGTGGTGCCACCTGTATTTTTTTTTTCGATTTTTTACTATTTTTTTCTATTTTTTAGACCTCAAAAGATGCCGTCATCTGTTATCAGGGCTCAAATCTTAACAACTAGACATAGAATCGTCCCACTTTACATCCAGAGAGGTACATGAAAAGTCTCCATGGAATTCTAAAATTAGGTCTCTGTTACCCATATTCTCTGAGCTATTGGGCTTATAAGCACCCCCCCTCATAATTAAAAATTTGATACCAAAGCAGGGCACAAATCATTAACATTGGACCTGGAATCTTCTAACCTAAATTCCAGGGAGGTCTATGAAAATCTCCTTGGAAATGTGTAGTTAGGTCTCTGTTACCCATATTTTCTGAGCTATGGGGCTTATAAATATAAGGACCCCTCAGAATAATTGAAAATATGATACCAAAGTAGGGCACAAATCATAACCTTTGGGCCAAGAATTTTCTAACTTGACATCCTAAGAGTTCCTCAAAAGTTCTCCCCAGAAACCTGAAATTGGGTCACAGTGACCTATATTCTCAGTTTTGGGGTATGTTTGAGCACCCTATAAATAATGCAAAGTACACACAAATTGCCAGATTCCTCATGAAAGGCCGGTTGGTTTGTCATCAGATTTGTTGTGCTTATGGGTCTTGATGAACTTAAGCTAATATGCATGAACAATGATGCCACCTTCATTATCTTAATTAGTTGTCTGTGCAAGGACATATTGTCAACATGTCAGTGAGCTGAGTGTCATGACCCACGGGTCACTTGTTTTCTTTATTTTTAAGACCTTCAAATATGCAGTCATCTGTAAATAGGGCACAAAGTGTAACCACTGGACCTATAGAATATTCTTACTCGACATCCTAGGAGGTCATTGAAAAATTTCATTGAAAACCTGTAATTATGTTCCCTTTACCTATATCCTCCAAGCTATAGGGCTCAGAAGTACCCCTCAGAATAATTAAAAATTTGATACCAAAGCTCCAGTATCTGAATAACTAATGCATTGATCGCTATGATTCTTTGCATACATTTTAATCATGGAGTGTTTATCAGTTCCTGCAAACAGGTGGCGCCACCTGTATTTTCAAAAATTTTTACGCATTTTTATGCCCCCGCCACAAAGTGGCCGGGGCATATAGTTTTACCCATGTCCGTCATTCCGTCCTTCCGAAATCAAACAGTTGTACGGACCTTTTTTCGCAATGCCTGCAGATATTGGCCTAATTTTTGGTTTGTTGGCAGATAATGACCAGTTACAGATCGAGTTCGCGTTTCATCCCAGTTGACCTACTTTTAACCGTTTTACGGCTCCTAAACTTAGAAAATTTCATGAAAAATAGAAATTTTCATGACAAATACACATGTACGGACTTTTTTTCGCAATGCCTGCAGATATTGGCCTGATTTTTGGTGTGTGGGCAGATAATGACAAGTTACAGATCGAGTTTGCGTTTCGTCCCGGTTGACCCACTTTTGACTGTTTTACAGCTCCTTAACTTAGAAAATTTCATGAAAAATATAAATTTTTATGACAAATACACATGTATGGACTTTTTTTCCCAGTGCCTGCAGATATTGGCCTGATTTTTGGTGTGTGGGCAGATAATGACCAGTTACAGATCAAGTTCGCGTTTCGTCCCGGTTGACCTACTTTTGACCGTTTTACGGCTCCTTAACTTAGAAAATTTCATGAAAAATAGAAATTTTCATGACAAATACACATGTACGGACTTTCGTTTCGCAATGCCTGCAGATATTGGCCTGATTTTTGGTGTGTATGCAGATATTGACCAGTTACAGATCGAGTTTGTGTTTTGTCCCAGTTGACCTACTTTTGACCATTTACAGCTCCTTAACAGAGAAAATTTCATGAAAAATAGAAATTTTCATGACAAATGTACATATACAGCCGTTTTTAGCCCTCAGCTCATAGGCTGATGGGCTATTGTCGTCACCCAAGCTGTCCGTCTATCCGTCCGTCCATCTGTCTGTCGGGTGTCCGTCCGTCCGTCCGTTCCGCATCTGTTAACTTTTACCTTGTGAGCGGGATATCTCTAAAAGGATTCACCTTTGGAATTTTATTTCATCAGTGAAGATGTATATTGACAAAATCTCGGTCAAGTTCGAAGATGGGTGACCTGGACCAATTTTTCTACATTTTAGAGCTGATTATAGAAAAACACTCAGAAGCTTATATCTCAGGAACCATTGTGTGGATTTTCACAAAACTTACTATGATTATTGGGACTGATGGTCTGTACGTGCTGCACAATTTTGGTGGCGTCACCTGCAATTTCTGAGTTTTTAATGAAATTTTATCGGATTTTTCAATTTTGGCCTTTTGTGCAGGATATCTCCAAAGGTATTCAACTAAGGAACTTCATTACTTCACTGCTTTTGCATCATATTTACAAAATCTTGGTCAAGTTCAAAGATGGGTGGTCTTGACCTACTTTTCAAGGTCACAGAGCTTAGTATAGAAAAAAACTTAGGGGGATATTTCTCAGGAAGCATTTGGTGGATTGTTATAAAACATGGTACATACCTCTCCAATTTAAATTTATAACTGATTATCAGCTTTTGCTAATATTCTAGTTTCACAATGCAATGCTTAGAGATACTGGCCCAATGTTTGGTCTATGGGCGCATAATGACCACTTACAGATCAAGTTCGCATTTTGTCCCAGTTAACCTATTTTTGACCATATGACAGATCCTGAACATAGAAAATTTCATGAAAGACAGAAATTTTTATGAAAAATGCACATGTATGGACTTTTTTTCACAATGCCTGCATACTGGCCTGATTTTTGGTGTGTTGCTTGATAATGACCCGTTACAGATCGAGTTTGCATTTTGCCCTTCTTGACCTACTTTTGACCATACAACACCTCCTGAACTTAAAAAATTTTACAAAATTTAACAAATGTTTCTAATTTGCCCCAGGCGGGGCATTCGTGTCGTTCCGACACATCTAGTTTTCTCTATTTTTGAGACCTTCAAATGAAGTGGTCTTTGGTTAACAGGGCACAAATCGTAATCTTTGGACCTAGAATCTTCTTGGTTGACATCCATGGAGGTCATAATCTCCTATGAATCCTGAAATTTTTATTTTCCATCCATTTTTCAACATGGTAACTTTACCCATAGGCTATTCTCACAGACAATATATTACATTAATAAAAAGAAATGAGCACCCAGCTGAGCATCATGGCCCATGGGACACATGTTTAAATATAAAGTAAAGCCATTAAACCCGGTACTTATGATCATTATAAGATCAATTTTTTAAATTTGTATATCCTGGATTCTCAAAAAATTTTGTTTGACTGAAACTGAATTAATACTCATGAGATAAATGCATGATAAAACTGACAAAATGGTGTATATACTTGCAGCACTAGGCCAAGTTAAATTTATGTGCAAAGTGCTCCTTTTCCAAATGTAAATGATATACATGACATCAGTGCTCTTCCCTATATCCCAGGATTATATCTAAATTGAGTTAAACATCATCATCTCATAATACAGCTTATATTACCATACAAAACCATGCAAAGCTTTTGTCTTCTCCCTCTTCCAAATTATATTTTGTGACCATATTTAACAGCTGAGTGTCGTGACCCATGGGTCCCTTGAGTTGGACCACCAGGGGCGGGTTGGTGTCTGCTGAGAAACACTGTGACTGTGATGTGACTAGCAGCCAATTATTAACAAACACTGGATACTCAACATCGCTGCCGCCATGTCCGCACGAAAAACGCTGTATGATGCGACTAGCAGCCAGTTATGCCAGTTAACAAACAGTGGACAGGCAACATCGCTGCGGCCATTTCTGCACGAAAAATGCTGTATGATGTGACTAGCAGCCAGTTATGCCAGTTAACAAATATTGGACAGGCAACATCGCTGCGGCCATGTCTGCACGAAAAACACTGTATGATGTGACTTGCGGCCAATTATTAACAAACACTGGACAGACAACATCGCTGCGGCCATTTCCGCACAAAAAACACTGAGTAAGATGTGACTAGCGGCCAATTATTAACAAACACTGGACACTCAACATCGCTGCGGCCATGTCCGCACAAAAAACACTGAATGAGGTGACTAGCAGCCAGTTATGCCAGTTATCAAACACTGGACACTCAACATCGCTGCGGCCATTTCCGCACAAAAAACACTGAATGATGCGACTAGCAGCCAGTTATGCCAGTTAACAAACACTGGACACTCAACATCGCTGCAGCCATTTCCGCACGAAAAACACTGAATGATGCGACTAGCAGCCAGTTATGCCAGTTAACAAACACTGGACACTCAACATCGCTGCGGCCATGTCCGCACAAAAAAACACTGAATGATGCGACTAGCAGCCAGTTATGCCAGTTAACAAACACTGGACACTCAACATCGCTGCGGCCATGTCCGCACAAAAAAACACTGAAAGATGCGACTAGCAGCCAGTTATGCCAGTTAACAAACACTGGACACTCAACATCGCTGCGGCCATTTCCACACGAAAAACACTGAATGATGCGACTAGCAGCCAGTTATGCCAGTTAACAAACACTGGACACTCAACATCGCTGCGGCCATGTCCGCACGAAAAACACTGAATGATGCGACTAGCAGCCAGTTATGCCAGTTAACAAACACTGGACACTCAACATCGCTGCGGCCATTTCCGCACAAAAAACACTGAGTAAGATGTGACTAGCAGCCAGTTATGCCAGTTAACAAACACTGGACACTCAACATCGCTGCGGCCATTTCCGCACAAAAAACACTGAGTAAGATGCGACTAGCAGCCAGTTATGCCAGTTAACAAACACTGGACACTCAACATCGCTGCGGCCATGTCCGCACGAAAAACACTGAGTAAGATGTGACTAGCAGCCAGTTATGCCAGTTAACAAACACTGGACACTCAACATCGCTGCGGCCATTTCCGCACAAAAAACACTGAGTAAGATGTGACTAGCAGCCAGTTATGCCAGTTAACAAACACTGGACACTCAACATCGCTGCGGCCATGTCCGCACGAAAAACACTGAATGATGCGACTAGCAGCCAGTTATGCCAGTTAACAAACACTGGACACTCAACATCGCTGCGGCCATTTCCGCACAAAAAACACTGACTAAGATGTGACTAGCAGCCAGTTATGCCAGTTAACAAACACTGGACACTCAACATCGCTGCGGCCATTTCCGCACAAAAAACACTGAGTAAGATGTGACTAGCAGCCAGTTATGCCAGTTAACAAACACTGGACACTCAACATTGCTGCGGCCATTTACGCACAAAAAACACTGAGTAAGATGTGACTAGCAGCCAGTTATGCCAGTTAACAAACACTGGACACTCAACATCGCTGCGGCCATTTCCGCACAAAAAAACACTGAGTAAGATGTGACTAGCAGCCAGTTATGCCAGTTAACAAACACTGGACACTCAACATCGCTGCGGCCATTTCCGCACAAAAAACACTGATTAAGATGTGACTAGCAGCAAGTTATGCCAGTTAACAAACACTGGACACTCAACATCGCTGAGGCCATTTCCGCACAAGAAACACTGAGTAAGATGTGACTAGCAGCCAGTTATGCCAGTTAACAAACACTGGACACTCAACATCGCTGCGGCCATGTCCGCACAAAAAACACTGAGTAAGATGGGACTAGCAGCCAGTTATGCCAGTTAACAAACACTGGACACTCAACATCGCGGCGGCCATGTCTGCACAAAAAAGCTGTATGATGCGACTAGCAGCCAGTTATGCTAGTTAACAAACACTCAACATCGCTGCGGCCATGTCCGCACGAAAAACACTGAGTAAGATGTGACTAGCTGCCAGTTATGCCAGTTAACAAACACTGGACACTCAACATTGCTGCGGCCATTTCCGCACAAAAAACACTGAGTAAGATGTGACTAGCAGCCAGTTATGCCAGTGAACAAACACTGGACACTCAACATCGCTGCGGCCATGTCCGCACAAAAAACACTGAGTAAGATGTGACTAGCAGCCAGTTATGCCAGTTAACAAACATTGGACAGGCAAAATCGCTGTGGCCATGTCCACACGAAAAACACTGTGTATGATGTGACTAGCTGCCAGTTATGCCAGTTAACAAACACTGGACACTCAACATCGCTGCGGCCATTTCCGCACAAAAAACGCTGTATGATGTTACTAGCAGCCAGTTATGCCAGTTAACAAACACTGGACACTCAACATCGCTGCGGCCATTTCCGCACAAAAAACACTGAGTAAGATGTGACTAGCAGCTAGTTATGCCAGTTAACAAACACTGGACACTCAACATCGCTGCGGCCATGTCCGCACGAAAAACACTGAATGATGCGACTAGCCGCCAGTTATGCCAGTTAACAAACACTGGACACTCAACATCGCTGCGGCCATGTCTGCACAAAAAACGCTGTTTGATGCGACTAGCAGCCAGTTATGCCAGTTAACAAACACTGGACAGGCAACATCGCTGCAGCCATTTCCGCACAAAAAACACTGTGTATGATGTGACTAGCGGCCAATTATTAACAAACACTGGACACTCAAAATTGCTGCGGCCATGTCTGCACAAAACACTGTGAGTAAGATGTGACTAGCGGCCAATTATTAACAAACACTGGACAGACAACATCACTGCCGCCATGTCCGCACGAAAAACGCTGTATGATGTTACTAGCAGCCAGTCATGCCAGTTAACAAACACTGGACAGGCAACATCACTGCGGCCATTTCCTCACAAAAAACACTGAGTATGGTTAGGGTTAACCCTAACCCTAACATTGCTGCAGCCATTTCCGCCCAAAAAACACTATGAGTATGATGTGACTAGCAGCGAGTTATTAACAAACACTGGACAGGCAACATCGCTGCGGCCATGTCTGCACTACAAGCCCTGCTTGGTGACAGTTTTATGGAATGTGCCAAACTTTTCATCCCAAAATTCCATCTTCATGTATGGGTACCAGTTACCAATAAGGGAAGAACACTATTTATTTTGAGGTGACAAGGTCAAGGTCTTAGGACTTTTTCTTTAAAGTGCATCTGCATAAAATTGAAGCCAACCTTTCATCCAAAACCTTCCAGCTTTCATATTTGGCTCACCTACCAGTAGTTGAAGAAGCCTTTTGTTTTTAGGGGACAAGGTCAAAGGTCAAGGTCACAGGACCCACATTTTGACAAAAACACATAAATATATCCTTATAGACAAATCCAGCTAAGCATCAAGACCCTTGGGTCCCTAGTTCCTATCTCTCCTTTCTTCCTAACATCTTTGTTGTTTCTCATGTAAATTAACAACTGTATATTTGTGTATCCTTGGTACAATTCTGCCTCCATTTCAGGATGTTTATGTGCAAACATGCATGGTTTCTTCTGCTAATTTGTACTCTGTCATGAAATAACTTGACTTTCCTTTCATACAACAAACCTAAGGTTATTTAAAGTGGTGCAGGGACCCAGTGGCTATGTGGACATTCAGGTCAGGTGGTATTTGGGGTCTGGTGTGAATATATGCATATGTGAAAATACTTTGGCTCATGTTTGTTTGATATAAAAGGGGATCATCCTGGTTAAGAACAAATGTCCTTGAGCATACTTGGTCCATTCAGTCAGTGTATTTCTCTGTAATTATTTCCACCCTTTATACCTGTGTACATTTCCACTTTACAGTTCTGCACACTCTGGCATAATGTAGTGTACATAGAGAGACATTATATACCTAGAACTAGGTTTACCCAGAAACAACACTACAGGGGATATTGGTAAATTAAATTATACAGACAAAGCTACTGATATAATTGTATAAAATGGTCTGCTTACAACTGCTTTCTCTCATTCAGAGAAAAGTCCAAAACTCAAAGCATTCTGTTGATACAGAATTAGCTATGTTTCCTTCATTTTTGCAGTTATTTTATTTGGGTCCAAAACTAATTATCCAGTGATGATTTGCAGTCAGTTATTTTTTTCAGTCATATATTAGGCCAGTCAGATTTTCAGTCAGATATTATTGAGAGAGGAACTTAATTTATCTAGAAGGTCAAGAATAAGTCATGAAATTTTGAACTTGGCAACAGGAATGACATTAATATACTATTCTAATTAATTAAGCTATGCATTATAAATGACAGGCATTATTTTTTTGTTCCAGGATGTGATCATTGTAAAACATTATAAATGACAAATCTTTTTTTTTTGTTCCAGGATGTGACCATTGTTATGCATAATAAATGACTGGCATTATTTTTGTTCCAGGATGTGATTATTGTAATACATTATGAATGAGAGGAATTTCTTTTGTTCCAGGATGTGACCATTGTTATATCCATTATAAATGTCAGGCATTATTTTTTTCCCAAGATGTGATCATTGTTATATCCATTTTAAATGACAGGCATTATTTTTTTTTTGTTTCAGTTGTGACCATTGTTATATCCATTATAAATGTCAGGCATTTTTGTATCCCCAGACAAAGTCGGGATACTATGGTTTCACAACGGTCCCGCCGCCACCGCAGAAAAATCTTGTGAGCAGGATAACTCAAAAAATATTTCACTGATCTTTTTCAAACTTTACATTTGTACAGATATAGGTAAGAGGACGAAGCCTATTTAAAATTGGGTCATGACGTTTGCTAGGAGAGTGACCTTGACCTTGAATAAGTCAATTTTTGCTGAAAATATCACAAATTCTTAAATATCTCAAGAAAGCTTGCATGGACTAGTCCAAAAATCAAGGTGACCGAAGATCTTGGATAGTCTTGTGATATGCCCAAAACTGGTGGCGCCACCTGTTATCCTTTTCTTGTTTTTACGCCCTCTTAATACCCCTATAATTGCCACTTGACAGTCCTGTGAGCATTATAATAAATCAAAAACTAATGGACAGATTTCTTTCATATTATGAACATGTAGAGAGTTGGGTTATGGGATGAGGTCTATTTAAATTTGGGTCATGACCTTTACCATGATAGTGGCCTTGACCGCTAATATTTTCATATTTGGTGAAAATCACACACCTCTTATGATATCTCCAGTGTTGATAGCCATATGGATTTCAAACGTGACTTATGTATGGCCCACCTCTAAAGTAAGAACCCTTTAGGTTCGAGAGTCATGAGGTCAAAGGTCAAGGTCACTGGACTCACATCTTTAAAGATATTGTGGATGCATTTTAAGCCAAACTTTTAATCCCAGATCTTTTATCTTGAACATAAAGCTCACACGCCAATAGTGGATGATCCATATCAATTTTGGGGTCACAAGGTCAAAGGTCAAGGCTACAGGAGCTATTTGTAAAAAAATTAGTTTCCGGATGATAATTCCAGCTCTTTTTGATGTATCGATTTCAAACTTAACTTATATATGTGCATTAAAAAAGCAAGATCCCAATTGATTTTGGGGTCACAAGGTCAAAGTCCAAGGTCACAGGACAAACATCTTTGAAAAGATTGTGGATGCATTTTTAGCCAAACTTTTTATCTCTGACCATTTATCTTGCACATATAGTTCACCTGCCAATAGAGGGTGACCCCTGTCCAATTCAGGTCACAAGGTCAAAGGTGAAGGTCACAGGAGCCACCTGTCCAAAAATTCATTTCACATAAACCATACAGGTGGCGCCACCTATCCCCTGTTTTTGTAGAATAAATTAATACCCTTTTCTGAGGAGTATTTTGCCCTATTCACCTGAAAATGTGCACACCATAGATCTTAGACTCCTCCATCTTGTACTCAAGACTGGTAGCACCATCTGCTATGTTTTGCTGTGGTGTCCATCTGTACATGTGATTTTGGTGCAAATTGCATATATCTCTTCAGTGGTTCAAGGTATTGAACTTAAATTTGGCATGTCTATCCATCTTGGAAAATTTTTTTGAAAATCAGATAGGTCGCACCACCTACCTTCCTGTTTCTGGAAATAAAATTAATGCTCTTTTCTCAAGAGAGATTCAACATAAAGGCCCCTATATTTTTAGCTCAGCTGACTATAAGTCATCTGAGCTATAGTCGTGGTCCATTGTCCGTCGTCCATCCGTCTGTCCGTCCGTCCGTCCGGATGTCCGGATGTCCGTTCATAAGACTGGCACATTTCGACACCGTTGGACCTACGAATCTGAAATTCGGCATACAGTTAGATGTCCCCAAAATCTCCTACCATGCTGAAAATTGGGTCAATAGGACTACGTTCCTTCGAAATATTAAGGAAAAACCTCAATTTTTTATTAGAAATCTATTTTTACACTTCAGGACTGCCTAATATCAAAACCACTCATCTGGTTTCCTTCATATTTACCATAAATATTCCTATTACTTGTACATGCCAGAAATTAAGTCAGTATTATTTAATTTAAAAAAGTTATGGGCCCAAACATAATGGACTTTGTAAAAAAATCAGAAAGATATTTGGTCACTTAAGACCAAAACTGTTAAAGGTAGGGACTTTTTTTCTGTAATACAACTTTAATTAATCAAAATTTAATTGTATACCAAAAATTAAATCAAAATCTGTTAAATTTTTTTAAATATTGGCAAAAATATAAAATTGGTACCTTAAATTTTGCCCAACTTTGGCCACGGCACGTTTTTTTCCTGTAAGTACCGTGGATTTAATTTTCACAGCATGTCTACATAAGGATTTAATCTGTTAAAATCTGAAATTTGAAAATAAAAGCTGCAAAATTAGGCTTGTTATTGAATTTTTTTAGAGGCTCTTGTTGTATTCCCTTGCATTGTCAAGCAGTCCACTTTGATGACTGTAGGTCATGCAGTGCACATCTCTATGCTCCCCAGGCTGTTGGCATAATTTAAGATGTCCCAAAAATCTCCTACCAAACAGAAAATTAGATCATTAGGACTTCGTTCCTTCGAGATATTAAGGAAAAACCTCCGTTTTCCATAAAAAAAGCCACTGTTACACTTCAAGGCTGCCTAATATCAAAACCACTGATCTGTTTTTGATCATATTAAGTATTCACATTCTTTCATACATTTCTATGAACATACCAAAAATTAGGTCAGTATTGGGTATTATTTTGAAGTTATGGGCCAAAATATAATGCAATTTTTTAAAAAATCAGGAAATTTATTTACTCACTTAACATTAAAATTGCTGAACCTAGAGACTTTTTTTCAGGAATATAACTTTATTGAATCAAGATTCAATTGTTTACCCAAAATTAGATATGAATTTTGCAAAATTTTCAAGTTATATGCATAAATAAAAAATCAATACCTTAAATTTTGTCCAACTTTGGCACTGTTGATTTAATTTTCACAGCATATATACATAAGGATTTAATCTTTTAAAATCTGAAATTTCAAAGAAATTGATTGGAAAGAATAGCTTTTATTCACCTTTCATACACCATGTCAAGTGTTGTTTACATCTAGCCCACCTAGTAGTACAGCCTTCACTTGCATTATGTAACACACCCCAGGCAGCTTGCCTTGGCTAAGCTTGGCCACTACCAGCAGGCTTCCCCTCTGCCCTGCACTCCCCCCCTCCCAGATGGTGCATAAACTAGATGAATGTTATTATTTTCTGTATTTGATTCATTCTTATTATAGGCTATGCTACATTTTAGATTTTGTCTTGTACCACCAGGGTTACAATGATTAAAGTGTACATTTAATTGTTTCCACAAAGTGGTGTATTGCTATGAAAGTGTGGATGTTCATGAGATAAGTAATTCCTTACTTCAGAAGAGTAAAACTTCACCAGGTGTGAAATTGACTATTAATTCCAGTAATAAATTAAAACTGGGATAGTAATTAGCACAATGATATTGTTTGTCCCTCATTCAACCAACAGTGTGTATACTTTATTTGAAAAGATGTTTTATTTTATCAAATTTACTGAATCTTTTATTTTATTTTGGTGAATAAAATTAAGCATGTACTGAAAACTCCAGTGTGCAAAACTTTTTAATAGTGATTCAAGGAATATTTTTGTAGATGCCATGTTGTGGCATTATTTTCTTTTAAATTCAGTTTAAACATTTATGATTTAAAAATAATAAAATATATGTGTATGCATAATATGACCCAATATGAGCAACACTCTGGATATATGATGATTGCAACTTTTGCAACAATTCTTATATTTAAACTTATAGTTTCAGTTTTTTACTCTGTATATATAATGATTCCAAATTTTGGAACAATTCTAATATTTTAACTTATATTTTCAGTTTTTTTTATTAAAAATTTACAAAACCTGTAAATAAAAAAAATGATTCAGATAAAAACTTCTTAATGGAAAAAGTGGATATGCTAAAAAAATAGGCTTATATATATACTTAAATGCATTATTCCCTTGAAAGTGAAATAAAGGTATTAGTCCATTCTGTCCAATTGCCTGTCCATCTGTAAATTTTCATATGCATCACAGTATCTCAAAACTTTACTGTTTTTCTTCATGATAGTCTTGTCAGAGTATTAGTTTGCAATCATTTATTTAGAACTTTACTATAACCAAGTAGGAGGGCCCCTTTCCTCTTAGCTTTTCATATTCTTATATAAATGAAAAACATTACATTAGAATATTTCTACATCGTCCTTTGTGCTGCCCTCACTTTTCCCTTCTCCGAACCCCATCCCAAAGTCAGCCTCAGTAAGCAAGAACAAGATGAATAAGATATATTCATACTTTAATATTTTGTATAACTATTCATCCATAGGTACCTATGTACATGCCAGAAATTATGTCAATATTGTGTAATATGTAGACATAGTGGGCATCACAATAATGTACCTTGTCAAGACTAAAGAGATATTGTGTCATACAGTCACAAATTCATAAATCACTTCATCAGCATAGTTAATCATAACATCATATCTGTCAAATTGAAAGCTTGCAGACTACCATACACTTTAGATCCTTCAACAAAAAGCCATATCATCATTCTACTACTGCTTATTACTGCTGTCATTGCATTCATATTTGCTCAAATATATCACAGTTTTCAACCCCTACTAAATAAATAAAAATAAACCACAATATTTTACTCTATTAATCCATCAGTCAGGTAATTTCATTTATCATTTACTCATGCACATATTAAATTACATTCCTTTATATTAGCCCAACATGTCCATGATATTCATAAGCTTTCTCGACTTGATATAGTATCACAGTGCAGAAACATTTATAGTCCAATCACGATCAGCTGAGCGCCGTGACCCATGGGTCCCTTGTTTTAAAATATTGTTTCTCAAGTTGATAGATGGAAGAAACCATTGTCCCTCTCAAGTGTCAGTATATGCTGCTGAAGATGGGGAGGGGGGTCTATTCTTAAAGATGGGGGGGGGGGGGAATAATTGTCTGGGGATACTATGGTACCTGCAGTGCCAAGAAATATCTAGTTTTTTTTTGTTCCAGGATCAGATCATTGTTATATCCATTATAAATGACATCCTTTTTGTTCCAGGAAGTGATCATGTAAATACTATCTCCAATATTAATGTCAGGCATTTTTTTTTTGTTCCAGGATGTGACCATTGTTATATCTTTTATTAATGTCAGGCATTTTTTTTTTCCAGGATGTGACCATTGTTATATCTTTTATAAATGTCAGGCTTTATGTTTTTTTCCATGATGTGACCATTGTTGTATAAATTATAAAGGACATCCATTTTTTGTTCTGGGATGTGATCATTGGAATACATTATAAATGACATTGGTTTTTGGTTCCAGGATGTGATTAAGATGACATTGATTATGCTGTTGCTTCTGCTCAGCTTAACCTGCAGCCTGTGCAGTGTCAAAGGTCAAGGTAAAGGGGCTTTTGTTTCAGTAACAACTTTCTCTTGAATAGCTATGATAATGCATGTGTGTGATTATTTGGCTGCATGTTTGACCAGATTTTATACATTTTTTTACAAGGACATGTTTAATCAAAATAGATATTAACAATATAAATAATACATTTAAGCTAACAGACAATTTATAATAATTTTCACATATATATATTCATGAAAAACATAGTTTTGAAAATTGTAATTGTTGTTATATTTTTACAACTTTATAGAGAGTATGCAATGGAATTAATAAATAATTTTATGATAAAATTAAATGTTTTGCTCTTAAATTGCTGATTTGGTTGGCTCATAATATAACGTATATACCCCTAGATGAACAGTTTCTCTTCTCACCAGAGCCAAGAACAGATGATGTTGAGATTAACTGCCGTGTTTATAACTGGGACAAGTTGGTCTGTCAGTGGAGACCAGCATATGCCAACAGAACAGAAGTTTTATATTACTCAACTCAGTAAGTTCATT
This sequence comes from Sipunculus nudus, assembly GCA_026874595.1. NCBI lineage: Eukaryota > Metazoa > Annelida > Sipuncula > Golfingiida > Sipunculidae > Sipunculus > Sipunculus nudus. Next base: position 97,109,322 of record CM049309.1, read on the forward strand.
CACTGTTGAAATATCCATAATACATAACAAATAACATTTTATTATGTATGAGTTCTCTGTTGGAATATATCAGTAATGTTACTTTGTCAGATTAACATGGGTTAGGCCACTGATCTCATTCCATATAGAACAAATTTGAAGACCTTTATAATTATGTGTCACATCTTCAATGAATTCTTTAATGGAATTTATTATGACTTCTTTCAGTTCACCATGATTCTGTAATATTTTACTTACAGAATATCATAATGATATGAGTACATCTCATGAGAGGCATTCTATATTCCTCAGAGAGTACATCTCATGAGAGGCATTCTATATTCCTCAGAGAGTACATCTTGTGAGTGGCATTCTATATTCCTTAGAGAGTACATCTTGTGAGAGGCATTCTATATTCCTCAGAGAGTACATCTTGTGAGAGGCATTCTATATTCCTCAGAGAGTACATTTCATGAGTGGCATTCTATATTCCTCAGAGAGTACATCTCATGAGAGGCATTCTATATTCCTCAGAGAGTACATCTTGTGAGAGACATTCTATATTCCTCAGAGAGTACATCTCATGAGAGGCATTCTATATTCCTCAGAGAGTACATCTTGTGAGAGGCATTCTATATTCCTCAGAGAGTATGTCTCATGAGAGGCTTTCTATATTCCTCTGGGAGTACATTTCATGAGTGGCATTCTATATTCCTCAGAGAGTACATCTCATGAGAGGCATTCTATATTCCCCAGAGAGTACATCTCATGAGAGGCATTCTATATTCCTCAGAGAGTACATCTTGTGAGAGACATTCTATATTCCTCAGAGAGTACATCTCATGAGTGGCATTCTATATTCCTCTGAGAGTACATCTTGTGAGAGGCATTCTATATTCCTCAGAGAGTACATTTCATGAGTGGCATTCTATATTCCTCAGAGAGTACATCTCATGAGAGGCATTCTATATTCCTCAGAGAGTACATCTTGTTAGAGGCATTCTATATTCCTCAGAGAGTACATTTCATGAGTGGCATTCTATATTCCTCAGAGAGTACATCTCATGAGAGGCATTCTATATTCCTCAGAGAGTACATCTTGTGAGAGGCATTCTATATTCCTTAGAGAGTACATTTCATGAGTGGCATTCTATATTCCTCAGAGAGTACATCTCATGAGAGGCATTCTATATTCCTCAGAGAGTACATCTTGTGAGAGACATTCTATATTCCTCAGAGAGTACATCTCATGAGAGGCATTCTATATTCCTCAGAGAGTACATCTTGTGAGAGGCATTCTATATTCCTCAGAGAGTATGTCTCATGAGAGGCTTTCTATATTCCTCTGAGAGTACATTTCATGAGTGGCATTCTATATTCCTCAGAGAGTACATCTCATGAGAGGCATTCTATATTCCTCAGAGAGTACATCTCATGAGAGGCATTCTATATTCCTCAGAGAGTACATCTTGTGAGAGACATTCTATATTCCTCAGAGAGTACATCTCATGAGTGGCATTCTATATTCCTCTGAGAGTACATCTTGTGAGAGGCATTCTATATTCCTCAGAGAGTACATTTCATGAGTGGCATTCTATATTCCTCAGAGAGTACATCTCATGAGAGGCATTCTATATTCCTCAGAGAGTACATCTTGTTAGAGGCATTCTATATTCCTCAGAGAGTACATTTCATGAGTGGCATTCTATATTCCTCAGAGAGTACATCTCATGAGAGGCATTCTATATTCCTCAGAGAGTACATCTTGTGAGAGGCATTCTATATTCCTTAGAGAGTACATTTCATGAGTGGCATTCTATATTCCTCAGAGAGTACATCTCATGAGAGGCATTCTATATTCCTCAGAGAGTACATCTTGTGAGAGGCATCCTATATTCCTCAGAGAGTACATTTCATGAGTGGCATTCTATATTCCTCAGAGAGTACATCTCCTGAGTGGCATTCTATATTCCTCAGAGAGTACATCTTGTGAGAGGCTTTCTATATTCCTCAGAGAGTACATTTCATGAGTGGCATTCTATATTCCTCAGAGAGTACATCTCATGAGAGGCATTCTATATTCCTCAGAGAGTACATCTTGTGAGAGACATTCTATATTCCTCAGAGAGTACATCTCATGAGAGGCATTCTATATTCCTCAGAGAGTACATCTTGTGAGAGGCATTCTATATTCCTCAGAGAGTATGTCTCATGAGAGGCTTTCTATATTCCTCTGAGAGTACATTTCATGAGTGGCATTCTATATTCCTCAGAGAGTACATCTCATGAGAGGCATTATATATTCCTCAGAGAGTACATCTCATGAGAGGCATTCTATATTTCTCAAAGAGTACATCTCATGAGTGGCATTCTATATTCCTCAGAGAGTACATCTTGTGAGAGGCATTCTATATTCCTCAGAGAGTACATCTCATGAGAGGCATTCTATATTCCTCAGAGAGTACATCTCATGAGAGGCATTCAATATTCCTCAGAGAGTACATCTTGTGAGAGACATTCTATATTCCTCAGAGAGTACATCTCATGAGTGGCATTCTATATTCCTCAGAGAGTACATCTTGTGAGAGGCATTCTATATTCCTCAGAGAGTACATCTCATGAGAGGCATTCTATATTCCTCAGAGAGTACATCTTTTGAGTGGCATTCTATATTCCTTAGAGAGTACATCTTGTGAGAGGCATTCTATATTTCTCAGAGAGTACATCTCATGAGAGGCATTCTATATTCCTCAGAGAGTACATTTCATGAGAGGCATTCTATATTCCTCAGAGAGTACATCTCATGAGAGGCATTCTATATTCCTCAGAGAGTACATCTCATGAGAGGCATTCTATATTCCTCAGAGAGTACATCTTGTGAGAGGCTTTCTATATTCCTCAGAGAGTACATTTCATGAGTGGCATTCTATATTCCTCAGAGAGTACATCTCATGAGTGGCATTCTATATTCCTCAGAGAGTACATCTCATGAGAGGCATTCTATATTCCTCAGAGAGTACATCTTGTGAGAGACATTCTATATTCCTCAGAGAGTACATCTCATGAGTGGCATTCTATATTCCTCTGAGAGTACATCTTGTGAGAGGCATTCTATATTCCTCAGAGAGTACATTTCATGAGTGGCATTCTATATTCCTCAGAGAGTACATCTCATGAGAGGCATTCTATATTCCTCAGAGAGTACATCTTGTGAGAGGCATTCTATATTCCTTAGAGAGTACATTTCATGAGTGGCATTCTATATTCCTCAGAGAGTACATCTCATGAGAGGCATTCTATATTCCTCAGAGAGTACATCTTGTGAGAGACATTCTATATTCCTCAGAGAGTACATCTCATGAGAGGCATTCTATATTCCTCAGAGAGTACATCTTGTGAGAGGCATTCTATATTCCTCAGAGAGTATGTCTCATGAGAGGCTTTCTATATTCCTCTGAGAGTACATTTCATGAGTGGCATTCTATATTCCTCAGAGAGTACATCTCATGAGAGGCATTCTATATTCCTCAGAGAGTACATCTCATGAGAGGCATTCTATATTCCTCAGAGAGTACATCTTGTGAGAGACATTCTATATTCCTCAGAGAGTACATCTCATGAGTGGCATTCTATATTCCTCTGAGAGTACATCTTGTGAGAGGCATTCTATATTCCTCAGAGAGTACATTTCATGAGTGGCATTCTATATTCCTCAGAGAGTACATCTCATGAGAGGCATTCTATATTCCTCAGAGAGTACATCTTGTTAGAGGCATTCTATATTCCTCAGAGAGTACATTTCATGAGTGGCATTCTATATTCCTCAGAGAGTACATCTCATGAGAGGCATTCTATATTCCTCAGAGAGTACATCTTGTGAGAGGCATTCTATATTCCTTAGAGAGTACATTTCATGAGTGGCATTCTATATTCCTCAGAGAGTACATCTCATGAGAGGCATTCTATATTCCTCAGAGAGTACATCTTGTGAGAGGCATCCTATATTCCTCAGAGAGTACATTTCATGAGTGGCATTCTATATTCCTCAGAGAGTACATCTCCTGAGTGGCATTCTATATTCCTCAGAGAGTACATCTTGTGAGAGGCTTTCTATATTCCTCAGAGAGTACATTTCATGAGTGGCATTCTATATTCCTCAGAGAGTACATCTCATGAGAGGCATTCTATATTCCTCAGAGAGTACATCTTGTGAGAGACATTCTATATTCCTCAGAGAGTACATCTCATGAGAGGCATTCTATATTCCTCAGAGAGTACATCTTGTGAGAGGCATTCTATATTCCTCAGAGAGTATGTCTCATGAGAGGCTTTCTATATTCCTCTGAGAGTACATTTCATGAGTGGCATTCTATATTCCTCAGAGAGTACATCTCATGAGAGGCATTATATATTACTCAGAGAGTACATCTCATGAGAGGCATTCTATATTTCTCAGAGAGTACATCTCATGAGAGGCATTCTATATTCCTCTGAGAGTACATCTCATGAGAGGCATTCTATATTCCTCAGAGAGTACATCTTGTGAGAGGCATTCTATATTCCTCAGAGAGTATGTCTCATGAGAGGCTTTCTATATTCCTCTGAGAGTACATTTCATGAGTGGCATTCTATATTCCTCAGAGAGTACATCTCATGAGAGGCATTCTATATTCCTCAGAGAGTACATCTCATGAGAGGCATTCTATATTCCTCAGAGAGTACATCTTGTGAGAGACATTCTATATTCCTCAGAGAGTACATCTCATGAGTGGCATTCTATATTCCTCTGAGAGTACATCTTGTGAGAGGCATTCTATATTCCTCAGAGAGTACATTTCATGAGTGGCATTCTATATTCCTCAGAGAGTACATCTCATGAGAGGCATTCTATATTCCTCAGAGAGTACATCTTGTTAGAGGCATTCTATATTCCTCAGAGAGTACATTTCATGAGTGGCATTCTATATTCCTCAGAGAGTACATCTCATGAGAGGCATTCTATATTCCTCAGAGAGTACATCTTGTGAGAGACATTCTATATTCCTCAGAGAGTACATCTCATGAGTGGCATTCTATATTCCTCTGAGAGTACATCTTGTGAGAGGCATTCTATATTCCTCAGAGAGTACATTTCATGAGTGGCATTCTATATTCCTCAGAGAGTACATCTCATGAGAGGCATTCTATATTCCTCAGAGAGTACATCTTGTGAGAGGCATTCTATATTCCTTAGAGAGTACATTTCATGAGTGGCATTCTATATTCCTCAGAGAGTACATCTCATGAGAGGCATTCTATATTCCTCAGAGAGTACATCTTGTGAGAGACATTCTATATTCCTCAGAGAGTACATCTCATGAGAGGCATTCTATATTCCTCAGAGAGTACATCTTGTGAGAGGCATTCTATATTCCTCAGAGAGTATGTCTCATGAGAGGCTTTCTATATTCCTCTGAGAGTACATTTCATGAGTGGCATTCTATATTCCTCAGAGAGTACATCTCATGAGAGGCATTCTATATTCCTCAGAGAGTACATCTCATGAGAGGCATTCTATATTCCTCAGAGAGTACATCTTGTGAGAGACATTCTATATTCCTCAGAGAGTACATCTCATGAGTGGCATTCTATATTCCTCTGAGAGTACATCTTGTGAGAGGCATTCTATATTCCTCAGAGAGTACATTTCATGAGTGGCATTCTATATTCCTCAGAGAGTACATCTCATGAGAGGCATTCTATATTCCTCAGAGAGTACATCTTGTTAGAGGCATTCTATATTCCTCAGAGAGTACATTTCATGAGTGGCATTCTATATTCCTCAGAGAGTACATCTCATGAGAGGCATTCTATATTCCTCAGAGAGTACATCTTGTGAGAGGCATTCTATATTCCTTAGTGAGTACATTTCATGAGTGGCATTCTATATTCCTCAGAGAGTACATCTCATGAGAGGCATTCTATATTCCTCAGAGAGTACATCTTGTGAGAGGCATCCTATATTCCTCAGAGAGTACATTTCATGAGTGGCATTCTATATTCCTCAGAGAGTACATCTCATGAGAGGCATTCTATATTCCTCAGAGAGTACATCTTGTGAGAGACATTCTATATTCCTCAGAGAGTACATCTCATGAGAGGCATTCTATATTCCTCAGAGAGTACATCTTGTGAGAGGCATTCTATATTCCTCAGAGAGTATGTCTCATGAGAGGCTTTCTATATTCCTCTGAGAGTACATTTCATGAGTGGCATTCTATATTCCTCAGAGAGTACATCTCATGAGAGGCATTATATATTCCTCAGAGAGTACATCTCATGAGAGGCATTCTATATTTCTCAAAGAGTACATCTCATGAGTGGCATTCTATATTCCTCAGAGAGTACATCTTGTGAGAGGCATTCTATATTCCTCAGAGAGTACATCTCATGAGAGGCATTCTATATTCCTCAGAGAGTACATCTCATGAGAGGCATTCAATATTCCTCAGAGAGTACATCTTGTGAGAGACATTCTATATTCCTCAGAGAGTACATCTCATGAGTGGCATTCTATATTCCTCAGAGAGTACATCTTGTGAGAGGCATTCTATATTCCTCAGAGAGTACATCTCATGAGAGGCATTCTATATTCCTCAGAGAGTACATCTTTTGAGTGGCATTCTATATTCCTTAGAGAGTACATCTTGTGAGAGGCATTCTATATTTCTCAGAGAGTACATCTCATGAGAGGCATTCTATATTCCTCAGAGAGTACATTTCATGAGAGGCATTCTATATTCCTCAGAGAGTACATCTCATGAGAGGCATTCTATATTCCTCAGAGAGTACATCTCATGAGAGGCATTCTATATTCCTCAGAGAGTACATCTCATGAGAGGCATTCTATATTCCTCAGAGAGTATGTCTCATGAATGGCATTCTATATTCCTCTGAGAGTATGTCTCATGAGAGGCATTCTATATTCCTCTGAGAGTATGTCTCATGAGTGGCATTCTATATTCCTCAGAGAGTACATCTCTTGAGAGGCATTCTATATTCCTCAGAGAGTACATCTCATGAGAGGCATTCTATATTCCTCAGAGAGTATGTCTCATGAGTGGCATTCTATATTCCTCTGAGAGTACATCTTGTGAGAGGCATTCTATATTCCTTAGAGGGTTCATCTTGTGAGAGGCATTCTATATTCCTCAGAGAGTACATCTCATGAGAGGCATTCTATATTCCTCAGAGAGTACATCTCATGAGAGGCATTCTATATTCCTCTGAGAGTACATCTCATGAGAGGCATTCTATATTCCTCAGAGAGTATGTCTCATGAGTGGCATTCTATATTCCTCAGAGAGTACATCTCATGAGTGGCATTCTATATTCCTCAGAGAGTACATCTTGTGAGAGGCATTCTATATTCCTCAGAGAGTATGTCTCATGAGAGGCATTCTATATTCCTCAGAGAGTACATCTCATGAGTGGCATTCTATATTCCTCAGAGAGTACATCTTGTGAGAGGCATTCTATATTCCTCAGAGAGTACATCTCATGAGAGGCATTCTATATTCCTCAGAGAGTACATCTCATGAGAGGCATTCTATATTCCTCTGAGAGTACATCTCATGAGAGGCATTCTATATTCCTCAGAGAGTATGTCTCATGAGTGGCATTCTATATTCCTCAGAGAGTACATCTCATGAGTGGCATTCTATATTCCTCAGAGAGTACATCTTGTGAGAGGCATTCTATATTCCTCAGAGAGTATGTCTCATGAGAGGCATTCTATATTCCTCAGAGAGTACATCTCATGAGTGGCATTCTATATTCCTCAGAGAGTACATCTTGTAAGAGGCATTCTATATTCCTCAGAGAGTATGTCTCATGAGAGGCATTCTATATTCCTCAGAGAGTACATCTCATGAGAGGCATTCTATATTCCTCAGAGAGTACATCTCATGAGAGGCATTCTATATTCCTCAGAGAGTACATCTCATGAGAGGCATTCTATATTCCTCAGAGAGTATGTCTCATGGGTGGCATTCTATATTCCTCAGAGAGTACATCTCATGAGTGGCATTCTATATTCCTCAGAGAGTACATCTCATGAGAGGCATTCTATATTCCTCAGAGAGTACATCTCATGAGAGGCATTCTATATTCCTCAGAGAGTATGTCTCATGAGTGGCATTCTATATTCCTCAGAGAGTACATCTCATGAGTGGCATTCTATATTCCTCAGAGAGTACATCTCATGAGAGGCATTCTATATTCCTCAGAGAGTACATCTTGTGAGAGGCATTCTATATTCCTCAGAGAGTACATCTCATGAGAGGCATTCTATATTCCTCAGAGAGTACATCTCATGAGTGGCATTCTATATTCCTCAGAGAGTACATCTCATGAGTGGCATTCTATATTCCTCAGAGAGTACATCTTGTGAGAGGCATTCTATATTCCTCAGAGAGTATGTCTCATGAGAGGCATTCTGTATTCCTCAGAGAGTACATCTCATGAGAGGCATTCTAATATATTCCTCAGAGGGCATATCTTATAGCTTTAAAGACAGTTCTCAGAAATATTATACTCTTAATCTTTCTACAACTTTCATAATATTTTTTTGAATACGTATATGTTCTTCACTTCTCTACCAAGTGCTGCAAATTGTTTCCAAATATTTACAACCGTTAATTTCAGCAAAATTATTTTAGTTCAACCAACTTATAGTCAGATGGCTTCCCCTCAGCCTCCATTGAAAGGATGCATGAACAAGATGATTTTTTAGCTCAGCTGACTTTCAGTCATGCTGGGCTATAGCGATGGGTCTTTGTCCATCGTCCTTCCGTCTGTCCGTCCGGCCGGCCGTTAGCAGGGCACAAATCGTAACCGTAGGGGCTAGGGCCATGAACCCTATGCAGTCTTAGAGGTTATAAAAAGATCTCCTTGCAAACCTGAAATTAGGTCACTGTGACCTATATTCCCAAGTTATGGGGTGTGTTTGCACCCCCCAGAAATAACTCTTTGAGACAAAATTTTCATCCCAAACCTTCCATCTTTCACATACAGCTCACCTACCAACAGGGGAAGAACCATAATTTTTTTTAGGTCAAAAGGTCAAAGGTCAAGGTCACAGGAGCCTCTTCTTTGAAAAGCCTGTGGATGCATTTTAAGCCAACCCTTTCATCCCAATTCTTTGATTTTTCACATATAGCTCACCTACTAAGTTGGAGAAGAATCCTATAGATTTTGAGGTCACAAGGACAAAGGTCAGGGTCACAGGATCCACTTCTTTGAATAGGTTGTGGACACATTTCAAGCTAGACTTTTCATTCCAAACCTTCCAGCACTGATATCGCTTCTCTGCGAACAGGGGAAAAGACCTGTTGATTTTGAGGTCAAAGGTCAAGTTCACAGCACCCACTTCTTGCGTGGAGTCATTTTCAGGCAAACTTTTCAATCTGTACCTTCCATCTGTCATATATGGCTTACCTACCAATAAGGGAAGAAGCCTATTGATGTTGAGGTCAAAAAGTCAAAGGTCAAGGTCACAATGTTTAATTGTTCTAAATGCTTGTGAGCATATTTCAAGTGTAACTGTTCAACCCAAACCTTCAGTCTTTCACATATGCCACATCTATGCATCACTCAGTTTGACTCAAACTTCATATTTATGGGTCTTTTTGCTTGAATTAATAACTTATTGATTTTGGGGTCAGCTGGTCAGCAGGTTAAAGGTTGCAGGTCAAAGTTATTCACCCATTGGTTGCCAAGTAATTACACCAGATTTAAGTGGTTAGTAGTTACCCATCATTTAGAAAGAATCCAGTTGATATATGGGCAAAAGGCCATAGGTCATAGGTCAGGGATGTTCACAATTACTTATTTTATAGACCATCTCTATTTTTCTTGTATATATAACCATCCCACTCCAGCTGGTACATCTCCCTGTGGGGCTGTAATTGTGAGTGACACTGGTGACATATGACTCCCTTTTGTATCAGCCTATTAAGTGATAAGGCTCAGTGATAAGTACCTTGTTACTTCATAACAAAAACACTGTTGTCAGAATGCTTCAGCCAGGCATTAAGACTATGAGAGTATAGTATTAAGGTTTAGCTACTGATTTATAAGATGATGGGAACATTTTGCAGTTTATTTTATGGAATCCTAGCAATAAACTTAGCTTCCTAGATATCTGAATATTTTAATATATATCACCATATATAAAAGCAAGTGTTTGTTCTCATAATATGTGGATGTGTACCTTGATTTAGGATGGCTTTTTGTTTTATTTCAAGACTCTTAGTCATGCTTTCTGCATTTCTTTTCTTTCAGGTTTGGCAGTTTACCTACCCTGCTGACCCCATTGAAAAGCAGAGTGATAATAAAAAATATTGGACTTACACTTTTTACAATCGCATATCTATAAATCTGATATGAGGGCCTGGACATGCCTTTTGAATTATTTTGGGCATTCATTACTGGATAATTTGCCCCAAGTTTGGTCTCTTATTGGAGAATGTGGGATATCAAATGTCATACTTGTCAGAAATCCATTATGTCTGCCAGTTAGCCACCTTAGAAATTCTTTCTTCAGTGCAGTTTCAGCAATTTTTCTTTAATGCTTGGTCCCATTTAGAGAATGTTTGTTTTCAGACTTGTCAGAAGTCCAATATGGCCACCAGGCAACCATCTTTTAATTCCTTTTGATCATATTATCTCAAGAACAGTTAAAGTGAATGCAGTTGGATGTATATTTATGTAATCTTGTAAAGGATTGGGTCAAATATTTCTGAATAAATATTACCATCATTTATAAAAGTGCAGTACAGTTGGCTTGTATTGAATAAAAATTCATACAGAAGCACCTGTTTCTCAATAATTCTTGCATGTATTTCCTTGATTTTTGCTATATATTTTGAACTTATATTTTCCCTTTGTGGTGTTCCTTTGAGACTGACAGGTTTCAAGCAAGCTGTTGGAATAGTTCCTGATAGCTTAACAATCATGCATTTTCTTCAGACCATCAATTCACTGTGTTTTAACCAGACATAGGTGATATATATTTCTGTTGTCATAGAAAATTTTCAACAAAATGGCAAATTGGTTCTTCAAAATTTGACTGGAAGTTGTGAATCTCAGTCCATGATGTCACAGGTCATGCTTGGCAGCTGAGCGTCATGACCCATGGGTCACTTGTTTATTTTTAGTTCAAATTTGTTTTAGACTGTTGGCTACATTTTGGAATTGTTTTGTATAAAATAATTTTTATATAATAATTAAAGTGCATATGCATTTAATTATGTGTCCACAAAGTGGTATGGTGTTTTAAAGGTGTGGATGCTAGCTCATTATGTAAGGAATGAATGTCAGAGGTACCCCAACTAAACTGTTGGTTCTTTTTTTAGCTCAGCTGACTTTCAGTCATGCTGAGCTGTAGCAATCACTCAAAACTGGCAGGAGCTAGCATCACCAAATTTTATGCAAAAAATCAGTTATCCAAATAACTTTATCAGATTTTGCTTATTTTTTTTTTGCTATCTGCATTGACTTGGATTATATAAGGGAAAAGCTAAATAAAACTTCAAAAATCTTCTTCTCTGAAATTGTTTAGCCAAATTGTTCAATATTTCACATATATATCTCTGAAACAATGATTCTCATGTTTGTTTGAATGATTCCAGTTTGGTGATTTTGGCAGAGTTACAGAAAGCTGAACTTAGTTATATGGCAAAAAAAAGCATACTAAAATTACCATCTCAGAAACAGCTGGAGGCACCACCTGCATCTACCTGTTTTGTTCGGGGGATTTAGCTATGTGTGGCACCACCTGCATCGAATAACATTTTACATGGAAAAGCTTGAAAACCTCTGAAAATCTTCTTCTCTGAAATTATTGAGCCAAATTGTTCAATATTTCACAGGCAATCTCTCTCAAGTTTGATCAAATGGTTTGGGTTTGATCAATTTTGGCCAAGTTACAGGAATTTGAACTTTGGCCAAGTAAGCATACTAACAGTAAAATCTCAGAAATGACAGGAGCTAGCATCACCAAATTTTGTGCAAATGTTGGTAACATGAAACAGGTTTTTGTGGCACCACCTACATTGACCTGTTTTTTCATGGGCAAAAACCTCTGCTTAAAAAAATGTTTTATGATAAAAATGTCAAGCTGAATGGTTTAAATTTTCACAAGAATTATCCTAGGGTAGGATTCTCTCAATTGTATAAGAATAAATTATGTTCATTGATTTTTGGTCTGAAGTTGGTCTTGTGGCCATTAGTAAGCCTATTTCAATCTGAGGGCTGCATTTAAAAGTCTTCTGCTGCAAAACTGTTGTTTCCACTTATGTAATATTGCACAAAAATGGTTCTTAGGTGGTTTTTGTTCAAGATTACTTAAATGATTTTTAGCAGAATTGTGAGATACTTTGGTAAACAAAGCTAGTAGATTTGTTGTATCAACAAACTGAGTTCTTTGGGTATATAAGCAGAGCTATATAGGCAACATAATTGGTGTTCATATCCAGCTTATGTGTTAGTTAAACACATGGATTTTGCTTTCAATAGGCATCTGTTGTCATTCTTAACATTTTAATAAAAAAATCTTATGAATATGCAGCTTGAGAAAAAGCATTCTAGCCAAAGTATTTCAGTATATATGTATAAATAGATTTTGCAACATGCCAAGATATTGTCTGTTATTGTTAATAGCTTGGCACACTGCCAACTATTTCAGATTTGGCAATAGGCCAAGTTTCAGTCTGGGTCTATTCATAGCTTAAGCAGACTGCCCACTCTGTCAGATTAGGCAACAGGTCAAGAGTTCACTTAGTGCAGCCAGGCACAGGACAAGAGTTCATTCAGTGCCATAGCTACAACGGGCACTGAGGCACCATTGATTTAGGGGCAGCTGCTTTACTCAGATGAGCTTGGTCAGCTGAGTGGACCCAGCCCAAGAGAAGTTTGATGTATTGGCCAGAAATTTAAGCCTGTCCATGCATCTTTAATGGCTTTCTCATACACAAGAACTGATATTGCCACTTACAGTGATTTTTGCATAGAGTATATCTATGCTTATTTCTCAGGAGGAATTTATTATATCAGGCTGAAATTGTGCATATCGATACATATTGGATAACTTTGTCAAGTGCAAGACTGGTGGTGCAACCTACAATTATTTTTGCACAGTGTATGTCCCTGCTTAGTTTTTAGGAGTGATTTGGCAGATCACCCTGGAATTATGCATGTCCATACATCTCGGATAGTTTTGTTGTATACAAGACTTGTGGCGCCACCTACAATTGTTTTTAGGTTTCATGCATCTGTGCATATATCTCAAGAGTGGTTTGAAGGATCTGCCTGAAGTTTAGCATGTCCATACATTTTTTTATGGCTTTCTTGTATACAAGACTGGTAATGCCACCTTCAGTCATTTTGTGTTGTGTACATCCATGCCAGTATTCCAGGAGTGACGTTTGTGTTATTGGTGCTTAAACTCGGGTCCAAAATGTTTATTACTTGCATTGTACATATACATCTCACACACGTACTTGAAGAGTAATAGTCCAGCATGGAAGCATTTTACCTGATATATATCCCCACTGCACAGGCATTATAAATTAAAAAAATTTAAAAAAAGGATATGATAAAAATTTTGGATCTGATACAAACATGCATTCATTATTCACCTGCCTTAGTATGGGTGCCCAGGCAACATCACATGTATTCTGAACCTAGTGAAAGGAGACTATACATGCAGGACAAACTTATCGATATCCCTAAATGGCCATAGCATTAGGATTTACAAGTGTAACAATTTTAAAAGCTGTAAATTTTCTCTATGCTAGGATTTGATGAATTTATGGCTAATTCTGAGCAACATAACCTGTAGGTGCCTTGTTTTCCTTACATATATGTATTTAATTTAATACAAATCTGGAATTCCATATAACCAGTAAAGGTGCCATTAAATCTTTTTGCTCAGTCTTTGATCTCATCTACTCTCAAAAGCAAAATATTGCTAAGATAACAGGGCATGCATAAAGAATGGAAGATGTTTGGTACAATTGTGACATTAGTTAAAGTGTTACCAACATGTGGTTCCATCAGTTACCTTTCATTCCTGCCCTTTCAAAGCATGGAACAAGGCACTCTGTGACAAATACAGGTCTCTCACATCCAGTTGTTCTTTTTTTCTCACAAAATACTCCAGCAAATGTGATTAAATACAATTTTTGTATGTGCCATAATTTGAAAGCACAGAATTAATGAATACGACCAAGATCAGAGGTTTCTTGGACTTGAAATCAGATTAATTTTCAAGACACAGTCTTCATTTCCAGTCCTTACCTGAATTCTTATGAATGATACTGAAACCCCTTCACAAATCAATTGTGACGTGGCGTTATAGATGTACAAATAGATAAACAATATTTGTTAATAACGTTGTATTTCTAATCTTCATGAACAGCTTCTGGCATCACAGTTACAATAAAATATTACTTGGTTGTACTATATATACTTCCCAACCATTCTCAATTACTATCTATAGCTCCCAGGTAGAAACTGCCTCCCTGTCCTGAGACATCTCTCTTTTATCCTCGTCATACAGACCTTTTCTAACCAATCAACTACACAAATGACAGCTATTGGCTGCTGCCCTCACTAACGCTATCTATCTACACTATTCATATCATTGTTTTATATCAAATTTAATCTGGCACCAAGACTCATTAACACCAAAAGGTGTTAATGCTTGTCGAACTCTTACCTGGAGAGAATCACTGAGCTGAGACTAACTACACAGTCTCAGCTAATTAACCTGGTGTGTCTATAAGTGGACCTTATTGATAATATTGTGCAAGTGCCCAACTGCAGCGTTATTCTTTCATTAGGCTCCAATTGACCTTGACAATAGACACTTGTTGAGATGCCCTAATAAGCCTGGCATGCAAGTGAACTTCTAAAACTGTGAATGCTTGATTGCAATTCTTGCTGGTTAATGTCTAATTTTAATCCATTGTTAAGCAGATCTAGAATTTAGGTGGTAACATTTGTCTACAATAAGAAAGCATGGCATAACCAAGTTCTATAACTTTTAATATTTTACTTTTATTTCTTTTTTTTTTTTTTTTGTTTTTAAAGAAAGTTATTTAGTAAGAAATATTTTTAACAAGTGTTTAACTTGACAGATATGCACACAAAGACCATGTGATACAATTCTTGAAAAAGTATCCCCATTAACACATCCTTAAATAGAGTGGTATAGAGTACCACAAAGTTTTACTACTGAAACTTTGAATTAAAAATAAATAACAGGTATCACTCATCTAGAAACATGAAGGAATACCTTCTAATATCTTACAAAGTAATTTTTTAGCTCAGCTGACTGTTAGTCATCTGAGGTATAGGTATGGTGCTTTGACCGTCCGGCGGTCCGGTCATCTGTTAGCAGGGTACAAATCGTAACCACTAAACCTAGAAGACTGTAACTAAAAACCTAGGAAGGTCCATAAAAAATCTCCTTGAATACCTGAAATCAGGTCACTGTGACCTATATCCTCCAAGCTATGGAGCTTGTAAGTACTCCTGAGAATAATAAATAATTTGATACAAAACCTCCAATATCTTGATAATTAATGCATGGATAGTCATGAATTTTGCCTTGAATATTGACCATGACTAGTTTTGTCAGTTCCTGAAAAGTGTTGTCAGTTTCCAAAAAGTGGTGGCACCACCTGTATTTTTTCTTATTTATTCAAATATTTTTTTCTGTTCGTCTGTCTGTCTGTCCATCTGTTTATCCACACAAATTTGTTTCGAGAAGATAACTCCAGGTTTGATTGACTTAGGGATTTCAAACACGACTAACAAATGGCCCACCACTAAAGAAAGAACATGTATGATTTTTGGGTCATGAGGTCAAAGGTCAAGGTCACAAAACTCACCTATTTAAAAAGATTATAGCTGCATTTTAAGTTAAGCTTTTCATCCCAAACTTTCCATCTTGCACATTAAGCTGACTTGCCATTATGGGGAGAGCATAAATGACTTTGGGGTCACAAGGTCAAAGGTCAAGGTCACAGGGGCCATCTGTTCACAAATTAGTTTCCAGATGATAACTCCAGTTTAGTTTGACATATTGGTTTCAAACTTTATTGTATCCCCAGACAAAGGTGGAGATACTATGGTTTCACGACGGTCCCGCCGCCGCCGCCGCCGCAGAAAAACCTTGTGAGCAGGATAACTAAAAAAATATATCACTGATCTTTTTCAAACTTTACATTTGTATAGATATAGGTGAGGGGACGAAGCCTATTTAAAATGGGGTCATGACCTATGCTAGGAGAGTGACCTTGACCTTGAATAGATCCATTTTTGCTGAAAATCACACAAATTCTTAAATATCTCAAGTAAGCTTGCATGGACTGGTCCAAAAATCAAGGTGACCAAAGATCTTGGATAGCCTTGTGATATACCGGAAACTGGTGGCGCCACCTATTATCCTTTTCTTGTTTTTCCGCCTTTTAATACCCCCATAATTGCCACTTGACAGTACTGTAAGCATTATAAGTCAAAAACTAATGGACAGATTTCTTTCATATTATGCACATGTAGAGAGATGGGTTATGGGATGAGGTCTATTAACATTTGGGTCATGACCTTTTCCATGAGAGTGGCCTTGACCTTTAATGTGTCCATATTTGGTGAAAATCACACACCTCTTATGATATCTCCAGTGTTGATAGCCATATGGATTTCAAATGTGACTTATGTATGGCCCACCACTAAAGTAAGAACCCTATAGGTTCTAGGGTCATGAGGTCAAAGGTCAAGGTCACTGGACTTGCATCTTAAAAGATAATGTGGATGCATTTTAAGCCAAACTTTCATCCCAGGTCTTCCATCTTGAATATATAGCTCACTTGCCAATAGTGGATGATCCATATCAATTTTGGGGTCACAAGGTCAAAGGTCAAGGCCACAGGAGCTATCTGTCAAAAAATTAGTTTCTGGATGATAATTCCTGCTTTTATTGATGTATTGATTTCAAACTTGACTTATATATGACCCATTGAAAAAGCAAGACTCCAATTGATTTTGGGGTCATGAGGTCAAAGGTCAAGGTCGCAGGACACATCTTTAAAAAGATCGTGGATGCATTTTCAGCCAAACATTTCATCGCAGACCTTTCATCTTGCACATATAGTTCATCTGCCAATAGGGGAAGACCCCTATCAAATTTGAGATCACAAGGTCAAAGGTCAAGGTCACAGGAGCCATCTGTCCAAAAATTAGTTTCTGGATGGTAATTCCTGCTTTTATTGATGTATGGATTTCAAACTTGACCTGTATATGACCCATTGAAAAAGCAAGACCCTAATTGATTTTGTGGTTATGAGGTCAAAGGTCAAGGTCACAGGAAACATCTTTAAAAAGATTGTGGACGCATTTCCAGCCAAACAATTCATCTCAGATCTTTAATCTTGCACATATAGTTCACCTGCCAAGAGTGGAAGACCCCTATCAATTTTGAGGTCACAAGGTCAAAGGTGAAGGTCACAGGAGCCATCTGTCCAAAAATTAGTTTCTGGATGATAATTCAAGCTTGGATTAATATATGGATTTCAAACCTGACTTATATATGACCCATCAATAAATCTAGACCTCTATTGATTTATATATAAAAGTGGATGATCAATATCAATTTTGGGGTCACATGGTCAAAGGTCAAGGCCACAGGAGCCACCTGTCAAAAAATTAGTTTCTGGATGATAATTCCTGCTTTTATTGATGTATAGATTTCAAACTTGACTAATATATGTCCCATTGAAAAAGTAAGACCCCAATTGATTTTGGGGTCAAGGTCACAGGACCAACATCTTCAAAAAGATTGTGCATTGATAGATGGAAGAAACAATAATTGCTTGCCAAGTGTCAGTATATGCTGCTAAAAATGGGGGCCTATTCTTAAAGGGCGGGGGGCATACTATGTCTGGGCATACTCTGGCACCTGCGGTGCCAAGAAATATCTAGTTTATATATGGCTCACAACTAAAGTAAGAACCCTATAATATTGGTGTCCAAAGGTCAAGGTAAAAGGACCCATTTCTTTGAAAGGAATGTGTATGCATTTCAAGCCAAACTTTTCATCACAAACCTTCCATCTTCAAGATATTACTCACCTGCCGATAGAGGAAAATTCTTTTCGATTTAGGGTCATAGGGTCAAAGGTCAAGGTCACAGGACCCATTCATTCACAAATTAGTTTATGGATGATAATTCTGCTTTGGCTAGACAGATTTGCTTCAATCTTGATCTATTAATGACCCACCACTTAAGTAAGAAACATTTTGATTTTCAGGGTCCAGACGTCAAAGGACTGTCATTCTGAAAAATCTCTTCAAAATATCCTTTTAGACAAATACAGCTGAGCATCGAGACCCCTGGGTCACTAGTTTTTATTTATCTCCATTTCAAAATAAATTTTGTAACACATGAATTTTACTTGCAGCAGCAGGTTCTACAAATGTCCTCATATGAATTTCACCAAAGAGAACTGTGCTCCTCCAGAACAAAATAATTTTAGAAATGAAACTTGCGGAGTATGTACCTGGAGCAGGAAAGAGAAAAAAACACCAAACAAGTTTCAAGCCGACTATACTTATTGGGTCTATGTGGATAGGAAGAACCATACAAGGAAAACAGAAAAAATTAAGATTAAGACTGCAGACATAGGTAATACCTCATGTAATATCCCTAATATCCAGAGGTGGACTGACACAGCTACTGGCCTTCCTGCTTTGTCATTAGTGGAATTTCTCTGTACTATGGTTGGTCTTATATTCGTGATGATTATGAAATGTACAGTAAGGCAAAATAGAAATCAGATACCCTATCAAAACAGATAAACATGCAGTCATTTATTAAGCAGCGCCATTTGCATCTCATGTATGTTATCCATGTAATTATAAATCCTTTAGGTTATATGTAAAACATAGATTTATATTGTAATCAGTGTCTTCTCTTTTATATCATCTGTCAGCTCTGAAAAGGAATTTCTTATTAAATTGTTAAAATTATGTGTATAAATTATTAAGAACATGGAAATTTTCAAGTCTTTGTTCCATCCATGAGAAAATAACATGTTATAAAATACTCTGTGTCTAAAGGATAAATTATAAAATATGACTCTCTCAAACTACTCAAAATGGGGGTATCTCATGAACATGAAGCCAACCATAGTATATATTTCTTGTCAGGTGGTGGTTGTCTTTCTTTACTCAGGCAGATACCTCTCTTGCATCAAATATAGCTTACTGTACCAGAGATTGTTATAGTTAGTTAATGGTCGTAGTTTGAGTGCTGTCAGCTTACTGTACCAGACATCCTGGTAAATACCCTACATAAACATGATTTTCACCAAGATCAACAATCATAATGTTTAAACAAAATAGAATTGGTATAATACTGTCAAAAGTTCAATACCTTGTTGAATACTACTTATTCATGCATGTTACAAAATGAAATGAGTGTCCTGACTAACGAATAATGAATATATATAAAGTTACATCTTCAAATGTACTGACCCTACATATCAACATGAATGATGGATAAAAAAAAGATGATTATCATATCAAGGGTTAATAAACACAGAAAGAAATGAGTTCCTTGGCTGTATCAATTTAATTAAACTATGTATTAAGGTGGTTAAGACAAATTCTGACATCAGTGTTCATTGGTAAAATCCTAGCTGGCCTCCCATCCTCAATGGAAATAAGCATAAACATAGAAAATAGGAAACACAAACGTCAGCCAAACAGACACTGCAGTCTTAACAATGGACAGAAAATCAAAAAGCGTTGAAAAGTCCTTCATCAGCTTGTACTATATTGGAGCGTGGTGGCGTAATGGTAAGTGAAAAGTCCTTCATCAGCTTGTACTATATTGGAGCGTGGTGGCGTAATGGTAAGTGAAAAGTCCTTCATCAGCTTGTACTATATTGGAGCGTGGTGGCGTAATGGTAAGTGAAAAGTCCTTCATCAGCTTGTACTATATTGGAGCGTGGTGGCGTAATGGTGAGTGAAAAGTCCTTCATCAGCTTGTACTATATTGGAGCGTGGTGGCGTAATGGTAAGTGAAAAGTCCTTCATCAGCTTGTACTATATTGGAGTGTGGTGGCGTAATGGTAAGTGAAAAGTCCTTCATCAGCTTGTACTATATTGGAGTGTGGTGGCGTAATGGTGAGTGAAAAGTCCTTCATCAGCTTGTACTATATTGGAGCGTGGTGGCATAATGGTGAGTGAAAAGTCCTTCATCAGCTTGTACTATATTGGAGCGTGGTGGCATAATGGTGAGTGAAAAGTCCTTCATCAGCTTGTACTATATTGGAGCGTGGTGGCATAATGGTGAGTGAAAAGTCCTTCATCAGCTTGTACTATATTGGAGCGTGGTGGCGTAATGGTAAGTGAAAAGTCCTTCATCAGCTTGTACTATATTGGAGCGTGGTGGCGTAATGGTAAGTGAAAAGTCCTTCATCAGCTTGCACTATTTTGGAGCGTGGTGGTGTAATGGTTAGTCAAAAGTCCTTCATCAGCTTGTACTATATTGGAGCGTGGTGGCGTAATGGTTAGTGAAAAGTCCTTCATCAGCTTGCACTATTTTGGAGCGTGGTGGTGTAATGGTTAGTCAAAAGTCCTTCATCAGCTTGTACTATATTGGAGCGTGGTGGCGTAATGGTAAGTGAAAAGTCCTTCATCAGCTTGCACTATTTTGGAGCGTGGTGGTGTAATGGTTAGTCAAAAGTCCTTCATCAGCTTGTACTATATTGGAGCGTGGTGGCGTAATGGTTAGTGAAAAGTCCTTCATCAGCTTGCACTATTTTGGAGCGTGGTGGTGTAATGGTTAGTCAAAAGTCCTTCATCAGCTTGTACTATATTGGAGCGTGGTGGCGTAATGGTAAGTGAAAAGTCCTTCATCAGCTTGTACTATATTGGAGCGTGGTGGCGTAATGGTAAGTGAAAAGTCCTTCATCAGCTTGCACTATTTTGGAGCGTGGTGGTGTAATGGTTAGTCAAAAGTCCTTCATCAGCTTGTACTATATTGGAGCGTGGTGGCGTAATGGTAAGTGAAAAGTCCTTCATCAGCTTGCACTATTTTGGAGCGTGGTGGTGTAATGGTTAGTCAAAAGTCCTTCATCAGCTTGTACTATATTGGAGCGTGGTGGCGTAATGGTAAGTGAAAAGTCCTTCATCAGCTTGCACTATTTTGGAGCGTGGTGGTGTAATGGTTAGTCAAAAGTCCTTCATCAGCTTGTACTATATTGGAGCGTGGTGGCGTAATGGTAAGTGAAAAGTCCTTCATCAGCTTGCACTATTTTGGAGCGTGGTGGTGTAATGGTTAGTCAAAAATCCTTCATCAGCTTGTACTATATTGGAGCGTGGTGGCGTAATGGTTAGTGAAAAGTCCTTCATCAGCTTGTACTATATTGGAGCGTGGTGGCGTAATGGTTAGTGCTCTGGACTCATGACCACAAGGTTGTGGGTTCGCGTCCCGATCTGACTGCTTTCGTGGTTAGACTCCTAGCCAAAGTCTGTACCACAAGGGTGCACTCTCTTCAAGAATGAACAGGCCCAAAAGACTTGGAAGGCAAAGTGTAAAACTTAAGTTGGATGAGACTAACATTGTCGGTGATATCAGACTATAAACCCCCACTTATACTAGGTGAAAAACCGTCTGCTTGACACAAAAACCTTACTGACGGCCATATTCTAAATCTTGTGTGCAAAGCTGCAGAGTCACTTGATTCTACCTAGGAGCAGAAAAGTTCCACACAGGGCCACAGTGTCACTCCCTCTCGTTCCCAAGAATGATACACTGCCAAGTCTCCCCTACAAAGAATATCTGACATGACAACTGACAAGTTACTGTGTTGTTCTGTCACACACAAAAATAACAAACAAACAAATTATTGTGTCCTCAGATTAGAGGTAAGAAATAAAATGGTTCAAGTGTCATCTATTGATGCAAGCCTGAGCCACTAGAGATAACCCCTCTAAGCAATACTAAAAAAAAACAGTTGACATATTATTTAAATGAAAAAACCTGTATAAAATGCATTAATGACACATATTGTTGGTATTATCTTGTCCCATAACTGGTCCACTTTGGGTGAACACTCACAACAATTTTTTTCTCAAGAATGGGGAGATGTCTTGACATATGGTGAATGACCTAAGATCTTAGACGGTGTTATCATGAACACAAGACTGGTATTTCCTCATTCTACAGTCTTGTTTGATGGTGTTATCTTGTACATAGGACTGGTAGTGCCTCATTCTACAGTCTTTTTTGATGGTGTTATCATGTACACAGGACTGGTAGTGCCTCATTCTACAGTATTAATTGATGGTGTTATCATGTACATAGGACTGGTAGTGCCTCTTTCAACAGTCTTGATTAATGGTGTTATCTTGTACACAGGACTGGTAGTACCTCATTCTACAATCTTGATTAATGGTGTTATCTTGTACACAGGACTGGTAGTACCTCATTCTACAGTCTAGATTGATGATGTTATCTTGTACACAGGACTGGTAGTACCTCATTCTACAGTCTTGTTTGATGGTGTTATCATGTACACAGGACTGGTAGTGCCTCATTACAGTCTTGTTTGATGGTGTTATCATGTACACAGGACTGGTAGTGCCTCATTCTACAGTATTAATTGATGGTGTTATCATGTACATAGGACTGGTAGTGCCTCTTTCAACAGTCTTGTTTGATGATGTTATCTTGTACAAAGGACTGGTAGTGCCTCATTACAGTCTTGTTTGATGGTGTTATCATGTACTTAGGACTGGTAGTGCCTCATTCTACAATCTTGATTAATGGTGTTATCATGTACATAGGACTGGTAGTGCCTCTTTCCACAGTCTTGATTAATGGTGTTTTCTTGTATACAGGACTGGTAGTACCTCATTCTACAGTCTTGTTTGATGGTGTTATCATGTACACAGGACTTGTAGTGACTCATTCTACAGTCTTGTTTGTTGGTGTTATCTTGTACACAGGACTGATAGTGCCTCATACTACAGTCTTGTTTGATATCATTATCATGTACATAGGACTGGTATTGCGTCATTCTACAGTCTTGATTGATGGTGTTATCTTGTACACAGGACTGGTAGTGCCTCATTTCAGTCTTGTTTGATGGTGTTATCTTGTAAACAGGACTGGTAGTGCCTCATTTCAGTCTTGTTTGATGGTGTTTTAATGTGCATAGGGCTAGTAGTGCCTCATTCTACAGTCTTGTTTGATGGTTTTAATCTTGTACACAGGACTGGAAGTGCCTCATTGCAGTCTTGTTTGATGGTGTTATCATGTACTTAGGACTTGAATTGCCTCATTCTACAGTCTTGATTGATGGTGTTATCATGTACATAGGACTGGTAGTGCCTCTTTCCACAGTCTTGTTTGATGATGTTATCTTGTACACAGGACTGGTAGTACCTCATTCTACAGTCTTGTTTGATGATGTTATCATGTACACAGGACTGGTAGTGACTCATTCTACAGTCTTGTTTGATAGTGTTATCTTGTACACAGGACTGATAGTGCCTCATACTACAGTCTTGTTTGATATCATTATCATGTACATAGGACTGGTATTGCATCATTCTACAGTCTTGATTGATGGTGTTATCTTGTACACAGGACTGGTAGTGCCTCATTTCAGTCTTACTTGATGGTGTAAGCATGTGCATAGGACTGGTAGTGCCTCATTCTACAGTCTTGTTTGATGGTGTTATCATGTACACAGGACTGGTAGTGCCTCATTCAACAGTCTTGCTTGATGGTGTTATCTTGTACACAGGACTGGTAGTGCCTCATTCTACAGTCTTGCTTGATGGTGTTATCATGAGCATAGGACTAGTAGTGCCTCATTCTTCAGTCTTGTTTGATGGTGTTATCTTGTAAACAGGACTGGTAGTACCTCATTCCAGTCTTGCTTGATGGTGTTAGCATGTGCATAGGACTAGTAGTCCCTCAGTCTACAGTCTTGTTTGATGGTGTTATCTTGTACACAGGACTGGTAGTGCCTCATTTCAGTCTTGTTTGATGGTATTTTAATTTGCATAGGACTAGTAGTGCCTCATTCTACAGTCTTGTTTGATGGTGTTTATCTTGTACACAGGACTGGAAGTGCCTCATTGCAGTCTTGCTTGATGGTGTTAATATGTGCATATGACTGGCAGTACCTCATTCTACAATCTTGTTTAATGCTGTTAGCATGTACACGGGACAGGTCGGGCCTCATTCTTAAGTCTTACCTGCCTGTCACTTCCACTTGAGCAGTATGAGCAATATCACACAAGAACTAATTATCTTACTTTGTACATAGATATACAAGCAAATAGATGTGGGTCCGATTTTGGACAAATATATCCATTAACCAGGAGTTGTGGTGCCACATACCTTTACAACCATTAACCAAGAGATGTGGTACAACCATTACAGCCATTTACCAAGAACTGTGGTGCCACATTTACAGCCATTAACAAAGATCTGTGGTGCCACCACTAGCCATTAACCAAGAGCTGTGGTGCCACCTTTACTGCCATCAACCAAGACTTGTAGTACAACCTTGACAGCCATTAACCAAAAGCTGTGGTGCCACTTTTTCAGCCATCAACCAAGAGCTGAAGTGCCACCTTTACAGCATGCCATTATAGATGGATCAGAAGAAGGCCCTTTTAAAAAAAGGATAGTCTTCTCAATGCTAGGCATTTATAGTGTGATTTCTAGTGTTTGTAATATTATAGCTGGATTTTCTTGGCTTTTCTGCAGATTCCAGTCTTCTGATGCCAAGAAATGGAAATACTGTCCACCCCAAAAGCCTTATACCTGCACCTTGAAAGCTAATGTTGATAATTACTATTGGCTTGTTGTTGTAACTTTACACAACGAGCCAGAAGTAGTCTCTGTTAGTGATGACAGCCCAGGCCTGGCAGTTGCAGAGGAATCATTCAAACCAATCAGAATTAATACTGGACATATTGGTAGGTCTCTAAAATATCAAATTATGATGCATGCTCTAGTTACAAACTCTTAACTGCATGGTTACAGTTGTCAGAAAACCAGGTGCATGTGAAGACACCTTGAACACTGTTGTGTGCTCCTGTGTGCATGACCATGCTGCATGACCAAGACCATGTGAAGACACCTTGAACACTGTTGTGTGCTCCTGTGTGCATGACCATGCTGCAAGACCAAGACCATGTGAAGACACCTTGAACACTGTTGTGTGCTCCTGTGTGCATGACCATGCTGCATGACCAAAACCATGTGAAGACACCTCAACACTGTTGTGTGCTCCTGTGTGCATGACCATGCTGCATGACCAAGACCATGTGAAGACACCTTGAACACTGTTGTGTGCTCCTGTGTGCATGACCATGCTGCATGACCAAGACCATGTGAAGACACCTTGAACACTGTTGTGTGCTCCTTTGTGCATGACCATGCTGCATGACCAAGACCATGTGAAGACACCTTAAACATTGTTGTGTGCTCCTTGTATGCATGCCCATGCTGCATTACCAAGACCATGTGAGGACACCTTGAACACTGTTGTGTGCTCCTGTGTGCATGACCATGCTGCATGACCAAGACCATGTGAAGACACCTTGAACACTGTTGTGTGCTCCTGTGTGCATGACCATGCTGCATGACCAAAACCATGTGAAGACACCTTGAACACTGCAGTGTGGTCCCATTTGTATGCCCATGCTGCATGACCAAGACCATGTGAAGACACTCTGAACACTGCAGTGTGCTCCCATTTGCATGACCATGCTGCATGACCAAGACCATGTGAAGACACCTTGAACACTGTTGTGTGCTCCTGTGTGCATTACCATGCTGCATGACCAAGACCATGTGAAGACACCTTGAACACTGTTGTGTGCTCCTGTGTGCATGACCATGCTGCATAACCAAGACCATGTGAAGACACCTTGAACACTGTTGTGTGCTCCTGTGTGCATGACCATGCTGCATTACCAAGACCATGTGAAGACACCTTGAACACTGTTGTGTGCTCCTGTGAGCATGACCATTCTGCATGACCAAGACTATGTGAAGACACCTTGAACACTGTTGTGTGCTCCTGTGTGCATGACCATGCTGCATGACCAAGACCATGTGAAGACACCTTGAACACTGTTGAGTGCTCCTGTGTGTATGACCATGCTGCATGACCAAGACCATGTGAAGACACCTTAAACACTGTTGTGTGCTCCTTATATGCATGACCATGCTGCATGACCAAAACCATGTGAAAACACCTTGAACACTGTTGTGTGCTCCTGTGTGCATGACCCTGCTGCATGACCAAGACCATGTGAAGACACCTTGAACACTGTTGTGTGCTCCTGTGTGCATGACCATGCTGCATGACCAAGACCATGTGAAGACACCTTGAACACTGTTGTGTGCTCCTGTGTGCATGACCATGCTGCATGACCAAGACCATGTGAAGACACCTTGAACACTGTTGTGTGCTCCTTATATGCATGACCATGCTGCATGACCAAGACCATGTGAAGACACCTTAAACATTGTTGTGTGCTCCTTATATGCATGCCCATGCTGCATGACCAAGACCATGTGAAGACACCTTGAACACTGTTGTGTGCTCCTGTGTGCATGACCATGCTGCATGACCAAGACCATGTGAAGACACCTTAAACATTGTTGTGTGCTCCTTGTATGCATGCCCATGCTGCATTTCCAAGACCATGTGAGGACACCTTGAACACTGTTGTGTGCTCCTGTGTGCATGACCATGCTGCATGACCAAGACCATGTGAAGACACCTTGAACACTGTTGTGTGCTCCTGTGTGCATGACCATGCTGCATGACCAAAACCATGTGAAGACACCTTGAACACTGCAGTGTGGTCCCATTTGTATGCCCATGCTGCATGACCAAGACCATGTGAAGACACTCTGAACACTGCAGTGTGCTCCCATTTGCATGACCATGCTGCATGACCAAGACCATGTGAAGACACCTTGAACACTGTTGTGTGCTCCTGTGTGCATTACCATGCTGCATGACCAAGACCATGTGAAGACACCTTGAACACTGTTGTGTGCTCCTGTGTGCATGACCATGCTGCATAACCAAGACCATGTGAAGACACCTTGAACACTGTTGTGTGCTCCTGTGTGCATGACCATGCTGCATTACCAAGACCATGTGAAGACACCTTGAACACTGCTGTGTGCTCCTGTGAGCATGACCATTCTGCATGACCAAGACTATGTGAAGACACCTTGAACACTGTTGTGTGCTCCTGTGTGCATGACCATGCTGCATGACCAAGACCATGTGAAGACACCTTGAACACTGTTGTGTGCTCCTTATATGCATGACCATGCTGCATGACCAAAACCATGTGAAAACACCTTGAACACTGTTGTGTGCTCCTGTGTGCATGACCCTGCTGCATGACCAAGACCATGTGAAGACACCTTGAACACTGTTGTGTGCTCCTGTGTGCATGACCATGCTCATGTGAAGACACCTTGAACACTGTTGTGTGCTCCTGTGTGCATGACCATGCTGCATGACCAAAACCATGTGACCACACCTTGAACACTGTTATGTGCTCCTGTGTGCATGACCATGCTGCATGACCAAGACCATGTGAAGACACCTTGAACACTGTTGTGTGCTCCTGTGTGCATGACCATGCTGCATGACCAAGACCATGTGAAGACAACTTAAACACTGTTGTGTGCTCCTTGTATGCATGACCATGCTGCATGACCAAGACCATGTGAAGACACCTTGAACACTGTTGTGTGCTCCTGTGTGCATGACCATGCTGCATGACTTAGACCATGTGAAGACACCTTGAACACTGTTGTGTGCTCCTGTGTGCATGACCATGCTGCATGACCAAGACCATGTGAAGACACCTTGAACACTGTTGTGTGCTCCTGTGTGCATGACCATGCTGCATGACCAAGACCATGTGAAGACACCTTGAACACTGTTGTGTGCTCCTGTGTGCATGACCATGCTGCATGACCAAGACCATGTGAAGACACCTTGAACACTGTTGTGTGCTCCTGTGTGCATGACCATGCTGCATGACCAAGACCATGTGAAGACACCTTGAACACTGTTGTGTGCTCCTGTGTGCATGACCGTGCTGCATGACCAAAACCATGTGAAGACACCTTGAACACTGCAGTGTGCTCCCATTTGTATGCCCATGCTGCATGACCAAGACCTTGTGAAGACACTCTGAACACTGCAGTGTGCTCCCATTTGCATGACCATGCTGCATGACCAAGACTATGTGAAGACACCTTGAACACTGTTGTGTGCTCCTGTGTGCATGACCATGCTGCATGACCAAGACCATGTGAAGACACCTTGAACACTGTTGTGTGCTCCTGTGTGCATGACCGTGCTGCATGACCAAAACCATGTGAAGACACCTTGAACACTGCAGTGTGCTCCCATTTGTATGCCCATGCTGCATGACCAAGACCATGTGAAGACACTCTGAACACTGCAGTGTGCTCCCATTTGCATGACCATGCTGCATGACCAAGACCATGTGAAGACACCTTGAACACTGTTGTGTGCTCTTGTGTGCATGACCATGCTGCATGACCAAGACCATGTGAAGACACCTTGAACACTGTTATGTGCTCTTGTGTGCATGACCATGCTGCATGACCAAGACCATGTGAAGACACCTTGAACACTGTTGTGTGCTCCTGTGTGCATGACCATGCTGCATGACCAAGACCATGGTAAGACACTGTGAACACCGTTGTGTGCTCATGTTTGCATGACCATGCCGCATGACTAAGACCACATCAAAATGCTTCTCTTTGGGTCTAGAAAGTGTCCTCATCTGAAGAAATATGAAATATTTCAGACCTATATATTGACCCAAGAATAGTGATCTGAAGAACAAGTATATAGCAAGCTTACACTTTCAGACCTATTGACCCAAGAAAAGTAATGTGGAGATATAGGACATAAAACAAGCTTTCATTTTCAGACCTAAAACTTGTTCCAAGAAAAGTGATTTTAAGGATATAGGATATAGAAAAAGCTTTCATTTTAGACATATTGACCCAAGAAAAATGATCTGAAGAATTAGGATATACAGCAAGCTTTAAATTTTCAGACCAACTGACCTATAAAAATGATCTGAAGAATTAGGATATACAGCAAGCTTTACATTTTCAGACCAACTGACCTATAAAAATGATCTGAAGAATTAGGATATACAGCAAGCTTACATTTTCAGACCAACTGACCTATAAAAATGATCTGAAGAATTAGGATATACAGCAAGCTTTACATTTTCAGACCAACTGACCGATAAAAATGATCTGAAGAATTAGGATATACAGCAAGCTTTACATTTTCAGATCAACTGACCTATAAAAATGATCTGAAGAATTAGGATATACAGCAAGCTTTACATTTTCAGACCAACTGACCTATAAAAATGATCTGAAGAATTAGGATATACAGCAAGCTTTACATTTTCAGACCTATAAACCCAAGAAAAGTGATTGTAAGAACTACGATTTATATACATTTTTAGACCTATTGACCCAAAAAAAGTTATCTTAAGGACTAGGATTTAGAACAAGCCTCCATTTTCAGAACGATTGACCCAAGAAAAGTGATCTGAAGAACAAAGATAAAGGCAAGCTTACATTTTCAGAACTATAAATTGATCAAGGAGAAGTAATCTGAAGAACTAGGATATAGAACAAGCTTACATTTTCCGACCTATTTACCCAAGAAAAGTGATCTGAAGAACTCAGATATAGAACAAGCTTACATTTTCCGACCTATTCACCCAAGAAAAGTGATCTGAAGAACTCGGATATAGAACAAGCTTACATTTTCCGACCTATTCACCCAAGAAAAGTGATCTGAAGAACTCGGATATAGAACAAGCTTACATTTTCCGACCTATTCACCCAAGAAAAGTGATCTGAAGAACTCGGATATAGAACAAGCTTACATTTTCCGACCTATTCACCCAAGAAAAGTGATCTGAAGAACTCAGATATAGAACAAGCTTACATTTTCCGACCTATTCACCCAAGAAAAGTGATCTGAAGAACTCGGATATAGAACAAGCTTACATTTTCCGACCTATTCACCCAAGAAAAGTGATCTGAAGAACTCTGATATAGAACAAGCTTACATTTTCTGACCTATTCACCCAAGAAAAGTGATCTGAAGAACTAGGATATAGAACCAGCTTACATTTCCCGACCTATTCACCCAAGAAAAGTGATCTGAAGAACTCGGATATAGAACAAGCTTACATTTCCCGACCTATTCACCCAAGAAAAGTGATCTGAAGAACTCGGATATAGAACAAGCTTACATTTTCCGACCTATTCACCCAAGAAAAGTGATCTGAAGAACTCGGATATAGAACAAGCTTACATTTTCCGACCTATTCACCCAAGAAAAGTGATCTGAAGAACTAGGATATAGAACAAGCTTACATTTCCCGACCTATTCACCCAAGAAAAGTGATCTGAAGAACTCGGATATAGAACAAGCTTACATTTCCCGACCTATTCACCCAAGAAAAGTGATCTGAAGAACTCGGATATAGAACAAGCTTACATTTTCCTACCTATTCACCCAAGAAAAGTGATCTGAAGAACTCGGATATAGAACAAGCTTACATTTTCCGACCTATTCACCCAAGAAAAGTGATCTGAAGAACTCGGATATAGAAGAAGCTTACATTTCCCGACCTATTCCCCCAAGAAAAGTGATCTGAAGAACTCGGATATAGAACAAGCTTACATTTTCCGACCTATTCACCCAAGAAAAGTGATCTGAAGAACTCGGATATAGAACAAGCTTACATTTTCCGACCTATTCACCCAAGAAAAGTGATCTGAAGAACTAGGATATAGAACAAGCTTACATTTCCCGACCTATTCACCCAAGAAAAGTGATCTGAAGAACTCGGATATAGAACAAGCTTACATTTCCCGACCTATTCACCCAAGAAAAGTGATCTGAAGAACTCGGATATAGAACAAGCTTACATTTCCCGACCTATTCACCCAAGAAAAGTGATCTGAAGAACTCGGATATAGAACAAGCTCACATTTTCCGACCTTTTCACCCAAGAAAAGTGATCTGAAGAACCTGGATATAGAACAAGCTTACATTTCCCGACCTATTCACCCAAGAAAAGTGATCTGAAGAACTCGGATATAGAACAAGCTTACATTTTCTGACCTATTCACCCAAGAAAAGTGATCTGAAGAACTAGGATATAGAACAAGCTTACATTTCCCGACCTATTCACCCAAGAAAAGTGATCTGAAGAACTCGGATATAGAACAAGCTTACAATTTCCGACCTATTCACCCAAGAAAAGTGATCTGAAGAACTAGGATATAGAACAAGCTTACATTTTCCGACCTATTCACCCAAGAAAAGTGATCTGAAGAACTCGGATATAGAAGAAGCTTACATTTCCCGACCTATTCACCCAAGAAAATTGATCTGAAGAACTCGGATATAGAACAAGCTTACATTTTCTGACCTATTCACCCAAGAAAAGTGATCTGAAGAACTAGGATATAGAACAAGCTTACATTTTCCGACCTATTCACCCAAGAAAAGTGATCTGAAGAACTAGGATATAGAGCAAGCTTAAATTTTTTGTATCCGCTAAAACAAAGTTTTGCTTATACTTTTTTTTACTGGGTTTACTGCTGCCTCTGTATTTGTTTCCAGAGAACTCCTCTGATACTACTGGACTGATTTTTCAAACACTTAACCATTTATTAGCGAACCTGTGAGCTTATGCATAGGTGCGGCGTCGTCCGTTGTGTGTCATGCGTTGTGCGTCGTCTGTACGTTAACCATAGCTATCTCAAAAACGGCTGGAGCTATCATCACCAAATTTAATGCCAATGTTGGTCACATGAGTCATATCTGAAATTGAGGTATTGATGGCGCCACCTGCATCGGCCTTTTTTGTACGGGGTCATCAGTGCCCATATCACACTGACAGCTACAAATAACTTCTTCTCCGAAACGAAATGGCCAAATTGTTTAATATCGCACAGAAATGATCCTAGGGTAGTGCTTTCTGAAATTTGTTCAAATGGCCTCAGTTCAGTGACTTTTGGCTAAGTTATGGGAAGCTGAATTTAGTCATATGCCATAACAGCCCATTTTAGCTAAGTGGCTACAAAAATCTTCTTCTCAAAAACCACCGGGCCAAATTCTTAAATCTCACACATTAATTATCCTTAGATGTAGTTATTCAAGTTTGTTCATATGGTCTCAGTTCAGTGACATTTGGCTGAGTTATGGGGAGCTGAATTTAGTCATATGCCATAACAGCCAATT
This sequence comes from Sipunculus nudus, assembly GCA_026874595.1. Taxonomy (NCBI): domain Eukaryota; kingdom Metazoa; phylum Annelida; class Sipuncula; order Golfingiida; family Sipunculidae; genus Sipunculus; species Sipunculus nudus. The sequence goes on from CM049309.1 coordinate 97,141,744, forward strand.
TTAGCTAAGTGGCTACAAAAATCTTCTTCTCAACAACCACTGGGCCAAATTCTTAAATCTCACACATTAATTATCCTGAGATGTTGATAATTCAAGTTTGTTCAAATGGTCTCAGTTCAGTGATTTTTGGCTGAGTTATGGGAAGCTGAATTTAGTCATATGCCATAACAGCCCATGTTAGCTAAGTGGCTACAAAAATCTTCTTCTCAAAAACCACTGGGCCAATCTCTTAAATCTCACACATTAATTATCCTTAGATGTTGATAATTCAAGTTTGTTCAAATGGTTTTGATTCAATGATTTTTGGCTGAGTTATGGGAAGCTGAACTTTGCCATTTTGTTGTATTTTCCCATATGAGTTATAAACCTACAAAACGTTTTTCGACTGATGATGATACTGAGGCCAGTTTGTTTAATATTTTGCAAGACTAATTCCCTGAATCATTCTTATAATAATTGTCTTTTATAGTTCCAAAAAATGAATTTGGCTGAATTATAAAGATTGAATTGAGTCTTTTTACTAAATATGTTATCTGTGTGAAGCAGATACATCTAGCCTAGCACCAGTTTATCAGCATCCATTACATCATGCCTCTAGACATTTAGATTTCAGGTTATCTATGGAAAATATTGACAAGAATGTTTTTAAAAGCTTTTAAAAAATGTAGATTTATGATATTACATATCATCTGTACACTAACTCATAATTTCTCAGGAATAGCAGGAGCTACCATCCCCAAATGTTATGCAATTATCTGTCATATCAAATGTTGATGGATTCATCTTATTTTTGCTATCTGCATTTACTTAGATTTTACAAGGAAAAAGCTGAAAAAAACTTTTAAAAGTCTTCTTCTTGTAAACAGTCCAGCCAAATTGTCCAAATTTTACAGAAATGATCCCAGAGGCGAGCCCTCTCAAGTTTTTTCAAATGGTTTGTGTTGGATAAATTTTAGCAGAGTTACATAACAGGCCAAGATTGTGTACGTTTATTGAATAGGTTGAGAAACTGCCAACTGTTCCAGATTTGGCAACAGATCAAGAGTTCATTCAGTGCAGCCAAATATAGGTCAACAGTTCAGTCAGTGCAGCCAAGCACAAGGCATGTGATCACCTCATGGGCAGCATGTGATCATCTCATGGGTAGCATGTGATCACCTCATGAGTATCATGTGATCACCTCATGGGTGTAATGCTCCTCAGGGCTGCATATGGAGCCAATCTGTGAGCTTATGCAATTGTGTGGCTACTATTTCAGATTTGGCAATAGGCAAAAGATCAGCCTGGATTTATTTATAGCTTTGGCAGACTGCAAACTGTTTCAGATTATGCAACAGGTCAAGAGTTCACTCAGTGCAGCCAGGTACAGGTAAAAAATTCACTCAGTCTAGCCAGGTGCAGGTCAAGAGTTCACTCAGTGTAGTAGCCTGAGCCAGTAATTTGTCACAGTACACTCAGGGCAACAGCCTTTCTCACCTAAGCCTGGTCAGCCCCGTGCATCAGACTCAAGGTAAGTTTGATGTATTGGCCTGATATTCTGACCTGTCTATGTGTTTTTATGGCTTTCTCATTCACAAGACAGGTGTCGCCATCTACAATGACTTTTGCAAAGTGTATTTGCCTGCTTAATTCTACAGAAGAATTTGATATATCAGCCTGAAATTGGGCATATGTGTACATGTCAAATAGCTTTGTTGTATACAAGACTGGTGGTGCCACCTACAAAAATTTTTGTGTTGTGTGCACCCATGCCAGAATTTCAGCAGTGATGTTTGTGTATTGTTTCTTGTTCAAAATGTTTAGTGCTTGCACTGAAGCTTTATACCTGGTGTATATCCATATGCACAGGTTCGCATTAGGCCTGTAGGCTTTGTTGGGTCACATGTGAACTGGTGCTTAAATATTTTGCGTTGACCTCTGACCTTTCCTCTTTCCAGTGCGTCCATCTGTGCGTTTGTTTTGACACATTAACACACATATCTTCAGACTCGTTTGATGAATCAGGCTAAAATTTTTGCACAAATGTAGCTCTTTGATAGCTTTATAACATGCATAAAATATGGTGCTGCCACGTGCAACCATTTTTGCAGAGCGTCCATCTGTTCATCTGCCTTGGGATAAAATCACTCATATCTCTGCAGTGAATGGACTTATCCACCTGAAATTTTGCATGTGTATTCATCCTGGATAGCTTTCTTAATTTTACGACAGGTAGCGCCAACTACATTCACATTCAGGCTGCAGACATCCATGCTTATATCTCAGGACTGGTTTGATGTATCCTCCTGAAATTTTGCATGTGTATAAATCTCACATGCTCTTTATCACACACAAAACTTGTGGCGCCACCTGCCACCAATTTTGCACAGTGTCCCTCTGTTTGTCTGTCATGGGATATAATTAGTCGTATCTCGGCAGTGGTTTGACTTATCTGCCTAAAATTTTGCATGTATATACATCTTGGATAGCTTTCTTGATTTTGTGGCAGGTGGCGCCACCTACATTCACATTCAGGCTGCAGACACCAGGTTTTTATCTCAGGACTGGTTTGATGTATCCTCCTAAAAGTTTGAATTTTTACGCATTTTTTTTCTGTTTGAGACCTTAAAATTAAGGGGTCATCTGTTAACAAGGCACAAATCATCACTGTTTGACCTAGATCTTCTAACTTGACATGAGGCCCAATGAATGTCTTCATGGGAACTTGTAATTAGGTCTTTGTTACCCATATCCTCCAGGCTATGGGGCTTTTAATACCCCAGAATAATCGTATCGCCAGATAAAGTCTGAAGATACTATGGTTTAAGCACGGTTGCGCCGTCTCCGCCGCTACAGAGATTTCGTTTGGATGCAAAAACTCAAAAAATTTTTCACAGATCTTTACCAAACATGACATGTGAATAGATATGGGTGGGAGGACGAAGTCCTGTTAAATGGGGTCATGACCTTTACTAGGAGAGTGACCTTTACCTTGAATAGGTCCATTTTGGGGTAAAATTACACATATTCTTAAATATCTCAAGGAATCTTGCATGGATTGATCCAAAAATCAACTTGACCGAAGATCTTGGATAGTGATGTCATTGACCAGAAACTGGTGGTCCTTTTCTTGTTTTCGTGCCATTTAATACCACCTTCATTGCATCTTAACAATACTGTGAGCATTATAAGTCAAAAACTAATGGACAGATTTCTTTCATATTATGCATATACATAGACATGGGTTATGGGATGTTGTATTTTTATATTGGGGTCATGACCTTTCCTATGAGAGTGGCTTTGACCTTAAATTTTGCGATATATGGTGAAAATCACACAAAATCATAAATATCTCAATAAGGGATGCATGGATCAAATTGACCAAAGATCTTGGATAGCTTTGTCTTTTGCGGAAGACAGGTGGCACCACCTTCTGTCTTTCTCTTGTTTTCATGCCTTTTAATACCCAATCATTGCCACTTGACAGTACTGTGAGCATTAAAAGTCTAAAACTTATGGGCAGATTGGGCTGAAATTGTGCATATATATTGATCTTGGATACCTCCATCATGTATTCAAGACTGGTGGCGCCATCTGCAATCTTTTGCCATGGCGTCCATCTGTACATGTGCTTTGGGTGAAAATTGCTCATATCTCCAGAGTGGATCAAGGTATTGGTCTGATATTTGACATGTCCATCCATCTTGGAAAGATTTCTCGTAATCAAAACAGGTGGCGCCACCTACCTTCCCGTTTTTGTAGAATAAATTAATGCCCTTTTCTTAGGAGTGATTTTCCCTATTGGCCTGAAATTGTGCATATCCATAGATCTTGGACTCCTCCATCTTGCACATAAGACTGGTGGTGCCATCTGCAATTGTTTTGCTGTTGCGTCCATTTGTACATGTGCCTTCAGAGAAAATTGCTTTTATCTCTGGAGTGGTTCTAGGTATTTGTCTGGAGTTTGGCATGTCTATCCATCATGGAAAATTTTCTTGAAAACCAGACAGGTGGCGCTAACTACCTTCCTGTTTCTGTAAAATAAATTAATGCTCTTTTTTCAAGAGAGATTCAACATATTTGCCCCCATATTTGGTGAAAAATATTGTTTCTCAAGTTGATAGATGGGAGAAACCATAGTCGCTTGATCAGTGTCAGTATATGCTGCTGAAGATGGGGGGGCCTATTCTGAAAGGTGGAGGGAATTTATTGTCTGGGGACAAGAAATATCAGTTATTTTTATTATTATTATTATTATTATTATTATTATTATTATTATTATTATATTTATTTTTATTATTATTATTATTATTTTTGTTATTTCTTACCTTATGTATAAAATATCTTATGGATTAATTTCAACTATTTCTTTGCATATAATTATGTCATAACATTGTTTGAAATTACCTTATAAAAATAAACTGAAAGTACCTATAACCTTGAATGAACATTTCATAAAAATATTTCCACATTGTTTTGGATTTTATAAAAACTGATTGCATTAAAAGTTTTTCTTGTTTCCATGTAGTACTGATTTCTTAAAGTTAATATTCATATGCAAAAAAGAAACAGACAAAGTACTTTCTGCCAGTAGTTGCTGATGGTCACTTACATATTTGTCCAGTTGTGTATTGTTCTGAAAAATTGGCCATGGCCCTGCCACTCACCAGACTTTTGGGGCATTACTAGATATAAAGTTTTCCCTAATTTAGGAAATAAAATACATGTATCTTCTAGTATAAATTATAGTATTAGAAAAGATTTATCAGCATGACAAATGGGCGATGTTTCCATTGGATTTTGTTAATTTATTATTTCATTTTAATAATACATTTCATTTTCAACACTTTTTAAATTAAAAAAATTTATCTGTAGGATATGATTTGTGCCCAGCTAATCATTTCTTAACATTATTATTTATACAATAGTAAATTATGCCACACTTTTGGTTTTATGTGACTTATCCTCCAACTAAGGAGGTTATTTTTTCCGCTCTGTATGTTTATTGCTTGCTGGAATTTTGGAATCGACAGGCATATGACTCAGTTGACTTAGTTCCATGTGTTTTTCTTTGAATTGTGTGTTAGCATGTCTGTACATGCTGTGCAGGCCACATGTGAAATTTTTACCAAAATTATATTGGTGCGTGCCTGGATAAAGTGTATTGCAGATCAAGTGGGGTCGTTTTGCAAAAGCTTATGTATGTGCTCTAGTTAGTGCCCTCTAGTTAAAGGATTTAGATATCTTTGCATCTTCTGCAACTAGTTTTATTCAAATGTTAGATGATATGCATTCATGCTAACTGTACTAGTTTTATTCAAATGTTAGATGATATGCATTCATACTAACTGTTCTAGTTTTATTCAAATGTTAGATGATATGCATTCATACTAACTGTACTAGTTTTATTCAAATGTTAGATGATATGCATTCATACTAACTGTCCTAGTTTTATTCAAATGTTAGATGATATGCATTCATACTAACTGTACTAGTTTTATTCAAATGTTAGATGATATGCATTCATACTAACTGTACTAGTTTTATTCAAATGTTAGATGATATGCATTCATACTAACTGTACTAGTTTTATTCAAATGTTAGATGATATGCATTCATACTAACTGTACTAGTTTTATTCAAATGTTAGATGATATGCATTCATACTAACTGTACTAGTTTTATTCAAATGTTAGATGATATGCATTCATACTAACTGTACTAGTTTTATTCAAATGTTAGATGATATGCATTTATATGTACTACATTTCAGAAGAGAAATAATGCATCTCCAAATACTGTAACATAAAACTAACAATTACTGTGCAACATTTTATTGAACTTACATATGTAACCGTGGGTTGGGGACGAAGACCAGTAGACAAGACAAGTTGATTTAATCTGTTTATTCTTCGGTACCTTAATGGAGTGGCTGGCGAACCAGAACAAATAGCATGGTTTGTTCTGTATAACAGTTATCTTGAAAGTCTTCCTGTTGACTATTGTATGTTTGACCAGATATAAATATTGCACATGTTATACTGTCTGCATTTATTCTCTTCGTGTTTTGATCTTATATTCAGTTGTTTTCAGCTTTCTTCAGACAGTGGGCCAAAGCGAGGGCCCCACCCTCAGCAGGGGGTTATGTACCCAGACATCTGGGTCAAGACGCAAAGTAGTTCCTACTTGTGCATTAAATATTAAAATACTACCAAATACATTTATGAATAGAACTTTTGAAATAAACTGAAAACATGTCTGTTCTTTGAACATGTACCCAAATGAAATAATAAAATACATTTATGGTTTCACAATGCATGCTCATACATAAACATTAGGTGATATAGGTCAGTCCTGGACTTCCACAGTAACTAGCAGCATGACCATATATAGCTTTCCCTGTAAAGCGTATGTCCAGACTTCTTGAGGCCTGCTGTCATTGTATATTTCAAGGACACTACATGTATCAAGTGCACATTGGACTGCACAGTCTGAGTAATCATATTAAAGCATTATGTTGATTTAAACAGTAACAAAATTATTAAGAGATGAAATTTAAATAGCTGACATGTCTTAATTTAAACTCTGCTACACATACACATAGCAAGCCAGCATGCAAGAAATATAATCTAGAACTGTTCCATGGACTTGTTTTGTCTTCAGAATTAAAGAAATCCTTAGATTACTCATCTGTTTTTAGCGAACCTGTGAGCTTATGCGATGGTGTGGCGTCGTCCGTCGTCTGTACGTTAACCTATACTATCTTGAAAACAGCAAGAGTTAGCATCACGAAATTTTATGCAAAATATTAGTCATCTAAAAAACTCTATCGGATTTTGCTTATTTTTTGGCTAACTGCATTTTCTTAGATTTTATAGGGAAAAAGCTAAAAAAGCTTTAAAAATCTTCTTCTCCAAAACTGTTCAGCCAATTTGTCCAATATTTCACAGAAATGATCCCTGGAACAATCTCTCTCAAGTTTGTTCGAATGGTTTAAGTTCGGTGATTTTTGGCCGAGTTACAGCTAGTTGAACTTAGTCATCTGTCCTAAAAAGCATACTAAAATTACAGTCTTAGAAACGGCTGGAGCTATCATCACCAAATGTTATGCCAATGTTGGTCACATGAGTCATATCTGAAATTGAGGTATTGGTGGCGCCACCTGCATCAGCCTGTTTTGTACGGGGGTCATCAGTGCCTGTATCATACTGACAGCAACAAAAAACTTCTTCTCTGAAACATTACGGCCAAATTGTTTAATATCGCACAGAAATGATCATAGGGTAGTGCTTACTGAAATTTGTTTAAATGGTTTCAGTTCAGTGACTTTTGGCTGAGTTATGGGAAGCTGAATTTAGTCATATGCCGTAACAGCCCATTTTAGCTCAGTGGCTACGAAGATCTTCTACTTAAAAACCACTGGGCCAAATTCTTAAATGTCACAGATTTATTATCCTTAGATGTTGATAATTCAAGTTTGTTCAAATGGTTTTGGTTCAGTGATTTTTGGCTGAGTTATGGGAAGCTTAACTTAGCCATTTTGCTTTATTTTCCCATATGAGTTATAAACCTGCAAAACGTTTTTTGACTGACGCCACTTAGGCCATTTTGTTTAATATTTTACAAGAATAATCCCGTGAATAATTCTTATTTAGATTTCAGGTTATGTTTGGTTAATATTGACAAGAATGTTTTTTAAAAACTTTTACAAAATGTAGATTTATGATTTTAGATATTCCTCATGCCAGGCAATGTTTACAATCACAGGTATATGTTAACCCATACTATTTTGAAAACGACTGGAGCTAGCATCATGAAATTTAATGCAAAAAATTAGCCATCTGAAAAAATCAGCATTTTCTCAGATTTTATAGAGAAAAAGCTAAAAATCTTTAAAAATCTTCTCCTCAGAAATGGTCAAGCCAATTTGTTAAAAAAAATTCACAGAAATAATCTTTTATACCATCTCTCTCAAGTTTGTTCAAATGGTTCAAGTTCGATGAATTTTGGCCAAATTACAGGAAGTTGACCCTAGTCATCTGTCCGAAAAAGCATACTAAATTGACAATCTCAGAAATGGCCGGAGCTATCATCCTCCAGTGTTGGTCACATGAGCCATATATGAAATTCAGGTATTGGTGGTGCCGCCTGCATTGACCTTTTTTGTACGGGTGTCATTGGTCATCTGTACATTAACCCATAATTTCTCAGAATAGCAGGAACTACTATTCCCAGATTTTATGCAATAATCTGTCACATATCAAATGTTTGGGATTCAGCTTATTTATGAAAGAACTGCATCTTTTATTATTCTAGATATTTTGATAAAAAGTTTGTGAATATGTCAGTTTGAAAAAATGCATTTTAGCCAAAGTCTGTCAGTATGTGTAAACAGATTTGCCAACAGGCTAAGATTGTGTCTGTATATTTAAATAGGTTAAGAAACTGCCAACTGTTTCAGATTTGGCAATAGATCAAGAGTTCACTCAGTGCAGCCAGATATAGGTCAAGAGTTCAGTCAGTGCAGCCAAGCACAAGGCATGTGATCCCCTCATGGGTGACATGTGAACACCTCTAAGCACCATGTGATCACCTGTATGGGTGTCATGCCTCTCAGGGCTGCATGTGGAACCAATATATTTATAGCTTTGGCAGACTGCCAACGGTATCAGATTAGGCAACAGGTCAAGAGTTCACTCAGTGCAGCCAGGTACAGGTCAAAAGTTCACCCGATCTAGCCAGGTGCAGGTCATGAGTTCACTCAGTGCAGTAGCCTAAGCCAGCAAATTTATCACAGTTCACTTGGGGCAACTGCCTTTCTCACCTAAGCATGGTCAGCCCCATGCATCAGACTTAAGGTAAGTTTGATGTATTGGCCTGATATTTTGACCTGTCTTTGATGGGTTTCTCGTTCACAAGACAGGTGTCACCATCTACAATGACTTTTGCACAGTGTGACTTTTGTGCCTGCTTATTTCTATAGAGGAATTTGATATATCATCCTGAAATTTGGCATATTTAAACCTATTGAATAGCTTTGTAGTATACAAGACTGGTGGTGCCACCTACAATAATTTTTGCACAGTGTGTGTCCCTGCTTATTTCTCAGGAGGGGTTTGATATATCAGTCTGAACTTGGGTATAGGTATATATCTCTGATAGCTTCGTTGTATACAAGACTGGTGGTGCCAGCTACAATCATTTTTAGCTCAGCTGACTGTAAGTCAAGCATTATACCTTGTGTATTTCCCAATGTACAGGTTCACATTAGGCCTGTAGGCCTTGTTTTTTAATCAGTCCTCAATTAAAGATATCAGATTAGTCAAACAGCACAGTTAAAATGTTTTCAACATTAACCAATTAGCTCCCACATTAATTACCAAATTGAATAAAAATACATAATTAATCAACCAGTCTTTCAAGAATATTTAGAAGTTTATTTGAAGTGGATATTTTGAATATTGAGTAAGTTAGGAACATTAATGCAATCCTTTACCTTATCTATAATAGTTCAGATTCTCTCTGTGCCTAAACAAGCCAATTTTTAGATGCTATTTACCAAAAACTCTGTCATTTTTTTAAACTAAGGAACCATACAAACATTTTCATACCAGTCATCCTTTGCAATCCTTTGGTACCACTGTCTCCCCAGATATGTTTCTTTTCAAAGGTCTTCTACAGTACTATAATCTTTCTTGCATTAAATTAAAGTACTTACCTCTCCATACAATGTCATTAAGCTGTCTACATAAAATAAAATTGAAACATCTGGTACATAGACATACACACAGACAAATATCTGACGAGCAGAAAAGAAAGGTAAACACTTCTTTTTTATAACCTTTAGCACTTGTCATACATAAATGAACAGTTACCACATGCCAAAGGCAAATAGTCAGGTATGTATATAGGTCTGTTGATTATCCTTTCCTGTGTGCAAATAATATTATTTAGGGTTAAATATTGTTCCATGTTTATTTCACCTTTCATCCTTCTTACCTGATAACATTCTCTGCTTGCTTTCACATTCAAATGAATAATTCTTAGCAGATTATTTCTAATCTGAAATGTCACAGATAGAAGTGTGATCCAGCTTCTTGGTTTACTTTTCAGCTCATTTTCATTTCCATTGCTTATGTTACACTCATGTTTTACAGGTCTAATTGTTTACAAATGTTTTGTAAAAAATACAGATAAAATTTACTGTAAAGATAAAAGCCTAATGCAGCAACTTTAATCACACATGACATTTCTTAAAGTTTAAAAACACAATTGAAATGGAAATAACCAAATATCTTTTATATGTTTTATGTCAAATGTAATTTCATGTTTGACATCATGAGCCAGATTCTGCTACTTACTGTTGACCAACTATGACAGTTAGCAATAGCTAATATCCATTGTGACAGTTGACATTAACTAATAAATATCCATTAACTTGAAATAATTTGTTAAACCAGACATTATAACTCAATGAAGTAATGGGTGTAGATTAAATCAATTGAATTAAAGAAATAATTAATACTCTCTTTTATTGAATATTAGGTGATGATATTTAGTTTGTTGCTGAAGAATCCTTTTATCATCTTTTACAGTACAGCCAAATCCGGTGCAAGAAATTAAAGCAAAGAACATAAGTAGTACAAAAGTTAATGTGACGTGGAGAGAAGATTCCTACAAGGCACTGAAATTTTCCATTAACTATACAGCTGAAGGATGCAATACATCACAAAGCAAGGTGAGGTTTTAAGCTCAGATGACTGTCAGTTATGCTGAGCCATGCTGATCATCCTATGTCCCTCCTGTCAGTTATGCTGAGCCATGCTGATCACCCTATGTCCCTCCTGTCAGTCATGCTGAGCCATGTTGATCACCCTATGTCCCTCCTGTCAGTCATGCTGAGCCATGTTGATCACCCTATGTCCATCATCCTTCCGTCTGGCTTGCTGTCTGTCCTTTAGCTCAGCACAAATTGTAACTGCTGGAACTAGAAATAAACCTAACTGGAATCCAGGGGGGGGGGGGGTCAATATAAAATCTCCATGGAAACCTGAAATAAGGTCAGAGCAACCTGTATTCTCTGAGCTTGTTTGTGCACTCTGGAATAATTAAAATATTTATTCAAAAGCCCCATAATCGCAGGAATTATATCTCCCCCATCTAGGAAAGACATGTTGTTTTCAGTGCCATAATCTGTTGTCAGTTGTTGTCATCATCTGAAGTATATTTGTGAATGTGATAAGCATCAAATTGTTGACTTGTGACATACCTTTCTCTGGACAGAATTTTTATACTTCTGAAGTAATGAGACCATCAAATTCTCTCTACTAAAATTCATATATTTCTGAACTTATGAGACCATCAAGGTGTTGACTTGTGACATACATCCTCTAAACTAGAATTCTTATATTTCTGAAGTGATGAGATCATCATATTATTGACTTTTACATACATTTCTCTGGACTAAAATTCTTATATTTCTGAAGTTATGACACCATCAAATTGTTGACTTGTGACCTACATTTCCCTGGACAAGAATTCATATATTTCTGAACTTATGGACCTTCAAATCATTGACTTGTGACCTACATTTCTCTGGACTAGAATTCTTTTATTTGTGAAGTGATGAGAGCATCAAGTTTTTGACTTGTGAAATACATATCCCTGGACTAGAATTATTGTATCCCCAGACAAAGTCGGGATACTATGGTTTAAGAATGGTTGCACCGCCGCCACAGAGATTTCGTTTCGATGCGATAACTAAAATAATATTTTACGGATCTTTACCAAACTTTACATGTGCATAGATATGGATGAGAGGACGAAACCTATTTAAATGGGGTCATGACCTTTACTAGGAGAAAGACCTTGGCCCTGAATAGGTCCATTTTGTGGGAAAATCACACAAATTCTTAAATATCTCAAGAAATCTTGCATGGATTGAACCAAAAATTAAGCTTACCGAAGATCATGGTTAGTGTTGTCATGTACCGGAAACTGGTGGCGCCACCTGTTATCCTTTTCTGGTTTTTGTGACGTTTAATACCCCCATCAATGCCACTTAACAGTACTGTGAGCATTATAAGTAAAAAACTAATTTACAGATTTCTTTCATATTATGCATATTCATAGACATGGGTTATGGGAAGATGTATATTTAAATTGGGGTCATTACCTTTCCTATGAGAGTGGCCTTGACCTTGAATAATGCCATATATGTTGAAAATCATACAAAATCATAAATATCTCAATAAGGGATGCATGGATTGGTCAAAAAATCAAATTGACTGAAGATCTTGGATGGCTTTGTCTTCTGTGGAAGACAGGTGATGCCACCTTCTGTCCTTTTCTTGTTTAGTGCCTTTTATTACCCCATCATTGCCACTTGACAGTACTGTGAGCATTATAAGTCAAAAAACTAATGGACAGATTTCTTTCATATTATGCACATAGATAGACATGGGTTTTGGGAAGATGTATATGTAAATTGGGGTCATGACCTTTCCTATGAGAGTGGCCTTGACCTTGAATAATGCCATATATGTTCAAAATCACACAAAATCATAAATATCTCAATAAGGGATGGATGGAAGAAACCATAGTGGCTTACCAAGTGTCAGTATATGCTACTGTAGAACAGGGGGGGGGGCTATTCTTAAGGGGGGGGATTAATAAGTCTGGGGATACTATGGCACCTGCGGTGCCAAGAAATATCTAGTTTTACTTATAAAGTGATGGGACCATCAAATTGTTAACTTGAGACATACATTTCCCTGGGCTAGAATTCATATATTTCTGAACTTATGAGACCATCAAGGTGTTGACTTGTGACATACATCCTCTAGACTAGAATTCTTATATTTCTAAAGTGATGAGATAATCATATTGTTGACTTTTACATACATTTCTCTGGACTAAAATTCTTATATTTCTGAAGTTATGAGTCAAATTGTTGACTTGTGACCTACATTTCTCAAGAATAGGATTCTTTTATTTCTGAAGTGAAAAGATCATCATATTGTTGAATTGTGACAAATTTCTCTAGACTAGAATTCTTATACCATATTTTCTCAAATAATTCGGAATGAAAAAAATAATCACGATCTTGGAATTAAGAAATAAAACAATAAAAAAGAGTAAATTTAGTTTTTTTCTGACGCATGGACCATCGATGTCGTTTCATAAATGGGCGATAATGCCAGAAGTGTGAATAAAAATCTTATATAAGAACAAGGTGCATATATTTGTCACGTTTGCTTGATTTAACCCATTTCTGTAGTTCTTTTTCCCCCTCAGATAATCTGTAAATACGAGATTCTCCGTGAAAACTTATGATTTTGTTGTTTTATAACGGTACACTATATAGACGGGTCTCACGTTTAGGCCACCATACTTGACAGTCGACTTCCAATCAGCTGTTAAGGCCAGATGGAGTAAATTTAATAACGGATTTTGCTTAAACTTTATAAATATTTTTGTGCCTATCATTTACTGAATTACTGTATGCAAGGACCAAATCGAAGTTTATTACCATGCTGAATAAAAAACATAAGACGTTTATATAATCTTTTATTATGAACGGTATTCCCAAATGACAAATGCAAACATATACAAATATTTGAGCACCATGTCTCGTTATAACTTATTATAATTTCTTTTATGAACTTATACTCATTTACCACTCGAACACTCCTCTGAGTAGACTTTCTTGCACAGTATACAAAATTTAGCAGGTAAAATTCCTGAACTGCTCAAGGTAGTGCGCGCAGCGAAGACCGCTTTCCGGGAGTCGCGGTCTGAGCAGTGAAGCGTTAATTGCTTGTGCAAGGAAGACAGCCGATGCGCAAGACAACATCCCTTTGATAATTAATTACATAGGAAAACCGCAGGGGCGCAAGGCTCACATCACAATTCTTTGATGGTTAATTAGTACGCTAAATCAAAACACACCTTAACCAAACAAGTGACCATTACAAACTCCGCATAATTGGTTAGACAATGTTAATTGTAACCAAAAGAACAAAATCAGTTAACAAAAACACAATTTAATGAAATGAAGAACAACAAATTATATTTAAGTTTTATTTCACATGTCAGAAATAAGAGTAATTAGTATATGTCTGGCCCCGTTTGACCACAGGTAACGCACGCTGAGGTCACGTGACTTAGAAATTCCAAATAAAATGTGCATACATTAAACTTGTTTGCAGCATAGTTATATACTTGCAATCGGAATAAAACTGGCACTTTGAAAGAGATGACATTGTATGGATAGGTATACTGAATTATAAAAGGTAAGTTTTCTGAATGTCAGTAATTATATATTTATAATCATAGTAAAGGGCAGTATGTGAGGGCAAAACAGTCAATTGTCAACATGTGCTGCGAATGTTTTACACAAGGCGATAATTTGCGGAAATGGGTCGTACATGGCGTGGTTAGGGCTTAGGCCAAGGATAGTTTAATCATATGTTGACATTTGACATAAATATTTCTGGACTAGAATTCCTAAATGCCCGAAGTGATGAGACCATCATATTGTTGACTTGTGATCTACATTTCTCTGGACAAGAATCCATATACCTCATATTTCTAAAATGCATGATGAGACCATCAAGTTTTTGACTTGTGACATACATTTCTCTGGACATAAATTCATATATGTCCTATATCTGTGCAGCACATATGAAAGTTTGATATTGATCCTGGGAATATTCTTGATCTGGTCACCCAAAATTTGTGTAGAAGTATAAAAGCAATCTCTGTGTGCTGTCCAGTTTGTAGAAGTATACAAGCAATCTCTGTGTGCTTTCCAGTTTATAGAAGTAAACAAGCAATCTCTGTGTGTTTTCCAGTTTGTAGAAGTATACAAGCAAACTCTGTGTGTTTTTCAGTTTGTAGAAGTATACAAGCAATCTCTGTGTGTTTTCCAGTTTGTAGAAGTATACAAGCAAACTCTGTGTGTTTTCCAGTTTGCAGAAGTATACAAGCAAACTCTGTGTGTTTTCCAGTTTGCAGAAGTATACAAGCAATCTCTGTGTTTTCCAGTTTGTAGAAGTATACAAGCAAACTCTGTGTGCTTTCCAGTTTGTAGAAGTATACAAGGAAACTCTGTGTGTTTTCCAGTTTGTAGAAGTATACAAGCAAACTCTGTGTGTTTTCCAGTTTGTAGAAGTATACAAGCAAACTCTGTGTGTTTTCCAGTTTGTGGAAGTATACAAGCAAACTCTGTGTGTTTTCCAGTTTGTAGAAGTATACAAGCAATATCTGTGTGCTTTCCAGTTTGTGGAAGTATACAAGCAATCTCTGTGTGTTTTCCAGTTTATAGAAGTAAACAAACAATCTCTGTGTGTTTTCCAGTTTGTAGAAGTATACAAGCAATCTTTGTGTGTTTTTCAGTTTGTAGAAGTATAAAAGCAATCTCTGTGTGTTTTCCAGTTTGTAGAAGTAAACAAGCAATGTCTGTGTGTTTTCTAGTTTGCAGAAGTATACAAGCAATCTCTGTGTGTTTTCCAGTTTGCAGAAGTATACAAGCAAACTCTGTGTGCTTTCCAGTTTGTAGAAGTATACAAGCAAACTCTGTGTGTTTTCCAGTTTGTAGAAGTATACAAGCAAACTCTGTGTGTTTTCCAGTTTGTAGAAGTATACAAGCAAACTCTGTGTGTTTTCCAGTTTGTAGAAGTATACAAGCAATATCTGTGTGCTTTCCAGTTTGTGGAAGTATACAAGCAATCTTTGTGTGTTTTCCAGTTTGTAGAAGTATACAAGCAATCTCTGTGTCTTTTCCAGTTTGTAGAAGTATACAAGCAATCTCTGTGTGCTTTCCAGTTTATCATATTCATTGCCATTGAAGGAATCAGGTTTGATGCCCAAGTAGATCAGAAAGAAGAACACTCGAGAAAACTATTTGACTCGATCAACATGGAAAAAAAATTAGTTTATAAATTAGTAAATATGTTTGAATTTTGAATTAACTCAATAGGTGTTTATTAAGGATCTTATAGAGGAAATAAAAATAAGTTTATAAATTAGTAAATATGTTTGAATTTTGAATTAACTCAATAGATGTTTATTAAGGATCTTATAGAGGAAATAAAATTAAGTTTATAAATTAGTAAATATGTTTGAATTTTGAGTTAACTCAATAGATGTCTATTCAGGTTCTCATAGAGGAAATAAAAAAAGTTTATAAATTAGTAAATATGTTTGAATTTTGAGTTAACTCAGTAGATGTTTATTAAGGATCTTATAGACGAAATAAAAATAAGTTTATAAATAAGTAAATATTATTGAATTTTTAGCTCAGCTGACTTTCAGTCATGCTGGGCTATAGCGATGGGTCCTTGTCCGTTGTCCTTCCGTCTGTCCGTCCGGCCGGCCGGCTGTCCGTTAGCAGGGCACAAATCGTAACCGTAGGGGCTAGGGCCATGAACCCTATGCAGTCTTAGAGGTTATAAAAAGATCTCCTTGCAAACCTGAAATTAGGTCACTGCGACCTATATTCTCGAAGTTATGGGGTGTGTTTGCACCCCCCAGAAATAACTCTTTGAGACAAAATTTTCATCCCAAACCTTCCATCTTTCACATACAGCTCACCTACCAACAGGGGAAGAACCATAATTTTTTTTAGGTCAAAAGGTCAAAGGTCAAGATCACAGGAGCCTCTTCTTTGAAAAGCCTGTGGATGCATTTTAAGCCAACCCTTTCATCCCAATTCTTTGATTTTTCACATATAGCTCACCTACTAAGTTTGAGAAGAATCCTATAGATTTTGAGGTCACAAGGTCAAAGGTCAGGGTCACAGGATCCACTTCTTTGAAAAGGTTGTGGACACATTTCAAGATAGACTTTTCATTCCAAACCTTCCAGCACTGATATCGCTTCTCTGCCAACAGGGGAAAAGACCTGTTGATTTTGAGGTCAAAGGTCAAGTTCACAGCACCCACTTCTTGCGTGGAGTCATTTTCAGGCAAACTTTTCAATCTGTACCTTCCATCTGTCATATATGGCTTACCTACCAATAAGGGAAGAAGCCTATTGATGTTGAGGTAAAAAAGTCAAAGGTCAAGGTCACAATATTTAATTGTTCTAAATGCTTGTGAGCATATTTCAAGTGTAACTGTTCAACCCAAACCTTCAGTCTTTCACATATGCCACATCTATGCATCACTCAGTTTGACTCAAACTTCATATTTATGGGTCTTTTTGCTTGAATAAATAACTTATTGATTTTAGGGTCAGCTGGTCAGCAGGTTAAAGGTTGCAGGTCAAAGTTATTCACCCATTGGTTGCCAAGTAATTACACCAGATTTAAGTGGTTAGAAGTTACCCATCATTTAGAAAGAATATAGTTGATATCTGGGCAAAAGGCCAAGGTCATAGGTCAGGGATGTTCACAATTACGTATTTTATAGACCATTTCTATTTTTCTTGTATATATAACCATCCCACTCCAGCTGGTACATCTCCCTGTGTGGCTGTAATTGTGAGTGACACTGGTGACATATGACTCCCTTTTGTATCAGCCTATTAAGTGATAAGGCTCAGTGATAAGTACCTCGTTACTTCATAACAAAAACACTGTTGTCAGAATGCTTCAGCCAGGCATTAAGACTATGAGAGTATAGTATTAAGGTTTAGCTACTGATTTATAAGATGATGGGAACATTTTGTAGTTTATTTTATGGAATCCTAGCAATAAACTTAGTTTCCTAGATATCTGAATATTTTAATATATATCACCACATATAAAAGCAAGTGTTTGTTCTCATAATATGTGGATGTGTACCTTGATTTAGGATGGCTTTTTGTTTTTTTTCAAGACTCTTAGTCATGCTTTCTGCATTTCTTTTCTTTCAGGTTTGGCAGTTTACGTACCCTGCTGACCCCATTGAAAAGCAGAGTGATAATAAAAAATATTGGACTTACACTTTTTACAATTGCATATCTATAAATCTGATATGAGGGCCTGGACATGCCTTTTGAATTATTTTGGGCATTCATTACTGGATAATTTGCCCAAGTTTGGTCTCTTATTGGAGAATGTGGGATATCAAATGTCATACTTGTCAGAAATCCATAATGTCTGCCAGTTAGCCACCTTAGAAATTCTTTCTTCAGTGCAGTTTCAGTAATTTTTCTTTAATGTTTGGTCCGATTAAGAGAATGCTTGTTGTCTGATTTCAGACTTGTCAGAAGTCCAATATGGCCACCAGGCAACCATCTTTTAATTCCTTTTGATCATATTATCTCAAGAACAGTTAAAGTGAATGCAGTTGGATGTATATTTATGTAATCTTGTAAAGGATTGGGTCAAATATTTCTGAATAAATATTACCATCATTTATAAAAGTGCAGTACAGTTGGCTTGTATTGAATAAAAATTCATACAGAAGCACCTGTTTCTCAATAATTCTTGCATGTATTTCCTTGATTTTTGCTATATATTTTGATCTTATATTTTCCCTTTGTGGTGTTCCTTTGAGACTGACAGGTTTCAAGCAAGCTGTTGGAATAGTTCCTTATAGCTTAACAATTATGCATTTTCCTCAGACCATCAATTCACTGTGTTTTAATCAGACATAGGTGATATATATTTCTGTTGTCATAGAAAATTTTCAACAAATTGGCAAATTGGTTCTTCAAAATTTGACTGGAAGTTGTGAATCTCAGTCCATGATGTCACTGGTCATGCTTGGCAGCTGAGCGTCATGACCCATGGGTCACTTGTTAGTTAACTCAATAGATGTCTATTCAGGTTCTCAGAGGAAATAAAAAAAGTTTATAAATTTGTGAATATGTTTGAATTTTGAGTTAACTCAGTAGATTTTTTTTATTCAGAATCACTAGTTTATTAATTATTTAATATGATGGATAGCATAACACTTATCAGATGTTTATTCAGGATCACATAGAGAATGAGGATAACATCCAGGGCGAATTTGAGGAGACCCTGGAGAATCTTCATCCTTACACCAAGTACACCATCCAGATACGCTGTCATCCCCAGAGGAGAGAAGGATTTTGGAGTGAACCACGTTTCACGACCATCACAACAAATCAGGATGGTGTGTCCAGTCTTTAATTTTCTAAGAATTATTTGTTAATGTTTCCCCTTTTTATGAAAAGATTAATGAAAATATAATGAACTATTAGTTTATGATATTTGATCACTTCACTACAGGAAATTTAACAAGACCTTTATCAAAATCATCCCCAGTGTTATTCTGCAATAATATGCTACATTAATGCTATCCTCAATAATGCATATAAAATCAGGAAAGAAAGGTTTTTTTTAGCTCAGCTGACTATAAGTCATCTGAGCTATAGTCTTGGTCCTTTGTCCGTCAACCGTCCGTCCGTCCAGCCATCCGTCCGTTAACAGGGCACTTTTTAAAACCGTTGGACCTACGATTCCAAAATTTTGCATACCTGATGCATAAGTTATGGGCCAAAATATAATGCAGTTTTTAAAAAAATCAGGAAATATATTTACTTACCTAACATGAGAATTGCTGAAGCTAGAGAATTTTTTTCAGGAATATAACTTATAAGTTATGGGCCAAAATATAATGCAGTTTTTAAAAAAATCAGGAAATATATTTACTTACCTAACATGAGAATTGCTGAAGCTAGAGAATTTTTTTCAGGAATATAACTTTATTTAATCAAGATTCAGTTGTTTACCCAAAATTAGATCTGAATTTAGCAAATTTTTCAAGTTATTAGCATAAATAAAAAATCAATACCTTAAATTTTGTCCAACTTTGGCAATGGCACATTTTTTCCCTGCAAGCACTGTTGATTTAATTTTCACAGCATATATACATAAGGATTTAATCTTTTAAAACCTGAAATTTCAAAGGAATTGATTGAAAAGGGTAGCTTTTATTCAAGTTTTCATACACCATGTCAAGTGTTGTTTACATCTAGCCCACCTGGTAGTATAGCCTTCACTTGCATTATGTAACCCACCCCAGGCAGCTTGCCTTGGCTCAGCTTGGCCACTACCAGCAGGCCTCCCCTCTGCCCTGCACTCCCCCCCCCCCCATCCACCAGATGGTGCATAAACAAGATGATTATTGTATCCCCAGACAAAGTCGGGGGATACTATGTTTTCATACCAGTCCCGCCCCCGCCGCCGCATATAAATCTTGTTGGCGCGATAACCCAAAAAATATTTCACGGAACTTAACCAAACTTGGTATATGTATAGATATGGGTAAGAGGACGATGCTTATTTAAAATGAGGTCATGACCTTTACTAGGAGAGTGTCCTTGACCTTGAATACGTCCAATTTTTGGGGAAAATCACACAAATTCTTTAATATCTCAAGAAATCTTGCATGGATTTATCCCAAAATCAAGTTCATGGAAGATCATGGATAGGGTTGTCATGTTCCAGAAACTGGTGGCGCCACCTATTATTCTTTACTTGTTTTCGTGCCGTTTAATACCCCCAAAATTGCCACCTTACAGTACTGTGAGCATTATAAGTCAAATACTAATGGACAGGTTTCTTTATATTATGCATATACATAGGTATGGGTTATGGGATGATGTTTATTTAAATTGGGGTCATGATCTTTCCTATGATAGTGTCCTTGACCTTGAATATATTGCCATATATGGTGAAAATCACACACCTCTTATGATATCTCCAGTGTTGATAGCCATATGGATTTCACACATGACTTATGTATGGCCCACCACTAAAGTAAGAACCCATAGGTTCTAGGGTCATGATGTCAAAGGTCAAGGTCACTGGACTGGCATTTTAAAAGATACTGTGGATGCATTTTAAGCCAAACTTTCATCCTAGGTCTTCCATCTTGAATATATAGCTCACTTACCAATAGTGGATGATCCATATCAATTTTGGGGTCACAAGGTCAAAGGTCAAGGCCACAGGAGCTATCTATCCAAAAATTAGTTTCTGGATGATAATTCCTGCTTTTATTGATATATTGATTTCAAACTTGACATATGTATGTCCCATTGAAAAAGCAAGACTCCAATTGATTTTGGGGTCATGAGGTCAAAGGTCAAGGTCACAGGACACATCTTTAAAAGGATTGTGGATGCATTTTCAGCCAAATATTTCATCTCAGACCTTTCATCTTGCACATATAAGTCACCTGCCAAGAGAGGAAGAACCCTATCAATTTTGAGGTCACAAGGTCAAAGGTGAAGGTCACAGGAGCCATCTGTCCAAAAATTAGTTTCTGGATGGTAATTCCTGCTTTTATTGATGTATGGATTTCAAACTTGACTTGTATTTGACCCATTAGAAAAGCAAGACCGGAATTGATTTGGGGTCATGAGGTCAAAGGTCAAGGTCACAGGAAACATCTTTAAAAAGATTATGGATGCATTTTCAGCCAAACAATTCATCTCAGATCTTTCATCTTGCACATATAGTTCACCTGCCAAGAGTGGAAGACCCCTATCAATTTTGAGGTCACAAGGTCAAAGGTGAAGGTCACAGGAGCCATCTGTCCAAAAATTAGTTTCTGGATGATAATTCCTTCTTTTATTGATGTATGGATTTCAAACTTGACTTGTATTTGACCCATTGGAAAAGCAAGACCCAAATTGATTTTAGGGTCATGAGGTCAAAGGTGAAGGTCACAGGACACATCCTTAAAAAGATGTGGATGCATTTTCAGCCAAACATTTCATCTCAGATCTTTCATCTTGCACATATAGTTCACCTGCCAAGAGAGGAAGAACCCTATCAATTTTGAGGTCACAAGGTCAAAGGTGAAGGTCACAGGAGCCATCTGTCCAAAAATTAGTTTCTGGATGATAATTCCTTCTTTTATTGATGTATGGATTTCAAACTTGACTTGTATTTGACCCATTGGAAAAGCAAGACCCAAATTGATTTTAGGGTCATGAGGTCAAAGGTGAAGGTCACAGGACACATCCTTAAAAAGATGTGGATGCATTTTCAGCCAAACATTTCATCTCAGATCTTTCATCTTGCACATATAGTTCACCTGCCAAGAGAGGAAGAACCCTATCAATTTTGAGGTCACAAGGTCAAAGGTGAAGATCACAGGAGCCATCTGTCCAAAAATTAGTTTCTGGATGATAATTCCTTCTTTTATTGATGTATGGATTTCAAACTTGACTTGTATTTGACCCATTGGAAAAGCAAGACCAGAATTGATTTTGGGGTCATGAGGTCAAAGGTCAAGGTCACAGGAAACATCTTTAAAAAGATGTGGATGCATTTATAGCCAAACAATTCATCTCAGATCTTTCATCTTGCACATATAGTTCACCTGCCAAGAGTGGAAGACCCGTATCAATTTTGAGGTCACAAGGTCAAAGGTGAAGGTCACAGGAGCCATCTGTCCAAAAATTAGTTTCTGGATGATAATTCCTTCTTTTATTGATGTATGGATTTCAAACTTGACATGTATTTGACCCATTAGAAAAGCAAGACCCAAATTGATTTTGGGGTCAAGAGTTCAAAGGTCAAGGTCACAGGACACATCTTTAAAAAGATGTGGATGCATTTTCAGCCAAACATTTCATCTCAGATCTTTCATCTTGCACATATAGTTCACCTGCCAAGAGAGGAAGAACCCTATCAATTTTGAGGTCACAAGGTCAAAGGTGAAGAACACAGGAGCCATCTGTCCAAAAATTAGTTTCTGGATGATAATTCCTTCTTTTATTGATGTATGGATTTCAAACTTGACTTGTATTTGACCCATTGGAAAAGCAAGACCCGAATTGATTTTGGGGTCATGAGGTCAAAGGTCAAGGTCACAGGAAACATCTTTATAAAGATGTGGATGCATTTTCAGCCAAACAATTCATCTAAGATCTTTCATCTTGCACATATAGTTCACCTGCCAAGAGTGGAAGACCCCTATCAATTTTGAGGTCACAAGGTCAAAGGTGAAGGTCACAGGAGCCATCTGTCCAAAAATTAGTTTCTGGATGATAATTTCTGCTTTTATTGATGTATGGATTTCAAACTTGACTTGTATTTGACCCATTAGAAAAGCAAGACCTAAATTGATTTTAGGGTCATGAGGTCAAAGGTGAAGGTCACAGGACACATCCTTAAAAAGATGTGGATGCATTTTCAGCCAAACATTTCATCTCAGATCTTTCATCTTGCACATATAGTTCACCTGCCAAGAGAGGAAGAACCCTATCAATTTTGAAGTCACAAGGTCAAAGGTGAAGGTCACAGGAGCCATCTGTCCAAAAATTAGTTTCTGGATGATAATTCCTTCTTTTATTGATGTATGGATTTCAAACTTGACTTGTATTTGACCCATTGGAAAAGCAAGACCAGAATTGATTTTGGGGTCATGAGGTCAAAGGTCAAGGTCACAGGAAACATCTTTAAAAAGATGTGGATGCATTTATAGCCAGCAATTCATCTCAGATCTTTCATCTTGCACATATAGTTCACCTGCCAAGAGTGGAAGACCCGTATCAATTTTGAGGTCACAAGGTCAAAGGTGAAGGTCACAGGAGCCATCTGTCCAAAAATTAGTTTCTGGATGATAATTCCTTCTTTTATTGATGTATGGATTTCAAACTTGACTTGTATTTGACCCATTGGAA
The DNA here is from genome assembly GCA_026874595.1 of Sipunculus nudus. Taxonomy (NCBI): domain Eukaryota; kingdom Metazoa; phylum Annelida; class Sipuncula; order Golfingiida; family Sipunculidae; genus Sipunculus; species Sipunculus nudus. Next base: position 97,165,318 of record CM049309.1, read on the forward strand.
AAGCAAGACCCAAATTGGTTTTTGGGTCATGTGGTCAAAGGTCAAGGTCACAGGAAACATCTTTAAAAAGATTGTGGATGCATTTTCAGCCAAACAATTCATCTCAGATCTTTCATCTTGCACATATAGTTCAGCTGCCAAGAGAGGAAGAACCCTATCAAATTTGAGGTCACAAGGTCAAAGGTGAAGGTCACAGGAGCCATCTGTCCAAAAATTAGTTTCTGGATGATAATTCCTTCTTTTATTGATGTATGGATTTCAAACTTGACATGTATTTGACCCATTGGAAAAGCAAGACCCAAATTGATTTTGGGGTCAAGAGTTCAAAGGTCAAGGTCACAGGACACATCTTTAAAAAGATGTGGATGCATTTTCAGCCAAACATTTCATCTCAGATCTTTCATCTTGCACATATAGTTCACCTGCCAAGAGAGGAAGAACCCTATCAATTTTGAGGTCACAAGGTCAAAGGTGAAGGTCACAGGAGCCATCTGTCCAAAAATTAGTTTCTGGATGATAATTCCTTCTTTTATTGATGTATGGATTTCAAACTTGACTTGTATTTGACCCATTGGAAAAGCAAGACCCGAATTGATTTTGGGGTCATGAGGTCAAAGGTCAAGGTCACAGGAAACATCTTTATAAAGATGTGGATGCATTTTCAGCCAAACAATTCATCTCAGATCTTTCATCTTGCACATATAGTTCACCTGCCAAGAGTGGAAGACCCCTATCAATTTTGAGGTTACAAGGTCAAAGGTGAAGGTCACAGGAGCCATCTGTCCAAAAATTAGTTTCTGGATGATAATTCCTGCTTTTATTGATGTATGGATTTCAAACTTGACTTGTATATGTCCAATTGGAAAAGCAAGACCAGAATTGATTTTGGGGTCATGAGGTCAAAGGTCAAGGTCACAGGACACATCCTTAAAAAGTTGTGGATGCATTTTCAGCCAAACATTTCATCTCAGATCTTTCATCTTGCACATATAGTTCTCCTACCAAGAGAGGAAGAACACTATCAATTTTGAGGTCACAAGGTCAAAGGTGAAGGTCACAGGAGCCATCTGTCCAAAAATTAGTTTGGATGATAATTCCTGCTTTACTGATGTATAGGTTTCAAACCTGACTTGCATATGTCCCATTGGAAAAGCAAGACCCGAATTGATTTTGGGGTCATTAGGTCAAAGGTCAAGGTCACAGGACACATCTTTAAAAAGATCAAGGTCACAGGACCAACATCTTCAACAAGATTGTTGATTGTTAGATGGAAGAAACAATAAATATGCCAAGTGTCAGTATATGCTGCTAAAAATGGGGGTCTATTCTTGAAGGGGGGGGGCTACTATGTCTGGGGATACTCTGGCACCCGCGGTGCCAAGAAATGTCTAGTTGTTAATATGTTATTATTTTCTGTATTTGATTCATTCTTATTATAGGCTATGCTACATTTTAAATTTTGTATTGTACCACCAGGGTTACAATGATTAAAGTGCACATTTAATTGTGTCCACAAAGTGGTCTATTGCTATGAAAGTGTGGATGTTCATCAGATAAGTAATTCCTTACTTCAGAAGAGTATAAACTTCACCATGTGTAAAATTGACTATCAATTCCAGTTATAAATTAAAGCTGAGATAGTAATTAGCACAATGATATTGTTTGTGCCTCATTCAACCAACAGTGTGTATACTTTATTTGAAAAGATGTTTTATTTCATCAAATTTACTGAATCTTATATTTTATTCCAGTGAATAAAATTAAGCATGTACTGAAAACTCCAATGTGCAAAACTTTTTAATAGTGATTCAAGGAATAATCTTGTAGATGCCATGTTGTGGCATTATTTTCTTTTAAATTGTTTAAACATTTGTGATTTAAAAATAATAAAATATATGTGTATGCATAATATGACCCAATATGAGCTACACCTAGGATATATAATGATTGCAACAATTCTAATATTTTAACTTGTATTCTCAGTTTTTTTTATTAAAAATTTATAAATATTGTAAATAAAAAAATATGATTTAGATAAAAACTTTTAATGAAAAAAGTGGATATGCTAAAAAATAGGCTTATATATTAACTTAAATGTATTTTTCCCTTGAAAGTGAAATAAAGGTATTAGTCCATTCTGTCCACTTGCCTGACCATCTGTAAATTTTCATATGCATCACAGTATCTCAAAACTTTTACTGTTTTTCTTCATGACAGTCTTGTCAGAGTATTAGTTTGCAATCATATATTTAGAACTTTACTATAACCAAGTAGGAGGGCCCCTTTCCTCTTAGCTTCTCATATTCTTATATAAATGAAAAACATTACAATAGAATATTTTGCGTTTGCAAAAATTTCAAACTTCAGCTGAGCACCGTGACCCATGGAACCCTTGTTTGTTAATTGTTATATATTATCAGCCGGTGTAACACAAAATAACATAAATAAACTAAGCACTAATTCTCTCTTATTATTTTCTTGGGCCATGAACTGCAGGGTAAATTAAGGTTATCATTTAGAAACATGGTAATCATTTATCATATAGTTATCATAAAGTAAGCATAGTACTCAACTTTTATATATAGTTATCCAAAAGTAAGCCTAGTTATCAAATATCACATAGTTATCATAAGGTAAGCATATTGTAATCAAATATCATATAGTTATCATAAAATAAGCATAGTAATGAAATATCTCATAGTTATCATAAAGTAAGCCTAGTAATTCAAATATCACATGGTTATCATAAAGTAAGCAAAGTAATTCAAATATCACTTACTTATCATACAGTAAGCATAGTTATCAAATATCACATAGTTTTCATAAAGTAAGCATAGTTATCAAATATCACATAGTTATCATAAAGTAAGCATAGTTATCAAATATCACATAGTTATCATTAAGTAAGCATAGTAATTCAAATATCACATAGTTATCATAAAGTAAGCGTAGTAATTCAAATATCACATAGTTTTCATAAAGTAAGCATATTTATCAAATGTCACATAAGATAAGGTACAATAATATAAGGTAAGCCTTTATTCATCATGCAAGGCATGAAATTCAGTTTGCAAGCATTTACAGCACATGTATAGACGGCTACAGGTATTGTACGTGAATCAAGTACAGACATTATAGCACATCACAGACAATTATAGCACATCATTAGCATTATATTAAGTATATCACATGCATTATAGCACTTCACAGATATAACACATATGCAAGAGTGACCTGATCTATACTACAGTGCTTTCTATACCATTTAACAATCTAATTCTAGTGGGTATGAAACTTCCTATATCTTGCTGTGCGGCAATGTTCAGCCCTTTGTCTTTTTCCTGACCTCAGGGTATCATATAAACAAGACAGTTCATGTGTAGTTATCATGAAGTAAGCATAGTAATCAAATATCACATCATTATCATAAAGTAAGCATAGTAATCAAATATCACATAGTTATCATAAAGTAAGCATCGTAATCAAATAGTTTTTTTTTATTTTATTTAGTTCCAGCAGCAAGTCCAGATATTGTTGGTTTTGTGTTGAAACCAGCATCCTCAGAGAACAAGCATAAAGTGATGGTGATATGGCAGGTAAGTAATATGAAGTAATCTTAGTGATGGTGATATGGCAGGTGAGTAATATGAAGTAATCTTAGTGATGGTGATATGGCAGGTAAGTAATATGAAGTAATCTTAGTGATGGTGATATGGCAGGTGAGTAATATGAAGTAATCTTAGTGATGGTGATATGGCAGGTGAGTAATATGAAGTAATCTTAGTGATGGTGATATGGCAGGTAAGTAATATGAAGTATTCATTGTGATGGTGATATGGCAGGTAAGTAATATGAAGTAATCAGGGTGTTATTCATAATTAAAGATTTATTAAAAATAGTTTATAAAATTCACACACATCTACAGTGAAATTTAAACATAAATGTGAGGCTGTAAAGAAAATTTACTTTTATATTCTAACTATCACCTTTGCCAGTGAAGTAGGAAATTTGATTCTGTATTCACCCTTGCGTGTCTGTTCATCTTCAAGGTCAAATTTGCTGAAATATGAAGTTTTTATTAACCTCATAAATTTTTAAGTATTAATCATTTTGTCCTTAAATTTGGTACACCAGTTTTCCTACCAAGTTCTCAGAGGAGTTAGAAACCGGATGACCTTGACTAGTATCTTCAAGGTCAAATCGGCTGAGTTATAGTTATTGTCTTGTGAAGGCGATCCCTTTTGAAGGGCTGCATTTTTTTCCCCAATATTTTAAACACTCATTGTTCCTACCAAAGTCTCAGAGGAGTACAAAACCTGATGACCTTGACCTTCATCTTCAAGGTCAAATCTGCAGATATGTAAGGTTTTTGTGAACCCCATAACTTTTGAAGTATTTCACATTTTGTCCTCAAATTTAACAAACCAGTTCTTTCTGCCAAAACTCATCAAAGTTTGAAAAGTGGTTACCTTGACCTTGACTGTCAAGGTCAAATCTGCTGAAATCTAGAATCATTGTTTTGAGATAGTGCATATTTTACATCAAATGTTTTCGGATTGCCCATAGGGGGATGACATATGTCTGTTTTTGCGCTGCAAGAACAAAGCGATTCTAGTTAATTCATTCTTATTGTAGACTTATACAACTTTTTGGATTTTGTGTTGTATCATAATTAATGGGTTTCACTGATTAAAGTTTATATTTAATTGTGTCCACAAAGTGATGTAATGCTATAAAAGTGTGGATGTTCATAATAGGAGGAATTCCTTACTTCAGAAAAGTAAAACTTTGGGTTCTTTTTTAAACATGTGTGAAATTGAATATTAATTTAAGTATTAAATCATACAGTCAGACCCTTTTAATCCAGCATTTGATATTCTTGCATTTGGCATGAACTGACACATTTTTTAAGAACTGATTTCCCCCATTATATTTTTAAGTCTTACTAAAATCAGCATTTTGGGTAATTGGGCTCTGGCTCTTGGTGACCTCCTGGCCTATAAATATCAAAGTGCTCACTGCCAGTCATGCATGAGTCCCACGCCCAGCAGAGCAAACAGACTTGTGGTTATGTTATGAACATGTAACTCATTAGCAATGACTAAATGATTGTTCCATCAGAAGTGCAGACCCATACTACATGAAAGATGAATGGGCTCCGTTGGTAATTGCAAACATAAAACAATGTGTCAAAGTTGAGAAGATTTAATAAACGTGTTTATGATTGTCATGAGTTGGTTTAATTATTTTATTGAGCTTACTTCCATTTCAAAGAACAAAAAAATGGCACGACTGATAAATTAAAGATTCTTATGCCTATAAATACTGCAGTTATTAATTCATTATAATTGTCATTGACTAATTAAGTGCTGGAGTTAGTCTAGCAAACAAATGTCACTTCAGACAGGTACAGGTGAAGGCGTGGATCGCACAAGTTGAGCACCATAGGGTCATAGAGAAAACATAAATAAAAGATGCAGTCTGTATCATCAGACAAACGTGGAAAAGGTCAGCAAGCAGACTATTGGGAACTGCTTCAAACACAGGCATTCTGTCAAACAGTAATGAGACAGCCCAGCCCCCTCCTGTGTCAGATATTTCACCCTAGATGCCAGGGTTCCCTCAGGTGTTATCCTGAGTGTCACTGACACTGTGGATCTTGTGTCTGCTGGAAAGAATGAAGATCATGAAGATGAGGAAGAGTGTCACCTGAAACCAGACGAAGAGCATCAGCCTACAGTTAAAATTGCAAGACAGAGTTTGTGTGACATGGTCAGGTAGGAAGAGACAAAGTACCAGGACTTGGACCAGCGCGATTTGTTGCTTCACTGTGACATGTTGTCTAGACTCACTTCAGGAGCCGTTTATGACAACAAGCAATGCACATTGGACAGGTTCTTCAGCAATTTGTAACACAGTTTTATACTCTGGTGTATACCTATGAATGAATGTATATGAACATTGTGTATATGTTATAATAATGATACCTCTGATTCACTTGATATAATTGTTGCTTTATTTCGGTGAAACTTGTTACATAAAATTCATTTAGCACAATGTTTGATAGCTTTTATTAGCGAACCTGTGAGCTTATGCAATGGCGCAGCATCAGCCGTTGTCCATTGGGTGTTCTCCTTATATTAAGCCATGCTATCTCAAAAACTGTCAGAGCTAGCAGCACCTAATTTTATGAAAGAACCAGTCACATGTCAAACTATTGGATTGAGCTTATTTCTTGGCTATCTGCATTGACTTGGAGCTTATAGGTAAAGCTAGAAAACCTTTGATAATTCTCAAAAAAAGTCCAGCCAAGTTATTCAAGAATTATCATAAATAATTCCAGAAACAATATATCTCAAGTTTGTTCGAATGATTTCAGTTTGATGATTTTTGGCTGAGTTATGGGAAGCTTATAACTTTGTCATTTGGCCAAAAAAGCATACTGCAGTTACAATCTCAGAAATGGCTGGAGCTTTCATCTCAAAATTTTTTGCAAATATTGGTCACATGGGTCATATTTTAAATTGAGGTATTGGTGACGCCACCTGCATAGACCATTTTTGTACAGGGGTTATCAGTCATCATTACATTAACCCATAGTTTCTCAGGAATAGCATGGGCTAGAATCCCCAGATTTTACTTAAAGATCAGTCACATGTCAAATGTTGCAGGATTGCCATTTTTTGGTGTCACCTGCATCAACTTATATTTTATGCAGGAAAAGATTGAAAACCTTTGAAAATCTCTTACTCCGAAATCATTAAGTCAAATTGTTCAATCCTTCACAGAAATAATCTCAGAGACATGCTCTTTCAAGTTTATTCAAATGGTTTGGGTTCCTTGAATTTTGGCTGATTTACAAGAATTTGAACTTAGTCATTTGGCCAAGTAAGCATACTAACATAAAAATCTCAGAAGTGACAGGAGCTAGCATCACCAAGTTTTGTGCAAATGTTGGTCCCATGACTCATATTTGAAAATGAGGTTTTTGTGGCACCACCTACATTGACCTGCTTTTTACAGACAAAACATTGTAATTTTAGCCTCTTTTTAGCTTAAAAATGTTTTATGATGAACCTGTCAGGCTGAATGGTTTAACTTTTCACAAGAGTAGTCCTAGGGTAGGGTTCTTTCAATTGTATAAGAATAGATTGGGCAAGATTTTGTGTGTATATTTAGAGAGAGAGGGAGAGAAATATTTTATTCGACACAAAAGTAAAGTATCCATACAAAATATATTCAATATGTCAATATTTTTGTTTTTATTATATCTGGAGACTGTTGTTAAGGATTTTTATCTGCTGACAAAACAGCCACCTGTGTATGACACATGGAGAGAGAGAATTTGTACATAAATATGGAGGTTTAATGATTATACATTTCTTAATTTTTGAGACTATATGATTTAAGGAGAAATTTGTGAAAAACTTGGAAGATTTACAACTTGAATTACTGAAATTAGTTTGTTAATGAAAAAAAATTTTTTTGCTTAGACTAATTATTGTTTAACAGTTTATCTGGAGGCATTTGTCTTTGTATGAATTTATAAAATATTTGTTGTAGCAAATCAAACCTTGTAGACTATGAGTGAAGATTTTGTCAACAATAATTTGGTCAGTTTCATTTATGACTTTTGGTGTTATGTTTCTCAGACAGCTGTCTGCTGTCTTAGTTCTGGTTTTATTTGTAATAAGTGTATCTTTATGTCATGTGTTATGTTTGTGTGTCATGGTCCTTGTTGAAAAACTAAATGTTTGTAAATATTTTGGTAGCGCTCCATGACAGTAAATATGGTAAAATTTTAATATATTTAGTCTGAAGATGTCATTTATTTATAGGATTTTTAATGATTTAAAAATTGGTGCAGTGTGGGCATTGTATTTGCTATTTGTGATAATTAGGGCCCCCCTTGAAAAGCGGGTGCCCTATAGTAATCGTCCTGTCCGTCTGTCTGTCTGTCTGTCCGTCCTTCCGTCCGTCCGTTTATCCACAAAGTTAGGATTGACAGATTGAGTTCAAACCTGAAATATGTATTAACCATCAAATATGGAAGATCCCTATCGATTTTGTTGTCCAGAGGTCAAAGGTAAAAAAAGTTATTAACAGTTTGGTGTTAAATTTTAGATCCCTTTTTCAGCAGGGCAGAAATCATAATTGTAACCATAATTGTTTGTTCCACCTAAACAGTAGGACAGGTCCTCATGTCAACAGCAATGAGGCATGATATATGGTCATAGTCAGCCATTTTTCTGTAAGATATGCGGTAAAAACCTGAAAACCTAGTAAGGTTGCACTCTCTTAGCAAATATGCATGCAAAAGGACACACATTGTTAACACAATAACTCGTAAAAAGTATTTCATATAAGGGTCCCCTGACTCAAGGCAGTGATGGACCTTTTGATAAACTACATCATGTTTGAAGTAGGGTGACCTTGATGGATTTTCAAGGTCACAGAGGTGATAATGCTAAAATGATGTTAACCAAATAGCTCGCAAACAATTTGACTAACACTCACTGAACTTGCACCAGTAATGTTTGTTATGAAGGGCTAGGTCAAGTTCGAAGATGGATGACCTTGACAGAGGCGATAATTCTCAAATGATGTTAATGCAATAACCCACAAAGAATGTGATGAAAAAGCAAATTCGTTTTAACTCCCCTAACATATGATGGATAGGATTCAAACATAAGATGTATCACCCATGGCCTAAGGGAGAAGCTTATTGATATTTGGGTCAGAAGGAAAAAAAAAGTAATACACAGTTTGGTGTTCAGTTGCTGGTGTCTCCTTCAGCAGGCCAGAAATGGATGAATCTTTTTCGAGTCACTTGTGTACAGCGGCATTACATTTTCACAGCATATTTTGTTCAGACAATTTGAAGATTCCCCAGAAAAGGATACACTGGCCCAACGCACCACAGTGGCTCTCATTTAGACCATGTTTGGACAAATCTGTCTCCACTTCCAACATCTCAAGGAATTTGGACCTATTATAGTGACCATCAACAAATTTACATTGATATTCATATGTAGCCATTCTACACATCACAGCGCATCTGTAGACCTAAGCCCAAGAACAGCTGTATCTCAGTTCAAGAGAATGACCATTTTATCACTGCTAACCAACAGCTGACTCTCTAATACTACAAGGTTCATGTACAGACTCAAGCCTCACATATAACAAGGCCAATTCAGCATACAAATACTGGAAAAATATTTGACACAGCCCAGCCAAGACTTCAACCAAGAATAATTGGCACAGGTAATACAGAAATACAGAAACTAAAAATGCATGCAGTTCTTTTGTATCATTCACTTTACCATATCATTTCTTCCAGTTTATACATGTCAGCTGTTCTTTACAGGTTCTTTAATTTTCAAATATCACTCCATCAGCCCATGCTACCAAAGTACACCAAATTCACAGTACTTCAATTTATAATGACTGCATCTTTTGCGGGGCCCTTACTGACCTGTCAGTTTTCTAGTTCTTATGGCTTTTTTTGGAGTTTTTTTAATCTATTAATATCAAAGCCCCATATCAGAATTCCATAATTTAATTGTGATAGAATAAGAGTACATAATTTGTATATGAATAGGTAGGTAATGTTTTAATTTATTTAGGATTCCAATATCTTTTGAGATTGTGGTTGTAACGTTGTTCATGTGTGATTGCCATATCATATGTTCGTTCAGTGTAATACCTAAAAAAGTTGCAATCTGAAACCTTATCTATAGGTATATTATTTATTTTTAGTTCAGGGCTTCCTTCTTGTATGTTCTTATTTTGAGAGTGAAACATCATGAATTTAGTTTTTTTTACATTTAATGAGAGTTTGTTTGCAGTTAACCAGTTATGCACTTTGTTTAATTCATTGTTGTGAAGTGTTTTGGTCTTTTTGTTTATTGTAATTTCTAAGGGGTTGAATAATGTTGTGTCATCTGCATAGAGAATAAAGTTGAAGAAGCTGCTGCAATGTTGAATGTCATTCATATATATTAAGTATAATAATATTTATCGTTTGGCAGACTGCCAACTATTTCAGACTTGGCAACAGACCAAGTCTCAGTCTGGATCTATTCATAGCTTTGGCAGACTGTCAACTGCAACAAATGTTGCAACAGGTCAGGAGTTTACTCAGTGCAGCCAGGTACAGGTCAAGAGAACATTCAGTACAGTAGCTGCACCTGCCAATTTACTTTGCTTAACTTTGGACAACTGCCTGCCTAAGCTGAGCTTGGTTAGTCTAGTGCACTTGACTCAAGAGAAGTATGATGTATCAGCCCGAAATTTTGGCTTGTCAATGAATCTTGGACGGCATTCTCAAACAATACCTGTGTTGCCACCTTCAGTGACTTTTGCACAGTGTATGTCACTGCTTATTTCTTAGGAGTGTTTTGATATATCAGCCTGAAAATGAGCATATGTATACATACATGTTTTTTTAGCTCAGCTGACTTTCAGTCATGCTGAGCTATAGAGATCACTCTTTGTCCATCGTCCGTCTGTCCGTCCGTCCATCCATCCATTAACCAGGCACAAACTGTAACGCTGGACCTAGAATCTTGTAACTTGACATTCTGAGAGGGCGATGAAAAATCTCCTTGGAAACCACAAATTAGGTCTCTGTTACCCATATCCTTAGAGCTATGGGGCCCCAAAGTACTCTCCAGAATAGTAAAAAATTTCATACAAAAACTGCAACATCTCAATAACTACAACACTGATGGTCAAGATTTTTGGCATACATATTGATCATGAGGTGTTCCATCAGTTTCTGCAGACTGGGTGTGCCACCTCTATTTTTTTCAAATTTTTACGAATTTTTTTCTCTATTTTTGAGACCTTTAAAGATGTGGTTATCTGTCAACAGGGTACAAATAATAACAATCGGACCTAGAATCTTAATTCTTGTCATGCAAGGAGGCCCATGAAAAGTGTCTGTGGAAACATGAAATTAGGTCTCTGTTACCCATATCCTTCAAGCTAAAGGACTCCAAAGTATCCCTCAGAATAATGGTAAGTTTGATACAAAAGCTGAAGTATCTGAACAACTAATGCAGACATCACCATGATTCTTTGCATTGATATTGACCATAAAGTGTTTTTAGCTCAGCTGACTTTCAGCCATGCTGGGCTATAGTGATGGGTCTTTGTCCGTCGTCCTTCCGTCTGTCCGTCCGGCAGTCCGGCCGGCCGTCAGGCCGTTAGCAGGGCACAAATCGTAACAGTAGGGGCTAGGGCCATGAACCCTATGCAGTCTTAGAGGTTCTAAAAAGATCTCCTTGCAAACCTGAAATTAGGTCACTGCGACCTATATTCTCGAAGTTATGGGGTGTGTTTGCACCCCCCAGAAATAATTCTTTTAGCCAAAATTTTCATCCCAAACCTTCCATCTTTCACATACAGCTCACCTACCAACAGGGGAAGAACCATAATTATTTAGAGGTCACAAGGTCAAAAGGTCAAGGTCACAGAACCAACTTCTTTGAAAAGCCTGTGGATGCATTTTAAGCCAAACCTTTCATCCCAATTCATTGATCTTTCACATATAGCTCACCTACTAAGTGGGAGAAGAATCCTATAGATGTTGAGGTCATAAGGTCAAAGGTCAGGGTCACAGGATCCACTTCTTTGAGAAGGTTGTGGACACATTTCAAGCTAGACCTTTCATTCCAAACCTTTCAGCACTGATATCACTTCTCTGCCAATAGGGGAAAAGACCTGTTGATTTTGAGGTCAAAGGTCAAGTTCACAGCACCCTCTTCTTGCGTGGAGTCATTTTCAGGCAAACTTTTAAATCTATACTTTCCATCTGTCATATATGGCTTACCTACCAATAGGGGAAGAAGCCTATTGATATTGTGTTCAAAAGGTCAAAGGTCAATGTCACAATATTGTTCTAAATGCTTGTGAACATATTTCAAGTGAAACTGTTCAACCCAAACCTTCAGTCTTTCACATATGCCACATCTATGCATCACTCAATGTGATTCAAACTTCATATTTATGGGTCTTTTTGCATGGAGAAATAACTAATTGATTTTGAGGTCAGCTGGTCAGGAGGTTAAAGGTTGCAAAGTTATTCACTCATTGGTTGCCAAGTAATTACACCCGGCAAGATGTAATTGGTGAGTAGTTACCCATCATTTAGAAAGAATCCAGTTGATATGTGGGCAAAAGGCCAAGGTCATATCTCAGGTCAACTTATTTTGTAGACCATCTCTATTTTTCTTGTATATATAAGCTTGCACTCCAGCTGGTACATCTCACCGTGTGGCTGTAATTGTGAGTGACACTGGTGACATATGACTCCCTTTTGTATCAAGCTATTAAGTGATAAGGCTGAGTGATAAGTACCTCATTACTGCATAACAAAACACTGTTGTTGGAATACTTCAGCCAGGAATTAACACTATGAGAGTATAGTATTAAGGTTTAGCTACTGATTTATTAGATGGTGGGAACATTTTGCAGTTTATTTTATGGAATCATAGCAATAAACGTAGTTTCCTAGATATCTGAATATTTTTATATAAATCATCACATATAAAAGCAAGTGTTTGTTCTCATAATATGTGGATGTGTACTTGATTTAGGATGGCTTTATTTTATTACAAGACTCTTAGTCATGCTTTCTGCATTTTTTCTTACATGCTTTCTTTCAGGTTTTGCAGTTTACCAACCTTGCTGACCCCATTGAAAAGCAGGGTAATAATAAAAAATATTGGACCTACACTTTTACATTTGCATATCTATAAATCTGATATGAGCGCCTGAACATGCCTTTTGAATTGTTTTAGACATTAATTACTGTAACATCATTTGGAGAATTTGCCCCAAGTTTGGTCTCTTATTGGAGGATGTGTGATATCAAATGTCAGACTTGTCAGAAATCCATTTTGTCTGCCAGTTAGCCACCTTAGAAATCCTTTTTTCAGTGCAGTTTCAGTAATTTTTCTTCAATATTTGGTCCGATTTAGAGAATGGTTGTTATCTGATTTCAGACCTGTCAGAAGTCCAAAATGGCCACCAGGCAACCATCTTTAAATTCCTTTTGATCATATTATCTCAAGAACTGTTAAAGTGAAGGCAGTCAGATGTATATTAATGTAATCTTGCAAAGGATTGGGTCAAATATTTCTTAATAAATATTATCATCATATATGAAAGTGCAGTACAGTTGGCTTGTATTGAATAAAAATTCATACAGAAGCACCTGTTTCTCAATAATTCTTGCATGGATTTCCTTGATGTTTTTGCTATATATTTCGATCTTATATTTGCCCTTTGTGGTGTTCCTTTTGAGTCTGACAGGTATCAAGTAAGCTATGGGAATAGTTCTGGATACCTTAACAATCATACATTTTCCTCAGACCATCAATTCACTTTGTTTTAACCAGACATAGGTGATATATATTTCTGTTGTCGTAGAAAATTTCAACAAATTGGCAAATTGGTTCTTCAAAATTTGACTGGAAGTTGTGAATCTCAGCTCATGATGTCGCAGGTCATGCTTGGCAGCTGAGCGTCATGACCCATGTGTCACTTGTTATTAGTTTCTGTAGAATGGTGGAGCCACCTGTATTTTTTTTAAAGTTTACGCATTTTTTCTCGATTTTTGAGATATATAAATACGGATACGATCTTGGCCTGTTGGTTAATCTGTTTGATGCTTCAGTTGAATGGGTATATATTACCATTCAGATGATAGAATTTCCTTTTGCGAATCTCTTCCTAGTCAGCTGAGCGTCATGACCCATGGGTCACTTGTTAAATACTTATTACTTGCATTTTATTTGAACAGTAACAGTCAAGCATGTTATCATGGAAGCATTGTACCTGATGTATATCCCACTGCACAGGTTTGCATTAAGGTAAAACAAGCATTGCTTTTCCCTGGGTAGTATATTTTGCATGAAATATACTTGATTAATAATTTGGCAAGTTGCCTAATCCAGCAAAATTGGTAATCCCTTATGGCGCCAAATTAATGGGGTTTGACTGAAGTAGATCATTAATAGCATAAAGATATTGTTTCTCCCTCAGCCATCCAACCAACAGTGTGTATACAAGATTTGAAAAGGGAATTTTTAACCAAATTTACTGAACTTTTTATTTACTACATGAAATTAAGCATGTACTGAAAACTCCAATGTACAATAAATTTTTTAATCAAAGGATATCTTGAAGATGCCATGTTGTGGTATTATGTTTTTAGTGATATTTTCTTTTTAAAAAATCTTATTCAGGTCACATGACATATGTAGACAGCAGGGCAAGTGTGAAGTGAGGACAAATTATCTCCATACTAGAAAGCTGCTGAATTTCAAAGTATAAACATGCATAGATAATTCAAGTACTAAAGGGGTCTTGAACTGTGAAAAGAAACCAAGTGAGAACGTTTGTTTTAGCAAGTAAACACAGGGAGAAATCTGAGTCGAGTGCAATCACCTGATTAGCCACAACGAGCCCTCACGTGGCATAGCATCCATGGAACCCACAAACGACTCAAAGATAATGCTTGAAGCTATCTGGAAAAAAATTGCCCTTCTTGGCTGGATAGAGCAAAAATTGATAACTTGCAAATAAGATTAGAAATGCTGGAGACCAGAATAAGGGCCCTGTAAATGGACAATGACCACCATACGAGAAATATAGAATTGGTTCAAGCTGAAGTGGCCATTATCGAGTCAGACTCCAAGAAGCTGGCTCCAGCAAACAGCTTGACAAAAGAATTGAATATTTAGAAAATAAAGAGAGAAGCAAAAACATCATTCTCCTCAACCTAAAGGAAATTCATGGGGAAACCAAAACAAGCCTCAAAACAAGAGTGACAGAGGTTTTGAAACATATAAACAAAGATTTTGATCAAAACCATGTGCACAATGTGTATTGGCTCAAAACAAAACAACAGCCTGTATTGATAAAGCTTTATTTATTAATATTAACATGTATTATAGATTAGTTTAGTACATGATCACTAGATGTCACCAACATCTATTTAATATTATTGAGTCTCACCTAATCAGAGTAACTAAGATGTACACCCGATCTTGTTAGATTGAATAAAACTGGTCAGCAGCTCCAGTGTTCTTTAGATTAAACTCATTCACACCTCCCCAAACATCCTGACACATGGTGTCAGAAGTCATCTTATGTGACATGGAACCACGCTGTGGGAGTATTGATACTAGAAATCTTGTTTGAACATATAATGTCTCATTGAAGCTACAGCCCACTGAGGTTCTGATGTTCCGTTTCCCGCCAAGTGACCTGCCAGGTGATACACATAGTGCCCCTTGATTTTGTACATGAACTTCACATGAACTGTACTTGTTTATTTCTGACTGTAGTCTTTTTGGACATGGCAAAGCTGCCGCTGCCACCATCTCTAGCTTTGACCGGCAATACATGTGGCCGATAATTGGAGGAAGTTTGATCAGGTTAATGCTGTATCTTGATGCTAGTGGCTCATCTTCAAAGGAGGACAGAGTAAAAACTTCCATATTATCACATATCATTGAAGATGATCACTTGAAGTCTATAATACATTTACATTTGAGAACAAAGAGAACAAAATGAAGCTGACTTAGGTCATAGAGAAGTTCAAGGACAATTGTATTCCAAAGTGTAACTTGACCCTGGAAAGATTTCATTTTAATAAATATGTCCAAGAACCTACAGAGTCCATCAACCAATATGTGACAAGGCTGGGATCACTCTGTAAAACTTGTGAGTTTGGTGAGTTAGCAGATTCTATGATCAGGGATAAGGTAGTGTGTGGAATGAAGGATGATCTGGCAAGAGAAAGGCTACTGCGAGAGGATAATCTTACATTGGATAAAGCCCTTCATATATGCAAGGCAGCAGAAGTAGTGAAAGCTCAGTCTCAGGAGCTAAGTTCAAGTGTTACCACAGACTTAGCACCGACAGTGCATGTGATAAAAAGAAAACCAGTTCTGTTCAGTCCCAGAGGAGAGGTAGAGCTTCCATCAGACAAAGTAGTCAAACACAGTCAAACACATGTAAATGTTGTGGTTATAGACATGTGCAAGGAAAATGCCCAGCATATGGTAAGACTTGTGCAAAGTGCCAGAAGAGAAATCATTTTGCAAAGGTATGTTTGTCCAGCAACATGTCCAGGTGCTGTACATGCAGCAGTGGTAACAGAGACAGATGAGTCCGCTCTTGTTATTGACACATAGACTGTTGATACTGTTGATACTATTGAGTCACATGACTGGATTGTGCCACTTGTTATACAGAGTACTGTAATACCAGTAAAGCTAGATACTGGAGCACAAACTAATATATTGTCACAGGGAGACTATGATAAACTGAAAGAAAAGCCCAAGTAACATGGAACACAAGACAAGCTTACCGGGTACCTAAACCATAATATACCAGTCAAGGGCAAGTGTGTTGTTACTGTGCAACACAAAAGAGCTAATCACAATCTCATGTTTAAGTTGTCCTGGGTACTGGTCAAACCTTGCTAGTACATACAGCATCAGAGAGATTACAGCTAGTAAAAAGACTTGTTGATGCAGTAGATGAAACTGATGATACTGCTCATATTCAAAATTTGGTTGCTTGCCAGGAGAACATAGTATTCTCACAGATAATAAAATACAATCTGTAGTACATCTATGCCGCAAAGTACCAATTGCTCTTCGTGATCAGCTCAAACTTGAATTACAGTGCACGGAAAATATTGGTGTAAATACCAAAGTAGACAAATCAACAAAATGGGTGAATTCCTTGGTTATGGTACAGAAAACCAATGGTCAGATCAGTCTTTGTCTTCAGTTGATCCAAGAGATTTGAATAGAGCAATACTGAGACAACACTTTAAACTGCCCACTAGGGAAGAAATTATGGCACATTTCTCAGGTGCAAAATTCATTTCCAAGCTTAATGCATCCCAGGGATTATGACAGATGTGCCTAGATGATGACAGTAGTTTTCTATGTAGTTTCAATACTCCATTTGGGAGATATGGCTTTCTCAGAATTATATCACAAAACAGTACACGATATCTACCTTAGATATCCCAGTTGTTGATACCTCCATGGGGGATATTATTATTTTGGGACAGTCAAAAGCGCAGTATGACCAGAGGCTACATCAAGCACTTGAAGCTGCTAGAAAGTACAACCTGAAGCTGAACAAAAGCAAATGTGAACTTGGGAGTACAGCAGTTAACCTTCCTAGGAGATTTGTTAACACAGGATGGTCTAAAACCTGATGATCAGAAAATATCAGCTATAGTCAACATGAGAAAACCAGAGAACCGTAAGGATGCTCAGAGGTTCTTTGGTATGGTAACTTACAAGCCAAGTGGGTGCCAGGACTGTCTGATAAAACTGCACCAATACGCTGGCTACTAGATCAAAAGAATGAAATGCAGTGGGGCCTGAAACAAGAACATGCTTTTAAGACCCTGAAACAGGCCTTAACATCAACCCCTGTTTTACAGAACTATGACTGAGAGAAGCCTATC
Organism: Sipunculus nudus; assembly: GCA_026874595.1. Lineage (NCBI taxonomy): Eukaryota > Metazoa > Annelida > Sipuncula > Golfingiida > Sipunculidae > Sipunculus > Sipunculus nudus. The sequence goes on from CM049309.1 coordinate 97,182,827, forward strand.
AAATTATCATCTGATGTTTCACAGAATGGCTAAGGAGCAATACTGTCTGTTACAACAGCATGACACAGAATGAACACCTGTGGCGTATGCATCAAGAGCCTTAACTGATGCGGAGAAACGATATGCTCAGATAGAAAAAGAGCTTTTGGGCATTTCATTTGCTAGTGAAAAATTCCATCAGTATATTTTGGCACAAGAGTTCAGGCAGAAACAGATCACAAGCCACTTGTAAACATTTTCAGGAAATCATTGAATGATTGTCCAATTCATATACAAAGACTGTTGATACACTTGCAGAAATATGATCTTGATGTGACTTATACACCAGGTTAATTCTTACATACAGCAGATGCACTCTCCAGAGCTACTGACATGACAGATTCAAGTGAGTCAACCACAGCTGATGATGTAGATATACATGTTGATATGATTTTACACAGTATGCCAGTTACAGATCAGAGGATGAGCCAGATTAAACTTGAAACCAGCAAAGATCCTTCAATGATAATCTTACAAGAGACAGTATTACATGGATGGCCTCGCAACAAGGGAGATTGCCTGTCTGAGATACAAGCCTACTGGAATGTCAGGGAGGAATTATCAGTGGCTGATGGTATTGTTATTAAAGGATCCAAGATTGTTATGCCCGGAACATTACATCAGGATTTATTGTCAAAGATCCATGAGGGTCATATGGGAATTGAGAAGTGCAGGAGATGTGCGAGAAGTGTAATGTATTGGCCTGGAATGAATAGTGACATTTCAAATATAGTGAACAACTGTAGCTCATGTCTGAAGTTCAGTCGAGCACAGGCACCGGAACCAATGAAACCTCACAAAATACCAGGTAGACCTTGGCAAAAGGTAGGATCAGACATATTTACATATGAAGGTAAGAACTATCTTATTGTGTCTGATTATTGTATCCGCCAAAATGAACTTTTGCGAATTTTGTTTTAGACCGGGTTCCACCACCGCCGCCACCGCGTTTGTTTCCTGAGAACTCCTCTGAGACTACTGGACTGATTTTTCCGTAACCTACCCCAATTATCGGGTCACATGTGAACTGGTGCCTAACCGATTTTTGTTGACCTCTGACCTTTCCTCTCTGCCCAGCGTCCATTTGTGCGTGTTTCCACACATAAACCCAAAATATCTCTGGAACGGTTTGACTGATCATGAAAATAATTTTGTACAAATGTAGCCCTTGGATAGCTTTATAACATACACAAAAAATGGTGGCGCCACCTGCAACCATGTTTGCACAGTGTACATCTGTTCATCTGCCTTGGGTTAAAATTACTCATATCTCTGCAGTAGTTCGACTAATTCACCTGAAATTTGGCATGCGTATACATCTTGGATAGTGTATAGATCTCACATAGCTCTTTATCATATGCAAAACTGGTGGCGCCACCTGCAACCATTTTTGCACAGCGTCCATCTGTTTGTCTGTTGGGGAAAAATCACACATATCTCTGTAGTGGTGTGACATATCTGCCTAAAATTTTGCAGGTTTGTACATCCTGGACAGTTTTCTTGATTTTATGACAGGTGGTGCCACATACATTTTAGTTTACACTGCAGACATCCAAGCTCATATCTCGGAAACTGTTTGACAGATTGGGCCAAAATTTTGCATGTGTACAGATCTCACATAGCCCTTTATCATACAGGGGCCACCTGTTGCTAATTTTGCACTGTGTCTGTCTGTTTGTCTGCTGTGGGCTAAAATCACTCATATAAATGTAGTGGTTTGACTTTTCTGCCTAAAATTTTGCATATATATTTTTTTTTTTTATTACAAACAAACAAATACAATACATACAAAACAAACAGTGAAAGTTTCCAAAACAATTCGATATCCTTTCAATATATATGTATATAAAGATCCACTGTCTCACCTATATATATTGTATTATCCAATTCCATATGGTGTTTTATATATTCCCAAAACAAAATATCTGATAATAATGCAGTAAATATGTATATAATACCTGTATTCTCAAAGTAAATCCTCTAATTATCTGTATACCTATACCTCTCCCATAACTAAACTCTCCCCATCTACTATGAAACTTAGTTACCAAGTTATTTTTTTGTGCCATCATAAATTCTATTCTGGCATATTTCCAGATTTCCTGGCATGCTTTATCAAAAGATAGACCTTCTTGACAATTTCTAGCTCTATTTATATATTGTTTCACCACAAACAAAATTAAGTTCCCTACTACAGGTGCCCTTGGAGCACCGTACATGACTGTAGAGATATTTATATCAATATTAATACCTTTTTGTTTACACCACCTTTCAATATCTGACCATAGTGTTCTAACCTTATAGCAAGACCAAAACAAGTGTGTTAATTGTTCTTGCTCTCTTTTACAAAAAGTACATGAATCAGAATCTTTAATCTTCCATTTACATAACCAATAATTATTTACTAAACAATTATTAAGCAATTTATATCAAAACACTCTAGATTTTGTGTCCAAACATATTTTAAAGGGAAGCTTGTATACTTCCTTATAATCTACCTCTATGTCTGACATGCAACTTGCTATATTTGGAATATATGGCCCTTTTCTTAATATAGTACCAACAAAGCACTAACATATTCCTTTCGAAGATGCATCAGATATGAGTATCTGCTCCCCATTACAAAAAGCAAACAAAAAGGGCTCTATAGAACTTAAATTTTGCGGTTTAAGATATTTAAACTTAGACACAAGGGCATACCATTTTAAAAAATGTATTCCTGAGATACCTTTGCCAATTCAAAATTAAAAAAACTTGATATACCCATGTAATCAAACAAATCTAATCCTGAGTTAATTCCTACATCAGAAAACTGTTTCCAATAGGTTAAAGCATTGTCAATTTTTAATAATTTATTATTCCAAATAATTTGCTTTTCACATGGAACATTTTCAAAATATTTCATTCGTAACATTATATAACTTTTTAAGACTTCTTTATAAAAGCTTGGAATATTAAATAATTTTATATCTTTTATTTCTATATTACTGTTAAGCAACAACTCTACATCTGGACAGAGTGTCTGTAAAAAATGTCTAAACAACACCTTCCATGGTCTTTCTTCTACCTATATGTATCTTTTAAGCCATGCTATTCTTGATGTATAAATTATTGATTCTATATGTGGAGCATTTAGACCACCATTTTCCACTTCTTGTACTAATTTTACTCTCTTAACTCTCTCTACCTCCATTCCACATAAAACTGAAGAAGAGTTCATCAACTCTTTTACAAAAGTCTACTGGTACTGATGCATTAGAAATATAATAATAAAACTTTGAAAAAAAGAATGATTTTGCTACTTGAATTTTTCCTAAAAGTGTCAGTCCTCTCTGGTTCCACATTTTCAATATATTTTGCACTGAATTCAACTTAGAGAAAAAAATTTAAATCCTCGGATTCTTTTTTATCATATGAAATGTAAACTCCAAAAAATTTTATTGGATTATCAGGCCATCTTATTCCTAGTGGTTTCTGCTTATTATTTCTAAATTGACCTATCCACATACCTTCACATTTCTCATAATTAATTTTTAAACCACTAAAATTACCAAATTGTTTAATGATCTCAAGGAAATATTTAGCTGAACTTTTGTCTTTTACAATTCCTACCGTATCATCTGCATACTGAAGTAACTTAAAATGATATCCTGAAACTTCTAATCCTTTTATTTTTTCTGAACTCTTTATGTATTCTGCAATTACTTCAGCAGCTAAAACAAATAAATATGGGGACAAAGGGTCTCCTTGCCGAACCCCTCTTTTAACTTTAAAATATCCAGATGTAACTCCATTATTTATTGTACAGCTTTCAATATTATTATATAAAATGTGAATCCAATTGATAAATATGGATGGAAATTTATATTTCTCCAAAACTGATATCATAAAGTTCCATTCCAAGGAATCAAAAGCTTTTTCAAAATCTATACTGATTAATATCCCAGGTAAATTTTTCATTCTTGTATATTCTAAGAGGTCTGATAAAATGCTTATATTTTCCCCTATATATCTTCCCTGAATATATCCAGTTTGATTTGCATTAATAATTTCTGGCATGATCTTCTTTAATCTTAATGCTAAAGTTTTTGATAAAATTTTGTTATCTACATTTAACAAAGATATAGGCCTCCAATTTTTTAATAATGTTCTATCCTTTTTCTTGTCAATTAATGTTATTATTGCCTGTTTTTGAGAAGACGACAGTTCCCCTGTTTGAAATGATCTATTAAATGATGCTACCATAGTTGAGCCGAAAAGGGGCCAAAATTTTTGATAAAATTCTGCAGATATGCCATCATTACCTGGGCTTTTGTTTTTTGCAAATGTTTTTAGAGTTAATTAACATTCCTCTTCTGTAATTTCTTTACCTAAATATTCTGAATTTAATTTGGATAACATTGGCAACTTTATTTTATCCAAGTATTCATCCAACTCCTTCTGAGTGTTGTTTGCTTGTGAACAATATAACTTCCGATAAAATTCCTTTTGCATTTCTAAAATTTCTTTTCCTTTGGTTACTATTTCTCCTGTAGGTGACACTAATTTTCTTATACATTTTTGTCCATTATTTTACTTCTCTAAGTTGAGGAAATATTTAGAATTTTTTTCTCCATGTTCTAACCATCTAATTTTAGATCTAAGCATACAACCTTGTGTTTTATAATTATCAATATCTGCCAGCTGATTCGTAACTGAAGTTATTTCATCTTGTAAAGCTTGACTATGGCATACTTTGGATGTGTCTAATTTTTCTTGTAATACCTGTAGTTTTTGTTTAAGACTCTCTTCTTTTGTTTTTCTTTCTTTAGCTCTTTTTTTACAATATGATATACTAAACTGTCTTATCTTGTATTTAAACAATTCCCATTTAACCCTGTCATCTTTAATATGACTGTACTCTCTATCCCATACTTTTTTTTCTTTGTTCAGATTTTCCACAAATTCTGCTTCTTGTAATATATCTCCATTTAATTTCCAATAGCCTTTACCCTTTTTTTTATCTGATGGGTGTTCCAAATCCAAAATTACTGCGCAATGATCTGAATGAATGTATGGTTCAATATATGTATCTTTAACTGTATCTTGTAACGTTTGTGAAATCCACCAATAATCTAATCTAGAGCAAATATTACCATTTTTTTGTCTCCATGTATAACGTTTCTTTGATGGGTATTTGATTCTAAAAAAATCAGTTAATGATAAATAATCTATTGTTTTTTTAAAGTTTTCTACTACTGTTTTCTTTATATCTTTTGTTCCTCCTTTTTTATCCAAAATCCCATCAAAAACTATATTAAAATCTCCTCCTACTAAGACATTGTCTGTATTTTCTATATGCTGGTGTATTAAGTTATAGAGTCTTATGTAAAATCTATTTTGTTCATTTGTCATATTTGGTGCATAAATGTTTATTAACTTGTATTCTATTCCCTTTATTTTTAATCCAATTATCAGAATCCTTCCATCTTGAGAACTGTGTACCTTTAACTCGTCTTCTATTTCTAAATTCTTTTTAATGAAAATAGCACATCCTCTACTAGATGAATTTGCATGACTATAAAAAGCTTTCCCATTCCATTCATTATTCCACTGATTTTCTATTTCTGTAGTTCCATGTGTTTCCTGTAAGAACAGTATATCAGCCCCTTGCAATTTGGCCCATCTAAATACAGACCTTCTCTTTTTGGGGTTACCTAACCCCCTAACATTTAAGCTTATTAATCTGAATGACACAAATAACACAAATATTACTCTTTAACCATAAATACTTTACTGGGAGATAAACAAGTGTTTTGAGTTTGTATATTAATAAATTTGTTAGCATGTGCAAATGGAAAAATAAACTAATTAAAAAAGTAATCTTGTTGGTTTTAGTATCTTTGTAACATTTTAATCTAATGTTTTTTTCTTAAATAAGCCCAACAAGTTGTAGCCTTTAGTTTACTTTCTTGTACTAAGCTTAGTAAGCTAAAGGTTACATGGATCATCTTGATCCATCCTAAACCTGAGGAAAACCTTATTCTCTCAGGTCTATTCATCGTCATGTCAGCAAAAGGACTTCTGACAGGCTTGCCCCTTTCTTATATTTATTTTTTAACAACTAACCCAAATTTAATCTATATCTTAGTCAATATTTTCTTTCTTCTAGTATTCTGATTTTGTTTTAAATTATTATTCTTTTATAACTAATCTCGAATTTACAAATTAATGTATCTAGCTTTTCCTGGTGTATAAATATCTTAATTCTAATTCATATATAACCATTATTATTTGATTTCATTTGATTGACAGCTTTAGTATTACTTAGGTGACTGTTTACACCTTAACAAATTAATATATCCATATATTTCTATGATATTAATATGTATCAAAGTGCCTATTTCATAAAAAAAAAAATTTACTTTTTCAAAATAGGTAACTCTCTGTGTGTTACCCTTGATATTTTAGGAAAAAAATAAGACTCATATCACCTCAGATGTCTTCCTATGATGTCAACATACCCAGAAACCTTAATAAATAATAGTACAAACTAAAGTCTGAAAGATAAATAAATATATAAAATAAAAGTTAAGTCTAGTAACTAAACATATATAATGCTTAATAATTATCAACATTGTTCTACCCCAGTGAACAACTTGCATGTTTAGTATTATCATGTTTAGTATTATCATGCATGTTTAGTATTAATCTTTCTGTGAAACAATTATACTGAAAGACCTTTACTTATCACAGTTGCTGATTAGGGTTAAAGGTAAGGAAAATAGCTATAGCTTTATCCGTCCAATTTAAAAAATGCAGCTGTGTAATCCATTCAACTACAAGTACGCAGGCGCATTTAAAAATAGAATGTGTTAATAAGAATGTTTAGCATAAAAATAGCAAGCCAAAATGTGCGGGGACTTGGCGACATGCGTAAAAGAAGAGAAGTCTTTCATTATTTTAATGTCAAGAATTATGATATTGTTTTTCTCCAAGAGACCCATAGCGATAGAAGTATTGAGAGAATATGGCATGCCGAGTGGGGAAATAATATATATTTTTCACATGGTACAACTGCCGCTAAAGGGACATGCATTCTAATTAAGAACAAATGCACACACATAGTACACAATTATCAGACAGATACGACAGGAAGATACATAATTTTAGACATTTCTATTCAACATGAACGTTATACTTTGGCGAATATATATGCGCCTAATATAGATGACCATGGATTTTATAATACTTTTTTTCAGGCCATTAATAATTACACAAATGAAAAAATAATTATAGGAGGGGACTTTAACTTGCCATTGAATTTAAATCTTGATAAACAAGGAAATCTTAAAGATGATACTCATAAACAAGCAAGAAATGCTGTAAAATGTTGGATGGAAGAAATGGACTTGCATGATGTATGGAGAGAAAATAACCCAACGGAACGTAAATTTACTTGGTGTAGACATAGACCATTTCCTGTATTCTGCAGATTAGACTATTTTTTGACGGCTTTTAAATTATTTGGTAATATCGTTCAAACGGATATTCTTCCTGGATATAGGTCCGATCATTCGTTGATAACAATAGAAATGAAAATTAATAAAGAAAAGAGAGGCCCAGGATTTTGGAAAATAAATTGCGCCTTACTTAAGGATAGCGAATATATTAAAAAAATTAAAGAAACAATCCAATCAGCAGTTAAAGAAAATAAAACTGCAAATCCTCTACTTCTTTGGGACACCGTAAAATGTAGAATTAGGGGAGCATCAATATCTTTTGGTGCGCATAAAAAAAACAAAATCTCAATCACTTAGCTGCACTTGAAGACAGTCTTAAAATATTACAAGTTGAATATGAGGAAAATCAAAATGATACTATTCTAGAAAAAATAGAAAATGTAAAAAGAGATATTGAAAACATCATTAATATTAGGACACAAGGCGCCATAATTAGAAGCAAAATAAAATACTTTGAGGAAGGAGAAAAAAATACTGCGTACTTTTTAAATATGGAGCGTAGAAACGCAAGCAGACATACAATAACTAAATTAAAAATCGAGGATAGATTGGTGACAAATCAAAACGATATTTTAGAAGAGCAGGAAAAATTTTATAAAAATTTATATACAAGTAATCCATCTAACTTACGTCCAGAAATACAGAATGAATTTTTCATTGAGAAAACGATTAAGTTGACTAAAGAAGACTCTGATAAGTGCGAACAAGAGATAACTACTAATGAAATTTTCAATATACTTAAAACCTCTCCATTAAAAAAGTCACCGGGAACAGATGGATTTCCCGCAGAGTTTTATCGAATATTCTGGCCAGATATCAAAGAGTTATTAATGGAATCCTATAATTATGCTCTAGAACTCAAACAATTATTCATTACTCAAAGACAAGGGGTTATTAGTCTTATCCCCAAAAAAGACAAAGATCCAACACAGCTAAAAAACTGGCGGCCTATAACCCTCTTAAATTTTGATTATAAATTACTGGCAAAATGTTTAGCAGAAAGGTTAAAATCTGTGTTACCTTCTTTGATTAATAATGACCAGACTGGTTTCTTAAGAGATCGCTATATTGGGGAAAACATAAATAGAACAATGAGCATAATGCATTATGCGAAACTTAATAAAATTAAATCTTATTTAGTAACAATCGATTACGAAAAGGCTTTTGATTTTTTAGAATGGGGTCACATATGGAAATGTTTAAAATATTATAATTTTGGGGAAACGTACATTAGTTGGATTAAAACACTTTATAACCAATCTCAAAGTTGTATAACAAATAATGGTCACATTTCAAAGTTCTTTCAGATATCCAGAGGAGTTCGCCAAGGTTGTCCACTCTCTCCTTACCTTTTCATTTTATGTGTTGAACAACTAGCTCAAAATATCAGAAATAACAAAAAGATAGTTGGAATTAAAATTGATCAATTTGAACACAAAATAAGTCAATACGCTGACGATACCACGCTGTATCTTTCGGGAGATATTGAAACATTTCATGAAACTTTACGAACCTTAGAAAACTTTAGAATATTGAGTGGTCTGCGTATAAACAGAGACAAAACAAAGGTAATGCCATTGTATAATCATAATTGAAATAAAGAACAAATTGAACAACTAGACTTGAAGTGGACAAAAGGTCCAGTTTCCATGTTAGGAATTGATCTTTACATAGAGTTTGAGAAAATAATGGAATTTAACTACAAATCAAAGCTTGATAAAATATCCAATATCATAATGAGCTGGTCAAAAAGATTCATTACGCCTTATGGGAAGGTTATAGTTTTAAAATCCTTAGTAATGTCGCAGTTAGTGTATCTTCTGTCTGTGCTACCAAATCCAAAAAGAAAATATTTCAAGAAGGTTGAGCAGAAGGTATATAAATTCTTGTGGGATAATAAACCAGACAAAATGAAGAGAAGCAATACAGTTGCACCGCGTGAATTAGGGGGATTAGATATGATCCACATAGAGAGCCAGGCACAAGCACTTAAAGTCGCTTGGGTAAAACGGCTGTTAGACAGAGAACAAATAGATGGTTGGCGCCATTTGGTAAATTTTCAATTTAGAAGACGGGCAGAATTAATATTTAAAAGCAACCTTAACGTGAAACATGCTCTTGCATTACATTTACCATTAAGCGATTTTTGGAGAGATGTTCTTGTATGTTGGTGCAGGATAAACTTCAGAAGTCCACAGCTTAACAGTAGTCTCTTGAAGCAGATAATCTGGTATAATTCTGATATACAGGTCGATTCTAAACCCCTTTATAATAAAAAGTGCATCAAACAGGGAATTCTTACATTTGCGGATATACTTAATCAAAGCGAGGGAATTTATAAGTTTTTAACATATGATGAACTAAACACAAGATATGGAATGTATTTAAATTTTCTTGAATATTTACAATTAAGACATGCTATACCAAAGGAATGGATCATAAAGGTCAATTTTGAAAACAGAATAGAAGTTATGACTATTTTAGAGAAGATTAGAGACATGAGGAAAGTATCTAAATTTGCATACAAAATTATAGTGGAGAACGTTTATACTTTAGCTGAAAACTCAATACAGAAATGGAATGAACAATTGACGATAGACAGAACAGAAATATTCAAAGCCTATAAATATATTTATAGTGTATCAAACTGGGTAAGGTTGCGTTTTTTACAATATAGACTTCTACATAGACTTCTGCCCACGAATGGATATCTATTTAAATTAAAAATTAAGGAAACGGAGAAATGTGGTTTTTGTAATAATGAGGTAGAAACTTTAGTTCACTTATTTTGTAATTGTAAGGTGTCTAAGGATATATGGTCACAGTTGACAATGTGGTTAAAAGGATTTGAGGTAAAAACTCCAATCCTAACAAATAAGCAGATCATACTTAATATGTCTGGGTTAAAGTGGTTTGATACTATTGTGTTGATTTCAAAATGGTACATGTATTCATGCAGATGTAAAAATATTATGCCTTCAGTTAAGAGCCTTCAACAACGGATTAGAATGGTATATGGAATAGAAGAGCAAATTGCACTTAGAAATAACAAAATGGCAGATCATGATAGGAAATGGTATAATGTTAAATGTGCTCTGTAACACTGTTATTTAATTTGCTGTATGACTTCAAGACTGATTGATTGTAAAATTTGTTTGGAATAAAGCTATTTAAAAAAAAAAAAAAAGGTAAGGAAAATTACATGATATTCAGTATCATATATTGCTAAAATTCTTCCAACAGAGTTGACCAACATACATATTTAATATTAGTAAAGTGACTAACCTCATATTTAAGAAACTGTTTGTATCTATAATATTTGTGCGTTATAACCCAGCTAATTTAAAAGAGGAAGGAAGATATTCTTATTAAATCTAAATACATGTATCCCTCAGTAGCTTTGAATATTTGCACAAAAGTATTCATTTAATTTAGGTAAGCTAACTTGGAGCTCCCACCGACAAATTACTAACACTGCTCTCTACAGTAAGTTCTCCTAAATTTCTATATTTATGACAATTTTTCTGAATGCATTTATATATCTAAAAAAATAAGTGACCAATGGGTCATGACATGTTGACAATAAGTCTTTGCCCAGGCAGCTAATCGAGATAATGTTAGTGGCATCATTTGCCATGATCATCAAATTTGATGACAATCCAGCCAGCCTTTCCCTTAGGAACCTGGCTATTTGTGTGGATCTTGCATTATTTTCAGGGTGCTAATACATACCCCAAAACTCTGATAATACAGGTTACAATGACCCATTTTCAGGTTTCTGTGGAGAACTTATGAGGAACTCTCAGGGTGTAAAGTAAGAAGATTCTAGGTTCAATAGTAATGATTTGTGCTCTACTTTGGTATCAATTTTCCAATTATTTTGGGAGGGGGGAGGGTGCTTCTTAGCCCCATAGCTCAGAGAATACGGATAACAGAGACCAAATTCCAAGTTTCCAAGTAAATTCCAAGTTACATTTTGTGATCTGTTTACATACACTTTTTTTGCACCCTGTTAACGGACAGATGGCCGGACGAAGAACAAAGAGTGATCGCTATAGCTCCAATGACTAAACAGTCATCTGAGCTAAAAAAAATAGGTTAGAACGTAATTAAACAAGTATAACCATCATTCTATGATGAGAATATACTGAAAACCTATAAATATCACAATTGTTGATTAAGGTTCAGAACAAGGAAGAAATGCTTGTTATTCAGTATAATATACTCATAAAATACTCGTTAAACATACTTCCAACAATATTCACAAAACATACACAATAATATTGATAAGTGACTAACCTGATATTCAATAGTGTCAGTATATTTAGTATTTGTGTAATATGGCTTTGCAAATTTAAGGAAAATACTTTAATATCTCAGTATATACATCACATAATAGCTCTGGATATTTGCACAAAAACATCAGGTGAAATGTCAACATTATTCTCTACAGTATTTCTTACAGTATTACTGATTTGTATCCCCTTCAGACAAAATAACTACATTATTCTCTATCGTAAGTATTTCAAAATGCTATACTTGCGTCATTTTTCTTGAATATATTTAAAAATAAATAAATATATAAATACACAAAATCAAAAAAAAAAAAATAAAATAAAATAAAATAAAATAAAATAAATAAATTAAAAAAAAAAATAAAAATAAAATTTTAAAAAATTTGGAGGCTTTGCCATGGTACGATGAGTATTACTATCTAGGACAGCTTTCTGGATTTTGTGGTAGGTGACACAGCCTACATACACATTTCAGCTGCAGACATCCATGCTAATATGCAACACACCTCACTCTATTTCCCCTTGCCACTCAATCCATGCCTCACTTCACCCGTTCCACTCTGATTTTGGCGGATACACATAGTCGCTTGTCGACTTCCCGTATTCTATTTATTCTACATAACCAGAAGTGATCACACTGACATCAACTACTAGTAAAGCTGTGATTATGGCCCTGAAGTCAATTTTCACTAGACATTGGATACCAGATGTTCTAGTTAGCGACAATGGTTCGCAGTATGCGTGTTAAGAGTTTCAGCAGTTTACAGTTGACTGGGGATTTCAACACACCACTACAAGTCCCCATTACCCCAAGTCTAATGACTTGGCTGAGAGCTCTGTTAAAACTGTGAAAAACATGCTCAAGAAAGCCCAGGATAGTATTGAAGATTTCTATAAAGCATTATTTGCATACAGTTCCACACCAGTAGATACTCACCAGTTGCCTGCTCAGATGTTAATGAACAGACATCTGAGGAGTACCTTACCAGTTCATACACAGTTACTGAAGGAATCAACTCTGAAAATATTGTAGAGGAAAGAATGAGAATCAAACAGAAGCAAAAGATCTAGCATGACAGGAAGGTTAAAAGCATTGTCATCACTTAAACCAGGTGATATTGTTGTGATTCAGAATCGTGACACAGGTCTATGTTCCAGATGTGCTCATGTGATAATTGAGATAGCACCACGCTCTTATTGCTTGCCGGAAATCTTTGATTTCAGCAAGCATGTTGGTCAGGTGCGTATGTCTGTTTGTATGTTGCTTGCTGGAAATCTTCGATTTTCAGCAAGTATGTTGGTCAGTTCCATATGTCTGTATGTTTGTTTGTTTTAAAGAAGTTAGAAATGCAAGGAAATGCTGAGGAAAGTTTCTCTGTTGACTCCCATGAGGAGTTTGATTGTAAAAAGGATGAAGATTCCTTTAAGGAATCTGAAAAAGAGTTTATGACTGACACTGTCAATGTCAGTTCTTTGTTTGATGAAACTGAGGTAGTAGATTCCTCTCCTGACTCTGAAATGGAGTTATTTGAGCCATTCATACATGATGGTTTTGTATCACTTGCAAGTGATTTTTCAGACTCTACCCCTATTAGAATTTTCAGGGACACTGTTTCAGGCCAGGCTCTCATGTTAGCAAACACTTTGCCATTTTCTAATAGGTCTTTTACTGGTGCACATGCACTTGTTAATGGTGTGTTTTTAGACAAGCATACTTCAGTTACGCTTCACAGTATCCATTTAAAGTCAGATTTGATTTCTGGGAATATTACTGTGGGCATAAGAACTACTTTACCCTGAGTGGGCCTTCAAACATCAAATAGTAATGCCCAAAGCTTTCGCAGTAAAATTCTAAGCATGGCACATGAGGCTCCTTTATCTGGCCATTTAGGTATAAATATAACTTATCAGAAAGTTAGTACACACTTCTATTGGAATTACCTCAGGAAATATGTTGTACAATATTGTAAATCATGCCATGCATGCCAGATGGTAGGCAAGCCCAATCAGAATCCTCCTAAAGCCCCACTTAGGCCTATTCCTGCTTTTGAGGAACAATTCAGTAGGATTATTGTTGACTGTGTTGGACCACTGCCCAAAACAAAATCTGGACATGGATACTTGCTGACAATTATGTGTGCATCTACCAGGTTTCCTGAGGCAATACCATTGCTCAAAATTAATGCTAAAAGTGTTATCAAAGCTCTGACCAAGTTTTTACAACTTTTGGACTACCAAAATCCTTTCAGTCTGACTAAGGGCCTAATTTTATGTCTGGCTTATTCCAACAAGTTATGCTTGAGCTAGGTATAAAACAGTACAGCTCTTTGCCATACCATCCTGAAAGTAAGAGTGCCCTCGAGCGTTTTCACCAGACATTAAAAGACATGATTAGGACTTATTAGGACACACACAAAGACTGGGATGAAAGAATCCACCTATTGCTGTTTGCTGTCAGAGAATCCTTTCAAGAGTCCTTGGGTTTCAGTCCCTTTGAACTAGTTTTCAGACATGGACTATGAACTGAACTTCCATTGAAACTGCTTAAAGAAAAACTCATGTCTGAAAATCCTGATTCTCTTAGTTTACTGCAGTATGTCTCAGACTTTTGCACTTAACTACATAATGCTTGTGAGATTGCAAAGTCAAATCTAAAATCTGCACAAAGTAAAATAAAAACAAAGTATGACAAGCAAACTGTAAGTAGGACGTTTGAGCCTGGTGAAAAGGTCCTTGCCTTACTTCCCATCCCTTGCAGACCTCTGCAAGCTAGGTATTTTGGTCCTTACATTGTTGACAAGAAGGTCAGTGATTTAAATTACATACTGTTGACACCAGATAGACGTAAGAAGAAACATCTGTTCCATGTTAATATGTTGAAACCATATTATGACAGAAATAGTACATCATATGTTGTACAAAATGTTACTGCTGTTAATTATGTAAAAACTGACCCTGACCCAGTTAAAGTAGATACTGATTGTAAGTGTGATGTAGACATTCAGTGTGGTACAGTACCACTGAAAAACTCAAACTCGCTTAACAACCTAGATTCCAAACTGTCACACCTTACCGCACAACAACAATAAGACCTCAAGAACCTGCTGCGGAATTATGAACATTTGTTTAGTGACATTCCAACGCGAACTAACATATTGTGCCATGATGTCGATGTTGGCTAGGCTAACACAGTCAAGCAACATCCTTATAGACTGAATCCAGAAAAGCAAAAGTATCTACAGGATGAGATTCAGTATTTGCTGGACAATGATTTTATTGAACCTAGTAACAGTAACTGGAGTTCACCATGTATTCTTGTGCCAAAACCTGATGGAAGTTACCATATGTGCACAGAGACTGACACGTTCCTGATTCCGAGGATCCATGATTGTATTGATAGAGTCGGTAGCTCCAGATATGTATCCAAGTTTGACTTGCTACAAGGATTCTGGCAAGTTCCGATGACAGAACGAGCGAAAGAAGTGTCCTCATTTGTGATGCCACTAGGACTGTACCAGTATAAAGTTATGCCGTTTGGCATTAAGAACTCGCCAGCCAGGTTCCAGCGCCTCATCCATATGATTGTCAAGGACATTCATGGCTGCAACGATTATATTGATGATCTTATTGTGTAAAACTACACCTGGGAGAAACATCTGGAAATTCTTTGCGACCTCTTCGATAGACTCAGTGGCACACGTCTGACCGTCAACTTAGTAAAATCTGAGTTTTGTCATGCACAAGTAACATTTTTAGGTCATATTGTAGGGCAGGGTCAGGTAAAACCTGTTGATGCTAAGATAAGTGCTATTTCTGCATTTCCTAGACCAAAAAACAAAGGCAAATTATGCGTTTTCTTGATATGGTTGGATACTACAGGAAGTTTTGTCCAAATTTTTGGGCTGTAGCCGAACTTTTGACTGATTTGTTACAGAAGAAACAAATGTTTGTATGGACTGTTCAGTGTGAAAATGCATTTCAGAATTTGAAAGCAATTCTGCAAAGTTCACCAGTTTTGGTAGCTCCAGACTTTTCTGTACCTTTTAAGTTAGCTGTAGATGCTATTGATACTGCTGTTGGTGCTGTGTTGTTACAAGAAGGCAATGATGGCATAGATAATCCAATTTGTTATTTTTCAAGAAAGTATAATGCAAACCAGAAAAACTACTCCACTATTGAAAAAGAATGTTTGGCTTTGATTTTGGCATTGCAACATTTTGAAGTTTATGTTACTTCATCATTATTTAATTTTGTGAATTTTGTATATTCTTGATTCACAACATCATTGTTTGGCTAAAACTGAATAAATACTAGACATGGTGCGAATGCTTTGCAAATGTATTTGAATATGAATATGAATATGTACTGCATTAAAAACTTTTATTACATAAGAATGGGAATTCAGGTAAAAATGAAAGAATTTGAATACCAGTGCAGATACTTTTAAAATGTATTCATGAATGCATTCATGAATATATTCTATAAAATTGTTTTAATAATCATTTCAGTTATATTTAATTTTAAAAAATCATATGAGTTTCTTCTTATTTTTTTTTATAAAAAATTATATTGGCACAATATTTGTTATTAAATTTTAATAAATAGTTGAACTCTTTTATTATACGTGCTGCTTATAAGTTATATGGCCAAATAAAAATCTGTGTGACAGTAGCACTCCATTTGTTAATAAAATAAATTAAATCAATCCTCTTCCCTGTCTCAAAAGATGCTATCAAAATCATACATAAGCTAAACACCAACAACTCATAATAAAGCTTATATTTATTACCAGACAAAATCAGCATGTGCCTCATTCCCAAATCATATTTTTTATCATATATAACAGCTGAGCGCCATGACCCATGGGTCCCTTGTTTATTGTGTGACACAGGCATAACTCATGTTGTAGCAGCCTCGCCTGGCCGGGTGTTGCACTCTCAGTTTAATCCATACTGGTTGAACTCTCGTGGAGTGTAACAGCTCGCTGCCGTGCCTGTCTCGAATGTTTGCGTCTGTGCACGTGTATTGCAAATACTTTCAAAATGTATTCATGAATGCATTCAAGAATATATTCTTTAATATAATTTTAATAATCATTTATTTTGATTATATAATTAAAAAATTCTTTTCAGATGATACTGTTATTATTTTTAATTTAAATTATATTTGACACAGTATTTGTTATGAATTTTTAATAAATATTTTAACTTATATCATTTGTACTAGTGCTACTCTTGGGTAGGGATAACCTTTAATTATTAAATAACAGTTAACTAATTTGTAAAAAACATTAACATGACTGATAATGGACAGTTTTTTTTTTTCCAAATAATTCTATTGTAATGTAAATAAAGTTATATGGCCAAGTCAAAACCTACATGAAAATAGCACACCATTTCCAACTGTAAATAATATAAATGACATCAGTCCTCTTCCCTGTACCCAAGGTTCTTATCAAAATCTTACATAACTTGAGTTAAACAACATCAACTCATAATACAGCTTAAATTACCACACAAAACCAGCATTTGCTTACCTCCTCTTCCTAATCATATTTTGTGATCATATATAACAGCTGAGCACCGTGACCCATGGACCCTTGTCTTTATTTTTGAGACCTTCAAATAAAGCCTCATCTGTAAACAGGGCACAGATCATCCCTGTTTTGACTTAAGAGTCTTGTAACTTGAAATCCAAAGAGGTCAATGAAAAGCCTTCATGGAAACTTTAAATAAGGTCTCTGTTGCCCATGTCTTCTGATTTATGGGATTCGTAAGTACCACCCAGATAAATTAAAAAATGTGAAACAAAAACTCCAGTATCTGAATAAATAATGCACTGATCGCAATGATTTTTTGCATGCATATTGATCATCAAGTGTTTCATCAGTTCCTGCTCACTGGTGGTGCCACCTGTATTTTTTTTATTTTTAACGATTTTTTTCTCTATTTTTGAGACCTTTAAAGTTCATCTTTTAACAGGGCACATATCGTAATGACTGGACCTTGAATCTTCCAACTGGATATCAGGAGAGGTCCACAAAAAATCTTTTTGGAAACCTGAAATTTGTTCACTGTTACCCATATCTTTTGAGCTATGGGGCTCGTAAAGTCCCCATAGAATAATTAAAATTTGATACAAAAGATCAAGGATCTGAATAACCTATACATTGATCATCATGATTCTTTGCATGCATATTGATCATGGAGTGTTTCATCAGTTTCTGCAGACTGAAGGCACCACCTGTAATTTTTTTTATTTTTGCACAATTTTGGCTCAGCTGACTTTAAATCATACTCCAATCTTAGCTTAAGCGACCATCCTAAAATGTCTGTGGGCCGTCGGGCATCCAGCTGTTAACAGGGCACCATCCGTAACTGTTAGACCTAGAAACATCTTACTCCCCATCCAAAGAGGGCCATGAAAAATCTCCCATATGCTCTAAGTCATGGGACGTGTTTTCACCCCCAAGAATTAATTCTTTTTCTTGTAAAATTTGATTAAGAAGCTCCAATATCTCAATAATTATTGCATGGATTGCCATAAAATCTAGTACATTTATTTATCACGACCAGTTTTATCAGTTTTTAAAGACTAGTGGTGCCATCTGTATTTATTCTATTTTTAACACATTTTTTTCATCTATTTTGGAGACTGTCAAATAACATCAGGGATGTCCATGAAAAAGCATGAATATCTCAATAATTAGTACATGGATTGCCATGAAACTGTGTATATTTATTGCTCATGACTAGTTAGCTCAGCTGACTATAAGTCATCTGAGCTATAGTTGTGATCCATTGTGTGTCGTCCATCTGTCGAGCCGTCCTCCGTCTGTCTGTAAGACAGGCACTTTTCAACACCGTTGGACCTATGAATCCAAAATTTGGCATACAGTTAGTTGTCTCTATGTTTTTCTACCAAACCTAAACTGGGTGTCTATGACTTTCTTCAAGAAATTAAGGAATAACTTCAATTTTTCATTAAAAACTTATTTCCACACTTCGCCTAGTATCAAAACCACTCATTTGTTTTTCTTCATATGTACCATAAATATTCCCCTATATAGTTCCTATTGACATGTAGGTCTTTATTAAGTAATTTGTAAAAGTTATTGGCCAAAACATAATGCACCTTGTAAAAAATGAGGAAAGACATTTAATCACTTAACACAATAAATGGGAAAGCTAGGGGCTTGATTTCAGGGATAAAACTTTAATAAATCAAAATTAAATTCTATACCTAAAATTAGATCAGAATCTTGTAAATTTTTTAAGATGATAGCATAAATATAAAATTGGAAGCTTAAATTTTGCCCAGTTGTGACCATGGCATGTTTATTTCCTGTAAGTACATTTGATTTATTTTTTAGAGTAGGTACACATATGGTAGTAATCTGTTAACCTTTGAAATTTGAAATTTAGAGCTCAGATGTTAGGCTATTTATTGAAGTTTTGATTTTTATTCAAATAAATCACTATGTTATACACATAAAAAATACACTACATACTACTCCAAATTAACCCTTCATTCAGCTTATTCCATATGACTTTCACACATATAATACACTATATTCCTTTTTAGACCAATTATAGGAATGATGCTCATTGAAGTTGATTGATTCAATATAGTACCATTATGGTGATGCAATTATATCTGTCACAATCAGCTGAGCACTGTGACCCATGGGTTCCTTGTTTTATCAGTTTGTGATGACAGCTCAGCTGTAAGCACTGTTGATTTAATTTTCACCGCATATATACATAAGGATTTAATCTTTTAAAATCTGAAATTTCAAAGGAATTGATTAAAAAGCTAGAGAGGCTTTAATTCAAGTTTTCATACACTATGTCAGGTGTTAATTACATCAAGCCCACCTAGTACAGCCTTCAATTGGGGTCTTTCTAAACACCGAAAAGTACCGAAAAGTTACCAAAAAGTTACTGAAAAGACTTTAAAAGCACCTTTTAATTAATATAAACACTAAAAATACTAAAAAATTGTTTCAGACTGTCAATTAAGTAAGCAAATTGTGCTTTTTTTACCCTTTTATAGGATGATAAAAAGTGACTGGAAATCATCATAAAGTGATAAAATGTTATCAAATAAGCACAAAAATATAACCAAATAATAATGAGAAGTTACCTAAAATACCGAAAAGTTACCAAAAAGTACTGAAAAGTAACTGAAAAGTACCGAAAAGTTACTGAAAAGGTACTACAATGTACTGAATTACCAAAAAATTACTAAAAGACTATGAAAGCAAATTTTATCTATATTTATTGAAACACAAAAATTACCGAAAAGTTGTTTAAGACTGTCACTTGTCATTAAAAATTAGAAATTGTGATCCTACTCTTTATAAAGGATGATGTAAATTGACTGAAAAGCACCATAAATTGACAAATTGTTATCAAATAAGTAAAAAAAAAACACAAAAAACTTTGAAAAGTTACCTTACCAAAAAGTATGGAAATATTTATAATTTTTAAATAAATGAAAATGGCACGAATGATGATAAAAATGACTGAAAAGCATCATAATGTGACAAGATGTTATGAAATAAGTACTGAATCATGACAAGAAAGAACAGTACCCAAAAAGTTACTGAAAAGACTATAAAATATAATTGATAATTACCAGGTAAAAGGAAATCCCATAAAGAAAGGCAAATTAAATTGGCTTGGTTCAAAGTGAGAGCTAGGAAACAACCCCCCCCCCCCCCCCAGACCCAAGTTGAGAGAAAACCACCCCATCATTCCAAAGTTGAAAGAAAGCATCCTACCTAACCCAAGTTAAGAGAAACCAACCTACGTACCCCAGGTGAGAGAAACCACCCAAACCTACTCCAGGGGAGATAAAACACCCAACCTTACCTCAGGTGAGTGAAAGCTACCTCCCTACCTGCGGTGAGAGAAACCAACCCCACCCAACCCAAGGTGAGAGAAACCATCCCACCGTACCCCAGATGAGAGAAACCAACCCCACCCTACCCAAGGTAAGAGAAACCACCCCTACCCTACCCAAGGTGAGAGAAACCACCCCACCCTACCCCAGGTGAGCAAAGCCCCTACCCCCACCCAACCCCCTCCCCAACACAAGCAAGAGAAGCTACCCTACCCCACCACAGGGAAAAGCAAATTGGAAGCTGCTCTTGGTTAACATTTCTGACACACCCCATCCAACACCTTCTATAAATTGCTACTACAGATTTCATCAATTCATAACTGATTTCAAGTGAACAGTGGAAACTTCATTGGTAATCTGGGACGGCGAAAAATCCCTAAAGTAGCCTTGTGTACAGTGTGAAATCTGGACTGTGCTGAACACAGCATTGAGTGCAACAGCTGTTGGAGGTGGACACACTTGGATTGTATATCTGTGACAAACACATATTCACTTGTGTTATGTAATACCCACTCCAGGCAGCTTGCCTTGGCTCAGCTTGGGCACTACCAGCAGGCTTCCTCTCTGCCCTGCACTCCCCCCCCCCAGATAGTGCATAAACTAGATGAATGTTATATTTTTCTGCATTTAATTCAATCTAATTCTAGGCTATGCTACATTTTAGATTTTGTAATTTACCACCAGGGTTACAATGATTAAAGTGCACCTTTAATTGTGTCCACAATGTGGTATATTCCTATGAAAGTGTGGATGTTCATCAGATAAGGAATTCCTTACTTCACAAGAATAAAAACTTCACCAGGTGTGAAATTGACTGTTAATTCCAATAATAAATTATAGCTGAGATAGTTATTAGCACAATGCGATAGTTTGTCCCTCATTCATCCAAGAGTGTGTATACTTTATTTGAAAAGATGTTTTTATTTTATTAAATTTACTGAATCTTATCTATAACCCCAATGTACAAAGCATTTTAATAGTGATTCAAGGAATAATCTTGAAGATGCGATGTTGTGGCATTTTTTTCTTTTAAATTCAGTTTAAACATTTGTGATTTAAAAATAATAAAATATATGTGTATGCATAATATTACCCAATATGAGCTACACTCTGGATAAATAATGATTGCAACTTAGAACTCTGATATTTTAACTTATGTTTTCAGATTATTTACTTGTAAATAAAAAAAATTAATCTGATAACAACTGTTAATGGAAAAAGTGGATATGCTAAAAAAAATAGGCTTTAATAAAAACTTAAATGAATTTTTCTCTTGAAAGTGAAATAAAGGTATCAGTCCATTTTGTCCACTTGCCTGTCCATCTGTAAATTTTTCATATGCATCACAGTATCTCCAAACTTTTTTTTACGACAGTCTTGTCATAGTATTAGTTTTGCAATCATATATTTAGAACTTTACTATAACCAAGTAGGAGGGTCCCTTTCCTCTTAGCTCCTCATATGCATATATATATGAAAAACATAACAATAGAATATTTTGCATATTTTGCCTATGCAAAAATTTCAGCTTAGCTCTTGTTTTCTTGTCATATTTGATACAAAAGCTCCAGTATCTCAATAATTAATGCAAGGATTGCAATGAATCCTTGAATGATTATTAAATAGTATTATCAAATTGTGAAGACTGATGCCACCTCTATTTTGAGTATTTTTCACACATTTTTTCCTGTATTTCTGAGAATGCAAATTACAGCAATAATGACAGCTTCTCAGCTAGGGTTTGATCTATAGTGCTCTCAAACCTTGTATGTGTATTGATCAAGACTAGTTTTACCATTTTTTGAAGACTGGTGGTGTCACCTGAATTTTTTTGTGTATTTTTGATACTGTCAAATGATAGCATTGATGTGAGTTTCACAACTGTACCTTCATCAAACATCTTGAAACTTGATATGCTTATTGATTATGACTGGTTTTATCGGTTGCTGAATAATGGTGGTGCCACCTGTACTTATAGTATTTGTTATGCAAATGTTTACCTCTATTTTGGAGACTGTCAAATGACAGCAATCACATCACTTTCTCAGCTGTAGGTTGATCTTGTGTCATGCAACCTGGTGTGCTTATACATAATCATTGGTTATAATAAGTTTCTTAATACTGAAGGTGCCATCTGTAATTTTTTTCTATTTCAACACAATTTTGCATCTATTTTTGAGATAATCAAATGACCATATTCTTATCATGTCCGCTTTTATATTAGCATCTCATCAGTCAGCTGAGCATCATGACCCCTGGGTCACTTGTTTTCATAAAAGGGGGGAGAGTGTAAGACATCAGACCTATAGTTATTAATGCCTTGTCTTTCCTTCTTTCTGTCTTAGTGTCACAGGGTCCATCCATCAATTGAGGATTTCTTTTGGAGTCATAAAATTATCTTAAATAGAATGCAACTGATCTTTCTTAAATTCATTGGTATGATTGATGTCTATGAAGGCTTTTTGCTCTGTGTAGGTTGGTTACAATAATATTTTGAGGGATCTTATTTCAGTCAGTACCAAAGCTACTCCTACATGGCGAGATCAGAAAAGTACGCATTAACATCACAGACACCAATGGTGAAATTCAAACGTACACTGTCAGTGGATCACCAAGGAATTACACCATGGAGGTTGATGCAACAGAGAGCTATGATGTCACACTTGAAGTGTCAACAGTTGGTTTTAACTATTCATTGGTTCCTATGCCATATCAGATTCCAAGTAAAAAAGAAAGTAAGTTTGAATGATTGAGTTTATATATTACAGTCAATGTGTAAAATCAATCAATTTTGTAAATTGCCTGAAATTTTCACTCAATTTACAAATTGCCTGATTCACTCAAAAAATTTATGAAAGGACTGCAAGTTTCAGGCCCTTTACAAATTGACTGAAAAATCAGTTAGCTCATTTGACACATTGACTGAAATGTGAAAAGAATGAAATATTATTGAAAAACAATAACAAAGATTAAAATGGCATTTCATTTGTTTAATATATCTTAGTTTCACAAAATATTTATGTTTTACATCATATTTTTGCATAGCTGGTTTAATTTTTCAAATAATCAAAATCATCCATTTTACTTATTTAGTACTGGTTATTGGAGAAATATATAGCATGTAATTATTAGGTTTTAAATTTTATGCTGCCTCAGGGGCACAAATTCCTTGTAAAGTGTGGGGGGTACATCCACTTCAGAAGTTGGGGGCAAGTTTTTAAGCAAACCTGTGAGCTTATGCGATGGCACAGCATTGTCTGTTGTCCCTCTGCTGACAGTCTGCTGTCATCCATACATTCACCCATGCTATCTCAAAAACTGTTGGAGCTAGCATCACCAAATTTTATGCAAAATATCAGTTATAAAAAAACTCTATTGGATTTTGCTTATTTTTTATCTGCATTTATTAGATTTTATAAGGAAAAAGCTAAAAAAAAACTTTAAAATCTTCTTCTCTGAAACTGCCTGGCCAAATCGTTCATTATTTCTCAAAAATGATCTCTGAAACCATCTCTCTCAAATTTGTTTGAATGGTTTAAGTTCAGTGAATTTTGACCGAGTTACAGGAAGGTGAACTTAAGTCATTTGGCAAAAAAAAGATACTAATATTACAGTACCAGATACTGCTGAAGCTATCATCACTAAATGTATGCAAATGTCGATCACATATCTCATATTTGAAATTGAGGTTGGTGGCACCACCTGCATCAACCTTTTTTGTATGAGGGTCATCAGTCATCAGTACATTAACCCATAATTTCTGAGGATTATTATTCCTGAGGGTTTCATATTTGGGATTATTTCTCATTTGCAAATATCTAGAAATTAAAACCCTCACAAATAAAAAGGTAACCACAGTAATTTGAAACTGAGGGCTGCAATAGTCTTCTTCTGCAAACCTGTTGTTCAAGATTGTGTCTGTATCTATAAATAGCTTGGCAGGCTGCCAGCTTTTTCAGATTTGCCAACAGGCCAAAGGTCAGTCTGGATCTATTTATAGCTTTGGTAGGTTGCCAACTGTATCAGATTATGCAACAGGTCAAGAGTTCACTCAGTGCAGCCAGGTACAGGTAAAAAATTCACTCAGTGCAGCCAGGTGCAGGTTAAGAGTTCACTCAGTGTAGTAGATGGAGCTAGCAATTTGTTCTGGTCCACTCTGAGCAACTGCCTTTCTCACCTAAGCCTAGTCAGCCCAGTGCACCTGACTCAAGAGAGGTTTGATGTATTGGCCTGATACTTTGACCTGTCTATGCATCTTTGATAGCTTTCTCTTACACAAGAATTGTGAGGCCACCTAGGGTGACTTTTGCACAGTGTATGCACCGGCTTATTTCTCAGAAGGGATTTGTTATATCAGCATGAAATTGAGCATATTTAGACATATCAGAGAGCTTCATTGTATACAAGACTGGTGGCAACACCTACAATATTTTTGGCACAGTGTATGTCTCTGCTTTTTTAGGAGGGATTTGATATATAACAGCCTTAAAGTAGGCATATGTATACATCTCAGATAGCTTAATTGTATGCAAGATGGCACCACCTACAATAATTTTTGCAGTGTATCATACTGTATGTACTAATGTGTTCTGTATGGTTAGGGTTAGGGTTAGGATTTAGGGTTAGGGTTAGAGTTAGATAGTTTTTTTGTATACAAGACTGGTGGCACCACCTACAATTGATTCATACATCTGTGCAAATAGCAGAAGAGTAGTTTTAAGTATAACTGTTTGAAATTTTGCATGTCCATACATCTCTGATGGCTTTCTCGTACACAAGACTGGTGGTGCCACCTACAATCATTATTGTGTTGTGTGCACCCATGCCAGTATTTCAGCAGTGACATATGTGTAATCAGTGCATGTACCTGCGGTTTCAAAATGTTCAGTGCTTACATTTAACATATACATGTCACAGTTGTATGTGAAAAGTAATGTTCCAGCATTGAAGTATTAAACCTGATGTATATCCCATTGCACAGGTTGCACATTAAGCCTGTAGGCCTTGTTTTATTGATGGTCAACTGTCCAGTTTGGTTATTAGCCAAGGGGGATATTTGTGGAGAGCGTGCCCATAAGTTCTTCAGTCTAGTAGAATTTTTACAATTCTCAATAAAATTTTCAGATTTTGGTATAAATTGATATGGAGTATTCTTGCAACAACATATTAAAGCTTTTGCACTTAATATTCTTTGGGCAGCAAATGTCCATGAGAACCCCCTCCAACCCAACTATTCAATCTGCTGCTGGTTATTTCACAATAATACCTATTATAAACAATTCCTGGTTTGAATTCTCTGTATGAATGATTTGTGTTTAAATACATGGGTTCCATAATGTTAAAGAAACATTGGTGAACAAATGTGAACCATGCCAGATTATCAGTCATTTTTAGCTCAGCTGACTAATAAGTCGTGGTCCATTGTCCGTCGTCCGTCCATCCTTTAGACTGGCACGTTTTGAAACCTTTAGACCTACAAATCCAAAATTTGGTATGGGGTTAGATATCCCCCAAATCTCCTACCATACTGAAAATTGATTAAATATGACTTTATTCCTTTGAAATATTCAGGAAAAACCTCAAATTTCATTAAAAAACATATTGTCACACTTCAGGACTGCCTAATATCAAAACCACTGAACTCTTTTTCTTAATATTTACCAGAAGTGTTCTCCTATATATTTCCTATATACCTGCCAGCAATTAAGTCAGTTAAATATAATTTCTCTAAGTTATGGGCCTTAACATGATGGACTTTGTAAAAAATCAGGAAAAATATTTACTGAGAAAACATTAAAAATTTTGAAACTAGAGACTTTTTTCCTCAGTATATAACTTTGTTTAAATAAGATTCATTTGCATACCCAAAATTAGATCTGAAATTTGTAAATTTTTTAAGTAATTAGCATAAAAATAAAATCAGTACCTTAAATTTTGCCCAACTTCCTGTGAGTACTGTTGAATTAATTTTCACAGCATGTAAACGTAAGTATTTAATTTGTTTAAATCTGAAATTTGAAAATAAAAGCTTAAAAATTAGGCTAGTTTTTGAATTTTTAGCTCAGCTGACTATAAGTCGTCTGAGCTATAGTCGTGGTCCTTTGTCCATTGCCCGTCTGTCCAGCCTTCCATTCGGACCTCCGGCCATCCAGCCGTCTGTTAACAGGGAACGTTTTAAAACCGTTGGAGCTATGAATCCAAAATTTTGCATACAGTTAGATGTCCCACAAATTTCCTGCCATACTGAAAATTGGGTCACTAGGACTTCGTTCCTTCAAAATATTAAGGAAAAACCTCTATTTTCCATAAAAAAGCCATTGTTACACTTCAAGGCTGCCTAATATCAAAACCACTGATCTGTTTTTGATCATATTTAGTATTCATATTCTTCCATACATTTTCTGTTAACATACAAAATATTAGGTCGGTATTGAGTATTGTTTTGAAGTTATAGGCCCAAATATAATGCAGTTTTTAAAAAATAAGGAAACATATTTACTCACTTAACATGAGAATTGCTGAAGCTGGAGACTTTTTTCAGGGATATTACTTTGTTAAATCAAGATTCAACTGTTAACCCAAAATTAGATCTGAATTTTGCAAATTTTTTAAGTTATTAGCATAAATAAAAAATCAATACCCTAAATTTTGTCCAACTTTGGCTACGGCACGTATTTTACCTGTAAGCACTGTTGATTTAATTTTCACAGCATATATACATAAGGATTTAACCTTTTACAATCTGAAATTTCAAAGGAATTGATTGAAAAGAGAAGCTTTTATTCAGGTTTTCATACACCATGTCAAATGTTGTTTACATCAAGCCCACCAGTACAGCCTTCACATGTGTGATGTAACCCTCTCCAGGTAGCTTGTCTTGGCTCAGCTTTATAAACTAGATGAATGTTATAATTTTCTGTATTTGATTCATTCTTATTCTAGGCTATGCTACATTTTGGATTGTATTGTACCACCAGGGTTACAATGATTAAAGTGCACATTTAATTGTGTCCACAAGGTGGTGTATTGCTATGAAAGTGTGGATGTTCATCAAATAAGTAATTCTTTACTACAGAAGAGTAAAAACTTCACAAGGTGTGGAATTAACCATTAATTCCAGTGATAAATTATAGCTGAGATAGTAATTAGCACAATGATGTTTTTTGTCCCTCATTCAGCTAACAGTGTGTATACTTTATTTGAAAAGATGTTTTTACTTTATCAGATTAACTGAATCTTTTATTTAGGTGAATAAAATTAAGCATGTACTGAAAACTCCAATGTACAAAACTTTTTCATAGTGATTCAAGGAATAATCTCGAAGATGCCATGTTGTGGCATTAATTTCTTTTAAATTCAGTTTAAACATTTGTGATGTAGAAATAATAAAATATTTTTATATGCATAATATGACCTGATATGAGCTTCACTCTGGATAAATAATGATTGCAACTTAGAATTCTGATATTTTAACTTATATTTTCAGATTTTTTTATTATAAATTTATAAAACTTGTAAATAAAAAAAATGAATCTGATAAAAATTATTAATGGAAAAAGTGGATATGCTAAAAAAGAGGGCTTTAATAAAAACTTAAATGCATTATTCCCTTGAAAGTGAAATAAAGGTATTAGTCCACTCTGTCCACTTGCCTGTCCATCTGTAATTTTTTCATATGCATGACAGTATCTCAAAAATGTTTACTGTTTTTCTTCATGAGAGTCTTGTCAAAGTATTAGTTTTGAAATCATATATTTAGAACTTTACCATAACCAAGTAGGAGGGCCCCTTTCCTCTTAACTTCTCATATGCTTATATATATGAAAAACATTACAAAAGCATATTTTACATATTTTGCATTTGCAAAAATTTCAAACTTCAGCTGAGTCATGGGTCCCTTGTTTCTTGAGGCTCTTTTGCAATCACTTGCTTTGTCTAGATGCAGGCAGCGCACTCCTGGTCACTGGAAGTCAGCTATGCCAGGGTTTCCTGATTTGTTACAGTCACTGGGGGAGATGCCCTGCTGTGACAGGTGTATAGTTATTGTCATATCAACCCCCCCCCCCCCAACCCAAACCCTTAAGTGTTATGCAGTAATTGTTATTGTTTTCACTGTATCTCCTTAATTGTAAAGCTGATTCCACTCCTATATGAAAAAACTTTCCTTGAAAAAGTAATTCAAGGTGTAATCAAGAAGATGCCATGTTGTGTTAATGTTGCATTTTTAAATAAATCAATTTTTTTTAAATGATTTTAATAAGTTAAAATATATCATTATAAGTATTCATTAATTTATAAAATGTGAAGCAAATTATGGATAAATAAAGGCACAATTTAAAATTGTGAAATCTGAATCGAGTATTATTTTTATATATTTATTGTTTTGCAAATTTAAAAGATATTTTTGTGGTTAAAAATAAATATACATTTGTATGCATGATGTGGTGTTATCTGACAAGTTTGAGATTTATGATGATGCAATTTAGAATTATGAATCAAATTATATATTGAGATTTATATTTTATATTGGAAATGTATAGAAATATAAACTTATAATAAAAAATTGATGTGATAAAAAATTAAGATCTAATACAAACATTTGTTCATTATTTTCCTTCCACAGCAGAATTGGAGATCAGGCTTTGTTTACCCTGTATGTATATGCAGAAGTGTTGTTAATCATACCATCCACCCCCCCCCCCCCCCCCACCTCTGCTGCCATTGAAACCCTTGCACCTGTGCACTGGGACATTAGTTTTTATTGCAAATGTGTAAAATATATTTAACTTAAGAAATAATTGGATAAGTAATAATCAAAATTTAATTAAAACATATTCTTGCCTCAGGAGAATGGAACATAAAGTGATCAGCTCTGTCTGTCCATCATCTCTCCATTATCATTAAATATATTAATTATGAAATTATTTCTATAAGCACTGTTGAAATAACTTTCATATGCTGTATGTGGATTGATTAAAGCTATTAAGGTCTGAAACTTGAAAGCAACTTATATATTCAGTTGTGTAATATTTCAGATGTTAAACTTTAATGATTTTTTTATTTGATATATAAAAAATTTAAGAAATAATTAAAACTAGATATTTCATCAGCTTTGTTTGTCTACCCGTCTGTTTGTCCTTTTTTAAATATTAAGTAATTGTGAATGACCTTCTTTATCCTGTAAGCATAGTTGAATTGAGTGAAAATCCTATGTTTATACACTATAACAACACAGAGATGTTGTACCTTCCATCATTCCATCCCCCCCCCCCCTCGAAGCCCTTGCACCTGTGGACTGGAACATTATATTTCAACTGTATAGAATTTATAAAATAAAAAAATACATATATCTAATAATATATATTATAAAAAATAGATCCAATTTAACAAATGTGTAAACTACTGGACTGTCAACAATTTATAAAAAAGTCAACCAATGATCATGGTTATAATAAACATCTTATGTACACAAACTGATCACCTACTTCAAATTTAACATTAGGAAATGCATCTTTTGTCACAAAATATTATTTGCAACAATTTCTTACACATCAGTACAAACCAATCATGTCAACCAGCCATGGCCTATATTACCTTTTCCTCTTACGCTTTATCTCCATTAGATATTATTTTAGATTTTTACCTTCAAGGTCAACTTCAGCTGAGCATAGTGACCCATGGGTCCCTTGTTTTGGTTTCATTCTTCTGTGCACATAGTTTAAGAGAGCCATAACCATAATTCTATTGTGTTTATCAATAACAGTATTTTAGCAGTGGTGTTTGTGTAATTGGTGTGTGTACTTAAGATTAAATTGAACAGTCGCACAGGCCAAGATTGTGTCTGTAAATTAATCAAGTACTTTTCAAATCATGGTCAAGCATGTAATCATGGAAGCATTATACTCATGTATATCCCATTGCACAGGTTCGCATAAAGGCTCGTGTTCCTTGTTTCTTATTTTTAAGAATTTTTTTAGCGAACCTGTGAGCTTATGCCATGGTGTCAGGTCATCCGTCGTCCGTCATCTGTACGTTAACCCATACTAACTTGAA
This sequence comes from Sipunculus nudus, assembly GCA_026874595.1. Classification (NCBI taxonomy): domain Eukaryota; kingdom Metazoa; phylum Annelida; class Sipuncula; order Golfingiida; family Sipunculidae; genus Sipunculus; species Sipunculus nudus. Next base: position 97,213,623 of record CM049309.1, read on the forward strand.
AACAGCAAGAGTTAGCATCACAAAATGTTATGCAAAAAATAAGTCATCTGAAAAACTCTATCGGATTCTGCTTATTTTTTGGCTAACTGCATTTTCTTAGATTTTATAGGGAAAAAGCTAAAAACACTTAAAAAAACTTCTTCTCCGAAACTGTTAGGCCAAATTGTCCAATATTTCACAGAAATGATCCCTGAAACAATCTCTCTCCAATTTGTTCGAATGGTTTAAGTTCGGTGATTTTTGGCTGAGTTGCAGCTAGTTGAACTTAGTCATCTGTCCATAAAAGCATACTAAAATTACAAACTTAGAAACGGCTGGAGCTATCATTTAATGCCAATGTTGGTCACATATGAGTCATATCTGAGGTATTGGTGGCGCCACCTGCATCGGCCTTTTTTGTACGGGGGTCATCAGTGCCCGTATCATACTGACAGCTACAAATAACTTCTTCTCTGAAACGATATGGCCAAATTGTTTAATATCGCACAGAAATGATCCTAGGGTAGTGCTTTCTGAAGTTTGTTCAAATGGTCTCAGTTCAGTGACTTTTGGCTAAGTTATGGGAAGCTGAATTTAGTCAAATACCATAACAGCCCATTTTAGCTTAATTGCTACAAAAATCTTCTTCTCAAAAACCACTGGGCCAAAGTCTTAAATCTCACACATTAATTATCCTTAGATGTTGATAATTCAAGTTTGTTCAAATGGTTTTGGTTCAGTGATTTTTGGCTGAATTATGGGTAGCTTAACTTAGCCATTTTGCTGTATTGTCCCATATGAGTTATAAACCTGCAAAACATTTTTAGACTGATGCCACTGAGGCCAATTTGTTTAATATTTTACAAGAATAGTCCCCTGAATAATTCTAATAATGATTATCTTTTATGGATCCAAAGAATGAATTATGGCTGAATTATAAAGATTGAATTAAGTCATTTTACCATATATGGTAGCTGTGTAAAGCAGATTCATCTAGCCTAGCACCAGTTTGTCAGCATCCCTTACATCATGCCTCTAGACCTTCAGATTTCAGGTTATCTATGGTTAATATTGACAAGAATGTTTTTAAAAGCTTTTAAAAAATGTAGATTTATGATTTTAGATATACTTCATACCAGGCAATGTTAACAATCACAGGTATACAGCTCTCTGTGGGTATTTAAAGACGGCTATACATAGATTATAAATAATTGGTATCCATACTCAACTTTATTCAAGATTTTGCCATCAGTGAGATGTATCTGTATTATAATTTTGCATTCAATATGCATCTGTAGTAATTTTTAGTGAGCCTGTGAGCTAATTTGATGTTGTGGCAGTGTCCATAGTCCATCTTCTCTAAGTTAACCCATACTATTCGAAAAAGACTGAAGCTAGCATCATGAAATGTAATGTAAAAAATTAGCCATCTGAAAAACTCTGCATTTTCTTAGATTTTAATGAGAAAAAAATTTAAAAACCTTTAAAAATCTTCTCTGACGAAACGGTCAAGCCAAATTGTTCAGTATTTCACAGAAATAATCTTTTATATCATATCTTACAAGTTTGTTCGAATGGTTCAAGTATGATATAAAAGATTAAAAAGTATTTTAGCCAAAGTCTTTCAGTATGTGTAAACAGATTTACCAACAGGCCAAGATTGTGTCTGTAATTTTAAATAGGTTGAGAAACTGCCAACTGTTTCAGATTTGGCAACAGATCAAGAGTTCATTCTGTGCAGCCAGATAAAGATCAAGAGTTCAATCTGTGCAGCCAAGCACAAGGCATGTGATCACCTCATGGGTGACATGTGAACACCTCATGGGCACCATGTGATAACCTCATAGGTAGCATGTGATCAACTCATGAGTATCATGTGATCACCTCATATGTGTCATGCCCCTCAGGGCTGCATGTGGGGCCAATCTGAGAGCTTATGCAATGGTGTGGCTACTATTTCAGATTAGGCAACAGGTCAAGAGTTCACTCAGTGCAGCCAGGTATAGGTCAGGAGTTCACTCTGTGCAGTAGCTGCATTCTATTTATAGCAGTGTTAGACTGCCCACTGCATCAGATTTGGCACCAAAGTTCATCCTGGATCTATTTATAGCTTTGGCAGACTGCCAACTGTGTCAGATTATGCAACAGGTCAAGAGTTCACTCAGTGCAGCCAGGTACAAGTCAAAAGTTTACTTAGTCTAGCCAGGTGCAGGTCATGAGTTCACTCAGTGCAGTAGCCTGAGCAAGCAATTTGTCACAGTTCACTCGGGGCAACTGCCTTTCTCACCTAAGCCTGGTCAGCCCCATGCATCAGACTAAAGGTAAGTTTGATGTATTGGCCTAATATAATGACCTGTCTATGTGTCTTTGATGGCTTTCTCGCTCACAAGACAGGTGTCGCCACCTACAATGACTTTTGCACAGTTTGTGTCCCTGTGTTTTCTCAGGAGGGGTTTGATATATCAGTCTGAAATTGGGCATATGTATATATCTCTGATAGCTTTGTTGTATACAAGACTGGTGGTGCCAGCTACAATAATTTTTGTGTTGTGTGCACCCATGCCAGAATTTAAGCAGTGATCTTTGTGTAATAATTTCATATTCAAAATAGTTAGTACTTGCATTGTTCATATACATGAAAAGTAATGGTCAAGCATTGAAGCATTATACCTGGTGTATTTCCCAATGCACAGATTCGCATTAGGCCTGTAGGCCTTGTTTACTATATATGACAGCAATTGTGTCAATTTCTCAGCTGTGGTAAAATGTTTGCAAGATATATGCTGCATATCTGCTGCCAATGTTACATATAATAATATAGTTGCAATATATTTGCAAACCCTTTGCCATGATTAAAAGCAAACAGTTTGCAAAGCTCAAGTATTCCTGGCAAATATTTTGCAAAGGGTTACCTGGCACACTGCTGTTTTGGCAAATACTCTGCAAAGTGTGACTTAGTTAATTTTGTTGTTGCAAATACTTTGCAAAGGGTAACTTGGCTGACATGCTGTACTGGCAAATACTCTGCAAAGGGCGCCTTAGTTAAACTTGTGGTCGCAAATACTTTGCAGAGGATTACTTAGTTAATTTTGTGATCACAAATACTTTGCAAAAGGTAACTCAGTTAATTTTTTTGTGACCAAAAATGCTTGGCAAAGTGTTATTGGTGGCAAATACTTTGTAAAGGGTAACTTAGTCCTTTTTTGTGACCACAAATACCTTGCATATTTCCTAAGGGTAACTTAGCAAAACTCTGTAAAGGATAATTTTGTTGATATTTTTAATTTTTTTAAGCAAGTGGAAACACAGCTTAATTCTTGGTGAAACTAAAATCTTCTAGCTCCTTTGAACAGGAGTTAAGCAGTCAAGTGGTTTACCTGATGACAATATTATCAGTTTATCGGTTTTGTTTACGCTTGGTTCCTTTTTGGATATTATATGAATTCTTAAAATGTTTGCATGTTTTATGAATTTTGAAATTCTAACCAATTCATATACAATGCAAGATTAAAAAAATCTCTCAAGTGCACCTTCCCTTAATATGGCATATGTTAAAGGTCTCCTTACCTGAAAAGATTATGGTCACAGGTTGATGGATTGTGGGATTTATTCATGAAATTTTATACTTAATGTCAAACATTTATATGCAATGCAGTATCTTAAAAATGTTACTAAAATCCATTTCTAATTAACAAGGCAGGTACAGTCAAACCTTGGAATTACAACCACCAATGGAATCATGATAAAATGGTCAGTTTCTGGGATGGTGGGTTAGGTGAGGTTTGACTATAGATGGTCTTACGTTGTTAACTTAAGTAGCTGTTCAGTGTAATTTGAAATAACTGATTTTGATGTTCACCTAAATCTTCATAATAGGGCAGGAAATTAACATGATACATGATTTTATAACAAGATTTTATTTATTAATATTGAAAAAAAGAGAAAAAACTCAAATAATTAAAAAAATCATATCAAAGCACATCTCGAGGCAAGCCTGGGAGTTTGGCAGCAATTGGACATGATTCTCTGCTTAGTCTCTGCAAATCTCTGCTTATTTGTGAAATGTGCACATTCTTGTAGCCCTCACAAGGTACATACAATTTTACATCACTGAGTTTATCAAGGAGCACTTAGTCTCTTTCTCAGCCAATAAACAGTTTCCCCTATGGTGAGTTAATTATGAAATAATCATAAATCTTTTTAGCCAATGAGTTTATCAAAGCTAGGAGTCTATGTATCACGCATTTCAATAACAGCTGGCCTCATAATAAGTAATGAAACTGTTCCAGGCCACATTCACGGCCTTGTGTGATCATCTGTGAACATGCTTTGATCTTTGATCTACTGCCCTTTACTAATTAGGGATATAATGCATTGGTTTGCGCTCAACCCTCCACTTCACATGGCCGGACAATGTTTGCTCTGTTCTTAGTGGTCGCATAATTGAGGTTGAGGTCAGACCTTTGGGTAAAAATAAGTGGTTGTAAAACAGAAAAACTAGGTGCCTGCTATTCAGAGGTTGAAATGTATGATATAAAGAGAAAAAATTGGGACCATGAAAAAGTTGTCATAATAACAAGGTGGTTGCTTTACCAAGGTGGTCATTAGGAGGGGTTTTACAGGATATTTTATTGTTATCCTCATTTGATTAGGTTTAGGTGCATAATTATAATTATAATGAAATATAATTAAATGAAATTTTGCATACAGTTAGATATCCCCAAAATCTCCTACTATGCCGAAAACTCAGTCAATAGGACTTCTTTTCTTCAAGATATTAAGGAAAAACCTCAATTTTTTATTAGCTCAGCTGACTATAAGTCATCTGAGCTATAGTCGTGGTCCATTGTCCGTGGTCCATTGTCCGTCGTCCGTCCGGATGTCCGTCCGTAAGACTGGCATGTTTCGACACCATAAGACCTACGAATCTGAAATTTGCCATACAGTTAGATGTCCCCAAAATCTCCTACCATGCCAAAAATTGGGTCAATAGGACTTTGTTCTTCGAGATATTAAGAAAAAACCTCAATTTTTAATTTTAAAAAATTGGCATAATGTTAGATGTCCCCAAGATCTCCTACCAAGCCGAAAACTGGGTCTTTGTGACTTCCTTCCTTTGAGAAATTAAGGAAAAACCATAATTTTTTATTAAAAACCTATTTTCACACTTCAGGACTGCCTAATATCAAAACCACTCATCTGGTTTTCTTCATATTTACCATAAATGTTCCTCTATATAGTTCCTAAGTCGTGCCAGAAATTAAGTCAGTATTATATAATTTAAAAAAGTTATGGGCCCAAACATAATGGATTTTGTAAAAAATCTGGAAAGATATTTGGTCACTTAAGACCAAAAGTGTTAAAGGTAGGGACTTTTTTCAGTAATACAACTTTAATTAAACAAAATTTAACTGTATACCAAAAATTAGATCAAAATCTGTCACATTTTTTTAAATATTGGCAAAACTATAAAATTGGTACCATGAATTTTGCCCAAGTTTGACCATATGGCACGTTTTTTCTTGTAAGAACATTTGATTTACTTTTTACAGTCGGTATATACAGTAGAGTGCAGTATTTCCGAATGCTGAATTTCCGAAAATTAGTTTCTCCAAAAATTAAAATGGGGAACCAAAAATTTATTTGTATTTCTGAAATATATTTCAAGTATGTAAATACCTAAACTGAATATTTGTAATTACGAGTCACAAGGCCTGTAGTCATGTGTTTAAGCCCACTGGTGACCCTGATTAATTAGTTTTGGGCCGATGTTGTCGCCGGGGCAAAGGTGTGAAAACTACAGCTAGCCCTGAAACGCTCAGCTCCCTGTACCCCTAGCAAGCGACTGAGCAGTTTATCTAAGAGCACTTGTGTGTAATCAACCACATCATATTTTTACTCAAGCAAGCATAGTTCGTCGGCTTTGGATAGGATGTCAGGCCAAATAACTGAGCTGTTTACTCACATCAGCATTGGTGAGGTATCATTCATTAAAGCTTGAGCTTGAGCATGTTTAGGTGCGAGGCCACAGCCTGCGGGCCTGGCCATACAAATGAGCAGTTCAATCCCAAGAGCAATTGTGTCATCTACTTAAACTCGCTGTTATATCAGTTTATTCATCATTTACTTTTACTGTCAAGAAGTACACAACTCTAACACGATCGTCCTGCTGTCACTAACCAGAGATATGGAGTTAAAGAAGAAAAGACGGACGGTGTATGCTGGCTATTAAAGATGGCTATTAAAGAAACTAACAGAGCTTCACCAATGGCGATGTCATTTGACCTTTCCCTCCAGTGAATTTGATGAAAAAAAGAGCATGCATGTATCCTTAAAGCAAGTTAGACTGATCTTTGCCAATTATGCTCAGCAATAATCCAATATCTATTATATGTCCCGGTCGTCAATTACGAAGATCGAAAAGAAACGCCATGTTCCTCAGGTAAAATGGCATTAAGTTAATCATTAATTGTAGTAAGAACTTGCTGCTAGACCCTTGTCCGCATTTGCGAATGTTCATATTTACGAACAAAAAGCTTGTCCCCCGATGCTTTCGGAAAAACAACGCTTTACTGTATATAGATTTAATCTGTTAAATTCTGAAATTTGAAAGTAAAAGCTTAAAAATTATTCTAGTTATTGATGTTTTTCTGAGCTTCTAATGTATTTACATTTTGAACCTCCAGACCAGCCATGTCTGGTCCCCACAGCCTTTTTTTGGGTAAACATATTAATGATGCAACACTGCTTTTACAAATGTATAATCATATATGGCAACCCTGCCCCCCCCCCCCAACCCTGCCCTCCCCTCTCCATCCCCCCCCCACCCAACCAGATATGTTGCATTACTTACATTCTTTAACCAATTGCTGTTACTGATCCAATATATAACTTTTCCAATCCTGAATCAAGTGTTATTTTTAGATATTTATTATTTTGCAAATTTAAAAAATATATTTTTTAGAAAAAATAAATACGTCTGTGTTCCTATTAAAAATCTATTTTCATACTTCAGGACTGCCTAATATCAAAACCACTCATCTGGTTTTCTTCATATTTACCATAAATATTTCTCTATATGTCCACTACAGTGAAAAATTTGATCCAGAAAATTGTTCCCACCCAGACAAGAATGCCAGGAGTCACAACTCCTACCTGATGATGAATACAGGCACCTCATCCAGAAACTAAATGAAAAACAACTTTCAGTACTAAGACATGTCATGAAACATATTAAAACTGGTAATACCCCAATCAGACTATTCATTACTGGTGGCGCTGGAGTTGGCAAATCTGTTGTTGTAACAGCACTCTATCAAACCTTGCATCGTCATTTGTGTTCTACTGAAGGCCAGGATCCATCAGATTGTCAAAGACTAATCACAGCACCAACTGGAAAAGCTGCCTACAATGTGCAAGGATCAACCCTGCATAATGCGTTTCATATTGACCCAAACAAATGGTTTGAATACAAAAGGCTATCCTCAGACATTCTGAACACCCTCAGAGTATACTATAGAAACCTGAAAGTTCTTATGATCCATGAAATCAGCATGGTAGGAAATCCTATGTTCAACTTTGTCAACTTGAGACTTCAAGAAATAATGGGAAACAATAAACACTTTTTGGTATCCATATAATTGTCATAGGAGACCTTTTTCAACTGCAGCAAGTAATGGATAGTTGGATTTTCAATAGTCTTACTGATAATTATGGCCCACTTGCAACATACCTCTGGAAATGAGAATTCTTTGTATATGAACTAACTCAGATAATGTGTCAGAAAGACGATGCATATTTTTCAGAAATACTCAACCGCTTGAGAGAAGGAATCAGACACAAGCAGACATTCAGACTCTGAAATCTAGGATAATCAGCACTGACAATTCATATCCCACCAATGCACCACATCTCTTCACAAACAATGCTGATGTAGACAAACACAATGTTCAAGTGCATCTTCAGTCAAACACTGACAAAGTCATAATTACTGCAGTGGACACAGTTCTTGCAGATCTGACTGACAACATCAAGCAAGAAGTCATATCAAGAATCCCTGATAATCCATCAAAAACAGCTGGTCTCACTCTGTTACACAAGTTACAAGCAGCTACAGGAATCCCTTATGATATTGCCTGTAATGTTTCTGTTCAAGATGGAATAACCAATGGGTATGGTGGCTCGTATTAGACATGCAGAAAATTATTTTTATCTCATTCCCCCACACGATAGTATCTCGTTCCCACGTGTAAGTATCTTGTGGCCACGCAATAATTATCTCGTTCCAACGTGTTAGTTTCTCGTGGCCACACGATAATTATCTCATTCCCACGCATTAGTATGGGAACTAAGCCTAAAGAATGTCTGTTTTCTGTTGTATGTCAGAGCGTTGATGCAACTAAAATTGTATGTATTTTGTTGTATGTGTGTTTGTGCCGAATGCTTCGAGGTAAATTTTCAGCAGTTCTCATTGCGTTGGTTCAACATTTAATTCCGTTGGTTCAACTTACCCATTTTTATTTCTTAATGGAAAGCTGTATTGAGTTTGTTTTAGGGTAATGTTGTTATGAACCCTTGTTGACCATACATATGAATTAAATGAAACACATGTTAGTGTTTTAATTACCTCCCCAGAAATCTAATTTTTTATGGCTAGGGTTAGGGTTATATAATCTCGGGTACACCAAACAGGGAAAACAACACGTCAGTTTGTGTTATGTCAACAGAAGGTGTCAGCCATGTCACTTCATTATAGCCTGGGGGGGGGGGGGAGGCAGGGAGACATGCCCCCCTAACTTTTTAAGGCTCTTTACGAGAAATTTGTTCATTCTTCTCTCTCATATACAAAAATATTTAAGTTTTGTATTTCATATTATGAAAATTTAGTATGATACATATTTTACCCAAACTACCCCCCTCCTTTTCCCCGCTCACATATTCCTGAACAAACATGGCCCATGAGTGGTGTTCAAGTCCCGGTTGCATCATTCAGGTCTCAGCATATTAAGCCCGCTCCATATGCATTCAAAAATAATTGACCATAGTCTTCATCAAGTGAAGAGAACCATGCCTTAAGGATTTAAGATGTAGGTCTTACTGTATTGTCTATCAAATTTATCTCATTCCCACGCAATGATTATCGCGTGGCCACAAGATACTATCGCGTGGGAATGAGATAATTATTGGGTGGCCACGAGATACTAATGCATGGGAACGAGATAACTATCAAGTGGTCACCACATACAAACACGTGGGAATGAGATAAAAATAATTTTGTGCATGTCCTATACGAGCCACCGTAAATGGGTGTTCATGTGTACTAAAAAAAATCATTATCTACAAAATAACCCTACACCAGCAATTCTATGGGTTCAGTTTCCAGACTGCAACATTGGTACTGAAACAAGAAGAAAATATCATTCCTTATATACATCTGATATTGATAAAACATGGACCCAAAAATTTGCTATTAAATGGACATTTTACACAGGAAGGAAATATATGTGTTACTCGTTCACAGTTCCCTCTAAAAATTGGAGCTGTAAAAACAATCTGGAAAGCACAAGGATCTACATTGGATCAGGGGGTAATAAAATATGACAAGCAGAAGGAAACTTATGCATGGTCACTATGTAGCACTTAGCAGAGCAAGACAGATGAATGGGCTATACATACAGAATTTAGTTGAACATAAATTGTTACTGATCCTCAGGTTAAAAATTTAATGAACCGATTACACAATGACATGCCTTTGAAAGTGAATTTCAAACAACCATCTGTTGAATCAAATGAATTATTACAGGTTATCTACCATAACATGCAGTCCCTACATTTGCATCATTAGGATGTAAAATCTGATTGTCATATACTAAACACCCAAATCATTGCTTTTGCAGAGTCACGCTTTTGCTCTAGAGACCAAAATGAAATGTATGAAATACCTCATTACAAACTTATCAGAAATGATCAAATAGCTGTCAGAGGAACAACAAACAAAAGACCACCTCATGGTTTAGCCATTTATATACATGAACAGTTGAGTCCCCATGTAACCCTTCACCACCACACAACACCAGATTTTGAGTCATCCCTTCTCTATATTCACACTCAAACTCAGTCACTTCAGATTGTTTTCCTCTATAGGTCACCCGCATGTCCCATCAGTAACTTCTTCTCTGAACTCCAAGTTTTAGTCTCTCAAGTTGACCTCAACCTGCCTATAGTGATCATGGGCAATTTCAATATTGACATTTCTAATATAATATATAACACCGAATTGACACAATTATGTCAACTCTTTAAATGTCAACAACTAGTCAGAGAACCAACCAATGACCATGGAAATACCATAGATCTTGTCTTTACTAACTGTTTAAATGCTTCAGTTTCAACATTAGAAAACACATGGTCAGATCACAAGATATTATTAGCAACAATCCCCCATTCTTCAATTCAGATCAAACATGGCAACTTCTCATAGCTTAATCTACCATTTCTTCTCTATAGATACTTTTTGAGACATTCTGTTTCCTCTCCAATTCAGCAACAACTGCTTCCCAAAACATATCAGTTTTCTACTTTTCCATATTTATTTTGATTTATTGTATCCCCAGACAAAGTCGGGGGATACAATGTTTTCATACCGGTCCCCCCGCCGCCACCGCCGCCGCCGCATATAAATCTTGTAGGCGCGATAACCCAAAAAATATTTCACAGAACTTTACCAAACTTGGTATATGTATAGATATGGGTAAGAGGACGAGGCCTATTTAAAATGAGGTCATGACCTTTACTAGGAGAGTGTCCTTGACCTTGAATATGTCCAGTTTTGGGGAAAATCACACAAATTCTTTAATATCTCAAGAAATCTTGCATGGATTTATCCCAAAATCAATTTGTTGGAAGATCATGGATAGGGTTGTCATGTTCCAGAAACTGGTGGCGCCACCTATTATTCTTTACTTGTTTTCGTGCCGTTTAATACCCCCAAAATTGCCACTTTACAGTACTGTGAGCATTATAAGTCAAAAACTAACGGACAGATTATATTATGCATATACATAGGTATGGGTTATGGGATGATGTTTATTTAAATTGGGGTCATGACCTTTCCTATGAGAGTGGCCTTTACCTTTAATATTGCCATATATGGTGAAAATCACACACCTCTTATGATATCTCCGGTGTTGATAGCCATATGGATTTCAAACATGACTTATGTATGGCCCACCACTAAAGTAAGAACCCTATAGGTTCTAGGGTCATGAGGTCATAGGTCAAGGTCACTGGACTGGCATCTTAAAAGATATTGGGGATGCATTTTAAGCCAAATTTTCATCCCAGGTCTTCCATCTTGAATATATAGCTCATTTGCCAATAGTGGATGATCCATATCAATTTTGGGGTCACAAGGCCAAAGGTCAAGGCCACAGGGGCTATCTGTCCAAAAATTAGTTTCTGGATGATAATTCCTGGTTTTATTGATGTATTGATTTCAAACTTGACTTATATATGTCCCATTGAAAAAGCAAGACTCCAGTTGATTTTGGGGTCATGAGGTCAAAGGTCAAGGTCACAGGACACATCTTTAAAAAGATTGCGGATGCATTTTCAGCCAAACATTTCATCTCAGACCTTTCATCTTGCACATAGAGTTCATCTGCCAATAGAGGAAGACCCCTATCAATTTTGAGGTCACAAGGTCAAAGGTGAAGGTCACATGAGCCATCTGTCCAAAAATTAGTTTCTGGATGATAATTCCTTCTTTTATTGATGTATGGATTTCAAACTTGACTTGTATTTGACCCATTGGAAAAGCAAGACCAGAATTGATTTTGGGGTCATGAGGTCAAAGGTCAAGTTCACAGGAAACATCTTTAAAAAAATTGTGGATGCATTTTTAGCCAAACAATTCATCTCTGATCTTTCATCTTGCACATATAGTTCACCTGCCAAGAGTGGAAGACCCCTATCAATTTTGAGGTCACAAGGTCAAAGGTGAAGGTCACAGGAGCCATCTGTTCAAAAATTAGTTTCTGGATGATAATTCCTGCTTTTATTAATGTATGGATTTCAAACTTGACTTGTATATGTCCCATTGGAAAAGCAAGACCCAAATTGATTTTGGGGTCATGAGGTCAAATGTCAAGGTCACAGGAAACATCTTTAAAAAGATGTGGATGCATTTTCAGCCAAACATTTCATCTCAGATCTTTCATCTTGCACATATAGTTCACCTGCCAAGAGAGGAAGAACCATATCAATTTTAAGGTCACTAGGTCAAATGTGAAGGTCACAGGAGCCATCTGTCCAAAAATTAGTTTCTGGATGATAATTTCTTCTTTTATTGATGTATGGATTTCAAACTCGACTTGTATTTGACCCATTGGAAAAGCAAGACCAGAATTGATTTTGGTGTCATGAGGTCAAAGGTCAAGGTCACAGGACACATCTTTAAAAAGATGTGGATGCATTTTCAGCAAAACATTTCATCTCAGATCTTTCATCTTGCACATATAGTTCACCTACCAAGAGAGGAAGAACCCTATCAATTTTGAGGTCACAAGGTCAAAGGTTAAGGTCACAGGAGCCATCTGTCCAAAAATTAGTTTCTGGATTATAATTCCTGCTTTATTGATGTATAGATTTCAAACTTGACTTGTATATGTCCCATTGGAAAAGCAAGACCCGAATTGATTTTGGTGTCATGAGGTCAAAGGTCAAGGTCACAGGACACATCTTTAAAAAGATCAAGGTCACAGGACCAACATCTTCAACAAGATTGTGGATTGATAGATAGAAGAAACAATAAATATGCCAAGTGTCAGTATATGCTGCTAAAAATGGGGGCCTATTCTTAAAGGGGGGGGGGGGGGGGCTACTGTGTCTGGGGATACTCTGGCACCTGCGGTGCCAAGAAATGTCTAGTTAAATGTGTATTTTTATACTCGCAAATCTCCACTTCCTTCTTCTGCAATTTACAACATCTGGTCATTCCCAATGCAATATTTTAGACACACATTCTTGTACATATTTGAAATACTGATACTTCTATATTACTATTCCGCTCAACTACATAATAAATACAAAAAATTATATCTGTCAAAATGAAATCTTACAGACCTACATACAACAATGGTGATACAATTATATCTGTCACATTCAGCTGAGCGCCTTGACCCATGGGTCCCTTGTTTCTACATGTGGTGTCTTTGTCATGTTTCAGATTTGATTCAAGGCAAAGTACACATTCCTCACATAAGTCACTTTCTGTATTGGCAGCACATTAGGTTCTCCAATTAAGCCTGCACAAAGTGGACCGTTATTGTTTTTGGTCAATTCTGTGACTGTGAGGATGTGTGTGTGATGATGTGTGTACACATTTCCCACATTCCTGTTTGGCAGGGGATCCAGTCCTCTGGAGATTTCCTAGTTAGGTGTGATAATGGTCTACCAGGACCAGCTCTAATTTATCCATGTTGCCCAGAAATAAATGTGTTTTTAAGGATTTTACAACTCATGGCTTTTCCAGTCACCCAGTTGAGATAACTTTTTCCAACTTGTTGTTACTATAGATACCTTAAAAGTTTAAGTGCATATAGAAAGTATTATACATTTATAAATAGACCTTGTTGAGATTCAGAACTTCAGAGTCAATAAATATGTGTATTATGTAAATGCTTTGACCATGCTTTGGAGCCCCTTTCTATATATGAGACAAAACATGCTCTTTTGTTGCAAGTACAATCATTATAGAAGAACAAAGTACACTAAAACAACATCACATGTTTTTGGAACTAAGAGAAAAGAATTTCTATGTGCTGGACAAGTTTATTAACAATATTTGCAAATTGGCTTTAGCATTAGATTTACATTTTCAATTGCATCAATATAACATAAACAGTTACCTTTTCTCTGTGTGCCAGGATTTAATATTTTTCTGTCATAGGAAAATTCATCTTGGATTCGTGACCCATAGTTCAACCTTGTTATATTGGTTTTATTGTATATTTAACAGTGCCACCGAAACCAGATGAGTTTAGAGTTATTGGTGACAGGAAGGGAACAATAACAGCATACTGGAACAACAAAGATGTCCATCAGATATCCCTCTTTTGGTGTAAAGGTGTTTACAGCATAAGGGAATGTCATGTAGGTATATTAAAGGTGTTTACAGCATGAGGGAATGTCATGTAGGTATATTAAAGGTGTTTACAGCAAGAGGGAATGTCATGTAGGTATATTAAAGGTGTTTACAGCATGAGGGAGTATCATGTAGGTATATTAAAGGTGTTTACAGCATTGGGGAATGTCATGTAGGTATATTAAAGGTGTTTACAGCATGAGGGAATGTCATGTAGGTATATTAAAGGTGTTACAGCATTGGGGAATGTCATGTTGGTATATTAAAGGTGTTACAGCATGGAGTAATGTTATGTAGGTATATTAAAGGTGTTTACAGCATTGGGGAATGTCATGTAGGTACATTAAAGGTGTTACAGCATGAGGGAATGTCATGTAGGTATATTAAAGGTGTTACAGCATTGGGGAATGTCATGTAGGTATATTAAAGGTGTTTACAGCATGAGGGAATGTCATGTAGGTATATTAAAGGTGTTTACAGCATGAGGGAATGTCATGTAGGTATATTAAAGGTGTTTACAGCATGAGGGAATGTCATGTAGGTATATTAAAGGTGTTTACAGCAAGAGGGAATGTCATGCAGGTAAATTAATGGTGTTTACAGCATGAGGGAATGTCATGTAGGTATATTAAAGGTTTAACAGCATTGGGGAATGTCATGTAGGTATATTAAAGGTGTTTACAGCATGAGGGAATGTCATGTAGGTATATTAAAGGTGTTTACAGCATGAGGGAATGTTATGTAGGTATATTAAAGGTGTTTACAGCATGAGGGAATGTCATGTAGGTATATTAAAGGTGTTTACAGCATGAGGGAATGTAATGTAGGTATATTAAAGGTGTTTACAGCATGAGGGAATGTCATGTAGGTATATTAAAGGTTTAACAGCATTGGGGAATGTCATGTAGGTATATTAAAGGTGTTACAGCATGGAGTAATGTTATGTAGGTATATTAAAGGTGTTACAGCATGAGGGAATGTCATGTAGGTATATTAGAGGTGTTACAGCATGAGGGAATGTCATGTAGGTATATTAAAGGTGTTTACAGCATTAGGGAATGTCATGTAGGTATATTAAAGGCGTTTTCAGCATGAGGGAATGTCATGTAGGTATATTAAAGTAGTAACAGCATGAGGGAATGTTATGTAGGTATATTAAAGGTGTTTACAGCATGAGGGAATGTCATGTAGGTATATTAAAGTAGTTACAGCATGAGGGAATGTCATGTAGGTATTCTAAAGGTGTTACAGCATGAGGGAATGTCATGTAGGTATACTAAAGGTGTTAACAGCATGAGGGAGTATCATTTAGGTATATTAAAGGTGTTTACAGCATGAGGGAATGTCATGTAGGTATATTAAAGTAGTTACAGCATGAGGGAATGTTATGTAGGTATATTAAAGGTGTTTACAGCATGAGGGAATGTCATGTAGGTATATTAAAGTAGTTACAGCATGAGGGAATGTCATGTAGGTATTCTAAAGGTGTTTACAGCATGAGGGAATGTCATGTAGGTATATTAAAGGTGTTTACAGCATTGGGGAATGTCATGAAGGTATATTAAAGGTGTTTACAGCATGAGGGAATGTCATGTAGGTATATTAAAGGTGTTACAGCATGAGGGAATGTCATGTAGGTATATTAAAGGTGTTTACAGCATGAGGGAATGTCATGTAGGTATATTAAAGGTGTTTACAGCATGAGGGAATGTCATGTAGGTATATTAAAGGTGTTACAGCATGAGGGAATGTCATGTAGGTATATTAAAGGTGTTACAGCATGAGGGAATGTCATGTAGGTATATTAAAGGTGTTACAGCATGAGGGAATGTCATGTAGGTATATTAAAGGTGTTTACAGCATGAGGGAGTATCATGTAGGTATATTAAAGGTGTTTACAGCATGAGAGAATGTCATGTAGGTATATTAAAGGTGTTTACAGCATGAGAGAATGTCACGTAGGTATATTAAAGGTGTTTACAGCATGGTGAAATGTCATGTAGGTATATTATCTTTGCATCTAAATGCAGAGCTGGCAGCCAGCAATCATGCATATGCACCTGGGTTGAATATGAAACATTTGTTTCTTTTTTTATGCAAGTGTAACTAATCCTGACCGAATTTTTCATTAAGACTCAGAAAAGGTTCCCATGAAGATTAACATAGTAACATTAGAATTCAAGACTAAATGTGACTGACAGTGTGGGGGACCTCTTTGGCATCAATACATACCAGTAAATATGCAACTGCTCTATCTGTCATACAGGATGCCATTAAGACCACCACCTTTTATTTCTTTTGAAGTGCACATTTTGTGTTTTCATAATGCAGAAAAGACCCCAAAAAGTGCTTCAAAGTGAACCATAAAAGTTGAAGGATGTATAACGTCAACTAAGAGTATGGCCTAGAGTGTACCATGAAAGTTGATGGATGTATAATGCCAAATAAGAGTATGGCCTAGAGTGTACCATGAAAGTTGATGGATGTATAATGCCAAATAAGAGTATGGCCTAGAGTGTACCATGAAAGTTGATGGATGTATAATGCCAAATAAGAGTATGGCCTGGAGTGTACCATGAAAGTTGATGGATGTATAATGCCAAATAAGAGTATGGCCTAGAGTGTACCATGAAAGTTGATGGATGTATAATGCCAAATAAGAGTATGGCCTGGAGTGTACCATGAAAGTTGATGGATGTATAATGCCAAATAAGAGTATGGCCTGGAGTGTACCATGAAAGTTGATGGATGTATAATGCCAAATAAGAGTATGGCCTAGAGTGTACCATGAAAGTTGATGGATGTATAATGCCATTCATTGCTCTGCTTCACAGGTTCACTACCTTCCCATGAATATTAATTTGACCCTGTGGCCTCCAAATGGTTTGACATTTTTATTCCAGGGGGAGCTGTCTAAGAAAACAGTGCCCTCTGGTGAGCAAAATGTGACTTTGGTTCAGCTGGAGGATTATGATCAGTACATATTTGGTGCTGCCATGGAAGTGGTGAAAGAAAACCAGGTGAAGAGTGGTGGAATTCTTTGGGGAAATTGCACCTACCAGAAGGAAGAGGGTAAGATTTAGATATTAATCAAGTCTTAGTTGTGTTCATTACTATTAGTACTATAATGTTAGTCTTGGTTATGTTAAGTACTATTAATATTATAATGTAAGTCTTGGTTGCATTTAGTAATATTAATACTTTAATATTAGTCTTGGTTGCGTACAGTATGATTAATACTATTTTATTAGTCTTGGGTGTGTTCAGTACCATTAATACTCCTTATCAAAAATTTTTATAAGTGTCATATATGTGAAAGTTATATGTGCCATATAAGTGCCTTATATCTCCCCTTATTACCCCCATATATTTCACATATATGGCAAATATACAGATTTTATATGCAAATGAGGTAAGAGCCATATATGTCACTTGAAGACACTTGATGTCATTTTAGGGAATGAATCTTGGAAGGAGATATACACCATGGCCCACTCTAAATCCTTTTCAGACCCCTCTTGTAATTCCTGTAAAAACAAATGTTGCCAGTTTAAGTATACAGATTGTTACAGGTATCTGTTTTATTGTGCGCATGAGTGTTACATGTGTCTGTTGACATTCTGATTCATTTGGCGCAGGCATAGTTCTTTGCTATGGGAACCTCGCTTGTTTGGCGTTGGCTCGCATGTGGGGTCTGAAGCGTAGAGAGACAGTGTTCTTTTGTGTTCTAGATGTTTCAGGTCTGTTCATATGCATGTGTATTGTTCTTTGGAATTTTCCATTTCAAGAATTTTCAGGTGAGAAGCTATAAATTTGGGGCTGTGTTTAGAGCCGGCAGAAAGGAAAATACCAGTTAGTGTTACTTTCTCATCAGTTTTGGGACCTTACCAATATCGCATATAAGTTGAGTATGAATTTTCAGGGTAAATATCAGGTTAAAATTTTTACAAGCCATTCTGGAGGTTAAAACAGGTCTAAAGCAGCATACATGACCATCTAGAGTAGTGTGACAGGCCACTGGGGAAAGGTGAATTGTATGGCTGGCCACTTGTTTTTGACATTCATACCACTCCAATTTTTTTAGCTCAGCTGACTATAAGTCACCTGAGTTATAGTCGTTGTCCATTGTCTGTCGTCCATCCATCCGTAGATGTTGCACGTTTTGAAACCGTTAGACCTAGGAATCAAAAATTCTGCATAATGTTAGATGTCCCCAAGATCTCCTACCAAGCCGAAAACTGGGTCTTTGTGACTTCGTTCCTTTGAGAAATTATGGAAAATCCTCAATTTTTTATTAAAAACCTATTTTCACACTTCAGGACTGCCTAATATCAAAACCAATCATCTGTTTTTCCTCATATTTACCATAAATATTCCTCTATATAGTTCCTATGCACATGCCAGAAATTTGGTCTGTATTATATAATTTAAAAAAGTTATGGGCCCAAACATGATGCATTTTGTAAAAAATCAGGACAGATATTTGATCACTTAACACAAAACATGTTAAAGCTATGGGCTTTTTTCCAGTAATATAACTTTAATTTATCAAAATTAAATTGTATACCCAAAATTAGATCAAAATCTGTTAAATTTTTTAAAATATTAACAAAAATAAAAAGTTGGTACCTTAAATTTTGCCCACCTTTGACCATGGCACATTTTTTTCCTGTAAGTACTGTGGATCTAATTTCCACAGCATGTACAAATAAGGATTTAATCTGTAAAAATCTGAAATTTGAAAATAAAAGCTGCAAAATTAGGCTAGTTATGGAATTTTTTTGGAGGCTCTTGTTGTATTCCCTTACATTGTCAAGTAGTCCACTGTGGTCACTGTTGGTCATTCAGTGCAGCACTCTATGCTCCCAAGGTTGTTGGCATAATGTTCGATGTCCCAAAGATCTCCTACCAAGCTGAAAACGGGGTCTTTGCGACTTTGATCCTTTGAGAAATTAAGTAAAAACCCCAACTTTTTATTAAAAACCTATTTTCACATTTCAGGACAGCCTAACTACAAAACCACTCACCTGTTTTTCCTTATATTTACCATAAATATTCCTCTATATAGTTCCTATGTACATGCCAGAAATTAGGTCTGTATTGTATGATTTTAAAAAAAGTTATGGGCTCAAACATAATGCATTTTGGAAAATCAGGAAAGATATTTGATCACTTAACACAAAACATTTTAAAGCTATGGACTTTTTTTCCAGTAATATATCTTTAATTAATCAAAATTAAATTGTATACCCAAAATTAGATCAAAATCTGTTAAATTTTTTAAAATATTAGCAAAAATAAAAAAATGGAACCTTAAATTTTGCCTAAATTTGACCATGGCACGTTTTTTTCTTATAAGTACATTTGATTTAATTTTCACAGCCGGTTTACATATGGATTTAATCTGATGAATTTTGAATTTGAAAGTATAAGCTTAAAAAATAGCCTAGCTATTGAAGTTTTTTAGAAGCCTTAATGTATTTGTATTTTCTAGCATCATGACCCTACTTTTGTTTACCTGGTAATAAAAAATTAGCATAATGTTAGATTTTATTGTAAATATTCGTATTCTTCCATACATTTCCTATGTACATACCAAAATTTAGGTCAGTATTGCATAATATGTTGAAGTTATAGGCCCAAACCTAATGCACCTTGTAAAAAAATCAGGATATATATTTACTCACTTAACATAAGAATGGCTGA
This sequence comes from Sipunculus nudus, assembly GCA_026874595.1. Lineage (NCBI taxonomy): Eukaryota > Metazoa > Annelida > Sipuncula > Golfingiida > Sipunculidae > Sipunculus > Sipunculus nudus. Next base: position 97,233,451 of record CM049309.1, read on the forward strand.
GACTTTTTTTCAGGAATATAACATCATTTAATCAAGATTGAATTGTAAACTGAAAATTAGATCTGAAATTTGCAATTTTTTAAAGTTATTAGCATAAATATAAAATCAGTACCTGAAATTTTGCCCAACTTTGGCCACGGCACGATTTTTTCCTGTAAGTACTGTGGATGTTATTTTCACAGCATGTATGCATAAGGATTTAATCTGTTAAAATCTGAAATTTGAAAAATAAAAGCTGCATAATTAGGCTAGTTATTGAATTTTTTTGGAGGCTCTTGTTGTATTCCCTTACATTGTCAAGCAGTCCACTGAGGTCACTGTAGGTCATTAAGTGCAACTCTCTATGGTCCCCAAGCCCTCTCTCTTGTTGAGCTTGATCAGGCTGCCAGCATAAATACCACAGGGAGCCTTTCTCTCTCCCCCCCCCCCCCCTCCACCCCATTCTGTTGACAGACCTGTACTCTAAACAAGATGATTCTTATAATTTCACATTTTTTCAACGATGAACAGTAACCACAGAGACCCCTCCCTGATCCACCGCTTCGATACACAGGACTTATATACAAGACAAAGCTTATAATTTTAATGTTAAAAAAATTCTTTTTGTTGAGACTTGGAAAATTTTGATTTTTTTTTTAAAGAAAAAAATGTTCAGGAATTTAATCCTAATATTCAAATATGGTAAAATATAAGGACTTAATGTAAGTGCTAACTGACAAGATTTAAGATGATATAAACACTTGGTAGCATTTCATTCATATCTCTTAAAGTTGGCGGGGCCTAGGTGTGAATAACACTGTTAAACCTAGTTTTTAAAATTATGAATATTGGTCAAACTTTGTGGGATTAATTTTTAACTCATATGGCCATATATTTAACTTTTGAAAACTTAATTACCTTCACACATTTGTTTATGAAATGGAACTTTTATATGACACTTACCGTAGGCCCATTTTTCCCCCTTGGTGCATCACTAAATGGTTTCAGGCCAAAGGTTTCATTTATTACACAGTCCATATGCTTTAGCTCATGTCCATTTTTCTATAATTTACAGAGTTTCATTTAAGCTGGGCCATTTTCTCTTAGCTTTTCAAATGGTAATATACATGGAAAAACCATAAGAAATAAAAACATTTTGCAGTTACTAATATTTTCCAAAATTCAGCTGAGCGACGTAACCCATGGGTCCCTTGTTTAAACTGTAAAAATGTCATTTGTTTTGTTGTGTAATCTATTTAAAAGTTATTGGGCATCATAAAGACTCTAAGATTAATAAATATAACAGGTCGATACTTTAAGTATTTTGCAGAAATGAAGATCGTCTGACACCCAGAATCGGCAGGTGCGCGATAATAGAACACCCAAGGATTTCTCACACTTTCCGTCATTGCTCATTTATTTTAAACTTCTAATGATTGTGTCAGATATCAATAAAAACATGACTATTTAAGCGTGTTACTAAAACAGGATTGTCGCGGACTTCTCTACATTTTATATAGGCCCCCTAATCTAAATTGGAAAGAACGCGCGACCAAGCGAGTCGCCGTGACAGTGTAACCTCAGCTTGGTCATATCCATTGATCAAGGGCATGAATTTTATTATTAGAGATTTTTATTTTACATTCTGAGAAAACACAATGCCATAAACTACAGTTTTATTCAAGTTTTAATTAACTCCGGTCTTTCTTGCCTCCACAGATGAACGCACTAATGAACAATTACATGCGATATAACTGCATATATGCAGCGTAGATATCCAGCATAGCGAGAGTGAGAGCACGGAAGCCAGGGCAACACGTGGACAACACGTCAGTCGTTCTTTGATCAAACTCCGTTTTCCTATCTTTTTGATGAAAGTTTTCGTGAATGAATCATATATTTCACATTCTGTGGAGTACTAATTTTGACTAAGTCTTGCAGGTTTTGTGTTCATTTGTTCATAGCGATATCGATGTCAGGTTGAACTTTGGTCTATTTTTTTCCCCGAGCTTTGCTCAGGGCTGCAGTCATTCACTACGATTTTGGGTGATTTTTTAGAAAGGAACTTCCGAAGGGAGTGATAATTTCCCCTGCGTGTAAGTACACAGGTGATTACGTGTCAGTTGGACGGGCGCCAGTTGGACGGGTCCCATTTAGACGGTCCCAGTTGGAGGGATCCCAGTTAGACGGGTCCCAGTTGGATGGGTCCCAGTTAGACGCTATGTTATATTTATGTGACTTAATTACATCCGTAAGTAGCCGGGGATTAAAGGTTTATGGGAAAGCCTAACTAAAATAATAAAAGTTTATATATGTTTATCAAACACAATATAGCTATGAAATTTTATGCAAGCCCTTATACCTGTGTACATGAATTATTGTTCAAAGAGCTATAGATTTTAACCGTTATATTGTTTTCTTCCCTGACGTTGCTTTCGTGAAAACTGAAATCATTATATTCTAATATTATCTGTATCATCAAGAGTTACGAATCAACATGCAATCAAATGTCAAATAAATTAGCGTTATCTACTATAATAACCGACGTGCGGTCGACATGCTCTGCCAATTAATGTAAATAAGCAAAATTTAAGCTAGGTTTTTCGGAGAATTCTCATATTTTATTCTGATATATCACATAATCTATGTGCTGCCATATTGTCAGTCCAAACTTATGCACATTTCCAAGAATCAAGAGTAGAAAGTCAGTTTGGAAACCCCTTACCACATCAGGGAAACCTGCACCTCTGACACGGTCACCACACTTCAAAGGGAAGCGAGGTCGCTTTATAATTAATTTATTGTGTGAATAACGAGACTAATTAATTTGCGTTTCACAATGAATATTATGGTATGGCATTATATAAGTTACCCTTTGATAGGTGCATGTTTTATTAACCAATAAGACAACCCCACAAATAAGGTAAACAGAACAACAGTCTTCTCGTGGTCCCTTCTATTATTTATCAAAATGAGCAGAGGAAAGGCTTTGTGCAATTAAATATACACATTTATGTTTGTCTGTGTTGTTGTATGTATTTTAGATAAAGTTTATATTCACTTATTGCTATACTTCAAATACGCGGGTAATATACGTACTTGGTAAATACATGAACAGAGAGAGAGAGAGAGAGAGAGAGAGAGAGGGAGGGAGAGATAATGCCTGAGAGAGATATGATACAAAGAAAGGAGAAAGATGTTATTTTCATAAAAAAAACGAATGGTTTGAAAAATGAAACTTATTTTCATATAATACACATTCGTTTTATTTCACAGGGAACTTTAATGTTTGGTGGTTCATTATAATCAACAGAATATTTATCAAAGACCACCGTGCTGTTATTATAACAGTTACAACATGGCTTAGACAACCAGTGCGGAAAGAAACCTTATCACAGTAACTGGTTAATTAACCAAAAGATGCACTTATGTGGTTTTCCTTTGAAAATCTATCAACTAAAATGAAAGGCATTGTACGATACAAGTCCGTAAAGAATCGCTGAATTTAATACTAAAATAATAGGCAGTGTAGGATTTATACATAAATTTATTTAAGGAGTTAATAAATCTATGTGAAATCTATCTATCTGTTTGTCTATCTATATCTATTTATATATCGCTCTATCTATCTATCAACTAAAATGAAAGGCTTTGTACGATACAAGTCCGTAAAGAATCACTGAATTTAATACTAAAATAATAGGCAATGTATAGGATAACCTACCCCTGTGAGTAAAGAAGCATTGAATTTAATAAGCAAAGGCTATTTATGGAAGAAAAATATGTAACATATGAAATGAATAACTCATATTTTATTGACTGACCACGTAACTCTGCTTTGAAATAAGGACAATTCTAATTTTATTGATATCACAAGCAAGCAATAATTATTTAAGCTCTGTACACGTTCCATAAAAAAATTATGAACTGCATTTATTTTAAGATATCATCTCATATAAATCGTTCCAATAAATAAATTCAATATAGACTTCAATGATGCCAAATACATGACGTTTTAATGATTGCATTTTATGTCGCCAGTTAGCCGGGTGTTCTATGTAAATAGGCCGTTAATCTTTCATTACATTGCAATTTGTTTGATATTATCATATATACAATTAAAATGATATATATATATATATATATATTAATCGGTAAGTGTTACTGAAACGAGACATAATGCTTGCACATGATGTCGGCGTGGCCAGTCAGTCGGGTGGTCTATGTAAATAAGCCGTTCATCCTTCATGGCGTTGCAAATGGTTCAATATTTTCATATATACAATTAAAATGCTATATTAATCTATATATTTATATATCAATGAATATATATATATATACATATATATATATATACATATATATATATATATATATATATATATATATATTTAATAAGACAACAAGACAGCAAAATACCCTAGATATTGCAAGGTAAGTGATAATAAACGAGACAATGTAACCCGTTGCCATATAGCCGGGTGGTTTATGCGAATGAGCCGTTCATCCTTCAGGACATTTCAAACTGCTTGTTATTTTCATATATTCATTCATATTACTATATATAATATAAAAATGCATATCTTATAAGCTTCGTGGATTAAACCCATACGTTATTGATAGAGCGTCTGGTTGGGACCCGTCCAACTGGGACCCGTCGGACTGGGACCCGTCCAGATGGGATCCAAAAAATCAGACCCGTCTATCTGAAACCCGTCCATTTAGGATGACACCACACAGGTGAACAGCATGACCTAGTTTTGGGCTTCTTGGGACAGGCAGCCATCCCCGTACCGAGTGAGCGCTAATCGGTGCTGTAATCAGCCATTTGTCACCTGTCTGTAGTTCAGATACCATGGCCCACAGGTTTTTACCGTTACATGTTTGCAAACTTACGCAAGCACCAAATGTTTTTGTGGGGAAATACTGTAACATAATTGGATGTCAAATACACAGGGGCCGATGCCCTGGATAAAATCCCAACTGATTACGCAATACCCGTGCCTCTTGCACTCGTACTTAATCGCCTGTGAATGAAGCTCATTATAGCTAGACGCGGGTCATTTCCTGGTGGTCATCAACCATGTAAATTGCAAACATTTATAATTTATTCATAATTATATACTGCATTATTCAAATGAAAGAACAGCGTAAATGGTCAAAATTTGAAAAAAAATATTCGGAAACCATATTAGACTGTATCTTTGGACCGAAAGGGGGACTTGTGTACCTGACTTCACCGGAAACGGATATCTAGTTGTCGATCAGTTGAGACATTCAGGCCGGCAGTTTGACTAAGTTCGTGCAAAATTTTGCCTCTCAGGCTTAGACCCGCACATAAGTTGACTCCCCTTTCTTGAATTAATTTTTTGGGAACAAATTTCTCGACGTATATGAGGTTTTTTATGGTAATTGCAGTGGTCTCAGGTATTTAATGGACTTTATACAGACTGTCTCCAGTTTGCCTTGGCTTTGGATTATTAGTGAACCTGTGAGCTTATGCGATGGGGCGGCGGCGTCCGTCCGCCATTCAAGGTTGGCTGTCTGCTGTCCATGGCTGTAAGTCAGAAACCGTCGGAGCTAACAGCTCCAAATTACATGTAAGAATTAGTCACATGTGAAACTTGGTGCCCTAGAGCTTATTATTGGGTATCAGCATTTATTTACATTTTATAGAGAAAAGGCTTTAAAACCTTTAAAAATCTTCTTCTCTGAAACTGTCCAGCAAAATTGTCCAATATTTCACAGAAATGTTCCCTGGAACAATCTCTTTCAAGTTTGTTCGAATGGTTCCAGTTCAGTGATTTTTTACCGTGTAACAGGAAAATTACAATCTCAGAAACGGCTGGAGCTATCATCTTCAAATTTTATGTTAATGTTGGTCACTTGCGCCATATATGAAATTGAGGTATTGGTGGCACCACCTGCATTGGCCTTTTTGTATGGGGGTCAACAGTCCCCAAAGCATACAGAGGGCTACAAAAAACTTCTTCTCTGAAAGCATAAAGCCAAATTGTTTAATATTGCACAGAAATGCTCCTAGGGTAGTGCTTTCTTAAATTTGTTCAAATGGTCTCTGTTCAATGACTTTTGGTTGAGTTATGTGAAGCTGAATATAGTCAAATGTTATAGCAGCCCATTTCTGCTCTGTGGCTACATAGATCTTCTTCTCAAAAACCACTGGGTCAAATTCTTTAATCTCACAAATGAATTATCCTTAGATGTTGATAATTCAAATTTGTTCAAATGGTTTTGATTAAGTGATTTTCTTAGATTTTATACAGGAAAAGTTAAAAAAAGATATAAAAATCTTCTTCTCTGAAACTGTCCAGCCAAATTGCCCAATATTTCACAGAAATAAAACTCGCAAATTTGTTTGAATGGCTCCAGTTCATTGATTTTTGGCCGAGTTACAGGAGGTTTAACTATGTTATCTGTGCAAAAAAAGCATACTAAACTTAAAATCTCTGAAACAGCTGGAGCTGTCATCACCAAATTTTATGCCAATGTTTGTCACATGAGTCATATCTGAAATTGAGGTGTTGGTGGTGCCACCTACATTGATCTGTTTTTAGCGCAGCTGACTATAAGTCACCTGAGCTATAGTCGTGGTCCGTTGTCCGTCTGTCTGTCTGTCCATCGGTTCGTAGATGTGGCACGTTTCGAAACCATAAGACCTAGGAATCCAAAATTCGGCATAATGTTAGATGTCCCCAGCATCTTCTACCCAGCTGAAAACTCGGTCTTTGCGACTTCGTTCCTTTGAGAAATTAAGGAAAAACCTCAATTTTTTATAAAAAAAAACTATTTTTACACTTCAGGACTGCCTAATATCAAAACCACTCATCTTTTTTTCCTCATATTTACCTTAAATATTCCTCTATATAGTTCCTATGTACATGCCAGAAATTCGGTCTGTATTATATAATTTAAAAAGTTATGGGCTCAAACATAATGCATTTTGTAAAAAATCAGGAAAGATATTTGATCACTTAACACAAAACATGTTAAAGCTTAGGACTTTTTTTCCAGTAATATAAATTTAATTAATCAAAATTAAATTGTATACCCAAAATTAGATCAAAATCTTTTAAATTTTTTGGTGCCTTAAATTTTGCCCAACTTTGGCAACAGCACGTTTTTTCCTGTAAGTACTGTGGATTTAATTTTCACAGCATGTACACATAAGGATTTAATCTGTTAAAATCTGAAATTTGAAAAATAAAAGCTGCAAATTAGGCTAGTTATTCAATTTTTTTGGAGGCTTTGTTGTATTCCCTTACATTGTCAAGCAGTTCACTTTAGTCACTGTAGGTCATTCAGTGCAGCTCTCTATGCTCCCCAGGCTGTTGTTATGTAATCCAATCACTAGGGCAAGCCCTCTCTCCATTTAGTTGAGCTTGATCAGGCTGCCTGTGGTTTATACCACAGGGAGCCTTTTTCTCTCTCCCCCACCCCATTCTGTTGAGAGACCTGTACTATGAACTAGATGAATCTTATAATTAACATTTTTAGCTCAGCTGACTGTAAGTCATCTGAGCTATAGTCATGGTCCATTGTCCATAGTCAGTCCGTTCGTCCGTCTAGCTGTCTGTCCATTAGACTGGCATGTTTTGAAACCGTATATACTGTTATATGTCCCAAAAATCTCCTACCATACTGAAAATTGGGTAAATATGACTTTGTTCCTTGGAGACATTAAGGAAAAACATCAAATTTCAATTAAAAACCTATTATCACAATTTAGGACAGCCTGAAACAAAACCACTTTTCTTAATTATGCCCCCGCCACAAAGTGGCCCCCGCCACAAAGTGGCCAGGGCATATAGTTTTACCCATGTCCGTCATTCTGTCATTCTGTCATTCCGAAATCAAACAGTTAAATACACATGTACGGACTTTTTTTTGCAATGCCTGCAGATATTGGCCTGATTTTTGGTGTGTGGGCAGATAATGACCAGTTACAGATCCAGTTTGCATTTCGTCCCAGTTGACCTACTTTTGACTGTTTTACAGCTCCTAAACTTAGAAAATTTCATGAAAAATATAAATTTTCATGACAAATACACATGTACGGACTTTTTTTCACAATGCCTGCAGATATTGGCCTGATTTTTGGTGTGTGGGCAGATAATAACCAGTTACAGATTGAGTTTGTGTTTCGTCCCGGTTGACCTACTTTTGACCGTTTTACAGCCCCTAAACTTAGAAAATTTCATGAAAAATAGAAATTTTCATGACAAATACACATGTACACCTTTTTTTCACAATGCCTGCAGATATTGGCCTGATTTTTGGTGTGTGAGCAGATAATGACCAGTTACAGATCGAGTTCGTGTTTCGTCCCGGTTGACCTACTTTTGACCGTTTAACGGCTCCTAAACTTAGAAAAATTCATGAAAAATATAAATTTTCATGACAAATACACATGTACAGCCGTTTTTAGCCCTCAGCTCATAGGCTGATGGGCTATTGTCATCACCCAAGCTGTCCGTCCGTCCATCTGTCTGTCTGGTGTCTGTCCATCTGTCCGTTCCGCGTCTGTTAACTTTTACCTTGTGAGCGGGATATCTCTAAAACGATTCACCGTTGGAATTTTTTTTTTAATCAGTGAAGATGTATATCAATAAAATCTCGGTCAAGTTCGTAGATGGGTGACCTTGACCCATTTTTCTACATTTTAGAGCTGATTATAGAAAAACACTCAGAAGTTTATATCTCAGGAACCATTGTGTGGATTTTCACAAAACTTACTATGATCATTGGGACTGATGGTCTGTATGTGCTGCACAATTTTGGTGGCGCCACCTGCAATTTCTGATTTTTTTAATGAAATTTTATCGGATTTTTTCAATTTTGGCCTTTTGTGCAGGATATCTCCAAAGGTATTCAACACAGGAACTTCATTTCTTCAGTGCTATTGCATTATATTTACAAAATCTAGGTCAAGTTCAAAGATGGGTGATCTTGACCTACTTTTCAAGGTCACAGAGCTTATTATAGAAAAAAACTTAGGAGCTTATTTCTCAGGAAGCATTTGGTGGATTGTTATGAAACATGGTATATACCTCTCCAATTTAAATTTATAAATGATTATCAACTTTTGCTAATATTCTAGTTTCGCAATGCAATGCTTACAGATACTGGCCTAATGTTTGGTCTGTGGGCGCATAATGACCACTTACAGATCGAGTTCGCGTTTCGTCCCAGTTAGCCTATTTTTCACCATATGACAGATCCTGAACATAGAAAATTTCATGAAAGACAGAAATTTTCATGAAAAATGCACATATATGGACTTTTTTTCACAATGCCTGCAGATACTGGCCTGATTTTTGGTGTGTTGCTTGATAATGACCTTTTACAGATAGAGTTTGCATTTTGCCCTTGTTGACCTACTTTTGACCGTACAACACCTCCTGAACTTAAAAAATTTTACAAAACTTAACAAATGTTTCTAATTTGCCCCAGGCAGGGGCATTCGTGTCATTCCGACACATCTAGTATTTTCCAGAAGTATTCACCTATATATTTCCTATGTACATGCCAGAAATTATGTCTGTTAAGTCTAATTTCTTTAAGTTATGGGCCAGAACATAATGGACTTTGTAAAAAATCAGGAAAAATATTTACTCACTTAACATGAAAAATTTTTAAACTAGGTACTTTTTTCGCCAAGTATATAGCTTTCTTTAAATAAGATTCAATATAACGTTAGATCTAATATATAAATATTAGATCTTAATTTTGTAAATTTTTTTAAGTTTTTAGCATAAAAATAAAATCAGTACCTTTAATTTTGCCCAAATTTGACCATGGCACATTTTTTTCCTGTGAGTAATGTTGAATTAATTTTCACAGCATGTAAACATAAGTATTTAATTTGTTTAAATCTGATATTTGAAAATAAAAGCTTGAAAATTAGGCTAGTTATTGAATTTTTTGTTAAGGCTCTATTGTAGTTACTTGGTTAATCCATATGCAGGCCGCCCACTCCTGGTCACTGGAAGTCAGCTATGCCAGGGTTCCTGATTTGTTACAGTCACTGGGGGAGATCCCCTCCTGTGACAGGTGTACAGTTATTCTCATATCACCACCCCATACTGTCCACCCCCTCCCCGGCAAAACCAACCAAACAAGTGTTATACGGTAATTGTTATTGTCTTCACTGTATCTCCTTAATTGTAATGCTGTTTCCACTCCAATATACAAAACATTCCTTGAAAAAGTAATTCAAGGTGTAATCCAGAAGATGCCATGTTGTGTTAATGTAGCCTTTTTAAAGAAATCAATTTTCTTTTAAATAATTTTAACAAATTAACATATAATTAAACCCATCAGTATGCATAAATTTATAAAATATGAAGCAAAATATGGATAAATAAAGGCCCAATTTCAAATTGTAAAATCTTAATCAAGTATTATTTTTTCATATATTTATTGTTTTGCAAATTTAAAAGATATATTTTTGTTGTAAAAAATAAATATACATTTGTTTATGATGATGCAATTTAGAATTATGAATAAACTTTTATATAGATATATAGATTATATTTGAATATAAACTTAAAATTAAAAAAATGATTTGATAATGAAACAAGGATCTAATTCAAACATTTGTTCATTATTTTCCTGCCAAAGCAGAATTAGAGATCAGGCTTTGTTTGCCCTGTATGTATATGTAGAAGTGTTGTTTATCCAACCTCCCTCCCCCCCCCCCCCCACCCCCCCCCCCCCCCGCCCCCAGCTGCCATTGATTCTTTTGCACCTTTTGCACTGGGACATTAGTTTTTAATTGAAAATGTGTAAAATCTATTGGAAAAAAAATAATTGGATTAGAAAAAATTAAGATCTGATTGAAACATATTCTTTCCTCAGGAGAATGGAACATAAAGTGATCAGCTCTGTCTGTCCATCATCTCTTCGTTATCCTTAAATATATATTATTTATGAAATTTTTCCTATAAGCACTGTTGAAATAACTTTCATATGCTGTATGTGTATCGATTTAAGGTATTGACCCCCCCCCCCCCCCCCCAGGACCACCACAACCAAGTCCTTCCATCTGTGGACTGGGGATATTAGTTATATTTCAACTGTATACATTTTATAAAATAGAAAAAACATATATTTAATTATATATATATATATATATATATATAACTCTGAAGAAAAACAACACTGTTAATTCACAACAGACTGTTTCACGGGATGCGACCCGATCATCAGGTGAATGTGGTTAGAATCTTCAGAGATTTTCTTCAGAGTTACACCGCTCTGGCCTAGCTTGTAGGTCATAGAGCACTTTACATCGGAGGGTAACACTACCTTCTATATATATATATATATATATATATATATATATATATGTGTGTGTGTGTGTGTGTGTGTGTGTGTGTGTGTGTCCAATTTAACAAATGTGTAAACTTCTGAACTGTCAACTGAACTGTTGATCAAAAAGGCAACCAATGATTATTGGTATTAATATTCATCTTATGGTCACAAACTGCTCACATGCTTCAATTTTAACATTAGAAAATGCATGGTTTGGTCACAAAATATTATTTGAAACAATTTATTACTTATATATATAAACCAATCATGTCTACCAGCCATGGCCTATATTACCTTTTCCTCCTAGACTTTATCTCCAAATGATATTATTTTAGATGTTTTACCTTCAATGTCAACTTCAGCTGAGCACAGTGACCCATGGGTTCCTTGTTTTTCAGCAACAAGCAGTAACAACAGAGACCCCTCCCCCACCCACCACTTCAACATCCAGGACTAATAAACAAGATGAATCTTATAATTTTTATGTTAAATAAATTCTTTTTGTTGAGACTTGGACAATTTTGATTTTTTAAAAGAAAAAAATATTCAGGAATTTAATCCTTATATTCAAATATGATAAAATATTAGGATCTAATGTAAGTGCTAAATAACAAGATTTAAGAAGATATAAATACTTTGTAGCATTTTATTCATATCTCTAAAAGTTGGCGGGGCCTAGGTGTGAATAACACTGTTAACTTTGTATTAAAATTAGGAATATTGGTCAAACTTTGTGGGATTATTTTTTAACTCATATGGCCATATATTTAACTTTTGAAAACTTAATTACCTTGTTACTTTTATATAACACTTACTGTAGGCCCATTTTTTTCCCTTGTTGCATCACTAAATGGTTTAGCTTGTGTCCATTATTCTATAATTTACAGAGTTTCATTTTAGCAGGGCCATTTTCTCATAGCTTTTTAAATGATAATATACATGAAAAACCAAAAGAAATAAAAATATTTTGCAGTTACTAATATTTTCCGAAATTCAGCTGAGTAATGTGACCCATGGGTCACTTGTTTACAAGCCAAAATGTAAGTTTAGACTCTTTTAGCTTATACACTATTTTTTAAAGAAACTGTTAAGCTGATTGATTTAAACTTTACAAGAATTGTTCTTTGGTATTGTTCTGTCAGTTTTATAAGAATAGATTGGGTAATTGCAGCTTTAAAAAAGCAGTGTAGCCAATTGAAAAAGGTTTTCAGTGTTTGAAAACAGATTTGGCAGCATGGCAAGTTTCAACATGTCAAGTCAAGAGGTCAATCAGTGCACTCAGGTGCAGTCCAGACATCATCATGGCAACTGACCTGGCTCTGCCTGGTGTCCAGATACAGTATAGAAGTCTGGGCAATGTGTCTAGACACACCGTCTAGACATCTAGAACCTGCCAACTGTGTCAGATTTTACAATAGTTCAAGTTACGCTCTGTATCTATAAATAACTTTGGCAGACTGCCAACCATTTCAGATTTGCCACCAGGTCTAGTTTCAGTCTGTAAGAGCCAGTTGTAACCTTCAGTCTGTAAAAGTCAGTGGTGCAGTTACATTGGGCACATTAGGTACCTTTGATCTGGGGGAAAGCTGAGCCTCCATTGCCAGGATGAATGAATAGGTGTGACTCAATACTAAGGCTAAAAGAGGAACTTGTTTTTAGATTTTATAGGGAAAAAGCTAAAACATTTTAAAATTTTCTTCTCTGAAACCATGCTGCCAAATTGTCCGTTCATCTGTCCCAGTATCCCTCCATGGCAAAAAGAATATATCGGAAATATCTTGACTGATACATCCTAGTTTTAAATGTCCTAGTCTGAAACATGAAGATCCAAAATGTCCATTTGGCTGAAATCATAATGACAACGGTAGAAATTCAGGACATGGGAGGATCAGTATTAAATTTTAAAAATAAACATTCATACTCCCAAACTTTGCACAGGTTCGCATTAGGCCTGTAGGCCTTGTTACTATTTTTGTGGATTATTGATGTTAAATGACTGTTGTTGAGCTGTGACAGTGGTGGTATCCAGAAATCAAAGCCTAGGATCCGGACACGCTGGTACTGTACATTTTATTGTTATATTGTTATATAGTGTATTGTAGTGTTAGGATTGAGCTAAGAATAAAATATAATATTTTTGCAGGGGTGGATCCAGGATTTAGGAAGAGGGGGGGGGTCCAACCCAGGAGGACTAATGAAAATCCTAAAAAAAGGTCATCATGTCTGGAAAAGGGGGGGTCCAGGCCGCAAAATTACATCTAAAACCCCTTAAAAAAGGTTGCTTCGGGTGAAAAAGGGGGGGGGTTCGGACCCCCTGCCCCCCCCTGGATCCGCTTCTGATTTGTTAACAAAAAACCATTGACTTCCCTATTCATTCCCCTAGACATTTCACGCTGCCTAGTGTTACAGAGTCTGATTTTTTTTATCTTCATAACGGGATTTGTGCTGGTCACGGTTACTTAATCTGTTGTTATTAGGTTCTGTAACCTAAGTACTTGACTAGTTGAAATGTTTGGACAAAGTACAGCTAATGTCTCTTCAATTTTATCAAAAATTGGTTGCATTTCAAAGCATCCACCAAACTTGATACAGATGTTCTATTAACCAGCAATGAACAACAGTGTTTAATGTTCACTTTTGTTGAGAGAAAACTTATGAGTATGTGTAATCAACAGTTCTTTACCATATCATGACTTTTAAGCACTCTAGCACTTAAGCTTTATGTTGGTTTTAATTGATCATATAACAGGGACATTCAGAAATTGCAAATGAACAATTGTCACTGAACAGAGGCAACAGCATTAGCTTTTTGTCAGAAAACCTGGTATTTTGTAAATATGGACAACCTAATAAAGTGTTCATGAAACACAACAAATTTTGTGTTTTCAGGGCAAACCAAGATGTGTGAAAGTCTATCTTTATGCAATCACTGATTTAAACATGCAAAAGGAACTGAAATAATGCTCACCAATGAGAAATTTTTCAGGAATAAATTCCACTTCTGGTTGACAAACACAACTTTGTCCATCAAATGGTGATCCCAACCAATGACAGTTACCAGATGTTGTCTTTGAAACAGTAATGCAATCTCTTTGTCCAGGGAAACACAGCAAATACAGCTGAGACAGCTAGCTAGACCTAGACCTTATCAGTAACAGTCATTTTTAGCGAACCTGTGAGCTAATGCAATGGTGTGGCAGCGTCCCTTGTCTGTACTTTAACCCATACTATCTCGAAAACGACTAGAGCTAGCATCATGAAATTTAATGCAAAAAATTAGCCATCTGAAAAAATGCATTTTCTTAGATTTTATAGAGAAAAAGCTAAATAACCTTTAAAAATGTTCTCCTCCGAAACGGTCAAGCCAAATTATTCAACATTTCACAGAAATAATCTTTTATACCATCTCTCTCAAGTTTATTCGAATGGTTCAAGTTCGGTGAATTTTGGCCGAGTTACAGAAAGTTGAACTTAGCATCTGTCCAAAAAAGCATACTAAAATGACAATCTCAGAAATAGCCAGTCATCTGTCCAAAAAAGCATACTTAAATGACAATCTCAGAAACAGCCAGAGCTATCATCACCAAATTTTATGCCAGTGTTGGTCACATGAATCATATGTGAAATTCAGGTATTGGTGGCACCACCTGCATTGAATTTTTAGCTCAGCTGACTTTAAGTCACATGAGCTATAGTTGTGGTCCATTGTCCGTCGTCCGTCCATCTGTCTGTCTGTCTGTCTGTCCGTCCGTCTGGATGTCCGTCCGTAAAACTGGCACGTTTCGACACCATTGGACCTACGAATCTGAAATTCAGCATACAGTTAGATGTCCCCAAAATCTCCTACCATGCCGAAAATTGGGTCAATAGGACTTCGTTCCTTTGAGATATTAAGGAAAAACCTCAATTTTTTATAAGAAATCTATTTTTACACTTCAGGACTGCCTAATATCAAAACCACTCATCTGGTTCTCTTCATATTTACAATAAATATTTCTCTATATAGTTCCTATGTACATGCCAGAAATTAAGTCAGTATTATTTAATTTAAAAAAGTTATGGTCCCAAACATAATGGACTTTGTAAAAATAATCAGGAAAGATATTTGGTCACTTAAGACCAAAAGTGTTAAAGGTAGGGACTTTTTTTCAGTAATACAACTTTAATTAATCAAAATTTAATTGTATACCAAAAATTAGATCAAAATCTGTTGAATTTTTTTAAATATTGGCAAAAATATAAAATTGGTACCTTAAATTTTGCCCAATTTTGGCCACGGCACGTTTTTTTCCTGTAAGTACTGTGGATTTAATTTTTCACAGCATGTACACATAAGGATTTAATCTGTAAAAATCTGAAATTTGAAAATAAAAGGTGCAAAATTAGGCTAGTTATTGAATTTTTTTGGAGGCTCTTGTTTAATTCCCTTTCATTGTCAAGAAGTCCACTTTGATGACTGTAGGTCATTCAGTGCACATCTCTATGCTCCCCAGGCTGTTGGCATAATGTTAGATGTCCCCAAAATCTCCTACCATACCAAAAATTTGGTCATTAGGACTTGGTTCCTTTGAGATATTAAAGAAAAACCTCTGTTTTCCATAAAAAAAGCCATTGTTACACTTCAAGGCTGCCTAATATTAAAACCACTGATCTGTTTTTGATCATATTTAGTATTCACATTCTTTCATACATTTTCTATGAACATACCAAAAATGAGGTCAGTATTGGGTATTATTTTGAAGTTATGGGCCAAAATATAATGCAATTTTTAAAAAATCAGGAAATATATTTACTCACCTAATTTGAGAATTGCTGAACCTAGAGACTTTTTTTTCAGGAATATAACTTTATTTAATCAAGATTCAATTGTTTACCCAAAATTAGATCTGAATTTTGCAAATTTTTCAAGTTATTAGCATAAATAAAAATCAATACCTTAAATTTTGTCCAATTTTGGCAATGGCACGTTTTTTTCCCTGTAAGCACTATTGATTTAATTTTCACAGCATATATACATAAGGATTCAATCTTTTAAAATCTGAAATTTCAAAGAAATTGATTGGAAAGAATAGCTTTTATTTACGTTTTCATACACCATGTCAAGTGTTGTTTACATCTAGCCCACCTAGTAGTACACCCTTCACTTGCATTATGTAACCCACCCCTTATGTAACCTTGCTCAGCTTGGCCACTTCCAGCAGGCTTCCCCTCTGCCCTGCACTCCCTCCCCCCCCCCCCCCCCAGATGATGCATAAACTAGATGAATTTTCTGTATTTGATTCATTCTTATTCTATGCTATGCTACATTTTAGATTTTGTATTGTACCACCAGGGTTACAATAATTAAAGTGTACATTTAATTGCGTCCACAAAGTGGTGTATTGCTATGAAAGTGTGGATGTTCATCAGATAAGTAATTCCTTACTTCAGAAGAGAAAAACTTCACCAGGTGTTAAATTGACTATTAATTCCAGTAATAAATTAAAACTGGGATAGTAATTAGCACAATGAAATTGTCCTTCATTCAACCAACAGTGTGTATACTTTATTTGAAAAGATGTTTTATTTTATCAAATTTACTGAATCTTTTATTTTATTTTGGTGAATAAAATTAAGCATGTACTGAAAACTCCAATGTGCAAAACTTAATAGTGATTCAAGGAATATTCTTGTAGATGCCATGTTGTGGCATTTTTTTTTCTTTTAAATTCAGTTAAAACATTTTTGATTTAAAAATAATAAAATATATGTGTATGCATAATATGACCCAATATGAGCTACACTCTGGATATATAATGATTGCAACTTTTGCAACAATTCTAATATTTTAACTTATAGTTTCAGTTTTTTACTCTGTATATATAATTATTGCAACTTTTGCAACAATTCTAATATTTTAACTTATATTTTCAGTCTTTTTTATTACAAATTTATAAAACATGTAAATAAAAAAAAAATGATTCAGATAAAAACTTCTTAATGGAAAAAGTGGATATGCTAAAAAATAGGCTTATATATAAACTTAAATGCATTATTCCCTTGAAAGTGAAATAAAGGTATTAGTCCATTCTGTCCACTTGCCTGACCATCTGTAAATTTTCATATGCATCACAGTATCTCAAAACTTTTACTGTTTTTCTTCATGACAGTCTTGTCAGAGTATGAGTTTGCAATCATATATTTAGAACTTTACTATAACCAAGTAGGAGGGCCCCTTTCCTCTTAGCATTTCATATTCTTATATAAATGAAAAACATTACAATAGAATATTTCTACATCCACCTTCGTGCTGCCCTCACTTTTCCTTTATATTGTGTAATATGTAGACATAGTGGGCATCACAATAATGTACCTTGTAAAGACTAAAGAGATATTGTGTCATACAGTCACAAATTCATAAATCCCTTTTAGCATAGTTAAACATAACATCATATCTGTCAGATTGAAAGCTTGCAGACTACCATACACTTTAGATCCTTCAACAAATAGCCTTATCATCATTCTAATAATGATTATTACTGCTGTCATTGCATTCATATTTGCTGAAATATATCACAATTTTCAACCCCTCCTAAATAAATAAAAAATAAACCACTATATTTTACTCTATTAATCCATCAGTCCAGTAATTATATTTATCATTTACTCACATATTACATTACATTTCTTTATAATAGCCCAACATGTCCATGATATTCATAAGCTTTATCGACTTGATATAGTATCACATTTTTAGTCCAATCACGATCAGCTGAACGCCGTGACCCATGGGTCCCTTGTTTTTGTATGGGGGTCATTGGTCATCTGTACATTAACCCATAATTTCTCAGGAATAACAGGAGCTACCATCCCCAAATTTTATGCAAGAATCTGTCACATATCAAATGTTGTGGGATTCAGCTTTTTTTTTTTTTTGCTATCTGCATTTACTTAAATTTTATAGGGAAAAAGCTGAAAAACCTTTAAAAGTCTTCTTCTTATAAACAGATCAGCCAAATTGTTCAATATTTTACAGAAATGATCCCAGAGGCAAGCCCTCTCAAGTTTGTTCAAATGGTTTGCATTTGATGAATTTTAGCGTAGTTACATGAATTCGAACTTGGTCATTTGGCCAAGTAAGCATACTGACAAAGTAATCTCAGAAATGACAGAGACTAGCATTACCAAGTATTGTGCAAATGTTGGTCACATGACTCATATTTGAAGTTGCAGATTTTGTGGTGCCACCTACATTGACCTGTTTTTTATGGGCAAAAACCTCATAATTTTAGCCTCTTTAAATTTAGCTAATAATGTTTATGATGAAACTCTTAAGTTGAATCGTTCAATTTTCAAAAGAATTATCCTAGGACATGGTTCTTTCAATCATATCAGAATAGACTGAGTTTGTTGATTTTTGGTTGAATCGTGTAAAGTTTAAGTTGGTCTTATGGCCATTATTATGTCTATTTCAAACTGAGGACTGCAATAGTTTTCTTCTACAAAATTATTTTTTCAATTATAACTTCTGTAACATTGCACAAAAATTATTCTTAGGTGGCATTTGTTCAAGTTTACTTGATTGATTTTTGGCAGAATTATTGGACCTTTTTTTTTCTAGATATTTTGATAAAAGTTTATGAATATGTCAGCTTGAAAAAAAAACACATTTTAGCCAAAGTCTTTCAGTATGTGTAAACAGATTTACCAACAGGCCAAGACTGTGTCTGTATCTTTAAATAGGTTGAGAAACTGCCAACTGTTTCAGATTTGGCAACGGATCAAGAATTCATTCAGTGCAGCGAGATATATGTCAAGAGTTCGATCAGTGCAGCCAAGCACAAGGCATGTGATCACCCCATGGGTGACATGTGAACACCTCATGGGCACCATGTGATCACCTCATGAGTATCATGTGATCACCTTATGTGTGTCATGCCCCTCAGGGCTTCATGTGGAGCCAATCTGTGAGCTTATGCAATGGTGTGGCTACTATTACAGATTTGGCAACAGGCCAAAGGTGAGTTTGGATCTATTTATAGCTTTGGCAGACTGCCAACTATATCAGATTAGGCATCAGGTCAAGAGTTCACTCAGTGCAGCCAGGTATAGGTCAGGAGTTCCCTCAGTGCAGTAGCTGCATTCTATATTTAACGTTGGCAGACTGTCCACTGCATCAGATTTGGCACCAAAGTTCGGCCTGGATCCATTATAGCTTTGGCAGACTGCCAACTGTGTCAGATTATGCAACAGGTCAGGAGTTCACTCAGTGCAGCCAGGTGCTGGTCATGAGTTCACTCAGTGCAGTTGCCTGAGCCAGCAATTTGTCACAGTTCAACCGGGGCAACTGCTTTTCTCACCTAAGCCTGGTCAGCCCCATGCATCAGACTCAAGGCAAGTTAGATGTATTGGCCTGATATTTTGACCTGTCTATGTGTCTTTAATGGCTTTCTCGTTCACAAGACAGGTGTCCCCACCAACAATAACTTTTGCACAGTGTATGTGTCTGCTTATTTCTACAGAGGAATTTGATATATAATCAGCCTGAAATTGGGCATATTTATACATATTGAATAGCTTTGTTGTATACAAGACTGGTGGTGCCACCTACAATAATTTTTGCACAGTGTGTGTCCCTGCTCATTTCTCAGGAGGGGTTTGATATATCAGTCTGAAATTGGGCATATGTATATATCTCTGATAGCTTCGTTGTATACAAGACTGTTGGTGCCAGCTACAATCATTCGGAGCGAGTATAGAATCCAGTCTACATGGATGAGATAATGGGTGTATATGGACGGACTTAATGATGTTTAGGATTCATGTAATGGAGAAAGAAGTAAGAGGCATGTCGATGTCTTAACATCAGGCATGTCATGGCTTATGTTGAATTCTACTAATATGAGACGGTCCAGTCCATTTAGACCAATCTTGGAAATGAAGACTGAATTCTATACTCGTGCCAATCATTTTTGTGTTGTTTGCACCCATGCCAGAATTTCAGCATTGATGTTTGTGTAATTGTTTCTTATTCAAAATGTTTAGTACTTGCATTGTTAACTTCATATACATGAAAAGTAATGGTCCAGCATTGAAGCATTATACCTGGTGTATTTCCAAATGCACAGGTTCGCATTAGGCCTGTAGGCTTTGTTCCCAAATTTCCCAAAGGATGGAAATAAATGAACTCTTTAATAAAAGTCACCACCTAATAAGGTAGTAGAATATATTAAATGTTCATATAAAGATATGTAAAACAGTATTTATTTGAAAGATGAAAAAATATGATATTGGACGTACGTTCTCCGATTATGTCAGTCACCTTGCGCAATTACCTTTGACAACTGAGCCGATGTATGACATGGAATGGCATCGCCAATAATTTTCCATTTTGTTCTTCATTGTGCATGATATTACATGCATAAGTTTTTAAAAAAAAAAGCTGAAATACTGGCCCTCAGACTCCAGCGTATTATATTAACTTCACCACCAGCATGGACTTTCATTTTATAAAAACTAACAATACGCCGACATTCACAAGCCCATGTCTGACGCTATTGTATCACAAGTACACACAAATAATTTGTCGAGAAACTGGCGCCACCTATTTGATATAAAGTTCTCTACACGATTTATGTTTCCTTGTAGAAAAAAATATTGTGTCTGGATATTTTGCTCCATGTTGGTTTTTCATTTCAAATGCCCTTCCAGTTAAAATTGAATACACAAGAGTCATATTGAAATCCATTGCTGTGCATGTTGCTTTGAGTGGTCCAATTAACCTCTAACCCTAGACCTCATCTTATTGTTTTGGAATTAACGTCCCCAAATCTGCATTGCTGTGAAAACCAAAGCCGCAGGTCATTTTTGTGGTCGATTCGACAGGTTTCATGCCTATTGTTATAATTAGATCACTTTGTGTTTACCGCTCTCGAAACAAGGAAGGCACTTTGTTTTAAATGACAGTGAACAACCCGTTCGGTGATACATAAAATTACCTGTGAATGAATCATTCGCATAAAGCGGGGACGATACACACTTGTCAGAATTCCCAGTTAGTACTTCTTGCAGCAATGACAGTATGTGCAGGTGGGATAACTTTAAACCCTTTTTTGATGAAGGCCTTTAAAAATTCACTATAGCTTAGATTTTGGCATGGACTGGTTCTACACCACCTTGTCCTATGACATGACATAAATAAATGACCTTTGCTTTCCCAAAATCACTCTTTGCTAAGTGAATTGTGAGATTGGCCTTTGCCAATCTTTGAAACAATTTCTCTAATCTTTGTAAGTGTTCGTCCCAAGTATCACTATACACAAATAGGTCATCTATATATGCCTCAACACCTTCAGGATTGTTTATACAGATTTTCATGAGGCGTTGGAACAAGGCCCCTGCATTCTTCATTCCAAATGGCATAACATTGTCTTCAAATAATCCATCAGGAATTACAAATGCTAATTTTTTAGTCGCTCTTTCTGTTAGAGGAACACCCTAATAACCTTTTAATAAGTCACATTTTGTCACATATTTGGCTTTGCCAATTCTATCGATGCATGAGTCATCTACTCTTGGTATAGGATATGTATCTGTTTTGGTTACAGCATTTACTTTTCTAAAATCAGTACAACATCTAAGACTTTGATCTGATTTTGCTACCAATAAGCATGGAGAACTCCCTTCACTTTGACTTTCCCTAATGATATTATTTTGTAACATGTATTCTATTTTTTTCAGGGTTAACTCTATTCAGATGTTGTTTTATTGGCTTTGCATCACTGACATCAACATAATAACACAAAACATTAGTTCTGCTAGGCACATATGGAAAAATATGTTTGTATTTCCTCATCAGTTCTGATAACTCTCGTGATTCTTTAGACAAAAGATGCCCTTAATTTTTCATCCAAACTTGCCAGAATCTCTAAATTACCCAATTTTGGTATTTCATTCATGACTCTTTACTTTATAAAAATCTCTAAACATATTGTCAGTTTCTTTTGTTTCATCGCCAATCGATACTTATAAACAAGCTGGATTCACCTGTGTGTCGTCTCTATAGCCTGAGCATGTTTACATGACACAACTGAGTTTCTTTACACCTGTCCCGAGTTTTGATTATGTAATTGACATTACTGTTTTTTTCTATGAATTTCTTAGGGTCCATGATACCATGCTTGCAATGGACCATCCCTAGTTAGTAACAATGCCAATACTCTTCTAACCCTGAGATCTTGATCTCAAGCCTTTTTGTTGTACCATGTTTTCATTTAAGTCTGCGCTTTTGCCAAGATTTGTCTAGCTAGGTCACGTGCATCGTTTAACCTTTCATTGAATTTGACCACATAATCCAAGACGTTCCTTTTTGTACTCTGTTCACTGACCCATTGATCTTTGATCACTTTTAAAGGACACCTTATTGTGTGACCAAACACAAGTTCAAAAGGAGTGAACCCAAGCGATTCTTGTACAGAATCTCTGACTGCAAAGAACAGTAGTGGAATGCCTTCGTCCCAATTAATCCTGTTTGTTATGAAAACAGTAGGTTTTTAACGTAGTTTTCTAGTGGAATGGAATTTCGCTGAAGCACCTTGGGATTGTGGATGATAAGCACTTGAAATAATTTGATGTACACCTAAGTCATTAGTTAACTGTTGGAATAATCCAGAAGTAAAATTTGTACCCTGATATGATTGAATTTCTTTAGGCTTTCCAAACATTGTTAAGAATTTGATCAAAGCCTTGGCGATAGTTTGCGTTTTAATATTTCTCAGAGGGATGTGTTGTGGTATACATTATAGTTAACAAATACTGGTTTCCATTTTTAGCTCAGCTGACTATAAGTCATCTGAGCTATAGTTGTGGTCCATTTTCCGTCGTCCGTCCGTCTGTCTGTCCGTCCGTCTGTCCAGATGTCTGTCTGTAAGACTGGCACGTTTCGACACCATTGGACCTACGAATCTGAAAATCGGCATACAGTTAGATGTCCCCAAAATCTCCTACCATGCCGAAAATTGGGTCAATAAGACTTTGTTCCTTAGAGATATTAAGGAAAAACCCCAATTTTTTATTAGAAATCTATTTTTACACTTCAGGACTGCCTAATATCAAAACCACTCATCTGGTTTTCTTCATATTTACCATAAATATTCCTCTATATAGTTCCTATGTACATGCCAGAAATGAAGTCAGTATTATTTAATTTAAAAAAGTTATGGGCCCAAACATAATGGACTTTGTAAAAAAATCAGGAAAGATATTTGGTCACTTAAGACCAAAAGTGTTAAAGGTAGGGACTTTTTTTCAGTAATATAACTTTAATTAATCAAAATTTAATTGTATACCAAAAATTAGATCAAAATCTGTTAAATTTTTTTAAATATTGGCAAAAATATAAAATTGGTACTTTAATTTTGCCCAACTTTGGCCACGGCACGTTTTTTTCCTGTAAGTACTGTGGAATTAATTTTCACAGCATGTACACATAAGGATTTAATCTGTTAAAATCTGAAATTTGAAAATAAAAGCTGCAAAATTAGGCTAGTTATTGAATTTTTTTTTAGGCTCTTGTTGTATTCCCTTACATTGTCAAGCAGTCCACTTTGATGACTGTAGGTCATTCAGTGCACATCTCTATGCTCCCCAGGCTGTGTGCATAATGTTAGATGTCCCCAAAATCTCCTACCATACCAAAAATTGGGTCATTTGGACTTCGCTCCTTCGAGATATTAAGTATTATATTTTTTCCATAAAAAAAGCCATTGTTACACTTCAAGGCTGCCTAATATCAAAACCACAGATCTGTTTTTAATCATATTTAGTATTCACATTCTTTCATACATTTTCTATGAACATATCAAAAATTAGGTCAGTATTGGGTAATATTTTGAAGTTATGGGCCAGAATATAATGCAATTTTTAAAAAATCAGGAAATATATTTACTCACCTAACATGAGAATTGCTGAAACTAGAGACTTTTTTCAAGAATATAACTTTATTTAATCAAGATTCAATTGTTTACCCAAAATTAGATCTGAATTTTGCAAATTTTTCAAGTTATTAGCATAAATAAAAAATCAATACCTTAAATTTTGTCCAATTTTGGCAATGGCACGTTTTTTACCCTGTAAGCTCTGTTGATTTAATTTCACAGCATATATACATAAGGATTCAATCTTTAAAATCTGAAATTTCAAAGAAATTGATTGGAAAGAATAGCTTTTATTCACGTTTTCATACACCATGTCAAGTGTTGTTTACATCTAGCCCACCTAGTAGTACAGCCTTCACTTGCATTATGTAATCCACCCCAGGCAGCTTGCCTTTGCTAAGCTTGGCCACTACCAGCAGGCTTCCCCTCTGCCCTGCACTCCCCCCCCCCTCCCAGATGGTGCATAAACTAGATGAATGTTATTATTTTCTGTATTTGATTCATTCTTATTCTAGGCTATGCTACATTTTAGATTTTGTATTGTACCACCAGGGTTACAATGATTAAATTGTACATTTAATTGTGTCCACAAAGTGGTGTATTGCTATGAAAGTGTGGATGTTCATCAGATAAGTAATTCCTTACTTCAGAAGAGTAAAAACTTCACCAGGTGTGAAATTGACTATTAATTCCAGTAATAAATTAAAACTGGGATAGTAATTAGCACAATGATATTGTTTGTCCCTCATTCAACCAACAGTGTGTAAACTTTATTAGAAAAGATGTTTTATTTTATCAAATTTACTGAATCTTTTATTTTAATTTGATGAATAAAATTATGCATGTACTGAAAACTCCAATGTGCAAAACTTTTTAATAGTGATTCAAGGAACAATCTTCTAGATGCCATGTTGTGGCATTATTTTCTTTTAAATTTAGTTTAAACATTTGTGATTTATAAATAATAAAATATATGTGTATGCATAATATGACCCAATATGAGCCACACTCTGGATATATAATGATTGCAACTTTTGCAACAATTCTAATATTTTAACTTATATTTTCAGTTTTTTTATTAAAAATTTATAAAACTTGTAGATAAAAAAAAATGATTTAGATAAAAAAATTTTAATGGAAAAAGTGGATATGCTAAAAAAATAGGCTTATATATAAACTTAAATTGATTATTACCTTGAAAGTGAAATAAAGGTATTAGTCCATTCTGTCCACTTGCCTGTCCATCTGTAAATTTCATATGCATCACATTATCTCAAAACTTTTACTGTTTTTCTTCATGACAGTCTTGTCAGAGTATTAGTTTGCAATCATATATTTAGAACTTTACTATAACCAAGTAGGAGGGCCCCTTTCCTCAAGATTAGCTTCTCATATTCTTATATAAATGAAAAACATTACAATAGAATATTTTGCATATTTTGTATTTCCAAAAATTTCAAACTTCAGCTGAGCGCGGTGACCCATGGGTCCCTTGTTTTTATTAAAAATTTATAAACCCTGTAAATAAAAAAAAAGATTCAGATAAGAACTTCTTAATGGAAAAAGTGGATATGCTAAAAAAAAGGCTTATATATAAACTTAAATGCATTATTCCCTTGAAAGTGAAATAAAGGTATTAGTCCATTCTGTCCATTTGCCTGTCCATCTGTAAATTTCATATGCATCACAGTATCTCAAAACTTTTACTGTTTTTCTTCATGACAGTCTTGTCAGAGTATTAGTTTGCAATCATATATTTAGAACTTTACAATAACCAAGTAGAAGGCCCCCTTTCCTCTTAGCTTTTCATATTCTTATATAAATGAAAAACATTACAATAGAATATTTCTCCATCCACCTTCGTGCTGCCCTCACTTTTCCCTTCTCTGAACCCCATCCCAAAGTCAGCCTCAGTAAGCAAGAACAAGATGAATCAGATATATTCATACTTTAATATTTTGTATAACTATTCGTCCATAGGTATCTATGTACATGCCAGAAATTATGTCAATATTGTGTAATATGTAGATATAGTCGGCATCACAATAATGTACCTTGTCAAGACTAAAGAGATTGTGTCATACAATCACAAATTCATAAATCACTTCATCAGCATAGTTAATCATAACATCATATCTGTCAAATTGAAAGCTTGCAGACTACCATACACTTTAGATCCTTCAACAAATAGCCTTATCATCATTCTACTACTGCTTTTTACTGCTGTCATTGCATTATATTTGCTCAAATATATCACAATTTTCAACTCCTCCTTAATAAATAAAAAATAAACCACTATATTTTACTCTATTAATCCATCAGTCAGGTAATTTCATTTATCATTTACTCACATATTACATTACATTCCTTTATAATAGCCCAACATGTCCATGATATTCATAAGCTTTATCGACTCGATATAGTATCACAGTGGAGAAACACTTATAGTCCAATCACGATCAGCTGAGCGCCGTGACCCATGGGTCCCTTGTTTGTTTTGGGCATTGGACCCACACAATCTATAATGACATGACTTAAATGGAGCTTTTGGTGAATCATGACTGTTTTTTCCTACCATCTGGCAAGCATGACAAGTTTTACAAAACTGGGCTACATCTTGATTCATCTTAGGCCAAAAGAATCGTCTCATAATTTTTTCTTTGGTTTTGTTTACACCTAAATGTCCTGCCAAAGGCGATTCATGGACTAGCTTTATAATTTCTGACCTATTAGCTTAGGAACTACAATTTGATTTACTGTAGCCCAATCCTCTGTTGACAGAATATCTCTGGGTTTCCATTTTCTCATTAATACAACATTGTATCGCCAGACATAGTCTGGAGATACTATGGTTTAGGCACGGTCGCGCTGCGGCCGCCGCCGCAGAGATTTCTTTTGGACACAATAACTCAAAAAATATTTCACAGATCTTTACCAAACTTTGTATATGTATAGATATGGGTGAGAGGACAACGCCTATATAAAATGAGGTCATGACCTCAACTAGGAGAGTGACCTTGACCTTGAGTAGGTTCAATTTTGGGGAAAATCACACAAATTCTTAAATATATCAAGAAAACTTGCATGGATTGATCCCAAAATCAAGTTGATCGAAGATCATGGATAGGGTTGTCATGTTTCAGAAACTGGTGGCGCCACCTATTATTCTTTACTTGTTTTCATGCCGTTTAATATCCCCAAAATTGCTACTTGACAGTACTGTGAGCATTATAAGTCAAAAACTAATGGACAGATTTCTTTCATATTATGCAAATACAAAGATATGGGTTATGGGATGATGTTTATTTAAATTGGGGTCATGACCTTTCCTATGAGAGTGGCCTTGACTTTGAATATTGCCATATATGGTGAAAATCACACAAAATCATTAATTTCTCAATAAGGGATGCATGCATTGGTCCAAAAATCAACTTGACCGAAGATCTCGGATAGTAATGTCATGTACCGGAAACAGGTAGCGCCACCTGTTATTCTTTTACTTGTTTTCGTGCCGTTTAATACCCCATCATTGCCACTTAACAGTACATTTATAACCCGTGAGCATTATAAGTCAAAAACTAATGGACAGATTTCTTTCATATTATGCATATACATAGACATGGGTTATGGGATGATGTATATATAAATTGGGGTCATGACCTTTCCTATTAGAGTGGCCTTGACCTTGAATATTGCCATATATGGTGAAAATTACACAAAATCATTAATATCTCAATAAGGGATGCATGCATTGGTCCAAAAATCAACATGTTCGAAGATCTTGGAAAGTATTGTCATGTACCGGAAACAGGTGGCGCCACCTGTTATTCTTTTACTTGTTTTGTGCCGTTTAATACCCCATCATTGCCATTTATCAGTACTGTGAGCATTATAAGTCAAAAACTAATGACAAATTTCTTTCATATTATGCATATACATGGATATGGGTTATAGGATAATGTTTATTTGAATAGGGGTCATGACCTTTCCAATGAGTGGCCTTGACCTTGAATATTGCCATATATGGTGAAAATCACACAAAATCATTAATTTCTCAATAAGGGATGCATGCATTGGTCCAAATATCAACTTGACCGAAGATCTTGGATAGTAATGTCATGTACCGGAAACAGGTGGCACCACCTGTTATTCTTTTACTTGTTTTTGTGCCGTTTATTACCCCATCATTGCCACTTAACAGTACATATATAACCTGTGAGCATTATAAGTCAAAAACTAATGGACAGATTTCTTTCATATTATGCATATACATAGACATGGGTTATGGGATGA
The DNA here is from genome assembly GCA_026874595.1 of Sipunculus nudus. Lineage (NCBI taxonomy): Eukaryota > Metazoa > Annelida > Sipuncula > Golfingiida > Sipunculidae > Sipunculus > Sipunculus nudus. Next base: position 97,261,971 of record CM049309.1, read on the forward strand.
TGTATATATAAATTGGGGTCATGACCTTTCCTATTAGAGTGGCCTTGACCTTGAATATTGCCATATATGGTGAAAATTACACAAAATCATTAATATCTCAATAAGGGATGCATGCATTGGTCCAAAAATCAACATGTTCGAAGATCTTGGAAAGTATTGTCATGTACCGGAAACAGGTGGCACCACCTGTTATTCTTTTACTTGTTTTGTGCCGTTTAATACCCCATCATTGCCATTTATCAGTACTGTGAGCATTATAAGTCAAAAACTAATGGACAAATTTCTTTCATATTATGCATATACATGGATATGGGTTATAGGATAATGTTTATTTGAATTTGGATCATGACCTTTTCTATGAGAATGACCTTTTCTATGTGTGTGGTCTGATATTAAATGTTGCTGAAGATTGGGGGCCTATTCTTAAAGGGGGGGGGGGATTAATTGTCTGGGGATACTATGACACCTGCGGTGCCAAGAAATATCTAGTTTTGTATGAAATAACCCGATGACACCTTTTCTAATTCCTCGGTTGACAAAATCAAATTGTACAGATGTTAAAGATTTGCATCTTTCTTTAGTTCTTTCAATAAACTATTTCTGTTCCTTAAAGGAAATGTCTCATCCGGTGATTTCTAGGCTCTTTTCTTGTTCTGAGAATGAAGAAACCCTGATTGGTCATTACAATGATCAGTGACGTTCATGAATGTTTGTGACAAAACTATTATGTTATCATCATAAACAATACCCCTATCTGCATTAATTATCATCAGTGGAACCCTGGCCCACAGCCATACCGGCCTTATCGGTGGCACCCTTGTTCACTGTAACATCATTGGCTTTTCTAGCCATTGTCTGAGTGACTGCACTGTGTGAGGCTGGAAACAATCCCTCGTTTTCCGCCTCACTAACATCATTTAAGCTAGCCCTAGTTTAGAAATCATGCAAGGATAAGCCGTCACCTAACCTTCAGCCAAATTATTCCCCAATAACAATGAAACACCTTTTACAGTTAAACTGGGCATAATTCCCACAGTAACAGGAACTGACACCAACTCAGACTCCAACATGACTTTATGCAGAGGTACATGTACAATAGAACCCTCAATGCCCTAAGCTAATACTCTTTCTCTTGTTGCAGTCTCATCTGATAAGGCAATTCACTTTTCAATAACAAAGATTGAGACGCACCAGTATCCCTCAGATACTGTCCCCTACTAAGGACACAAGACCTCCTGACACAAAAGGCTCAAACTCTTTACGAATGGCCCTAGAACCATTATTCTTTCCCACAAAGACAGGATCTTCTAATCCTACTGTCCCTGACAGAGGTTCACAAAGCAAGCCCTTGTGCAAATAAACAAGCGCATTAGGTGACACTTCTATAGATGTTTCTTTACTCTTTTTGAGTTCGAAACACTTGGACATAATATGCCCTGGTTTTTAGCGAACCTGTGAGCTTATGTGATGGTGCGGCATTGTGCATCATCTGTTGTGCGTCGTGCATCCTGCGTCATCCGTACGTTAACCATAGCTATCCCAAGATGGCAGGAGCTAGCATCACCAATTTTTTTGCAAATAATCAGTCATCCAAAAAACTATATCAGATTTTATTTATTTTTTTCCTAACAGCATTTTCTTAGATTTTACAGGGAAAAAGCTAAAAAAGCTTTAAAAATCTTCTTCTCCAAAACTGTCCAGCCAGATTGTCCAATATTTCACAGAAATGATCCCTAGAACAATCTTTTTCAAGTTTGTTCAAATGGTTCCAGTTCGGAGATTTTTGGCCAAGATACAGGAGGTTGAACTTTGTTAACTGTGCAAAAAAGCATATTAAAATTTCAATCTCAGAAACGGCTGTAGCTATCATCACCAAATTTTATGTTAATGTTGGTCACATAGGTCATATCTGAAATTGAGGTATTGGTGGCGCCACCTGCATCGGCCTTTTTTGTACAGGGTCATCAGTGCCTGTATCACACTGAGGGCTACAAAAAACTTCTTCTCTGAAACCATATGGCTAAAATGTTTAATATCCCACAGAAATGATCCTAGGGTAGTGCTTTCTGAAGTTTGTTCAAATGGTTGCTTTTCAATGACTTTTGACTAAGTTATGGGAAGCTTAATTTAGTCATATGCCATAACAGCCCATTTTAGCTCAGTGGCTACAAAGATCTTCTTCTCAAAAACCACTGGGCCAAATTCTTAAATCTCACACATTAATTATCCTCAGATGTTGATAATTCAAGTTTGTTCAAATGGTTTTGGTTCAGTGATTTTGGCTGAGTTATGGGAAGCTTAACTTGGCCATTTTGCTGTATTTTCCCATATGAGTTATAAACCTGCGAAACGTTTTTCAACTGATGCCACTGAAGCCAGTTTGTTAAATATTTTACAAGAATAATTCCTACAATAATTCTTATAGTAATTGTCATTAATGGTTCAACATGAATGATTTTTTGGCTGAATTATGGAGATTGAATTGAGTCATTTTACCATATATGTTAGCTGTGTGATGCTGTTACATCTAGCCTGGCACCAGTTTATCAGCATCTTTAATTTAGATGTATGCTTTTAAAAAGTTATTCATCATACCAGGCAATGTTACAATCATGGATTTTCAGCTCCCTGTGGCGATATAAAGACAACTGTATGTGGATTATAAATTATTGGTATCCCTACTCAACTTAATTCAAGAATTTGCCATCCATGAGATATATCTGTATTTTAATTTTGCATTCAGTATGCATCCGTAATAATTTTACATATATTCCTGATTTCTTTTTTATAAAAAGTCAGCCGAAAAGCATTTTGTATTGGGAAAATAAATTTCAAAGTTACTTCAAGTAGGGACCATTTTTGTGTTCAGATGGCAGCACTTGGTTTCCATTGGCAGATTGCTAGTGCCTTGATGTTGGCCATTAGCCAAGATGATGTCAGCTCTATAAATAGTTTTGGCACAGTGCCGGGATTGGAAGAAGTGCAGCCAGGTATAGGTCAAGAGTTCACTCAGTGCAGTAGCTGCATTCTATTTATAGCTTTGTAGACTGCTCACTGCATCATATTTGGCACCAAAGTTCAGCCTGAATCTATTTATAGCTTTGGTGCAGCCAGGTACAGGTCAAAAGTTCACTCAGTCTAGCCAGGTGCAGGTCACGAGTTCACTCAGTGCAGTAGCTTGAGGCAGCAATTTTTCACAGGTCACTCAGGGCAACTGCCTTACTCACCTAAGCCTTGTCAGCCCAGTGCATCAAACTCTGGGGAAGTTTGATGTATTGGACTGATATTTTGACCTGTCTATGCGTCTTTGATGGTATTCTCATTTACAAGACAGGTGATGCCACGTACATTGACTTTTGCACAATGTATGTGCCTGCTTATTTCTACAGAGGAATTTGAAATTTCAGCCTGAAATTTTTGCATATTTATACATATCGGATAGCTTTGTAGTATACAAGACATGTGGTGCCACCTACAATAATTTTTGCACAATGTGTGTCCCTGCTTATTTCTCAGGAGGGGTTTGATATATCAGTCTGAAAATTGGCATATGTGTATATCTCTGATAGCTTCGTTGTATGCAAGACTGGTGGTGCCAGCTAGAATCGTTTTTGTGTTGTGTGCACTCATGCCAGAATTTCAGCAGTGATGTTTGTGTAATTGTTTCTTGTTCAAAATGTTTAGTACTTGCATTGTTCATATACATGAAAAGGAATGGTCCAGCATTGAAGCATTATACCTGGTGTATTTCCCAATGCTCAGGTTCGCATTAGGCCTGTAGGCCTTGTTTACAATAATTGCAGATTGGTCCCTGCCTATTTTGAGGCCTTTCTACCTTTTTATTCTCAGAACAATACTCTTTACTGGTTCGGGGTTGACTCCCCTTTTTGTCACTGCCATTTACATTTCTTGGTTTAATAAAACCCACTTCTCTAGGTCTAACAAATTTGTGTTTATGAGTTACGAGTCAAATTTTGCCGCTTGTTGTGAAGATGTTACTTCCTTCTCATCAAAATATGTCTTAATATCATCTCCAACACATTTCTTAAATTCTTCAACTAATATCAAGTGCTTAAATTTTTTACAATTTGCATTCACTCCTTTTGAGTTGCACCATTTCTCAAAAAGCACCTCTTTATCATGAGCTAATTCAACATGTGTCTGACCCCAATGTTTTCTCAAGTTTTGAAACTTCTGTCTGTAAGCTTCTGGTACTAGTCATACGCATGAAGTACAGCAGATTTCAGGATATTATAATTTGAACAATCCTCTTTAGACAATGCTGTATTTACCTCTTGAGCTTTTCCCGTAAGTACACTCGGTATCAAAATAGACCACAACGCAACTGGCCACTCAATATTTGGCTACTTTTTCAAAATGTTGGAAGAATTTATCTACCTCTTTTTCATTGAATGCAGCAACTAATTTGATGTACCTGTTAGGGTCTAAAACTCGACCACTGGCAGATTTTTCTTTTTATCCCCAGAGTTTGCTAATTTTAATTTCAATTCTAATTCCTTCATTTCTCTAGCTTCTCTTATTTCTAATTCTCTCTCTTTCAATTTTATTTCTCCGTCTTATCTCCACCTAGATTCTTAAAATTCTAATTCTTTTTATTTCAGTTGATACTCAAATTGTTTAAAGTCAGTTCCTTCAGGTGGCTCAAGTGGATATAAATCCAAAACTGAAGGGTCAAGTATATCATTATCAACAAACAATCCACAATATTTCTTTTCAGTTCTGCTTTTCTCATAGATTGTTTTCCTTCTATCTCTAGTTTTCCACAAGTTCCAATAAATCAACCTTTTTCATTTTGTCTAAGACCTTAGTGGTAGGATTCTCTATGAATTTGTCAATATCCATTTTGACAGACAATATTCAAAGACCTTATTAATATAACCCTACACAGTGGAATACTATTCTCATATCCCACTTAATACATGACATTGACACTATACAGTGAGTCTTTCATATTTCCAAAAATTATAGTAAACCCATACACAGAATAATACAATTCTGATAATGTCAGATATGACTGACCTGACCCCAAATCATACCCCTAAAAAATGACCCAAAGAGAAAAGCAAAAAGACGAGATGCATTAATATGTTACATGTAACTAAATTTTCATCCGGGTTCCACACCCAACCAACTGAATTGAAGAAAGACTGGTTAAATGATAATATTTATAATAAAAAAAATCATTATATACAATATATACAAGAATACAAAATGTTTTTGTTCACATTAAAGTCTTTTCAGGTGAGACACCCATATTAATATACCGGTAAACAGAATACTTAACACAAAGTGAAGTAGGTGTGTCTCCAGATCAATAAATCACAGTGTGAGTAAGTGTGAGTAAGAATGTGAGTGCAAGTACAGCCCCTGGGGCTGCCTAGGAGCCGTTCATGGTAAAAATCCATCCTCAAATGAAGTGAAGTTCAAATGTCCAAAACCAAGCCTGGTGAGCACCACAACAGTTCAAATAATAAATGCAGTCCATACGGGATCGGGCATGTGTTATTTTTATAGCTGTATGCTACATGACGTCATACCGTTCACAAAAGAAACAAGTTCCAATTAATAAAAAGAGTCCACTGTTTGTCTGTTGTCTTCTGTGGTGTTACGCTTCAATGCTCTCTGTTCGATTGTCCCCCTGTGTTCTCTGGTGTCCTCACTACCGGTTAATTACCTGTAGGATCCCTGCCTTCATCAACATAACCACAAAACCACATAACACTATAAACTACATTCCAAAAGTAATAATGTTTCTTATAATATATCAATGCCACAAAATATAATCAATGTAAAATATACTTTATAAGTATTTTTTATATTGTGTTTTGATTAAATGATCTTTTTCTGCATGGATACTACTGTTATATATAATTTTCACCACTTAAGGTATAAATCAGACGTTAAAAGTAGAAGAATATAATTCTTAATTATTAGTATAATTTTTCTAATATACCTCAAATTCTGAGGAAGCTGGTTATTTTGATACCCATTTTACCATACTTCTTCAGTATTTATTCAATTAAAATTCATTTTGTTTGAAAACCTAAAGAGTTAGGACTTAGAAGTTTCTGCAGTATTTGTGTTCCCTTGGAAAATGTCTAGGTCCTATCTTGTAGCACAATAAGCCTCAAAGTATATAAACATATAACTTACATATAACTGACATATACAGAGCTCCTTCATGTGCATGCTACCTTAAATCTCCCATACAAGTCACATATAGCTGAAATATACAGAATATACAGAAATCTTTACAAAATATCAAGAGGAAACACAGGACCTCTTTACAAAATATTAAGAGAAAACAGAGGAGGACCTCTACAAATTATCAAGAGAAAACACAGGACCTCTTTACAAATTATTAAGAGAAAACACAGGATCTCTTAACAAAATATCAAGAGAAAACTCAGGACCTCTTTACAAAATATCAAGAGAAAACACTGGGCCCCTTCATAAAATATCAAGAGAAAAAAACAGGACCTCTTTACAAAAGATCAAGAGGAAACACAGGACCTCTTTACTAAATAATAAGAAAACACAGGACCTCTTTACAAAATATCAAGAGAAAACATGAGACATCTTTACAAAATTAGGAAGAAAAGACTGCTTTTACCATTTGGATTTACTTAATTATTTTTGTTTCTTTTGCTATATGCAGACCCGGCACAACCTCTGAATGCTAAGTATTCATCCTATCAAATGACAGGGAGCTTGACAATAGAATGGGACAAACCAGGATGCAAAAATTATGGCTATACAGAGAACTATTACATCACATACTGTCTGGTCAGTGAATGCAATGAAATACCACAAACCAAAAGTAAGTAACCCATACTCTTCTCTTATTTCAAGGAAAATATATATTGAGTAAACTGGTCCACAGACATTTTCACTTAGCTAATTGTTACATGTCTGATGATGTATGGCAGAGGTCATGTAAACATTCATTATTTTGTACATAAATATATTTGAGCCTGGAATATACAGTTGTATCTAGTAAGCAGCAGAAGGTCACATATAATTACACTCAAAATCTAAAAAAATAACCAATTTCATTGTGCCATTTTATCTCAACACTTAGTTGCCAATCAAAACTTCTAGAATGTAAACAAGCAGGACATGACAGGAAAATATGTTGATACTCAAAAGTTCTAAAATTTTAAACATTTGAATGCTAGATGATACATATGGTCAAAATCAAAACATGTATTACCATATATAATGATAATCATGTTTCACAGTACCCCATTGTTCACTTCTAAATGTTACAGGGAAGCTAAAGATTCCTGGACATCTCAACAAATACACAATTAGCTCCCTGGAAGTGTCAAAGTGGTATGAAGTAACCATGTACGCAGAGTCTCCATTTGGCAAAAGATCAAAAGAGGTCCACTTTGGACCTATTAAAGTTGTCCACAAAGGTAAGCATTTATCTATTCTTCATAAAAAAGGCAAACTACAGTATTTGGAAAAAATGTCACTTTTTCCACGAGAATGAGTTCTCAAGGGCTTATATCTGTACCATTTCTAACCTAATCCCTGTCTCACCTTGAGGTACAAACTCTCAAAGAGCACATACCTGTATCATTGCTGACCCCTGACTCACTTGAGTATCAGCTCTCAAAGAGCACATACCTGTACCATTGCTGATGTAATACCCTGGCTCACTTGAGGTACAAGCTCTCAAAGAGCTCATACCTGCACCAAGGCTAACCTAATGCCCTGTCTCACCTGAGGTACAAGCTCTAAAAAAAAACATAGCTGTATCATTGCTGACTTAAGGCCCTGTCTCACCTGAGGTACAAGCTCTCAAAGAGCGCATACCTGTATCATTGGTGACCCAATGCCCTGTCTCACTTGAGGTACAACCTCTCAAAGAGCACATACCTGCACCAATGCTGACCTAATGCCCTGTCTCACCTGAGGTACAAGCTCTCAAAGAACACATAGCTGTATCATTGCTGACCTTATGCCCTTTCTCACCTGAGGTACTAGCTCTCAAAGAGCACATACCTGTATCATTGGTGACTTAATGCCCTGGCTCACTTGAGGTACAACCTCTCAAAGAGCACATACCTGCACCAATGCTGACCTAATGCCCTGTCTCACTTGAGGTACAACCTCTCAAAGAGCACATACCTGCACCAATGCTGACCTAATGCCCTGTCTCACCTGAGGTACAAGCTCTCAAAGAACACATAGCTGTTTCATTGCTGACCTAATGCCCTGTCTCACCTGAGGTACAAGCTCTCAAAGAGCACATACCTGTATCATTGGTGACTTAATACCCTGGCTCACTTGAGGTACAACCTCTCAAAGAGCACATACCTGCACCAATGCTGACCTAATGCCTTGTCTCACCTGAGGAACAACCTCTCAAAAAGCACATACCTGCACCAGTGCTGACCTAATGCCTTGTCTCACCGGAGGTACAACCTCTCAAAGAGCACATACCTGCACCAATGCTGACCTAATGCCTTGTCTCAGTGGAGGTACAAGGACCTACAGCTGTGACTAGTCACAGGACAAAGGTTTTTTGTAGGGATTGGCTCTGATATTTTGGAATAATAAAAGTTGTGATTGTATAATATGAGTAGTTTTACATGATATTTAAGATTTTAGTATAAGACATTTGCATGATCTCATAAGACTTTAGTATAAGCCAAATGCATGATTTCATAAGATTAGTATAAGACATGTATGTTTTCTGAAACACCATGACCATTTGAGAAAGAGTATATTTTTACCCCTCATATTTTAGGATTTCCAATGGGCGGAGCCATATATCTGTTTTTGCACCTTTATAAACAAAGCCATTCTAGGTGTAATGCTGGTTCTGAAATGTGAAAATGAAAGGTAATTTGGCCTTGCATCTAAAAAAATCCATATTTATTTTTATTCACAGAAAATACATTTTGAACACAAAAGAAACAGAAACAGCCTTCTTGAGTTCGTTTGGACGCGATAACTCAAAAAAAATATTTTACGGATCTTTACCAAACTTGACATGTGCATAGATATGGGTGAGAGGACGAAGCCAATTTAAAATGGGGTTATGACCTTTACTAGGAGAGCGACTTGACCTTGAATAGGCCCATTTTGGGGGAAAATCACACAAATTCTTAAATATCTCAGGAAATCTTGCATGGATTGATCCAAAAATCAACTTGACCAAAGATGTTAGATAGTGTTGTCATGTATGGGAAACTGGTGGCGCCACCAGTTATCCTTTTCTTGTTTTCATTTAATACCCCCATCATTGCCACTTAACAGTACTGTGAGCATCATAAGTAAAAAAACTGATGGACAGATTTCTTTCATATTATGCATATACATAGACATGGGTTATGAGATGATATATATTTAAATTGGGGCCATGACCTTTCCAATGAGAGTGACCTTGACCTTGAATATTGCCATATATGGTGAAAATCACACTAAATCATAAATATCTCAATAAGGGATGCATGCATTTCCAAAAATCATATTGAGCAAAGATCTTGGATAGCTTTGTCTTTTGCAGAAGACAGGTGGCGCTGCCTTCTGTCTTTCTCTTGTTTTTTTCCCTTTTAATACCCCATCATTGCCACTTGACAGTACTGTGAGCATTATAAGTCTAAACTAAACTTATTGACAGATTGGGCTAAAATTGTGCATGTACATTGATCTTAGATACCTCCATCTTGTATTCAAGACTGGTGGCACCATTTGCAATCTTTTGCCATGGCGTCCATCTCTACATGTGTTTTGGATGAAAATTGCTCATATCTCCAGAGGGGTCCAAGGTATTGCTCTGAAATTTGGCATGTGCATCCATCTTTGAAAGTTTTCTCATAAAACAGACAGGTGGCGCCATCTACCTTTCTTTTTTTACCTCAGCTGACTGTAAGTCAACTGAGGTATAGGAATGGCGCTTTGTCCGTCTGCCGTCCGACCGTCCGTTAGCAGAGCACAATTCCTAACTGCTGGTCCTAGAAACTTCTAAGTGAACATCCAAGGAGGTCAATAAAAAATCTCCTTGGATATCTGAAATTAGGTCACTGTGACCTATATCTGCCGAGCTATGGGGCTTGAAAGTACCCCCCAGAATAATCAAAAATATAATACAAAACCTCCAATATCTTGATAATTAATGCATGGATTGTCATGAATCTTGCCTTGAATATTGACCATGACTAGTTTTGTCAGTTCCCGAAAAGTCGTGGCGCCACCTTAATTTTTAGCGAACCTGTGAGCTTATGCGATGGTGTGGCGTCGTCCGGCATCCGTCATCCGTCGTCTGTACGTTAACCCAAACTATCTTGAAAACGGCAAGAGGTAGCATCACGAAATTTTATGCAAAAAATTAGTCATCTAAAAAACTATATCAGATTTTGCTTATTTTTTTGGCTAACTGCATTTTCTTAGATTTTATAGGGAAAAAGCTAAAAAAGCTTAAAAAATCTTCTTCTCCAAAACTGTTCAGCCAAATTGTCCAATATTTCACAGAAATGATTCCTTGAATAATCTTTCTCAAGTTTGTTCGAATGGTTTAAGTTAGGTGATTTTTGGCCGAGTTACAGGAAGTTGACCTTAGTCATCTGTCCATAAAAGCATACTAAAATTACAATCTCAGAAAAGGCTGGAGCTATCATCACCAAATTTTATGCCAATGTTGTTCACATGAGACATATCTGAAATTGAGGTATTGGTGGCGCCACCTGCATCGACCTTTTTTTTGTACGGGGGTCAACAGTGCCCGTATCATATTGACGGCTACAAAAAACTTCTTCTCTGAAACCATTTGGCCAAATAGTTTAATATCGCACAGAAATGATCCTAGGTTAGTGCTTTCTGAAATTTGTTCAAATGGTCTAAGTTCATGGATTTTTGGCTGAGTTATGGGAAGCTGAATTTAGTCATATGCTGTAACAGCCCATTTTATCTCAGTGGCTACAAAGATCTTCTTCTCAAAAACCACTGGGCCAAATTCTTAAATCTCCCACATTAATTATCCTTAGATGTTGATAATTCAAGTTTGTTCAAATGGTTTTGTTTCAGTGATTTTTGGCTGAGTTATGGGAAGCTTAACTTAGCCATTTTGCTGTATTTTCCCATATGAGTTATAAACCTTTTAAATTTTTTTTGACTGACCCTACTGAGGCCAATTTGTTTAATATTTTACAAGAATAATCCCCTGAATAATTCTTATAATAATTGTCTTTTATGGTTCCAAAGAATGAATTTTGGCTGAATTATAAAGGTTCAATTGAGTCATTTTACCATATATGTTAGCTGTGTGAAGCAGATACACAGATACATCTAGATACATCTAGACTGGCACCAGTTTATCAGCATTTATTACATCATGCTTCTAGACATTTAGATTTCAGGTTATCTATGGTCCATATTGACAAGAATGTTTTTTAAAAGCTTTTAAAAAATGTAGATTTATGATTTTTAGATATTCCTCATGCCAGCAATGTTTACAATCACAGCTATACAGCTCTCTGTGGGTATATAAAGACAGCCGTACATGGATTTTAAATAATTGGTATCCATAGTCAAATTAATTCAAGATTTTGCCATCAGTGAGATGTATCTGTATTACAATTTTGCATTCAATATGCATCTGTATTAATTGTATCCCCAGACAAAGTCGGGGGATACTATGTTTTCATACCGGTCCCGCGGCCCCTGCCGCCGCCGCCGCCGCCGCATATAAATCTTGTTGGCGCGATAACCCAAAAAATATTTCATAGAACTTTACCAAACTTGGTATATGTATAGATATGGGTAAGAGGACGACGCCTATTTAAAATGAGGTCATGACCTTTACTAGGAGAGTGTCCTTGACCTTGAATAGGTCCAATTTTGTGGAAAATCACACAAATTCTTTAATATCTCAAGAAATCTTGCATGGATTTATCCTAAAATCAAGTTGATGGAAGATCATGGATAGGGTTGTCATGTTCCAGAAACTGGTGGCGCCACCTATTATTCTTTACTTGTTTTCATGCCGTTTAATACCCCCAAAATTGCCACCTTACAGTACTGTGAGCATTATAAGTCAAAAACTAATGGATAGATTTCTTTAATATTATGCATATACATAGGTATGGGTTATGGGATGATGTTTATTTAAATTGGGGTCATGACCTTTCCTATGATAGTGGCCTTGACCTTGAATATTGCCATATATGGTGAAAATCACACACCTCTTATGATATCTCCAGTGTTGATAGCCATATGGATTTCAAACTTGATTGTATATGTCCCATTGGAAAAGCAAGACCCAAATTGATTTTGGGGTCATGAGGTCAAAGGTCAAGGTCACAGGACGCATCTTTAAAAAGATGTGGATGCATTTTAAGCCAAACTTTCATCCCAGGTCTTCCCTCTTGAATATATAGCTCACTTGCCAATAGTGGATAATCCATATAAATTTTGGGGTCACAAGGTCAAAGGTCAAGGCCACAGGAGCTATCTGTCCAAAAATTAGTTTCTTGATGATAATTCCTTCTTTTATTGATGTATGGATTTCAAACTTGACTTGTATTTGACCCATTGGAAAAGAAAGACCTGAATTGATTTTGGGGTCATGAGGTCAAAGGTCAAGGTCACAGGAAACCTCTGTTAAAAGGTTGTGGATGCAATTTCAGCCAAAAAATTCATCTGAGATCTTTCATCTTGCACATATAGTTCACCTGCCAAGAGTGGAAGACCCCTATCAATTTTGAGGTCACAGGGTCAAAGGTGAAGGTCACAGGAGCCATCTGTCCAAAAATTAGTTTCTGGATGATAATTCCTGCTTTTATTGATGTATGGATTTCAAACTTGACTTGTATATGTCCCATTGGAAAGGCAAGACCTGAATTGATTTTGGGGTCATGAGGTCAAAGGTCAAGGTCACAGGACACATCTTTTAAAAGATGTGGATGCATTTTCAGCCAAACATTTCATCTCAGATCTTTCATCTTGCACATATAGTTCACCTGACAATAGTGGAAAACCCCTATCAATTTTGAGGTCACAAGGTCAAAGGTGAAGGTCACAGGAGCCATCTGTCAAAAAATTAGTTTCTGGATGATAATTCCTGCTTTTATTGATGTATGGATTTCAAACTTGACTTGTATATGTCCCATTGGAAAAGCAAGACCCAAATTGATTTTGGGGTCATGAGGTCAAAGGTCAAGGTCACAGGACGCATCTTTAAAAAGATGTGGATGCATTTTAAGCCAAACTTTCATCCCAGGTCTTCCCTCTTGAATATATAGCTCACTTGCCAATAGTGGATAATCCATATAAATTTTGGGGTCACAAGGTCAAAGGTCAAGGCCACAGGAGCTATCTGTCCAAAAATTAGTTTCTTGATGATAATTCCTTCTTTTATTGATGTATGGATTTCAAACTTGACTTGTATTTGACCCATTGGAAAAGAAAGACCTGAATTGATTTTGGGGTCATGAGGTCAAAGGTCAAGGTCACAGGAAACCTCTGTTAAAAGGTTGTGGATGCAATTTCAGCCAAAAAATTCATCTGAGATCTTTCATCTTGCACATATAGTTCACCTGCCAAGAGTGGAAGACCCCTATCAATTTTGAGGTCACAGGGTCAAAGGTGAAGGTCACAGGAGCCATCTGTCCAAAAATTAGTTTCTGGATGATAATTCCTGCTTTTATTGATGTATGGATTTCAAACTTGACTTGTATATGTCCCATTGGAAAGGCAAGACCTGAATTGATTTTGGGGTCATGAGGTCAAAGGTCAAGGTCACAGGACACATCTTTTAAAAGATGTGGATGCATTTTCAGCCAAACATTTCATCTCAGATCTTTCATCTTGCACATATAGTTCACCTGCCAATAGTGGAAAACCCCTATCAATTTTGAGGTCACAAGGTCAAAGGTGAAGGTCACAGGAGCCATCTGTCAAAAAATTAGTTTCTGGATGATAATTCCTGCTTTTATTGATGTATGGATTTCAAACTTGACTTGTATATGTCCCATTGGAAAAGCAAGACCCAAATTGATTTTGGGGTCATGAGGTCAAAGGTCAAGGTCACAGGACGCATCTTTAAAAAGATGTGGATGCATTTTAAGCCAAACTTTCATCCCAGGTCTTCCCTCTTGAATATATAGCTCACTTGCCAATAGTGGATAATCCATGTAAATTTTGGGGTCACAAGGTCAAAGGTGAAGGTCACAAGAGCCATCTGTCCAAAAATTAGTTTCTGGATGATAATTCCTGCTTTTATTGATGTATGGTTTTCAAACTTGACTTGTATATGTCCAATTGGAAAAGCAAGACCAAAATTGATTTTGGGGTCATGAGGTCAAAGGTCAAGGTCACAGGACACATCTTTAAAAAGATGTGGATGCATTTTCAGCCAAACATTTCATCTCAGATCTTTCATCTTGCACATATAGTTCTCCTGCCAAGAGAGGAAGAACACTTTCAATTTTGAGGTCACAAGGTCAAAGGTGAAGGTCAGAGGAGCCACCTGTAAAAAAAAAAATTAGTTTCTGGATGATAATTCCTGCTTTATTGATGTATAGATTTCAAACTTGACTTGCGTATGTCCCATTGGGAAAAGCAAGACCCAAATTGATTTTGGGGTCATGAGGTCAAAGGTCAAGGTCACAGGACACATCTTTAAAACAATCAAGGTCACAGGACCAACATCTTCAACAAGATTGTGGATTGTTAGATGGAAGAAACAATAAATATGCCAAGTGTCAGTATATGCTGCCAAAATTGGGGGTCTGTTCTTAAAGGAGGGGGGCCTACTATGTCTGGGGATACTCTGGCACCTGCGGTGCCAAGAAATGTCTAGTTTTTAGTGAACCTGTAAACTAATGCAATGGTGTGGCGGTGTTTGTCTTCTGTACGTTTACCCATACTATTTTGAAAATGATTGGAGCTAGCATCATGAAATTTAATGCAAAAAATTAGCCATCTGAAAATTTTCTTAAATTGTATAGAGAAAAAGCTAAAAACACCTTTAAAAATCTTCTCCTCCGAAACACTCAAGCCAAATTGTTCAATATTTCACAGAAATAATCTTTTATACCATCTCCCTCAATTTTGTTCAGGAAGTTGAACTTAGTCATCTGTCCAAAAAAGCATACTATAATGACAGTCTCAGAAACAGCCAGAGCTATCATCACCAAATTTTTTGCCAGTGTTGGTCACATGAGTCATATATGAAATTCAGTTATTGGTGGCACCACCTGAATTGACCTATTTTTCCACGGGGGTCATTGGTCATCTGTACATTAATCCATAATTTCTCAGGAATAGCAGGAGCTACCATTCCCAGATTTTATGCAATAATCTGTCACATATCAAATTTTGTGGGATTCAGCTTATTTTTTTGCTATCTGCATTTACTTAGATTTTATAAGGAAAAGGCTGACAATATAAAAGTCGTCTTCTTGTAGACGGTCCAGCCAAATTGTTAAATATTTTACATAAATGATCCCAGAGGCAAGCCCTCTCAAGTTTGTTCAAATGGTTTGCATTTGATGAATTTTAGTGGAGTTACACAAATTTGAACAGTCCTTCGGCCAAGTAAGCATACTTACATAGTACTCTCAGAAATGACAGAAGCTAGCATTACCAGGTATTGTGCAAATGTTGGTCACATGACTCATATTTGAAGTTGTAGATTTAGTGGTGCCACCTACATTGACCTGTTTTTTATGGGCAAAAAACCTCCTAATTTTAGCCTCTTTTAGCTTAATGATGAAACTGTCAAGTTGAATTGTTCAATTTTTCAAAAGAATTATCCTAGGACATGATTCTTTCAATAATATCAGAATATACTGAGTTTTTTTATTTTTGGTTGACTTGTGAAAAGCTTAAGTTGGTCTTATGGCCATTATTATGTCTTTTTCAAACTGAGGACTGCAATAGTGTTCTTCTACAAAATTATTATTTCAATTATATCTTCTGTAACATTGCACAAAAATTATTCTTAGGTGGCCTTTGTTCAAGTTTACTAGAATGATTTTTGGTAGAACTGTTGGACCTGTAACAATGAAAGTACTGCATCTTTTATTATTCAAGATATTTTGATAAAAAGTTTATGAATATGTCGGCTTGAAAAAAAGAAATTTTAACCAAAGTCTTTCAGTATGTGTAAACAGATATACCAACAGGCCAAGATTGAATCTGTATCTTTAAATAGGATGAGAAACTGCCAACTGTTTCAGATTTGGGAACAGATCAAGAGTTCATTCAGTGCAGCCAGATATAGGTCAAGGGTTCAATCAGTGCAGCCAAGCACATGGCATGTGATCACCTCATGGGTGACATGTGAACACCTCATGGGCACCATGTGATCACTTCATGGGTGTCAAGCCCCTCAGGGCAGGGCCCCTGCATGAGCTTATGCAATGGTGTGGCTACTATTTCAGATTTGGCAACAGGCTAGAGGTCAGTCTGGATCTATTTAAATCTTTGGCAGACTGCCAACTGTATCCGATTAGGCAACAGGTCAAGAGTTCACTCAGTGCAGCCAGGAATGGGTCAGGAGTTTAATCAGTGCAGTAGCTGCATTCTATTTATAGCTTTGGCAGACTGCCAACTGTGTCAGATTATGCAGTAGGTCAAGAGTTCACTCAGTCTAACCAGGTGCAGGTCATGAGTTCACTCAGTGCAGTAGTCTTAGCAAGCAATTTGTCACAGTTCACTCGGGCAACAGCCTTTCTCACCTAAGCCTGGTCAGCCCCATGCATCAGACTCAAGGTAAGTTTGATGTATTGGCCTAATATTTTGACCTGTCTATGTGTCTTTGATGGCTTTCTCGCTCACAAGACAGGTGTCGCCACCTACCATGACCTTTGCACACGTTTTTCTCAGGAGGGGTTTGATATATCAGTCTGAAATTGGGCTTATGTATATATCTCTGATAGCTTCGTTGTATACAAGACTGGTGGTGCCAGCTACAATTTTTTTAGTGTTGTGTGCACCTATGCCAAAATTTCAGCAGTGATGTTTGTGTAATTGTTTCTTATTCAAAATGTCTAGTACTTGCATAGTTCATAAACATGAAAAGTAATGGTCTAGCATTGAAGCATTATACCTGGTGTATTTCCCAATGCACAGGTTCGCATTAGGCCTGTAGGCCTTGTTTGTTATTTTAATGAATATTTTTCTATTTTTTTACTATAAAATGACAACAATCATGTCAGTTTCTCAGCTGTAATTACATCTAGTGTCCCAAAACCTGGTGTGTGTATTGATCACAAGTGGATGCCATATAGTAATCACCCTGTCTATCTGTCTGTTTGTCTGTCTGTCTGTCCATCCGAATTTGTTTCCAGATGATTACTCCAGGTTTTATTGACACATGGATTTTAAACTTGACTTACATATGGCCCACCACTAAAGCAAGAACCATTATGATTTTAGGGTCAGGAGGTCAAAGGTCAGGGTCACAGGACTCACTTACCTAAAAAGATTATGGCTGCATTTTAAGCCAAGCTTTTCATCCCAAACTTTCCATTTTCGCATTTAATTGACTTGCCAGTATGGGGAGAGCATAAATGAATTTGGGGTCACATGGTCAAAGGTCAAGGTCACAGGGGCCATCTGTTAACAAATTAGTTTCCAGATGATAACTCCAGTTTAGTTTGACATATTGGTTTCAAACTTAACTTATATATGACTCACCACTAAAGTAAGAACCATGTCAATTTTGGGGTCAAAGGTCAAGGTCGCAGGACTCATTTCTTCAAAAAGAAAACATATGCATTTGAAGCCAAACTTTTCATCGCAAACCTTCCATCCTCAAGATATTGCTAACCTGCTAATAGGGGAAGATTCTGTTCAATTTTTGGGTCATTAGGTCAAAGGTTAAGGTCACAGTAGCCACTTATTTAGAAAGATTGTGGATGCATTTTAAGCCAAACTTTTCATCCCAAACCTTCCATCTTGCACATATAGCTGAGCTGATAATAGGGGAAGAACCTGATTGATTTGGGGGTCACAAGGTCGAAGGTCATGGTCACAGGGGCCTATTTGTCCACATAATTGTTTCTGGATGATAACTCCAGTTTGGATGGACATATTGGTTTTAATTTTGACTTATATATGACGCACCATAATGTAAGAACCCTTTTGATTTGGGGTCATAAGGCCAAAGGTCAAGGTCACAGGACCCACTTCTTTAAAAAGATTGTTGATGTATTTTTAGCCAAACTTTCTGTCCCAAACCTTCTATGTTCCAGATGTTGCTCACCTGCCAATATTGGAAGTAACTTATGGATTATGGGGTCACAAGGTCAAAGGTCAAGGTCATTGGGGTCATCTATCCACATATTAGTTTCCAGATGATAACACCAGTTTGGTTTGAAATATTGGTTTCAAACTTGACTTACATATGGCCAACCACTAAAGTAAGAACTGTTGATTCTGGGGTCATGAGATCAAAGGTCAAGGTCACAGGACCCACCACTTCAGAAAGATTTGTATGCATTTTAAGCCAAACTTTTCATCTCAATCCTTCCATCATTGACATGTGGTGCACCTGCCAATGGGGGAAGTTTCCTTTTGATTTTGGGGTCACTAGGTCAAAGGTTAAGGTCACAGGGTCCATCCATTCACAAATTAGTTTATGGATGATAACTCCAGTTTGGGATGACAGGTTGGTTTCAAACTGATCACAGGACCAATATTTTGGAAAACCTCATAAACATATTTCCTTATAGACAAATGCAGCTAAGCACTTAGACCCATGGGTCAAGTCCCTAGTTTGTAGAATAAATTAATGCCCTTTTCTTAGGAGTGGGTTTGCCCTATTGGCCTGAAATTGTGCATATCCATAGATCTTGAAATCCTCCATCTTATACATAAGACTGGTGGTGCCAATTGCAATCATTGTATCCCCAGACAAAGTCGGGGGATACTATGTTTTCATACCGGTCCCCCCGCCGCCGCCGCCGCCGCATATAAATCTTGTTGGCGCGATAACCCAAAAAATATTTCAAGGAACTTTACCAAACTTGGAATATGTATATATATGGGTAAGAGGACGACGCCTATTTAAAATGAGGTCATGACCTTTACTAGGAGAGTGTCCTTGACCTTGAATAGGTCCAATTTTGGGGAAAATCACACAAATTCTTTAATATCTCAAGAAATCTTGCATTGATTTATCCCAAAATCAAGTTGATGGAAGATCATGGATAGGGTTGTCATGTTCCAGAAACTGGTGGCGCCACCTATTATTCTTTACTTGTTTTCTTGCCGTTTAATACCCCCAAAATTGCCACCTTACAGTACTGTGAGCATTATAAGTCAAAAACTAATGGACAGATTTTCTTTCTATCTGTCCAAAAATTATATTCTAGATGATAATTCCTGCTTTTATTGATGTAATGATTTCAAACTTGACTTATATATGTCCCATTGAAAAAGCAAGACCCAAATTGAATTTGGGGTCATGAGGTCAAAGGTCAAGATCACATGACACATATTTAAAAAGATTGTGGATGCATTTTCAGCCAAACATTTCCTCTCAGACCTTTCATCTTGCACATATAAGTCATCTGCCAATAGAGGAAGACCCCTATCAATTTTGTGGTCACAAGGTCAAAGGTGAAGGTCACAGGAGCCATCTGTCCAAAAATTAGTTTCTGGATGATAATTCCTTCTTTTATTGATGTATGGATTTCAAACTATACTTGTATTTGACCCATTGGAAAAGCAAGACCGGAATAGAATTTTGGATCATGAGGTCAAAGGTCAAGGTCACAGGAAACCTCTTTTAAAAGATTGTGGATGCATTTTCAGCCAAACAATTCATCTCAGATCTTTCATCTTGCACATATAGTTCACCTGCTAAGAGTGGAAGACCCCTATCAATTTTGAGGTCACTAGGTCAAAGGTGAAGGTCACAGGAGCCATATGTCCAAAAATTAGTTTCTGGATGATGATTCCTGCTTTTATTGATGTATGGATTTCAAACTTGACTTATATATGTCCCATTGGAAAAGCAAGACCCAAATTGAATTTGGGGTCATGAGGTCAAAGGTCAAGGTCACAGGAAACCTTTTTAAAAAGATTGTGGATGCATTTTCAGCCAAACAATTCATCTCAGATCTTTCATCTTGCTCATATAGTTCACCTGCCAAGAGTGGAAGACCCCTATCAATTTTGAGGTCACAAGGTCAAAGGTGAAGGTCACAAGAGCCATATGTCCAAAAATTAGTTTCTGGATGATAATTCCTGCTTTTATTGATGTATGGATTTCTAACTTGACTTATATATGTCCCATTGGAAAAGCAAGACCCAAATTGATTTTGGGGTCATGAGGTCAAAGGTCAAGGTCACAGGACACATCTTTAAAAAGATGTGGATGCATTTTCAGCCAAACATTTCATCTCAGATCTTTCATCTTGCACATATAGTTCACCTGCCAAGAGAGGAAGAACCCTATCAATTTTGAGGTCATAAGGTCAAAGGTGATGGTCACAGGAGCCATCTGTCCAAAAATTAGTTTCTGGATGATAATTTCTTCTTTTATTGATGTATGGATTTCGAACTTGGCTTTGTTATTGACCGATTAGAAAAGCAAGACCCGAATTGATTTTGGGGTCATGAGGTCAAAGGTCAAGGTCACAGGAAACATCTTTAAAAAGATTGTAGCTGCATTTTCAGCCAAACAATTCATCTCAGATCTTTCATCTTGCACATATAGTTCACCTACCAAGAGTGGAAGACCCCTATCAATTTTGAGTTCACAAGGTCAAAGGTGAAGGTCACAGGAGTCATATGTCCAAAAATTAGTTTCTGGATGATAATTCCTGCTTTTATTGATGTATGGATTTCAAACTTAACTTATATATGTTCCATTGGAAAAGTAAGACCAAAATTGATTTTTGGGTCATGAGGTCAAAGGTCAAGGTCACAGGACACATCTTTAAAAAGATGTGGATGCATTTTCAGCCAAACATTTCATCTCATATCTTTCATCTTGCACATATAGTTCTCCTGCCAAGAGAGGAAGAACACTATCAATTTTGAGGTCACAAGGTCAAAGGTGAAGGTCACAGGACACATCTTTAAAAAAAATGTGGATGCATTTTCAGCCAAACATTTCATCTCAGATCTTTCATCTTGCACATATAGTTCACCTGCCAAGAGAGATGAACCCTATCAATTTTGAGGTCACAAGGTCAAAGGTGAAGGTCACAGGAGCCATGTGTCCAAAAATTAGTTTCTGGATGATAAATCCTTCTTTTATTGATGTATGGATTTCAAACTTGGCTTTGTTATTGACCCATTTGAAAAGCAAGACCCGAATTGATTTTGGGGTCATGAGGTCAAAGGTCAAGGTTACAGGAAACCTCTTTAAAAAGATTGTGGATGCATTTTCAGCCAAACAATTCATCTCAGATCTTTCATCTTGCACATATAGTTCACCTGCCAAGTGTGGAAGACCCCTATCAATTTTGTGGTCACAAGGTCAAAGGTGAAGGTCACAGGAGCCATATGTCCAAAAATTAGTTTCTGGATGATAATTTTGCTTTTATTGATGTATGGATTTCAAACTTGACTTGTATATGTCCCATTGGAAAAGTAAGACCAAAATTGATTTTGGGGTCATGAGGTCAAAGGTCAAGGTCACAGGACACATCTTTAAAAAGATGTGGATGCATTTTCAGCCAAACATTTCATCTCATATCTTTCATCTTGCACATATAGTTCACCTGCCAAGAGTGGAAGACCCCTATCAATTTTGAGGTCACAAGGTCAAAGGTGAAGGTCACAGGAGCCATCTGTCCAAAAATAAGTTTCTGGATGATAATTCCTGCTTTATTGATGTATAGATTTCAAACTTGACTTGCATATGTCCCATTGGTAAAGCAAGACCCAAATTGATTTTGGGGTTATGAGGTCAAAGGTCAAGGTCACAGGACACATCTTTAAAAAGATCAAGGTCACAGGACCAACATCTTCAACAAGATTGTGGATTGTTAGATGGAAGAAACAATAAATATGCCAAGTGTCAGTATATGCTGCTGAAAATGGGGGTCTGTTCTTGTAGGGGGGGGCTACTATGTCTGGGGATACTCTGACACCTGCGGTGCCAAGAAATGTATCATTTTGCTGTGGCATCTATCTGTACATGTGCTTTCAGTGAAAATTGCTTATATCTCCGGAGGGGTTAAGGAATTTGTCTGAATTTTGGTATGTGCATCCATCTTTGAAAGTTTTCTCATAAACCAGACAGGTGGTGCCACCTACCTTTCCCTTTTTTGTAGAATAAATTAATGCCCGTTTCTCAGGAGTGATTTGGCCTAATAGGCCTGAAATTGTGCATATCTATAGATCTTGGACTCCTCCATCTTGTACGCAGGACTGGTGGCGCCATCTGCAATACAGGATATCGCAATACCGATACTCTCGTGTGTGGAGGCAGTAAATGACTGTCTGCTTAAAAAACTGCAGGCAAACAACTAGTGCCCCCTAGCGTCCAGCCTGACCAGCCCATTCATTCAACACAGCAGTGTGGGCACTGGCGAAGTGTTTTTAATTGCTGATCATCCTGATATTTATTATTTATCATATTTGTTATTCTGTGTTAAAACAAATTACAGACACATGAAAAGACATCGGAAATTGCTGCATTCGGCACGCTTTGCATCAGAATTTGATCTTAAATCAACTGCCTTGTAGGATGACATAAGGGAACGTACACAGGGTGTTTCAGTCATTGATAAACTTCAAATTTTGCAAGTTTCCTTGAATTTGTCGTACATTCTGGTTCAAAACAATTGTATCCTATTGTATATATTCGATGAATATATAAATTAATTAGAGTCCATAGCGTATATAAGCTAACAAAGTAGGGACTGTCAGTTTCGTCCTTGCTAATGAGTGTCCGGCTGAATCACGCTTGCCTGCACAAACGGGCTTCCTGCTGCGCCAGCAGGTCGATTTTCATCTCCATCTACACGAGAAGCTGCATTGGCGATATCCCGTATTGTTTTGCCATTACGTCCACCTGTATATTTGTTTTAGATGAAAATTGCTCATATCTGAGGAGTCCTTCAATGTTTTGGTCTCCAATTTGGCATGTGCATCCATCTTGGAGAGTTTTCTCGTTAACCAGAAAGGTGGCGCCACCTACCATACCATTTTTATAGTATAAATTCATCCCCTTTTCATAAGAGTGATTCTCTTTATTGGCCCCCATATTTGGGGAAAAATATTGTTTCCCAAGTTTATAGATGGAATAAACAATAGTCGCTTGCCAAATGTCAGTATATGCTGCTGAAGTTAGTTACTCAATTAAAAACTTAACCTCAGTTTATATGTGGCATTCAATATATGCACAATTTTACTGAAAATGAGCTAATAGCCTGAAATATCTACATGAAATATAAATTAACTAGAGACTGAAGTATAAACATGACATATAAATGAACTAGAGACTGAAGTATAAACATGACATATAAATGAACTTGAGACAAAAGTATAAACATGACATATAAATGAACTTGAGACTGAAGTATAAACATGACATATAAATGAACTAGAGACTGAAGTATAAACATGACATATAAATGAACTAGAGACTGAAGTATAAACATGACATATAAATGAACTAGAGACTGAAGTATAAACATGACATATAAATGAACTAGAGACTGAAGTATAAACATGACATATAAATGAACTAGAGACTGAAGTATAAACATGACATATTAAAGAACTAGAGACTGAAGTATAAACATGACATATAAATGAACTAGAGACTGAAGTATAAACATGACATATAAATGAACTTGAGACTCAAGTATTAACAAAATAAATAAAGAAATAGAGACTGAAGTATAAACATGACATATAAATGAACAAGAGACTCAAGTATAAACACGACATATAAATGAACTTGAGACTCAAGTATAAACATGACAAATGAACAAGAGACAGAAGTATAAACATGACATATAAATGAACTAGAGACTGAAGTATAAACATGACATATAAATGAACTAGAGACTGAAGTATAAACATGACATATAAATGAACTTGAGACTCAAGTACTAACAAAATAAATAAAGAAATAGAGACTGAAGTATAAACATGACATATAAATGAACAAGAGACTCAAGTATAAACACAACATATAAATGAACTTGAGACTCAAGTATAAACATGACAAATGAACAAGAGACAGAAGTATAAACATGACATATAAATGAACTAGAGACTGAAGTATAAACATGACATATAAATGAACTAGAGACTGAAGTATAAACATGACATATAAATGAACTTGAGACTCAAGTATTAACAAAATAAATAAAGAAATAGAGACTGAAGTATAAACATGACATATAAATGAACAAGAGACTCAAGTATAAACATGACATATAAATGAACTTGAGACTCAAGTATAAACATGACAAATGAACAAGAGACAGAAGTATAAACATGACATATAAATGAACTAGAGACTGAAGTATAAACATGACATATAAATGAACTAGAGACTGAAGTATAAACATGACATATAAATGAACTTGAGACTCAAGTACTAACAAAATAAATAAAGAAATAGAGACTGAAGTATAAACATGACATATAAATGAACAAGAGACTCAAGTATAAACACAACATATAAATGAACTTGAGACTCAAGTATAAACATGACAAATGAACAAGAGACAGAAGTATAAACATGACATATAAATGAACTAGAGACTGAAGTATAAACATGACATATAAATGAACTAGAGACTGAAGTATAAACATGACATATAAATGAACTAGAGACTGAAGTATAAACATGACATATAAATGAACTAGAGACTGAAGTATAAACATGACATATAAATGAACTAGAGACTGAAGTATAAACATGACATATAAATGAACTAGAGACAGAAGTATTTACAAAATAAATAAAGAAATAGAGACTAAAGTATAAACATAACATATAAATGAACTAGAGACTGAAGTATAAACATGACATATAAATGAACTAGAGACAGAAGTATTAACAAAATAAATAAAGAAATAGAGACTGAAGTATAAACATGACATATAAATGAACTAGAGACTGAAGTATAAACATGACATATTAATGAACTAGAGACAGAAGTATTAACAAAATAAATCAAGAAATAGAGACTGAAGTATAAACATGACATATAAATGAACTAGAGACTGAAGTATAAACATGACATATAAATGAACTAGAGACTCAAGTATAAACATGACATATAAATGAACTAGAGACTGAAGTATAAACACGACATATAAATGAACTAGAGACAGAAGTATTAACAAAATTAATAAAGAAATAGAGACTGAAGTATAAACATGACATATAAATGAACTAGAGACTGAAGTATAAACATGACATATAAATGAACAAGAGACAGAAGTATAAACATGACATATAAATGAACTAGAGACTGAAGTATAAACATGACATATAAATGAACAAGAGACAGAAGTATAAACATGACATATAAATGAACTAGAGACTGAAGTATAAACATGACATATAAATGAACTAGAGACTGAAGTATAAACACAACATATAAATGAACTAGAGACAGAAGTATTAACAAAATAAATAAAGAAATAGAGACTGAAGTATAAACATGACATATAAATGAACTAGAGACTGAAGTATAAACATGACAAATGAACAAGAGACAGAAGTATAAACATGACATATAAATGAACTAGAGACTGAAGTATAAACATGACATATAAATGAACAAGAGACTGAAGTATAAACATGACAAATGAACAAGAGACTGAAGTATAAACATGACATATAAATGAACTAGAGACTGAAGTATAAACATGACATATAAATGAACAAGAGACAGAAGTATAAACATGACATATAAATGAACTAGAGACTCAAGTATAATCATGACATATAAATGAACTAGAGACTGAAGTATAAACATGACATATAAATGAACTAGAGACTGAAGTATAAACATGACAAATGAACAAGAGACAGAAGTATAAACATGACATATAAATGAACTAGAGACTCAAGTATAAACATGACATATAAATGAACTAGAAACTGAAGTATAAACATGACACATAAATGAACTAGAGACTGAAGTATAAACATGACAAATGAACAAGAGACAGAAGTATAAACATGACATATAAATGAACTAGAGACTGAAGTATAAACATGACATATAAATGAACTAGAGACTGAAGTATAAACATGACAAATGAACAAGAGACAGAAGTATAAACATGACATATAAATGAACTAGAGACTGAAGTATAAACATGACATATAAATGAACTAGAGACTGAAGTATAAACATGACATATAAATGAACTAGAGACTGAAGTATAAACATGACATATAAATGAACTAGAGACAGAAGTATAAACATGACATATAAATGAACTAGAGACTGAAGTATAAACATGACATATAAATGAACAAGAGACAGAAGTATAAACATGACATATAAATGAACTAGAGACTCAAGTATAAACATGACATATAAATGAACTAGAGACTGAAGTATAAACATGACATATTAATGAACTAGAGACTGAAGTATAAACATGACATATAAATGAACTAGAGACTGAAGTATAAACATGACATATAAATGAACTAGAGACTGAAGTATAAACATGACATATAAATGAACTAGAGACAGAAGTATTTACAAAATAAATAAAGAAATAGAGACTAAAGTATAAACCTGACATATAAATGAACTAGAGACAGAAGTATAAACATGACATATAAATGAACTAGAGACTCAAGTATAAACATGACATATAAATGAACTAGAGACTGAAGTATAAACATGACATATAAATGAACTAGAGACTGAAGTATAAACATGACATATAAATGAACTAGAGACTGAAGTATAAACATGACATATAAATGAACTAGAGACAGAAGTATTTACAAAATAAATAAAGAAATAGAGACTAAAGTATAAACATGACATATAAATGAACTAGAGACAGAAGTATTTACAAAATAAATAAAGAAATAGAGACTAAAGTATAAACATGACATATAAATGAACTAGAGACAGAAGTATTAACAAAATAAATAAAGAAATAGAGACTGAAGTATAAACATGACATATAAATGAACTAGAGACTGAAGTATAAACATGACATATAAATGAACTAGAGACAGAAGTATTAACAAAATAAATAAAGAAATAGAGACTGAAGTATAAACATGACATATAAATGAACTAGAGACTGAAGTATAAACATGACATATAAATGAATTAGAGACTCAAGTATAAACATGACATATAAATGAACTAGAGACTGAAGTATAAACACGACATATAAATGAACTAGAGACAGAAGTATTAACAAAATAAATAAAGAAATAGAGACTGAAGTATAAACATGACATATAAATGAACTAGAAACTGAAGTATAAACATGACATATAAATGAACTAGAGACAGAAGTATTAACAAAATAAATAAAGAAATAGAGACTGAAGTATAAACATGACATATAAATGAACTAAAGACTGAAGTATAAACATGACATATAAATGAACTAGAGACTCAAGTATAAACATGACATATAAATGAACTAGAGACTCAAGTATAAACATGACATATAAATGAACTAGAGACTGAATTATTAACAAAATAAATAAAGAAATAGAGACTGAAGTATAAACATGACATATAAATGAACTAGAGACTCAAGTATAAACATGACAAATGAACAAGAGACAGAAGTATAAACATGAAATATAAATAAATTAAAGTGATTGGAAGATAATGTTACTGAATGCAAGATAGTGATAACTGTTTTCTACTTTCAGGTTTAACGGGAACCAACATAACTCTTCTTTGTGTCGGTGCCATTGTGGTGGTTCTCCTGGTGGGTCTTGGAACTAGATGCATTTACAGGTGATGCTGTTATACCTGGTGAAGTGTCAAAACAGAGAAAACTTACCATTCACTGTCTGTATAAACAAAAGAGTCATTTCAATTAACTGTATAACTAATAACATGCTAAGCATATCAGCTAGACTAATTTTGCTATCATTGAGAGGATATGTGAATTGAAACCATAATATTATTGTGTTGGTACCTGGATTTCAGCATTGAATAACTGACAAGACAAAGTACTTCAACATCTCTGGTTTGAACACAGGTGCTTTATTAGGGAACCTGTGAGCTTATGCAATGGTGTGGTGTCAGCCTTCATCTGTACGCTTTACAGATACTATCTTGAAAATGGCAAGAGTTAGCATCATGAAATTTTATGAAAAAAATTAGTCATCTAAAACACTCTCTCTGATTTTGCTTATTTTTAGGCTTACTGAATTTTCTTAGATTTTATAGGGAAAAAGCTAAAAAGCTTTAAAAATCTTCTTCTCTGAAACTGTTCTGTCAAATTGTCCAATATTTCACAGAAATGATCCCTGGAACAATCTCTCTCAAGTTTGTTTGAATGGTTTAAGTTCGGTAATTTTTGGCTGAGTTACAGCTAGTTGAACTTAGTCATCTGTCCAAAAAAGCATACTAAAATTAAAATCTTAGAAACGGCTGGAGCTTTCATCACCAAATTTTATGTTGTTCACATAAGTTATATATGAAATTGAGGTAATGGTGGCGCCACCTGCATCAGCCTTTTTTGTATGGGGGTCATCAGTGCCCGTATCACACTTACAACTACAAAAAACTTCTTCTCTTAAACCATATGGCCAAATTGTTTAATATCGCACAGAAATGATCCTAGGGTAGTACTTTCTGAAGGGTTTTCAAATGGTCTCAGTTCAGTGAATTTTGGCTGAGTTATGGGAAGCTGAATATTGTCATATGCCATAACAGCCCATTTTAGCTCAGTGGCTACAAAGATCTTCTTCTCAAAAACCACTGGGCCAAATTCTTAAATCTCACACATTAATTATCCTTAGATGTTGATAATTCAAGTTTGTTCAAATGTTTTGGTTCAGTGATTTTTGGCTGGGTTATGGGAAGCTTAACTTAGCCATTTTGCTGTATTTTCCCATATGAGTTATAAACCTGCAATACTTTTTTGGACTGAAGCCACTGAGGCCAATTTGTTTAATATTTTACAAGAATAATCCCCTTAATAATTCTTATAATAAATGTCTTTTATGGTTCCAAAGAATGAATTTTGGCTGAATTATAAAGATTAAATTGAGTCATTTACCATATATGTTAGATGTGTGAAGCAGATACATCTAGCCTGGCACCATTTTATCAGCATTTATTACATCATGCCTCTAGACATTTAGATTTCAGGTTATCTATGGTTAATATTGACAAGGTTGTTTTTTAAAAGCTTTTAAAAATTGTAGATTTATGATTTTAGATATTTCTCATGCCAGGCAATGTTTATAGTCACAGGTATACAGCTCTCTGTGGGTATATAAAGACAGCTGTACATGGATTATAAATAATTGGTATCCATATTCAACTTTATTCAAGATTTTGCCATCAGTGAGATGTATCTGTATTATAATATTGCATTCAATATGCATCTGTAGTAATTTTAAGCGAACCTGTGAGCTAATGCCATGTTGGGTGGTGTCCATCATCTGTACGTTAACCCATTCTATTTCAAAAATGACTGGAGCTAGCATCATGAAATTAAATTGAAAAAAAATAAGCTAAAAATTCTGCATTTTTTTAGATTTTATAGAGAAAAAGCTAAAAAAACCTTTTAAAAAATCTTCTCCTCCAAAATGGTCAAGCCAAATTGTTCAATATTTCACAGAAATAATCTTTTATACAATCTCTCTCAAGTTTGTTTGAATGGTTCAAGTTTGGTGAATTTTGGCCGAGTTACAGGAAGTTGAGTCATCTGGCCAAAAAAGCATACTAAAATGACATTCTCAGAAACGGCCGGAGCTATCATCACTAAATTTTATGCCAATGTTGGTCACATGAATCATATATGAAATTCAGGTATTGGTGGCGCCACCTGCATTGACCTTTTTTTTGTACGGGGGTCATTGATCATCTGTATATTTACCCATAATTTCTCAGGAATAGCAGGAGCTACTATCCCCAGATTTTATGCAATAATCTGTCACATATCAAATGTTGTGGGATTCAGCTTATTTTTTTGCCATCTGCATTTACTTAGATTTTATAGGGAAAAACCTGAAAACCTTTAAAAGTCTTCTTCTTGTAAACAGTCCAGCCAGATTGTTCAATATTTTACAGAAATGATCCCAAAGGCAAGCCCACTCAAGTTTGTTCAAATGGTTTGCATTTGATGAATTTTAGTGGAGTTAAAACTTCTTTGAACAGTCATTTGGCCAAGTAAGCATACTGACATCGTTATCTCAGAAATGACAGAAGCTAGCATTACCAAGTATTTCGCAAATGTTGGTCACATGACTCATATTTGAAGTTGCAGATTTTGTGGTGCCACCTACATTGACCTGTTTTTTATGGGCAAAAACCTCATAATTTTAGTGTCTTTCAGCTTAAAATGTTTATGATGAAACTGTCAAGTTAAATCGTTCAATTTTTCAAAAGAATTATCCTAGGACATGGTTCTTTCAATCATATCAGAAAAGCTTAAGTTGGTCTTATGGCCATTATTATGTCTAACTCAAAAGGACTGCAAAACTGTTCTTCTACAAATTTATTGTTTCAATTATAACTTCTGTAACTTGGCACAAAAATTATGCTTAGGTGGCCTTTGTTCAAGTTTACTTGAATGAGTTTTGGCAGAATTAATGGACCTTTAACAATGAAAGAACTGCAACTTTTATTTTTCTAGATATTTTGATAAAAAAATTATGAATATTTCACCTTGAAAAAAAAGCATTTCAGCCAAAGTCTTTCAGTATGTGAAAACAGATTTGCCAACAGGCCAAGATTGTGTCTGTATATTTAAATAGGTTAAGAAACTGCCAACTGTTTCAGATTTGGCAATAGATCAAGAGTTCATTCAGTGCAGCCAGATATGGGTCAAGAGTTCAGTCAGTGCAGCCAAGCACAAGGCATGTGATCCCCTCATGGGTGACAAGTGAACATCTCATGGGCACCATGTGATCACCTCATGGGTGTCATGCCCCTCAGGGCTGCATGTGGAGCCAATCTTTTTATAGCTTTGGCAGAATGCCAACTGTATCAGATTAGGCAACAGGTCAAAAGTTCACCCAGTCTAACCAGGTGCAGGTCACAAGTTCACTCAGTGCAGTAGCCTGAGCCAGCAAATTTGTCACAGTTCACTCGGGGCAACTGCCTTTCTCACCTAAGCCTGGTCAGCCCCATGCATGCATCAGATTAAGGTAAGTTTGATGTATTGCCCTGATATTTTGACCTGTCTATGTGTCTTTGATGGCTTTCTCGTTCACAAGACAGGCGTCACCACCTACAATGACATTTGCACAGTGTGTGACTTTTGTGCCTGCTTATTTCTATAGAGAAATTTGATATATCATCCTGAAATTTTTGCATATTTATACCTATCGAATAGCTTTGTTGTATACAAGACTGGTGGTGCCACCTAAAATAATTTTTGCACAGTGTGTGTATGTGCTTATTTCTCAGGAGGGGTTTGATATATCAGTCTGAACTAGGGCATATGTATATATCTCTGATGGCTTTGTTGTGTAAAAGACTGGTGGTGCCAGCTACGATCATTTTTAGCTCAGCTGACTGTAAGTCAACTGAGGTATAGGAATGGCGCTTTGTCCGTCGTCCGTCCAGACATCTGAGCGTCCGGCTGTCCGTTAGCAGGGCACAAATCATAACAGCTGGCCCTAGAAATTTCTAAGTGAACATTCAGGGAGGTCTTTTCTTCAATAAATCTCCTTGGAAAACTGAATTTAGGTCACTGCGACCTATATCCATTGAGCTATGGGGCTTGAAATTACCCCCCAGAATAGTAAAAATTTGATACAAAACCTCCAATATCTTGATAATTAATGCATGGTTTGTCATGAATCTTGCCTTGAATATTAACCATGAATAGTTTTGTCAGTTCCTGAAACGTGGTGGTGCCACCTATATTTTTTCCTATTTTAATGAAAACTTTTCCATTTATTCACTATAAAATGACAACAATCATGTCAGTTTCTCAGCTGTGATTACATCTGGTGTCCCCAAACCTGGTGTGTTTATTGATCACAAGTGGATGCCCTATACTAATCACCCTGTCTGTCTGTCTGTTTGTATGTGTGTCTGTCTGTCAATCTGTCCATCCACACAAATTTGTTTCCAGACGATAACTCCAGGTTTGATTGGCACATGGATTTCAAACTTGACTTACATTTTGCCCACCACTAAAGCAAGAACCTATATGATTTTTGGGTCATGAGGTCAATGGTCAAGGTCACAGGACCCATTTCTTTAAAAGGAATGTGTATGCATTTGATGTCAAACTTTTCATTGCAAACCTTCCATCTTCAAGATATTGCTAACCTGCCACTAGGAGAAGATTCTGTTTGATTTTTGGGTCAAAGGTCAAGGTCATAGGGCCCATCCATTCACAAATTAGTTTATGGATGATAATTCTGCTTTGGATAGACAGACTGGCTTCAAACTTCATTTAATAATGACCAACCACATAAGTAAATTCTTTTTGATTTTCAGGGTCCAGCGATCTAAGTTGAAGGTCACAGAAGCCACATCTTTAAAAAGATTGTGGATGCACTGTAAATCAAAATTTCATCCTGAACTTTCCAACATTCACACATGGCTTCTTGCCCAAAGTGAGGAAACCTGTAGAATTTGAGGTTATCTGGTCAGAGGTCAAGGTCACTTTTTAAAAGATTGTTACAATAACCCTTATGCTGCAAGTTCAAGGATATTAAGTTCTAAGATTTTTTGGTCACAAGGTCATTTGTTTAGGTTACATGACTGTCATTCTGAAAAATTTCTTTAAAAATATCCTTACAGAAAATTCAGCTGAGCGTCGAGACCCATGGGTCCCTAGTTGTGTTGTGTGCACCCATGCCAAAATTTCAGTGAAGTTTGTGTAATTATTTCTTATTCAAAATGTTTAGTACCTGCATTGTTCATATACATGAGAAGTAATGGTCCAGCATTGAAGCATTATACCTGGTGTATTTCCCAGTGCACAGGTTTGCATTAGGCCTGTAGGCCTTGTCTTAGTTTTTATAGAGAAAAAGCTAAAAAACCTTTAAAAATCTTCTCCTCCAAAACAGTCAAGCCAAATTGTTCAGTATTTCACAGAAATAATCTTTTATACAATCTCTCTCAAGTTTGTTCAAATGGTTCAAGTTTGGTGAATTTTGGCCAAGTTACAGGAAGTTGAACTTATTCATCTGTCCAAAAAAGCATACTAAAATGACAACCTTAGAAACGGCTGGAGCTATCATCACCAAATTTTATGCCAGTGTTGGTCACATGAGTCATGTATGAAATTCAGGTATTGGTGGAGCCACCTGCGTTGGCTTTTTTTGTATGTGGGTCATTGGTCATCTGAATATTAAATCATAATTTCTCAGGAATAGCAGGAGCTACCATTCCAAGATTTTATGCAATAATCTGTCATATATCAAATGTGTTGGGATTCAGCTTATTTTTTTATGCCCCCGCCACAAAGTCGCCGGGGCATACAGTTTTACCCATGTCCGTCATTCCGTCCTTCCGAAATCAAACAGTTGTACAGACTTTTTTTTCACAATGCCTGCAGATATTGGCCTGATTTTTTGTGTGTGGGCAGATAATGACCAGTTACAGATGGAGTTTGCATTTCGTCCCAGTTGACCTACTATTGATTGTTTTATGGCTCCTAAACTTAGAAAATTTCATGAAAAATAGAAATTTTGATGACAAATACACATGTACGGACTTTTTTTCCCAATGCCTGCAGATATTGGCCTGATTTTTGGTGTGTGGGCAGATAATGACCAGTTACAGATCGAGTTTGCGGTTCATCCCAGTTGACCTATTTTTGACCATATGACAGATCCTGAACATATAAAATTTCATGAAAAATAGAAATTTTAATGAAAAATGCACATGTATGAATTTTTTTTCGCAATGCCTGCAGATATTGGCCTGATTTTTGGTGTGTTGGCAGATAATGACCAGTTACAGATCGAGTTTGCATTATGCCTACTTTAGACCATTTGCATTTTGCCCTTGTTGACCTACTTTAGACCATACCCCACCTCCTGAACTTAAAAAAAATTACAAAATTTTACAAATATTTCTAATTTGCTTAAGGCGGGGGCATTCGTGTCGTTCCGACACATCTATTTGCTATCTGCATTTACTTAGATTTTATAGGGAAAAAGCTGAAAAACCTTTTAAAGTCTTCTTCTTGTAAACGATCAGGCCAAATTGTTCAATATTTCACAGAAACGATTCCAGAGGCCCTCTCAAGTTTGTTCAAATGGTTTGCATTTGATTAATTTAGCAGAGTTACACAAATTTGAACTTAGGTCATTTGGCCAAGTAAGCATACTGACATAGTAATAAAATGACAGAAGCTAGCATAAGTATTGTGCAAATGTTGGTCACATGACTTATATTTGAAGTTGCAGATTGTGTGGTGCCACCTACATTGACCTGTTTTTTTATGGGCAAAAACTTAATAATTTTAGCCTCTTTCAGCTTAAAATAAGTTATTTACATAAATATAAAATCAGTACCTTAAATTTTGCCCAGCTTTAGCCGTGGCACATTTTTTCCCTATAAGCACTGTTGATTAAATTTTGATATCATGCACATGTAAGGATTTTAGCTTATAAATTCTGAAATTTGAAAGGAATTGACCAAAACCTGTAGCTTTTTACAGTTTTTATGAGACCATATCACACCTAGCCTATACTGAAGCCCCTCTATATAGGTCCCCATATTGACCTTTCAGGCCAATTATGCATGCTTGAAGTGAGGCATATATTGCAGCCAGCCAGCTCTTGGGTGGCTTCAGCTGGATCTAACTGTCCAACCCCCCTCCTCTAGTGGTTGATTTGGCCAAAAACAACAATAAACAATTTTTAAAAAAAATTATTGGTTTATAATAACAACTTTAAGAAAATAAATGCAAAAGTTATTTTATATTTAATGAGTAACAGGGAATCACCTTAGAATTACTGATGTTTCATGGATCTTCCATGGATAGCCAAAAATTTATATGAAATTACACCATGCAGTCACCACTGGGTATTTTTTTCATTTGAATCATAAAAATGGACAATGAATAATTAAATAAAACTGATGTTTACTATTAGGGATTATATGAAGCAAGTTAATGATAGACAAGGATGCAGTTTATTATATTAAATTAATCTAAATTTTCAGGTCTTTTCTAGGTGTTTAATTTGTTGGTTTATATTTATTACAAAATTTAAACAAAAATGAATTATGTCAACAATTTAAAATATTACTCAGACAAGTGCTCATTAAAGATGTTAGTATGTTTGACTCATGACATTAAGACTCATGGCTGTATCAGCTGTTACATGATACTGGGTAAATAGTGACAATTTTTATGACTGATTCCTTTATTTCAGTTAAAATTAAACATTCCCAACTCCAGTTTTGCTCATTGTATAATATATTGGTTTGTTTTGATCCTTGGGTTGTTTTTAACATGTATTAGTTTCATAGCTGAGATTACTTTTCTTTTTTTCTGATACATATTCATATTTGATAAAAAAAAATCAGATCTTAAAGACAAATTTCATTATAAGGTCTATAATGTTAATATTTGTCATAAGTGTCTTGCTACATTAAGTGTGTTGACAGTGATGTGACAGTATTCAAAAGTGAATACAATAGCTTTTTTTATATAAATTAAACCCTTAAAACCAGGTACTTATGATCATTATTTAAATTTGTAAAATTTGTATATCCTGGATTCTCAACAGTTTAGTTTTACTGAAACTGAATTAATACAAGACACTGAGTGTATGCTTTATAATTGACACTATAAATACAAAAATTCAATAGTTCAATTATGAAAATGAATACAGGTAAAAAGAAAGTACTTGAATGCGAGTGCAAATACTTTCAAAATGTATTCATGAATTTATTTTATAATATTACTTAAATAAACATTTATTTCAATTATATTATAAAAAAATCTTTTCAGATGATACTGTTAATATTTTTTGATTAAAATTATATTTGGCCCAATAATTGCAATGAATTTTTAGCTCAGCTGACTGAAAGTCATCTGAGCTATAGCGATCACTCTTTGTCCGTCCGTCTGTCTGTCTGTCTGTCTGTCGTGCCGTCTGTCTGTCCGTTAACCAGGCACAAATCTTAACCGCTGGACCTGGAATCTTTTTACTTTACATCCAAAGAGGTCCATGAAAAATCTCCTTGGAAACCTGGAATTAGGTCTCTGTTACCCATATCCTTCGAGCTATGGGGCCCCAAAGTACCCCCAGAATAGTCAAAAATTTCATACAAAAACTTCAATATCTGATTAACTACATCACTGATGGTCATGATTTTTGGCATACATATTGATCATGAGATGTTCCATCAGTTCCTGCAGACTGGTGGCGCCACCTGTATTTTTCAATTTTTTAAGGATTTTTTTCTCTATTTTTGAGACCTTTAAAAATGTGAACATCTGTAATTAGGGCACAAATCCTTAAGAGTGAACCTAGAATCTTCATTCTTGACATTCTGAGAGACCTATAAAAAGTCTCCATGGAAACCAGAAATTAGGTCTCTGTTACCCATATCCTTCGAACCATGGGGCCCCAAAGTACCCCCCAGAATAGTAAAACATTTCATACAAAAACTTCAATATCTGATTAACTACATGACTGATGGTCATGATTTTTGTCATGCATATTGATCATGAGATGTTTCATCAGTTTCTGCAGACTGGTGGTGCCACCTGTATTTTTCAAATTTTTACAATTTCTTTTTTGCTCAGCTGACTGAAAGTCATCTGAGCTATAGCGATCACCCTTTGTCCGTCGTCCAGCCGTCCTTAACAGGGCACAAATCTTAACCGCTGGACCTGGAATCTTCTAACTTGACATCCAGGGAGGTCCATGAAAAATCTCCTTGAAAATCTGAAATTAGGTCTCTGTTACCCATATCCTTTGAGCTATGGTACTCCAAATACCCCCCAGAATAATGCAAAATTTGATACAAATGCTCAAGTATCTGAATAATTACTGCATTGATCACCATGATTCTTTGCATGAATATTGATCATGGGATGTTCCATCAGTTCCTGCAAACTGATGAGCCACCTGTATTTTTTTACAATTTTACGAATTTTTTTCTTTATTTTTGAGACCTTCAAAGAATCTGTCATCTGTTAACAGGGCACAAATCGTAACCGCTGGACCTAGATTCTTCTAACTTGACATCAAGGGAGGTTCATGAAAAGTCTTTGTGAAAACATGAAATTAGGTCTCTGTAAATCATATCCTTCGTAGTAAGTACCCCTCAGAATAATTAAAAATTTGATACAAAAGCTCCAGTATCTGAATAACTAATGCATTGATCTCCATGATTCTTTGCAGACATATTGATTATGGAGTGTTCCATCAGTTCCTGCAAACTGGTGGCGCCACCTTCAAATGAAGTGGTCATCTGTTAACATGGCACAAACTGTAACTGCTGAACCTAGAATCTTCTTACTTGACATCCAGGGAGACTAATAAAAAATCTCCTTGGAAACCTGAAATTAGGTTTCTCTTACCCATATTCTCCAAGCTATAGGGCTCATAAATACCCCCAAGAATAATTAAACATTTGATACAAACAAAAGCTCCTGTATCTGAATAACTAATGCCTTGATAGCCATGATTCTTTGGATAGATATTGATCATGGAGTGTTTCATCAGTTCCTGCAGACTGGTGGCACTACCTGTATTTTTTTCAAATGTTTACACTTTTTTTTTCTATTTATAAGACCTTCAAATGAAGTTGTCATCTGTCCAAAAGCCCACTGAAACCTATTTCTAAGGACTCTTCACAAAATTCATGATTTGTTTGCACTCTGGCAGTCATTGTGCTCAATGTTAAACATTCCTTGAATTCAGCTGAGCGTCATGGCCCATGGGCCAAAAAAAGGAATTAATGCAATTATTGTTAATTTTTTCTGACTCAGTAGAATCAGAATTAAAATGATATGCTTAGTTTCTCCGTCTTTTTGTCTGTTTTAAAGATTTAATAGTTATGAATAAACTTTATTTTCCTGTTAGCAACATTGAATTAAATTTTATATCCTGTATGTATATGCAAGGGTGTTGTAACTCCCACCATCCCCTTCCCCCACCCCACTGAGTCCTTACTCCTTGGCACTGTGAACAATAGTTCTATTGCTATAGCATAAAATTTAATAATCATAACCAACCCCCCCCCCCCAATCAAGTCCTTCCACCTGTGGATGGGGACATTATGGCAACTGTATACATATGATAAAATAGAAAAAAAAGGTTTATTTAAAAAATTAAATCTCATTAGACAAATGTGTAATCTGTTGAACTGTCAACAAATTATCAAAAAGGTAACAAATGGAAACACATGGTCAGATCTCAAAATATTATTTGCAACAATCTCTTCAATCATATCAACCAACCATGGCCTAGATTACCTCTTCCTCTCAGACTTTTATCTACATTTCATAATATGTTAGATTTTAACCTTCCAGGTGTTTAAGTACTCTTTAATGCTCTGTCCCCCCCCCTCCTTTTCTCTCTACATCCACCTCCTTGCTGCCCTCTCTGTTCCCTTCTCCGAACCCATCCCGATGTCAGCCTCAGTAAACAAGAACAAGATGAATCAGATATATACATAAATTTTATATTTTGTATAACTATTTGTCAATAGGTACCTATGTACATGCCAGAAATTATGTAAATATTGTGTAATATGTAGACGTGGTGGGCATCAAAATAATGTACCTTGTCAAGACTGAAGAGATATCTTGTCACACCATCACAATTTCATAAATCCCCTCACCAGCATAGTTAATCATAACATCATATCTGTCAAATTGAAATCTTGCAGATTTCCATACACTATAGATCCTTCAAAAAAGAGCCTTATCATCATTCTACTACTGCTTATTACTGTTGTCATTGCATTCATGTTTACTCAAATATATCACTATTTTAAACCCCTCCCAAATAAATAAAAAATATTTTACTCCATATTAATCCATCAGTCAGGTTATTTCATGTATCATTTACTCACATATTACATTATATTCCTTTATAATAGCCCAACATGTCCATGATATTCATAAGCTTTATCGACTCAATATAATATCACAATGGTGATACATTTATCTTCCAGTCACGATCAGCTGAGCGCCATGACCCATCGGTCCCTTGTTTTATGTTTGGTCCCTTTTAGATGATGTTTGTTGTTGGATTTCAGACCTGTCAGAAATCCAATATGGCCACCAGGTAGTCATCTTTAAATTCCTTTTGAACATATTATCTCAGTGACTGTTAAAGTGAATGCAGTGGGACGTATATTAATGTAATCTTGCAAAGGATTTGGAAAAAGATTTCTTAAAACATATGACCATCACTTATGAAAGTTCAGTACAGATGATTTGTATTGAATAAAAATTCATACAGAAGCACCCATTTCTCAATAATTCTTGCATGGATTTCCTTGATTTTTTGCCATATATGTTGATCATTATTGGCCTGTGTGATGGTCCTTTTGAGAATGACGGGTATCAAGCAAGCTATGGGATTACTTTCTGATAGCTCAACAACCATACATTTTGCCTCAGACCATCAAGTAACTAAACCCTAACCCTAACCAGACATATGTGATATATATTTCTGTCATCCTAGAAAGTTTCAACAAAATAGGTCCTTGAAAAATTTGACTGGAAGTTGTGAATCTCAGCCCATGATGTCGCATGCCATGCGTGGCAGCTGAGCGTCATGACCCATGGGTTATTTTTCACTTATTCTAGACTTTAAAATAAAAAATAGATTTTCAGTGGGATAATGTCTCAATAAAATATGTACAAATATTTTTACATTTGTTTTGTGGCACTGTGCTTGTGGCAAGAAATTCATACATCGGTATGTTTATCTTGAAGACCTGGTCAGTGATGATGTTTACATTCGTGAAACAGAATGGAAGTGGGGCATTTTAAAGCTCTTTGACTGGTTACATATATTGTCATTTTTAGATATACAAAGGATATATTGATGTCAGGAAGATGTGAAAGAGATGAATCAAATGTATATTTCAAGGCAAGGAAGCTGTTCTTAAAGAAAGAAACAGGAATATGCATACCTTGTTAGTAGCAGAAGCTGATCCAAAGGGGGGGTCCAGGCCAAATATCCATGAAACGTATTTTATATATTACTAACCTATGAATTTATTTTGTGGTATAATATCCATGACACAGTATTGTTAATATTAACAGAATTTATGCACAGGCTTCCTTGGATAGTTTACGTGATACAACTGTTTCCAGAACTGTTGGAGATGTAAATGCAAGAGTGCAGTGACACTTCATGTCATTTCAACATTATGCGAAAGGATTTCTTGGATGAATCGAGGGATTAACCATGCTAACATAAGAAATGACCAAGTGCCAAGGGATTGAGATTTGCATGTTTTTCACATTTACTAATCATGAAAGTGGCTCAGGTTAGTGACGGGGTCAAATATCAGGCCAAACATACTTAAATCCATCACTGACAACTGGGGATACATATGCACAGTAGCCTTAATCCAGCACTGGAGGTTTAATAACCAAATCAGCAAGTGACAACGCAGGCATTACAGTCTTTGCTGAAGGCAGTTCAGCTGTTTTCAGTGGTAACCTCCACGCAATTAAAAAAAAGTGGAAAAAAATCAAATAAAATGATGTGTTCATTAAAAATTATTTATCTCATATCAGCAAGGTCACTGGAGGAACATAACCTTTAAAATGAGGTTTTACAGGGTCATATGCAACATTGAGGACAAAAGTGGGCCAACTTCCTTTTATAAGTATAAGATGAATGAACTTATGTTATATGTGATAACCAACATTGCATTCTCTGCATTCTTAATCTCTTAGTGTCAGCCTCATTCTGAAATGCATTTACACTGGAATTCCATCTACCAATGCAATTATTAAAGAATAATACAATTTAAAAAATGAGGTGGTAACATGACAGTGCTGTAGTTCAGAATGTCATCCATAGCTCACATATGTTATTTTCTTAATTTTTAACTCAGCTGACTATAAGTTATCTGAGCTCTAGTGATGGTCCTTTGTCTGTCGTCCCTCCGGCCATCCATTTTTTTCATGCTGTTTCGCCTGATTAACGAAACTGGGTAGCGTTTTCCCGGCAGTTGTTTTCTTTTGTGCACGAGTGTACCGATCCCTCCACGTATATAGGCACAATCAGACTAATTTAAGGCTCAAATAAAATGATAGGCAAAGTCGGGTATTATCTATTATAATGGAAATAATGAGCATTTAAGAATATTAGGCCTATAGAGTTGCTGTTTTTCTAGCACATAAAAGCGGATTTTTACGGGCTCAAGTGCTCTTGCAGCAGATCATACAAAAAACTATTAGCAGACTAGTCCAAACACACTTCCAGCTGCAGCTGCATTTGGCATCAGTTGAGGAGATTATTTCTAAGAGAATCTCACAAAATTGGCATAGATCTGGAGAATTATGGAGCATTTTAACGCCATACCGCCCATATTTTACAATGAACATCTCGTTAGAAAATTCTCCGCAGCTCCCTGCCAGTTCACAAAGGTTTAATAAGTCCTCTGTTCTCGCATCTACCGTATGATACTCAGTTACATACGGAAGTTATTTAGGAACACGGACTCATTATATTAAGCGCAGAATGTTGTAATAAATGGAAGAATAAATTTTGCCTATAACATCATGAGTATATGATGTAATCGATAGTTGCCTTTGGTAATCAAGCGCTTGGAAGTGGCAGCAAACCGACTGACTTTCAATAAAACTCGATGATCTGCCCACCACAAGTAATTGTGTTCATGTTTTGTATAATCATTCTTGCAAATATTTCCTATGTATATACTATAAATTTGGTCATTATTGAATAAATTATTGAAGTTACAGGCTCAAACATAATGCACTTTGTCAAAAATCAGGAAATATATTTACTTACCTAACAAGATACTTTCTGATGCTAGAGACTTTTTTCCTAAAGGATATAACTTTATTCAATCAAGATTCAGTTAAGATACCAGAAGATACCAGAAATCAGATAAGAATTTTGTAAAAAGTTTTAAGTTATTAGCGTAATTATAAAAAACAGTATTTTAAATTTGGCCCAATTTTGAGCATGGCACATATCTTTCCTATAAGTACTGTAAATTTGATTTTCACAGCATGTACACATAAGGATTCCATCTGTTGAAATCTGAAACTTGAAAATAAAGCTCCACAATCAGGCTAGTTATTGTCCCCCACTCTGCGGATGGGGGGACATTGATTTGGTTTTGTCTGTCTGTCCCACTGTCTAGCTGTCTGTCTGTCAGTCTGCCTGTCCGTCCATCAGGTATTTCAATTTGTCTGGCTTCTGTCTGTCTGTCTGTCACTCTGAATGTCAGTCCGTCAGGTTTTCGTTTCTGTAGGATAACTTTCCTAAATATTATCCCATTTCATTCAAATTTGGGTCAGTGATTGCTCTTATGCCTACTTTGGTTGGGATTGGTTTTGGAGTGTCTGGCTTCTGTCTGTCTGTCTGTCACTCTGTCTGTCCGTCCATCAGGTTTTTTCATTTCTGTGCGATAATTTTCCTAAATATTATCGGATTCCGTTCAAATATATGTCAGTGATTACTCTCATGTTTACCTTGGTTGGGATTGGTTTTGGGAAGTCTGGCTTCTGTCTGTCTGTCACTCTGTCCATCCATCAGGTTTCTGTTTCCATGCGATAATTTTCCTAAATATAATCCGATTTCATTCAAATATGTGTCAATAATTGCCCTCATGCTTACCTTGGTTGGGATTGGTTTTGGAGCGTCTGGCATCTATCTGTCTGTTTGTCTGTTACTCTGTCTGTCTGTCCATCAGGGTTTCGTTTCAGTGAGATAACTTTCCTAAATATTATCTGATTTCAATCAAATTTTGGTCAGTGATTGTGCACATGCTCACCTTGGTTGGGATTGGTTTTGGAGTGTCTAGCTTCTGTCTATCTGTCTGTGTGTCACTTTGACTGTCCGTCAGTTATCAAGCATGAAAAACAAAAAGAGCCCAATGCAGGGGACATTAATTCCACAAATTTGCTTGTTTTGTTTTTTTTTGGAGGC
Organism: Sipunculus nudus; assembly: GCA_026874595.1. NCBI lineage: Eukaryota > Metazoa > Annelida > Sipuncula > Golfingiida > Sipunculidae > Sipunculus > Sipunculus nudus. The sequence continues at coordinate 97,305,202 of CM049309.1, forward strand.
TCTTATTGTGTTCACTTGCTTTGTCAAGCAGCCCACTTGGGTCACTGGAGGTCATTCAGTGGAGCTCTCTCTACTTACCTGATTCGTAATGGGTCACTCAGGAGCAGTGAGGGGTCACAGGTTTACACTGTAAAGTGACATTATATCACCCCCCCCCCCCAAAGTGTAATGCAAAACGTGTTATGATTTGAAATGTATTTCCTTAATTGTGAAGCTGTTTCCACTCCATTTTTAAAACTGTTCTAAATCAAGCAGTAATGCAAAATGCCATCTTGTGGTAATGTAACATTTTAAAAGAAATTTATTTCCTTTAAAATAATTTGAACAAATTAAAATATAATTAAACCCATCAGCCAGCATACTTTGACAATATATTAGGTTATATTTCCAGATTTTTATTGTTTTGCCTATTAATAAAATATATTTTTTTTGATAAAAAGTAAATACATGTGGATGCATAATGTGTTTTATCTGACCAAATTAGGGATAAATGGTGAGGCCATTAGGGCTGCCATGTTTACACGTTTAAACGACTCTGTTAGGATTAATTTCTGTTAACGTTTACAGAACTACAGAACTTACAAGTTTTCTTTTACATAACATATACATCAATCAGCGATGCCAGTAATGAATTTCACATCACCCTTGTAACTATGCTGTCATTATTAAACGCCATTGTAAAAAAAAAGTGACTCCCCAAAAATGAATGAATGAACATTTTTCGGTTATGCTGCTAAATGTGCATTAAACCTTTAGTGAAATGACCATCAATAGTTCACTTAATCGTTCATCTTTACTACTACCCGCACACGAGCGCTGGTTCAGGTGACAGAACAAATGCATCCAAATAGGCAACCACAGTATGATGACACGTCAGGTCATTTGTTCATTTAAACATTTGCATAGCCCCAGATTGCAAATTTTGTCTACTATAGCTACCATGCATACAAGTTGGCAATTAATGAGGCCTTATGGAAAATGCAAATTTTTTGTGTGTGGTGGCAATTTTTGAATGATCTCAAATCAGTTCTTAAAAGGGTTACAGCTGTCAGACATTCTTGGCAGAGACCACGATCATTGCCAGGAAAGAGCTGCTTATTTCTCTAGTGAAACATTTTTAATATTTATGTGCCTTCCATAAAATAGAAATAGGCCTTTAAACCCCTCATGATAAAAAGCTGTAGTGCAGAACTGTGTTGTCAGCTGATGAACCCCCATATGCATATGACCTTCCACCCTCATGGTTTTCATGGGCATATCGGAACATTGGTTCTTGATACAGGTGTACTGTGATCAATGTCACGTTGTACGTTATTTCTCCAAACAAGTCCCAAATTCTAAAAGTGTCATCAAATAATAAAGCTGCAAATGGTCAAGAATACAAGAGTCTGCTCGACCAGCTTTTGAGATCAATCGCAAATGTCATTATTGGGCTGTTCCCTTGATAGTACAGAGCTACCTCTGGAGTGACCTCTGACCCTGAGTGACTCAATAGGGGTCAATAGATACATGAAAACCTGTTAATCGTAACCAACTTTTTCACCCAGGTCTGGTCATCTTACACCTGTCAGCTCTTATAGGATCTCTCATTCTGACAGTATTTCTAAAAACTGTGATGACAGTCACTTGTGAGTTGGTGTGACTGCGTTTCATATGCATTTTGGACGAGTTAATTTAAAGTAGTTTAATGATATTTTCATAACCTGCCAGAAAACGTAATTTTAGGAGTTGTAAGGGGGGGGGGGTAAATATTATTTATCTAATTTAGTTCAGCTGACTATAAGTCATCTGGGCTATAGTCATGGTCCATTGTCTGTCGTCTGGCCGTCCATAGATGTGGCACGTGTACGTTTTGAAACCGTAAAACCTAGGAATCCAAAATTTGGCATAATGGAAGATGTCCCCAAGACCAAACCAAAAACTGGGTCTTTGTGACTTCATTCCTTTGGGAGATTAAGGAAAAATCTCAATTTTTAGCGAATCTGTGAGCTTATGAGATAGTGTGGCGTCGTCCGGCGTCTGGTGTCTGTCGTCTGTCGTCTGTACGTAGGTGATTTTTGGCCGAGTTACAGCTAGTTGAACTTAGTCATCTGACATACTAAAATTACAATCTTAGAAACAGCTGGAGCTGTCATCACCAAATTTTATGCCAGTGTTGGTCACATGAGTCATGTCTGAAATTCAGGTATTGGTGGCACCACCTGCATCGGCCTTTTTTGAACGGGGGTCATCAGTGCCCGTATCATACTGACAGCTACAAAAACGTCTTCTCTGAAGCCATTTGGCCAAATTGTTTGATATCACACAGAAATGTTTAAACTTTGATGATACGCCAATAGAAAGAGCTCTCGGTTTAGAGTGGTGTTTGAACTCAGATACTTTCACTTTCTCAGTTTTGCTGCAAGATACTGTTCCTACCAGAAGAGGAATATTGTCAGTGGTAGGATCCCTTTATGACCCTCTTGGTTTTGTCGCTCCATTCACTCTTTCAGGAAAAAGAGTCTTACAGGAAATGTGCAGGAGAGGAGTTAATTGGGATGACTCATTGCCTAGTGACCTACAACCTCAGTGGGAACTTTGGAAATCGGGCTTACAGAACCTTCGTAGTGTGCAGATTCCAAGATGGTTTTCCACTAGCCCAGTAGAAGAGCTATTAGCAGTAGAGTTGCATCACTTCTCAGATGCCAGTGTTGTTGGATATGGGACATGTTCGTATCTCAGAAACGTTACCAAGCAGGGTGTAACTTGTTCACTAGTTTTTGGCAAGGCGCGTGTTGCTCCTACTAGAGTCGTTACGATCCCTAGATTGGAACTGACAGCTTCTACTGTAGCAGCAAAGATAAGCGTGATGCTGAAGGAAGAACTTCAATACGCAAATCTTGTGGAGCATTTCTGGACAGACTCAAAGGTAGTCTTGAGTTATATTCAAAATGAGAGCCGGAAATTCCACACCTTCGTTGCTAACAGAGTGGAGGCCATACGATCACGGTCAGAAGTAACACAGTGGCACTTTGTTCCGTCAGAGTTTAATCCAGCAGACATCGCATCCCGAGGTCGAATGATCCCTGAACTTATTGAATCTTGCTGGTTCAGTGGACCTTCGTTTTTGCGTGAGCCAGAGTTAAGGTTTTTTGAGGAACCTAGAGTGGTATTAGATTTAGGAGACCCAGAGGTTAAAGTGCGCACATGTTTCGCAGGCAAGGTTGAACCAAGAAGCTCACTTTTATCCAAGGTAGAAAGGTTCTCGAGTTGAAAGATTGCGCTTAAGGTCTTTGGACGGTTAATTCGTAGAGCTTCAGGTGCCAAGGATTCCTGTATTAGCACTGTGGAGGAAAGACTAAAGGCGCAGAATTTAATTATCAAACTACTTCAGGCAGAAGAATTCAGAGAAGAACTATCATTGCTGAAACATTCGAACATTCCTAGAGGGCATCGTTTGTATAACCTAGACCCTATCATTGCTAACGGTATGATGAGAGTTGGTGGGAGACTTAGAAAGGCCAGCTCTGCTTTTGAGATAAAGCACCCTGTGATACTTCCAAAGAATGCCCATGTAACAAACCTGATCATTGCGCACTATCACGAACAGACAAAACACAGTGGAAGAGGCTTTACGCTGAATGCACTGAGATCCAATGGATTTTGGGTGCTAGGTGGTACAAGGACAATCGCAAGTTTTATCTTCAGGTGTGTAGACTGTCGTAGGAAACATCGTCCTTTGGAAGTACAACGCACGGCAGATCTTCCTAGTGATAGAATTGAAGCAACAGCTCCATTTACCCACACTGGAATGGATTGTTTTGGTCCAGTTTTGGTCAAAGAAGGAAGAAAGGAACACAAGCGTTACGGTTTGATATTTACATGTAAGTGTTCCAGAGCTATTCATTTAGAGGTGCTTGATGACATGTCCACGGACTGTTTTATAAACAGCTTAAGATGCTTCATAGCCTTGAGAGGTCCCGTGTCCACACTTCATTCGGATCAAGGCTCAAACTTCATAGGGGCAGCAAATGAACTGAGAGAAGCTTTGAAAGAGCTCAACGTTTCAAGAATCCAAGATTATATGGCGGGTGAGCAGTGTGCATTTCATTTCAATCCACCCCATGCTAGCCACTTTGGTGGCATATGGGAACGCCAAATACGGACGGTTAGGAGTATTTTAACAACTCTATTGAACGAAGCCTCTTGCCGTCTAGACACTTCGTCGCTTCGTACAATGTTGTACGAGGTCATGTCAATCGTCAATAGTAGGCCACTCACGACAGATACACTGGATGATCCGTTGTCACTCGAACCTTTGACTCCCAACCACGTTTTGAGCATACTAAAATTACAATCTTAGAAACAGCTGGAGCTGTCATCACCAAATTTTATGCCAGTGTTGGTCACATGAGTCATGTCTGAAATTCAGGTATTGGTGGCACCACCTGCATCGGCCTTTTTTGAACGGGGGTCATCAGTGCCCGTATCATACTGACAGCTACAAAAACGTCTTCTCTGAAGCCATTTGGCCAAATTGTTTGATATCACACAGAAATGATCCTAGGGTAGTGCTTTCTGAAGTTTGTTCAAATGGTCTCAGTTCAGTGACATTTGGCTGAGTTATGGGAAGCTGAATTTAGTCATATGCCATAACAGCCCATTTTAGCTCAGTGGCTACAAAGATCTTCTTCTCAAAAACCACTGGGCCAAATTCTTAAATCTCAAACATTAATTATCCTCAGATGCTGATAATTCAAGTTTGTTCAAATGGTTTTGGTTCAGTGATTTTTGGCTGAGTTACGGGAAGCTTTACTTAGCCACTTTGCTTTATTTTCCCATAAGAGTTATAAACCTGCAAAACGCTTTTATGCTCTTTACACTGCGCATTACCTATAGGGCTACTTCCTATATCGTAAGGCGCTGTTTGTTATGACCTCGTATCCTGCTTTGCAACACCAGAGGGGAGCACTGTATTTTTGTCCAATCAGATGAAACTTTGTGCTGGAAGACAAAGCCAAGCGAGGAATACACGGAGCCAATCATATTCATTTCTTTTTGAGTGACAGCTCATCCCCAGCGTAACCGTCTAAACAGGCCACAGGCTCAGAGAGAATTGCCCCTGACGTGGTTTGCTTAGGGCCTTGGGCACATAGGATTCTCGGCCGGTGAGCTGTAATTCAAACGAAACGTAACAACAAAGGCTGCGTGCACACCTCGCTGGCTGGTTTCAGTTCTGCAGACAACAGATACATGGCTACGCTAACGCAGTCATGATGTCATAATCGAATCGGTCGGTGATGCGAGAATGCAAAGGGAGAAATTTAAATTTGACCGGAAACTCATCAAACGGCGCTTGAAGCGCGGCAATGGGCGGAGCCAGGATGCCTTTTGAATGTTTGTTTATTGACATCTGATTGGCTGCTTGTCACATCGTACGCACGTTTATTTCAGTGGACAACAAACCGCCATCTGGTGTCTAAATATATCATAAACGGTCAAAGCTGGCAGCCTGAAAATCAGTTGCTTCTTTAGAAGCGCAAGATTTCCGCTGCCTCGGGAGCGTAAACGCTTTTAGCTCAGCTGACTATAAGACATCTGAGCTATAGTCGTGGTCCATTGTCAGTCGTCCGTCCATCCGTCTGTCTGTCCGTCCGTCCGTCTGTCCGTCTGGATGTCCGTCCATAAGACTGGCACATTTCGACACCGTTGGACCTACGAATCTGAAATTCGGCATACAGTTAGATGTCTCCAAAATCTCCTACCATGCCGAAAATTGGGTCAATAGGACTTCGTTCCTTCGAAATATTAAGGAAAAACCTCAATTTTTTATTAGAAATCAATTTTTACACTTCAGGACTGCCTAATATCAAAACCACTCATCTGGTTTTCTTCCTATTTACCATAAATATTCCTCTATATAGTTCCTATGTACATGCCAGATATTAAGTCAGTATTCTATAATTTAAAAAAGTTATGGGCCCAAACATAATGGACTTTGTAAAAAATCAGGAAGATATTTGGTCACTTAAGACCAAAAATGTGTTAAGGTAGGAACTTTTTTCCAGTAATACAACTTTAATTAATCAAAATTTAATTGTATACCAAAAATTAGATCAAAATCTGTTAAATTTTTTTAAATATTGGCAAAAATATAAAATTTGTACCTTAAATTTTGCCCAACTTTGGCCACGGCACGTTTTTTTCCTGTAAGTACTGTGGATATAATTTTCACAGCATGTATACATAAGGATTTAATCTGTTAAAATCTGAAATTTGAAAATAAAAACTGCAAAATTAGGCTAGTTATTGAATTTTTTTGGAGGCTCTTGTTGTATTCCCTTACATTGTCAAGCAGTCCACTTTGATGACTGTAGGTCATTCAGTGCACATCTCTATGCTCCCCAGGCTGTTGGCATAATTTTAGATGTCCCCAAAATCTCCTTCCATACCGAAAATTGGGTCATTAGGACTTTGTTCCTTCGAGATATTAAGGAAAAAAACTCTGTTTTCCATAAAAAAAAGCCATTGTTACACTTCAGGGCTGCCTAATATCAAAACCACTGATCTGTTTTTGATTGTATTTAGTATTCACATTCTTTCATACATTTTCTATGAACATACCAAAAATTTGGTCAGTATTGGGTATTATTTTGAAGTTATGGGCAAAACATAATGCAATTTTTAAAAAAAATCAGGAAATATATTTACTCACCTAACATGAGAATTGCTGAACCTAGAGACTTTTTTCAGGAATATAACTTTATTTAATCAAGATTCAATTGTTTACCCAAAATTAGATCTGAATTTTGCAAATTTTTCAAGTTATTAGCAGAAATAAAAAATCGGTACCTTAAATTTTGTCCAACTTTGGCACTGTTGATTTAATTTTCACAGCATATATACATAAGGATTTAATCTTTTAAAATCTGAAATTTCAAAGAAATTGATTGGAAAGAATAGCTTTTATTCATGTTTTCATACACCATGTCAAGTGTTGTTTACATCTAATCCACCTAGTAGTACAGCCTTCACTTGCATTATGTAACCCACCCCAGGCAGCTTGCCTTGGCCCAGCTTGGCCACTACCAGCAGGCTTCCCCTCTGCCCTGCACTCACCCCCCCCCCCCCAGCTGGTGCATAAACTAGATGAATGTTATAATTTTCTGTATTTTATTTTATTCTTGGACATGCTACATTTTAGATTTTGTATTGTACCACCAGGGTTACAATGATTAAAGTGTACATTTAATTGTGTCCACAAAGTGGTGTATTGCTATGAAAGTGTGGATGTTCATGAGATAAGTAATTCCTTACTTCAGAAGAGTAAAAACTTCACCAGGTGTGAAATTGACTATTAATTCCAGTAATAAATTAAAACTGGGATAGTAATTAGCACAATGATATTGTTTGTCCCTCATTCAACCAACAGTGTGTATACTTTATTTGAAAAGATGTTTTATTTTCTCAAATTTACTTTAATTTTATTTTGGTGAATAAAATTAAGCATGTACTGAAAACTCAAATGTGCAAAACTTTTTAATAGTGATTCAAAGAATATTCTTGTAGATGCCATGTTGTGGCATTATTTTCTTTTAAATTCAGTTTAAACATTTATGATTTAAAAATAATAAAATATATGTGTATGCATAATATGACCCAATATGAGCTACACTCTGGATATATGATGATTGCAACTTTTGCAACAATTCTAATATTATAACTTATAGTTTCAGTTTTTTACTCTGTATATATAATGATTGCAACTTTTGCAACAATTCTAATATTTTAACTTATATTTTCAGGTTTTTTTATTAAAAATTTATTAAACCTGTAAATAAAAAAATGATTCAGATAAAAACTTCTTAATGGAAAAAGTGGATATGCTTAAAAAAAATAGGATTATATATAAACTTAAATGCATTATTCCCTTGAAAGTGAAATAAAGGTATTAGTCCGTTCTGTCCACTTGCCTGTCCATTTGTAAATTTTCATATGCATCACAGTATCTCAAAACTTTTACTGTTTTTCTTCATGACAGTCTTGTCAGAGTATTAGTTTGCAATCATATATTTAGAACTTTACTATAACCAAGTAGGAGGGCCCCTTTCCTCTTAGCTTTTCATATTCTTATATAAATGAAAAACATTACAGTAGAATATTTCTACATCCACCTTCGTGCTGCCCTCACTTTTCCCTTCTCCGAACCCCATCCCAAAGTCAGCCTCAGTAAGCAAGAACAAGATGAATCAGATATATTCATACTTTAATATTTTGTTTAACTATTCGTCCATAGGTACCTATGTACATGCCAGAAATTATGTCAATATTGTGTAATATGTAGACATAGTGGGCATCACAATAATGTACCTTGTCAAGACTAAAGAGATATTGTGTCATACAGTCACAAATTCATAAATCACTTCATCAGCATAGTTAATCATAACATCATATCTGTCAAATTGAAAGCTTGCAGACTACCATACACTTTAGATCCTTCAACAAATAGCCTTATCATCATTCTACTACTGCTTATTACTGCTGTCATTGCATTCATATTTGCTCAAATATATCACAATTTTCAACCCCTCCTAAATAAATAAAAAATAAACCACTATATTTGACTCTTTTAATCCATCAGTCAGGTAATTTCATTTATCATTTACTCACATATTACATTACATTCCTTTATAATAGCCCAACATGTCCATGATATTCATAAGCTTTATCGACTCGATATAGTATCACAGTGGAGAAACATTTATAGTACAATCACGATCAGCTGAGCGCCGTGACCCATGGGTCCCTTGTTTGACTGTCCCCAGTGAGGCCAATTTGTTTAATATTTTACAAGAATAATCCCCTGAATATTTCTTATAACAATTGTCTATTATGGTTCCAAAGAATGAATTTTGGCTGAATTATTGAGATTGAATTGAGTAATTTTACCATATATGTTAGCTGTGTGAAGCAGATACATCTAGCCTGGAACCAGTTATTCAGCATTCGTTACATCATGCCTCCAGACATTTAGATTTCAGGTTATCTTTGGTTAATATTGACAAGAAAGTTTTATTAAAAGCTTTTAAAAAATTTAGATTTGTATGCTTTAAAAAAGTTATTCATCATACCAGGCAATGTTACAATCATTGATTTTCAGCTCCCTGTGGCGATATAAAGACAACTGTACGTGGATTATAAATTATTGGTATCCCTACTGAACTTAATTCAAGAATTTGCCATCAGTGAAATACATCTGTATTTTAATTTTGCATTCAGTATGCATCCGTAATACTTTTATATATATTCCTGATTTCTGTTTTTATAAAAAGTCAGCTTCATTTTGTATTGGGAAAATAAATTTCAAAGTTATTTCAAGTAGGGACCACTTTTGTGTACAGATGGCAGATTGCCAGAGCTTTGATGTTGGCCATTAGCCAAGATGATGTCAGCTCTATAAATAGTTTTGGCACAGTGCCAGAATTGGCAGAAGTGCAGCCAGGTATAGGTCAAGAGTTCACTCAGTGCAGTAGCTGCATTCTATTTATAGCTTTGGTAGACAGCTCACTGCATCATATTTGGCACCAAAGTTCAGCCTGAATCTATTTATAGCTTTGGCAGACTGCCAACTGTGTCAAATTATGCAACAGGTCAAGAGTTCACTCAGTGCAGCCAGGTACAGGTCGAAAGTTCACTCAGTCTAGCCAGGTGCAGATCAGGAGTTCACTCAGTGCAGTAGCTTGAGGCAGCAATTTGTCACAGGTCACTCAGGGGCAAGTGCCTTACTCACCTAAGCCTTGTCAGCCCAGTGCATCAAACTCTGGGGAAGTTTGATGTATTGGACTAATATTTTGACCTGTCTATGCGTCTTTGATGGTAATCTCATTAACAAGACAGGTGGTGCCACCTACATTGACTTTTGCAGTGTATGCGCCTGCTTATTTCTACAGAGGAATTTTGATACATAAAATTTGACTTGTTTATACATGACGGGTAGCTTTATAATGTACTAGACTGGTGCTGCTCCTTCAATAATTTTTGCACAATGTATGTCCCTGCTTATTTCACAGGAGAGGTTTGACATATCAGTCTGACATTGGGCATATTTATATATCTCTTCGTTGTATATAAGACTGGTGGTGCCGGCTACAATCATTGTATCCGCCAAAACAGAGTTTTGCGGATACTATGTTTCCACGCCATTCCTGCATAGGTTTCCGGAGAACTCCTCTGTAACCACTGGGCAGAATTTTTTAAAATTCGGAATTATGATCGGTCACATGTGAACTGCTGCGCCCTCATTTTTGGTTGACCTCTGACCTTTCCTCGCTGCCTAGCGTCCATTTGTGCGTCTGTTTCCACACATAAACCCACATATCTCGGGAACCGTTCGACCGATCAGGCTAGAAATTTTGCACAAATGTGGCCCTTTGATAGCTTTATAACATACACTAAAAATGGTGGCGCCAGCTGCAACCATTTTTGCACAGCATCCGTTTGTTCATCTGCCTTGGGGTAATATCATTCATATCTCAGAAGTGGTTTGACTTTTCCACCCGACATTTTGCAGGTTTATACATCCTGGACAGCTTTCTCGATTTTATGACAGGTGGCGCCCACTGCATTCAGGTTTTCTCTGCAGACATCCAACCTCATATCTCGGGAACTGTTTGACCCATTGGGCCAAAATTTTGCATGTATATAGATCTCACATAGCTCTTCATCATAGGCAAAACTGGTGGCGCCACCTGCAACCTTTTATGCACAGTGTCCATCTGTTCATCTGCCTTGGGAAAAAATCACTCATATCTCAGAAGTGGTTTGACTTATCGACCTGAAATTTTGCAGGTTTATACATCCTGGACAGCTTTCTTGATTTTATGACAGGTGGCGCCACCTACATTCAGGTTTTCTCTGCAGACATCCAAGCTCATATCTCGGGAACCGTTTGAAAGATTGGGTTAAAATTTTGCTTGTGTATAGATCTCACATAGCTCTTCATCATAGGCAAAACTGGTGGCACCACCTGCAACCATTAATGCACAGCGTCCATCTGTTCATCTGCCTTGGGATAAAATCACTCATATCTCAGCAGTGGTTTGACTTATCCACGTGAAATTTTGCAGGTTTATACATCCTGGACAATTTTCTCAATTTTATGACAGGTGGCACCACCTACATTCACGTTTAAGCTGCAGACATCCATGCTTATTGCTAATATGCAACACATCTCACTCTATTCCCCTTGCCACTTAATCCATGCCTCACTTCACCCTTCCCACTCTGATTCGGGATACATATAGTCGCTTGTTGACATATTCTGGTTTTAAAATGTCCTAGTCTGAAACTTGCAGGTTGGAAACGTCCATTTTGCTGAAATCATAATGACTAAGGTAGATATGCAGGACTTAAGAGGATCAACATTAAATTTAAAAAATAAACCGCAATTTATGCTCCTAAACTTTGCACAGGTTGGCATTAGGCCTGTAGGCCTTGTTTATTAAAAACCTAATTTCACACTTCAGGTGCCGAATATCAAAACCACTCATATGTTTTTCCTCATATTTACCATAAATACTCCTCTATATAGTTCCTATGTACATGCCAGAAATTAAGTCTGTTTAGTATAATTTCTTAAAGTTATGGGCCCGAACATAGTGGACTTTGTAAGAAATCTGGAAAAATATTTACTCACTTAACATGAAAAATTTTGAAACTAGAGTCTATTTTCTCAATTATTTAACTATGTTTAATTAAGATTCAATTGTTTACCCAAAATTAGATCTGAATTTTGTAAATTTTTTAAGTTATCAGCATAAAAATAAAATCAGTACCTTAAATTTTGCCCAACTTTGACCATGGCACATTTTTTTCCTGTAATTACCATTGATTTAATTTTCACAGCATGTAAACATAAGTATTTAAATTGTTTAAATCTAAAATTTGAAAATAAAAGCTTGAAAATTAGGCTAGTTATTGATTTTTTTCTTGAAGCTCTATTGTAGTCATTTGCTTTGATTACAGATTACAGATGTAGGGTCCCACTCCAGATCACTGGAATTCAGCTATGCCAGGGTTTCTGATTTGTTACAGTCACTGGGGGAAGATCCCCTGCTGTGACAGGTGTACAGTTATTCTCATATCACCACCCCAATCCCCCCCCCCCAACCTAACCCACCAAGTGTTATGCAGTAATTGTTATTGTTTTCTCTGTATCTCCTTAATTGTAATGCTGTTTCCACTCCAATATTCAAAAACTTTCCCTGAAAAAATAATTCATGGTGTAATCCAGAAGATGCCATGTTGTGTTAATGTAGCATTTTTAAAGAAATCACTGTTCTTTTAAATGATTTAAACAAATATAATTAAACCCATCAGTATGCTTAAATTTATAAAATATGAAGCACATTATGGATAAATAAAGACACAATTTAAAATTGTGAAATCTAAATCAAGTATTATATTTAGATATTTATTGTTTTGCAGATTTAAAAGATATATTTTTGTGGTAAAAAATAAATAAACATTTGTATGCATGATGTGGTGTTATCTGACAAGATTGAGATTTATGTTGATGCGATTAAGAATTATGAATTATCTTTTATATTCAGATATATATGTTATATTGGAAATGTATGGAACTATATAAACTTATAACCCAAAAAATTGATGTGATAAAAAAATGAGGATCTAATACAAACATTTGTTCAATATTTTCCTGCCTCAGCAGATTTGGAGATCAGGCTTTGTTTACCATGTATGTATGTTGTTAATTAGTTATATTTCAACTGTATACATTTCATGAAATAAAAAAAATAAATATATAGTTAATAATGTATATTATACAAAGAAATAAATTCAATTGAACAGATGTGTAAACTACTGAAATGTCAACAGTTAATCAAACAGCCAACTAATGATCATGGTAATAGTACAGATCATTTGTTCACATACTGCTCACATGCTTCAGTTTCAACATTAGGAAACACATGGTCAGGTCACAAAATATTATTTGCAACAATTTCTTGCTCATCAGTAAAAACCATTCATATAAACCAACTATGGGCTATATTACCTCTTCCTCTTACACTTTATCTCCATTTGATATTTTAGATTTTTACCTTCAAGGTCAACTTCAGCTGAGCACAGTGACCCATGGGTCCCTTGTTTTCCGTTTGTGTTAACGTTTACTTTTATGTGTAAACGTGGCAGCTCTTGATGCCATTTAGAAATGTGAATCAGCTCTTATATTCAGATTTCAGATACATATGTTAAATTGCAAATGTATAAAATTTATAAACTTTTAAAAAAAATTGATGTAATGAAAAGAATGAGGATCTTTTGCAAACATTTGTTCATTATTTTCCTGCCTCAGCAGAATATGAAATAAATTGATGGACTATGTCTGTCCATCTCTCTGTCTGTTTTTAATGTTTAATAATTGTTACATCTGTCTGTTGACATTCTGTTTCATGTTAGGCTCAAGCCCTGGGCATCAATTGCTATGGCGTGTAGAGACACAGCGCTCAGTGTTATCTGCACTTGGTGAACCCTGGCATGTAAAGACACAGCACTCGTGCTAATCTGGAAATTTCTGGGTTGTTCTCGCTCTATGAGTGCATGTCTTGTATTGTTCCTTGGGCGCCTGTGTATTATGTATTGTTGTGTTCTTTGGATTGTTTGGGAAATAGAAGTTTCTAGGCTTTGGGGTGACAATCTATAAATTAGGGGCTGTGTTTAGAGCCGGGGAAGAGAGAGAAAAGTTCCAGTGGACACAGAAGAGTGTGAGTCGACCAGTTTTGGACCTATCTGATAATTGCAGTAGTGTCAGGGATTCTACAAACTCTTTGCAGATTTAGTGCGGACTGTCTCCAGTTTGCTTTTGGGAATATTGCAGAAGCTTTACTTTGGACTATTTGAACTGTTTACGTGGATTATTTGTTTTAAAGGACTTGTTAAGCTGTGACAGTGGTGGTATCCAGAATCAAAGCCTAGGATCTGGACTCTGGTACTTAGGGCTGGGTTTCGGTCCGCCTCTTCTGATACAATACGTATTGTGGTACAGATAATTCGATACCGATACATATTGACTATAAGCCCCCTTTTTTGTATATCATTTCTTAATAAAAGCTCGGTTTCTTTTTTTTACATGCTTTATTAGTTTATTTTAATATACAGCATTTTTATAACCTAGTACAATATTGCCTGGGTAACGGGCAACTCTGCCCGTCGGGCTATTGTCCATGGTGCACGAGTTTTCTCAAATATCCCAGCCGAAGTAGAAGGCGTACTTGAGGTGGAACTTGTAGGTGAAGCCTCTCCGGTTGACACTTGTTGTGGCGATTTTGAAGCGCCTATGAGAACTATTTTATTGTCTTCTCAAATGTGTTGATATTTGTTGTTCCTCTCAAACATGTCACTACTGCTTTGCAAATGTTGCATTTTGCTTACTTTTTTATTTATTTGGATAAAATGCAGCCATACTTGACTTCTTTACCTTAAGCATTTTCTGCTCTTTGCTGGGCGAGCCACATGTCAGAGGCCTGTTGGCGCCAAGACCTCGGGAGGTTGAACTATTTTCAGTGGGGGAGGACAGGGAACCATTTCGAAGGAAGAACCCAATGAATCATTTGATAAATGGAATAAAATTATCAACATGTAGACAGAAACATTTCCCATAGCCGCATTTACTGAATACTATTGAATAGACTATTAAAATCCCTATCTTCTTTTGCTTCCCCCCACCCCCTGCCATCCCATACACAAATACTGTTGTATTGCATTTGGTGGGGAAGATCACAGGCTGTATTTTTATGTCATGAAATAACACAATTTTGTATATTTCTGCGAATATAAATCCCCATTAGTCACTTTCCTCTGATGTTGAGCGCGGGAGTTCCCAGTCACCTATGACCGGTGAGAAATTGCAACGTTAAAAAACAAGTAGAGGTAAAATGAAATATAAAGTGAAATACGTGCCCTGTCAAGGTCACAGAATATATATATATATATATATATATATATATATATATATATATAAATTAACAGTAGCAATATATGATGTGAGTATAAATTTCATTAATAAAGAAGAACGTCTATAACATTCTCCTATTATCGCTTACATGCGCCGGCCTGTCATGGAAGTTCTGACGTGCATGTGTATATGCATTTCATATCCAGTCTTAAAAGCCAAAGTAACAAATATACGGTGGATTTAGCTGTATTAATCACCATGGTTATATTAAAAGTTAGAGTTATATCCCTATTCTTTATCAATCAATGTTTTACATTGATACGACCAATACAGCACGCAACGCATTTCGGTTATCGTATCGACAGTGTATTGTAATGTTAGGGTTGTTTTAAGAATAAATTATAAGACTTAATTACCAGACTTAATTTTTTGTTAACAAAAAACCTCTTGACTTCTTTATTCATTCCCCTTGACATTTCACACTGCCTAATGTTACAGAATCTGACTTTTTTATCTCTGTAACAAAATATATGCTTGTCACGACTATGTGATTTGTTGTTATTAGGTTCCGTAACATAATAATGAATAAACTTTTTCTCCTGTAAGCACTGTTGCTTTTAATTTCATAACCTGTGTGTATGTGCAGGTGTTGTAACTCTCACCATTAACCCCTTGCCATTGCTCTTGCACCTGTTGACTTGTCCATTAGTTTTATAGCAATTGTATAAGAATGGGACATAAAGGGATCATGCAGCTCTATCTGTCAATCTCTGTTAATCATTGGTTATATAATAATCATTAATCAACTTTTTCCTATAAGCACTATTAAATGCACCTTCTCTCTCACTTTTTCTTTCTCACTCTCTCTCTGTCCTCCTCCCCTCCCTCCAGACTTAATAACATAACACATTTTTTGTTGGTCAAATTTATCCTTTCACATAACTTTTAGGCACATAATTTTTTTTCTTAATTGCATTATATGAATGGTTACAGGCCACAGTTTTCATGTATTACACAGTAAAATATATACTTATCAGATTAAGTTTATGCTCATTTGAAAATGGAATTTTTTCAAAATATTTTTTACAGCATTTTATTTCAGTTAATAAATTTAAATGTTTATAATTATACTTCAGCTAATCTCCACTTTCTGTTTCTTCTATAATTGACAGGTATTCATACATTCCCATGGTTATTTTATGCACATATTACTGTCAAATAGCTGAAATATTGATACTTATAGAAATATTTGATCATTAGAGTCTCCTGCACCTTTGATATAGTCCATTAAAAATGCACAGAATTAGTTCACCAAATATATATTTAATATTTGATTTATCACCAGTTAGCAGGACTATTTCCTCTTAGCTTTTCAATGCTAATGTATAATTTAATATATATATATATAAAATGTATATTTTGCATTTGCGTTAATTTGTCCAAAGTCACCTGAGCGACATGACCCATGGGTCCTTTGTTAAATTTCTCCACATATTTGTTTGCACCAGATGCCTTTAAGTCATCTTGGCAATGGCACAGAATATTGACATCACAGAAGAATAAAGATTCCCTCTGATTCAAAACCAGAAATCTAGAAGTTCTAATAATTACATATCATTCTTATCATATGGTTATATTTTCATCCTCATTGTCCAGACAGTGCCATCTACCAGCCTCGATGCATCTACTCTTAAAAATTATGCATTAGGATATTCATAATCTATTGATATATAATCCAGAGACATCTTTTTTTTTCTTTGTATAGGTCAGCGAAAAGGTCGGCTAAAAAGTTTTTGAAACCTGAAGTAGAAATGCCCCCACCAGTTGAATTGCCTGACCCGGTAGGTCATTATGTGGTTTACTTAAAGTTAAATGAGATTTTTTGTCCGAAATATCATTTGAACTAATTGGCTGTCTTTAATATAACAGAATTTGTGCACTGACTATGTTTTCTGATAAATGTTTCAGTTAAACTTTAATAATAAAGAAAGGGAGAATAAGTATCTAAATTGGATTGATTTTCACCTTTAATTTTTAGAGTGATTACTGGGTTGACCATCCTGACATTGACAGATCCAGCACTAACGAGAGGAAGTCTCAGGAGCAGCTCCCCCTGGTGGTGTACAGTCTATCAACAAAGGTCAGGTCTTTCATTTGTTGTTCTGTTGTTGCATTTCTCTGGCATGTCTATTCTTCCAAACAAGACAGATACCCCTGCCAAGGCCAAAAATAACCTTTATAGATATCCTTTGAAACCTGATTATCTTCAGAATGTATCTTTTACTTAAGCTTTGCATAGAAGAAAGAGATTACAATGTATATGTATCAAAATTGTAAACATTGAGCCCACCCCTTTATTCAGCTCGTGACAAACATTTTATGGGTTCTCCTGGACTATGTCCCACTGCTCCATACAGTTTTGTGAGAATCAGTTTAGCATTTGTGATATCACTGACAAACTCAAACAAAGCAGTTAGTGGTGAAAACGTAACCTCCTTGGAGGAGGACACATTAAGGGATCAATAACAAGCTCTTTGACCACACCCAGGCAGTTTCCACTGATTTCTGAGCCATGACAGACCAATCTTTAGGAACAGTTTAAGCTTGGTTCACCGAAAGTATAAATGCAAAAAAATTATATTAACAGCAATGATAAACCTAACTTTACAGGAAAATATAAAAATAACAGTGTAACTGTGAGGTCCAGTCAGATAAAATGAAAACATTCACAGTACTATCAAATATTATATACTATACCCCACACTGCCTTACACTGGGCAAGCGGAGACTGAAAACAACAAAGCATTCAGTATAGCAACTGGTACATAAGGATTCCCTTTTAAATAGAGAATACCCATGCATTAAATTTTAACTGCTTGCATAACATATTTTTAAAATTCAGGCTTATCATCGAGCAAATCAAAATCTATGCTTAGCTGCCAAAAGAAACATCATACACAGTAATTGTACCATCTGACCTTTATGACATAATAGACCATGATTACAATGAGCATCCCCTGTGAGTACAGTAAGCAGCAACAATAAAACTTTGTGAATGCTAAACTGTGTTTGACTGTGTTTGTCTAATCTAAACCTCTTTGATCAGGGGGATTATCAACAAGTTCTCTGAAACTCCTAGCTGTTACCATTAATCAGGGGATCATTGTTTAGCTCTCGACAATCCCAGGCTGTAAAAACTGATCAGGGGATCATGGACAAGCTCTGTGACATTCCAAGCTGTTACCACTGGTCAGAGGGTTCATTGACAAGTTCTCTGACAATGCCAGGCTGTTACCACTGTTCAGAGAGATCATTGACTAGCTCTCTGAAAAACCCAGGCTGTTACCACTGATTGAAGGGATCATTGACTACTTCTCTGACAATCCTAGACTGTTACCTCTGTTCAGAGTGATCATTGACTAGCTCTCTGACAATGCCAGGCTGTTAACACTGATCAGAGAGATCATTGTCTAGTTGTCTGATAATCCCAGGCTGTTACCACAGATCAGAGGGATCATTGACTAGCTCTATGACAAACCCAGGCTGTTACTACTGATCGGAGGGATCATTGACTACTTCTCTGACCATCCCAGACTGTTACCTCTGTTCAGAGAGATCATTGACTAGCTCTCTGACAATGCCAGGCTGTTATCACTGATCAGAGAGATCATTGTCTAGTTTTCTGACAATCCTAGGCTGTTACCACAAATCAGAGGGATCATTGACTAGCTCTCTGACAAACCCAGGCCGTTACCACTAATCAGAGGGATCATTGACTACTTCTCTCATTGACAACTTCTCTGACAATCCAAGGCTGTTACTACTGATCAGAGGAATTATTGACTAATTTTCTGACACTCCTGGGCTGTTACCGCTGATTAGAAGGTCTTTGACTAGTTCTCTGGCACTCCCAGCCTGTTACAATTGATCAGAGGGATCATTGACTAGCTCTCTGACAAACCCAGCCCATTTCCATTGGTCAGAGGGATCATGGCCAAGTTCTCCTACAATCCGAGGCTGTTACCATTGCTCAGAGGGATCATTGATTAGCTCTCTGACACTCCCACGCTGTTGCTACTGATTAGGGGGATCAATAAAAAGCTCTCTGACAATCCCAGGCTGTTATCACTGATCAGAGGGATCATGGACTAGCTCTCTGACAGTCCCAGGCTGTTACCACAGATCAGAGGGATCATTGACTAGCCCTCTGACAATCCCAGGCTGTTACCACAGATCAGAGGGATCATTGACTAGCCCTCTGACAATGCCAGGCTGTTACAACAGATCAGAGGGATCATGGACTAGCTCTCTGACAGTCCCAGGCTGTTACCACAGATCAGAGGGATCATTGACTAGCCCTCTGACAATGCCAGGCTGTAACCACAGATCAGAGGGATCATGGACTAGCTCTCTGACAGTCCTAGGCTGTTACCACAGATCAGAGGGATCATTGACTAGCCCTCTGACAATGCCAGGCTGTTACCACAGATCAGAGGGATCATGGACTAGCTCTCGGACAGTCCCAGGCTGTTACCACTGATCAGAGGGATCATGGACTACCCCTCTGACAATGCCAGGCTGTTACCACTGGCCAGAGGGATCATTGACTAGCTCTCTGACAATCCCAGGCAGTTGCCACAAATCAGAGGGATCATTGACTAGCTCTCTGACAAACCCAGGCTGTTACCACTGATCAAAGGGATCATTGGCTAGCTCCCTGACAATGCCAGGCTGTTATCACTGATCAGAGGGATCATTGACTAGTTCCCTCACAATCCCAGGCTGTTACCACAGATCAGAGGGATCATTGACTAGCTCTCTGACAATCCCAGGCTGTTACCACTGGTCAGAGGGATCATTGATCAGGGGGATCATCAAACAAAGGGATCATGGACAAGCTCTCTGACAATCTCAGGCTGTTTCCACTGGTCAGAGGGATCATTTACTAGCCCTCTGACAATCCCAGGCTGTTACCACTGGTCAGAGGGATCATTGATCAGGGGGATCATCAAACAAAGGGATCATGGACAAGCTCTCTGACAATCTCAGGCTGTTTCCACTGGTCAGAGGGATCATTTACTAGCCCTCTGACAATCCCAGGCTGTTACCACTGGTCAGAGGGATCATTGATCAGGGGGATCATCAAACAAAGGGATCATGGACAAGCTCTCTGACAATCTCAGGCTGTTTCCACTGATCAGAGGGATCATTGACTAGTTCTCTGACTCTCCCAGGATGTTACCACTGATTAGACTTTTATTATAACTAATACAGTGGGTCCTGGTTTGGGGGACCCACGAGAACAGATACCACCTGTTAGAATATACATTGCTCATGTGACCACCAGCTATATTTTACAATGGCAGACTCTACAGAATAGAAGGGCGACTTATGACCTTGCTCTATTTTACAAAATTAAACATTGCCTGGTAAACATCAACTTCCCACCCACAGTTGAGCCATCATGTCGACATGTCAACAAGTATCTACACATTCAGGCCCTACACTCTGATGCATATAAATATCATTTTTATGTAAGAACTGTTAGAAATTGGAACCTTCTACCTCATAACATTGCTGGAGCAACAACCCGTGACAGTTTCAAGTCACTAGCCACAGCCTGGTTCAGGACCAAACAGTGGGCAATAATCAATGGAACATGGACTCTTATCTAAATTGAAACATTGTTTTTAACCCACTGCACAACCTATTTTAATCATGTATAAAAGTTCATTGGCACTTGAAGTGACGTCGCACTGTCCAGTACGGCTAAAGCCCATTAGGACATTAAGATTGAAGTTTGAAGATTGAAGATTGAACAAGACCAGGATTCACCAAATATTGGTCAATTTTCTCATTTTTACATGGATTGTACAACCATTATAAAACTGAATAAACTGTGAACTACATGGATGCAAGCTGGCAATAATAGTTTATTTGTTGTTATTGGTTATCACAGTTGGTGATAGATGACACGGTTTGGGCTCTTTTCACTTGGTCAAATGGTCATGTTACATCGCACCAACCTGACTTGTGCTCCTAGCTTCCTACCATGCAAAGTGTAATCACTCCCCTCATGGGAAACAGCAAAACAAAAGTCACAAATATAGAATCTATTTATCCAACATAGGGGTTTAAGTAGTATTGAGTGAAAACACAAGCACTTAGGAATCTATCAATTGAATATTATAATGAAGTAGCTACCAAAGTTTGCTTCAAAGTTGAATATAAAAGGGAAAAACTTGTATATCTTAATAACCAAAAAACATTTTTGTAAATAACATATTTTAGAAAAACAATCTTTATTTCAAATTTTAATTAAGCAAAAAACAAAACAATACTGAAGTACTTGATAATTTACACACCCTAATTATCGCTCAGATTAATGACTTGTGAAACTAACATGTTCAGTATTGATAGCCGTTTGTTAAATGACCACCTGTAGTTACACATCATTTTACTTTGCCCAAAGCAAGGTCCACTTTACTTCTGTTGCTGGTTGATTGTGACTGGTCCATCCTGTCCTGTTTGTGTTCTGTTGCTGGTTGATTGTGACTGATCCATCCTGTCCTTTTTAGCTCAGCTGACTATAAGTCATCTGACCTATAGTCGTGGTCCTTTCTCCGTTTGCTGTCCGTCTGTCCATCCGTCCGTTAAACTGGCACGTTTTGAATCTGTTGGACCTACGAATCTGAAAGTCCCCAAAATCTCCTACCATACCGAAAATTGGGTCACTTGGACTTCATTCCTTTGAATTATTAAAGAAAAACCTCCATTTTCCATTTTAAATTCATTGTTACACTTCAAGACTGCCTAATATCAAAACCACTGACCTGATATTTATCATTTTTCATAAAATAATTCATCTTTTTATTTCCTATGCACATACCAGAAATTAGTTCAATATTTTAAAAATTCTTGAAGTAATGGGCCTGAACATAATGCACTTTGTAAAAAATTCAGGAAATATATTTACTCCCTTAACTTGTGAATTGCTGAAGCTAGAGACTTTCTTTCATGTATATAACTATATTTAATTTAGATTCGATTGTAAACCCAAAATTAGATCTGAATTTTTCAAATTTTATAAGCATAAATATAAAATCAGTACCTTAAATTTTGCCCAGATTTGACCATGGCACATTTTATTCCTGTAACTGCTTTAAATTTAATTTTCACAACATGTTACCATAAGCATTTCACCTGTTAACATCTGAAATTTGAAACTAGTTGATCAAAAACTGTCGATTTTATTCAAGTTTTCAAGCATCATGTAAAGTATTGGTTAGATCAAGCAAGTGTTATGCAGTTTGCTAGATCTAAGCTCCCCAGCTTCCCAGGTTGGCTCTCAGCTCCTAAAATCTGGCATACAGATGTCCCCTAAACCCCCTACAATACCAAAACTTCAATTTTCAATTAAAAAACTCATTGTTACACTTCAAGACTGCCTAATATCAAAACCACTGATCTGACTTTGTTCATATATAATATACATGTTTTATTCTATTCATACTCTATGCACATGCCAGAAATGATGTCAGTATTGCGAAATTGTTTCAAGTTATGGGCCCGAACATAATGCACTTTGTAAAAAAGCACGAAATATATTAACTCCATTAACATCAGAATTGCTGAAGCTAGAGATATTTTTGTCAGGGATATAACATCATTTTATCAAGATTCAATTGTATATCCAGAATTAGTTCTGCATTTTTCAAAGTTATTAGAAAAATATAAAATCATTACCTATAATTTTGCCTAAATATGACCATGGCATGATTTTTTTCCTGTAAGCACTGTTGATATAATTTTCATATCATGCAGACAAAAGGATTTCAGCTTGTTAGTTTTGAAAGTTGAAAGAAACTGACCAAAAACTGTAGCTTTTATTAAAGTTTTTATGAGACCATGTCAGACCCAGGCTCTACCAAGCCCCTCTTCAGTCACCTGTATGTCCTGTAGTTGACCTTTCAGTCCAATTATGCACGCTTGAGGCGAGGCATATACTGGTCAGCCTGGCAGCTTATGGCTTGCCTCATTTGATTCAGGTGTCTGACCCAGTTCATCTATTAGTTGTTTAGACCAACAGCATAACAATAAACAATATATAAATAAATCTTTATAGGTCTATAATAACAACTTTAAAAAAAATCAATAGAAAAGGAATTTGATAGTTGATGAGTAACAGGGAATTACCTTGCAATTACTGATGTTTAATGGATTTTGTATAGATGGGTGAAAAAGTTTTCCAGATAACACCATTGCGTCACCTATGGTATTTTTCTTTACAATTTTGATAATGAAAAAAAAATTAAATTATATTGTACTTTACTATTTGGGATTATATGAAGGAAATTAATGATAAAGATGTAGTTGATAATATTAATCAAAATTTCCAGGTCTTTTTCAAGTGTTTCAGTTTGTTAATTAATATTTATTTCAAAATTAAAAAAAAAATAAAATGTCAAAATTTTTAAATTTACCCAGACAAGTACTGATTGAAGATGTCAGTATGTTTCACTTGTGACATTAAGACAAGTGCCCACACAAGACTATGTAAATAATAGAAATTTATATTACTGGTCCTACATTTCGGTTAATAAAATTAAACTTGCCCATCTCTAGTTTTCTCCTTGTATAATTTATAGGGTGTTCCTATCCTTGGGTTATTTTTTACACATATAATGGTGTCATAGGTGAGATTACTTAAAAAAAAATTTCTGATACATTTTTTTAAACAAAAAAGTTGAAAATGATAAAAAATCAGATCTTAGAAAAGTTCTCATTATAATTTCTGTAATGTTTATAATTGTCATGAGATTCTTGTAATGTCTAGTGTGTAGATTGATGTGAAGGTAGTCCAAAGTGAATATAATAGTTTATTTTTTTTTAATATAAATAAAATTCATAAAACCAGGTACTTATGATCATTATTTAAATTTGTGATATTTGTTTATTCTGGATTCTCAAGAACTTTGTTTGGCTGAAACTGAATAAATACGAGACCTGGTGCAGTACAAATATGAATAAGTTCTCCATAATTTCATGCATAACGATAGAAATACAGGTAAAAATGAAAGTATTTGAATACAAATGTATTCATGAATATATTCTATAGTATTATTTCAATAATCATTCATTTTGATAATATTATTAAAAAATCTTTGATGAAAAAAACAAGATACTTTTATTATTTTTAATTTAAATTTCATTTGACACAATATTTGTTATTAATTTTGTATAAATAGTTTGACTTTTCAAATAATTCTGCTGCAATGTAGGTAAATGTTTATGGCCTAGTCAAAACCTGTGTGATAAAAGCATGCCATTTCCAACTGTAAATATTATAAATGACATCAATCCTCTTCCCTGTCTCCAAGGATATTATCAACTCATAATAGAACTTATATTACCACACAAAACCAGCCTTTGCCTACCTCCTTTTCCAAATCATATTTTATGATCATATTTATCACAGCTGAGTGCCGTGACCCATGGGTCCCTTGTTTGTCTTCTGTTGCTGGTTACTTGTGACTGGTCCACCTTGTCCTGTTTGTTTCCTGTTGCTGGGTCATTGTGACTGGTCCATCATATCCTGTTTGTTTTCTGTTGCTGGTCCATCTTGTCCTTTTTGCCCTTTGTTGCTGGTTCATTGTGACTGGTCCATCTTATCCTATTTGCCCTCTGTTGCTGGTTTATTGTGACTGGTCAAACCTTTTCTGTTAGTCTTTTGTTGCTGGTTTATTGTGACGGGCCCATCCTGTCCTTTTTGTCTTCTGTTGCTGGTTCATTGTGACTGGTCCATTGTGTCCTGTTTTTCTTCTGTTGCTGGTTGATTGTGACTGGTCCATCATGTCCTGTTTGTCTTCTGTTGCTGGTTCATTGTGACTGGTCCATCCTGTCCTTTTTGCCCTTTGTTGCTGGTTCATTGTGACTGGTCCATCTTATCCTATTTGCCCTCGTTGCTGGTTTATTGTGACTGGTCAAACCTTTTCTGTTAGTCTTCTGTTGCTGGTTTATTGCGACTGGCCCATCCTGTCCTTTTTGTCTTCTGTTGCTGGTTCATTGTGACTGGTCCATTGTGTCCTGTTTTTCTTCTGTTGCTGGTTGATTGTGACTGGTCCATCATGTCCTGTTTGTCTTCTGTTGCTGGTTTATTGTGACTGGCCCATCCTGTCCTTTTTGTCTTCTGTTGCTGGTTCATTGCAACTTGTCCATCCTGTCCTGTTTTTCTTCTGTTGCTGGTTGATTGTGACTGGTCCATCATGTCCTGTTTGTCTTCTGTTGCTGGTTTATTGTGACTGGCCCATCCTGTCCTTTTTGTCTTCTGTTGCTGGTTCATTGCAACTTGTCCATCCTGTCCTGTTTTTCTTCTGTTGCTGGTTGATTGTGACTGGTCCATCATGTCCTGTTTGTCTTCTGTTGCTAGTTCATTGTGACTGGTTCATCCTGTCCTTTTTGTCTTCTATTGCTGGTTCATTGTGACTGGTCCATTGTGTCCAGTTTGTCTTCTGTTGCTTGTTCATTATGACTGGACCATTGTGTCCTGTTTGTCTTCTTTTGCTGGTTGATGGTGACTGGTCCACCTTGTCCTGTTTGTCTTCTATTGCTGGTTCATTGTGACTGGTCCACCTTGTCCTATTTGTCTTCTGTTGCTGGTGTATTGTGACTGGCCCATCCTGTCCTCCATGGTGAGCGTGCTCTGAGACTTCCATGGTTAGCATGCTCTAAGCCTCCCATGGTTAGCATGCTCTAAGCCTCCCATGGTGAGCATGCTCTAAGCCTCCTATGGTGAGCATGCTCTAAGCCTCCCATGGTGAGCATGCTCTGAGCCTTCCATGTATAGCTAGCTCTAAGCCTCCCATGCTGAGCATTGCTCTAAGGCTCCCATGGTTAGCATGCTCTAAGCCACCCATGGTTAGCATGCTCCAAGGCTCCCATGGTTTGCATGCTCTAAGCCTTCCATGGTTAACATGCTCTGAGACTTCCTTGGTTAGCATGCTCTAAGCCTCCTATGGTGAGCATGCTCTGAGACTTCCATGGTTAGCATGCTCTAAGCCTCCCAGGGTGAGCATGCTCTAAGCCTCCCATGGTGAGCGTGCTCTGAGACTTCCATGTTTAGCATGCTCTGAGACTTCCATGTTTGGCATGCTATGAGACTTCCATGTATAGCAAGCTCTAAGCCTCCCATGCTGAGCATTGCTCTAAGGCTCCCATGGTTAGCATGCTCTAAGCCACCCAAGGTTAGCATGCTCCAAGGCTTCCATGGTTTGCATGCTCTAAGCCTTCCATGGTTAGCATGCTCTGAGACTTCCATGGTTAGCATGCTCTAAGCCTCCTATGGTGAGCATGCTCTGAGACTTCCATGGTTAGCATGCTCTAAGCCTCCCAGGGTGAGCGTGCTCTGAGACTTCCATGTTTAGCATGCTCTAAGCCTCCCATGGTGATTGTGCTCTGAGACTTCCATGTTTAGCATGCTCTAAGCCTCCCATGGTGAGCATGCTCTGAGACTTCCATGGTTAGCATGCTCTAAGCCTCCCATGGTGAGCGTGCTCTGAGACTTCCATGTTTAGCATGCTCTAAGCCTCCCATGGTGAGCGTGCTCTGAGACTTCCATGTTTAGCATGCTCTAAGCCTCCCATGGTGAGCGTGCTCTGAGACTTCCATGTTTAGCATGCTCTATGCCTCCCATGGTGAGCATGCTCTGAGACTTCCATGTTTAGCATGCTCTAAGCCTCCCATGGTGAGCGTGCTCTGAGACTTCCATGTTTAGCATGCTCTGAGACTTCCATGTTTGGCATGCTCTAAGACTTCCATGGTTAGCATGCTCTGAGACTTCCATGTTAAGCATGCTCTGAGACTTCCATGTTTGGCATGCTCTAAGACTTCCATGTTTAGCATGCTCTGAGACTTCCATGTTTAGCATGCTCTGAGACTTCCATGTTTAGCATGCTCTGAGACTTCCATGTTTAGCATGCTCTGAGACTTCCATGTGTAGCATGTTCTGAGACTTCCATGTTTAGCATGCTCTGAGACTTCCATGTTTAGCATGCTCTGAGACTTCCATGTTTAGCATGCTCTGAGACTTCCATGTTTAGCATGCTCTGAGACTTCCATGTTTAGCATGCTCTAAGCCTTCCATGTTTAGCATGCTCTGAGACTTCCATGGTTAGCATGCTCTAAGCCTCCCATGGTGAGCATGCTCTGAGACTTCCATGTTTAGCATGCTCTGAGACTTCCATGGTTAGCATGCTCTAAGCCTCCCATTGTGAGCATTGCTCTAAGGCTCCCATGGTGAGCATGCTCTAAGCCTCCAATGGTGAGCATGCTCTGAGACTTCTATGTTCAGCATTCTTTAAGCCTCCCATTGTGAGCATTGCTCTAAGGCTCCCATGGTGAGCATGCTCTAAGCCTCCCATGGTGAGCTTTGCTCTAAGGCTCCCCTGGTTAGCATGCTCTAAGCCTCCCATGGTGAGCATGCTCTAAGCCTCCCATGATGAGCATGCTCTGAGACTTCCATGTATAGTATGCCCTAAGCCTCCCACGGTGGCATCTCTGCTACTGACATGAATGGTAAACCTATGTTATATGATATGAAATACGTAATAATTATACATAATACATATTAATTTTTTTAAATGTATTTTAAACTTTATTGCAGCAAAAAAAGAAATATAAAAATTGATGTTCTCAGTAATTTGGTAAATCCAGTTATCACTCTGGCATTGTCATCTTTGGTCATATATATATGTATCTGACTCCTGAAACTGTAAAAGTATGTAAATGGTAGCCAGTTTTCACATGCCTTCATCAAACTCATGAACCACTTAAAATAACTGACTTTCTTTCTTTGGCAGAAAGGGAGATCTTTCAAAGCCTAAACCTCTGTACCACTAAAAAGGTGGTAATCTTATGTTTAAGTAATTATTAAGACCAAACGTACTAATTGCTCACATTCATAGTTTTTAGGGGTCTTGGCAACAAATGTGTCACAAAAGTGTGTCCTTTACAAGAAAGTTCTTAATTAAGAAAATTAGCATTTTAACTGACCTGTCTACCCAGGGTGTATACACATCCTTCAGTCAATGATAGACCTAAGACATGATTGATATCTGGGACTCTTACTTGCTGTAGCTCTCTTTTTAGTACTGCATATCTTGATTAGATTGGCCCTGTTTATTGAAACTTAATGGGTGCAAGCCAGGGTAGCCAGATCCCTAGTACTAGTGGACATAAGCTCTGCCTTCTTGTGAGTTTGACAATTACACACTTTACATTTCGCATTAAATTCACTTATTTTATACATGATAAGTGGTTCAGAGTAATTCAAGAGGGAGTGAACTGTCAATAGCATTCCCCTTTCAGTTAGCTGACTAGGACAACATTAATCCTACAAAACAGTTTTTGGTCATTTTCTCAAAACAGTATTCCAGTTGATTATATCTTCCTCAGAGAGATATGTCTAACAAACTATTATGAATAAAGCTATCCAGCGCAGCAAATGTGTTTCACAATATGTCATCTAACATGCATTTGTTTCTTTTTCTCTATAATTTATCTTATAAAGCAGTAACAGGGCATTTTAAACAAAGAATCACTATTTAGTTTGTAAAAGATTGTTAAAATTAAAACTTGTTTTGCAACTTTTTAGCTAAATTAAATAAAAGTGTTAGAAACTACACATTATTTCAAATGATTATGTACCCTCAATATTAAATCAAAATTATTATCCACCTGTAGATAACCAATGACAGAGGATCAAGTGATCAGCAAGATTATACATCATTGGTGCCGAAACCAGGAAACCCTCGGGAACTTTCTGACATTGTGTGCTCTCAGTCAGACATTGATGATGTTGAGGTTGTCAGTTACATGTCACAAGAGGTCAAGGTCAGTCAAGATGGACAAAAAGTGTCAGGTCCATGCTATGATAACAACCTTTACTGTAAATTAGGAATGGATGGGATGTTTAATGATGGTGATGGTTGCCATGACAGTGGTGTACAGGTCAGTAGGGCAGATTGTGATCATGTAAGTGTTGACACCACATACAAGCTGAAGTACAGGGCTCAGATCTCAGAAGATGGGGCTTACAGCAGTCTGCCATGCTCAGAATCCAGTGTATCACCATACACTCAGTATACAAGTGAACTGGAGGAAAATGACAGTCCCGCAGAATCTTTGAATTTAAGTCTCATGGGATCTGACACCAACTGTGATGACTTTGATCAATTGTTCCAGCCTCTGAATGTAGAAGAAGCACATCGATATGTGACCTACAGAGGTGGCAACACTCAGTCGGAAGAGGTAACAGGACCAGGCTCTCCTGACAGTGGGGTGGTATCATCCACATATTTTAACATGATAGACAGAAGATCTGTTAGGATTCACCCAGATGCCAAAAATACTCACACCAAGCAAACCAACACTGATTCATGATATAACAGATCAGATTCATCTGCTGAGTTCTTTTCTAGATGTCGTCTTCCAATAAGTATGAATTAAAGAGTTGTCAGACATTCTGTAACAGAAATGTACAGCTCCAGACTTGATAGTACTTTGCCAGCAGATAGGAAGAGCTACTAAGATGTCAGACACTGTCCTGATGCTGTGTAAATTCTAGCTGTGGAGAGCTTTTTAAAGAAGATATGTTCATTTCAAGATGTTAAAAACTCTAAAAAATGAAGAGTTCCATTGTTGCCAGACACTCTGTGCAGATATATGAAGATTTCAGCAGCTGACATCCCTCAACAGCAGATATCAAATGATAGTTCTACAACTGTCAGGCTCTTTCTAGGAGATATTTTACCTCTGGCAGATATGAAGAGCTGGCAAGTTGACAGGAACTCTCCACTCTGCATCATAACTGCATCTACAGTTTGTTGTTTGCCTGGTATACAAGCAGTAAGCTTGTACATATGGTTTCTGTGTACAGACTGGCTCCAGTTTTGGAGAACTGAGCTTATACATCTGGTTGCCAGGGATGTCTACTTAGGTTGTCTTCATGGACCAAAGAGTGAACTAAATTGTAAATATTTGAGTGTGAATATTCATGCATTGTCAGTGGCAGCTAATTTTGTACCTTCATATATGAAAGAGAAATTGCATATATATAAATTAAACTATAGTGAAGTGTCCATTCTTTGAGGATGGTTGTACACAGCAGTAACAGAAGAATGATATATGATAACAATTACAAACAAATCATTTATGTCATTATGTTGAAATGTAGACGCATTGTATTTAATGTTTACATCAAATTTAATGGGTCAATAACTGATAACAATGTGATAACAGGAAGGCCAGTATACAATGTGTGTACCAATTTAACCTTTGTCAAAAAATGGCACCTGCATGTGAATGCAAGTATTTAAGCACCAGAAACTGTGACCCACCAGTCATAATTTTGTTGTAGATGTAAATTTTACCTCAGCTGACTGTGAAGCCACAACTCCATTCATTCACTTGTGGTCAACAATGAGGCTAAAGTCAAACATATTATATGTTGTAGGACCAATGCCTTTTATATGGGTATGGTTGCAGTTCAAATCCAATGTCTCATCCAACAACATTTTAGTCATAACATGTAGAGAATTGTCATGCAGATGGATGGGGTCAGGCAGGCAATCATTGTTAATTTGGAAATGTGACCAAAGGGTCCCAAGATTATGCAACCACATGCATAAAGGCATTGTAGCTTATGATATCTTAGTGATGACCCTTTGTCACACAACCTCCCAGCTGTCTCTTTACATAATAGTAGAACTGGATATTTAACTTGACATCCATTTAGATCCTAGTATAATCTCCTTTGAAACCTAAAATTGGGTCATGGTGACCTATATCCTGATAGCTGTGGGAAAATACATTTCTTAGTGTTCAGAGATTGCTCCACATATATTTAAGTGCCCCAAAAGGAAGCTTATTGTTTTACCGGGTGCGCGACTGCACTGCTTATATCTCTTACATGCTGGCATCTATCAATATTATATCATAATTCTGTAGTATTGAGGCAAAACAATTTTTCCTGGTGCTGTGACCTATACTTTAGGCATCATTTGTTCGTTAGCTAAATAGCACGAAGAGTTTTGCTTTGATTTTGTTCCAATGTAGGGGAAGGCATTGACTAAAGACTCTCGAACTGATTAACTTTTGGTTAGTCTTGACCCTATTTTATAAACTTATTTATTTTACACGGATTGTACAAATAGTTCTTATAACTAATCACAGCACTCTCCATGGCTCAGATTGTGGCATTCAGTAGACTGCAGAGAAAACCACCGGCCTTGGACGGCAGCTACAACCCATTCTCATATCCATGCTAGGGATTGAACCAAGGTCACCAGCGGAGAGAGCTGAGCATTTAACCCCTCAACTGTCCAGGCCCCAAATTTGTGCAATTTATAAAAATAAATTATTAGCACTTTGGCATTTTCACCAATGAATAAATATCAACAAAATGTGGTTTTAGGTGTATCTTAGGCATGCTCTCAAATATTCTTGTATGTCAGAATTGCATCATACTAATTCCACATAGTTTTCTGAAATTAGGTCACTCTAACGTAATTTAGCCATAAAACTAGGTCAGAGAGCATGCTTATATAAATGCCATTAGCTTCCCTATTATTCATCAGAATAGGACCAAACAATGAATTACTGATCAGTTCGCATCATAATACCCATTTTGCTCATGATCTTGACACATGCTTTCAAGGTCAAGTAACAGTAGACTTTGGGTATAATTAGTTGTTAGCCTGATAGCATAACAGGTTTTTATTGGATTTTGTTCTAATTTAGCGGAAGGCATCAACTAATGACTATCTCAAAATGATTAACTTTTGGTTGACCTTGACCTATGTTTGTTCAATTTATTAGCACTTTTGCATTTCCCCAAATGACTCCGTATCATGGAAAAGTGGCTTTAGGCGTGTCTTTGGCAAATTGCCAAATATTCTTGTGTCTCAGTCTTGCAGCTTTCTGATTTCACATAGTTTTTAGCTCAGCTAACTGTAAGTCAACTGAGGTATAGGAATGGTGCTTTGTCCGTCAGCCGTCCGGCCGTCCGTTAGCAGGGCACAAATTGTAACTGCTGGACCTAGAAATTTCCAAGTGAATATCCAGGGAGGTCAATAAAAGATCTCCTTGGAAACCTGAAATTAGGTCACTGACCTATATCCTCTGAGCTATGGGGCTTGAAAGTACCCCCCAGAATAATAAAAAAATATAATACAAAACCTCCAATATCTTGATAATTAATGCTTGGATTGTTATAAATTTTGCCTTGAATATTGACCATGATTAGTTTTCTCAGATTCAGAAGTGGTGGCGCCACCTGTATTTTTTATTATTATTATTTTTTTTTATTCCACAAACAGAAAAACATAATACACAAAAGCATAATTCCATATAACTTCCACATAACATAATACGTAAACAGCAACATACAAACAATATATATCCAGTACATCCATATACCAATAAGAAAAGATATATTAATTATAGAAAAAAAAATCATTATTTGTAATTATTATGTATTTGAATATTTTCCTTTTTACCCTTTAACCCACATATACATGCATATACACACACACATACATACATATACATATATACATATATATATATATATATATATATATATATATATATATATATATATATATACATGCACACTCACTTACATGTGCCCACAGATATGCATCTACAAAGTGTTATATGACTATACATATCTAAAATATTTTTAGCTGAAATTTTTTTAATTACTCTTATTTTAATATTTTTTGTTTGTTTGGGAAATTCCTAAATGCCAATATGTCCATCTTATCTCTATCATACATATGATTTCTGCACAGAGAATATATACATTTTTCACACTAAAGAATCAACTAATTTTTTTGTGAAAGAAACAAAAAAACAATAAAGTCTTTTCACCCATCTTATCTCTATAATACATAAATAATTTCTGTACAAAGACACTATATAAGTCTTTCACACTAAAGGATCAACATCATTTATATAGGAAAAAAAGTTAATAAAAAGTCAATCAGTATCTTGAAAATTAAAAACTCCCCACTTTCTTAAGTGATTTTCTATACAATTTTTCTTTGCTGCAATATGTTTCTCTATAAAATACATATTCCTCACATAGTTTATTGCTTCCCTTTTTGTTGGTTTTGCCTGTTTGTACCTGCATGCATAAACATATTTTTTCAAAATAAGAAGTATAAGACTCAGGATATCATTATCTCTGTTCCCCAATATCACCAAATTAAAACTTAAGGTCACTTTTTTTCTTCCCATTTTCATGTTAATCCATAATGTAATATCTGACCAGAATTTTTGCACTATTGTGCATTCCCATAGTAAATGGACAATTGATTCTGGCTCCATGAGACAAAAAGAACAGGTATCAGAATCTTTAATCTTAATCTTACATAAAAAAGTATTTGTCGTTAAAATGTTCAGTAATTTATACTGAAACATTCTTAAATTTGGAGATTTTGTTATATTCATTGTATGTATAAACGATGTGGAAATCTTGGAAATATTTTCATCTAAATTCAGGTCTCTAGACCATTTCTTTATTGCCTTTTCTGGTGCTTTATACACATATTTTATCATTTCATCATACACCATCTTTGAAACTTGTTTTGATTTTAAAATAATCGCAACTTTATTTTTTTTCTTTTATGATGATATTGATCCCTCAGTTTCCATAAGCATTTTCTTCCATGCTTTTGGGATGGCATTTATCAGTCCCTGATATTCAAGAAAATGTATAGTTCTACCAATAATATTATTTAACTCTTTATTACTGATAAACCTGTTTAGTCCATTCTCATTGATTATTAACAAGTCGGCTACATTTATTAACAAGTCGGCTACATTTTTTATTCCGGCATCAAGCCAATGTTGATAAAATAATGGTTTATTATCTATTCTGATATTAGAGTTCATCCATATACATTGACTAAGAATATCATTTTCATCTTCAAGGTTAGCATTATAGTTATATAAGCACCAAGCTTCCAAAACCTCTCTCCAGAACGGATTAATGTTTCGACATATATACAGTAAATCTGTTTTTGTTAAATTACATTTGAAGAATAAAGAACCACCTTTAATCAATTTTAGTATATCATGTTTCCATCCTAATTCTGCCTCCTCGAGTAGTAATCTTTCTATCCAGGTAATTCTGAGTGCAGTTTTGTAGGTCTGTGTGTGAGTCATCCTCAGACCCCTTCATTCATAAGGTCCCACTAATGTTAGTCTTTTTATCTGTTCAGGTTTATGTGACCAAATAAATTCAAACATTATTTTTTCTATTTCTTTAAAAAATATTTTATCAGGTGCAGGTAGGACTGACAGTAAAAATGTAAGTTGTGATAGAGCAAATGTTTTTAATATTATTATCTTGCCCTGCTATGTTATGTTTCTATATGACCAAATATTAAGAAGACACTTTAGTTTCTCCACTGCTGGGGTAAAAATAAGTTTCATTAGATGTTTCATTTCTGAAGTAATTTTTATTCCTAATATATCTACTGGGCCGTAAGACCATTTAAGATGTAATCTTTCTGTTTCATGTTTCCATGGTATAACCGACCTATTTTGCCTTAAGAAAGGCATAACTACTGTTTTTTCTATATTTATATTCAGCCCCGAAACCAATGCAAAACGTTTAAATATTTCAAGAGCTTCTTTTAATGAGTTTGCATCTTTTAGAGTTAGTGTAGTGTCATCTGCATATTGTAGTATTTTGTTTCCAAAATATCCCTTAATGTTTTGATTTGCTCTGATTTGTATTGCCAAGGTTTCTACACACAAGATGAAAAGATATGGGGATAATGGGCAGCCTTGCCTTACTCCTTTTGAGATTTCAAAATAGTCAGAAATCCAACCATTATTATTAATACAGCTACTGGTATTTTTGTAAAGTATTTTACACCGCTTTTCTAATAAAGATCCAAATTTAAAATATTTCAAAGCCTGTGATAAAAATCCTCTTTCTAATTTATCATATACTTTCTCAAAATCTATCATCATCAATAAGCCATTTATTTTTGTTTTCTTTGCCTTGTAAATATTATTAATAATTTGATTGATGTTTTCACCAATGTATCTATTTTTTAGAAAACCTGTTTGATTTTGATTTATTAGTTCAGGCAATCCTTTTTTCATTCTAGAGGCTACAATTCCGGCAATAATTTTATAATCCGCATTGAGTAAAGATATAGGTCTCCAATTTCTCATTTCCATTTCATCTTTACCTTTCTTTGGAATTAGACTAATAACACCCTGTTTCATTGAATATGAGAGATCTCCTGTATTATATATATATTCTAATGCATCTATATAGTATGTTTTTAGTTGTTCCCAAAATGTTTTGTAAAATTCTGCTGGTAATCTGTCACTTCCCGGTGTTTTGTTATTTTTCTGTGACATCAAGCTTTGAGTAATTTCCTTTTCATTTAGAGGAATATAAAGAAATTCTTGCATATTATCTTAAAGTTTCACTGTTGGGTTTAATGATGTCCAAAAATCATCTTTATATTCTTAATTTATATCATCCTCTTGTTTTTTATACAATGACTGATGATAATTTTTAGCTGCAGATAGAATATCTTTCTGGTTTTCTGTTATTGTGCCATCAGGGAATCTTATTTTATTGATCCTTTTTTTATTATAGTTTCTTCTTTCTAGATTGAGAAAGTATTTTGAGGATTTTTCACCATGTTTATACCATCTTGCTCTACTTCTAATTATTGCACCCTCTGTTTGTTCTTGTACCATTTGTTCTAATCTTTCCTTTGTATTTATATATTCTATATCTTCCTGTTGGTTTCTATCAATGAATAATTTCATTTTTTTTTCTAATGTTTGTATTTCATCTCTCTTTCTTTTTGCTCTTTGAATTCCATATGTTTTACTTTTTCTTCTAATACTCATCTTCAAGGTTTCCCATAACAAAGCAGGATTGGAACCAATGTTATCCTTCACAGTGGTTTGTATGGTTAATTTATTAGTGTTTTATACTCTTTCTCTTTCAAATAGGCAGTATTTAGTTTCCATAGTCTTTTACCACTCTTATTTAAAGATGTTTGTAGTACAAAACTTACTGCAAGGTGTTCAGATTTATAATTTGGTACAATTTCTGAATTAACTACTTAGTCCTTAAGCCCATTTGAAATTAAAAAATAATCAAGACGGCTCTTTATTGGATACGGATGTTTTCTGGAACACGTATATTTTTTAACTTCTGGATTGTTGTATCTCCATATGTCAATCAGTCCACTTTCATCCATGTAATTTAATATAACACACTGGCTATGTTTATTTGTATCCAATCTACCTCCAGCTTTATCTTTATTTACGTCTAATACTGTATTCCAATCTCCTGCTAGGAGCCTGTTATCATTGGCTATATTTTCATTCTTATTAAAAATTTCATGGAAAAAGGATGGTTTATCATTGTTTGGTCCATATGTATTTGAAAGTGTCATGCGTAAACCTTCAATTGTGCAGTCTGCAATTATATATCTACCATTTTTGTCAATTTCTAATTTATGTATCTCATGTTGAATGTGATTTTTAATCAATATGGCTACCCCCCTCGAATTACTGCTGCCATGACTATAAAGAATTGTATGACCCCATTCTGAATGCCACATATACTCTATGTCTTTCGAACTATGTGTTTCTTGAATAAAAATTATTGAATGTTTTTTCTTTGCAACCAGTAGAATGTTTCACGTTGTTTCTTGTTGTCTGCTAAACCCCTTGCATTAAAGAAAAAAAATAAATACTGCTGTTTGTCATGAATCAATAAATTAACTCAGTCATATATTTTCCAACTACAAGCATATTAATGGCAAAGCCCAAAAGGATACATGAACCAAATATCACCCTTGCAATACTGCCCACATGGCCATAACCCTGGTTCGAAATGTTTAATCTAAAGCATACTTGACATTACTTGCACACTAGCAAGTGTTGTATCAATAATGTAATTTGTCGGCTGGATATAACATAATCACAACACGTATATCTGAAAACACCTACCACATAAACCATACACATGCTGTCACAACGTCAACAGTACACCAAAATCGCTTGAGCGATAAAATAACCAAAATAACCTTCCAGTTCTTTTCTTCAAATATTTTTATATTCCGTGTATTTTTGAATTTGTTTGTTTTTTGGATCTAAGTTCCATTCCTTAGACCACCTCTAGATATGTCCACTAGTCCGAACACTCTGTAACACTCACAATAATCCGACTTTATTTGAGAGGTCTTGAGGAGCAGGTCCGTCTAGCCCGCCATATTGAACCGGAAGTTTATTATTTTAACGAATATTTTTTATTCTTTTTAGTATAAAATGACAACAATTGTGTCAGTTTCTCAGCTGTCATTACATCTAGTGTCCAAAACCTGGTGTGTTTATTGATCACAAGTGGATGCCATATAGTTATCACCCTGTCTGTCTGTCTGTTTGTCTGTCTGTCTGTCCATCCACACAAAGTGGTTTCCAGATGATAACTCCAGGTTGTCTTGACGCATGGATTTCAAATTTGACTTGCACATGGTCCACCACTAAAGCAAGAACCTATATGATTTTGGGGTCATGAGGTCAAAGGTCAAAGTCACAGGACTAACTTTTTTAAAAAGATTATGGCTGCATTTTAAGCCAAGCTTTTCATCCCAAACTTACCATTTTGCACATTATGCTGACTTGCCAGTATGGGGAGAGCATAAATGAATTTGGGGTCACATGGTCAAAGGTCAAGGTCACAGGGGCTATCTGTTCACAAATTAGTTTCCAGATGTTAACTCCAGTTAAGTTTGACATACTGGTTTCAAACTTAATTTATATATGACTTGCTATTCTAAAAGAACCGTGTGGATTTTGGGGTCCAAAAGTCAAAGGTCATGGTCACAGGACTCATTTCTTTATAAAGAATGCACATGCATTTTTAGCCAAACTTTCTGTCATAAACATTCTATCTTCCAGATGTTGCTCACCTGCCAATAACGGAAGTAACTTATGGATTTTAGGGTCACAAGGTCAAGGTCATGGGGGCCATCAATCCACATATTAGTTTCCAGATGATAACACCAGTTTGGTTTGAAATATTGGTTTCAAACTTGGCTTATATATGACCCACCACTAAAATAAGAACTGATGATTCTGGGGTCATGAGATCACAGGACCAACTGCTTAAGAAAGATTGTGAATGCATTTTTAGCCAAACTTTTCATCTGAATCCTTCCACCATCAACATGTGGTGCACCTGCCAATAGGGGAAGTTTCCTTTTGAGTTTGGGGTCATAAGGTCAAAGGTTAAGGTCACAGGGCCCATCCATTCACAAATAAGTTTATGGATGATAACTCCAGTTTGGGTAGACAGGCTGGCATCAAACTGATAACAGGACCAATGTTTTGGAAAACATCATTAACTAAAATCCTATAGACAAATGCAGCTGAGCATCGAGACCCATGGGTGCCTAGTTTATAATATGATCATTCTGACCTAATTTAACCATAAAATTTAGACAGGTTACCTTTATCAATGGTATTTGCTCCTCTATTATTCATCAGAATTGGACCAAACCATGCATTAATCATCAGTTTGTGTAATTGTACCCATTTTGCTCATGACCTTAACTTATGCTTTCAAGGTCAAGTTACAATACACTTTGGACACCATTTGTTGTTACCGCAATAGCACCAAGGGTTTTGATTGGATTTTATTCTAATTTAGTGGAATGCATTGACTAATGAATCTTTCAAACTGATCAACTTTTGGTTGACTTTGTCCCATATTTGTGCAATTTATTAGCACTTTTACATTTTCAACAACGACTAAATATCACCATAAAGTGGTTTTAGGCGTATTTTCATATGATTTCCTGCAATTATGTGACAATGGGGCACTTCATGTTTTTGCATGCAATTACAGCTTTATCTAGTTTACACTGGATCAGGAAGTTAAAATAATGCCTTTAATGTTATGCCAGGAATGAACAGAAGTTCATTTTCATGTAAGACTACTGGTCCCAACTCTTAATTTATGGTTCCTCCTAGAGGAGACATGTTCTTTCCAGTCCTGCCATCTGTGGTCTGTAGATATTTTTGTGAAAAGAATAAAATTAATCAAAAAAGATTTGAAAATTGGTGACCTAGACCTTTATTCTCAACAAACAATATGTGGAAATATAGGATTTTTTTTTATTATAATAGTGAAGTACTGCATATATTTTCCTCAAACTTGGTATTCCAACTGTTTCAATGAAGTTCACAGAAGAGTTTAAAAATTTGTGATCTTTACCTTGATCTTCAAGATCAGATCAGGCAAATTACAGGATTATTGTTAATCCCATGACATTTGAAGTACTACATATGTTTTCATCAAATTTGATACACAAGTAGTTTCATGATGGAGGCAATTGCTTGGTTTTTGTGAACAGTGAAATTTTGTATTATTGTGCAATGCTGAAACTGTTTAATAGCCAAATGTCATTTGTAGCTGAGTAAACATGAATTTTTCATTTCCATATTTGTCCAAAATTTAACTTTACCTGGCTCTGTCAGCATAAAAAGTTTTAATGAATTTGATAAAACCTGTTCTTCAGAAGTGTCACTAGAACAGTTGTGAAATTTTATTCAATTTTGATTAAAATTTCATGCAAGAACTCCAATATCTCAATTATCAAAGGATTATTGGCGTTTTTTAATATAAATGTGGACCATTATTGTTCACATATAAATGCCACAATTGAACCATATTTATGCATGTTTCATAATATTGTCAAACTGATAAAAGGCAATAATGTAACTTTTTTCCATGAGTAAATATTCTTTCATCTTTGTTTAACACATTCATCTTCTAAGACATTTATAAGTAGATTTTGTTGCTAAATTTTAAATAATTAAATGTACAGGACAAGATGTCAATAAAATTGATATGCTATATTTGTTCAAAATTATCACTACTTGAAATTATTACCTACTGTATATTTTTGTTCAGATCAAGTTTTTATTATATCTTGATGTTTATGGGTCAGCTAAGTATCATGATCTATGTGTCAGTTGTTTATCATTAGGCAGCATTGTAGGTAAAAGTTTTATATGGTTATCATTAAAGACACAAGACACCTGTCATTCCAACAAAATGAGACAGATACAGTTATCTGAAAACTGCATAAATTTTGTTTTTTCAATAACTTTGAAGACAAAGTCAAGAATCATCTACATGATTTTCCAATTCATCCACCTTAAAATATGACATGAAATAAAAACTGGTAATCATGGTTCATGTAACAGAATTCAGAGGGAGGGAAACACATACACAGTAAACACATTTTGCTCAGTTTGTGGCCGACATTTTTTTCAATATTACTCTACACTTAAACCCTTTATGCTATGTGTAATATTTGTTTTGTGCATTATTACTTTTATATTATATTTTTTATATATTTTACATGCTTACCTTTATTAACATTTAAAATCATCATCATCATGTTTTAGATCATTAGACTTGTGAGGCTTTGTGTAGTACTGACAATGTTTCATTCCCTACCGTTTCACAAAGTTCATGAAATTAGGATTTTCATCAATATATATCATTGCATGTGTAAGTTTTTCTTATTATGAATATATTTGTATTTTTATTATCCTTTCACTGACATGTGACATCAAACCATTCATGAACCAACATTCTGGCTGTCAAAAATGTCAAAATGTTGAAGATTTGTTGTATTGGTAGTTTAAAGGCTCATTTTAATGTATATAGGTAACTGCTGAAAATTGATTATGATTTAATTGAAACTGGGAGTTTTTTATTTTGGATTTTATTTAAGAAGATCCACATTGATGCCCATTGATTAATTTTATTGTCTTTATACTATCAACCTGTATTTTCTATAAAGGACCCCAGTAATTATCCAGGGATATATTTCAATAAATGCAGGAACACAGAATCATTTATCTGAATATGCCATGGTAGACTGATAACTATTCCTACTATCCATAATATATGCATTCTGCTATTTATTCCTTATAAAGTGTATATTCTTTTATTCTGTTTTCATAAAAGTTGCATGATTCCATGCAGTCATCCAAAAGTTTGCTGAAATCCATACAGTCTTTAAGTGTGCATTCTTCCATTCATTCCTCATGAAGTGTGCATTATTTCATTGAAGTAAACTTCAGTTACTAATGTGCATGCCCTGTAACAATGCTGAAATACATACACTGGTTTCACTTTTTTACCTAATATACAATGGTAGCCATATGACTAGAAATTTTGGAGGTCAGATGGCATGTTTGAAAAGGATGGGTAAGGCAAGTATGGTTATCTTAGATATCCGCAAGGCGTATCTTTCATAATTGATTATAACAGTTATATGTGTTGATCAGACTGTGTAAAGCTCTATGAATTGTATATAATTGAATGGTAAAATAAGGCTTGACAATCAAAATTTCAAAATAATTGTGAAGTTAAAACTCTGGTTACTTCAGTTTTAGCTCAGCAGACTGTAAGTCATGTGAGCTATAGTGATAATGCCATGTCTATCATCTGTCTGGTTGTCTGATACTCCATAAACGTGGCACAAGTTGGACCTAGAAACCTCCAACTTATCATCCATGGAGGTCCCCAAAAACTCCTTCAAAACCTGAAATTAGATCACCTACATTCTCAAAGTTATGGAGCTTCTCTGTGCAACCTAAAATAATCATGTTTGATACAAAAGCTCCTCAAACATCAATATAATAAATGTCAAATAACATCAATTGTGTCAATTTCCAACTTTAGTTATTTATCATTACTAGTTTAATCAGTTGGTGAAGACTGATGGTGTACTTTTTTGTCAATGCTTTTATTCTTGAGACTATGTTGTAAATTATATATCTTTATCATATGTTTCTCATGTTGTGATTTATTTGTGAATGTGATAACTTTGGAAGTATTGCATATTTTCACTCAATTTTGACACACAAGTTGTTTTTACAACCTTGGATTAGTTTGAAAATTGGTGACCTTGTTCTTGATATTCAAGTTCAAATCTGAAGAATTCTTTGATTATTTTGACCCCTATATATATTTGAAGTACTGAAGAT
Organism: Sipunculus nudus; assembly: GCA_026874595.1. Taxonomy (NCBI): domain Eukaryota; kingdom Metazoa; phylum Annelida; class Sipuncula; order Golfingiida; family Sipunculidae; genus Sipunculus; species Sipunculus nudus. The sequence continues at coordinate 97,347,278 of CM049309.1, forward strand.
TTCCCCTCAATTTGGACTCAAAAGTTGTTTCCATACTGCTCTTTGACACGGTAAAATCTGCTGACCTTGACCTACAAGTTAAAATCAGCCAAAATGTAATTTTTAGCTCAGCAGACTGAAAGTCAATTGAGGTATGGGAATGGCGCTTTGTCCGTCATCAGTCCGGGTGTCTGGCTGTCCGAACATCTGTTAGATAGGCTTAATAAAAAAATCTTCTTAGAAACCTGAAATTACATCACTGCAACCTAGATCCTCTGAGTAATGGGTCTTGTAAGTACCAGCAACAAAAATAAAAAATTAGATACAAAACCTCCAGTATCTGGATAATTAATTGATGGATTGCCATGAATCTTACCTAAAATATTGGTCATGACTAGTTTTGTCAGTTCCCCAATACTAGTGGTGCCACATGAATTTTTATAATTTTTTTCTGTTTTTGAGACCATCAAATGACAGCAGTTATTTCAGTTTCTTAGCTTTGGTCTCATCCACTGTCCTCATCGATACTCAAAACTTACGGCCAGACAAATCTGCATCTGTATTGCACATTACACTACCTTGCTCACACATTTCGCCAATATCCAGCTGATCACCAAGACCTGATTTATTCTTTCATAATACTTACCAGACTTTTATCAAACTTTTATTTAAGTAGGAATGGAGATAAATAAGGGATGGATTTTATAGAAAATATTATCTGAGAAATTTTCTCTGTTATTTTTCATTTCAATTTATATCAACCATCATGGTGTTTTGTGTCATGGCAAGGAGTGATAAGGCAATATTTCTTTAATACTTAGAAATAACTTACTTTTGAAAATATTTGTCTTAAAATATATTCTTATCTACATTATGAATATATCTGCCTCACATGAAATGATCAGACTGTGGAAGAAATGATGACAATGATCTATGATCACCTCATACCTAGCACAATACATGCTTTCAGGCAATCAGGATTTAGGGACAAGATTAAAAGATGAATTGGTAAATGTTTGGGTTTCTTAAATATGTGGTTTGGCATTTCAAGATTGTTGGGCTCATGTTTATGCTAATTGACAACATTTAAGCACATCAACACAAACATGTTACATATATACCTTAAGTTTGTCTCCTATATCGGTCAACAAGAGCTAATGTTTTCTTTTCATGACCACACAGTTAAAGAATCACTGGTACAAAAGAATATTCATAAAATGCTCCAATTGCTGTTGGTAACACTTGACATACACCTGCTCAGTCAAGACGCCCCTTGCTGCCTTAAGAGTGTCAAAGCACCACTTGAGTCATGTTTACGTACTTAAATATGAGCAAGCATATGTAGAACTATGCAGTTTTTTTTATCATATCTATATTTAACTCTCGGGCCAAAGTGTATATTAATATATTTTTTTTTCTGAGTGAAATGCTGATCAGTTTGTTGTTTTCATTTTTCATTCATAAATTGCAAAAGATATAGTTAGGTATACAGCAACTTTTGTACAGGTATTCATGCAATAAACTTGTTGATAAAATGTTTTATTCAAGCAGGTGATTTAGTTATTTATTGTCAGATACTACATTGATAAAGTGTCATTTTCAACTCTATGTGCCATATGAAAGTTACTGTTCATGACTAATAAAATATTTCCTCTTTGAAATTTTCTTTTTTTTTGTACATAATTGATTGGAATGCAGATGGACTTGTAGTTGTATCATGGAGTATTTATTATAAATCATTTAAACTTTTCCCTTCATGTCATACTTTAGCGGATAAAGCTTATTATTTTGCTATTCGTTTACTTAGATTTCCTATGAAAAAAAAATGGAAAAAATCTTTTAAAATCTTTGAAACTGTCTAGCCACATTTTTCTGTGTTTCACAGAAATTTCTGAATAAAACTCTCTCAAGTTTGTTAGGATGATTCAAGTTTGGTGATTTTTGGCCAAAGTTACAGGAAATTGAACTTAGTCATGTATCCAAAAAAGGATACAAAAATTACAGTCTCAAAACAGCTGGAGCAATTATCCCCAAACTTTTTGCAGATGTTGGTCACATGAGTCATGTTTGAAATTGAGGTTTTGTTGGCACCACCTGCATGAGCTCTTTCAAGTTTGTTCAAATGATTTGGGTTCGATGAATTTTCGCAATTACAGGAATTTGAACTTAGTCATTTGGCTAAGTAAGCATATCAACATAACAATCTCAGAAATGACAGGAGCTAGCATCACGAAGTGTTGGCCACTTGGCTCACATTTGAAATTGAGGTTTTTGTGGCACCACCTTCATCGAACTGTTTTTATAGGGAAAAAACCTCATAGGTTTAGCCTCTTTCAGCTTCTAGATTAAAAATGGCAGAATGGTTTAATTTTTCACAAGATTTATCCTTGGGTAGGGTCCTCTCAGTTGTATCAGAATAGACGGAATCGATTCGTGGTAGAGTCATAGCAAGCTGAAGTTGGTCTTGTGGCCAAGTAAGCATATATCAAACTTATTTCAAATTCTTTACATTGTACAAAATTGGTTGCCTTTCTTTAAGTTTACTTAAACGATTTTCGGCTGAGTGATTGAACCTATAACACTGGGCAGATGTGGTAAAATGTAACGCTCACCTCAAAGGAAATCCCAAGTCGAAATATAGATCGCTTGTTTCTACCCTGGTAGAATCGTAACAAACTACTTTCCTGTGAACACAAGAAAATGGTTAAATACACTCAACCGGTGCACAGAGTCAACTACCGTGGCTAAGATGTACTTATATACCTTTGTAGTTAATCTATAATACAATATAAATATCCTGGTCCCAATTAAATAAATCTTTCGTAGCCTGGCACGATCTGTGAATACACTAGCTGTGATGGTTCAGAGCAATCCCGGCTGTGAGCCCCGAACAATATGATGTCTGTCTGTCAGAACTACGTGCTCGTGCACACACACACTCGCTCAAGGCTCACAGTACTGACAGAGACCAGCATATAAGATACACGTATCTTTACTGCGTTTGCCTTTTCTAATACACATCAGTAGATCTGTTGGAAATCCGGAAGCGCCCACACGATCTGCTGTACTATGACGTCATTACCTAGACTAACAGTCTTCTGTGCATGACTCGTGCGCCCCAGTCCTCACTCTCTACACCTCTCGTCTCTGACGAACCTCAATCTCCCGCCGGCGACACTTGAGCGCCGTCTCTCGGTCAGTTGACGAATCCTGCATCCACCATGCGGTCCAGCCGTGCTAGTGTGCGTCTCACCAGTCTTCCACCACCCGGGATGTCCGCTAGTCAGTCAGCTGGACATGTAGTTGCCCAACTCTGCGCCCCTGCGCTTCCGGCCTCGCCGCTGTGGTCTCATCCGGGAAGCTATCAGAAATACTTCATAACTTCTAAGGTTCCTTCAAATACCACGGCATGCAGGCCATGAGGGCTTACTGCCTAGAAAGGTTCCAATACCTGGAACGTTACGTATTACCCCTGGGCTTATGCCCGTTATACCCACATAAAAATTCAAACATTCAAATTACGTATTACCGGCGCTGCACGCGCCAAGCAAAACAGCATTCGCAGTGTTGCCTGTGATGCCCTAACAGGGGTGGTATTATTAACAATACTTATTTTACACCACATATTGACATAACGAAAACCCCGTATTTTCCCTGAATTATAACTTGTGCCTGGAGAGCATGTGACGGATGGAACGACAGCGGCTTAAACTGTCCACTAAACATTTTAGCTGCCTTCTGCTTTACAATACATTACTGATAAAATGATGCCTCTCAACACTGCTGTGCACTGGGGATTACATATACGTTAACTCCACGAAACATCGAACTAACAATTTTAAAATGAAGTCTTTAACGAAACTTCCTCTAAAATTCTACTTCTAAGTACTTACAATCTGTATTCATACAATCATACTTTGAGATAAGAGTAAAGTATTTACAAGCTTTATTCATACTGTGAGATTAAAGTAAAGAATTTGGAATTACATTTACAAGAAAGTGGCAAGTAGGAACCAACTTCAACCCAAACCCATTCAATAACACCAAGATCTGCTGTTTCGCTAGACCTTCCTCCTCGCTGGTTGCCGTAGGTCAAGTGTGACAAACCACAGTCTGAAGCCTCTTTTATTACCGGACTTGAGGTGCGTGAATAACAATCATTTAACAAATAGGCAAAGTGCTCGGTAGCCCTATGATTATTCATTAACTTCGACACGTTAGTTAAGCAAATTACACACGCGTTGTGTCCCCCTTGCTCTGAACTGGTGACCTATGAACTTACCCGAGGGACCTGAGCGGTTGGTCCCAGTGTGCCAATTTACAATGAGCGCTCACTCAACCAGAACAGCAAAACAACCGAGTGACCGCACCCATGCGTGTTAATGATAGTCCACCTTTTTAAGATGAACGTGGGTTCTCTAGAACCGCCAGTAAATCTTTAAAAAAAATTCTCAGCAACAAAACTTAAACTTTTACCAAATTTAAATTTACAGTCTTCCATATTTACTACTATCTTATCGTTATCTGTCCTCAGTACAATGCGGTTGAAATGTCTACCGTATAGATAAGGGTACAACTTTCCTGTCACCCACACTAAAGCAAGGCATTCTTGCTCCACGGTTGAGTATCAGCTCTCGGCATCGCTCAACTCAATGCTGATGTACAGAACCGGGAATCTGTCCTCTCCATCCTGCTTCATAAACACTCCTCCTATTCCAGCTTGTGAAGCACCTGTACACAGTATAAATTTTTTCTAAAATCAGGTAAGTGTTTTACCGGCTGTGTAGCAATTGTACCCCACAAAGCTTCGAATGCCTGATCAGCCTTCTCAGACCACTGTAGTTCCATTTGTTTTCCCTTCTTTGTCATATCCGTTAAATGTTTGGCTCTGCTAGCAAAATTGTTCACAAACTTGCGGTAGTACCCTTTCGCTTCTTGAAATGATCTCAACTGTGACTTATTCCTTGAATAAGCTTTGTCAAGGTTTTTACCAACCCTACCCGTTTGAGGACGTTTCTCACTTCTACCTATCATGTGGCCCAACAACTCCACCCTCGCGCCTCCTATCTCACACTAGGCTGGTGTAGCTGTTAGTGTGTGTTCACGAAGCCTGTTGAATACCTTCTCGACCGCCTCGATGTGTGTTTCCCAGTCCTCAGCACGGATGATGATGTCGTCGATGTAGCTCTCGACGTTTTCCAATCCCCATATAATTTGTGAACCCTCCTACAGAAGACTGCACCCGCATTTACTAAACCGAATGGCACCGAAAGTAAAAACAAACCTTGATCAGTCTGGAATGCAGCAAGATGCTTATATTCCTCTGACATTGGCACTTGCCAGTATCCTTTCGAAAAGTCTATTTTGGTGAAATACTTAGAGATACCCAGCTTTCCCATTACAATCTTTGGGTTAGGTATGGGTTCCACTGTCACAAAGGGGCTGTGACTTTGTATATTTACGTATAGGGAGTATGACCAGAAAATGATTTTGTAAGTTTTGTTAAATTTTAGAGTATTATGTTCAGCAATTAGCGTGAGAAACTCAAGAAAAACACGTATTTCATTTAATGTAATTCGAAAGCTGTTAAGTAATCAGTAGGTGCCACCTGCATTCTATGATGTTCCTTTATATGTACCATAGATTCGTCAGAACGATCTTGTATGACGGTCTCCACAGTAACTATGTCTGGTAGGCGACGTCTTGTCTGCGAATTGTTTAGGGTAGTTTTCCCACAAAATCATCCATGGTCCGTGTCTGCGTTTTGTTTGATGTGTATTGACAACGGAAATCGTTGATGGAAGTACTGATTGGCGGAGAAGTCTAGCGAGAGTTGTGACGTCAGGAGTCTTATGCAAGGCGTGAATCCTTTAATCTTGAGAAGAGCCAGAGCGCTTCGTGAGTGTAGCGTCACCTGAGCGTGCTTCAGCAGTCCAACCGGCCGGACTGCTAACTTCTATGTGTCGAAATTGGCGATCGCCTCGGTGGTTTTTGACAGTCTACGTCTGAGGGAGGCCACCTTGTTGATACTTGATTTGTAAAGTACTTCTGAGACAGTGATATTGTTTGCCGTAAGACAGGCATTCTTGTGATGGAGCGCGCGCCCAGGAACAGGCAAGGGGACTTTGTCTTGACGCGAATCTGTGATGGTGCTGAATTTCGCCAGAGAGTGTGTTTGTTCGGTATCCGGTAACTGGAGGGCTACAGTAGACTGCAGCTGAGAGAGCCATTGATTCAGGGTTCCACAGGAACATTTGGTGTGTGGCACGCGAATTGTGTTTTACGGACGATTAACAGTTATACTGCAGTAAGAACTAGTTGTGTGTTGGGACCATATGTATTATGCTGGGATTGAACTATGCCCCGTGTACACATGGACTACACCAGGGACCACCAGAACGTCTAGACGTCACGAAAAAAGCGAGGTGTCATAAGATCTGTAGTATTTTGAACTTTGTCAGTGTTGATTGGATTATGGAGTCAGTGCAGTAGCGGGATTATTGTGATATTTGTGCTGATGACTCTCCCCCCCCAAAAAAAAAAATCTGTAAGTAACCCATTTAATTGTTATTTTTTGTTATCTTACGACTGTCTTTGAGTTTTTACTTGATGTGTTAATCTCTGGTCTGCCTGTTATTTAGACTAACTGAAAAGAACCTGGAAGTTCACATTCTCAGTGGTGTGACAATCGCATCAATACTGGTTTAGCATTCAACTGGTGAAACACAATACAATACGGATTAGATTCATCAATCTTACCTACATCCAACATCGAAAGTTCGATGATGCCCATCTTCCTCATCTTCTCGACTTCCTCCCTAATCTCCTGCTTGAGTGTGTTCGAAAGGGTTCTTTATCCGCCAGATCGGTGGTGCAGTGTAGCAGTTTACTCTACTCTTGGTATATCTGCCAAAACATCCTGGTACGTCTGTGTGAGTTCCCTTGCCTGCTGCTGCTGCTGCTCTGTTGACAGGTTTGGGCCTATTATTACATCTTTCCAAGTCTCCTTGGCCTGTAACGGACAACATATATCTCTTATGTTTAGTATGGAATTACTTCGAACATTTTCTCTGCTTATCAGAGCGTTCTGGACAACTTCCAACTGCAGACTTCCCATACATATCACCATCCCTGTTGTTTGTGATTTCCTTTCGATATACATCCGTAACATGTTGAAATGGAAGGTCTTCTGGTTCCCATTGACATCGAGTCGATAGTTACGCTCGTTCACCTTCTCCACAACTGGGAATGGCCCATAAGTAGCTCGTTTGTGTCAGTCGGCAGCGAGTTCAACGCTTTATCTCCCATTTCCAGTCGTCTGAATCTGGTTTTCCGGCCAAAGTACTTGCGTTTTTCACTCGGGCCTTCCTCAGTACCTAGTGTGCCAACCTGCAGCTCTCTTCAAGCTTGTCCATCAGTTTCAACACAGACTAGTACGTGGTGACGGTATCCTCGTCCCTGGCCTCTTTCGTCCACAGTTCCCTCAGTATGCTCATGGGACCTCTTACCGTGCGTCTGTGTAGCAGCGCGAATGGTGAGAACTTACGGCTCTCCTGTGGTACCTCAGGATAAGCAAAAAATAATGCTGGTACATACCTTTCCCAATCTCGTGGGTTCTCCTGGCACCTTTTCTGCAACATTTTTTCAGGGTTTCATTAAAGTTTTCGATCAGTCTATTGCACATGGGGTGATACGGTGTCGTTGTCAGTTGGGCTATCGACAACAGTCTTGCGATCTCCTTCATCAAATCAGAGGTAAACTGGGTCCCTCTGTCACGAAGGATCTCCCTTGGTACACCGAACCTGAAAAAAAAAAATTCATCAGTGCTTCAGCTAGTTTGAATACTACGCGTCCAGATAACGTGTAACAGAATCAACTGCAGTCACAATTTATCTGCACATACAGTCAGATGACGTCATCGGTCCGACCAGATCAATACTGACGCGATCAAGGGAGCACTGATTATCGGCAAAGTTCCTTCTGGAGCTCTGGTGGTCTTTCCTTTCGGAAAATTCCTCTGGCATATATAACATTACTGACAATACCAAGTTACATCACCCTTGACCCCTAACCAGTAAAAATTGGAAGTCTCCCTATCCAGAGTCTTTTGATATCTCATATGACCTCAGATGATCGAGTCGTGTGCTACCGCCATAACTCCATCTCACAGTTTCAATGGTACCACCAGTTGAACCAAAGGAGTCTTGTCTCTTGGAGAAACTTGTTCTCTGTAAATGACGTCATCCTTGATATAGAATCTCTCCGTACATACTTTCCTCAGGTCTGTGCGATCTCCACGCTTCATCCACTGGAATACTCGATACAGGGTAGAATCCTGACGCTGAGCTTCACGCAGCTGTACTCCATTCATCATCGGAATTCGCGTCTTGGCTACCTTCAGTGCATGTGGCGTCCCCATCTTCGCTTAGACTCTGGTCATAACGGCACACTGCTGTCCTTCTTCTCCGCTGTGATGCATCACCCCGGTATTTTTCGGCCTCCAACTACCATCTGGATCCGCTGGCTGTCTGGCTCCTTCTGTATTTCCTATGACTAGACCATACACTGGGTTATCCATGGAATAGGCTTTTACTGATCCTACATAATACGGTTAGGGTTAGGGTTAGGGTTAGGGTTAGGGTTAAGGGTTAGGGTTAGGGTTAGGTTAGGGTTAGGGTTAGGGTTAGGTTAGGGTTAGGTTAGGGTTAGGGTTAGGGTTAGGGTTAGGGTTAGGGTTAGGGTTAGGGTTAGGGTTAGGTTTTGGGTTAGGGTTAGGTTTGGGTTTTGGGTTAGGGTTAGGGTTAGGGTTAGGGTTAGGGTTAGGGTTAGGGTTAGGGGTTAGGGTTAGGGTTAGGGTTAGGGTTAGGGTTAGGTTAGGTTAGGGTTAGGGTTAGGGTTAGGGTTAGGGTTAGGGTTTAGGGTTAGGTTAGGTTAGGGTTAGGTTAGGGTTAGGGTTAGGGTTAGGGTTAGGGTTAGGGTAGGGTTAGGGTTAGGTTAGGGTTAGGTAGGGTAGGGTAGGGTTAGGGTAGGGTTAGGGTTAGGGTTAGGGTTAGGGTTAGGGTTAGGGTTAGGGTTAGATACCGGACGTTAGTCACCAGTTAGACACAACTTAACAAGACTTAGGGGAGCCTTAAGTGGGTTTTGGTCTTAAGTGACTTGCTTAAGTATGCGACAGTTAGACTAACGTGTTAAAACGCTAACCACGAAACACCCCTATACTAACCCTGGGTTATCACACTGCTTAAGCAAAATTTTCAACACTTACACAGGATATAACTCAAATGACTTACTGCTTAAGCAGCCGATTAAGTTGACTTACTTAAATTTACTTAACAAATTTTAAATTTTTCGGGGCAAAATGATACCGGAAGGTGGCGCCCCCCATTGACCACTGCGGCCATCGCTGGCACTAAATTCCAGGGTTAGGACACTTCTGCTTAGGTGTTGGCTAAGTCAAAAACATATATTGGTCAATCACAATGACCAGAGGTCATTAGCGAGGCTACAGTGTACAGGGTTAGGTGCAGTGGACAATTCTTGACCCCAAAAAAATAAAAGCGCACATTTTTATGGAAAATTTGAATTTTAACAGAATTTATAAAAGTTTGACCCCATCTGACCGGTCAAGGCCGATTGAAATAAAGGCTTTACGGTAGAGATGGCCGCCCCCATACGGTCAGCCGGCGGCCATTGTGGGCGGAGAGGGAGAGGGAGAGTGGGCAAACCCCCTGGTTTACTTAGGCTCCAAAACGTAGGGGAGACAGAGGGTTCGCCCACACGCGGCTGACCGGTTCCACTGACCACAGGTTAAGGCGTTACCCAACACTTAAAGGCAGGGGGCGCGACTGACAGTATAGTTGAATTAAAAATTTAAAATACTAAACAGATATACTGTAAACTTTTTGTACACTTGGACAGATTTTGAAAATTAAATTAAAAAAAATTAATTTTTAAAAACTCCGCAAAATCCTGGCTTTTTGGGCAACCTTGACCAACAAACGTCATAATTTGACGAGAAGCAGTAAACTGGACCGTGGGACACAAGTTTTGAAAAATTAAATTGAAAACTTTTGAAAATAAACGATTTTTTCTAAATTTCCCTGTTAACCTACTTAAGGGTTAGAATACCACTTATTGACCAGCGTATCGACTTTCGATTACCATCTGTCCGCCAGGGGTCGCTGCGTTTCAACGTGAATTTGTTCTTACATGAGTAGTTATGTGGGTGTGAATATATATATATATACATATTTATGTATATATATATATATATATATATATATTTATATATATAACGGCATAATATGACGAGAAACAGTAAACTGGACCGTGGGACACAAGTTTTGAAAAATTAAATTGAAAACTTTTGGAAATAACCGGCTTTTTCTACAGTTCACTGTTAACCTACCTAAGGGTTAGTAGATAACACTTAACACAAACTCTTTAAAAAATCAATCACGCTATTCAAAAAAGGTCTTTTTTCAACAGGATGTGTGTTTCCAAAAGACATAAATAATTAATAATTAATTAAAAAAACAATAAATGTTACAATGCTGTTTGTATACTTGGATCCTGGCTTTTTGGGCCACCTTGACCAAATTTTAATTAAAATTTAATGTAAAACTACGCAGGAGTATATAACTATACATATGTATATATATATATATATGGAGAGAGATACTAGTCCGACAAACACAAGGGTTATCTGTTAAAATCCCGTTCATTTGGACACAAGCTGATAAGCCTAGGTCGCCCTCTGGTGGCAGGAACATTAACTATTTTGCCTGACTGGCCTCAATATTCTTTTATAGTACATATATATTATATATATATATATATATATATATATTTGCCTACGAGTTTGCGTACGTTGGTTCAAGCACGGCAAAACTTGAACAGTATAACGAGGTTGTACATTATAACGAGGTTGGACATTAAAACGAGGTTGTTCATTCTAACCATGTTGTTCATTTTAACCACATTGTTCATTTTAACCAGGTTGATCATTTTAACGAGGTTGGACATTATAACCAGGTCGATCGTTTTAACGGGGTTGGACCCAGGGTTGTTGATCTGTTAAAATCCCTTTCATTTGGACCCGTTATTTTCACCAAATGGGCCATAAGCCTGGGTCGCCCCCTGGTGGCAGGAACAGTAACTGTTTCTTAGCTCGCACACCTTTCATCTAATTGGCCTCATTAATTGATTTACCATTCATAAATTACCAAGAAACCGCCAGGAATTATGAAATAATATACATAACGTAAACGCAGTATTTTAAATATAAAAAGGTGGAAAAAAAGGAAAAAAAGTAAACCATTCCCCGCCGCGGATTCGAACCCCCAACCTCCTATATAACTCTTAATGTTGACAATTTTTCACCAGCCCCGACCTGCCGTGGTGTGATCTTTATTCCCTGTGTCGAATGCCAATGAGATTCAGTGAATGAAAACAAACACAAGTCTGAAATTTTTTAGAAGGGTAGGCCTAAGCCAAGGATGCCCCCCGGCGGCATGGACAATAACCATTTCTGAGTTTGCGCACCACATTCATATGATTGTCAATTACTATTGTTTCATGTAGATTAACAAAAAGGGAAGGATAATTTACGTCTGAGACCATTTTTTAATACAATAATACATGTCAAAGTTAGGTAATGCGACATCCCGCCCAGCCACCTTTTAACATTTTGAAATTACAAACCCCTACTAAGGGTAAACTGTAAACAATTCTTTATTTATTCTAAACCAATTTTTGGTTATATTTATTCAAGTACAATGTTTTTCCAGTGTTTATATTTATAATATTATATATGGTATGATATAAAGATTACTACACAGGACTGTTATATTATCTGGGTCGTTGTTATAGCGACCTCATTTCTCTCGGCTCAAGCCAGCACACCGGGTGCCCCGAGGGCCCAGACAGAAATAGACACGGTGTAACAAAGCTGTCTGGCCCGCGCCAAAAGCCAGACAGTCGGCGCATATTTTTGACCGTTTGGAAACACCTGGAAATTATGATCATATTTATTTTAATTGAAATGAAAATAAAAAATTTATAAAGCAAAAAAAGACATGTGTGTTTCCAAAAGACATAAATAATTAATAATTAATTTAAAAAACAATAAATGTTACAATGCTGTTTGTATACTTGGATCCTGGCTTTTTGGGCCACCTTGACCAAATTTTAATTAAAATTTAATGTAAAACTACACAGGAGTATATAACTATACATATGTATATATATATATATGGAGATAGATACTAGTCCGACAAACACAAGGGTTATCTGTTAAAATCCCTTTCATTTGGACACAAGCTGATAAGCCTAGGTCGCCCTCTGGTGGCAGGAACATTAACTATTTTGCCTGACTGGCCTCAATATTCTTTTATAGTACATATATATTATATACATATATATATATATATATATGTTTGCCTACGAGTTTGCGTACGTTGGTTCAAGCATGGCAAAACTTGAACAGTATAACGAGGTTGTACATTATAACGAGGTTGGACATTAAAACGAGGTTGTTCATTCTAACCATGTTGTTCATTTTAACCACATTGTTCATTTTAACCAGGTTGATCATTTTAACGATGTTGGACATTATAACCAGGTCGATCGTTTTAACGGGGTTGGACCCAGGGTTGTTGATCTGTTAAAATCCCTTTCATTTGGACCCGTTATTTTCACCAAATGGCCCATAAGCCTGGGTCGCCCCCTGGTGGCAGGAACAGTAACTGTTTCTTAGCTCGCACACCTTTCATCTAATTGGCCTCATTAATTGATTTACCATTCATAAATTACCAAGAAACCGCCAGGAATTATGAAATAATATACATAACGTGGAAAAAAAGGAAAAAAAGTAAACCATTCCCCGCCGCGGATTCGAACCCCCAACCTCCTATATAACTCTTAATGTTGACAATTTTTCACCAGCCCCGACCTGCCGTGGTGTGATCTTTATTCCCTGTGTCGAATGCCAATGAGATTCAGTGAATGAAAACAAACACAAGTCTGAAATTTTTTAGAAGGGTAGGCCTAAGCCAAGCATGCCCCCCGGCGGCATGGACAATAACCATTTCTGAGTTTGCGCACCACATTCATATGATTGTCAATTACTATTGTTTCATGTAGATTAACAAAAAGGGAAGGATAATTTACGTCTGAGACCATTTTTTAATATAATAATACATGTCAAAGTTAGGTAATGCGACATCCCGCCAAGCCACCTGTTCTAACCCAAAAAATATAACAATATCCGGGTGACAACTCACATCATTTTTTTTAATACCTAACGATGTGAAAGTTACCGTTATAATCCAACGGGTATTCTTCTAATATACATGTTTTGGTGAATAAGTGTACACATCATGAACGTTTGTTCTTTTGGAATTATACTGCCGGAGCCAAGAAATTAAAAGCGACATGCCTGCAGAAAATGTAAGGCAAAAGTAGACGGCTCAAGATATTTATTCGGAGTTAAAAGGAACAGAAAGCAAAGAATATTCTGAATAGTTCTATATAGAAACCGTGTAAAAAGTATGGATATTTCTCTAATAATTAAAGCCCGCACAGACGCCAATCTTTACAATAAAATCATATCACAACCAGACCGCCGGCACCAAGAAATTAAAAACGACACGCCCACAGAAAATATTCGGCAAAAACAGACGGGTCATGATATTTATTCGGGGTAAAAAGAAACAGAGAGCAAGGAATATTCTTAACAGTTCTATAAAAAAAACCGTGTAGAAAGCATGGATATTTTTTTATTTACTAAAGCGCACATAGAGACCAATCTTTACAATAAAATCATACCGGCACCAGAATGCCGGCACCAAAAAATTAAAAACGACACGCTTACAGAAAATATTCGGCAAAAACAGACGGGTCTTGATATTTATTCATGGTAAAAACAAACAGAAACCAAAGAATATTCTCCACAGTGCTATATAAAAGTCGAGAAGAAAGTATGGATGTTCTTTTAATTATTAAAGCCCGTAGAGAGGCCAATCTTTACAATAAAATCATATCGCAAAAAGAGTACCGGCACCAAGAAATTAAAAACGACACGCCTACAGAAAATATTCGGCAAAAACAGACGGCTCAAGATATTTAATCGGGGTAAAAAGGAGCAGAGAGCAAGGAATATTCCATACAGTACTATATAAAAGTCGAGCAGAAAGTATGGATATTCTTTTAATTATTAAAGCCCGTACAGAGACCAATCTTTACAATGAAACCATATCGGAACCAGAGTGCCGACACCAAGAAATTAAAAACGACACGCCTACAGAAAATATTCGGCAAAAAGAGACGGGTCTTGATATTTATCGGGGGTAAAAAGGAACAGAGAGCAAAGAATATTCTCAACAGTTCTATATTAAAGTCGAGTAGAAAGTATGGATGTTCTTTTAATTATTAAAGCCCGTAGAGAGGCCAATCTTTACAATAAAATCATATCGCAAAAAGAGTACCGGCACCAAGAAATTAAAAACGACACGCCTACAGAAAATATTCGGCAAAAACAGACGGGTCATGATATTTATTCGGGGTTAAAAGGAACAGAGAGCAAGGAATATTTTCAGCATTTCTATGTAAAAGTCGAGTAGAAAGTATGGATATTCTTTTAATTATTAAAGCCCGTACAGAGGCCAATCTTTACAATAAAACCATATCACAACAAGAGTGCTGGAACCAAGGAATTAAAAAAAGACAAGCCTACCGAAAATATTTGGCAAAAACAGACGGGTCATGATATTTATTCGTCATGAAAAGGAACAGAGAGGTCAGAAAATTCCTCACAGGTCTTTATAAAAACCGCGTAGAAAGCTTGGATATTTCTTTAATTATTAAAGCCCGTAGAGAGGCCAATCTTTACAATAAAATCATATCGCAAAAAGAGTACCGGCACCAAGAAATTAAAAACGACACGCCTACAGAAAATATTCGGCAAAAACAGACGGCTCGAGATATTTAATCGGCATAAAAAGGAACAGAGAGGACAGAAAATTCCTCACCTGTCTATATAAAAACCGCGTAGAAAGCATTGATATTTCTTTAATTATTAAAACGCACACAGAGGCCAATCTGTACAATAAAACAATATCGCAACCAGGCCGCCGTCATAGAGAAATTAAAAACGACACGCCTACAGAAAATATTCGGGAAAAATTCATCGCTCAAGATATTTATTCGGTATAAAAAGAAACAAAGAGGACAGAATATTCTTGACAGTTCTATATAAAAGCCGCGTAGAAAGTAGGGATATTTTTATAATTATTAAAGCGCGCACAGCGGCCAATCTTTACAATCAAACCATATCCCAACTAGACTGCGGCACCGAGATATTGAAAAAGACACGCCTACAGAGCAAAAATTTATCTCTCAAGATATTTGATCCGGATAAAAATAACAAACAGAACAAGGATAAACAATTTTATAATTAGAAAACCGCACATACAATCCAATCTTTATGGTAAAATCAAATTGGAAACAGATTGACGGACCAAGATATTAAAACGATACGTCTACAGATAATATTGGGCAACAATGCATTGCTAAAGATGTTTGAACCGAATCATAAATATTAAATAGTTTGATAACAAAGACCAATATTTTAAAAAATGAGATGCGTCCGGGCACTAAGAAATTAAAAAAGACACATCCTCAGAAAATATTTTGTGTAATGCCCAGCTCAAGATATTTGTTCGGGATAAAAAAGACAAACAATATATGACATTGAAAAAAAGGAAATGGTTAACATGCATGAAACCTAAAACCGTATCTGAAACCTGAAATCTAAAAACATAAAGAATTAAACTTAAAACATAACCTAAAACCTAACCTTCAACCTAATATCTTAAAACCTGATAAAAAAAAAGAAAGGCTAAAAGTTTCTCGCTCAAGATATTTGTACCGGATGAAAAGGAATAAACATGACACACCTACTGTTACAATAAGACCATATCTGATGGCAATGCCGGCACCAAGATATTAAAAATATGACACGCTTACGATATGTTACACATAGATAGAAATACAGACTAATATTTATGTGTGTGTTAAAATTTGCACACACAATTTTTTTGGTGTTTTTTGTGTTTTTTTATTTTTTTGGGGGGTGTTTTTTGTGTTTTTTTTTTTTAATTTTTTTTGGGTGCTACTATTGCCTCATATGCCGGCACTGTGAGCATTTACACTGAATGCATATTGCTCCCAACCTGCGCCTGTTGTTTGGTGCCACAGTGAAATGTGGCACATACCGGCATATGAGACAATGGTAGCACAAATAGTGGCCACATTTCAACCTGTAATAATTATAGCCCCCAGGGCAAGAAGGATCCGAGCACTTGCCCATTTTAAAGAGAACCTGATCAATGAATATAGCCGATTTCTTTATATAGAGAGAGGGCAAGTGTATTGCATGCTTCGTTGCTATGGGGACGTCCATTCGCTTTAGACCAAACAGCTAGCGGGATTATTTTCAAAGTTACAAATGATCACGCACCCTTACGAAATTATTCCCGCCTTTTGTTATCAGGTGTCCTTTGTTTGAAGGCTAATTTTTTTATATCAATATGCCTTCTGTTTCAAGATTTGTACAAGGATATAATTATTGTTATACATGTGTTTTTACACTCCGAGGAACTGTAAACAAATCTCTATTTATTCTGAAATTTTGTGTTTTTTACCAATTTTCGGTTATCTTTATTCAAGTCTAATTTTCTTTTCAATATTTATATTTGTAATATTATATACTATATGACGAAGGAACGTTATAAAGATTACTACACAGGACTGTTATATTGTGTGTTATTCACATTTTTAAATTATTGCCAATAAAGATTGAATGTTGTCATGTGTCATACTAAAAAAAGAAAGATTGCAATTGATCTATTTTATATTCAGATTAAGGTACTCTCTGCTTCAAATATATGTAAAAAGGATATTATTATTAAATGATTGTGGACCCCGTGGGCATATGATACATGCATACGATACTATATTTAGTCCTCAAGATCACTCGTATCCAGTTTACGACTTGCCAAACTACAACATTTTGAAATTACAAACCCCTACTAAGGGTAAACTGTAAACAATTCTTTATTTATTCTATTTATTCAAGTACAATGTTTTTCCAGTGTTTATATTTATAATATTATATACGGTACGATGAAGGAAGTTATAAAGATTACTACACAGGACTGTTATATTATCTAGGTCGTTGCTATAGCGACCTCATTTCTCTCGGCTCAAGCCAGCACACCGGGTGCCCCGAGGGCGCCAGACAGAAATAGACACAGTGTAACAAAGCCGTCTGGCCCGCGCCAAAAGCCAGACAGTCGGCGCGTATTTTTGACCGTTTGGAAACACCTGGAAATTATGATCATATTCATTTTAATTGAAATGAAAATAAAAAAATTTATAAAGCAAAAGACACTCTCATGATCGTTTATTTTGTCTTATGGCTGGAGATCGGGATATGCTTAAATCTTAAAGTATGCCTCGGGTACCTAAAATATATGGAAAAAATGTCTAATTTTCAGAAAAATTAGTGTGCCCAAGGATTAACACTTCTTACTTCTTTTAAAACCACATTATATATCATTGATGTAAAAAAGTCTTCAAAATGAGGAAGCCCCGTCCTTAAGTGTTATAATTTATCGTTAAGCCTTGTCGTTAAGTGTTAGCCGTTAAGTGGTTTAAGGGCTGATTTCTTAAATGTGCCATTTGTTTGTACAGTGTTTTTCATTTTTTGTATCATTTCATCACGTTTTACCGACAGGTCGCTGTTGAAAGTATAGGTGTACGCGAAAGTTTATTTTCTGATGAAATTTAATTTTAAAGTAAAATTTCATATATACGCACACAGAGAAAAGGTCTGACAGGTGTTGCACGCGGACAGACAAGACCAAAACGGTTTATTTTACATATATATATATATATACATACTAATAAATGTCACCGATATATTTAAATATATAACATATATAAATATATATAGAGGTACAACAAATAATACCTCTTTTAATTTTTCAATTTCTGTTTTCTAACACTTAAGAATAACACTTAACACAAGACACTAGCCTAAGTGTGCTTAAGTCTTATTTTTAACACTTTACATAACACTTAAGCTTAAATAAAACTTAAGCTTAAGTGTTGTTGGCTTAAGTGTTAAGCTTCTTAAATGTGCCATTTGTTTGTACAGTGTTTTTCATTTTTTGTATCATTTCATCACGTTTTACCGACAGGTCGCTGTTGAAAGTATAGGTGTACGCGAAAGTTTATTTTCTGATGAAATTTAATTTTAAAGTAAAATTTCATATATACGCACACAGAGAAAAGGTCTGACAGGTGTTGCACGCGGACAGACAAGACCAAAACGGTTTATTTTACATATATATATATATATATATACATACTAATAAATGTCACCGATATATTTAAATATATAACATATATAAATATATATAGAGGTACAACAAATAATACCTCTTTTAATTTTTCAATTTCTGTTTTCTAACACTTAAGAATAACACTTAACACAAGACACTAGCCTAAGTGTGCTTAAGTCTTATTTTTAACACTTTACATAACACTTAAGCTTAAATAAAACTTAAGCTTAAGTGTTGTTGGCTTAAGTGTTAAGCTCCTGTAACAGTGGTTTAAGGGCTGATTTCTTAAATGTGCCATTTGTTTGTACAGTGTTTTTCATTTTTTGTATCATTTCATCATGTTTTACCGACAGGTCGCTGTTGAAAGTATAGGTGTACGCGAAAGTTTATTTTCTGATGAAATTTAAATTTAAAGTAAAATTTCATATATACGCACACAGAGAAAAGGTCTGACAGGTGTTGCACGCGGACAGACAAGACCAAAACGGTTTATTTTACATATATATATATATATATACATACTAATAAATGTCACCGATATATTTAAATATATAACATATATAAATATATATAGAGGTACAACAAATAATACCTCTTTTAATTTTTCAATTTCTGTTTTCTAACACTTAAGAATAACACTTAACACAAGACACTAGCCTAAGTGTGCTTAAGTCTTATTTTTAACACTTTACATAACACTTAAGCTTAAATAAAACTTAAGCTTAAGTGTTGTTGGCTTAAGTGTTAAGCTCCTGTAACAGTGGTTTAAGGGCTGATTTCTTAAATGTGCCATTTGTTTGTACAGTGTTTTTCATTTTTTGTATCATTTCATCACGTTTTACCGACAGGTCGCTGTTGAAAGTATAGGTGTACGCGAAAGTTTATTTTCTGATGAAATTTAATTCAAATTTAAATTTAAAGTAAAATTTCATATATACGCACACAGAGAAAAGGTCTGACAGGTGTTGCACGCGGACAGACAAGACCAAAACGGTTTATTTTACATATATATATATATATATATATACATACTAATAAATGTCACCGATATATTTAAATATATAACATATATAAATATATATAGAGGTACAACAAATAATACCTCTTTTAATTTTTCAATTTCTGTTTTCTAACACTTAAGAATAACACTTAACACAAGACACTAGCCTAAGTGTGCTTAAGTCTTATTTTTAACACTTTACATAACACTTAAGCTTAAATAAAACTTAAGCTTAAGTGTTGTTGGCTTAAGTGTTAAGCTCCTGTAACACTTAGTCTTACGTGTTGTTGTTACTTAACACTTAAGCTTACGTGTTGTTGCTACATAACACTTAACCTTAAGTGTTAAAAGCAAAGTGTTATTAAGTGTTATCAAGTATTAAGTGTTATATGCTAAGTGTTATTAAGTGTTATCAAATATTAAGTCTTTATAAGCTAAGTGTTAATAAGTGTTATCAAATATTAATTCGTTATATGCCAAGTGTCATTAATAGGCAATTAAGGGTATTATTTAACTCTATTTTACTATGGTATTTAACTGTCTTTCACCAATGCAATTGACTGGATTTTTATATGTTATTAAACTGTATTTTTACATGATATTAAACTGTTGTTTGACCGAGCATTCATCTGTATTTTACCATGATATTTATCGCTATTTTACGAGTGTGTTTTGTTTGTTCGGAACCAGAAAAAAGACAGCATATTTTATTCAATATGAAATATTTTTTTTTCAAGAAAAATATTTTTTTATTTAATAAAAAAAAAGATTATTGGTGATATAATACTTTATTATATATATTCAATACCCTGGTAATTTTTCCTTTTGGCTCAAATGTCTTTTGAAAGGCCAAAATTAAAAAAAAAATTAATATTTCAGACATTTGTTTTTTAACCCGTGGACCGGGTTGACCCCGTATGAGTATGCGGTTTAAGGCGCTTGTCAGCCAGGAAAAATGTCGGCTGGCCCAACCGACTTTTAACGTAATTTTTGAGCCGCCCGGGTTTTTTTATATTACACATTATTTAATACACTGAAATACACTCTCTGGGCCCTAAATTATTTGTTTTTTCACATTAAACCCCCTTTTTTTGCCTTGTTAGCAAAGTTGCACCAACTCCTACAGGTTTAGAATCCAGCCTACACTGAGTTTTGATTTTTTGCACATACAGCCCAATACACCATAAAAGACATTTGCTTTTTGGCTCTCATTTCTAAACTATTCATCACAGAAACTTCATTCTGGTGTCACCCAATATACAGGAAACACAGAAATATTGACACGTTTTCCACTAACAAATACTTTTTTCTCCCCCAAACCTTCAAACAGAGCCCTATACATTGAAATGAAAATAAAAAAAATTATAAAGCAAAAGACACTCTATGAACAAAAGACATGATCGTTTATTGTGTCTTATGGCCGAAGCCTGGGATCATACTTAAAAAAGAAAGATTACAATTGATCTATTTTATATTCAGATTAAGGTACTCTCTGCTTCAAATATATGTAAAAAGGATATTATTATTAAATGATTGTGGACCCCGTGGGCATATGATACATGCATACGATACTATATTTAGTCCTCAAGATCACTCGTATCCAGTTTACGACTTGCCAAACTACAACATTTTGAAATTACAAACCCCTACTAAGGGTAAACTGTAAACAATTCTTTATTTATTCAAAACCAATTTTTGGTTATATTTATTCAAGTACAATGTTTTTCCAGTGTTTATATTTATAATATTATATATGGTATGATATAAAGATTACTACACAGGACTGTTATATTATCTGGGTCGTTGTTATAGCGACCTCATTTCTCTCGGCTCAAGCCAGCACACCGGGTGCCCCGAGGGCGCCAGACAGAAATAGACACAGTGTAACAAAGCCGTCTGGCCCACGCCAAAAGCCAGACAGTCGGCGCGTATTTTTGACCGTTTGGAAACACCTGGAAATTATGATCATATTTATTTTAATTGAAATGAAAATAAAAAAATTTATAAAGCAAAAGACACTCTCATGATCGTTTATTTTGTCTTATGGCCGGAGATCGGGATATGCTTAAATCTTAAAGTATGCCTCAGGTACCTAAAATATATGGAAAAAAATGTCTAATTTTTTCAGAAAAATTAGTGTGCCCAAGGATTAACGCTTCTTACTTCTTTTAAAACCACAAAAAGTCTTCAAAATGAGGAAGCGGTTTATCTGGGCCATGGACTAAACGTCCAATATCTCCTGACGTCCCGTCCTTAAGTGTTATAATTTATCATTAAGCCTTGTCGTTAAGTGTTAACCGTTAAGTGGTTTAAGGGTTGATTTCTTAAATGTGTCATTTGTTTGTACAGTTTTTTTCATTTTTTGTATCATTTCATCACGTTTTACCGACAGGTCGCTGTTGAAAGTATAGGTGTACGCGAAAGTTTATTTTCTGATGAAATTTAAATTTAAAGTAAAATTTCATATATACGCACACAGAGAAAAGGTCTGACAGGTGTTGCACGCGGTCAGACAAGACCAAAACGGTTTATTTTACATATATATATATATATATATATATATATATATATATACATACTAATAAATGTCACCGATATATTTAAATATATAACATATATAAATATATATAGAGGTACAACGACAGCATCCAGTTCCCACTAAAGGCATTATTACTCCACCAGGTGGCGCTTAGTGTCTTAAAATACCTCTTTTAATTTTTCAATTTCTGTTTTCTAACACACTTAACACAAGACACTAGCCTAAGTGTTAAGGTCAATGTTAATGAATAACACATAAACGTGCTTAAGTCTTATTTTTAACACTTTACATAACACTTAAGCTTAAATAAAACTTAAGCTTAAGTGTTATGTAACCGCAACACGTTAGCTCCTGTAACACTTAGTCTTACGTGTTGTTGTTACTTAACACTTAAGGATAACACATAAACTTACGTGTTATCGTTAAGTGTTATGTTAAGTGTAAAAAGCAACACTTTACGCCTAAGTGATCTTACGTGTTACTGATTCTTTACCATTTAAGCTTACGTGTTATTTTTCTTAAGTTTTAAACAATAACACTTAGGACACCACTTACTATTAAGTGTTAGAAAAATAACACGTAAGGTTACTTAACCGTCTTAAAGTGTTATTTTTTAACACTTAACACAACACTTAAACTTAATTCTAAAGAAATAACACTTACGTTTAGGTGTAAAAAAACAACACTTAACAGAACACGTTAGACTAAGTGGTCTTACGTGTTACTTAAGCTTACGTGTTATTCTTAAGTGTAAAAAATAACACTTAACATAACACTCCAGGACAACACCTAAGCTTACGTGTTATTTTTGCAGTTTTGGTTTGCTTTTTTTTCATTTTTTGTATCATTTTATCACGCTTATAAGTGTACACTAAAGCTCAATTTTTTTATGAAATTTAATTAAAATTGAAGTTTAAACGACCAAGTGTTAAATGGAAAAGGTCAAGTGTTAAACTGCACAGACCAGGGGCGGTCATTTGAGGGATATTGAAATTTGTAGCCCAATTCAAGTTCAGCAAATGGAGACCAGCCGTCAGATTTTCCTCAACATTTCAGAGGCTAAAGAGGAGTTCAAATAAAAAAACTATATACTTACTTAGATATTGTGATTTAAAAAATAGCAAAATTATTTAACTTTTGAGTTCTAATAGTGTATACAATACCATGGTATTTACCTCTGTTTTACCATGGCAAGTAACTGTTTATTTGCATCGATGAAATTAAACTGTAGGCATTTCACTGTAAATTTTACCATGTTATTCCAAAAGTAATTCCCACGGTAATAGACTTAATTATGCGGTCATTTGATTCAAGTTCACCAAATGGAGACCAGCCGTTTCAGAGGCTAAAGACTTAGATATTGAGATTTGAAAAATAGCAAAATTTCAGCAGATTACAGGCACTTAATATAATCCCGATTTGAGTTCACAGAATGAGAACCCGCCGTCAGATTTCTTTTAAGTTTTGTTGAAGAGACCTTAATAATTTCAGATCAATTAACGAAATACTTTCAATCCCGTACCATTTTGCAAATCCCCATAGAATAAACAATTATCTCTCAAAATTTGAATAATTAAACACCTAATGAGGTATTTCATAATAACGGTGTATTTCACAATTACGAGGTATTTCATAATAACGAAGATGAAGCTCCCAAAGCACGTCTTGCCGGTCACCCATTACATTGAAAACCATACATTATTATCTAGATGATTTCGGCAAGACATATATACATACCTACACCTATAAAGGGCTTAAGTGTTAGCGTATGTGTTATATCTAACAGCAGCCTTGAATTTTTTCAAAATGCCCCTCCAACAATTTCGTAAGTGTTATTCTATAACACTTATGCTAACACTTAAGAACACCACTTAATGTAAAGCGTTCTTAAGTGTTATTTTTAACACATAACACAACACTTAAACTTAAGTCTCCAGAAACAACACTATGTTTAAGTGTAAAAAGCAACACTTAACAATTGTTTTTTCACATATTCCATCTTTCAAGACTTGGTGCTGTTGAGTGTCGGCATGTGTTGTCGTTAAGAGTCGTTATTAAGTCTTATTAAGTGTTATCAAGATAAAGCTTAGCCGTATACTTGGATTCATGCAAGTTTCTTAAGCATTACTAAGTGTTATTGAGTATTGAGTGGTTATATGCTAAGTTTCATTAAGTGTTAGGGACTTTGGATTTTTTTTTATATATTCCATCCTTCCATATATCCTAAGTGTTATTAAGTCTTCTCGAGAATTAAGTGGTTATATGGTAGGTTTTATTAAGTGTTAGGGACTTTGAAATTTTTGTCGTCCTGTTTTAAGTCTTGTCCTTAAGTGTAACCTTTAAGTGGTTTATTGAGCTTGTTTCTTAAATATGCCATTTTTAAGTTTTTTTTTCATTTTGACAGTAAAATTCCGACCGGTGGCGCCTGCGCTCAGGCAGAGCAGGAGATCCGACAGGTGTCGCCTGTGCCTAAGTGTTGACGTAAACAGCTAAGTGGTTATATTTTATAAACTAGGGTTATGTTTTTAAATTGAAAACAAATAAAGTCTGAAGTGTCGAGACGTGTTTAAACAATGAAGAAAAAATCAAGGAATTCAAATTTTTGGGGGGCTGACGCGTAAACCGAGTGATTCCCTGTAATAGGAGACGCAGAAGTTACCCTAACTTACCCTAGGGTTGCGGTTAGGGGCATTCACATGATTTTAATTGTTTAAAAGCTTTTAAAAAAACGAGGCAAATGATATTTTCAAACGTCCAAGGGTGGAAAACATTTGACACGGACCAGTTTGATCGAACCGTCACAAAACAAATCGTTGCGATGCGGGCGGCGAGCCAACAGGGCCAACAAAATATGTAGAAAATGCAAAAAAATGAAATATGCAAATTACTTTAATTTAAAATAATTTAAAACGAACACAAGCATACCAGGAACAGGGCAACCAGGTAGATGGACAACGTTACAGAAAAGAAATATACAAAAGAGCAGTTTTATGCAAAATACGAGATATTTGAATATGAAAATTTAAAAAATTAAACTTTTTAAATATTAAATTTTTTAAATTTAAATTCCTGTAAATGGGTTCAGAACGATTCACTTAGTGGACAGGTGAAAGAAAAAGTCCAAATATGGGCGTTTTTTGGGTATTTTAAGGCGATTTTAGAAATCCAGGTTGAGGGTTAAGTGGTAACAGCTCGCTTAAGTGTTAAGCAATTAAACTCAATTAAAATTAAAACTTTTCAAGTTAAAATTTTTTTCTCTTTTCTTAACATTCAATGTTAATGAGTTTCATCAATTTTCATTGGTTTGGATCTGAAAAGTGGAAAAATAAAGAAATTAGGAGAGCTTATTGAAAAAGCTAGGTATCAAGCCATTTGGTCAAACCCTGGCGGTCAAGGTGGGGTCAGCAGCGTCAGGCGGCACCCCGTCTTGACCAGAAATTCAGAAAAAAATTCCGCCCACTTTTAAACTATGCAGAGGAGTAGAAATTTTATTTTTTTCAATTTTAGGCATTATAACACTGATCTGACCAGTGGTCAGTTTGGGGCAGACCCTCTATTATTTCTTTATAAATAGTTACCTTTAAAAAAATGGCTCATCAAAATTGTCTGAATTTTGAAAAATAAAGAAGAAAAAAGACTGTTTCTGTCCTCAAAAGAAGGATAGGGTGAAAAGCTCAAACATTATCACAATTGCCAATCGATCGAGAAAAATTGTTTTGTTAACTTTTTCAATGATTACTTAGCGGTTAGCGGACGGACCTACTTAGGGTTAGGGTTAGGGTTAGGGTTAGGGTTAGGGTTAGGTTAGGGTTAGGGTTAGGGTTAGGGTTAGGGTTAGGGTTAGGGTTAGGGTTAGGGTTAGGTTAGGGTTAGGGTTAGGGTTAGGGTTAGGGTTAGGGTTAGGGTTAGGGTTAGGTTAGGGTTAGGGTTAGGGTTAGGGTTTAGGGTTAGGGTTAGGGTTAGGGTTAGGGTTAGGGTTAGGGTTAGGGCTAGGGTCTTAGACTTAACATAAGTTGAAAACGTGTATTATCAGTCCTAAATACAACTTAATTTGTGTATTTTTCAACTTTACAGAGAAAAATCTTAAGTTGAAAATTACGTTCAACTTAATCTTGTATTGGTCCTTTCATTTCAACTTAAGGTGTCCTTAAGTTTATCAACTTAAGCTTATGTTGACTCCAAACACTTGTTTTTTCGTGTCCATGTTGGCTTAGTGGACTCTAGGAGGTAGCGCCACCTCGGAGCTTAGCGTGTACTTGCCAATTTTTGGTATCTTTACATATGTTACGGTCTTAAACTTAGAATGTTATGGTCGGAAACTTAAATTTGAAAAACAGTTAAATGTCAAGAAAAAGACAGTTTTTCAAACTTACAAGTTGTCAAAATAGTGGGCCCTTTCCTTCTGAGTAAGAGAAAAATAAAAGCGCATATTTAA
Organism: Sipunculus nudus; assembly: GCA_026874595.1. Classification (NCBI taxonomy): domain Eukaryota; kingdom Metazoa; phylum Annelida; class Sipuncula; order Golfingiida; family Sipunculidae; genus Sipunculus; species Sipunculus nudus. The sequence goes on from CM049309.1 coordinate 97,373,638, forward strand.
TATGCCGAAAAAACTGAACATGTACTTGCCACTTTTCGGTATCTTTTCATGTGATATGGTCTTAAACTTTGAATGTAATGGTCGGATATGGTCTTAAACTTAGAATGTTATGGTCGGAAACTTAAAGTTGAAAAACTGTTTGTGTCAAGAAAATGGGAGTTTTTCAAGCTTACGAAGGGTCTAAATAGTGTGCTCTTTCCTTACAAGTAGGAGAAAAATAAAAGCGCATATATAATATGTTGAAAAAAAACTGAACTTGTACTTGCCCTAACTTACATTGTTATGTTCATAATCTTAATCCTAATCAGAATACAGTGGACACTTTTAAATATGTATGTTTGTATGTATGTATGTAACCCTAGTCAACTTATGTTTAGGACCATAACATTAAGTTTAGGACCATAATCAATAAAATTACCATTTCAGACCTGAGCAATGACCTTTGGAGTCCGGTTGGTCAGTCAGACTCCATCGGGTCAAGAAAAAATGAGTTCTCCTTGAGTTGAATCTAAATGTCAACTTGACCTTATGTTAAAATCTTAAATTTGTCAACTTTGGCTATGTTGATCAACTTAAGCTTATGTTGAAATCTTAATTTTGTCAACTTCTTATGTCGAATGTCAACTTAAGCTTATGTTGAATCTTATGTTTATCAACTTAATATGTTGAATGTCAACTTAAGCTTATGTTGAATCTTATGTTTATCAACTTAGGTTAAGTTGATAAACTTAAGGTTATGTTGAATCTTAAGTTTGTCAACTAAAGCTTATGTTGAATCTTAAGTTGATTAACTTAGGTTAAGTTGATAAACTTAAGCTTATGTTGAATCCTAAGTTGATCAACTTAGGCTACGTTGATTACTTAAGTTGAATCTGAATGTTATGTTGAATATTTAAGTTGAATATGAATAATAAAGACTTTATACTTAAAATTGTGTTCCGTTCATACATACATACATACATACATACATACGTACAGACATACACATATACAACTTTACATGTGGAAATGCTGAAAAATGATAGTACTTTTGGTCCTGCTCCAGACAATGAGGGATTTTCTCAGTATTTGAACATTGTCGCTTATGCCGATAAGTCATCCGGCTTTTTTGAAAATGTCGGTAGTGTCCATAAGTTAATTTAGTCTGAAATGTGAACCGTTAAACATATAAGTGGAGATGCTGAAAAATATAGTACTTTTAGTCCTAGTGCAGGCAATAAGGGATTTTCTCAGTATTTGAACATTGTCGGTGTTGCTGATAAGTTATTCGGCTATTTTGAAAATGTCGGTAGTGTCGATAAGTTAATTTAGTCTGAATTGTGAACCGTTAAATATATAAATGGAAATGCTGAAAAATTATAGTACTTTTGGTCCTACTCCAGGCAATAAGGGATTTTCTCAGTATTTGAACATTGTCGCTTTTGCCGATAAGTCATCGGGCTATTTGGAAAATGTCGGTAGTGTCGATAAGTTATTTTAGTCTGAAATGTGATCCATTAAATACACATATTGAAATGCTAAAAATTAAAGTACTTTTGGTCCTACTCCAGGCAATAAAAGTCATCGGGCTATTTTGAAAATGTCGGTAGTGTCGATAAGTAATTTTAGTCTGAAATATGAACCGTTAAATATATAGGGAGATGCTGAAAAATTTTAGTACTTTTGGTCCTAGTGCAGGCAATAAGGGATTTTCTCAGTATTTGAACATTGTCGGTGTTGCCGATAAGTTATTCAGATTTTTTGAAAATGTCAGTAGTGTCCATAACTTAATTTAGTCTCAATAGTAAACTGTTAAACATATAAGTGGAAATGCTGAAAACTTATGGTACTTTCGGACCTACTCCAGGCAATAAGGGATTTTCTCAGTATTTGAACATTTTCGCTTATGCCGATAAGTCATCCGGCATTTTTGAAAATGTTGGTAGTGTCGATAAGTAATTTTAGTCTGAAATGTGAACCGTTAAATATATGTGGAAATGATGAAAAATTTTAGTACTTTTAGTCCTACTCCAGGCAATAAGGGATTTTCTCAGTATTTGAACATTGTCGCTTATGCCGATAAGTTATTCAGCTATTTTGAAAATGTCGGTAGTGTCGATAAGTTAATTTAGTCTGAATTGTGAACCGTTAAATATATAAGTGGAAATGCTGAAAAATTATAGTACTTTTGGTCCTACTCCTGGCAATAAGGGATTTTCTCAGTATTTGAACATTGTCGCTTTTGCCGATAAGTCATCGGGCTATTTGGAAAATGTCTGTAGTGTCGATAAGTTATTTTAGTCTGAAATGTGATCCATTAAATACACATATTGAAATGCTAAAAATTAAAGTACTTTTGGTCCTAGTGCAGGCAATAAGGGATTTTCTCAGTATTTGAACATTGTCGCTTATGCCGATAAGTCATCCGGCTATTTTGAAAATGTCGGTAGTGACGATAAGTTATTTTAGTCTGAAATGTGAACCGCTAAATATATAAGTGGAAATGCTGAAAAATTATAGTACTTTTGGTCCTTCTCCAGGGAATAAATAATTAAGGGATTTTCTCAGTATTTGAACATTGTCGGTTGTTCCCGATAAGTTTTTCGGCTATTTTGAAAATATCAGTAGTTTCGATAATTTTCTTAAGTCTGAAATAAGAACTGATAAATATTAGGCCTTAAGTTGATCAGCTTAAGCTTAAGTTGATCAACATAGCTTATGTTGAAGTCTTAAGTCTATCAACTTAAACTTATGTTGTTCAACATAGCTTTTGTTATAATTGGAAATGTTAAAAAATGATAGTAGTTTTGGTCCTACTCCAGGCAATTAGGGATTTTCTCAGTATTTGAACCTTGTCTCTTATGCCGATAAGTCATCCGGCATTTTTGAAAATGTTGGTAGTGTCGATAAGTAATTTTAGTCTGAAATGTGAACCGTTAAATATATGTGGAAATGATGAAAAATTTTAGTACTTTTAGTCCTACTCCAGGCAATAAGGGATTTTCTCAGTATTTGAACATTGTCGCTTATGCCGATAAGTTATTCAGCTATTTTGAAAATGTCGGTAGTGTCGATAAGTTAATTTAGTCTGAATTGTGAACCGTTAAATATATAAGTGGAAATGCTGAAAAATTATAGTACTTTTGGTCCTACTCCTGGCAATAAGGGATTTTCTCAGTATTTGAACATTGTCGCTTTTGCCGATAAGTCATCGGGCTATTTGGAAAATGTCTGTAGTGTCGATAAGTTATTTTAGTCTGAAATGTGATCCATTAAATACACATATTGAAATGCTAAAAATTAAAGTACTTTTGGTCCTAGTGCAGGCAATAAGGGATTTTCTCAGTATTTGAACATTGTCGCTTATGCCGATAAGTCATCCGGCTATTTTGAAAATGTCGGTAGTGACGATAAGTTATTTTAGTCTGAAATGTGAACCGCTAAATATATAAGTGGAAATGCTGAAAAATTATAGTACTTTTGGTCCTTCTCCAGGGAATAAATAATTAAGGGATTTTCTCAGTATTTGAACATTGTCGGTTGTTCCCGATAAGTTTTTCGGCTATTTTGAAAATATCAGTAGTTTCGATAATTTTCTTAAGTCTGAAATAAGAACTGATAAATATTAGGCCTTAAGTTGATCAGCTTAAGCTTAAGTTGATCAACATAGCTTATGTTGAAGTCTTAAGTCTATCAACTTAAACTTATGTTGTTCAACATAGCTTTTGTTATAATTGGAAATGTTAAAAAATGATAGTAGTTTTGGTCCTACTCCAGGCAATTAGGGATTTTCTCAGTATTTGAACCTTGTCTCTTATGCCGATAAGTCATCCGGCTATTTTGAAAATGTCGGTAGTGTCGATAAGTTATTTTATTCTGAAATGTGAACCGTTAAATATATAAGTGGAAATGCTTAAAAATTATAGTACTTTTGGTCCTAGTCCAGGCACTAAGGGATTTTCTCAGTATTTGAACATTGTCGCTTATGCCGATAAGTTATTCGGCTCGAATATATGTCATTATGATACATTAATAAATATAATAAGATTGAATATGTATATTGCGTATATATATTTCGTACTAGGTCAAATGCTATATGTTAGTGCTTCTTTAAGTATCCCTTGCAATCTTTGTAATAAAATTCTAAATGTATCTAGATTATATATTTAGTGTTTGTACATATGTTTATATGTAAGTGATAGGAAAAGTTTCACTTCCAGTGCTTCAACTTGTTATCATTTTTGATCATTTTACCTAAATATAATTTTGACAGATATTAGAGTTAAAAACTGAAATTATTTCATGTTTTATTTTTTCTCATATTCTGTGATAAGATTAAGTTGAACATATTGCACAACTTTCACATATTTAGTTTTTTCTTTAACTTCTTTTCTCTTTGTACAGATTGCTAAGTAAGCTGAAGAGTGTTAAAGTTGGAGAGCCATCAGGCACCCGGTCACAAGATTCGATGGTAATTCGATGGTCATTCCTACTTTTATTATTTGCCGCTTTCCAAGTGTAACTTATTACAAACAAAAATTTATGGCTTACAGTCACAAGGGTTTCAATATTCTTAGTCCGATGCCCAGGTTATACATTTTCATTAAGTTCTTGAAATGTATAAAAAAAGAGTTTTGTTTCAAAACATACATGTTTGTGGTTTTAATTTAAACGTGTTAACAATTCTAATAATGTTTCCAGGGATATCTTTTTATAACCGTTTGAACTCAACTTGAGGGTTATGGTCCTAAAGATACATAGGGGTCAAGTGAATGCTAATGCATTGGAAAGCACACAGGTCCTGTTGTTCATTATAACCAAATTGTTCATTATAACAAGTTGTTCATTATAACAAGTTGTTCATTATAACTAAATTGTTCATTCTCTATATATGTATATATGTGTATATATGTCGGTATATAATCCAAAACATGCATTTTTATGGTCCTAAACTTACGTTTTGGTCCTAAACTTACGTCATGGTCCTAAACTTACATTGTTGCACATTGTCACAATGACAGTATAGATTGGTGTGTGACCGTGTCAGACTCTTATCCCGAACCGACCACTACACTCCAACCCCTCGCGCTTTTTACATGGTTCTGGAAAAGTATTTGGTGCAAAAATTACTTAGTTAAAATAAAAGCTAGTAAAATATTGTCACGTGATCGAGATTAAATCTTTTTGATTTTGATTTTTCTATGACTCTACAAAATATATCAGCATCTTGTCTTTTACAGTGTATGCTGTGTCAAAATGCAAGAATTTGTGTATAAATACGCACTTTCCATACCGAACAATACTGATGTTGATTAACTCATACCAACGCTCATGTACCATATCTTCAATTCGCTATCTGCTTATATTACCATCTAGTTGACGAATGACATTTGTGAAATGACACCCTTACTTTGCCGTGCATGCCAATGACACTAAGTTCGTCACATTTTATTTAAGGCCAGAACCTCATGAAATGGCAGAAAAGGATTCACCAGAGCTGGATGAAGAGTTTTGGAAAGGTCAGATTCTTTATTGAACTTAATTTTGCGAAAAAGATACCTTTATATTTTATAAAAGTTATCCTGAAAAAAACTTTTTAAGGTATCACAATTGAAACTTTATTTAAAAATCTCCAACCCAGCTATTAACAAACGCAATACAAGCAAGTATCTATCCAGCTTTCACATTACTGTTTAAATGTATTGTGTTTTACATCTGTTGCAGCTTTCAGGCTTGAGATGTTCGGGCAAGAAACAATGCCAGGTACGTTATTCATGCAAGCATCATGTTGATTTATATTAAACCAACAACTTTTGTGAGCGAATCATTTTATTAGTACTGTTCATGTGTATAGAACTAACTACGTGGCTTGAGCCTCGTACCAATGAGTCACCCGTGTCATATATAGCTTTCTGATGTATAACATAGTGGTATTTTAATTTGTGCTTCACAGGAAGATAGCTCCAAAGTAAATTTAAAGTTTTAATATTGTCATATTTTTCACGTCGTATTTTTTTTCATAAACTAACGTATTTGAGTAAAGAAAATTTATTCAATACATTTACAGAATTACCTGAAGAATTGGAGACACCTGAGGTAGTCCAGTTAGGTAGGTATTGCCTAATCATTTTGCAAAGCATACAGAATGAGATATTCTTCAATTTGTCATATTCCTAATCCTTGAGCTCAAATTGTTTAATACCTCATAAATAAACACGGTTAAACTTTGTTCATGTCCAAGTCAGCTCTCTAGTTAGGTGAACTTAAAAATTACTCTATCGGATAATCAACCTGTAAGGCCACAGGTCAGGCCACAGCTCATTTATAACGAGTTTGTTCATTATAACAGCTCAAATATTTTATTTATAAATTCCTCTTAGGTTTTTAATTTGATAAATTGAATACGATTAATAAAACTTTAACATTTTTATAATTATATGCATTACAGAGTACGGTACTGATACTGGTTCAAGCGACGACCAAGATGATTCGGGTGTGTAATAATTTCTTTAATGAAATAATCTTATCTAGTGTGTAATTATTCATTTACAGCAATAATCTTATAACATTTAACAGCAGTCTTATATTCTATTATCAGTTGTGTTTCGGTCATGATTCCGATACAATGAATGATTTATGCCTTTTGCCCTACGGTTTCTCAGGCCGTCTGTTTATTTCTGAAAAATCATCTTACCGTTCTGAGTTCAATCTGTGCACAAGATCACTTTTCCGGTGTATTAATATTTCTGTTTTAAATCTGTTCATTCACGTGAAGAAGACAGCCAGTTAAGCGAGGCGTCAGAAGACAAAGACAGAAACATGTCCAGTGAGTACTTTTTACTTTGATGGAATAATGTTGATTATTCATTGATTTTTGTCATATGTCGATATAGTACTTTTCCATGACGGTCTTTATGTCTATTAAATATATTTCCCCTTTTTTTTCTCTCTCTCTCTCTCTCTCTCTCTCTCTGTTTTTCTTTCTTTCATAAAATTCTAAAGTTAATTGTTATTAGTTCTTGTAGTAGCGACACGTATTTTTTACCTAGGACCGTTATAACGAATAACATGGACAGATTCTGTGCACCAAAACATTGTGGTCGATATGAAAACGAACTCTTTCCCCTATTTCCATTGATGCATGATACCTGTACATCATTACTAACACAGCTGTGAGACAGCATCTCTCCAGGACCGTTTGTTTCTGTACATATTCTTCTTTACAATAGTTGACGCCATTACACTAGCCTTTCTCTGTTAAACTGTTTGTTGCGCAGCCATACGTTATATAGATTGAATCCGGTTCAGAACATTGAATGCAACACTTATCCAACTTACACTGTCAAGTAACGTGATGCTTGTGTTTAATTCGACGTTAACAACACCGTCCAGTCCCAATGAAGCTCGCGAGACGAATATATTAGGGGAAAAAACTCAACTATCAATTTATTTGATAAAATTCATCTTACCGTTCTGAGTTCAATCTGTGCACAAGCCCACTGTACCATGTATTAATCTTTCTGTTTTAAATCTGTTCATTCAGGTGAAGAAGACAGCAAGTTAAGCGCTGCGTCAGAAGACAAAGACAGAAGCATGTCCAGTGAGTGATTTTCACTTTAATGGAATAATGCTGATTATTCATTTATTTTTTCATATGTCGCCCTAGTACTTGCCTTAACGGTTTTATGTCCATTCTATGGATTTCCCCTTTCTTTCTTTCTCTCTCTCTCTTTCTTTCTCTCGCTCTATCATAAATTCTTAAGTTAATTGTTATCAGTTCTTGTAGAAAGGACACGTATTTTTGACCCCGGACTCTGTCATCCGTTATAACGAATAACATGGAAAGATTGTGTGCACTCAAACATTGTGGTCGATATGAAAACGAACTCTTTCCCCTCTATCCATTGATACATAATGGCTGTACAACATTACTAACACAGCTGTGAGAGAGCATCTCTCCGGAACCGTTTGTTTCTGTACATATTCTTCTTTACAATAGTTGAAGCCACAACACTAGCTTTTCTCTGTTAAACTGTTTGTTGCGTAGCCATGCTTTAGATTGAATCCGGTTCAGAACAACGTACACTGTCAAGTAACGTGATGCGCGTGTTTAATTCAACGTTAACAACAGCGTCCAGTCCCAGTGAAGATCGCGAGACGAATATATATGAGAAAAAAAAAACAATTTCAATTTGTTTTAGAAAAATCATCTTACCGTTCGGAGTTCAATCTGTGCACAAGATCACTTTTCATATGTATTGACTGTTCTGTTTTCAATCTGTTCTTTCAGGTGAAGAAGACAGCCAGTTAAGCGAGGCGTCAGACGACAAAGACAGAAACATGTCCAGTGAGTGATTTTTACTTTAATGGAATAATGCTGATTATTCATTGATTTTTGTCATATGTCGGTTAAGTACTTTTCCATCAGGGTCTTTATGTCTATTCTATGAATTTCCGCTTTTCTCGCTCTCATTTTTTTCACTCGCTCTCATGAATTTTAACGCCAAAGACAGAAACATTTCCAGTGAGTGTTAAAGTAATTTTTATTTATTGGAATAATGTTGATTATTCATTGCTTTTTGGCATATGTCGATAAAGTACTTTCCATAACTGTCTTTATGTCTATTTTATGTATTTCTCTTTTCTCTCTCTCTCTTTCTTTCTTTCTCTCTCTATCTTATAAATTCTAAAGTTAATTGTTACCCGTTCTTATGGCAGCGACACGTACTTTTGACCTAGGACTCTGTCATCCGTTACAACGGATAACATGGAAAGATTGTGTGCCCCAAAACATTGTGATTGATCTGAAAGCAAACTCTTTCCCCAATTTCCATTGATACATTATGGCTGTACATCATTAATAACACAGCCGTGAGACAGCATCTCTTCAGGACCGTGTTTGTCTGTACATATTCTTTTTTACCACAGGTGAAGCTATAACACTAGCCTTTCATGTTAAACTGTTCGTTGCGCAGCCATGCGTTACATTGAATCCGGTTCAGAACATTGAATGCAACACTTATCCAACTTACACTCTCAAGTGACGTGATGCTTGTGTTTAATTCAACGTTACCAACAGCGTCCAGTCTCAGTGAAGCTCGCGAAACGAATATATTAGGAAAAAAACTCAACTATCAATTTATTTTAGAAAATTCATCTTACCGTTCTGAGTTCAATCTGTGCACAAGCCCACTGTACGATGTATTAATCTTTCTGTTCATTCAGGTGAAGAAGACAGCCAGTTAAGCGAGGCGTCCGACGACAAAGACATAAACATGTCCAGTGAGTAATTTTAAATTAAATGCAATAAAGTTGATTATTCATTGATTTTTGTCATATGTCGCCATAGTACTTTTCCATGGCGGTCTGTATGTCCACTCTACATATTTCCTCTTTTCTCTCTCTCTTTGAATATATACATCTCTCTCATAAATCCCAAAGTTAATTGTTACCAGTTCTTTTAGCAGCGACACGTATTTTTTACCTGGGACTCTGTCATCCGTTATAACGAATAACATGGAAAGATTGTGTGCACCAAAACATTGTGGTCGATATGAAAACGAACTCTTACACCTATTTCCTTTATGTATATAATGGCTGTACATCATTACTAACACAGCGATGAGAGAGCATCTCTCCAGGTCCGTTTGTTTCTGTACATATTTTTCTTTACAGCAGTTGAGGCCATAACACTAGCCTTTCTCTGTTAAACTGTTTGCTGCGTAGCCATGCTTTAGATTGAATCCGGTTCAGAACATTGAATGCAACACTTATCCAACTTACACTGTCAAGTAACGTGATGCTTGTGTTTAATTCAACGTTAACAACAGCGTCCAGTTCCAGTGAAGCTCGCGAGACGAATATATAAGAGAACAAAAAAATCTCAATATATTTTAGAAAAATTATCTTACCGTTCTGAGTTCAATCTGTGCACAAGATCACTTTTCCTATGTATTAATTGTTCTGTTTTAAATCTGTTCATTTAGGTGAAGAAGACGGCCAGTTAAGCGCGGCGTCAGACGACAAAGACCTAAACATTGAATGCAGTGAGTATTTTTATTTTATTGGAATAATGTTTATTATTCATTGATTTTTGTCATATGTCGGTTTAGTACTTTTCATCACGGTCTTTATATCTATTAAATGTATTTCGCCTTTTCTCTCTCTCTCTCTCTTTCTTTCTTTCTCCCTCTCTCTCTCATAAAATTCTACAGTTAATTGTTATCAGTTCTTTTAGCAGCGACACGTATTTTTGACCTAGGACCCTGTCGTCCGTTACAACGGATAACATGGAAAGATTGTGTGCACCAGAACATTGTGGTCGATATGAAAAACGAACTCTTACCCCTATTTCCTTTGTGTACATAATGGCTGTACATCATTACTAACACAGCGATGAGACAGCATCTCTCCAGGACCGTGTTTGTCTGTACATATTCGTTTTAATCGCAAGTGAAGCTATACCACTAGCCTTTCTCGGTGAAACTGTTCTTTGCGCAGCCATGCGTTAGATTGAATCCGGTTCACAACATTGAATGCAACCCTTATCCAACTTACACTCTCAAGTAACGTGATGCTTGTGTTTAATTCAACGTTAACATCAGCTTCCAGTCACAGTGAAGCTCGCGAGACTAACATATAAGGTGAAAACAATTTCAATTTCTTTTAGAAAGGTTATCTTCCCGTTCTGAGTTCAATCTGGGCCCAAGATCACTTTTGCGATGTATTAATCCTTCTGATTTTAATCTATTTATTAATCCTTCTTATTTAAATCTATTCATTCAGGTGAAGAAGACAGCCAGTTAAGCGAGGCGTCAGACGACAAAGACATGGTCATGTCCAGTGAGTAATTTTTATTTTAATGGAATAATGTTTAATATTCATTGATTTTTGGCATATGTCCGTTAAGTACTTTTCCATCACGGTCTTTATATCTATTAAATGTATTTCGCCTTTTCTCTCTCTCTCTTTTTCTTTCTTTCTCCCTCTCTCTCTCATAAAATTCTACAGTTAATTGTTATCAGTTCTTTTAGCAGCGACACGTATTTTTTACCTAGGACCCTGTCGTCCGTTATAACGGATAACATGGAAAGATTGTGTGCACCAGAACATTGTGGTCGATATGAAAAACGAACTCTTACCCCTATTTCCTTTGTGTACATAATGGCTGTACATCATTACTAACACAGCGATGAGACAGCATCTCTCCAGGACCGTGTTTGTCTGTACATATTCTTTTTATCCGCAGGTGAAGCTATACCACTAGCCTTTCTCTGTTAAACTGTTCTTTGCGCAGCCATGCGTTAGATTGAATCCGGTTCAGAACATTGAATGCAACACTTATCCAACTTACACTCTCAAGTAACGTGATGCTTGTGTTTAATTCAACGTTAACATCAGCTTCCAGTCACAGTGAAGCTGGCGAGACTAATATATAAGGTATAAAAACAATTTCAATTTATTTTAGAAAATTTATTGTACCGTTCTGAGTTCAATCTGTGCACAAGATCACTTTTTCGATGTATTAATCCTTCTGATTTAAATCTATTCATTCAGGTGAAGAAGACAGCCAGTTAAGCGAGGCGTCAGACGACACAGACAAAAACATGTCCAGTGAGTAATTTTTATTTTAATGGAATAATGTTGATTAATCATTGATTTTTGTCATATGTCAGTATAGTACTTTTCCATCACGGTCTTTATGTCTACTCCATGTATTTCCCCTTTTTTCTCTCTATCTCTCTCTATATATATCTCTCTCATTAATCTCTCTCTAAAGTTAATTGTTATCAGTTCTTTTAGCAGCGACACTTGTTTTTGACCTAGGACTCTGTCGCCCGTTATAACGAATAACATGGAAAGATTGTGTGCCCAAAAACATTGTGGTCAATATGAAAAACGAACTCTTTCCCTTATTTCCGTTGTAGACATAATGTCTGTACATCATTACTAACACAGCGATGAGGGAGCATCTCTCCAGGACCGTGTGTCCTTGTAGCAGCAATAAGTATTGTTTACCTAGGACTCTCTCATCCGTTATAACGAATAACATGGAAAGTTCGTGTGCCCCAAAACATTGTGATCAATATGAAAACGAACTCTTTCACTTATTTCCATTGTGGACGTAATGGCTGTGCATCATTACTAACCTTTCTCGGTTCATCTTTGTATTTAAGTCAACGTTAACAACAGCGTCCATAACCATGGACACTGTTAGACATCTTAATTGGGATTTCAGACAAGTATCAGTGACCGTGCAGACTGATAGACATGTTAACTGGGCTTTTAGAGAAGTATCAGTGACCGTGCAGACTGTTAGACCTGTTGACATGACTTTTAGACAAGTATCAGGGATCGTGCATACTGTTTGACATGTGAACAGTGCTTTACCACAAGTGATTCTAATTTCAACTTAAGACAGTGTTAAGGTCCTCAACTCAACATGTTATGGTCATAAACGTACACTCGACGGGTTATGCTCCTAACACTGACAAGTGACTGTAATTTCAACTGCAGACAGTGTTAAGGTCCTCAACTCAACATGTTATGGTCCTAAAGGTACAGTGTTATGGTCGTAGACGTACACTATGTCCATAACCTTACATTGTTAGGTTCCTAAACATACAGTGATATGGTCCTAAATTTACGTTATGTTCCTAAACTTGAAGTGCTATGGTCTTAAACTTAGCGTTATGGTCCTACACTTATGTTAGGATCCTAAAATTACATTGATATGGTGCTAAACTAACAGTGTTATGATCCTAAACTTACGATGGTATGGTCCTAAACTTATGGTTATGGTGCTAAACATATAGAATTATGCTCCCAAACTTAAGCTTAGAATACAGTTGACATTGTCATATATATATATATATATATATATATATATATATATATATATATATATATATATATATATATATGTACATGTTTACAGGTATTTATGAATGAATATCGGTATGTATGAATGACTGTTAGGCATGTTAACAGGGCTTTTAGACAAGTATCAGTAACCGTACAGACTGTTAGACATGTCAACTGGGCTTTTAGACAAGTATCAGTGACCGTGGAGACTGTAAGACATGTTAACAGGGCTTTTAGACAAGTATCAGTGACCGTGCAGACTGTTAGACATGTTAACAGGGCTTTTAGACAAGTATCAGTGACCGTGCAGACTGTTAGACATGTTAAGTGGGCTTTTAGACAAGCTTCAGTGATCGTGCAGACTGTAAGACATGTTAACAGTGCTTTTAGACAAGTATCAGTGACGGTGCAGACTGTTAGACATGTTAACAGGGCTTTTAGACAACTATCATTGACATTGCATAGTGTTAGGCATGTTAACTGAAATATTTGATCATCAGACTCTTCTATATCTTTCATATAAACCATAACTGTGCACAGAATTAGTTAATAAAACATATAATTAATGTTTAATTATCAGAAGCAGGGCTATTTCCTCTTAGCTTTTCAAATGCTAATATATTTAACAAACGAAATAGGTACATTTTAATAAAATGTTATTTTATATATATATAAAAATCATGTATATTTATATTTGACAAAAATTTCCAAAAAATTCAGCTGAGCCACGAGACCCATGGGTCTCTTGTTTCAATCGTGAATCAAGATTTTTTCCCAGATAAGTATTGTTATAGCACATTTAAAAAAAAAATTATATTTCAGAAACCATCAGAACATCTGCGTAAATGATGTGATGTTGCCTGACCAGATTAACTAGAAATGTTGATGCAATTTAAAATATTTTAATCAACTTAAATATTCAAATATATACGACTGAAACTGTTTAGTGAAATTTGTATATTAAAAATATACTTATTAAAAAAAATTAATACAAAACTTTGTTCATTATTTTCTTGCCTCAGTGATTGGGTTTGTTGTTCTCTCATTTTTCATATTTTCAATATTTATTTTTATGAAAAAGAATATTAATAAAACTATATTTTACTTCTCATATATCAGTTACATGATGACGTTTAAGTTCCAATTTTTTTCCAACTTCAGCTGAGCGACGTGACCCATGTGTCCCGTGTGAACCCATGTAACCCATGTAAACTTTTTTTAATTAGACTGTGTTTTGTTGCAGGCACAACCATCAGATTACCCTCGGGCCAGATCTTCATACTAAAAGTGCCTATTGACGAGAGGGAGCAGGACTCTAGTTTGCGTAGGTTGTTTTTCTTCGCAATGTACAAGATAAGCCAGTCTAGAGACAAAATGTTGTCACATGTGTATAAATGAGTGACACGTCAGTTTTAATGTTTCGTGAAATCCGGTGTCAGGGTTAGAGCAGCATATATTGGAACACCAAAGGCTGTTTATATTCTTTTAACTCCCTCCTTTTACGCGGTGGTCTATCGTCCTGGAAAAGTTTCAATTGTCGAATCTGCGTTTGTATTTTGTTAAGACGTGATGAATTGTAACCTCATCTTGGCATTGTCACACTACTGGGTGTTATTTGCACAGACACCAACAGTGAATTTATATATATATATATATATATATATATATATATATATATATATATATATATATATATACGCATACTGTGACATATTCTCTGAGTTATCTGGCTCCGAATTACCACCCCCCCCCCCCCCACAGCATAATACTAAATTTGATACAAAACCGTATGTATCTTATATATATAAAATCTTATATGCCTTGTCTGTACATATCCTTCTTTTACAACAGGCCAAGGGGAAGCGGTGGTCCAAAAGGAGGAAACGCAATTGGAGCCTTGCAATAAAGGTATTGATGCTGTTGCATAACTTAACTTGTTGTGTAATGTGACTGTTTCTTCACATACATATGAGAAAATTAGAATTTAATGCTATTATACAGTGAACATTTCATTAATATTTGCTCAGATTGTCATACAATGTGCTTCACAGGTTTATCCTGGACGTCTTTATATATTAAAAACGTTACAATTTGATAAAAGTTGTGCTGACACACCTTATACTCGATAGCATTCCTTGGCCTATTCCCTTTGGCTCTGTGTACAAAATGGCTGTATATCATTTCACCCACAGTGGTCAGAGACCATCTCTCCACAACTGCGTTTGCTTTTTCCCATCAGCCTCAATCGGAAGCAACTCTTCTGTGCAACAGCTATCTATACAGTCGAAAACCTTGTCTGTACGTGTCCTTCTTTTACAGCAGGCCTAGGCGAAGCGGCGGTGCAAGAGAAGGAAACGCAATTGGACCCGAGCAAAGAAGGTAGTGATGTTGTTGCATATTTTCATGCCCATATTTCCCCGATTAATCATTTATTCTTAGTTTCCATGCCAAACTTTAAAAAATGAAAGAACAGGATCGTGTAAAACTATTTAATGCAATGAATGGGATAACCAAAGAATCCTTGTTACTCCATAACTAACACTCAGACTCTCTGTGACTTATCTGTATTATTCGTATTAAATTAACTTGTTGTGTAATGTGACTGCTTCTTCACATACATATAAGAAAATTAGAATTTAATGCAATTGTACAGTGAACATTTCATTAATATTTGCCCAGTTTGTCATACAATGTGCTTCACATGTTTATCCTGGACGCCTTTATAAATTAAAAACGTTACAATTTTATAAAAGTTGTGCTGACACACCTTATACTCGGTAGCATTCCTTGGCCTATTCCCTTTGGCACTGTGTACAAAATGGCTGTTAATCATTTCACAAACAGTGGTCAGAGACCATCTCTCCACAACTGCGTTTGCTTTTCCCATCAGCCTCAATGGGAAGCAACTCTTCTGTGCAACAGCTATCTATACAGTCGAAAATCTTGTCAGTACATGTTCTTCTTTTACAGCAGGCCTATGCGAAGCGACGGTGCAAGAGGAGGAAACGCAATTGGAGCCTTGCAAAGAAGGTAGTGATGTTGTTGCATATTTTCATGCCCATATTTCCCAGATTAGTCATTTATTCTTAGTTTCCATGCAAAACTTTAAAAATATGAAAGAACAGGGTCGTGTAAAACTATTTAATGCAACGGATGGGATAACCAAAGAATCTATGTTACTCCACAAATAACATACGCACTCTCTGTGACTTATCTGAATTTTCGTATTAACTTAATTCGTTGTGTTATGTGACTGTTTCTTTACATACATATAAGAAAATTAGAATTTAATGCAATTATACAGTGAACATTTCATTAATATTTGCCCAGATTGTCATACAATGTGCTTCACAGGTTTATCCTGGACGTCTTTATATATTAAAAACGTTACAATTTGATAAAAGTGGTGCTGAAACACCTTATACTCGATAGCATTTCTTGGCCTATTCCCTTTGGCTCTATGTACAAAATGGCTGTATATCATTTCACCCACAGTGGTCAGAGACCATCTCTCCACAACTGCGTTTGCTTTTTCCCATCAGCCTCAATCGGAAGCAACTCTTCTGTGCAACAGCTATCTATACAGTCGAAAACCTTGTCTGTACGTGTCCTTCTTTTACAGCAGGCCTAGGCGAAGCGGCGGTGCAAGAGAAGGAAACGCAATTGGACCCGAGCAAAGAAGGTAGTGATGTTGTTGCATATTTTCATGCCCATATTTCCCCGATTAATCATTTATTCTTAGTTTCCATGCCAAACTTTAAAAAATGAAAGAACAGGATCGTGTAAAACTATTTAATGCAATGAATGGGATAACCAAAGAATCCTTGTTACTCCATAACTAACACTCAGACTCTCTGTGACTTATCTGTATTATTCGTATTAAATTAACTTGTTGTGTAATGTGACTGCTTCTTCACATACATATAAGAAAATTAGAATTTAATGCAATTGTACAGTGAACATTTCATTAATATTTGCCCAGTTTGTCATACAATGTGCTTCACATGTTTATCCTGGACGCCTTTATAAATTAAAAACGTTACAATTTTATAAAAGTTGTGCTGACACACCTTATACTCGGTAGCATTCCTTGGCCTATTCCCTTTGGCACTGTGTACAAAATGGCTGTTAATCATTTCACAAACAGTGGTCAGAGACCATCTCTCCACAACTGCGTTTGCTTTTCCCATCAGCCTCAATGGGAAGCAACTCTTCTGTGCAACAGCTATCTACACAGTCGAAATCCTTGTCAGTACATGTTCTTCTTTTACAGCAGGCCTATGCGAAGCGACGGTGCAAGAGGAGGAAACGCAATTGGAGCCGTGCAAAGAAGGTAGTGATGTTGTTGCATATTTTCATGCCCATATTTCCCAGATTAGTCATTTATTCTTAGTTTCCATGCAAAACTTTAAAAATATGAAAGAACAGGGTCGTGTAAAACTATTTAATGCAACGGATGGGATAACCAAAGAATCTATGTTACTCCACAAATAACATACGCACTCTCTGTGACTTATCTGAATTTTCGTATTAACTTAATTCGTTGTGTTATGTGACTGTTTCTTTACATACATATAAGAAAATTAGAATTTAATGCAATTATACAGTGAACATTTCATTAATATTTGCCCAGATTGTCATACAATGTGCTTCACAGGTTTATCCTGGACGTCTTTATATATTAAAAACGTTACAATTTGATAAAAGTGGTGCTGAAACACCTGATACTCGATAGCATTTCTTGGCCTATTCCCTTTGGCTCTGTGTACAAAATGGCTGTATATCATTTCACCCACAGTGGTCAGAGACCATCTCTCCACAACTGCGTTTGCTTTTTCCCATCAGCCTCAATCGGAAGCAACTCTTCTGTGCAACAGCTATCTATACAGTCGAAAACCTTGTCTGTACGTGTCCTTCTTTTACAGCAGGCCTAGGCGAAGCGGCGGTGCAAGAGGAGGAAACGCAATTGGACCCGAGCAAAGAAGGTAGTGATGTTGTTGCATATTTTCATGCCCATATTTCCCCGATTAATCATTTATTCTTAGTTTCCATGCCAAACTTTAAAAAATGAAAGAACAGGGTCGTGTAAAACTATTTAATGCAATGAATGGGAGAACCAAAGAATCCTTGTTACTCCATAACTAACACTCAGACTCTCTGTGACTTATCTGTATTTTTCGTATTAAATTAACTTGTTGTGTAATGTGACTGCTTCTTCACATACATATAAGAAAATTAGAATTTAATGCAATTGTACAGTGAACATTTCATTAATATTTGCCCAGTTTGTCATACAATGTGCTTCACATGTTTATCCTGGACGCCTTTATAAATTAAAAACGTTACAATTTTATAAAAGTTGTGCTGACACACCTTATACTCGGTAGCATTCCTTGGCCTATTCCCTTTGGCACTGTGTACAAAATGGCTGTTAATCATTTCACAAACAGTGGTCAGAGACCATCTCTCCACAACTGCGTTTGCTTTTTCCCATCAGCCTCAATGGGAAGCAACTCTTCTGTGCAACAGCTATCTATACAGTCGAAAACCTTGTCAGTACATGTTCTTCTTTTACAGCAGGCCTATGCGAAGCGACGGTGCAAGAGGAGGAAACGCAATTGGAGCCTTGCAAAGAAGGTAGTGATGTTGTTGCATATTTTCATGCCCATATTTCCCAGATTAGTCATTTATTCTTAGTTTCCATGCAAAACTTTAAAAATATGAAAGAACAGGGTCGTGTAAAACTATTTAATGCAACGGATGGGATAACCAAAGAATCTATGTTACTCCACAAATAACATACGCACTCTCTGTGACTTATCTGAATTTTCGTATTAACTTAATTCGTTGTGTTATGTGACTGTTTCTTTACATACATATAAGAAAATTAGAATTTAATGCAATTATACAGTGAACATTTCATTAATATTTGCCCAGATTGTCATACAATGTGCTTCACAGGTTTATCCTGGACGTCTTTATATATTAAAAACGTTACAATTTGATCAAAGTGGTGCTGAAACACCTTATACTCGATAGCATTCCTTGGCCATTTCCCTTTGGCTCTATGTACAAAATGGCTGTATATCATTTCACCCACAGTGGTCAGAGACCATCTCTCCACAACTGCGTTTGCTTTTTCCCATCAGCCTCAATGGGAAGCAACTCTTCTGTGCAACAGCTATCTGTACAGTCGAAAACCTTGTCTGTACGTGTCCTTCTTTTACAGCAGGCCTAGGCGAAGCGGCGGTGCAAGAGGAGGAAACGCAATTGGACCCGAGCAAAGAAGGTAGTGATGTTGTTGCATATTTTCATGCCCATATTTCCCCGATTAGTCATTTATTCTTAGTTTCCATGCCAAACTTTAAAAAATGAAAGAACAGGGTCGTGTAAAACTATTTAATGCAATGAATGGGATAACCAAAGAATCCTTGTTACTCCATAACTAACACTCAGACTCTCTGTGACTTATCTGTATTTTTCGTATTAAATTAACTTGTTGTGTAATGTGACTGTTTCTTCACATACATATAAGAAAATTAGAATTTAATGCAATTGTACAGTGAACATTTCATTAATATTTGCCCAGATTGTCATACAATGTGCTTCACATGTTTATCCTGGACGCCTTTATAAATTAAAAACGTTATAATTTTATAAAAGTTGTGCTGACACACCTTATTCTCGATAGCATTCCTTGGCCTATTCCCTTTGGCACTGTGTACAAAATGTCTGTTAATCATTTCACAAACAGTGGTCAGAGACCATCTCTCCACAACTGCGTTTGCTTTTTCCCATCAGCCTCAATCGGAAGCAACTCTTCTGTGCAACAGCTATCTATACAGTCGAAAACCTTGTCAGTACATGTTCTTCTTTTACAGCAGGCCTATGCGAAGCGACGGTGCAAGAGGAGGAAACGCAATTGGAGCCGTGCAAAGAAGGTAGTGATGTTGTTGCATATTTTCATGCCCATATTTCCCAGATTAGTCATTTATTCTTAGTTTCCATGCAAAACTTTAAAAATATGAAAGAACAGGGTCGTGTAAAACTATTTAATGCAACGGATGGGATAACCAAAGAATCTATGTTACTCCACAAATAACATACGCACTCTCTGTGACTTATCTGAATTTTCGTATTAACTTAATTCGTTGTGTTATGTGACTGTTTCTTTACATACATATAAGAAAATTAGAATTTAATGCAATTATGCAGTGAACATTTCATTAATATTTGCCCAGATTGTCATACAATGTGCTTCACAGGTTTATCCTGGACGTCTTTATATATTAAAAACGTTACAATTTGATCAAAGTGGTGCTGAAACACCTGATACTCGATAGCATTCCTTGGCCAATTCCCTTTGGCACTGTGTACAAAATGGCTGTATATCATTTCACCCACAGTGGTCAGAGACCATCTCTCCACAACTGCGTTTGCCTTTTCCCATCAGCCTAAATGGGAAGCAACTCTTCTGTGCAGCCGCTATCTCTACAGTAGCAAAACTTGTCTGTACATATCATTCTTTTACAGCAGACCAAGGGGAAGCGGCGGTCCAAGAGGAGGAAACGCAA
Source organism: Sipunculus nudus (assembly GCA_026874595.1). Lineage (NCBI taxonomy): Eukaryota > Metazoa > Annelida > Sipuncula > Golfingiida > Sipunculidae > Sipunculus > Sipunculus nudus. Next base: position 97,394,055 of record CM049309.1, read on the forward strand.
TTGGAGCCGTGCCAAGAAGGTAGGGATGCTGTTGCATATTCTCATTCCCATATTTCCCAGATTAGTCATTTATTCTTAGTTTCCATGCAAAACTTTAAAAATATGAAAGAACAGGGTCGTGTAAAACTATTTAAGTCATTGAATGGGATAACCAAAGAATCCTTGTTACTCCATAACTAACAGTCGGACTCTCTGTGACTTATCTTTTTATTTCGTATTAACTTAATCTGTTATGTCATGTGACTGTTTCATTATATACATATTAGAAAATTCACACTTATGCAAGTGTACAGGGAACTTTTCATTAATATTCAACCAGATTGTCATACAATGTGCTCCACATATTTATCCTTGATGTCTTTATATATTAGAAAAATTTACAATTTAATAAAAGTTGTGCAGACACACCTTATACTCCATAGCATTCCTTGTACTATTCCTGTCACCCGCAATGCTGTTTCATATTCTCAGGCATGCATTTCCCAGTTTAAAGCTTCAATAAATAACACTCGGGTATCTGTAACATTTATTTATTTATTCGGTTTTACTGTATCTGTAGTGTAATGTTACTGATTCTTTACGCACACATAATATAATTAAAATTCATGCAAGGGTGCATTCAACTTTTCAGAAAAACACCAGATTTTCCCTCAATGTGCTCTGTTTTTTCCTGGATGTCTTTATATATTAGAAGAACAATAAAACAGGTGAAACATGAACACCTTGATTATTAACAAAGGTGAAAATATGACTTCCTTTATCATCAACACAGATGAAAACATTATCTCCTTAATTATGATAAACACAGGTGAAAACGTGACTTATTTGATCATAAACATAAGTTACAACTTAACACTCCTTGATAATAAACAGTAGAAAACAATCTCCTTTACAATAAATAGAGGTGAAAATATAAACGAGCTTGATATTAAACACAGGTGAAAAAAACGCTCTTTGATGATAACAAATGAAGGAGTAAACATAACCCCTTTGATCATAAACATAGGCGACAGCTTACAGGGTTATGGTTCAAAGATAAAGTGTTATAGTCCTAAACTTACATTGTTATGGTCCTAAACTAACAGTCTCATGGTTCTAAACCTAAGCTTAGAATACTGTTGACAAATGTATGTAAATATGTGTGTATATTTAGGTATATATCTAAAAATATATGTATTTATATATGGTATATGAATGTATATATATATATATATATATATATATATATATATATATATATATAATATATATGGCTGTGTAATGTCACTGTTATGGTCCTAAACGTACGTGCTTATATATATATATATATATATATATATATATATATATATATATATAAATAAAGTGTGTATACAACATAACATGGGTATGTGTATGTATGTATGTATGTACGCATGTATGCATATATGTATGTATGTATCACTGTAGGACGATGCGGACCCTGGCTGTTTAACTTCACTCTTATGGTTCTAAACTTAGTGTTATGTTGCTAAAGTTACGTTACGGTCCTAAACCTTGAGTGTTATGGTCTAAAACCTACGATATTATGGTCGCAAATTTACGTTGTCATGGTCCAAATCTTACCTTGTTTTGGTCCTAAACTTCAGCAGAATCTGGCTTTAACACAGCTCTTATGTGTGAAGCGACTCTTGTTTGGGGCCGCTATCTATACAATGCACAGGCTTGTCTGTAGATATCCTTCTCCACAACTTTGTTAAGCAAGTTTGGTGTCGTAGTCCATGTTTCACTTATTATTTTTGTTGGCAGGTGACAGGGGGCGCCGACGCCACAGGATTGGGGCTCGCAGAGGTTCAGGGGCCATGTGCCCTATATGCAAACAGCGTAAGAGCAACCTGAAAAGGCACATGAGATCGGTACACCCAGAAGTGAAGGTAGAAACAACACAACTGAGTAGCTGCAGTGTCGCTGGCTGCCCCTTCGTCGGCCAGCGACTAGACTCCCACCTCGTCACCGTGCACGGATTTAAGCGGGGCACAGATCTGCACAAACGCTATTTTAAGGTGCCAGCCTCACCCAACCTGTTACTGGAAGAGTTCCAGACGCACCTTACATCGTTCAGCGGCGGGGCCCGCTCTGACAAGTCCGCATTACAACACTCCTCCCAAGTTGAGAAGATGTTGAAGGATGTCAAAGATGTGCATCACTTTACAACATCCGGGCTCCAGGACTCCATGCAGTCTGGACACATTAAACATATCATAGAAAATTCTCAGCCCGGGACCTTCAGGAGCTATATCCATTCCTTGCAGCTTTACACGAATTTCCTGACATTCCGTGTGCAAGAACAGGGTCCATTGTCCAACGTTACATCGGCATCTTTGAATGTTGTCCAAAATCTTCTAAAGAACTGGCTCAAGGCAACCTCGAAAAACTACTCTCAGAGGCAAGCTGAACTAAGGATTGAGGAACAGACTAAAATACCGACGGCCAAAGATATCGCCAACTACTTGACCAGCCCATACGCTAAACAGATGGAAGTGTATTTTAAAACTAAATCTGGACCCACTATCAAAATGCGAAACCATCTGCTTCTGCAGTTTCTGATCCACAACGCCACAAGGCCTAGCCCCATCATTAACATGACGGTTAAAGATTACCAAAATGCCAGTGTCCACGGCAACCGGAAAGTTATTCTGGTACGTAACAC